>CAMAPF010000984.1:332500-2732500 GCA_945859915.1 Cuscuta epithymum
TAAGCCTCCTAACATTACAAATAAATCAATTAGACCCCATACTAAAAGTTCACCCAATTAAACCCCTAAACTCATTTAAAAATTGACAATCCTCCTTTTAGTAGGTACTCTACCATTTATCCGGTTATTTGCCTATTTGGTGTGTGATGTGGCATTTTTTATTTTCTATATTTTCATTTTCTTTTTATTCATTTTCTTTTTATTCATTTTCTTTTTCTTTCCTTCCCATTTCCCTTTCTTCCCTGCGCCTTCTTCCCTCCCTGCGTCTCACAGTCTCTGCAACTTCTTCCTTCTTTATTTCTTTCTTTCTTCCCCATTTTCTTCTTCAGCCAGTGTTTAGCTCGTGGTTTCCCGACCTTCACCCTCTTCCCTGCGCCTCTTCTCTACCGTTGACTACGGTATACACCCGAATTGAAGATACGGATCTGGGAGTGGTCTGGAGGCTTCAAGAGCACCGTCGCCGACTTTCTGGCTCAGAATCTTCAACGGAGCATCTTCTCCGACTTCCAATCCATCGAATCGTGGAAAGGGGAAGACTGTCGTGCGAGTACTTGAGCATCTCCGGCGAAGCAACAACTTGGATTCCTCTTGGACTCTGTCCAGTGCAGCGCCGACGGAAGACCAATCATTTGCTTGGCAGAAGAAAGAAGAAAGGGTCGGTGGAACTAGGGGTGGGCAAAAATACCGAACCGGCATGGTACCGAACCGAACCGATATGGTACCGGACCGAAAAACGGGGTTTGAAACGGATCTCAATTTTTTTGTCCCAAACCGAACCGTACCGATTCTAAACAATGCCATGACCGGTTCTCATAAAATGAGAACCGAAACCGGACCGAAGTATGATTTAATTATTTAAATTTACATTTATACCATTATTTTGACTGGTGCCTTTACATTTTCACCGTCTTTGCTAGTTCATAGGAAACCTGGAATCGGACCGATGTATGGTTTAATCATTTAAATTTGTACTACTATAATTTATCTGAAATTTATTAATTATGTAATACTACCTTCGTCCCAAATTGATTTGCAAAATTAATTTTTTTGTCAAACAGATTCATTTTATTCACTTAACTAGAATGTCAATTTTTAATTATATTTAATTTGGAGCTTGCAACTTTGAAGAAATTTCAATGTAGTTTCTGAATATGTTTATTTTAATTATTAAAAATTGAAGTAATTATCAATGAAGAGAATTTAACTCTAACATTGGTTGACCAAAAAATATTGACTTTGCATGTCAATTTGGGATGAAATGAGTATGAAAATTGATAAATTGTGTAGATTTTTGGAGGATGACTAAACTTTAATTGTTTCTTAAACACTTGGAAAAAGTGGCATTGTTTGGTATTGGTATGGCATAGTACCGTCCCGTTTCAAAATGAAACCGTACCGAACGGGTTTAGGTCTAAGACCGAACCGAACCGAACCATTTGAATAGTAACGGTACGGGTACGGGTTCGGCGAAATATTGGACCGGACCGGACCGCGCCCACCCCTAGGTGGAACTTTGAAGGAGAAGAAAGGGGGAGGCGGAAGTTTGGGATAGAACGGGCTGGTGGAATGAGAAAGAAGGTGGAGGAAAAGGAAAAAAGAAAGGAAAATGAAAAAGAAAAAGGGAAAAAAATTAAAAAGCCACGTGTTTTGCCATCTGTGCATAGTAATCGGTAAACTATTCACTACCGGTAAAAAGGGAAGATTTGATATTTTTATGGAGTGTTTGCAATAGCTTAAAAAAACACTTCTCAGTTTTTGGCTTAAAAAGTACGAGTACTTATTTACCAAACATTACCAATTTTTACATTTTTCTGGGCTTGCGTGTGAAAAGTGATTTCCCTTTTTCTATTACAAAAAAACACTTAATTTACCAAACACTACCAACTTTTACTTTTCAAAATAATTTTTTTCTGAAACACTATCAACTTTTACTCTTTATCATTTTTTCCCAATCACTCAAAGTGTTTTTTACCGAAATTATCCTAAATAGGAGTAAAACATTGACGGAGTTCCTAAATAGGAGTTTAAGCTTTTTATTCCCTAAATAGGAGTTTTTTATCCCTAATATACCTTATATACCCTTCTATTAATTAAAACCCATATTCCCCAAATCCATTCACGATGCTCGGCTTCCAGATACTTCGCCGCCCAAATCGATCAGATAACCCAAGTCTCCATCTTCTTCCTTCACCACCACAACTGCCACTACCGCCCACCGTTGCTTCTCCTCGCCGGTAAGCCTTCCCCATCGCTGCAACAGGTTAATCCTCCTCCTCCTTCTTCTTTCTCGTCTTATTTCTCTTCTTCTTCTCCTCCTCTTCATTTTCCTTTGTTCTCTCTGTTTTCATCTTCTTTTGATTATTTATTTCAATCAATGATTTTGTTTCATTTTTTCATATTCTAAATTGAATATTTATGATTTACGTTTTAGATCTGCAAAATTGAGATCTGCAAAATGATTTTGAATATTTATTTCAATTAAAATTGAATATTTTTCATATCAATGATTCTGAATAATATTTATTTCAATCATTCAAATATTTTCAATGATTATGTTTTCATATTTTAGATCTGCAAAATTGAGAACGAAAATTCAAGGATTCAATGTTTTAGATTCTTACTTTATTTATGAATAATGTCATTTGTATACATGGCACTACCTTTTATCAAGATGACACTAGCTGTTTTGAAAAACAAGATGCCATGTTCTTGAAATGTGAAAAGAAATTTGCCTTTTTTACCATCCCTTTTATCCCTTTCCAAAACCCTCTCCCCCTCCCCCACTTTTCTTCTCCTTCCCTCCCTCTCTCCTCCATCTTTTCTTTTCACGCAGCCCCCCCATCCCCTCCCCTTTCTCTTTTCTCCAAATTTTGATTTCTTCTCCATTTCAAGATCTCTCCCCATCAAATCTTCTCATTTTTACAATCTTTTCTTCCTCCAAGCTTCTTCTCCTGCTTCTCTCCTCTTCTGCCTTTTTTTTCGTTTCAAATGAAAGATCTACAGTATTCGGACGAAGGGGAGAGCTCGGTGACGTGGGGAGACAATGACGAAAGTGCAGATCAAGAAGCTTCGAATGACTTGAGCAGATCTACTTTTCTTGATTTTTTCATTTTTTGGTGTGTTTTCGAAAAAAAGGGTTGCCTTCACTGACAGACAACTTGTAAGTGCAGTGTCTGTATTTGTTAGTCTAGGAGAAGAGTATGTTGTTTTTCGTCATTTGTTTGTATTTTGTTTGGCGGACAGACAATTTGGAACTGCAGTGTTTGTCTAGTATAAAGTGAACGTGTTTTCATAGTTGCTTGAAGTGAACGTGGTTTTATAGTTGTTAAAGTCGTACATAAAATGTGTGTGTGGTCAGACAACTTTAAATGTATGTGATTTTGTTTGGAAACATGGTTGTATTGGTAATGTAGTTTTTATATAAATGTGTGTGCCTTTTTTTGAAACATGGTTGTTCGTTAATGTGAAGACAAAGGTGGTGAATGAATTACATATGTAGTCTCTACAAGGAGAAGAGTAGGGTTTCCTGTTAGAATAAGGACTACTCTCTGTCTTACAGCCAGACATATTTTGTCATGGCCAGACATTAGTAGTCTAGGACAATTAACTACTCTCTGTCCTACAGCCAGACAAATTTTGTCTTGACCAGACATTAGTAGCCTGGGCCACATTCTCCCGACTTGTAGACAGACAACTCAGAAGAAAGGCCAGACATTTTATATCTCATTACAGACAATTTGTTGCAATACATTGGTAGAGAAGTCAATTCCCATGACAGAAAACTACAACCCAATTTGAATGAATTCCAAACGACATGCAAGACAATTCAAATGGGTTGCCTGAGAACTAATTTTACCTGACAGACAACTACAAAACTATTTTCTACAATTTAAAATAAACTGACAGACAATTCAAATGTCTCGCCAGACAACTACTTTCACATGACAGACAACTATAAACCAATTTTAAACAATTGGATTTAACGTACCAGACAACTAATATGCCTTGCCAGACAACTACTTTCACACGACAGACAACTATAAACCAATTTTAAACAATTCAAAATAAATTGACAAACAACTCCAAACCAATTACATAATATTCAAAATACCATGACAGACATCTCAATATTATCACAGAGTAGTCTAAATATACACAAGTACTTCATAATTTCACCAGACAGACAACAATTTTCACATTACAGACAAATCAAATGGAATGCCAGACAACTCTTTTCACTAGAATTTGAAGCTAACAGATCTGAACCAAAGCTAACAGATCTGAACCATCACATATATGTTTCGAAGTTATGGTCACTAGAATTTGAAGGTTTTGAACTGAAATTACAGGTTGTTGGAGAAGGTGTGGAAGGTTTTTAAATCTGGCCGGCACTGAAATTACTGGGACAGCGGTCAGGTGTCGCCGGAGAAGATGACCGGCTTTCCGGGCATCAGTTCCGCCTGCCGTTACATAATCCGGCTACTGTTAGATCTCCGCTCCTGCTACCTTGTCGTTGCCGCTGGGGGTCACCGGGGCCTGACGCCTGACGGGGGTTTGGGTGGTGTCCGGCTGGGTTTTCCGACTTCCCACCGGAGCTGCTTGGGTGTTCGCCGGAAGCAAGCAGGGGGGCTTAATTGAGGGAAATGAAAGGGAGATGAAAGGGAGAGGGGCTGGCTGGAAAAGAGGGAGATGAAAGGGAGATAAGGGGGAAGGAAGATGAGGGAGTGGGGGTAAATTTTTGGGAGGGTATTTATATGGGGTAGGAAATGGGGTAAGTATGGGGGTACCTATATAAAATTTCATGTGAAAATAGAGGTTCTCAAAAAATGTCATTTTACAGTGTTCCCTCTATCAACATGACAATAACCCTAAAAGTACGATACTCACAGTGCCATATTTTTTATTAACAAAATGTCACTTTGCCATGATTTCTTTATATAACATTATCAAGATGGCAATATTGCCTTTGATTTTCTCGTTTTAGCTTAAAGTGCCATTGTATCTACAAAAGTGTCATCTTGTTATCTGAAATGTCATCATCTTTTGTATTTGTGAGTGCCATATTTTTATTTATGTGAATGCCATTATTTTGTGTTTGTATTTAGAGATCTAACTGCAGAGTGAGATGATGTAGTTTTTTTTTTAGACACCATGGAGGCGGTCAAAAGGTGATGGCGGCGGCTCCTTCAAGGAGGTGGCGGCAGAGGCAGATGCTTCTTGGAGTGGCGCCGGAGACTCCCTAGAGGTGGAAGTAAGCGGCAGTATTTTCCAGAGGTGGCGGCGGCGTTTTCCGGAGGTGGCGGCGGCGTTTTCCGGAGGTGGCGGCGGTATCTCCCTGGATGTGGCGGCGGCATCTCCCTGGATGTGGCGGCGGCAGCAACTCCCGACCTAGAGGATGGCCTGGCAGCGGGTGTGGATCAACTTGGATGAGGGCTCCATTCTACCAAGGATTCCTTTTTTTTAATTAAAACTGTAATATACGGAGTACTCCTTAATTCGTTAAGGGTAATTTGGTCCACTCAGTAAAACTTACTCCTATTTGTGAACTACAAACATTGAACTCCTATTTGTGAACTTATTCAATGTGTTTACTCCTATTAAGGGAATTACCCCTTTTTTAAGCAAAAGCTGTAACACCGGACCCGAATTTTACTGTGAGAATTTTTTTCCATCAAGTACTGAGTTAAAGAAGGTAAATCAAGACTAAGAATAGTTTTGATAAATGAGAAAGTAAAATTTTGTCTTAAATTAATAAAGGGTTATTAATTTTGACGTGGAACCTCTCGTGATATTCTAAGTTTATTTATAAAATATTAATGTTTACCAAAATGATATTATTATGATAGTAGGGATGGGTCATGGACCCCAGTGATATAAAGAACGACAACTAGATGGCCAAGCGGGCCGGGGTCACTATCCGATAATTGTGAATCATTAATTATCGGACCGATAATAATTCGGAAGTCTACGAATTAATAACAGAAGGAATATAAATATTTTAAGAACCCAAAACATGGGATGATGAATAATAATGAGCAACTTGACATGTTAGAGGTGGGTACTTTTGGAGGACCCTACCTTGAAGATATTTTTGTATAAGAATAAACAGATAAGATTTTATCTGCTTATACAGTTGGGACCACTTAAAAAATAAGTGTGACATTTTATTAAAGTGTCACAAAATATGAAAACACATATTTAGTCATTAGGAATGATGAATGAATTTTCAAAGTAACTTATTCTCATTTTTTACCGCTACTTGAACGGTAAAAGGCACGTTGGGCCCACACATAGGCGGGGACCATCCGATATTTACGGACCACATATTATATTCATCTTGGTTTAGATAATATTTATATGATGGTTTAAATTAATGTGAGCCATAAAGTTGGCCTTTCAATAAAACGGGGGTCCCATTATCGGTATAGTTAATTAATCAGATAACAGCCCGAAATAAATTCCGGGGACCACTAAATTGAAGTTGGGTAATATATATTCATTTTAGAGTCCAATATTAATTGGAAAAATGATATATATTTTACTTAACCCGATAAAATAAAATATAATTAAAACAGTCCAGAAAATACAACTTTCGGGGCCGAATGTACACTTCGGGACATATTGGGATGACCTCCCACACGAGTGGGGGCCACCCCACGTTTTTGAGTCTAAAAATAAGTGATGAGATTATGAGAGTGAGGTGTGTGATGTGTGAGGGGATGGGAGAGACACACATGATAGGTAAAGGGACCCTCCTCCCATTATTATGACATCTAAGACCAAATAGGAAGGTCTCCTCCACCTCCCCCCTACCCACTTCGGCCATACCACCCAAAATAGAGAGAAGAAGTCTCCAACATCTCATGTCCATGTCCAAGAACCGAGCTCAAGAATTGAGGGGACTCAAAGAAGAAGAAAAGCTAGTATAAGTGAGGAAAAACTTGGAAAATCAAGGTAAGGACTTCATTATTATTTTTCCTCCATTTTAATCTCATATGATTTTATAAATCATATGATAGACTTTTAAACTTGTTCTACACTTCTAGAGGTGTAGAATGAGGGTTTGAAAGATTAAGTTTAACCATAAACGGAGTTATGACCGGAGTAAGACCGGTTCACCGGAAAACACCTTCTCGGAAGGTTTTGATGTTTATACCACTTTTGGTTTATGAAACCTTGTTAGGTCTTTTACCAAGATATTCTAGACTTCTCAAGGAATCCAGGAGTGGCCGGAAAAGTCACCGGAGGCGCCGGAGTTTTCGCCGGAAAATTCAAAAAGTCGCCGGAGTTCGAACAAAGAAGATAAAAGCTTGCTAGCGTCATTTCGAGGTGAGTGGACGACTACGTGTCTTGTAACTCTTGGTTCGAAACGTGGGGTTACCTAAATAAAATCATAACCATGATTTGAGAAATGATTAAATGTATTAAAATGCATGATTAGTCATGGTGAGTATGGCTAATGAAAAAAAATAGATTAATTTATTAATTAATCATGAATATATTTTTCTCAAATATATAAGAAGGTATATTTGGACCATGCATGAAACTAACTAGAGTAATGTAGTACATGAATATATGAAAAGATTTGTGAACTTATGATTATCCATACTAAATATGGATTATGAAAATATTATATGATTAATGAAAAATAGATTAATTTATTAATTAATCATGAGTATATTCTCTTAAATGAATAAAAAGGTATACTTGAACTATGTATGTGATTAACTAGAATTATCTAGTAAGGAAATATAAAAAAGATATGTGATCTTGTGATTAGCCATATTAATTATGGATTATGGAAGTATGACATAATTAATGATTAATCAATTAATGGTGGGAATAAAAGGTTGTAAGAAAGGATCATGAGTCATGCTTTGGGCTTGGGCATGAGATTACTCAAATAAATCAGAATGATATTCCATGAAATGTTAAAATACATCTAAGAATTTATCAAGGCAATATTTACTTATTAATGGTATTAATAAGTATACTTTATATGCTTTAATTTGGACAGAAAATGATTATAAATTATGTGTGATGATTTGGAAGTCCAAAATGATATTTTTGGACTAAGAATGACTTGTTAGATAAGTGTATAAAATTTCGTGGAAATCGGACTCCGTTTGGATGGTCAAACGAGAGTTGACCAACGTTTTCGGCCGTTGACCGAGTGTTGACCGGCGCCGGTTAGGGGACGTCCGGCCCCGGTTCAACACAGGCGGTCTCGGCCTTTGGGGGGTGGCAATGTCCGGCGCCGGTTGGGAAGGGTCTGGCGCCGGTTACGTGTATTTTTGCCGGCCAAATGAAGCAAATCCGGCGCCGGTGGACTGATGTCCGATGCCGGCTTGACCGGTTTTCCGAGTAATGCATGCCTAGGTCCGGCGCCGGTTGGGGAATGTCCGGCGCCGGTCGGAGCTACTTAATTCCGAACAATGAATTCGAGCGGGTAGTCGGTGCGAGGCTAGCCCGTGGGTTGATAGCTTAAGTTGGGTACCAACTTTAAAATTATATTTGACCTATAGTTGACCGAGGGTTATCACGACTAAGGTCGGTAATGTAATTGTTAAGTTTAAATGTCTCGATTAGTAATTTGGGTTCTGGCGGGACCCGACACTAGTTGTATGAGCATGACTTGGACCCGGAGCGGTCCATTCATGGTTTGAGGTAAGAGGGAAGCCTTGGTAAAGGTCAGCCCTAAGTTGATTTGAGTATGATGATACAAACTATATTGTTAAGGAACTTGCAAGGCAAGATAAGGTAACAAGGGCAAATGTAGTCCTTGAGGTGTGTTTAACCTCCAGTAAAGTACACATAGGTAACAAGGGCAAATGCAGTCCTTGAGGTGTGTTTAACCTCCATCAAATTGCATATAGGTAACAAGGGCAAATGCAGTCCTTGAGGTGTGTTTAACCTCCATCAAATTGCATATAGGTAACAAGGGCAAATCCAGTCCTTGAGGTGTGTTTAACCTCCATCAAAGTGCATATAGGTAACAAGGGCAAATGCAGTCCTTGAGGTGTGTTTAACCTCCATCAAATTGCATATAGGTAACAAGGGCAAATGCAGTCCTTGAGGTGTGTTTAACCTCCATCAAAGTGCATATAGGTAACAAGGGCAAATGCAGTCCTTGAGGTGTGTTAACCTCCATCAAAGTGCATATAGGTAACAAGGGCCCGTGTAGTCCTTGAGGTGTGTTAACCTCCAGTAAATTACACATAGGATGGGGGTGTATACGTACCCCTCGAGGCGGGGTTAACGCGGAAATGAAAACTATGATAGCAAGGACGGATAGTCCTCGAGGTAGGTGAACCTCGAAGTAATGATTTTAAATGATTAAACGTGCTTGATCGGGAACGAGTTTCCGATATAATATTTTCCTTGGTCTAGGGATTGATTTAAACCATGTCCGTGATATGGAAGTCCGAAGGGCCCCACAGTAATTATATTTTGGTATCGAGTGAGTTAGCCTGCGGGTGACTCCACTCGAGGGTAAGACATGGGAAGAGTGAATTTAATGAGGCTGTTACGCCTAAATGATTTGAAAGACAAATGGGCCCACGGGCCAGATATTTTACTCATATGTATATATGTATACATTTTGTTTTGAAAAGGGGTAGCTAAGAGTTATGCCCATAATTATACTATCACCCTATTTTGAGGGTCTCACGTGAGAAACGTTAGTTACATTATATACAGTTTGCCTTCACCAGTACTTTTCTGTAGTACTGATCCCTCGGGGGAACCACCCTTTCAGGTTGAAGCTAGAGCTTACTTCCTGCACCCGTTGCTCGGGAGATCGATGGAGAGAAGACGTGATTCGTGCTTCCTCTCGTTCTATTTTTAAATAATTAAATAATGCTCATGGAACTATTTTCACTTATAAATTAATGGAGCCTGCGAGCTCTTGTTTTACCCTTGTGTGGGTTCTTACTAAACACTTATATTCCGCTATGTGTTTGATTGAATGTTGATGTTGTTGTTATGTATGTTTACTAATCGGTTTTGGCATATGTATCTTTCGGACGTCTTGTATAATTCGGTAAGAATGAACTGCGGTTATTCTTATTGGGTTGTACGACGGTTGTCCACGTGAAACAGACGCGGTCTGGGGCGTGACAAAAGCAGTTGCAAACACTCCCTTAAATGACTTCAAGGGTTTAGTTGAATGAACTTTAAGTAAGGGGGTTTAATTGATTTTTTTGAAAAATTGGGGGGCTTATTTGATAGTTTTTCCTAATTAATATGTGAACAATGATGTTTCATCTGATTGTATAGATGAATGAAGTTTTTTTTATCATTGAATGAAGATATATTATTGAAAGGTTACTGTATTTTTAGGAACCGATAAAAAGAAAGAAACGAACCGTTAAGATTTGGTTCGATTCCTTAACAGTTCTACAAGTTTTTAACTACAACCGAACCAATATTAAGAGTTACTTATTCCTTAACAGTTCCATCAATTTTGGATAAGAACCGAACGGGTCTCAGACTTAATTTCATGTAGATGGATTAAGATATGCATTTTTCTTGAGGGAAAAAATGAGATATGCATTGGAAATAAAAAATTCCGTTCATAACTCAAATTTCAAGTGGAAAGTAGATGAGTTTGGTCTCCTTTTATTTGTATTTTCATAGCTAAATTTTTTAGCTCATGTGCAATGTATATGCACACATTTGTTAACAAGATTATTAGCTAACTCTAAACTCTTAATAGCTACTCTCCATTACTTTGTGGAATTGCATTATTGCAGTTTAACCAATTGCATTTGAACATGGAGCACTTCCTTTCAAATGGGTAAGACCGCTGCTTTGTTTGAGTGTATGACAACAATTATGGAGGGAAGCCCATTAATATCACTGGGCATTGAATTTTCATTTTATTTTAGACCATGGGCTGGCGCTCCCCCCCCCCACACACTTTTTAGGATAATTGAACCAGACACTACGTATTAGATTAGGCCTAATAGATAGGACAAAATTAATTAGACAAAGTTCACAAGAATAATCCCTACTTTTATGAATATATTTTACAATAATTTCTACTGAGAGTGTCCATAAAAATAATCTGTATTAGCAATAGTGTCCACAAGAATAAATTGGAGTGAATTCAATCTAATGTCCATTTAGTACTCCCAACTTCTACCTTCATTTTCTCTTTCACCACTCTTCTTCTCGGACTCTCGGTTAACACTTTTATGTTCCAATCTAGATAAAACCACATGCATGGTGAAAATGGTGTTGAGATGAAACTGATTTTAATTTGAGTGTGCCTCAAGATGAAGAGCGAGGAAAAGAAAAGTAAGAATAAGGATTTAGAGTATTAAACAAGCATTAATTTGAATTCACCCTAATTATTCTTATGAACACCATTGCTAGTTTGGATTATTTTTGTGGACACTTTGAATGCAGATTATTATTATAGAAATCCTAAGAGTAGGGGTCATTCTTATGAATTTCACCAATTAATTATCATCCAATAATTAAATGACCAAGTGGCTTTTCATAAAGTCCCTTTGTAAACCATTTCCCTCTGTTAGGAAACGTGAAACCCTAGGCGAGAGGCAAAGTGGTGTTGCGCCTCCAGCTTGGTGTGTCACTGCAGTCTGCCTTCCTCCAAGAGTATACCTGCCGTCCAACCTCCAGCTTGGTGTGTCACTGCAGTCTGCCTTCCTCCAAGAGTATACCCGCCGTCCAGCCTCCAAATGCATGTTAAGCTAAAAAAATACGGACAACACATCCAAGTAGGTAGTGGATTCCATGTCTTGTTCTAGATAGTGGTGATTCTTGGTAGGGGTATGACCCAACCGGACTATTCTTCTTTTCTGGTTGTGTTTGTTCTGCGTTTTGGCAGTTATTTCCCAGACATTTGCGTTCCGGGTTGTTTTATCTCACTCGGTGTAGGGAGTTGTTTTGGTGTACTGGCCAGCTTCGTCTGGTCAGTGGTTGTTGGCTGCTTTCTTTCGGATTGCATAGATAACCGTAGAGCTCCTCCTCCTCCTCCAAAATCACCTTTGTGTCAAGAAGAATTTTATATATTTTTCCTTAAATAATACTTACTTTTATTTTACCTCGAGTAGGTTTGGTTTTTATATTTGGATTTCTGGAGTACTTTTGATAGGCACAATTTCACTTCTTATTGTTATAGGCTTAAATTTGCTCATTTTGTGTCTAGCGATTCATGTTGCTTTGTATGAGGTGGTTGACTCTGAGTCTTTTCCTAGGTCTCACAATCAGCTCTGGCATAACTGTCTGGAGTTTATTTTGTACTAAGTATGATTTTTCGATATTAATATAAAAAGATGCTCTTTTATATTAAAAAAATAAAGTCCCTTTCTATAAATATTATTAAAGAAAATGCGAAAGATAAAAATGTGATCTGATTTTAGTTTTTTCAAAACAATGACCAACCATTACATTTATATTCCCTTTATTTCATTAGTATTACATTTGTTTTTGTAGTATTTTATTTATTATAATTAAGAACTAATCAATGCAGCCTAAACACCCCCAGTGGCTACCTCAACCATCACCACGTCCACCATTATTGCCCATGCCGTCGCACTAATAGTGTCCATGAAATCTCTAATCTAACTCTCATTGGGACTACATGCATAATTTTTAGCCCGTCAGTGACAACATCATAACTTACTACCACATTCCATCAATAGTGTGCTTGGGCATAAGTCACTATGGTAAAATATGTTTGGCAAACTGGTGAATCCAGCATATCATGGATTCCAATTAGTAAGGCTTAGGGTTGGGTGTAAGGAATAAATGTATTTAGATTTTGATGATGCTATTTAGGTTAGAATTTTAGAATACCCCCTTATTAGATTTTATGTATTAGAATTTTCAGTTGTAAGTATTAGTGTACTCGACGGTCAGAGTTGCTCCATTTGGATCAGATCAGAATTGCCATAAAAACTGCTCTACGAGAAATGCTCTGTGAGAGCTGCTCCATCAGAATTAGTACATCAGAAGTGCCCTCGAAGTTGCACTATGAGAGTTGCTAATAGAACTGGTCATTTGATAGTCTATGAGAGTTGCAATCAGAAATACTCATCAGCGGACCTATCAGAGTTGCTACCAGAGCTGTAGTTAAGACAAGCATCAGAAAACCATCAGAGTCCATCCAATCAGAAGAGCCTCATCAGACTCCGAATTACACTTAGAAGATTTCAATACTACTTCCAACAGCTGCTAAGCTAACGGGAGATTCCCTAACGGCTAGAAGATATTTCATCCAAGGAAAGCATTTAATGCTCATTTAATGAGCCTGATACGCTGTGGAGTAATTGCAGATGATTGACCGAGATTCCTGGAGAATATTATACAAAAAAAATAGAAACCTGCCAAAACTGCAGGTCCAACCGGTCAACTCCACAGTATGCGCATTCAATGCAGTTGTCTCCTCCTCCAACGCGCAGACAACTCCTAGTATAAAAAGATACTCATGAAGAACAACCGAACAACTTTTGTTCTCTACAACCATTCTATAAGCTCTCTTGAGATTCAACTTCTATAATCTACTACAAGAAAAGGCTTACGTTGGGAAGATCAAATATTCAAATCTCTCAAACCCAACCAAGAGAAAAGTTCCTCCCGTTCTTCAACACTTCAAGAACTTCAATTACATATCTTCTGTAACGAAGCAAGATGGAGAAAAACTCTGTTTTTCTAAACATCTTCTGCAAAGAAGGGCGTCCAAGTAACTGCAGTAACGGAGTGGTGATACTTCCGGGAAACTGAGTGAAAGGACCAGTCATCAGGAAGCAGGACTGCATCCCGGGTGACAACTCGACTTGAAGAAGGCGTGGAGAACTTCTTAAGTGCTAGGGACTAAGGAATTGTAACTGACGCTTTACAATCTTAGTGGAACAGTGGACTAGAGGAACGTGTTGTTCCTTGAACCACTATAAAAATCCCTGGTGTCATTTACTTTACGCATTTACTTTCTGCATCCTAGACTCTAACTGTTTAACTCCATAGAACCTGGACTCTGTGTTCAGCAGATCTTGTTCTCAGAGTTATCAGAAAGGCATTTGCCTTAGTTTCCCTTGAGGCTACCTGGAACTCTTATCCGCTGCAAGACCCAGTTCTGATCATCAGAACTCGACCCTCTCTGATAAGTCAACTCTGACTTGGAGAAAAATTCAAAACGCATAACAGTCTATTCACCCCCCCCTCTAGACTGTTACCAACTGAAACGGGACCAACATTGGGATTTCGGAACCAAGAATCAAAGAACTGAACCAGACCGAACCGTTATGACCCGTTCGGTTCAGTTTCAACATTTATTAGTTACTACTTACTTGTTAATGGTTTGGTTCCTATTTCTTATTAATGATCCAGTTCTCGAATCGTGAAGAAAATATGTATCTGGAACAGTTAAAGAACTGTTATATATATTAATTAAAACTATATATATAAATTGTTAGTATATATATTTTATTAATGTACATTTACGTATTTGTTTTTATATTACACTGATTATTTTAGTTTAGTTATTTAACATTATTATTTATTATTTAGGATATCATGTGATTATGAACTTTCTGATAATTGTATTTGAACTTGCATGCTTGTATTTTGTTTGAACGTGACAGGCGATGATATCCGATGAGCAACGAAACTACACCGTAATAATCATTTTTATTTCGGATGAAATGGTATATTAAGTTAGTTGTCATGTTAGATAGTATACGAGTGTTGAAATGTAGTTTAAAATGCCATCGGGGGTCTAGGATGTGAACGGCAACAATCGGGGTCGATTTAGGGCGAAAAATGACGTTTTCGGCACCCGGTGGGCCCAAAACGGCGCCGGTCCAAAACAGAAAGTTTGGGGCGGTGAAATGGCAGCATAACCGGCGCCGGTCAGGGCCAAACAGGCACTGGTCCAGTCGGTGTTTGGCAGGTCGGTCAAAAGTCGTATTTAAGCGTTGAAAACCCTTTTTCAACCCAAAATCGATCCCTGCTCACCCTTCTCACTACAAACCAATCCCAAACCCGTCCCAAGGTGATTCAAACACAAATTAAACATATTTCTTCATCAAAGATCATCAATTGGTAAGATTTTACACTTTACATGAAGTATTTCTTCTATATTTTGAGTTGGAGTTCTTGGTTGTAGATTTTGCTAGGGTTGATTGATTTAGGGTTGATTCTATGAAAATTAATGGTTTTTCTTAATAATAAGGTTGTTATGGAGTTGTTGGTCATCCTTGATTAAAAACCCTTGTGAAGTTTTGAGTATTTAGCTACCCCAAAGTTATACCCAAATCAATGAAAGAATTTGGGTTGTTTCTTAATGTCTAGGGGCTGGTTCTAAATAGATACATGGAGTCCTTGATATTATGATAGATAGTGAAGTGTTTTTGATTCTTGATTCATGAAATTCAATCGGTTCTTAGTGATCTAGCCACCCCGAAGCTATGCCCAATTGGTTGTAGGAATTTGGGAGTTTTCTCACTTGTAGGGGCTGATTTGTGAACTTCCCCTCATCTTTAAGTCTAGGGATTTTTCTAAAGACTTGGATTTATGTTTGACTAAATGTGAAACTATGTTGATCAAGTGTAAATCATTTAGATAGTTGTTCATCGAAGAACCGTTTCTCGTGGACGCCGTACACACACAAGGGCAAACACTCCGCTTGAACCAGGTAAGTTGCCACCACCTATACATGATAGTCCTAAATAAAGTATGAAAGATTTGCTAATTGTGAATATGATATATGTGCTCGGGTACTTGAAATCGTATGGTATGAGATATGTGAATTCCAAGTTATATGTACCTATTGACATGTGGTATTAATTGTGAAGTTATGGAATATTGTGAATTTGATGTATGTGCATGAATACTTGAAATTGTATGGAATATTGAGATATGTGATTTTCAAGTTCTATGTTTGATTTGGGGTTGATTCATATGCAATCAACAATGAAAGGAAATGATGATGATAATGAAAGTAATGAAAGACAATTGATGTTACAAGGTAGCCGTGCCCCCAAGTAACTACCTGAGCTGAGCGTAGCGGGATCTCCTTCCGCGGGGAGTCCCAGGGTTGCTTCTGATGGCTGAGGGCTAGCTACCCGAGGCCATCGGCGATGGGCCAGGACACGAGCTACTGGCGCATAAAGTTAAGGAGCAAGATAAGAAGAAAGAATGATGAATAAGGAAATCTCTTGGTGTTTGATACATGAATGCTTATGTGTTGGTATCATGTGTGATTATAGTATATGTGTGGTGTATTCAGCATGGGTATCTAATATCTATTTATGATTAGCTAAGATTCCCTAAATGTTTTTAGTGGATGAAATGGTGACTTACTAAGCATTATTGCTTACGAGAATTCTATTCTCTTATGTCCTCATGTATAGTTTATAAACGAGGTACGGAAGCCTGAGAGAATGTATGGAGCCGGTGAAATGATTTTGGATGGGTTAACGGAGAAGGTCGGACAATCTATTATGTTTTGTTTTTTAGTACTACATTACTCCTATGGGTTATTTAAATATTTGTATTAAAATCCTGATCAGGTGTAAATGTTTTGGTTAAAGACAACTTCTTTTGGTTTCTTGACGTTCTCGTTATGAGATTTGGTTATGTGTTTAAGATATAAATTTTCATGACGAGACTTTGTATCTTTATTTCCGCTTGATATATCGAGTCTCTTTTAAGTATGAGTATCGTAAAGGCCGTTTTGGGGATGATCGTTACAGTATTGGTTTATTTACTAAAACTTTTCAGTTTGGTATGTATTTATGGTCAGATTGTATTTATTGTAATTTCAAACGTTGAATGTTTTTTGGCACAAATTTAATGGCGACTTGTAAGTTTTTTTTTTTAAATTAGGAACTGTGAAATGATAAGAAGTCAAGAACCGAACCGTTAAGAATAGTTCAGTTCCATATCGGTTCTATAAAAAATTTATTAGAACATAACCGTTATCAAGATTTGTTATTTTCAAACGGTTCCATTTTTATGCATTTCTTTGAATTACTTCCCTTCTTATAAAAGATCTTTTTCTCACCCTAATGATTTTTACTTTACTTGGTTTTTAGTTCCACTTGTTCATTTCCTTTTTTCTTTTCCGACATTGATTCCACCACTAATATATTTTTCTCTTTTCTGAAAAATTCAATTGGATACCATATGGCTTTTAGATTTAAAAAACAACTATATATACATTATTGGTGTCACATGAAATGAAAGATCATGAAAAACTATGAATTTTGATATATATATTGTATCCCTTCCCACCCCCACCTTGCGGCAAGGGTAAGGAGAGAGATTTTAGTAGTCCAATACACCTCACAAAAACAGTCCAAGAATGACACGGGACAAGTCTTGGCTCGTCCATAATAAAAACAAATTAAACTCAAAACCCCATCAAAGTTTACAACTGGGCTGGGAACTAATGAAAGCCCAGACCAAGCATAAAACAACAATCGAGTAGAAATCCCAGCGTCCCAGAGTGCCAGCTTATAATTAAATGCCTTTCCCCTTTGCGCATCATCCCAAGAAACTTTCCTCCACCAAGCCCAATCCTCAGCGGTCTAGCCCACGTACAGTCACCAGTCCCTTAGCCCAAACCCTAGCCTTCATTGCTACGGTCAGTGCACCACGTCGATTAGGCGGGAAGCCCCACAATCAAACAAGCTACGATAGACACATCAGACGAAGCGACAAGTTGTCCAATCCTTCGTAACCATCGATGAGTCAACCGCCACGTCAGTGAGGAGCCTTTATCTTCTCCGGCGTATCTCCAGCGTGTGCACGGTAGCCAAGTCTAGACAACCAAACCATTATACACATATGGTAATAAACCAACCAGAGACACCCCGGTAACCCAAACATTCCAGTTAACCCTCCTCCCGTCATCGTCCGGTCCTCCAAGGGTCACTGGGCCCCTTACGTCAGGCACTATCAGGGAGCATAACCAGTGTGGGTCCCTGGCCCCTTGAATCTAGTTTATTGGATGTAGTGGTGGGGATAAGGAGAGGTCTTTGACCCCACCCAAGAAAACAATTCTTATATACATATTTATGTATAATTGTTTACGATTTTTAAATAAGACAGAGTATGTACTATCTTAAGCTTTTACCCTGATGGAGTATATGGCCCAGGGACCCCACACCCATAGACTCCTACCTCTCCAATACAGGCCCAATAAGCCCAGTGAGCACATGAAGCCCAAATACAGCGGCCCAAGCATAAGGAACCCATAGTACACATGATGACACCTTCGATTCCATGGTCGAGAGCACCAAAACTATGGCAGATGGTCGCTCTTGGACTGACTTAGGATCTGGGAAATTCTGGCTAAATAGTAGCCTTCGACTACATGAAGCCTTCGACTACATGAAGCCTTCAGCTACATGAAGCCTTCAGCTACATGAAGCCTTCGGACACATGATAGGCCTTCGGCCACGGAACACTCAGCGAAGATTCCTTCTGAGTTCAGGCAACCACCGCATTCAATGCGGCGTCACGTCCAACCACCGCATTTAATGCAATGCACATGCAATTGTCGGTGCCACCCCAATTGAGATGACCCCCAGCCGTCGGATGTGCGACACGTGTCAGTGCTTAGCATTTATGACTGCTATAAATAGCAACCCTTATTTCCCTTGTAAAGGATCCCAGATTCAGAGTTCATTTAATATACCTAATTCTCTCTCTCTCTCTTACTTGTTTGCTCTGACTTCTCTCTAGGTTATTTCTCACAATAACCCTTCGGATAAGCAACGGAGAGACCAGGCGTCCAACGACAGGAATCGACCTCATCCCTGGCATCAAAGTGAGCGATGGAGTCCGAGACAGAGTTTCATCTCCAACGACCACAGAAAGCAAGAACGGCCTCAGCGCAAGTTTCAAGCTCGTGACCAGGCTCGTGCTTCTCTCCAATTTCGGACTTCAAATCAGCCATTTTGGAGATGCAATCATCGACAGAAGACTTGGGTTTCATCGGAAATCCGGAATGTGCTACCCATTTATGAAAATCGAGATTCTCCCTCAATAACTGGGTTTGAGGTTACCGTTGAAAGCAAAAAATTTCAATTTACTATTATTGATGGTAACAGTATGCGAATTTCTGAAAGGAAGAAGGGAATCACATCTGCCATTGACCTCGATATAGGTAAAGCTATTTGGTTGAAGAATTCCATTCACAAAATTTTACCCGGGAATTTTGGTACTAGGTGGGAATTGATGAATAAATCTATTATCATGCTCTATGATGCAAATTACTTTGGTGGCTTTATTCGTATTATTGAGAGTGAACATGATAATTTGTTTATACCTGAAGGTCGGAATGGATTAGGGATCAATAGTTTTCTCATGGGATTTACAAAATCAATTGCTTTGATGAAAGAAATTGTTGTTAAACAAACAATGAAGTATGTACATGTTACTAGGGATGACTTTTCAGTTAAAGTGAGTAGCAACTTTGAGTTCGAGCTTCTGACCTTGGATCGGTTTTTTCCTCATTTTGATGAGATTACATCTTCCATTTCAAGTGTCTTAATACAAGCTGATATTGATCAATTAGATTCTTTAGATCATGCACTAGAGTTGGTTTCTGTTGAGGATGTTCAAAATAATGAATCCGACCTCAAATCTATACCTGACTTGGATAACACTCCGGGGAGTGCTGGTGTGATTCGGGATACTTCACAAGGGACATTAACTTTTGAAAACAAGGAGATAGATTTGGCAGATATCCTAGAAGCTACTCCTCTTCATGTTTCTTTTTCTCCTCAGTCTGCAGTTTTGGAACCTCATGCTTCGGGTAGAAAAGAGCTTGAAGTTACTCTTGTTCAAAGGATACTTTCTGATCGTGAGCTACTCGACCGTGTTGCTGACACTGAATGGGATTCATCCAGCTCTAGATTGCTACCTCGACGGAGTGCTCGTCTCAAGGCTAAAAAATTTGGCTAAAACATAAGGTTACTTTCGGATATTTTGGGGATATCGTCTCTTTCGGGCAATTCAATTCAATTCGATGGGGGAGCGAATCGTCATACTTTAGGGATATGTAGGGCCTTTTAGGGTTTTCATTCATTAGCGTTTTTGTTTCTTTGTCACCATCTTGTACTCTTTTTAATAAATTTAAATAAAATTCCGCTTTATTTAAAAAAAAAAAAAGCTACCCCCGGGTACACTATCCATCATACCCCATAATATAATATTAAGAAATTGACCTAAACATGACTAAAACATGGTTAAAATTCCTAAACAGGACTATAAGTTTATTTTTCCCTAAATACGAATACTAGTTACAATTTTACCCTACATTTAATTAAATCTCATTTAGTTAAATCGTGGAATGAACACCGACTCCAACATCCATATGTGCAGAGGCAAAGCCCATATGTGATGGAGAAATTGCACAGAAACCTTCACGATTTCCGATGTTCCAGAAGCCGCCGGTCATGGATACCACAGCTATAGTTGACGCCGCTAGACTTCTCCAATCTCTGGCGACCGCACATACCTTCTAATTTGTCAGATGAAGCCGGGTAGTTTTCTCCATCCCCTTTCTCTTCTCTTCTCCTTCTCCTCTCTTGACTCTTTTCTCTTCTCTCTTGTAAGGCCTCGTCCTTTTGTTCTTATTTTTTTCTTCAGTTAAACATTTTCTTACTTTGAGATTCTAAACAAATTATTTTAGATTAAATATTTTTTAATAGAAATTAAAACAAGGATTAGAATTTTTAGATTAGAGATTTTTGGATTAGAATTTTTATTAAACTATTTATTTATTTATTTATAATATTTTTGAATTTGAAAATGGTTATTACTTGAACATTGAATTGAAAAATGTCACTTATATGACATTATTATTGCATCTATCAAAATGAAAAGATTGCTTTGGAATTATAGTTATGGAATACCATGATTTTAACCCGTTTGACAAATAATGCCATTTTTATGCTACATGATTTATAAAGATGCCATTTTATTATTGATTTATCTTTTTACTTTTTTCTCATATTTTACATTTTCAAATTTGATCTGTCATTATTTTAATATGATACTATCATATTTCACATTTCACACTTCACATTTGGAAATGCCATGTTTTTAATACAAAAATGTCATTCTTCTTATTAAGATATCATTCCTGCTCGAGGTCTGCACAGATTCGTTGGAGAGCAGAGCCTAATCGGAGAATGATGGCAGCGACCTCGCCAAAGGGTGGCGGTGTCGGCAGACTTGATAGAGGGTGGCGGAGGCGCCATTGGTAATTTATTGGATCGGAGGCCATCCTGAACTGTCGATGCGGAAACACAAGGAACTCGCCGGAAACTTTTAATTTTTTTAATTAAGAATAGTTTAGTCAGATCAACTCTTTTAGACCTATTTTTGTCCATATAAAACATAGCAGTTCTATTTTTGCAATTCTACATTATTTTTGTTCTATTTAGGAATTCTCTATAATATTTCTTAAGTCTTGGCCACCCTAATCATATATTTGTGACTCTGCCTCTAATTGGATGGTTATGGTTTATATATTTAAGTATAAGTAGAACCATTAAATCTTAACTGCAATGTACAAACCTTATTATCATTTCAGTCAAATACATTAGTCATCCCATAACATCATATTTCAACGTCTTTGGGTAGTGACACTATTTTGATGATTGTTATGATGATTAACTTTTTTTTTAATTAACTTTATTACTCTATCTTTCATTGAATAAGATGAATGTTGACTTGTTTTAAGCAGATTTGATCCTTTCACTTTTACTTAAGGATGGATATTTGAAAACACCCTTAATAATGGAAGGGAAACAGTTAAGTCATAATCATCCTCTTAAAGATCGTAATGGAAGGCACATTCATTTGTCTTTCTAGCTTTGACCAAGCCTGTTAGCCTTTGGATATCTTGCAATTCACCCGACTACACATACGAACTCAAGCCCAGTAGCCCACTACCAGGATTATATGCAGTGACCATGAAATTCTGACATCGAGGATTCTAAATTTCTAATCCAATGCTAGGGCTGACCTACATATTAATCACAATTTAATCACATATACTTCTTTAAAATACTTAATACAATAGTTATGTAAAAAAAGTCATTATAAAGACATGAATTACTTTAGGCCTTTTTATTTGAATATTACTAAATAAAAGACAAAAGATAAAAATGTGACATCTTTTTGAAAATTCTAAAAATGTGACCATTAACCCTGCAATGCAAAGTGACTCCCATGAAAGTGACTTCAACGTCACAGTGACCCGCTGTCACAGTGACCCGCCGCCACAGTGACCCGTCGCCATAGTGATTCCGCCTACACAGTGACTCCGGTCACAGTGACTCCGGTCACAGTGACTCCGGTCACAGTGACTACACCGTCACAGTGACTCCGGCCACAGTGACTCCACCGTCACAGTGACTCTGGCCACCATGACCTCGTGCACAGTCTTCAGCCGATAACCACCGTCAAGCATGTTATCATCACAGTCATTCTGCCGGTGAATCCGTGACCACCACTCACCAGCCCCTCACCACCGTCAGTGCAACATTTGCTGCCACCACTCCGGCCAGCCACTGCACCCCATCCCCAGCCCCCCTGAACCCCACGACACCCACCCCAGCCAGCACAATCGTTGACCATCCAAGTCCCATCCCTTACCCTGCAACAGCCCCACACCCAGCACCCTCCGACCACCGCCGGAGCACACCACGTCTCGCCACCGCCAGAGACCACCCCCTCCCCAACTGCCCAGCTTTCTGCTCCCCTACCCCTTCTCCCATTCTCCCTGACCATGATTCCGTAACCCCCTTCCCAATTCACCACGTAGAGCCCTCCTATCCTCAGATCCCCTCCCCTCCCAGACCCCGTCCCATTCCCTCAATGCTTCACAGCCCTCACCGTCGCTGAATGAGAAGAAGAGCGATGAAGAAGGTCAGATCCGTCAGAAGGAGATCTTCGTCTCGAAGATGGAGATTTCGAGCGGCGGAGGGGGTAGAGTCGTGCGTCGAAGCGGCCTGGTGGCCTGGTGCGAGAACGAGTTTCCGATGGTGCGTCAACCTATCTACTTTGCGTAAATCTGTTGGCTAACCCGGGGAGGATGAAATTGAACGCACAACTCACTTTTTTGGAAATAAATAAACTTGTCATATTTTTAGAATCTGAAAAGCTGTAGGTGATAAACCGGCAATTTTTTCATTACTTTATACTTCGTATAAATATTCAATAGAAGTAATAAACCTTGAAATCCTTTCTTGCAAATTACGAAGTATAAGGTACACCCAGGTCTACATGTACACCAGTATATTTGTAATATACTACTCTATGCTCGTTGCTTTTCGTTAAGCCTTTTGATTCTTTCATCCCCGCTCTATGCGCGTTGCTTTTCTTTCTTTCTTCTACCGCCATCCTCACTCCCTGTTGCTTTTCTTTCTTTTCTAGCCACCATTCTCTTTGGTCTTTCCAGCTAGTTGTTTTACATTTTGTGTTCTATCTTTTTTATTTTATTTTTTCGTTATTTTTAGTGTTAGTTAATTAACTTTTTTTTGTCCTTTTCCTTTTCTTCTTTTCGTTTCTTTTATTTCTTGTTTCCTTCTTTCTTTTTCTTTATGTATTAATACCGAGCACATTAGAAATGAGCTTTATTTTAAACTCAAATAGGTAAACGTCTAAAAAGAATGAACATACACAAATGAGCTTTTGAATTTTTGAAAACTTATTTTGTAAGTTATGTATGTTGATAGCGTATATGGGCCTAGACCCCACGGCCCACATACGCAGAAGGTCAAATACATCAGCAGCACATCCGCGTAGCACGCTTCGGCCTAGTGGGCCCCGCAACAGCCAGAACACAACCAGCCCAGGACACTGCCTAGATGACAAATGGGCCGCGTCGGCTATGGTCCGCATCGGCCATGAGATCGCGTCGGTCAAAGGACACCGCATCGGCTAGGAATTATCCTGGCAGAATGTACTTTCATACTTTGTTTACTAAGTATTGTACTCAGCCCATTAGTGGCCTGATTTCGCCCAAAGAAGACATGATTATTATAATGGGTCTCTTAAGCCCAAAGCTAGGAGCCCAAATCCATATTTTTACTTACAAATAGCCCCCTAAGGGTAGTCATAGGGGGTTGAGAAATATTAATTGCCCACTTTCTTTCTCTAGCTCTCACTTCTCTCTAGAATCAAATACTCTATCATATGTCCATTTGGTACTTTTGTTATGCTCATTTTAAAATGTTATATCAATTCATATCTCAAAAGTCTCATATTACATTAGATTCACATATAATTTGATTATAGACACGAGACTACAAATCATAATACTCAATCGCATATTCTAATACTCAATAGCGGAGGTTCGATGCTTACTGCAAATGTCTTGATACTCAACAAACAAAACTTACATTTTTTTAATCAATGCTCATCTTGTAAGTTACATTTGCTCATTTGTATAGGTCTGATACTCATTAAAAATTCATTACTGCTCATTTAACAAAATCGTGAATTTCATTAATGCGCATTTTGTAAGTTACGTATGCGCATCTGATACTCATCTTATGCTCATTTTTTAAATGTATGCATTTTTTAAAAGTACTATTTTGCATTAGATTCACATATTGAAATTCATAGGAGTTGATTATAAATATAATTTAATAAGTTTTCATTAATACTCATTCACCAGAAACCGTGATTTTCATCTCAATAGTGGACGTTTCATGCTCAATTAAAATGTTGTAATGTTGAACAATCATAAATGATTTGATACTGATATTATGCTTATTTTAAAAATGTCACATCAATGCATATTTTAAAAATATCATATTACATTAGACTCGCATATTGAAATTAATAGGAATGAATTGCAGATATAATTTAATAAGTTTTTATAAAAGAAAACATAAGAAAAGGAATCAGAAGATATGAAGCAGAGATCGTGATACTCATTGTTAGCCTCATAATTGCTCGATACAATAGGTTAGATGTTCACTAAAAATACATTATTGCTCAATTAGCGGGAGCCATGATTTTTTGCTTAAATTACAAAAATACCACTGAAACAAATTTGGCATGTATTAGTTATTGGGCTGTCTTTCCTTAGTTGGACTAGGTGTATGTACACTTTGATGTATGATAAGGCACCGGTGGGAGTGTGGGACAAACCATATTCAGACCCGCAACCCGTTCAAGACTAGTTGTTCAATTCCAATATCAAATAAATAATTAGTCGATTCAGATCCGATTTCAAATTCGGACACATGATACTTTTAACGAGTAGAAGACGAAAGAAAAAATTTCATGGAAATCTTTTGGGAGAGAAAAAGAAAATAATAGAGAACTAATATACAAGGCCTTTTGGCCTAAATATTACTAAAAATACGATAAAAGACAAAAAAGAGATGTCTTTTTAAAAATTCCAAAAATGTGACCAACATCACAATTAGTCCTGAAGTTCAAAGTGATTCTGGCCAAAGTGACTCTGACGACCACCGGCCAGAGTGTCTGTCCACCGGCCAGAGTGACTGCCTACCGGCCACATTGACACCTCTGCAGTGACATTCCTGTAGTGACAACTCACAGTGACACATAATTGCTCCTGCCACAATTATTTCCGGCCACCACCGATCACCACCGCCATCCAACTACAACTGTGTGACCCAATACTGCCTACTTCCACTGCTCCTCCCCATCCCAACACCCCCAACTACATCCCAAGCCTGAACTCCAACTAGCCGACCTCGTTCAACCCTCCCCGGTCCCCACACCGACCTTCCAAGGCCCCTCCCTGACCTTCCACCCCCTACCGCCATGACCCAACCACGCCGTCACCCAACGATGCGCCCCCATTACCCCAGACCCAACCCTAAAAGCCTACCCTCACCATTTCCACCCCCCAAAAACGAGATCTATTGATCTCAAACCAGTGAAGAAGAATGGAGAAGGGAATGCGACGGAGTTGGCAAAGGTGGGGGCTGCGGCTGACTGGCTGAGAGCGGCGATAGTTGGTGGAGGCGGCAAAGCAGCAACGATGGAGCGTGCACAGAGAAGGACCTTCGTCGGATCTGGGAGAGGAAGACGACGATCTGGGAGAAGAAGAGAAGTTTCGTTCACTCTTCCGCACAGCAGCAATGGTGGAGCTCAGAGATGTCCGATATTGGAGAAGACTTCATCTGATTTCCGCAGAGCAAGGGTGGAACGCAGAGATGTCTGATATTGGGGGAAGATTTCGTCGAGCGCAGAGGAGCAAGGGTGGAACAGCGCAGAGATGGATGGTGAGATGAGAAGAAAAGAGGCGCAGGGGATGGAGACGCAGAGACGGGCACACGTTTTGGGGGCGAGGACGGAACACTTTTTGGGAAAAAATCAAAATGGTTATATTTTTGGAAATGAAAAGTTGGGTTGTCATAAGCCTGCCATTATTTCAAGGGAAAAGGGGAAAAACAGCCCCTAGACTTGTTACTAAAGGGCAATTTGCCCCTTCTCTAACAGACAATACACGGAGTGTCTCAAATACACCCCATATTATTTACACTACTATCTATATACGTAGTACTTCGTATTATAATCTGTATTAAATTAATATGTATTCATTTATTATTATTAATAAAATGCGGCCTTCCAAATTATTGTACAGTATGGATGTTTTTACTTGGATTGTAATTTTTTGTTCTGATCTGGTCTGTTTAAATATGATATGGTCTGTTTAAGTCTGGTCTGGTTTGAACTGGTCTGGTAAACGTCTGGTATCTGTGTATTTTATAACTACGAAAGTCATGTATGGTCCGGTCTGTTTATGTCTGGTCTGTTTTTTTTTAAGTCTGACCTGATCTGGTCTGATCTGTTTAAGTCTGATCTGGTCTGGGACTGAAAACAATTCAAGTAAAAACATCATATATCTTCTCACACTTATCATACATTCTCTAAAGATGTTTTTACTTGGATTCTGATTTTCTGGTCTGATTTGATCCGGTGTGATAAATTTCTAATCTCTGTGTATTTTATAACTATCCAAATGTGATATGGTTTGCTCTGGTCTGGTTTGGCGCTAAAAACAGTTCAAGTAAAAACATCTTAATCTGTATATTATAAAGAGTTAACAGTATAGAAAAATATTTTAGCTTCTATCATACAATATCGTTTTGAAATAATTACATATTTATAATCAAAATAAAAATTGTTTATAAAAATGCGACTACTGATTATGGTAGTGATGAAATCATAGTACCTTATGTTCAAGTTTTAAACTGAAATTATCATGACACTAGATTGTAGTAGCTATTAGTTACATTTGTGTAAATAAGTGTTATTTTTGAAAAAATCTCTAATGTTTTTGCCCCTTTTACTTATAGAAGATATATGTTGTACAAATCGAGAAGATATACTATATAATCATTTGGAAGAAATTTTATTATTTTTAATAATATATTAATTAAATTAATTATAAACATTCTATAAACAAAAAATAATGGGCAGGAACCTTTAAGTGAGACATATGTATGAATATTATAAAATGAAATTTCAGACTGTACCAACTAAAATAGACCAAATTAGACCAGACCGGTTCAGAAAAAAAAACAGTCCAATTAAAAAAAATCCTAACACTATAATTCGACACTTCAGTTAGTTAATTTGTACTTAAGCCTTGTTATCACAACGAAAAAAATTGAGCTTCAATGTGCTTTAGGGGGTGTTTGGATCTGATTCTCAAAACTGATTCTGCTCCTTCAGGGAGCAGAAGCAGAAGCTGGAGTGTTTGGGTGAAATTCCAGAAGCACTTCTGGAGCTCTAATTTACTCTCAGAATCAGTTTTTTTAGAAGCTGGGGGGTACCAGCTTCTGAAAACTGATTCTGATTCTGCTTCTGCTTTTAAAAAAGAAGCAGAAGCAGAATCAGTTCCAAACACCCCCTTAGTGACCATCGTGGGGTGCTTCAGCACATGGTTGCTATCTATTCAGTATTTACCGTTAGAGAAGGGGCAAATCGCCCTCTTTTAATAGAATAGACATTATTTTGTTCAATTAAAGATAATGCACTTTATACTGCAGTTACTGTTTGACATTACTGCATGACATTACTTCACTTTTGGTTACTTCGTATATCATTGCACTGCCGCGAACATTAGTTCTCTTCTCATTCACTTTAGTAATTTTTTTATAGTTCTTTTTTTTAATTTTTTTTAGATTTAATAATTTCAGTATTTAAGCCTAATTAATTATATTGCATTTCATGCGGGTGATACTACTCTACATCATTGCACTACTTGTCATAATCACTGCACTTTCTGCCAATGTTATGACACAATCTATTGCATCTAATTCATTGCACCACACATTTCGTCAATGCATTCCTTCATTGACGGATCCAGAGGAGGGCAGGGGGAGGGGGAAACTGTCCTTTCTCAACCCCCAACCCTCCCCCCTCCCCACATATATAATATAGTATAATATCGAATTATATATATATAGGAAATTTTAGGCCTAAAAGTATTCATGTAAGGTAGGCCTAAAAGTTAAAATTTTAGGCCTCTTTCGGTTGAGGTGCTTCCAGGACAAATTTTTTGATGAAATTTTGTAAGTAGGTTCTACATGAAGTGTATGTTATGTCTACCAAATTTCAGATTAAAATGTAATCGGGAAGTGAGTTACATAATTTTTTTACAAATGTGCAGTTTTTTGTACATAAAACATGGAGTTTTTTACAATAATTTATTTAACAGACTTCCTGAATGAATTTTAAACTGAAATTTGGTGGACATATATTACACTTCATGGAGAACATGCTCACAAAATTTCATCAAAAAATTCAACCCGAAAGCCCCTCAAATGAAAGAGGCCTAAAACTTGTAACTTTTAGGCCTCTTACAGTTGAGGGGCTTCCGAGATGATTTTTTTATATGAAATTTTGTGGAGAGTGTTCTCCATGAAGTTTATATCTACCAAATTTCAGATTAAAATTTAATCGAGAAGTCACTTATATTTTTTTAAAATTTGGCAGCTTTTTATACATATATAACATGCAGTTTTTTTCAAAAATTTAGTTAACTAACTTCCCGATTGAATTTTAAATTGAAATATGGTGGACATAACATACACTTCATGGAGAACATGCACACAAAATTTCATAAAAATATTCAACCCGGAAGCACTTCAAATGAAAGAGGGCTAAAACTTGTAAGTTTTAGACCTACCTTAGGAGACACTCCCCCCCCCCCCCCACCACCACCACACACACACACACACATGGAGCGGTTCCAATGAGAACCATGCTTAACGTGAGAATGTGAGAACCATACACTTTTAACACAACTTGGTGCACTATGAGCCTCATATGTTACACTTTTTAAACTTTAGTCAAAACATGCCAACATCAAATAAATGTGGTGGTGGATTCGTAAATATTTTGTCAACACGGAAATGTGCAATGTATACATGTTATTAGGGGTGGTTCGGTACGATATACCGAATATTTTATCGCATACCTTTACCATACTGTAAACTTTCGGTATGCAAAAATACATACCGTTACCATACCGAAATTTCGGTATACCTTATTTCGGTATACCGAAATTTCGGTACGGTAAGGTACGGTATCGGTAAATTACCATGATTTAATATAACAGATTATTATATGTCAAATGAAATAAAGAAAATCAGTGTTAATAGTGATATACTAAAATCATTAATAAAATTAATTATAAAATACCAATGAGATAACCTATTTGTGTTCTATTCAACTTTTGACAAAAATATTATAAATACGTATAGATATTTCAACACATGATATATGAAGATAACAACACATTCTGCTAAAATAATTTAAACAACATAAATATAACGAAAATAACACCGATCTCCAACAAAAAGTATAAATTAGTCAAGAAACATGGATATAAAGTCATTTACCCTTGAATTAGTGTTGTGTTTCTAGTTATTTTTACAATTTTAAGGAAATTATTGACTTGGAATTACGGTATAACGGTATACTGGTATACCGTTTGTTTCCAAAATATATACCAATACCATACCGAAGTAATTCGGTACGGTATCATACCGTACCAAGAGCGTCGGTATACCAAACATTTCGGTAAATTCGGTATTTTTCGATATGGTAAGTTCGGTATACCGAAATTTCGGTATTTTTCCCCACCCCTACATGTTATAGTGCACCACATTTGTATAAAAGTGGAGTTCTCACGTTCTCGCGTTAAGGATGGTTCTCATTTGATGCTATATATATATATATATATATACATATATATATATATATATATACATATATATATATATATATATAGGTTTTGGTTCAAATAAGAACACGATCTTATGAGAGAAATGAGAACGAATTTGGACTGTTAGATTTGCTTCAAGTGAAATTCAGTGTGCATTAGATGAAACTGTAATGTGCATTAGGTGAAATTGAAATGTGCATCACAAAGGGTACAATAGAGTGACATTATGTGCAGTTGAATTGTGCATTACGTGAAATTGAAATGTGCACTAGGCGAAACTGAAATGTGCAGAATAAAAAGTACGATGTGATGTTATTTTTGTACTTTTTTTTCGCACATATCAGTTTTATCTAATGCACACTTGAGTTTAAATTTTTATTTTGCACATTTCAATATCATTTAATGCACATTTCAGTTTCACCAAATGCACAATTTGGTTCCACCTAATACAATCCAACGGTCCAGATTCGTTCTCATTTTTCTCCTAAGATCTGTTCTTACCGGAACCGCTCCCTATATATATATATATATATATATATATATATATATATATATATATATATATATATATATATATATATATATAGAGAGAGAGAGAGAGAGAGAGAGAGAGAGAGAGAGAGAGAGAGATCAAATACAAACTAGACTTAACATGCTAACCTACAAACTAATCATATCCATCCATTTAGTTAAGATCACCGTTCGGTTCTAAGGATTTGAAGACAACAAATTTATTAAGCATGAGGGTGTTTTAGTCATTTGAACTTAACCTAATAATGGGGAAAAATCATGTTGCATTCCATAACCGCCTACTCCCTTTAATTCCTTTCCATCTCTGCGATTGATTCTCGTCCATTCACTTCCATCTATGCGATTAATAGCTATTCATCTCCTTCAGCTCTCTACTTTTCTTCGATCGCCATTAATGTCAAAGCCACCGATTAACCTTTCTCAGATCACTATCGTCGAACGCCATGGAAACGGGTATAAGTGTATGAACTCCAGTTTCATACTAAAAAAAAATGGTTATCGTTTTCATCTCCATATCCAAACTTTTCTTTGATTATTCAGTTCCTAGCAACCATTAATAAGGAACTTCTCTACAACATAAGTAATTCTTCTATAGTTATAATTTCATCCTCATTTTCTTCCCCATGAAATTCTGCACTTTGGATACTTTTTTAATTCTTTATATGAGATTTAACAAATTTTGACATTTTGGATTTGAATCCATTGTGCACACCAGGAAAACATCTTTTTTCATTATGAAATTTATCATAATTAGCGTTTTGACTTTTGCCTTCATAAAGTTCATCAATTTCATATTTATGCAGAAAAGTGTTTAAATATTTCTACGTTAATGTGACAGAAATATTATGTATTTTGTGACCTCATGAGTTTAGTATGCATGTTTGTTAGTATACAATGCAGGTGCCATAGAGATAAGATGCAGTATGAACTTTTAAAGTGCACATATAATCTTACTAAAATGTAATATATGAGCTTCTAAATGCACATGTCACAATTATAAAATGCAACACATGAACTAGTAAGGTGCAGACGCCAAAGCGGTAAGATGCAATATGGACTTCTAAGATGTCGTAGCGATAAGATGCATCATATGATCTCCTAAGATGCATATGTCATCTTACCGAAATTCAATATACTCTGTATGAACTTCTAAAAATGAACATGTGGTAATGATACAATGCAACATATGAACTTTGAGAATCACTGTAAAATGAATTCACATGTTACAGTGATAAAATGCAACGTATGAACTACTAAGATGCAAATGCCAAAGCGTATAAGATGCAGCATATGGTCTGCTAAGATGCGCATGTCATCTTACTAAAATATTGTATACGTCGTATGAACTTGTAAAAGTGAACATGTGATGATAATGATCAATGCAACATGAACTTTGTTAATGACTGTAAAATGAATGCACTTGTCATAATGATAAAATGCAGCATGTGGACTTTAAAAGTGCAACATAATAAATTAATGGGCTCAATATGACAACCATTATATAGATAATGATCATATCATGTGACTTAAAGTGCAGCATATGCACAACTAATATGCATACTTAACCATTATGAAGTGATTAATTTCGTAAATAAAGGAATTTAATTCACAAATATTATCATATGCAACATTATACTCATTCAATGCACATCTCATAATCTTAAAATGCAGTTCTCATTTTGTAAGGAGCTGGGTTTCAAATTTGAAGTTTATTAAGGAGCGATTGATTGACTCTATGAATCAAGATATAAGTTTTGTAATTGATCGATACCATTAATTATATGTTGCAAAAGGTAAGTTATTTTGTAACTTATGGCTAGGATCAATTCAGGGATTTAGCTTGTCTGCCACTTACCTTCAATGAATTGCTTATATTTAGATGATTATTTGATTAGTGGAAAGTAGACAACGACAATTCCAGGGAAATATGTTTTAAGATGACCCTTATAGCCTTCCAACTAATTTATTATATGGTAGTGGCTCTTACGATTTTGATTTACTACATCTCAACCCATAACTACTACCATGGATGTCATACGCATGACCATCCGTATTAATCAATCCAACGGATGTAGGTGGTTTGTAGTTTGCACCGAAAGCATGGATTGCATGGGATCTTCCCCCAAGAGATCAAATACAAACCCTCCTTAATTTACAAACTACAAACTCATCTTAACCGTCCAATGAGTTGATCTAAAGGACATGAAGGCAAAGTGACATTTTTGTAATACAACCCAACTCTTTTAGGGTGCAACTCGTTGAACTTTAATGTGCAACTGCTATTTTATGACGGAATAATATGCACCACTTTCAACCTCAATATGCAATACAAAGAACGTCAAGGTGCATCATACAAATTAAACATTTGCACAATAAGCACAGTTTGTACTTGATCTTTTCCCTATATATGTGTGGGTGGGTGGGCACGCGCGCTGAATATACATAACATATACTTTTTATCCATTTTCTTCCTTCTTTCCTCTTTTTTAAATGTTAATTAAATTTAAAGTGACTTTAAGTAAATTCTTAAAAGACTTGAACTGTTTATTGTATTTTTACACTTAATGTAAATTCTTAGACATAATTCTGTATTCACAATTTACATTAATTTTACATAAATACACTATATATCCCTTATTCAATTCATTTATTTATTAACATAATATCCGAAAAATTAAAAACTTTGTGACCAATTTATCTCTTATAAAGTGAAACTTGTTAAGTACGACTTCATGTTTTGTTTGACAACCGACTAGGAGGCCGTTTGGCAACACTGTTTTTCGACTTATCAGCCAACTTTTTCACCAAACACGTAACTTTTGCTTTCGCGCGCTGAATTGTGTGATAAGCAGAAAAAGTAAGGTTGAAGTTACTTTTCTGGCTGTATTGGTTGAAGTTACAGTATATGATCATTTTAGGTATTTTACATGTAATTTTTTCTTTATTTTATTAATAAAATATATTTAAAAATTAATTTTTTCTTAAATCAGCAGAATCAGCCAATGCAGCTACTTCAGACAGAATTTCATAAATTTTAGCAGAATCAGCCAAATCAGCCGATTTTGTGCTACTAAACGAGCTCTAGTTGTTAGCTTAACTAAATTTATACTCCCTCCATCCTCTAATTAAGTTCTCACTTTCCTTTTTGGGAAGTCCCTAAATTAAGTTCACACTTCAATACTTTCCTCATTTGACATATTATCTACATCAAAACAGTGCCAAACATTGCAAAACCGTGCCAAATAATGTTCAAATAGTGTCAAACAGTGTTTAAACAATGCAAAACAGTGCACTCCACAGTCAAATCTATTTTCTATTTTCCTTAATGGGGGTATTCAGCTGTTTTTGACATGTCTGACATAATATTTAGTGTGAAGTCGCCCATATCATTTCATTCATTTGAATTCTTGAATACGCCAGTAACCATAGACATGCATGTGATTACCAAAAGTAGGCTAAACGCATACAAACTACTACTACAAAAGTTAACACTACAATAAGTAAAAGGTAAAGTAAATTGAAAAAGTTAACAAAGTTTTAAGAAGTCTTGTACAAATGTCAACAGTTATTTTTGAACAAATGCCGAGTTTTTAACCCAGAGGAATACACCTCCTCTTACTTTGCATACTCTGAAATTCTGGATTCATAATTTCTAACTCTGGCCTTTATGAACAAAACAAAATGTTCGTGGGATTAAATGAATTATTATGTACTCAAGTATGAGGAACTGGTTCAGAACTCATGGAATACTTTATTTCATGACTGTCACATAGAGAATAAAACAATTTCCATACCTCTAATAAGTTATCATTTATGACTGAAGTTTCCTCACTCTCGTCTCTCCAACGCTGACCAAAACAGGACAACCACCACCCTACCGCTTACCTCATCAGAGAATCATGTTTTTCTTCTACGTTTTTTAACTCTTTTATAAGGAATATCTTTACCCAAAAAATGGACACAATTTCATCCTGTGATGTCAACATATGAATAGTATATGAAATTAATGCAGATACGTGAATAAAATCCGGTCAAATATGATATAAAAACCTTTATGTAGATTTAAAGAAAATCCGAAATGGCATATAATATCTTGCTTCATTTTCAACCCACACCGACCCTGATCTGCTTCTGGGTTTTTTCAAACATTTTTCTCTCACTGTGGGCCCCACTTCCCTTACTTTCCACTTCTATAAAATCCACATCAATAGAAGAAGCTGAGTGAAATCAAGAAATAGAGAGAGAAAATCAAGAAATAGAGAGAGAAAAGAAGAGAGAGATGGGAATCCAACGGTTTAGATTATCAGATATGATACCAAATGCTCTGTTTTACAAACTTAGAAACTTGGGCAAGAAAAACAGAGCAAGCAACCTTAACAACAACAAAGAGCCGCTGTCCACGTCATCGTATTTAACGGCGGCGAAAGCAACAAGTCAGCCGCAGAGGAAATCTTACCACTTTCCGAGGGAGCACCAAAACAGCCCTCCGCCGCCGCCGCCGCACTACATTTACCTTGAGCCGCCGAGGAAGTCTTCCAAGAAGAGGCGGAGCAGCTACAGGAGGAGCAGCAGCCGGACATCCACTCCTAGGCTGCCGCCGTCTTCCTCCGGTTCCGGCATTTGCAGCTGCCGGCCATCCACAGACTCTGCCTGGACAAATAAGCAGGATTCCACCCCTGAATACTTCCCGGATTCGCCCCTCGACAGCACCTCCTCATCCTCCTCCGGGAAAGACTCCATCTTGCCGGAGCTTGTCTCCAGGCCTGTCCTCTCCGCCGCCGCGCCGGGGAAGTTCGCCGGGAAGCTCCACTACGACGACGATCATGACCGGTTCGAAACGGGCCCGAAAATCGAGCTCCCTCGCATCATTACAAAGCCCATCGTCAAGAATTCAGATGAATCTGCGAGGATTAAAGGTGGACCAAACCAACCGTGCAAATGTGGAGGAAATTCTGATGAGAAGAAGGTGAAGAAGAAGAAGGCATGCTGCGGCGGCCCTGTTCATAGAATTTCCGGGAACTCGCCCGCAGGGATGAAGCTGAGAACGAATTCTCCGAGAATCGGTAGAATTCAGGGGAGGAGAAGCGTGTCATCAAGAAAAAACATCTTGCCGGAAAGTTTCGCCGTCGTGAAGACATCTCAGGATCCACAGAGGGATTTCAGGGAGTCAATGGTGGAGATGATAGTGGAGAACAACATCAGGACGTCCAGTGACTTGGAAAATCTTCTTGCTTGCTTTTTGTCTATGAATTCCGATGAGTACCATGATATGATCATTAAGGTCTTCAAACAAATCTGGTTTGATATTGCCAATGTTAGGTTGAATTAGCTTAAATTTACTTAAATTAGTTTAATATATATGGAGTATCTCTTATGTAAAGTGTTCCTTTCTTTTTGAAGTTATTTTCTCCATAAGTAGAATTTAAATAAAAGTTTATGCTTTTCTTATTAAAACATTACTCCGTACTATTCTTTTTTAATTTGTGTCGAACACATTAGTAGGTTTTTTCCTTCTAAAATAAGCAATATTACTCATATGACTTGCTAAATTTCAATGAATACTCCCTCCGTCCCTTATAATTTTGTCAATTTTCCTTTTTTGGATGTCCCATTAACTTTGCCACTTTACCTTTTAAGTAAAGAATTTGTGGTTCCTGTTAATTCTCTCTTCTTTGCACAAACCTCAATCACACAGTTTTACGTTATTAATCCTCGTGCCGGTCAAACTTGGCAAAGTTATTAGGGACGGAAGGAGTATAATATGGAGTAATATGACCAAATGTCTAAGTATGTTGTGGTCTGATGGCATCACTGTGGCACTTCCAAAAAGGAAGTCACAAGTTCGAATTTCATCTCAGTTCAAGGATGTTAGCCTTAACATTGGACAGATAATTTTGACTTGGTATACTTTTATACCAAGTCAAAATTATACTTTTATACTTTCATCATAGTGAGTACTATGATGAAAGCTTTGAATATAATTATAGCCGCTCAAAATTACTAAGTCACATTTTAGTTCCCTGTTATTATTTTAATCATAATAAAATTGTCTCTTTTATTATCTAAAATTGGCATTGCTGTATTGATCATGTGTAATTTATTCCATATGATGAACTCATCTAAGAGCACAAATATTTTCAGTTGTTGTACGGTAATTAGGTTATACATCAATTCTTATAATGCCCCACGCTAATAAGTTTATTATGTGATCAGTACAGGCAAAATGGATGTATTTGAGAAAAATTGCTGTCACTTAGAATGTTTGCAATCTTTCCCAAATCTCAAAGGAGTGTTTAAGTTCATGGACATCAATTAATACATCACGAGTAAGAGTAGCAAAAATCCAAGAACGAATTGTTTGATCAACCCTTAACCAGTGATGATACTCCGTATTAATTATTTGATGATTATTAAAGTCAATCGTGTACATCGGAGGTACCTTTGTGGAACCATCCAAGAAACCAAACACACCTTGAGAGACGAGGAAAGCTTCGAATTGAGTGCGCCAGGTGATGTAATCTTCCACAACTTTAAGCTTAATAGTAACAATTTGAGTAACGTTGTTGGCCGGTGAGATGGATTGAGAAACCACTGCCATCGGAGACTGAAATAGGGAGGGATCATGCGGCCGAGATATCCCAGGAGCACCGAAAAATGTTGAACCAAAACTGCCAGGGGTGGGGTGTAGCGGTTGCGCGGTAGACGGTACCGGAGTTGAGAAGAGACTGCCGGCAGCAGGAATGACCGGTGGCTGCCATGGGAGTACCGAAGGGATGGTGTGAAACAGAGAGTACGGACCATCCGTAACAATAGGGGAACCGGCAGTGTGCAAAGATGATCCCGGTTGAGAAGAAATCACTGGCGGCGGCTCGGTCAAGGAGACAGAGGCGCTAGTGAGGACCACGGCTGCGTCGGTAAAAGGGGCAGAAACCGGCGCCATAGTCGAGGAGGTAGAAGCAGCAGTGAAGGCATCCATGGAGGAGGAAGAAATTTCAGTGGTGGAAGCCATGGTTTCGGCGGAAGAGAAGGCAACGGCCGAAGGCCTAGATCGAACGAGGGTTAAGGAGAGAGAGAAAAATTAGGCTCTTGATACCATGTGAAATAATGGGAAAGGTTACCCCAATAGGGTACCTGGCAGGTATATTTATAATAATAAGAGTTTCCAAGAATACAAATTATTCCTAAATTAACATTAGGCTATTACCTAATTTAATATTAGGCTATTAATACGAGCTGGTGTACATCATTGTCCAACAAATTAAATAATCTATAATAAAATGCAACCATGTCCAGAAAAAAGTCGTTGTGTATTAAAATGTCTTTGAAAACAAGTTAAACAACGAAGAATCGAATTTGATAAACTTGGACTAGTTATATTAATACTTCATCTAATCTTAAAAAAATTAAATGCAACGGTGAATTTTACACATTTACTGATACACAGATTAATATATATGGAGTATAATACTCTATTTGTAAAATAATAATAATAAATCAGATTTTGAAAATTTACAATGAGACAAATTTAACAAAAAAAAAATCAAAAAATATTATTAATACATTAATAAATAAAACGTAGTCAATGTTGAACATGTGAATGATGTAAAATTTAATTGTTAAGAAAAAGGTAGTATATATAATACGGAGTACTTTATTAGAAAGAATTGAAGATACAAACAAATGCAACCTGAGAGGTAATAAAGTTCTGTTAGCTTATAATTCTATGATATACGAAGTATAATGGTCATACTTCGCAGAATTTAAAATTGGCTAAAGGGTCAAATAGGCCCTTGAACTGACTTAAAGTGTTCAATTAGCCCCTTATATAGGAGGTTCTGCCCGGCCGTCGCCAATTGGGGCGGTTCCCGGTGGAATTTTTTTATGAAAGTTTTTTATCATCTTCTTCATTAAGTCTAGTTTACCCATACCAAATTTCAGCTAAAAATTCAACCGGGAAGGCAGTCAAATGATTTTCCGAAATGTACTGCGATGTTTAACTTCGCAGTTACCTTCAAAAAATCATTTGACTGCCTTCCCGGTTGAATTTTTAGCTGAAATTTGGTATGAGTAAACTAGACTTAATGAAGAAGATGCTAAAAAAATTTAATCAAAAAATTTCACTGGGAACCGCCCCAATTGGCGATGGCCGGGCAGAACCTCCTATATAAGGGGCTAATTGAACACTTTAAGTCAGTTCAAGGGCTTATTTGACCCTTTAGCCTTTAAAATTTGTATCTGACATTTTTTGCGAAAGCATATTTAACTTACTTGGGAACGACGTATATATAATTAAAAAGAATTTAACGTTATAGCTGAAATTAAGATATACAGGGGAGATGTCCCGATATTTAGGATGTTTTCTTTTGGACTGAAATTTGCTGGTCTGGTATGATCTGGTCTGTTTAAGTCTGGTCTGGTCTGGTCTGGTCTGTTTAAGTCTGGTCTGGTCTGAACTGGTCTGGTCTGGTAAACGTCTGGTCTCTGTGTATTTTATAACTACGGAAGTCTGGTCTGGTCTGGTCTGGTCTGTTTAAGTCTGGTCTGGTCTGGTCTGTTTAAGTCTAGTCTAGTCTGGTCTGGTCTGTTTAAGTCTGGTCAGGGACTGAAAACAGTCCAAAAGAAAACATCCTTAAAGTTTTTGTAAAACATATTGATTTACTTCATAGATCTTTATGTGATTTTTTTATTGTAATAAATTTGAGTGAATATTTATTGATTTAATATAAGGTCCTCAGACACAATAATGTTATTAACAGAAGTCAGAAATTGCTTCAAATAGAAATAAAACATGGACCAAGTCAATATAAGCGACTAGAAACAACATCAAAAGATCATAATCAAAAACCATCTTTCGTTATTTGGTAAGCCAATTTTCTTTATTAAAAATAAATATTCCCTCCTTCCCGCAAAATAGTTCCCGGTTTCCTTTTTGGGCTGTCCTAAAAAATAGTTCATATTTCCCTTTTTGGAAAGTTGTGTGTGGCTCACATTCAGTTACTCTTTTCTTACTCAACCACAATCATACATTTACACTTTATTCCTACTTTCTTAAACTCCGATCCAAGTCAATGCGGGAACTATTTTATGGGACGGAGGGAGTACATCGTTTTTCTTTCACACAAAACATACTGCAAATGCTTTCGTTTTTTTGGGAGTGTGAATACATAAATTAAAGACTGGTAATAATATAAATGGAGAGAACTTTTCATGTCCAGCCGGCCTGACAAGAACCGCCGTCCGGCCGAGGGCATTTCAGTTTATAGATATAAACTGCCCAGTTAACTTCAAGAAATTATTTGAGTGCCTTCCCGATTGACTTTTAGCTGAAATTTGGTATGGATAAACTAGATTTCATGAAGAACATGCTCAAAAAATTTCATCAAAAAATTCCACCGGGAAGTTCCCGAAATGCCCTCGGCCGGACGGAGCATCCCGTCGGGCCGGCGTGACATGAAGACTACTCTATAAATGGATATGTTTCTTATAGTACTGTTTGACTTTATTTAGATTAAGGTCAATAGCAAATCTTAGAGAGAAATTTGCAGATTAGATTTTTCAAGATATTGTACCATTTCTTTGCCCCACACGAAGATAAGATAACAAAATGTAATACTTTACATTTTAAATATTACACATAGATTAATTGCATTATCAGATTTTTTCTAATAATTGTGACGACCATGCTCAGAATTTTTAATACATATGCTTTACATGTTAATTATATATCATCCTACATACTCATAATGAGCATGCTCCATGATCATTATTATTTTTCTTTGAGACAATGTGATGTGGTGCATATTTACATATACTCCATATGTAGTATAAGACTGTACTGGAGTATTATGTATGTAACGATATACTATTAATTAATTATCAATAATGCACCCCCCCCCCCCCCCCCCGTAAATCTTTGACGTATTCACCAACAGGATTCCTCACTAAACAAATAAATAAATCGCTGAGGTACTATTTAAGTTATTTTCTTCGAGGCTGAAAGTATGTGGTGCATATTTAAGATGTTTTCTCTGGACCAAAATCTCGGTGTGGTCTGTTTAAGTTTGATCTTATTTGATCTGGTCTGGTAAATGTTTTGTCTCTGTGTATTTTATAATTGTTCAAGTTTAGTCTAATTTGATTTGATTTGTTTATATATGATCTGATCTGTTTAAGTCTGGTGTAGTCTGATACTCTGATTTAGGACTGAAAATAGTCCAACAAAAAACATCGATCCTTACATATACTCTATCTATAATGCTGAAGTATCATTTATCTAGCGAATTGTGTAGTATATGTGTTTTTTTTTTTGGAAAAAGTATGTGTTTTGTTGGAAATTTTGATTAAAACATTCCAACATTTTCCTAGTAGTGGTGTGCACAAGCAATAGTGTCTAATACAATTGTAATAGATCGATGTGTAGCGTGAATTTGAAAATTTAATTCATCCAATACAATTAAATAGATTTTAAACCATAAAAGAATCCAATTCGAAAAGCATTGTATTCAATTGATGAGTAATGTTTGGTATACAAATGTCCTTACCTTCTCTAACTTTCGTATTATTTAAACAGAGATCTTAGATGTAGATTTGGAAAAACAAATTTTAAAAGTTGTGTATAAGCTACACTGATTAGATGAGATCCTACCAAAAAGTTTGTAATTTTTAGTATTAATTAGTTGTAAGAGATTATTATACCAAACATAACCAAATGAAGCCGCCGTCAACTTTAGTTTTATCAAATAACTACAATTCGTTTCTTTTGAAATCTTTTGTGTCATTAACACTAGGGGTGAGCATATCAGTATAATTTAACCGAATCAAACCATATCAAGCTGAACTAAATCGAACCGAAATCAGACCATATGCAATTTGGATTGAGTTTGATAATATTTCTTTCTAACCATATTAAATCGAACCGAACTGAAACCGAGAAAAACCGAATAAAACAGAATCAAATCGAACCAAATCAAACCAAAAAATAGTAGTACATACATATGTATCAATGTATGTATGGTGTCTAATCGGCCCTTTTGCCCATGCTTCATAATCCCCCCTATCGACGGCACCTTGTTTGGTACGTGTCTAACCAACTTGGCTACACTAATTAATGTGTATTCTGTTCAGCAAAGTAAATCCTGTCCCAGGAAGACATATACTAGTAATTAAGATAGGGGTATATTGTTAGGTCAATTGTCCACTAGAGCCTGTCTCTAAAATTGCAAAATAAAGGAGCGTACAAGTAATAGCCTGCCTTGTAAATTAAAACTGGTTTCTTGGCAAAATAGGGTACAAATTTTGTCGCTTTCCTGCATGCATGCACCAAAAGGCAGGCCCAGATATATATGGAGCACCCCACAAGATACTCTAAATTCTCAAACAACTGCTTCTTCGATCTCATGCTTGTAGTGGATCCCTACAATTCCACTGACATTTTCTTCTGTCAACCTCTCCTTAGTTTTAGCCACTGCACTAATTAAGAAAAGAAAGAAAGAAGATACCCTTTATCGCCAGCTTTGAGCTAGGACTGGATTGCTTTTTGCACCTTTCTTTTTTCATCTATCCTGGTTCAATTCTTTTATAGCTAAGCTATTACTACTACTCCACTAGTTTTCTTCGGGTTTTACTATTCCATCCCACTTCCACATGCTTTTGTAAATTAGAGGTATACTACGTATCGAAATTCGCAGCGGTCGTGTGGAAGTTATAACTCATGTGTAATGGGTTGAACCTAGTTCTGGTGCGCAAGGATATAAAATTTATTATCATTATTGGGCTGATTGAGTCACCGTAACTTAGAACCTCTCAAATATATTGTCGGGTCGAGGCATGAAAAGGCTTTGGGGACGTTGGGTATAATTCAACCTTTTGAAACAGAAACTATACGAGTTTGGAACTGGCTAAGTACAAAAGAAAACATACATGAGAAAAGTTTGGAGAATTTTGTTCAAATTATCTTTAAAGTTACAAAATAGCAATTTTGAAGCTATTAATTCAAACATAATACATTACTTTCAATATTTGGTGAAATTCAGGTTTTCATCCATTTTAACCACCAAATCTAGACTTATATACAGGGGCGGAGCCAGAAAAATGACTCAGTGGGGTCGAAATCAAATTTACATAGAATCAAAACGGTAGATTATTTTTAGACAATATCTGAATTGAATGTAGCTTAGATAAATGATAGTTTAAATGAAACTAATAGAGTATATGTAGTTAATATACTTCGTATATGTCACATATATTATAAACTTGTTTTATACGGGTTGAGTTGAGTACCTCGGATGAGACCCATTGTCTTACCCTAGTACTCTATGGTTCTCTTCGATCTTACTCGGTTTAGTATCAAGATTTCTTACTAGAAAAGAATCATTTATTGAGTAGGCACTCGTAGCAGTAGGATATGTTGTCTTTGCTCTGTCCCTAAGTCATGTCACGTAAGTAACGAGTGAATTACACGCTATTTTGTGAATATAATTAATACGAAGTATTACGCATCACAATTTTACTAATTTCAAACTTAAATAGTGCTGATTTTGCAGAAGTCATAACTTTTTACTCGTAATGAGCTACGAGAGCCATAATATATCAAATCGAAGAAATTTTAGAGCTCTACAATCTTAAATTTTCAGCGGGGTCGGCTGACCACCCTGACCCCAGTAGCTCCGCCCCTGCTTATATATGAACGTACGTACGAGTTCTTCACAACATTTGCAGTGTTCATGCAGTTTTAATTTACTTGGAACTTTCTAATACTACTTAGATATTTAGATCATGAATCGTTTATTAATATAACAATTTTACGTAGCATTTTATTTCAAAACTTTATAGGCCTTAGAATATGCTTTGATGGGTTGATCTTCAAAAACGATTGGGAAATAAATAAAGTTCTACGTCTTCTACTCCCTTCCATTTGTAACTAAGGATATTTTCACTTGGACTATTTTTAGTCCCAGACTATACCAGATCAGATCAGATGAGACCAGACCAAATCAGACCAATCCAAATTAGACCAGATCATACCCGACTTGAATAGTTATAAGATACACAGAGACCAGACATTTACCAAACTAGAATAGAAAATTTCATTCCAAGTAAAAGTATTCTAAATAATCCTCTCATTTCTGAATCTCCCCATCATGCTCATAATAATTTAGTACTTAATTCAGAATGTGTACACTATTACAATTTGTTTTTGAATTTTTCTTTCATCCCAGAACAATATTCCATCATTTAAGAGCAAAATAATTAAAATACTAAATACGACTTTGGTATGTGCGTGTCGTTTCACATTAGGAATTGAAATACAATGAAAAAGATTATAAAAAAGAATACTACAATGAAAAAGATAAACAATATACTCCGTATCATATGACATATTTCCATAGTCAATTTAAAAAGACCCACCAGCGCCGAAATATAAAGGAACGGCCGGGTATGAGTGGATGACTTCTAAAAATACAGTATTACATTATTTTGATCGATGAGATATTGAGTATTGACACTTTTATGTGCATAAAAGATATACACATTCTTCTTTCAGAAAAAAAAGAAAGATATACACATTCTATCCACTTATCTTTAATTTGTACACAGATCAGATAAGAACTACTTCGTTTTAACTTTTTCTAAACTGAGTGTGTACACATACAAAATATGAAGTGTACTTAACAAGGTTTGTGTACATACACCTAGTTTTTGGGAGAATCTGACTTTACAATTCATGTTTTGGACGATATAGGACTTTGCACTCTATTTTCAAAATCATTCATGTGTACTCTTATCCATCTTATTAGTTAAAAAAATTGTGAAAGAGTGAAGTGCAAACCAAATCATTTATAGTGAATTGAGGTATATACATTAATGATTTAGAAACTATGGTACAAATCGTATCACTGTGTTTGGTACGTTGGGAATAAGTATAATTAAGAGAAATTACAAGATACATAACTCGTATGGTGGAAATCGTGGAAATTGATGAAATTGAAGTTGAAACGGTAGAATTGATCGAATCTTGTATAGTTTAACAATTTCAATCAATCCATCCAAAAAATCAGTGGTTAACTTGAATTTATTTATTTTAGATTTTACACAATTTAGTATGTGAAATTAAATGTTATCTGATAAAATGTATATTGCATTGGTAAATGGAAAAATGGTCCAAAAGTTCTTCTAATATTTTCAATCCATCACCCTAAGCTCATATACTAAAAAATACGTAGTATCAAATAAGTATGTTTACGTTTAAAATACAATCAATCAAGCCATTTGACCTGTTTTAATAGATTTTTTTTATTAAATTAGGAATATTGATGAATCTTACAAAAAAAATCATATGAATTTGAATAAATGATCTAATAATTATATAAAAAATAGTATAAATGTAAAAATATGTAAAAATTTAAAAACATTAAAATAAAATAAAAATCAGAGAACTGAAAAAATAAAGTGAAAATAAACAATAAAAATTCAAAAAATAAAACCTTTAAATAGATGTATCTAGAATATATACAAATAATTTTTAAAATTTAAAAATATTGACTTCGATATTCTGAATTTTTTTTACAGTTTCTGTATATATTTCTTCAAATTTTAACAATGTTTTAGAGTTTTGAAATATTAAAAATCTGCTATTACAGGTCAAAAACGGATTAAATGGTCAAATTGATCAAATTTGTAAAATAGACATATTTATATGATACTTTTTTTGTACATAACCTTAAATAATGGATTGAAAATAATAGAATGACTTACTTGACCCTTTTTTCTTGGTAAATTAAACAAGTCATAAATTACCCAGGCCAAAGTGAAATTTGGGCCCAGTGTACATTATACTACGTAATACGGAGTAGTGGAACAATTGTTGGTATTAATCAAAGAGTTGCCTACTCACCTGACATAAATTGAAATGCCTTTATAAGGTTTACTTTCCTTCTAATTAATTCAAACGAAAGCTGAGGAAAGGAGACAAATAACGGATAAAGACTAAAAGATCAGATTCAAACTCAGCCGAGTTTATGCAAGTTTTCCGTACTTTTCTTTCTTCTTTGAGTTACGGAGTACAACATATTACTTACTTTTAAAGACCATTTTGAAATTTACTGGCAATTAAGACTTTATGTCAAAATGGGAAGATTGATGCTCCAATAAAAAGCATTAGAATATCTTTTGTATAATGGAAAAGTTGCATCGAGGGATACGAAAGGTCGATTACGTTTTTCAGGCCTAAAAATGCATTTTGTACTATGATGTTAGAAGCTGTCACGCTTCGAAGATAGAGCATCTATTCAAAATGTTACAGTATGCATGGTTTGATTTTTCAAAAATATTAATGCATGTACACCGAATCACATTGGCAAAACTAATGGGTAGGCAGTAGCTAGTTAGCTACTAGCTAGGCACCGTTGTTTAAGAATATACAGCTTTTAGTTTACTGTTTAGTTGCTTCGTTTAAGCATGGAAAATCTCAAACATGTTACATGTGTGTAACTAAACTTGATGAATATTGAATAATCAAGATCATGTATTCATGTTAAAGTGGATGTGGACTAAATGTGCCATTGACCTAAAACGCTAGTTTATTTTTTATCGCGCTTGTTTTTTTCTTTTACTAATTTTGTCTTATACCATAATATTTGAAATAATAACCATCGTATGTATGTGGAGTAAATGTGGAATTGACCTAAATTTCATAGGACCAAAAATAGATCTATTCAAATAAAATTTACAAAATTTATAATAAACTAGCATTTCCGCACTAAAATAATGATGGTACCATGGACTCGGACCATGGCCTAATTAGGGCTGCACATCGGGCGGGTTGGGTCGGGTTTGCTATATTTTTTGGGCCTACCCGATTTGTTCGGGTTGGCTATTAACCAACCCGTGGTACGCAAAATAAGTAGGTAAACTATGCATGAACGGGTCGGGTAGGGTCGGGTATTAGGGAAAAAAATCACTTCGCGTTGCATCTTTCATGTGGGAAATTAATGTAACCAATTTAAAACTCGATTAACTTGTTTCCAAAACATACAAACAAATACAAGTACTTGTATCTTTTATAAGCAAAAACATTAGGTAATAGTATTAAAACATCCTTCCGTAAAGGAAGTTCGTTTAGAAGGAAACGTAAATATATAATAATCACCTAGTCAAAATGATAAATGTTTAATTATAATTCTAATATCATAAACTCCTAGATAGAGCACATTGGTTTTAAATTGATCGAAATTATTCAAGAAAACGTTGTAGCATAATAATAGTAAAATGAACTTCGGCCAGGTCGGGTACTATCGCGTTTGAGATTTTAATTCCGCAACCCTACCCATTAGGTGCGGGTTGAAACATATTTAACCCATGAATATTTTTGAAAATCAAATACCCGATTAAATAGGTTCGGGTAGGGTTGGGTCAGGCGGGTTATGCGGGTTCGGGTTATTCTTGTGCAGCCCTAGGCCCAATTACATAATTCAGCCCATAACGGGATCAGCCCTTAAACGGGATTATACTAATTAACAGGATTAGCCCATAACGGGATCAACCCTTGAACGGGATTAGCCTAATTAATAGGATTAGCCCATAAAACGGGATCAAGCCCTAAACGGGATTAATTTTCAATAAGCTATTGGGCCCATTAGGAATCAAGCCCACGATAGGAACCCACAGCCAGGCCGGGCTGCACGACAGACCTCGATATTCCTAGGGTTTACGTGGCAAGCTATCATTCGAGCATAACTATTTGGCAGCAGGCAGGACTCAATCGGAATTCATGAACAAGAAGGAGATAATTATCACTTGACATCGGAGGCGTGATAGGAGTTCGATTGGAGCAAGAATGTAATTAAATAACATTTATTGTATTAGTTTCCTCCTAGAAGAATGACTCATAAAGTCTATAAATACTTCTTGTAAATACCCTACTAGGGAATCGAGGATTGACCCTTCGGAATAAGAGTATACTGCCTTACGCTGCCACATTCTTCGATATTTTTCATATGTTTCTTATACGTTTCGTAGATGTAGCTCTCGTAGTTGGATTAAACTCAATCAAATAAATTATTCAAAATTAAATCACTTTGATACTCCGTAGTTCATACTAGTACTAAATTTTATAATGTAATATTCGTATGTCGTACTACGACGTGTGATTTTTGAATAGTTAATGATCAAAGTTTGATTAAAAAAATCAAACTGTAAATTTGTTTGACAACGGGAGCTGAGTATTATCCGATGTATTATCTTATGAGTAAAGGGTCAGTTTGGTCCTCGAAGTTGCATAAAAGAGATCAAATAAGTCCTTATATAGGAGGTTCTATCTGGCCGTCGCCATTTGGAATTGTTCCCGATGGAATTTTTTTATGAAATGTTTTATCATCTTATTCATTAATTCTTGTTCACTCATACCAAATTTCAGATAAATTCTTGAAGATAACTTCTTCAAGAATTCATTTGAATGCCTTCCCGATTAAATGTTTAGCTGAAATTTGGTATGAGTAATTAGACTTAATGAATAAGATGCTAAAAAAAATTATCAAAAAATTCCTCAGGGAACCACCTCAAATGGCACATCTGGACAGAATCTTCTATATAAGGACTTATTTGACCCCTTTTATGCATTCGAGAACCAAACTGACCCTTGTTTGACCCCTTTTATATAAAAACAAGTTTAATTAAATGGTCTTTTAATGGAGTACTGCGCAAGGAATGTTATTTGTTCGAATCATTGACTAAAAGAACTAGGTTTAAGACTAAGAATAGTGATCCACAAACTAACACTAAAAGAAAGGGGGAATAAAAGTTAATTAAATATAATTAATTGCATCATCGGTCTATTTATTGATTATTATTATTCTCTTGTTGTAGAAAGGTACGTGTAATATATTAATCTTATTATTATACTACCTCCGTCCCACTAAGTTCTTCTTAGTTTGACCTACACACATATTTAGGAAATAAACTTACCAAAGAGTAAAAATTACTGTTTTGACACTGTTTTGACACTGTTTCGACACTGTTTAATACTGTTTTGCACTGTTTGATGCAGGATATAACTTTCCATTTATAGAAATGAGAATTTCATTTTGGAACTGTTAAAAAAGAAAAGCAGAAAGATCTTAGTGGGAGGGAGGTAGTATATCTTAGATTACGTACATAATTAGTGAAGGAACACTTGGGCTTTTGGCAACATGCAAATTGCAATTAACTCGAAATTAATAATGGAGATGAGAATCACTGTCGGCAAAATAGGGATATATAGAAGGGGTATCGGCGTATCGCATCATACTTCATTACTTCCTACGTTTTATCTTTTAATTGCGATTTGCAACACTTTTTTTTTCTTGTTTGACTATTAATAAATTTATTTCTCTATATGTACGACAAGACAAGTTTAATGATGTTTTTCAAAAATTAATTCGGTAATGCATTAATGAATTAAATATAGTTAAAATAGAACATATAAATGATGTACTACACTACTACGTATAATTCAACATGTTTATACTACGTAATTACTTAAGAATAGAGATAATATTATATACTCCCTCCGTAGCACAATAAAAGTCTTAGATGTATTTTACGATCTCTTATACAGACTTTGACCCTAACTATATATTTATAAATGTGTACATATATAATTTTATACTACCTCCGTTCTCTTTTAATTGCAACATTGGACTTTTTGTACTATTCACATATTCTACTTTGACTATATTTTATTAATTAATGTATTATAAATTAATTTTTTTAAACATATTGTTAAATTCTTCTCATTCTAAATTTTCAAAATGAATTTTTTATATTTTTTACTAATACGGAATGAGAGATATTAATGGTCAAACTTGTGCGTTGGAAAACGTGAAATGTTGACTGTTGCAATTAAAGAGGAACGGAGGAAGTAATTTATAATAAACTGACATTTAAATAATATACGTTACAAAGAAACACATAAAATTAAATTTTAGTGACAAAATATTACTCCCTCCGTCACAAATTATAAGGCACTTTACAGTTTACGATGTTTGACCGACGATAAAGCAAATTGATCCCTGTCAACACTCAAAATTATTTTAGAAAATAAAATTTACATATTCAGAAACTACATTAAAACCGCTACAAAGCCTGTAAAAAATAAATCAAATTTCATAAAATTTTGATAATATAAAATAAGAGATTAGGAGTGATTTGTGTTGACCAAGTGAATATGAAAGATATCTTATAAAATGGGTCTGAGTGAATATTAATTTTGAGTAATTAATGGTTAAAATTTAACAAATTTGACATAAAAGTCAAACTGAGATTTTAATTAAGTACAAATATAGTCCTCCTTATTAGTTCTTAGCTTTATCACCTCCGAACCAAACATGTCGATTCGAGCGTGGGATACTATGGTTCGTGTCGCTGGAAATCTCATTATGTCCTCTATTTTTATTTCATTTGTTTTTTTTTTCTTTTACTAATTTTGTCTTATACCACAATATTTGAAATCTAATCTAATGTTATTAAGTTCCCTTGCCTTTGATATCTAATATTATGAAACAAACTTTAATCGATCAGTATTGGCAAGTTTAAATATTTTTTATGAAAAATCAAGTATGGAATTTTATCAATATGGTACTTAAAAGATAAAGTGTATTGATATAGGGCTCGATCAAATAATTGAAAATTATCAATCCAAATCTACCTATACATCTTTGTCCCTTAAAACTTTGTCAAGTTTGATCGGCACGAGAATTAATAAAGTAAAAACTATGTAGTAGAAATTTGTGCAGAGGAGAGAGAATTAACCGGAACCACAAATTCTTTACTTAAAAGGGAAAGTGCCAAAGTTAGTGGGACATTCAAAAAAGAAAAATTGGCAAAGTTTTAAGGGACGGAGGGAGTAAGTTCTTTAACTTTAGCCACATATATAAAGAAATGAAGTTGTAAATTAATATAAGGTCTATATATGTTTGTATATATACCTAAATTCTATTATATTTATATTTATAACATAATGACGTTAAGTGATTAGTTATCATATACTTCGTACTACGTATGATTAAATGTGATAATTTTATCATTCATGTTTGTTAATGTATGTGTATATATGTATTTTATACACACAAAAATACAATATTACTTATCGTGTTTATGCGAAAATATAGATAAAAATGTAATTTATATGTCTCTGACTAGTCCCCGACTAGGGGCCCGCCTAGCCGCCTAGGCGCTGGCGCCCGACTAGCGCCTAATGCCTTTTAAAACATTGATATGGACACACTTCATCTTTCGAGTCTCTTATTTATAGTTTCAGGTCTTGAATTCATAAAATTTCAATTTTAATAATATCAAACTCACTAAATATAAATTACGGAGTACTTCCTCTGTCCCCCAAAATTTTGTTATTTTTGTTTTTTGGGATGTCCCAAAAAACTTTATCATTTCCCCTTAAATCAATTAACTTGTGATTAGATTTGTGTTATTTCTCTGATCACAAACTTCAATCAAACTCAACTTAACACAGTTTTAAACAAAATGACGGGGAGTATTAAATATAGGTGAGTTAAAATTAAATTTTAAGGATTCGTGAATATGCTTTACTATTGTAGTCAAAGCAGCTTATGACATTTGTTTGTGCTTACAATGATATGAATGAATAGTTAATTTCATGAGACACCAATAATGGTGCAACTAATCATTGACGTTATGATTAGAATCGAAGAAAAGACGGAACACTTTGCTTAGGGGAGGAAGAAGATGAACCTTCCTTAGCTCGCCTTCCAACTGTTGCTTCAAATCCGGGGATTCGGATTCTTTCGTTGTTTTATCTGCTTATTTCGTCGCGTCACCATCTTAACTATTTTAACTTACTCTAATCCTATAATACTCCTAGAATATATCAATACACTCACGAGTAAAATAACTGTGTACAATCGCAACCAATATGATGTTGACTTGTTCTCAATATTTTTCTATAATTTGTTCATTTGATCTGAATCTTATTTATCAAGTATGAATTTTCTTATATAATTTGAATCGGATTTAAATTTTTTGATAATTGAGTTAAATCTTTTTATCTATATGAATCTTTCTTATTTGAATTTATTCTTTCAGGTCTAATGACTAATATGAATAGTCCGTAACTACTACCGTACTACGTATTATTTTCATAATTGTATAATAATATAACAAATAATAATGAAGTAAATACTTACAACTATGATATTGGCGATTGTGATGGTGGGTGATGGGTGATTGTGATGATGATGATGACAATGACGACTAATAGTAGTTCGTATCCCTCCATACACAATTCTTTGTAACGTGGTTCTTTATATTTATCTCTTTTGCACAAATTTTAATTACACGGTTTTTTGCTATTCTAATTTCATATCTAACATCAACTTGACAAGGTTGAGTGGAATGGATTTAATATTTAATTAATATTCAAAATCAGTTTGAGATTTTTTATTACTATTTTAATATTATTGTTGTGTTGCTTTTGTTGTTGTTGTTATTAATGTTAGTGATCTAATTTGAATAATCCTTATTTGATTTTAATTTTTATGATCTGATATATGAATCTTTCTGATATATATATAACGTTATATATGAATTCTTCTTAGAAAATATATTCTTTTTTAAAATCAAATGCAAAACAAAAGATGATGATACAAATCATCTTAATAAGTCAAAGTTGTGTGGGAAAAAAAATTGACAATGCAATTTTTAAAAAAAAAAAAAAAGTATCACAAGCAAAACTAAAAACATATCAAGCCAATTTTTTGTGTTTTGCCCACTAGTTAATTTATAAATGGACAATTAATTGTGTGCAGATCATTTTATGGAAATAAACATCTTAAAAGCATACGTAGTAAAATTTTGGCTTCACTCTAGAATTTTTTATGTTTTGCGGCATGAATGTTGTTGTTGGGTTAAGGGCCCAAGCCGAGGTCCGGCCCACTAACCCATTTTGCCAGACGACCGTCCAGCTAGAAACTAGGCCAGCCCACAGGCCCATGTACTTTAAGCATGGACGAACGTCTGGTGTTGGAGGACTCAGGCCCAGCGGCTCATCCCGACGAACGTCTAAGCAGGGACAAGGAGCGGAGCCACGGGCCATCAGGGGTGACGACGAACGTCTCCTGAGCAAGCCCATAGTCATCGGAGGAGACCCAGCCCACATGGTGAGAATCCATCAAGGCCAGGAGACGAACAGCCAATATCCCTCAAGGGTCACTTGGAGGAATCCAACTCACTTCCCGGGTGGACGAACGTCCCCACTATTCCGGCGGGAAACCTAGATTCTGGCGGGAAGTGCATTTAATGCTAAAGATTTGGTAGTTGGGACACCAGCGGTCCACAGGCTGCCACGTCAGTACAGCCACCTGCCCATTGGCGGGTATAAATAGAAGCATTTATTTCATTGTAAAAGGTTGGCAACTTTCTATTCTTAGCATACTAGCTTCAGCATTCTTACTTGCAGCATTTCTAAGTGCCTTGTAAGACGAACGGCCGACGTGCCTTGTTTAGCGAGTAGATTGTACTTAGGGGAGTTATTACGGAGTTAATAATACCTATTTACATTGCCTGCTATCACTGTTGTCTCCTGATTCATCTAATAGTTGTTGGGCTAGACATTCATACACTCACTCCACTCGAAACCTTTGGGCTTACGTGTTGGGTCCACGGGTTGAAGGAATAAACCTCAACACTGGCGCCGTCTGTGGGAAACTGAGCAAAAAGTTTCCAGAAACTCTCCCAAGCAGCTACTAAGTCTACCTACAGCAAACACGATGTCAGGAAGCAACAATCAGCGTGATCTCTCCGAGCGTCTGGAATCAAGCCGCCGGAATCGCGGCCAGAACTCGGAACTATCCGCAACAATATGGACCTCCGGGGGAAACGGGGGTATCACTGACCTCATTCCTCTGGAGGCCAGGCAGGATCCTCGCCTCATGCGGGAACTCGCAGACACCATGCGTCGCTTGGCAGACGAGAGGGAGGCCCAAAACCAGGTGTACTCTGCAAGTACCCAGCGAACGCCCCTCTCTCCCATACGTCGCATGCAGTCGTATGACGATACGACAGGATCCAGCGACCACCGGCCCTCAGTCCATGAGCGGCTAGGTGGGGGTTCAGGCTCCCGTGGAACGGGAGGGCGAACCAGAGTCAGCATCGCTGCATCCAGGGCTCACACACCATCAGTCCCCCGCCAAATCCCGCGGGGAGACGAGACCCCGAGGATCAACACCGTTGGACGACGTTTCCAACGGCGAGGTGCGCAGATCTTTAGGCGGCCGCACGGTGCTGTGGCCGCTCAGCAGAATGCCGTCCCCGAAGCCGCGCCCCCTGTGTCCCCCGGAAGGGCCGCACAGGATGCAAGGTTGGAGGCCATGGAAAGGCAGATAGCCGAGATGAATAGGCGGGCGGACGTTGGCTCGGCTACACCCTCTTTCTCTCTCACATCTCCCTTTACTCCACGGGTGATGAGCGTCGAGATTCCCCGGGACTGCAGGCCCCCGGGCAACTTGGTGTACAATGGGGCTGGCGATCCCAAGGCCCATCTGATGAGCTACCAAGGGAACCTATCCATGCTGGGAGCGTCAGACGAGGCCATCTGCAGATTGTTCTTCAGCACCCTCAGGGGGCCGGCGCAAGAATGGTTCGGGCAGTTGAGGCCAGGCACCATCGACTCATACGAACAGCTCTCCCAGCAGTTCATGGCGCAGTTTGCTGCCAGCACCACCCCCAGGAAGGACGTCACGGCTCTTGCCCACATCAAACAAGGGCGGGACGAACCGCTGGCTAGGTTCCTGGTAAGGTGGAGGGACGAGGTCCTGCAGGTCGACGATCTGGACGAACGTCTGGCCACCAACATGTTCACCAGTGCGCTGGCCACAGGGGATCTATACCGGGACCTGAGGAGGAATCCCGGCACCAGCTACACCGAGGTTTTGGCTCGGGCACAAAAGTATGCCTCCATCGAGGAGGAGATCAGGCAGCGGGACGGAGTTCCCGCGGCCCACCCACGGAAGATGGCGGACAGGCTTGGACCCGGACCGGGAACCGGGCCCTCCCCCCCAAACAAAAAGAAAAAGGTGGACGGGGCAATGGTCCCTTGGAAGGCTCCGTTCGGAGACAGTCAGACGCGGCCGGACGACCGCTATGTTCCCTTGGCCTATCCAGTGAGCCAAATCTTTGAGGCCATTAAGGACAAGGGCCTCCTAACGGAACCCCAGGATATGAGTAAGCATATGGGGCACGACCAATCGGCCTACTGTGAATACCATCAGAGGACCGGCCACCTGACGGATAATTGCAGCCAATTAAAGAAAGCGATCGACGAGCTGATCCGTCAGGGGTACCTGGGCGAGTTCACCCAGCTGCTGAACAAAAACAGCCAGCAGAAGCCGAACTCAAGGCACAAGACATGGCGCCGCGACGATCGGCGCGAGGCAGAACCTCAGGACGTGGATTATCGGAGTGCAGATAAACGTCCGGAGGGGTCCCTCGGCCCGAAGGGCAAGAAGAAGAAATTGGAGATCAAGGTGATCTTCGGGGGCGCTGAGACAGGGGATACACCCGCCGAGCGGAAAAAATTTGAGAGGTCACTCTATGTGGGTTCCGTATCAGCACCCCCCACCAAGCGCAATAGAATCGAGGCAATTACCTTCGGCCCCGCTGACCTGCCAATGTCACCGGCGCCGCACAGAGACGAGCTGGTGATCAGCATGGACGTGAACGATGCTATCGTTCGTCGCGTCCTTGTTGATACCGGGAGCAGTGTGAACGTCCTCTACTGGGAGGCTTTCGAAGGAATGAGGCTTCGGAAGGACATGCTGCACCCCCTACGCACCCCGCTGTCCGGCTTCACCGGGGATTGCATTGACGCTGAGGGCACCATCATTTTGCCGGTAGAGGTCGGCGATGGCCCCCACACTGCCCGAATCAGCATGACGTTCGTCGTGGTCCGCCTAAAATGCGCCCACAACGCCATTTTGGGCCGACCCGGCTTGGAAGACTTGGGGGCCATATGCTCCGTACGGCACTCATGCATCAAATTCCCCACCGACACTGGAGTGGGAGTGGCACGTACAGACCCGCATATGGCCAGGGCCTGCTACACGAAGGCGATGGAGAAGCTCAACGAGCGGGAGGCTCGGGTCAACAGCATCTCCGAGAAGGCCAAACAGGCCGACTTGGACGCTCATCTGGAACCAGCAACTCTGCTGGAGGAAATCGAGCTCGACGACCCGACGGACAGGAAGGTGTCCATCGGTGCAGATCTAGAGCCGGAGATCAGGGCAGGGGTCATAGCTGTCCTGCGGAGGTTCCGAGTCTTGTTCGCCAGAGGACCGGAGGACATGCCGGGCATCGACCCCAACCTCATATGCCACAGACTCGCCGTGCGGCCGGACGCCAAGCCTGTACAGCAAAAGAAAAGATACATGGCGGCCGACCGACGCGACTTCATCAGGAAGGAGACGGCAACTCTCCTCAGCATTAAACACATCCGGCCGGTCATCCACGTGGAGTGGCTGGCCAACGTGGTACTAGCCCCGAAGGGCGACACGTGGCGGATGTGCGTCGATTACTCGGACCTAAACAAAGCTTGTCCGATGGATCCTTACCCCGTTCCAAGGATCGACTTGCTGGTAGATGAAACGGCAGGCTGCGAGCTGCTTAGCTTCATGGACGCATTCAGGGGCTACCATCAGGTGTTCATGCACCCCGACGATGCCGAGAAAACGGCATTCGTTACGGCGGACGGCGTGTATTGCTACATTGTCATGCCGTTCGGCCTGAGGAACGCCATGGCTACTTTTCAGAGGATGATTGGGATGTTGTTCAAAGACGTACTTGGAAAGTCAATGGAAGCTTACGTGGATGACATCCTGATAAAAAGCAAGAGAAAGGAGGACCATGTCCAGGACATGGAAAAGGTCTTCGGCATCATGGAAAGGGCCAGCATGAGGCTCAATCCGAAGAAATGTGCCTTCGCCGTCCGGGGCGGCAAGTTCCTCGGCTACATGATGAGCGAGCGGGGGATCGAGCCTAACCCGGAGAAAGTGAAGGCAATTGTGGACATGGAGGCCCCGAAGAACCTAAAGGATGTACAGCGACTCACCGGGCGTCTGGCGGCCCTGAGCAGATTCTTGTCCAAACTAGCTGATAAGGCGATCCCCTTTTTCCAGATCATGAAGAAGGCCAATCCCTTCGAGTGGACCCCGGAGTGTCAGGCCGCCTTCGAAGATTTCAAGATGTATCTCTCCTCCCCGCTCGTCCTCACCAAGGCGGATCCCGGGGAGAGATTGTACATGTACTTGGCAGTAGCCGATCTGGCCGTAAGTGCCGTACTGCTGAAGGAATCGGAAGGCGTTCAGCGGCCGATATACTTTGTAAGTAAGGCGCTGAACGGTCCCGAGACGAGGTACACACTGATGGAAAAGACGATCCTCGCCTTGATTGCATCCATCAAGCGCCTGGCACCGTATTTCCAAGCACACCCGGTGACCGTCTACACAACGCAGCCCCTCGCCACAGTCCTCAGGAACCCAATGGCAAGCGGGAGGATAACTAAGTGGTCCCTGATGATCAGCCAGTATGACGTGGACTTCAAACCAAGGCCGACGATCAAGGGACAAGCACTGGCAGACTTCATTGCAGAATGCACCGCGCGCACCGAGGACGAAACCCATGACAGCAACGACTTCGATAATTGGTGGGAGATGTACACCGATGGGGCCTCGAGTGCGCGGGGTTGTGGCGGGGGAGCGGTGATCACTTCCCCCGAGGGTTTCAAGGCCTATTACTCTATGAAATTCGAGTTCAAGGTCACCAACAACGAGGCTGAATACGAGGCGCTGATCGCAGGACTAAAATGCGCGAAAGCCCTCGGAGCAGCTCGTCTGAAGGTGAGAATGGACAGCCAGCTGGTGGTAACCCAGATGAACGGCACGGCAGAAACCAGGGAAGAGAGAATGAAGGTCTACAGAGAGCTGGCGGAGGAGCAGACCGCACAATTTGAACAGGTGGTGCTTGAGCAGGTGTCGCGGGTGGAGAATGCAGAGGCGGACATACTGTCAAAACTAAGCAACCCCCCAACCGATGACCCGGCGTCAAGCATCCCCCGACACATCAGAGGCTTCGTTAGGCAGGAGGTGTTCCCAGTACCGGCGACGGACGTCATCCAGGTGGAGGTTATCTCCGTTGCTGAACCTAACTGGGCAAAGGAGATAGCAGATTATCTCAGAGATGGAACACTCCCTGAGCCCGAAGGTGATGGCAGTACGGGAAGAGCCGCGTGGATAAAGAGGCGTGCCCCTAACTTTGAACTTATTGACGGGCAGCTCTACAAGAAGACGTTCGGCGGGCCCTACCTCAGATGCCTCCCGCCGAGCCTAGCGGCGGCAGTAATCGAGGAAATACATGAAGGGATCTGCTCCAGCCACCAGGGCCCCCGGACCTTGGCCAGGAAAATCATCCTGCAAGGCTACTACTGGCCGACCATACAGCAAGATTGCTTCAACCACACTCGGAAGTGCGCAGTATGCCAGCAGTATGCACCTGTCCCCGGCCGCCCAGCTAGTTTCTACACCCCGATGACCATCGCGCTACCTTTTGCTAGGTGGGGGATAGACCTGCTGGGTCCTCTGCCAACGGCTGCTGGTGGAAGGAAGTTCGTCATCGTGGCGATTGATTATTTCACTAAGTGGGTCGAGGCCGAACCATTGGCCTCCATCACTGAGTTCCAGTGCCAGAAGTTCGTCTGGCAGAACATCATTTGCCGCTTCGGAATCCCAGAGCAGATCATCACTGACAACGGCCGGCAGTTCGTCGGCAAAGGCTTTGAGGCATACTTGGCGAAGTGGGGCATCAGGCACTCTAAGGCCTCGGTGGCCTACCCACAGGCCAACGGCCAAGTGGAGAACATGAACCGGACCATCATGGACGGGATCAAGAAGAAGTTGGAAGACTACACCTCCACCTGGCCGGAGCAGCTGAATTATGTCTTGTGGACGTACAGGACGACGCCAAGAACGGCGACTGGGGAAACCCCTTTTGCCTTGGCTTACGGATTCCAAGCTAAGGTACCGACGGAGGTACTGGTGCCTACCCATCGCACCAAGCACTTCCAGCCGGAGGACAACGAGATCAACCTACGAGCAGAGCTCCACTTTATCGAGGAACGGAGGGGCCTAGCGGCTCGTCGCATGGAAGAATATCACAGGGCCACCCAAAGATACTTCAACAAGGCCGTGAAATTCCGCGAAATAGAAGCCGGGGACCTCGTGCTCAGGAAAAGAGAGAAGAGCAAGCCGCTCGAAGGCGGCAAAATGGCGAAGAACTGGGAAGGACCTTACCGGGTCATCAGAAGATATAACCAGGGGACGTTCCTCCTCCACACCATGGAGGGGAACCATGCCGGGATGTGGAACGTAGAGCACTTGAGGAAGTTCTATCAATAGTAGGGGGCTGTTGTCCTTGTATTATTCCCACTACCATGTAAAATAGCCGGACGTCGTCAATAATAAGGCCCCTGTTTTTTCTGAAATCCTGTTCTCACCAACGACCGATAAAGAAGGGAATCTCGATGTAGATAAACCTGTTCCTCCTTGCGATGTCGGCGGACACCGGACGTCTCCTCGAAGTAGGGACGCCGGCGGGACCAGGGACTAAGGACGAACGAAGCACCAGGGAATCTCGATGTAGATAAACCTGTTCCTCCTTGCGATGTCGGCGGACACCGGACGTCTCCTCGAAGTAGGGACGCCGGTGGGACCAGGGACCAAGGACGAACGAAGCACCAGGGAATCTCGATGTAGATAAACCTGTTCCTCCTTGCGATGTCGGCGGACACCGGACGTCTCCTCGAAGTAGGGACGCCGGTGGGACCAGGGACCAAGGACGAACGAAGCACCAGGGAATCTCGATGTAGATAAACCTGTTCCTCTTTGCGATGTCGGCGGACACCGGACGTCTCCTCGAAGTAGGGACGCCGGTGGGACCAGGGACCAAGGACGAACGAAGCACCAGGGAATCTCGATGTAGATAAACCTGTTCCTCCTTGCGATGTCGGCGGACACCGGACGTCTCCTCGAAGTAGGGACGCCGGTGGGACCAGGGACCAAGGACGAACGAAGCACCAGGGAATCTCGATGTAGATAAACCTGTTCCTCCTTGCGATGTCGGCGGACACCGGACGTCTCCTCGAAGTAGGGACGCCGGTGGGACCAGGGACTAAGGACGAACGAAGAGTATGGATTGCCTCCACCTAAAAAAAAAAAAAAAAAAAAAAAAAAATGGGGAGAAGAGGAGAGGTGCTCCTATGTAGAAGGGAATCTTGCCCGGGTGTGCCAGATCTTCTCCAACCGCCGAAGACGAACGCCTCTCGGTGTAGAGGTTAGTAGAGACGCGGAGGGGGCTAGACGAACCAAGGGAGCCTGCCAAGATAAACCTGTTTATCCCACAAATGACCATGGATCGATGGACGTGGGGTAACAAAGTCAGGGACCCGTGAGGGTAGACCTGTTCGTCCCTGCGAGTCCTTGGGTACCGAACGTCCTCTTCGAAGCAAGAGACGTCGGTAAGGCTAAAAGGACCACGGACGAACGAAAAGGGGGGAATCTCGATGTAGACAAACCCGTTCATCCTAGCAATGTCGGCGGACACCGAACGTCTCCTCGAAGTAGGGACGCCGGTGGGACCAGGGACCAAGGACGAACGAAGACTAAAAGACTCCAAAAAAAAAAAAAAAAAAAAAAAAAAAAAAGCCAGAAGAGCAAGGAGCAAAGAATGATTCTTTTATTCTTCGGTACCATTGGCCGGGAGATTACAAGACAATGAAAATAATGGAAAAAGTTGTACAAGTACAAGGTCATGAACGGAGAATCACTTTTGATCAACGTCCGGAGCTGGAACCTTAGCAAGAGCCTGCTTGCATTCTTCACTAGCTCTGGCTTCCGCCTGCTCCTTCAGCAGCTCGAGGGCCCCTGCATGAGCGTCTGCCATCAAGACGTCAAAACCAGCCGCCTCCGGATCGAAAGGAGCCCCGAAATGACGCTCGAACGTGGGGAGATTCTCCGCTACTAGCCCAACCATACCTTTGCGGTAGGTGTCATCGGCGAGATCGTCAAGAAAACGACGCCCGGTGGGGGTGGCCTGAAGCAATTTGACTCCATCCTGATAGGCATCCGGGCAGGTGGCTAGGAACTCGCCAACGAGCCGCGGGAGGAACTTCATGGCCATAGTATGGATGGCGCCAGTATAAGCCTTGGATTTCTGAAAGGCAATGGAACCAGACTCTTTGATTTTGGCAACATCGGCCTCATAAATAGGGACATGATTGTCCATGCCCGTCTGGCGAAGCTCCACCTTGGCTTTCTCTACGGCCCACATCCGGCTGCGAAGATCTACAAGCTCGGCCTCCTGCTTCTTAAGGAGCTCCTTCTGAGAGGCATTCTCCTGAACGAGCTTATCACAGGCATCGGCTTTCTATTGAAGAGTGCCAGCCCTGCCTTTCGCGTTCCTCAGAAGGGCATCACACTCAGCTCGCACTCTGGCCATCTCCCTGCCCTGATGCTCAAAGGCCATCCGAGCCCTGTGGAAGTAGAGCCCGGCCTTGTCCAAAGTGCTCTGACCACACTCCAGAAGGTCTTCGGGTGCCTCCTGAGCAGCAAAATCCTGGGGGACCTTGAGATTCAGGCCGCACCATATAGAGGAGGCTGTTTGACCAAAGAGCATCATTGACTCCTTGCGCGGGCCAACCCCGGAAAATTCGATCAAACCAAGGGAGGACCCATTGGTCTCCGGGGGCGAAGGAGGACGAGCATCGTCAGAATCCTTGGCAGTATGGGCATCATCATCCCGAAGACGACGGACCTCAGAAGTTCGGGGGGGAGAAGGACGGGACTTGATCCGAGGGACAGGTTTCCGCTTGAGGGGACTCCCGGGTTCCCCATCAGAATCATCGGCCACTATAATAGCCTTCGAGGCAGTACCCTCGACGCGCGGTTTCTTGGAAGCACCAGCTCCCAAATCATCCTCAGTCCGGGCCCTGGTCACCCGAGTCTCAACCTTGGGGACGAGCGGCTTCCCGGGCTTGTCATGCCCTCTGTGTCCACGATCGGCGGCAGACGGAGCGGCATTGACTCGGCGCATGGTGGACGTGGAGGGAAAAACTCCTGCATAAAGGGAATCAAGACGTTCAGAACCATAACAGCGAAGAGAGGTTAAAACAATGCAAGTACAAACGGACGCACCTAATCCAGCCTGAGCTTTAAAGGGCTCGGCCACCAGCAACCGGAGGTTCTGGATGCCAAGTCCGGCTATGCGCTTGGCATGCCCAAGCTCCTCGTCCGTCATGGGCGGCGGAATCGTCTTCACAGGGTAGGCATTCCACCGATCAGAAAATGGCAGCGGTGAGCCTACTCCGGCCAGGAAGAAGCGTTCTTCCCAACCGTCTGGGTTCCCAGCGTTGTTCGAGAAGAGAACCATGGACGGACGGGCGATCAGGGTCAGATACCCCGTACGTCCGAAGGTGGACAGACGGAAGAAGTGGTGCAGCAGGTCCACGGTGGGGGTCACACCGACGCTGTGGCATCTAATGATGAAGCCAGCGATTATCCTATAAGCGGCAGGGACGAGCTGCGCAGGCACAATCTCGAGGGCCCTGAAGAGTTCCAAGTGGAAGCTATGCAAGGGGAAATTCAGCCCGGCTATCACCGAATCTAGGTGGACCACCACATAGCCGGGCAGATGGCGCATGGGGTTCCGAAGACGCCGATCGTCGTAGGTCCTTGGTGGATAGAACCATTGACTGATCAATCGCTTGTCAGCGTTCGTCAGGCGTTGAACTTGACGCCGGACGCATGAGAAGTTGAGGCTATAACGGGGGGGCCGGGGTGGCATTCCCCGCTCATAATACTCCAAGTCATCACCGGAAGAACATCCATCATCAAGACGACTTTCGGAAGACATGACAACGAACGGTACCTTGGAGTCGAGGTTTCCGATACGATCAAAAGAGAAGTCTAGAGAGAGAAGGCAATTGTGCAGCGTAAGGAGAAGTGTGAGTGGATCACCTGGGTACCGAGTATTTATAGACAAAACCGCGGGATTGCCCCAACCGAAGCAGGACACGTGGCGCCTGGATACCGGTACCCACCACGGTATTTAAAGCATCTCGATTTTGTCGCCGCATAACCAACACAAGGCATCCGGGCCCGTGCCACGAACGTCCCTTGAGGAGGGATCACCGGCTCGGAGGAATTTGAAGACATTCAACCTCCCTTGCTTCCTTAACTCCCCGGCTGACCCTAGCATCGGCGGCTGGCGAGGGCACACGAATCAACTGGCGACGTCCCTCTTGCAGCACACCAGTTTTTTATGTCACGCAAATATGGACGAACGTCGTCACCAAGCGCTGTTTCAGGGAAATACGCCCATATGTCCATACTCGAAACATGTACTGACAAGGCAACTACCGACGAACATCTTCCCACTGTCAAGATACCGCGTGGGCGATAAAAAGATGTGTCGAGACGCCGGAAGGATTCCTTATACTACGAACAATGGACACAAAAGGGACGAAGGAAAAGTCACATCCATTGGTGGTGGGCGGAGGATGAACGTCGCCTTTCCACACTCCGTGCCAGATGAGCACGCAGAACCGACGAACGTCCCGCGCATGGGTTGAGTGTTCATATCACACGACGACGGGCGGACATCGTTATCAAGAGCTGGTGCTGAGAAATACGTTCCTATGTCTACACTTCGAGCATGCACCATAAACCGCCGACGAGCGTCGCTCCACTGACAGAACACTTTGAGTACTTGCCTGGAAGCAAGTAGAGGACAGATACGAACGTCCTCTCGAACTCTGACCTTGCTACAAGGCGTATCGGGCCGCCGAAGGGGTTTCCATACAATGAAGGACAAAAGGAAGGAAAATAACAAGTGGAAATCATGAACACGGAGCAATTATGGGCAAAAAGATGTATATTCTTCGGCTCTAATGGCCGGACATTACAATAGCTGGAATGGAAAAATGTAAATGACATTATACAAAGAAAGGGGACCCCGGGCGGCTGCTGCCCTTGTTCGGCTCCTCCTCCTCTTCCTCAGGCTCGGGGGTCGGCGGCTCTGGAATCTCCCCCCTGGCCTTGGCCTCCTCCCGGCGCTGATCCCTCCTCAGTTTCCCTAGCGCCTGGATTAGGAGATCGTCATCCGTGTTGGCCGCCAAATCAAAATCGGGCCCCAGCAGCTTGGCGAATGTGGGTAGGGTGGCCTTTACCCCTTCATTGTAGCCGGCGGCGAAGGTGCTGTCGCCGACCTCGTATAGGAACTTGCGAGACAAGGGAGAGCCCTCAAGGATCCGGACGCCGCGAGCCAGGCGCTGGCGGGGCGGAATCTTCTCCAGAGCCGCGGCGAACAGGTCGGCGAAGACCCCGGCGCAGTAGTCCTTGGCGGAGTCCATAAACTCCCCGGTGTTCCGATAGCCGGAGGTATCGATCAGCCACTCCGGACTGGCATCCTTTGCAGTAGGGTGCACCGGGACAAGCTTGAAGCCAGCTTTCTCAAGGCTGGCCAGCTGCTGGCGGGATTCTGCCCGCAGGGCGGCGATCTCCTTCTCCTTGGCGGCCGCCTCCGCATCCGCTCGACGAGCGGCCTCCCGGGCCGCAACGATGGCCGCGTCAGCTTTGGCCTTGGCCTCCTTCAGGTCGGCCTCCCGGGCAGCTTCAGCCTGAAGGACTAGAAGCCCAGACTGGATGACAGAAGGAAAAATAAGGATCAGAGGATGAACGTCAAGGAAAATAAGAGATATACTCAGATCTAGCACGGAATTACCTGAAGAGCGGCTGCCAGGGCAGCGCTTGTCGCCTCAGAGGACGAACGGCTGGGCAGCTCTAGACCAGCCTTGAGGGCCATCTCCCTCCAGAGCTCTTCCGCCGGGCGGCTCAATGGCAAGGAGCCGGCGTCTTCGAGCAGGGGCCCGGTGGAGCCTGCTTCGCGGCCCCTCTTCTGTCTCTTCTCCGGGGCTTTCTCCGTCCCCTTCTGAGGAGCCGTCTTCGTGGGGACGACCGGCAGGGGAAGGGCGGCTTCGAGAGCAGGGGCCCCGGAACCCTGGGCCAGCACAGTGGCAATCAGATGCTGCTCACCCTCGGCAGTTCGCCGGGCAGCGTCAGAAGCCGAGGAGTTGGACGCCGAGGCGGGGGCATTCTTGGCCTTCTCCATCGCAGCTTTAGCAGCGGCCGCCTTGGCCTTCCTGGTCTTCAGGCACTCGGCATGATTCATTTGATCTCTGTCTGGCGGAGGACCTGCAAAAAATAACAAAGGATTAGAAGACGAGCGGGGAATAGAATAAGACACTCACCTCGAAGGACAGGACCGCCCGGCGCCCCGAGACGAGCGTCGAAGGGTAGAAAAAGTCCAGGGACACGGGCGGTACCTATGCCTGCCCCAGAGAGTGCCTCGAAGGTCAGAAATCCGGCTATAGGACGGACGCCACCCTCCAACACCTTCTCCGCATCCAGAAGCAGATCGTCGGACGGCTCCGGTGACTCAATCTTTGGGGGGTACCCATTCCACCGGAGAGGGAGAGGAGGCCCGTCGTATCGAAGGAAGAAAAAACGGTTCTTCCAGTCGTGGATGGACGAAGGGTAGTTCTTGAACAGGCGCCTCCCAGGACGTGCGGCCACGCTCAGATACCCGTCGGCGTTCTGAGGAGTGACGCGGTAGAAATAATGGAAGAGCTCCAGAGTGGTATCGACCCCCGCAAGTTTGCAGCGCACCAGGAAGGCCGATATGAATCTGTAAGAATTTGGCATGAATTGCGCCGGGGCCACCTGGAAGCAGTGGAAGAACTCCACATAGAACGCATGAAGTGGAAACCGCAGCCCGGCTTCAACGGAATCCAGGTGAAGCATGATCATCCCCGGACGTCTCCTCATCACGTGCTCAGCGCCTCTCACACTCCAGACGAACGGCGGGGGAAGGAAGGTACGGATTTTATTGAGGGCCACGCGGGAGAGGACTTGGTCATGGTCAAGTGCACTCCTGATCGGGCAGATGTGGCGCTCCCTATCCGTGGGGATGCCCAGATCATACACCTCCACATCAGAACCAGATTCGGCTTCCTCTCCGGAATCATAATCAGCAGGACGCTCATTCAGGGGGACTGCGTCAATAACATCTACTGCCCCGTCAGCGCCCCCGCCCCCGGCGTCGCTCCCGCTATCTTGGGGCACGTCATCCGGCTCGCCATCAGCCCGGATGGTCCCCACAGTCGTGGCCGAACCCGAGGTTCCGGAAACACTAGTTTTTCCCAGGGAGCGTGCATTCGCATTGTCAGAAGAGGAGCCCGAGGAGGAACCCGACGAACTGGAATCAGAACTTGAGGAAATCTCCATCGAAGTCATTTCGGCTAGAAATCAGGGTAAAGAAAAGAAGCAGAGGGGGGAAATTACCTTACAAAGGTATGGTTGGCCGAATTCGGGAAACTTGAAGAGCTGCGGAAAATTGAGAGCAAGAAAGCAGAAATTGGGAACCCTAATTCAGAGGGCAAACCCAGCATTTATAAGGGAAACGCCGATGGAGAAGCCAACGAGGGGCTGACACGTGGCAAGGAGCGTATTCCGGCCCACGCGCTGTGCGTGGGATGGGAACGTAATGATGACACTTCCTCGGGAAAATGCGCCGCCGCAACATCAGCCGTCACCTCGTTTCCTGAACCGTCAACAGCTGTCAAGCACCATGGCCACGAGCGTACGATTCCGCCAAAATGCAATGAACACAAGTGCCAAAATACGGACGTCTACTTCGGGGAGGTTCATACTTCCTTATGTCCTGCGCATGCTCAGAACATCAGAAGTGGGGGACTTGTGTTGGGTTAAGGGCCCAAGCCGAGGTCCGGCCCACTAACCCATTTTGCTAGACGACCGTCCAGCTAGAAACTAGGCCAGCCCACAGGCCCATGTACTTTAAGCATGGACGAACGTCTGGTGTTGGAGGACTCAGGCCCAGCGGCTCATCCCGACGAACGTCTAAGCAGGGACAAGGAGCGGAGCCACGGGCCATCAGGGGTGACGACGAACGTCTCCTGAGCAAGCCCATAGTCATCGGAGGAGACCCAGCCCACATGGTGAGAATCCATCAAGGCCAGGAGACGAACAGCCAATATCCCTCAAGGGTCACTTGGAGGAATCCAACTCACTTCCCGGGTGGACGAACGTCCCCACTATTCCGGCGGGAAACCTAGATTCTGGCGGGAAGTGCATTTAATGCTAAAGATTTGGTAGTTGGGACACCAGCGGTCCACAGGCTGCCACGTCAGTACAGCCACCTGCCCATTGGCGGGTATAAATAGAAGCATTTATTTCATTGTAAAAGGTTGGCAACTTTCTATTCTTAGCATACTAGCTTCAGCATTCTTACTTGCAGCATTTCTAAGTGCCTTGTAAGACGAACGGCCGACGTGCCTTGTTTAGCGAGTAGATTGTACTTAGGGGAGTTATTACGGAGTTAATAATACCTATTTACATTGCCTGCTATCACTGTTGTCTCCTGATTCATCTAATAGTTGTTGGGCTAGACATTCATACACTCACTCCACTCGAAACCTTTGGGCTTACGTGTTGGGTCCACGGGTTGAAGGAATAAACCTCAACAGTTGTATAATGAACTGAAAAGGAATTAAACTTATTTATATTGTGTTAATTTTGGGAATTATTTTCATAACTTTCACAGAATCATATAGCCGAGACAACTAATAGAGATGTATATGTTTTTCATTTTTGTATTAATCCAAAGCTGGAAACTTATAAATATCACAAGCCAGTTCGTATACCGTCGTATCACCCCACGGTGAGCACCGTGCTCCCACACCCAAAACGACGTAGTTTTGCACAATTTTTCTAAAAAAAATTCACGTTAACAGTAACACGTGAACAGTACACGCGTGTACAGTGATTGTTTTTTTGTCTCAGCAGTATGAATGATGTAATTCACGTGTAAGGATATGTAACTCACGTTATTGATCAATGTAACTCCAGTTCATTCGAAATGTAACTTATAATATACATAGTATAAGAAATAATGAACAAGAAAAAGAGAGTTTAATTGTACAATTACTTTATGTAAACCTTGAATATGTTTGGTTTTTAATATCATAACCATACAAAAATGATTTTAAAAAACATTTTTTTGTTTCCAAAGTAGGGGTTGATTTTCTTATGTAACTCATGTCATTGCGAATGTAACTCGCGTTGATGGTAAATGTAACTTAGGTGTATACATAGTGTAACTTGTTGATACAATTCCAAATGTAATTCGCGTATCAGAAGATGTAACTCGCTCATAAGAAGATGTAACGCACGAACATGAAGATGTAAAATCACTCATAAAAAAATGTAACGTCGTGTATTACCAAATGTAATTAATGGTATGAGATTAGACAGAGTATATTATAACCAAATGTAAGCCCTCTAACTAAAGAAACACCCAATTAAACCCCTCAAGTTTACAAAAACGTTCAATTATCTAATTTAATAGGTTGTCTTAAGGTTATCCGGTCACCAGTATCATTTTTATTGTCTTTCATTTTCCTTTTCTTTTTTTCTCCTCCTCTTCTTTATTCTTCCGCCACCATCCCTTCTGTATTCTTACTTCTTCTCTATTCTAACAGCCATGACCCAGCCAGTTTTCTTCTTTCTCCCCCCTTCTTTCTCCTCGAACCAAGACTTCTCCTCCGACCCGTCTTTTCCTCTTCATGTTTTTGCTTTCACCCCACGCTTTTTTATTTCTTTCTTCGCCGTATCCGGCACGGAGGTTATGTCGCCATCGCTGATGAGGAATTTCCGCTACCGTGGCAGAAGTGAATGTCGTGTACCTAAGTTACCCTCCCCGTCGGTTGGTTCTGCTACTCCCTTAGCAGCTGTATTTCTTAATGAAAAAGGAAAGAAAACAATGGAGGTGAATGGAGTGGAACCATGGAAGAGGAGAAGATCTGGGGATAATGTCGGGCGGGTAGAAGAAGAAGAAAGGAGAGAAAGTAGGAAAAAAGGAAGAAGATCTGGGAGTGGGTCACAGCTGGAAGAGTTGGCGGAAGAACGGAAGAATAAAGAAAGGAGAGAAGGAAAGAAAAAGCAAAAACAAGATAGAAAAGAAAATAAACAAAATGAAAAATAAATAAAAAGGATCCACGTAGGATTAATAACCGGGTAACCGGAAGGTAACTTATTAAACTTCACAATTGAATGTTTTTGTAAACTTGAGGGGTTTAATTGAGTGTTTCTTTAGTTAGAGGACTTAATTGATTTTTTTGATATAGTTGGAGGCCAATTTGACAGTTTTCCATTAATTATATGTATTAGAATTATTAACCTTAAATGTATTACTCGTAGAATATATAACATATAATCCAATGCTATGTTTGTAGTTGAAAAGAATAACGATTGAATGTATTTTGGCCTTCCTTAAACAACAAATTGAAATTAATGTATACATCGAACAAGAAAAGAAGCTCCAGGCAGTCCTCACTCATGCAGCAGGCCATGGCAGATGATCCTCGCTCATCCACCCGCTTTTTTATGCGCCTCACTCCAGGCTGAGATTGTTAAACGGAGATAAGCGATAAGCGATGACGATTTGCTCCCTTTTTTAATTCTAAAACGATACCGTATGGGGATCGACACACCATACTCATGGTGGGTCGATCCCACGGTATAATTTGCGATCACAAGCGCTCTCGACACATCATACTCATGGTAGATCGATCCCACGGTATAATTTGCTATCACAAGCACTCTTAAGTGTCCACGAATACATATCGTATGTGTGACTATTTAGAAACTGAGCATATGCTAAACATACTCATTAAGTGCAATCATATTTCAGATTTAAAGTCCATTTAGTAGTCCTATTATCTTTTTATTATTATTAGACGGAGTATATTACGGAGTATATATTACTCCGTATATGATTCTTATTACCATTATTATTATTATTATTATTACACAATTCCATTGTCCCAATAGTCCACTACCTAGTAAGAAGATAAATAAAACCAAGATAACACAATATAAACAGTCGGTAACAACTTTTTAATGTTAGAAAAGAATCAGCGAAGGTTAGTACAATATACGATAGTATATGGTGCCCAACACAGCATAATATACAGATGTACACCCTAGCTAGGATATTCACAATCAATCGATCATGCCTTACTTATAGTGGGTCGGGTTATGAACATTGGGAGAGGCTGTTTTTGCTTGTGAGATGATCAAAATGACTGGTTGAACACGACCCGGCGGTCCACGGCAGGATAAGATTGTGGCATCTCTTCCAGTGTTGTTTTCTTCTCATTTTTGATGGTATAACTCAATGATGCCTCACTCCTTCCCTTTGAATGTCTATAACAACGAGGCAGCCGATTCTGAAAAATTCAATGCACTTAGAGAACTTTTGAGATGATGATGATGATGGTGGTGACAATAATAACAAATATAGTAATAATAATAATGAGCATATATCATCTAATATTGATGAGCTGGAGCAACTACACATATGGATAATAATTATACATGTTAGAAACAATCTTAAGCATAAAGTATGGGTAAAAACTTATTTTTTGACCCTTAACTGTGAAGGAGGTTGGCAAAAACAAGTCCTTTTTCCATTAGTTTTGAGGTCTAGACATTTTTCTTTCTAAATGTCGATGATTTTGTCCCAAAGCTATCAGAAATGAAAATTTTGTGTGAAGTAACTGTTCAAATTAGACAGTTAGCGAATTAAAGATGACGGTACAATTTTATTAATAAAAAAAATAGTGCTGAAAAAAGCATTTAAAATTGATAATTCAACATTTATTTTTTCATTTCTATTTCTTAAAAACGCTTGTCATTTCTAAAATTTATGAAAATTGACGTCTCCAATTTGAATAGTCCTTGCTCACAAAATTATCATGCTTTTAGACTAAGTGTCCATGTGTCTAATTGTGCAAACAAATTTCAACAAAGCCATCAACTTTTTGCAAAACCCTAGTTACGGGACCAAAATTGCATTTTAACGCCAAATGTCCAGCTAGATAAATGGTACTTCGTGTATTTTAGCATATGAGCAATTACCACGTTTGGCAAGTATGTTCCAGTTCCGTGTAGCTTCGGCATTTCTTCAAAGCCAAATGCAAAACTGGGTACCGAAAGGGAGGGCTGATGGTTCATCGTATAGGACAGAGGACTTGGGATGAAGGCACCACCACAAATTCTCTGAGAAAAACCATATTTTATCGACTGTGATGGCTGCTGAACTGAATCTGATAAATGCTTGACCTGAAACAGTGAGGGTGGTGCCAGAGGTAATCCAGGCTGTTCATAACACTGCTGACCGTATTGCAAACAACTAACATGATGTTCATAGTCCCCACTAAGATCACACAAACCATTCAAAATCCTGTCTTTATCATCTGAATGGTCATCCTTTTCTGAACCCTTCTTTCCTTCATGCTTATTGCATGTAGACTTAGTAAAGAAGAGATGAGGGGCAAAAAATGGTTTACACAAACTACCCAAAACGGGAGAACCATCATCACTATCATTACATAATGTCAGGCTTTGTTTGATTGAGCAAGCTGATTCTATTGAATCTCCAGAAAGACGAGCAAACCCATCAACCTTGCAATCTTTTGCCGATGGACTAAGATCTTCGACATCATCAGACCTTTTTGTTGAAGTTCTATGACGACTCAGAGTGTTTGAGAAAAAATTAGTTAGTTCACCAGCAATATTATCTTTTGACTGAAGGACTCTCCCAAGCTTACTAGCCCCATATGTGAAAGCACTACATATTCTGTAGAAATTTCCTGTTCGCAGTTTCCAAGAGAGGAGTTAAGATGGGAGCTTGAAAGATAGACATTTGATGCAAAAAAATGTATTCCAGTGTTGGAACTTTCATATTGTTGTTTGCGAGTAAATTATGAGGGCATGTGGATAAAAATGTTAGAATAAATTAAAGAAACTGATGGGTTAAAAAGACCTTGAATTGTACAGTCAATAGATTGGATTTAATCTTCTAACATGGTTTGGCCGAAGCCAGGGTTAGTGGAGTGACCCTTACCCAAACCTAAATTCTATCATGGTATTATTACTCCCAACCACTTTGGAGGGTGTGACTTTTTTATGTTTTTCACTTTCTCGGTTTCTCCCAAACTAAGGCTGGATTGTTCTTGTTGAATGTTCTTCAGTTTATATTTTTTAAACATGATTCTTCTACGGCACTAGCTAGTGTTATACATATAATAGCTACAAGTACTAATTCTTCTACAGCACTTGCTATTGTTATACGGAGTAGTGGAGTACATACAGTAGCCACGAGTACAAATTACTCTGTTTTTATATTACAACGAAGTTTTATACTTCGTCCGTCCCCAAATTATGCTCCTAGTTTGACTTCACTTGCTTTTAGGCAAGATAATACTTTCCAAATGTCCCCATTAAAGATGCGTTGGAAAAACTGAGTAATCTTCAAACATCCCTAAAAGAAAAGTGACATCTTAATTGAGTCTTCTGACAATGTGGGGTCAAAGAGTTATACAACACAAATATGACCAAAAAAGAAAGTTATACCATAATTTGGGAACATCCCTAAAAGAAAAGGGAACACTTATTTTAGGGGTGGAGGGAGTATCAAATACACATAAATTCTTACATACTTTTTTAAAACAATAATTCCTCACTCAGAACAGAACATAGCAATATTTCAGCTTTGCAATGCTCCACTTACCCTCCACTCTTTTAAACTAAACACAGGGTTAGCACTGACTTCAGAATTGTGAGGTTAGGCTGGATATATAGATGAAGGGAAGAGAGGAACTGGAATTTTATATTAGTGCCCTACTGCCCTTAAATAAATATCAAGACAGTAGACCTGGTATTAATTATACTCGAGTATACAAGGAGATTAAAAACTGAAAAACAGATTAACCTAAGGATCCGAATAAAAAGGAAGGTAATGCATAGGAAATATACCACTCTTTAATAAACTGAACTTTCCCACCGGTTTTAGGAAAAACATATTAGGAAGCATTTTAATTTTACGGTGTTATAAAGCTTTCGAGACTAATTAAAAGATAGAACATTAATTAGAATTCGAGCATACCTTTACCGACACTACGACCAAGATTATTATTTTCTTTTAGAGGGTCAACAATGTTAAGGTGCTTTTGCTGAAAGCTCCGGGAGCTCATTTCACCAACATTTGAAGGAACTGAAAACTCGCCAATACATTCTCTAATAAAGTCATTACTCAACAGAAAATCACCACTGCTATTTTGGGGCATCTCAACTGCAAAAAAGGGATAAGGTTGTAACTTATAAGGTAATCATCATGATGAAATCAAAGGAAGAAAATAAAGCACTGCCCTAAGATGCTACTTACCAACAATTTCAGGTAGAGATGATAGACGGACGGGACCAGCTAAACTGATGCAATATTTGTCCCATTCAAAGTTGCTAAAATAATCCAAAAATTTGTACAGAACCTGAATTTTCAGATATCCCAAATTTCAAATATTGGGTCACAAATGTGGCATATAAAATGGATGTATCCAAGTAGACTCACCGCTAAAGGACCATCTAGAGTGGCGTGAAATAGGTGAAAGATGTATAAAATAAGAATTTCCAAAGCATAAGTTGATATCAGGCCATGATGAGCACCAAGAATACGACTTTCATAATAGCACCAGGCTTTGATCAATATAATACTGCGCTTAAATAAATGATCTTTCCCTATAAATTGATCTACCTGCACACAAAAAAAAAACTGATAAAGAAAATAGAAAATTATTAACAGAGATATTCACTATAAAAACAAGCATAGCTTCATCTCTCACTCCTCCTCCACCCCACTGTGATAAACAAGAATGTACAAAAGATAGGTAATAATAACATAGAAACTGCTAGGAAAAGGAAACAGGAAAGAAACTATAGAAGAAATTTGAAAGGAAAGAAAATGCTGAGGAAAATAAAACATTGTTTTCATGCCAATAAATTTATTTTTAATATCTGTTTGAATTCATTGTTATTTATTTACTAATGTTATAAATACTAAGCAATCTAAACAGATATAGATATCTTTGAACATCAGAAAACAATTTTCCTTGGTAAAACTTCTTTCCTTTCCCTAACATTTTCCACAACATAGCCATAGCCTTACTGATTTTCATGAAGGAAAAATTCAATATTATGTGACTACGGACTACCTTCTCAAGAAAACACAAGGAACAAAGGCCACCTATTTGATTGAAGGAGATATCAACAATAATATTCTGAATAATACATTTCACAAGCTTGACCTGTCACATAAAAGACAAGCATCAGGATACAACGCATAATATAACTACAAATGTAAAGAATATATTTGAAGTGAGTGATACATATTTCACTTCTTCAGTATTTTTTATATGCCATTTTGGTTAATAAGAATGTATCTTTCTTTAACTTCAAGAAAACAAATCCCTTCATTCAAAATGATTGTATTGAGGACTTCTTTTAATTTTTATTTAATTCTCTTTTCTTAGCCTTGGGGGCTATAGCCAAGCTATATTTCAAAGGGAACTTAGAAAATCAATATAACATACTGTTAGGGATTTTTGTTTGCGGATATCGGAGGGGACATGGGCGGAGCTAGGGGAGGGCCATCCCTGGCCCAGGCCCCGCCCAAGTTTTAAAAATGCCTGTATTTTTAGTGTAAAAAATTCCGTGTAAACAATTTTCAAAAAATATTCTTTGTATCGGCCCAGTCCGGCCTAGTGCTCTAGCTCCGCCCCTGGGAGGGGAGGTTTTTTTTAAAAAAAAAAATTATCTCAACATTTAGATGGTTGGAAATAAGGAGATGATAACAAAGAAGATAAAAAGAAGCCAAGTCAGCCTTACTTCTCTTCCTTTATAATCTAAACCATTTCCCATTTTTTACTTGGCAGAAAGCTTCTTTAACACAACGTTAAAGAAAAATGTCAAATTGACATTTGTTGTGACCAGACCAAGAAAATGAGATCTGGTATCCGAGTACTTTCATGTAATCCATAGACATCATCATTATCATGTAATCCGTACGGAACGCAAAACAATCATAGCAAACTAACAACAAAATGATAATGGTCCATCATTAAACACCGCGAAGTACACAAGTGAAGGCAGCACAAGACCTCGGCACAAATTAGTTGAACATCCTCTATTGTGAACTCTGCATCTTTGTTTCGGTTCTCTTCTTCAAGAATAGATACCATGCTGGCTGCCAATCCATCATCCGCCACGGACCCACCAAAGGCAGTCAAATCAATGTCACCATCTGGAAGAAAGGTTTTTAGAGGAACAGATCCGTATGAAAATACCTGTTATTCATTTAAAGAACAGTTATCCCACACTCTAGAGTCAAATTAAAAATTGAAGCACAATGTGTTCACGAAGTGTACAAAGATAACTAGGTCCATGCGGAAAAGTCCAAGCTGATATATATTTAACACTTAAAGGGGTATGATACTATCTTGGGTCATATAAACACTAACAAAATGAGATGTTCTCAACAGGAGCATGCATGCACAATTAGCATTGCAAGTATGACATAAATGTTATAATCCCATCATAAAATTGTAAACTTGACCAGCTGTAATTATCAATACCCAAAAAATTATCTTTTTCAAAAAATTATCTTTGAATAATATATAAACCTTAACAAATTTCCAGAACCTACTCTTGAGTTCTAACACTGAAATGTCTATACTGTTGATAATTTCTATGTGCAGATAGACCAGAAAAAAAGAATAAATTCCACATTTGCTTCTCCGAGTATTATACCAATTCCATATTAGGTCCATGTCTTTCATTTTACCCACATTTAGTAAATGTCTAGTTGTCTACTGTTTCTTGCCCATCTATGCTCCTGGTTTAAAAAATTGGCACCTCACGGATGATGTAAGCACAGGAAATTTAGCCGGAAGGATCATAGATGTGCAAAAACAATAATCATGTACGAATGTACCAAAAGTGGACAAAGTCAAAGACATGGACCTAATGTGGGATTGTTATAATACTCGCAAGACAAGAAGTGGAACTTACTCAACTAAATGTTAAACAAATGGAATGTCTAAATGGTATTTAATGAGAGTAACTGCAAGCATTTGGCTTGTGCGTGAAGTCCCGGTTTCAATAGTTCAATTCCACAAAAAATGCATGCGATTTGGATTATATCCATTTGCGTATGAATTTTGACTCAGCTATCAAAAGTGTGCAAATCTGAAAACCAAATCTTTATGTGTTGGACTTTGAGCCACACAATGCAAAAAATCTAAAACATATACGACGAATTTAATACCCCCACTATTTCTTGTGCATGTCTATGAAAAGAATACAGTTTCTAAGATTCTAGGAAAAAAATATGTGAGTAGTATAATGACGTTTATCAATCATTGAAATTTTTGGATGTTTTAGTGTGGAAGGAGAGCAATCTCGGAAGAATAATTAATGCTTGCTAAATTTATTAAAAAAAGATTTCACTGACAGATAGTCAGATACTACGTATTTGGGAACGAGAGAGTAACTCTTAGAAAAGCTGAGCATCTGACAAAGAACTCCCATCATGAGTTCACTTAGAATACTTCCCATATATAAAGAATGATTTATCCTCAGAAATTAATACTTAATACTCCCTCCGTCCCTGATTGTTCTTCCAAATTAAAGTGGCACGGTGATTAAGAAAGTGGGGATTGTGTGGTGGAGAGTTGTGCAGAGGAGAGAGAAATGCTGTGAACCACAAATTCTTTGCCAAAAAGGGAAAGTGAAGTTCTTTTTGGGACGGACGAAAAGGGGAAGTTGGAAGTAAATTTAGGGACAGAGGGAGTATCACTTTGGGAAAAAATAACAGTGAGGAAAACTTTTAACTGGAAAAAAACAGCTTTTTAACTATTAATATTTTAGTGTAGAAGGACAATCTCAGAAAGAATACTTATTCCCTTCATATAGCTTCTGGGAAGAGATAACATTTTGGATCAAAATGTTTCTTTATACGTCAGAAATTGGGTATCAAGAGGTCAGCATCACTGAAAGAACTTGCATAGATGAGTTCACAGAAATTTCCATAAATCATTAATCCTAACATAACTGTTATATGGAAACCACCCCTTAACACCCACAACCTCTGCCAACGTTAGGAATACACTTCCCATAAATAGAAAAATATAGGCTAACATATGGAAATTAGAACAACCCAAAAAACAAAATTCAGCTTTTTGAACTATGCAACTAACCAATATGCAATCAAAAAAGTTTTCTGCCCATGCAGAAACATGAAAAATTGTAATCATACGCAGTGCAAAAACTAACACACATTAAATCCTAAAAAAGTTAAGTAAATTAAGAAAGGCATGCATGATAATTGAGAATTAAACTTAAGTACAACCTCGCAGTGAAGGGAACCCCTGAACAGCCTCTGAACATAATCAATGAGAGATTTCCTCCTCTTTTCAGACACAATTGTGGGCTGAACGTTGAAGATAATGTCCTGCGTCAGTTTCTCCGCCCTGGCCCAACTTTCTGATCCGATAGAAGACAGCCGTGGGTTCGGAGGCGGTGCCCACATCTCCCTCACTGCCGCTCCATTTGAAGGTACTCCAATATCTCCCATGAAGGACAAATTTAATCCATAGACTGCCAACCACGTCACTGAGATAAATGGATTGCCAGAAAGAGGCAAACACTCCTATTCTGCTCTTACGATTAACGAAAGAAGATTCGGGGGCAATGGGTTTTCCGCAGGAGAATCGAAATTTCCACGAATGGAATATAAATTATGCGAAAAAATCTAACGATCTTACCGAGAATTTAATGTATGATAACGCAAAAGCCGAGAATTTGGGTGTTTGTGGGTGACGAAAGAAGGAAACCGGATAACCGAGAATGGGCTTCGGTCGGGACGTCGTTAATATGTCGCTTTTTATACTATTGCTTCAGATGAATTCGATAGGAGAGCAGTCCCAATCCAGAAGTGGATAGGAATTGTGCATTTCAGGGAGAAAAAAAACCCTATTTTTACAGTGTTATTTATGGCATCTCCTGCCCATACCGTTAGTCGTTAGACGGTTAATAATAATAATAACTTAATAATCCACATTTAATTTTCTGCATAATGGTCAGTCAATGTTCTTTTAGTTCCATTGTCCTAAAATTTATGTAACATCTAAATAATGTTGTGACCGAACAAGGTATAACAATTTTTTACTGAAATGCAGAACTCAATATGAAATTTATTATATGTTCGTCTCTTATAATTTTGTCAATCTTTTTTGGTGGTGTTATTTGAACTTTATAAAAACAAGTCGTTTCTCCAGCAATGATACCAAAAATTTGATTAGACTAAATTTGCAAGTATATAATGTCAACTGTAGTAATAATATCCAATAAAATACAGGGTTTATCAACATGAAAACGTTTGTAATTATAAAGTTCAAAATATTAGTTCAGGGTATACAAACGGTTTAATTTAAATTGTAGGAATATTCTTTTGATTATAACAACGGTTTAGTTCAAGTTACATGTAAATATTCCTAAATAATACTTCGTATGATTGATGTATTAAATTAAAATAAACTTGCTCTAGAGTTAAAACACTACAAATTAAATTGTAACACTTGAGATTTAATATAAATGGATTAATAGTACTACTCATACCAACAAAGGTGCATCTCCTTTTAAGGGAGCTCATCACCAAGAACTCCAAAGTTAAGCGTGCTTGCACAGGAGTAGTCTTGGGATGAGTGACCCTCTGGGAAGTTTCTCAGGGCGCGCACGAGTGAGGACAAAGTGCGCAGAAAAGGCTAGTGGCGGTTTGTGAGGACAGTACTAAAGGTCTGGAATAACTACCTCGGGTCCGGTGGGGCCAGGGTGTTACAGGTGGTATCAGAGCAACCCTGCGAAAGTGTGCTGACCCGTTGGCTATCGGGCGGGCACTTAGCGGGGCAAGATTCTGGGATTTGATTAAGATTGGTTTAAGGGCGCAACGACGACGTTGCGATCCTAAGTGAGAGTGATTGTAACACTTGAGATTTAGAAGCTGTTCCGTTCACCTGATCTGAATGTTTCTGATCTGAATTTTTTAAGTTCTGATCTGATCTGATCTGAATTTTTCTGATCTGATCTGAATCTTTCTGATCTGATCTGATCTGATCTGAATCTTTCTGATCTGATCTGATCTGAATCTTTCTGATCTGATCTGAATCTTTCTGATCTGATCTGAATCTTTCTGATCTGATCTGAATGTTGCTGAACTGATCTGAATGTTGCTGATCTGATCTGATCTGATCTGAATGTTTCTGATCTGATCTGAATGTTTCTGATCTGATCTGAATTCTTCTGATCTGAATCTTTTTGATCTGATTTGAATATTTCTATAATTGTAATTGTAATTACAATTATAATTATTAGATTTATAATTGTAATTAAAAATATAACTTAAATAAAATTACAATTATAATCATAATTATTAAAAAATAATAATTAAAATTAAATTTAAAATTATAATAATTATACCAATTACACTAATTATAAATACAGATACAATTATAAATGTAATTATATTTTTAATTATGATTAATTTTATAATTATTATTATTGTAATTATAATTATAATATTTATTTCTATAGTCATAATTATGTCTATAATTACTAATTTAAATATATAATTACTCCGAAGTAATAATAATTACAACAATAACAACAAGAACAACAATCATATTAATAATAATGATGATTATAATTACATTGTAAATCATAATTATAATTATAATTATAAATATATTATATTATATTATATTATATTATATTATATTATATTATATTATATTATATTATATTATATTATATTATATTATATTATATTATATTATATTATATTATATTATATTATATTATATTATATTATATTATATTATATTATATTATATTATATTATATTATATTATATTATATTATATTATATTATATTATATTATATTATATTATATTATATTATATTATATTATATTATATTATATTATATTATATTATATTATATTATATTATATTATATTATATTATATTATATTATATTATATTATATTATATTATATTATATTATATTATTATAATATAATAATAATTTTATATTATTAACATTATTATTATATTATTATTAATAATATTATTATATTAATATATTGATATTATTAACAATAACTATAATATAATAATCATAATTAATATAATAATAAAAGTGATAAATCATGTTTGAATTTTTTGACCTGATCTGATCTGAATGTTTCCGATCTGATCTGAATGTTTCTGATCTGGTCTGATCTGGTCTGAATCTTTCTGATCTGATCTGAATGTTGCTGATCTGATCTGAATCTTTCTGATCTGATCTGAATGTTTCTGATCTGATCTGATCTGATCTGATCTGAATCTTTCTGATCTGATCTGATCTGATCTGAATCTTTCTGATCTGATCTGATCTGATCTGAATAAAATAAGATTAAGGAATAAGTAATAAGATTAAGACGAACGGAACAGCTTCTTAATATAAATGGATTAATAGTACTACTCATACCAACAAAGGTGCATCTCTTTTTAAGGGAGCTCATCACCAAGAACTCCAAAGTTAAGCGTGCTTGCACGGGAGTAGTCTTGGGATGGGTGACCCTCTGGGAAGTTTCTCAGGGTCAGGGCGCGCACGAGTGAGGACAAAGTGCGCAGAAAAGGCTAGTGGCGGTTTGTGAGGACAGTACTAGAGGTCTGGAGTAACTACCTCGAGTCCTGGGGGGTCGGGGTGTTACATAAATAAAAGAGACTATATACATAAGTACATTTAAGATGATGATGATGATAATAATAATAATAATAATAATAATAATAATAATAATAATAATAATAATAATAATAATAATAATAATAATAATAATAATAATAATAATAATAATAATAATAATAATAATAATAATAATAATAATAATAATAATAATAATAATAATAATAATAATAATAATAATAATAATAATAATAATAATAATAATAATAATAATAATAATAATAATAATAATAATAATAATAATAATAATAATAATAATAATAATAATAATAATAATAATAATAATAATAATAATAATAATAATAATAATAATAATAATAATAATAATAATAATAATAATAATAATAATAATAATAATAATAATAATAATAATAATAATAATAATAATAATAATAATAATAATAATAATAATAATAATAATAATAATAATAGATAGCCTCCTTGTTATATATGACCATCCACACTTGACCGTTAATTTCACAAATCATATTGCTCTGACACAAAAATAATTTTGAAAACTTCGCTATGAGAATGAAGAACGTAAAAGTCAAACTATGAGCTTAATTACGGATAAAAAAGGAGTATGTGAATGTCAAGAGCATGCGCTAAAATAATTTTCTGGTTCCACCCTTGAGTAGCATATCACACACGTTTAAAAGTTGGTTAGATGTAATATATTTTCTTTCAAAACAAGATTTTTCCTATCACCATCATGATGCTTCATCATGTCCTTTGAGTAAAGGTTATTTTCTTGGACTAATTTAGTGGTATATCTAAAGAAATGAAGAGATTGTTGAAGCATGAAAGTGCTCCTAGAAACAATAAAACCATGGCTTAAGACATTCAAAAGGAAGGTACTAGTGCTAGCGCTGGTATTTATGGTTGATGAATGCAGAGACATTTCAGAAAATGATCGAGGGTTGTTTTGAGATATGTGAATAAACATGGATTGTCATTGTTAAAATTGAGAGATCAATGATTTTATGAAGCATCGATCAAATATGAGATGCAAATATAGTGGATTGAATGATCTCATATAGAAGGAAAACCAATCACGATATGTCCATTACATTTCAACCAACTTCAACTCACGGTTGTTTTTGTTGTTAAACCTAATTGAACACAACGAGTTCAACATAGAATAAAAATAATTGATTCTTACCACAGACTAAAAGCTTAAAAGTGTATACACTTAGAAAATAGACGTAGTGATACCCATGCACATCGCAATTATGGTTGACTTGAATGTGGTGGTTAAATCGAGTCCGCAAACCATGGAACACCTAGAGATCAAAATAATAAAAGGGAAGCCGTTGGAAGCAAAATAAGGAACACATGAGGAGGAAGCAATCATCAATGCCTCATCGAACTAATGAAGACAAATAGTCAAATACAATGAAGCTAGAAGAAAAACAACTAACTAGAAAGGTTTATCACCAGTCACTCACCTTTGAGCAGTAGGTGATAACATATACTCCCTCTGTCCCCCTGTGTTTGTCCCACTTTACCATTTTGGGGTGTCCCAATTTGTTTGTCCCATACTATTTTTGGAAAGTATAAAGTGAATATTATGACAAAAATACCCCTATTTTAAATTTGAAATTACTCCTTTACTCTCCTTCTCCTTATCTTTTCTGACAAACCCATCCCACACTCTTCCATCGAGACTTGCGACTTACCCCCACTGACTCTCTTTCCCATCTGTGTATACCTTCCCCAAATCAATGTCTTCACTCTTCATAAAGTCCGCAGGTAATCGTTCCAACCTCTTCACTCTTGATAAACCAGCGTAACCCGTCTACATAACCTTCGCAAAAAATGAGTTCGGATTCCTCTAAAGCGTTTCATGACTTGGAATGCCTAATCGTTGAAGACAGTGAAGAGGAGATTGTTGAAGATAGTGAAGAGCATATTGTTGAAGATATTGAAGATCTGGATAAATTCGTGGCTGAGACGGAAGACCTGAAGTGAATTCATATGTTGATTCTTCATCGGATGTTGCTGGCTTGCTGCCAACGTTCAAGCTCTAGAAGCTCTGCCTGTCTTTGTTCATCCCATATGGAACTGTGAAACGGATGAATCCAGGCAATAAAAACATGTACTAGAGAACAAGTCATAATAGTAATGAAAATTAAAAAGAAACAATCTTACTCAATTTCAAGTGCAATTTAGTTTCTCTCTTGCATTTAAAGAAACATGCTCAATCCCAAATAGCTCAATTAGGATACATGACATTATCTAAGTGAGTTCAAACTAACCAGGCTACTAGCAAGTAGCAACGTTAAAAGAAATGGCAAGACCCATAAGAAGATTTTCACAGATTGCATTTAAACACATATCGCTATCATTATCCAATTGTTTGAACCCTGCAAGTTAGCCTATATGTTGCTTTAATAAGCAAAGGAAAATGAAGGAAAAATATACAGTTTGGACTTTGGAGAAAGAAGGAAAAAGCTAATATGAGAGAGATTCTTATAAGTGTACCAAACTACATAAACTAGATGTCTCGGTGAAGGAATTCAACTGGTAGCAATTTATTATTGTTGTTTATGCTATGGCTACCCTCAAGAATGCCAAAGGTTTTGGTTTATGTACACTCCATATTAAACATTCATACACATTCATATTAAACATTCATACACATTCATAGACATTCATATTAAACATTCATACACATTCATAGACATTCATATTAAACATTCATACACATTCATATTGGCTTCTTGCAATAGAGTAGACATATTGTACACACAAAAAGTTCAGCAAAATATAATAAGCAAAAATTAGATGTTTAGGCGTAAACATCCTCAAACATAATTTGGTTTTACCCTTGTAGTTTGCCTATACCTACCCTTCTTACCCTACTTATAAGTTCATGTACTTCACTGCCTATTGGTTATCCGTGATAACCATAGCTAGATTGAGGTACTTTGTAACTTCCTCAATCATTTGGTGAGTAACTGAGGCTTGTTGTACCAACTCGCCTTGCTTCTTTTGCTTTGACTTCCTAATGTGAGGCAGTTTATACTTGTTACATCCTCTATACTTCATTATTTCAATCATGCAATACTGAAAAGTGATCCAAACGTCATTCAACTTATCTGGTTCTAGCTTTTCAAATGCATTGTTCACAGCTTGAATGAGGTCATCCACTGTTTTCTGTTTGAATTCTTGTAGTAGAGATTAAATGGATCTAAAAAATCCCAAATCTAAAATGTTTAGATCCGGGCTGTTAGGGGGTTGGTATATGAGATGAATGTCCCACCCGTCTCTTTTGGCAGCCTCCACAAATTCTGGGTCGGAGGGGTTAATGTGGGTCTAGCGTTATCTTGTTGAATGAAAAAAATTGTCTTACTTGCACTTTGGGGCCACTTTTCCTTGATAGCGAGTAGTACCTTGTTTAGAAGACATTCTTTTGTGACTTGTTTTGTGATGGAATTGACTGCTTTTGTCTCCAATGTTCCCTTTGCCCTATTTTTTCCTCTTCTTTTTGCGGGTTCACTTGTTGTGAATGGGAAGATTCCTATCTTACCATCAAATAGTACTTCACCATTTGGACCAAATATTGGCCTTGCAACTGAAGCCATGAACATAATCTTAGTTATGAAACTCTTAGATTTACATGTTCTGTGTGGGTCCATTTCTTCTTGAGTGAGATAGTACTTTTGACTTGTTTTTGTCAAAAAGAACCATTTTTCATCGATATGAATGTAGTTTTGATGATCATGCAGTAGTAGAGTAGGCTGAATTTGGGATATCACAAATGTGACACCGCACCCGAACGTCCTTGAAATTCAATTTAAAATTCAAAGTTTGTGTATTGAATTTCCTTTTTCCAAACAAATGTAAAACGACAAATGTTTTACGTAGTGCATGTTTGATTATTTTACTGTTCGAGTTCGTATATTAGTGATGGGCTTTCAAATACTTATTTGGTCCATCTTATTAAATATAAGAGCCCAACATTATCTAAATAATGGGACATAACCTTTCAATACAAATTGAGGAAGGTCGGGCAGCCCAAACATTACTTTGGGCCCAGCCTGCTAAAAATAGTAAGTATTCATGAATGACATCCTAGGCCCACTCGAGGGTGACCCACACAGTTTGTAGACCAGGAATATAAATGCAAATGTCATACATAATTGATAGGATGATTATAGAGGAATACAAATGTCTATGGTCCATCTTTGACATTATTGAGCTAAATAATAGGATGATGTTTTCCTCCTATAATATCCATCATGTAAATTATGGGGATGATCCTACACATATTGGAGATCAATAATATGATGTAGGGAGTTGACTTGGTCTACATAAATTATAATGAGTACAAAAAGACATCTCATGGCAAAGATAAAACAATAGGGCCCATCCTTCCATTTTGAAAGCATTGATAGATATTTTGGACCCCAAATTAATTGGGATCACTTGGAGACCACCCCACACCTTCTTGGCACCTGCAAAATGAAGAGAATAAGTTAAAATTTATGTTTGGGGCGGACAAAAAGGGAGGGGGCTGAGCAAGACATTATTTGAGAACCAAATGGACCCTCTCCCCATTTTGATTGAAAGATATCTTGCTCCATCATCCCACGTGCCAATCCACTCTTACCCATTGACTTTTGAGGCTAAGTGAGGGACAAGATAACACTCCCACAACCCCTCATTCGAACTCCCAAAGATAAGAGAGAAGGGGAGAGCCACACAACCAAGAAAACAAAGGAAAGAGCAAGCTGTCCGCAGGGTGAAATTCCAGTGCGTAAGGTTACTTGTTTTCTTCATATCTCGTGCAATACTCAACCCAATAAGGAGTGTGAGATGCACATAGAAATCTCTCGAGAAGAGGAATTCGTCAAGGTCTGGTTTGCATCAATCGGAGTAGTGGAAGGCTTTCCAAATAATTGGAAGAAAACACAACCTCGCAGAAACAGATTTGCCTCTTTATAGTAAGTTTGAACCCAAAACCTTCCTTTTCATTATCTATATGATATGAACGACTTGTAGAACCATTTTACACTATTTCAAGTGCATAATATGTTCTTTATAAGGTTACTTTATTGAAGTAAATGTTAGATACTAACTTAGAACAAACCTTGAAAAGTTATGGATTGTACTCACCCAAAAACACCCTTTAGGGGGGCTGTTTTCATAACTTTTGATAGGGAACGAACCTACACTTGGAAGAGGCTGTATAGAATCCAATTTTAGGCAAGGAACCAATATTCAATCACTTTTGGAAAAAGGTTTGGTTGCTGGATTGATAGAGGGCAGTTTGGATCTTAATCGAGGTGAGGATGACCGAATATATCGTTTATAATTAGTGAGTTGATCTCATGAGATTACCTAAATGCTCAAATCATATTTTTCATGAATAAAGATGCTTGAACATTATATGAAGAATAAGTAGTGAACTTGATTATGATTTGGAATCATATTAATGAATAAAGAGTTAAGTGAAGTATAAATGTGTTGTTATGCCAAATAGCCATTTCTACTCGTGTATGCATGATATGCCTATGTAACGAATACTTGAATGACATAATTGAACACATGGGGAGGCTGCCACATATTATTAATATGTAGGAGCTCCCATATGTGAATAAATGATTTGTAAGAATAATCTTAATAGTAATGAACAATCCAGCTTGAGGTACACATTTTCATACACACACCTACACACTCATGTTTGTGAAGAGTATTTTTTTTGTCTGTATACTCATATTTTATTGTGAAAATACGTTACGTCTGTATACAGACAAAAAAATACTCTTCACAAACATGAGTGTGTAGGTGTATGTATGAAAAATGTGTACCAATAGATTTTTTGTAGTAATGAAATACTAGTTAAGGATTGTTCGAATTGTTGATAGAATCAAACCTAGGGTTTGCATAGTATTGTGATGAACTTGATGGGCTTCAAGTGTCATTTGTGTCTTAGTGTGAACTAAGGTTAAATTGGGGGCAGTTCATAGGATGTCCCAAAATAGCTTTATGTATGACAATTCTAGGCATAGTGAGTGCTTATGAATAGGGGTCTATGCCAATGTAAGGAGATGTACTTGAGCCCGAGCTCTAGAATTGCATTGGGTAGACATAAGATTTAGGTTCAGCCCATGTAAGGAGATGCACTTGAGCCCGAGCTCTAGAATTGCATGGGTGGACATGATGTCGGAGATGTGAAATAATGGGAAAGAGGTACTCCAATAGGAGTCCTGACAGATATATTTATAATAGAAGAGTTGCCAAAATACAAAGTATTCCTAAATAGATATTAGGCAGATTCCTAAATATCTATTAGGTAGATTCCTAATTATATCAGCCTATTACACCCCCTCAAACTGTGCGGGAGATACAACACGCAGTTTGTCTTTTAAAAAAATGAAATTGCAAACTAAAAAAAACTCTTAGTAAATATATCCGTGAGCGGAAGATTAGAAGGCACATCTTTGACAATAAGATCTCCATGAGAATATATGTCTGCAGCAGCAAGCGGCGAACTCAACAGCGCGCTTCAAGCAAGCACCGTGGTCAGCGACGCGGAGAAGGTGGGCTGCGCGGACATAGGCAGCAGCAGGCGGCGAACTCAACGGCATGCTGGAAGCAAGCACCGTGTTCAGCGACGCGAAGGAGGTGATCTGCGCCATATTAGCCACGCTCATCTTCAAAGGATCGGAGACTACCGTAAATGTGGCGGCAGTCGACCCCGAGGCGGCGGCTATACTAAGGTTCATGGGAACCGAAAAAAGAAAAAAAATTGTATCTACAAACCTAGAGCTCTTGATACCATGTGAAATAATGGGAAAGAGGTACTCCAATAGGAGTCCTGACAGATATATTTATAATAGAAGAGTTGCCAAAATACAAAGTATTCCTAAATAGATATTAGGCAGATTCCTAAATATCTATTAGGTAGATTCCTAATTATATTAGCCTATTAGGAGATTGATGATGTGATATAAGGTTTGGAACCTAGGGTCAAATCTATGCCAATGTAAGGAGATGCACTTGAGCCCGAGCTCTAGAATTGCATTGGGTAGATATAAAGTGGATGCATTAGGGTTGGACCCTATGTATTGTCATGACTAGTGGTTACGGGGTTTGGGTTATGTTTTGTGATAAACATGGGCCTACGGGTCGACTACTTGACTTCTATATAAAGTAAGTATATTTTCAAAAGGGGTAACTATGGGTTATTTCCTAGAAATATGATATCATTTTTTGTTGAGGGTCTTAAGGATTGAAACATTAATTATATTCAATATAGTTGTCATTGTACTTTTCAAATGCTTCAAAGTACTGACCTCGCCTTCACGGGGGAGGCCACCTCACAGTTTTCAGGTAGAAACTAGAGCTTGCTTCCTGTACCCATTGCTTCGGGAGTTCTTGGAAAGAAGACGTGGTTCGTGCTTCCTCCGTTCTATTTTCAAAATGGTTACAATAATGCTCATGGATAATATTTTTAATAAACTATTTGAGGGTTTGTATGCCTAAGTTTGCCAAGTGTGGCTTTAACACTTGTAATATTGTTTTCGCTGCTTTAATGAATATTTTACATTATGTTTGTTTATGGATGTATTATGTGTGAATGATATTCCAGACGCCTTGTATAGTATGAGTGTGTTAGACTGCGGTTGACTATTCGTACTGTACGACGGGTTGTTGACGTGTCCAGATAGGTCCGGGGCATGACAACAAACAACAATCTTTTCCTTTTATTCTCTTCGGTTAAATATGGCTTGATTGCACTGCTGTGGCTTCTTAGTTCACCTCTTTTTACACCTCTATGAACTGTTGATTTGCCCATTTTCAAAGCTTTTGCAAGTCTTCTGATGTTAGTTCTCTGTTTTAGACTTCTAATGGTATCTGGCTAACTGTTGTGTTGTTTACTTCCTTCTAAGGCCTTCCTTTTTTGCCCGGAATTCTGGATTTCACATTAATTGGTGTATGTAGCTACATCTGCCTACTTGCATGTGCCCATATTCTGTTGATTGTTTTTCTCTTTACATTAAATGCAGCAGTTGTCTCACTTATGGACCCTTTTTGCAATGTACCCCCCAGTTGATGACTTCTTTCTCGGAGAAGATCTACAATGGTCTGCCTCTCAGAATCTGACAAATTTGTCTTCCTGCGGACTGTAATTAGTGTAGTGGTAGTGGTATCCATTTTGCTTTTAATTTGTAAGCTGCAAACCTTTAGTGAGGTTGTAAGACTTTATTTAATGTTTGAGAGATTCTATTTAAAGGACTGCAATTGTTGTACTGTTTTTCACTTTTGGCGGTATTTTAAAATTTCAAGTGTTAGAAGTTGAAGTTTCAATTCAATATTTTCAGTTCTGGCGGTAAAGTTGGCGGGTGAATGAGGTTTAGTACGAGTAATTAGTTTCAGCTTGTCATGTTGTCAAATGGTTCCAGAATGGTGGGGGCAGGATTGCAGGATCTCCGTATATATCCATTGCTTTATCAAAAAACAACTTTGAATAGTGTTGATGGCAGACCCACTCTTTATCTTTATGCTCCGTCTTAATATGCGTGCCACTCCCACCCGTCCCAAACATAGGGGGGCGGAGGGAGTACAAAAGATCATTTGAAGGACCTTTTTGAAGTGCATAAACAATTAAGAGGCACATGCAATCGTTGTAGAAGTTCACTGTGTGGTGCTTTTGACACATTTAGAAGCTTACACCAGTTACACATTCAGGGGCGTAACATAATGCTAGAGAGAGAAACATTACAACTACAATCTCTATTGTTCACTTTTTCACTTGACCTAGTCGATGAGAGATGAAAAGAGACCGACAGAGTAGTGCTTATAATCTTCTAATTCCATCTGGGATTTACTGAAAGATAACATGTTGAGTAACTTTACGTGAACATACAATATAAAAAAGTGAGCAGTTGAATGCTGCTCCTAGGTTGAGAGTGTTCCTTTGGCCTGAGTACACTTGATTGGGACATGAACTTTATAATTGATTTGGGAAAAGTTATTTCTTTGGGCTGAATTCATTTTTGGGGGCTTTAACTTTGGACTAAGTTTGATTGTGGATTCATAAACAGGATTTTACAAGTTCAACGACTGTTCGATGTTGACTAGGGTGTTGAGTATGATCGTTGACCGTGTACTGACTAAGTTGAGACCACATCATAATCATGTAAATAATTTTTAGACATGATCTGAGGTGAGGACCCATAACCCATATACTCTTACATTTGGTAGATTTTGCATGAGATTATTTAGTGAGTATCATGTCAGTCCTAGCGTTTGGTTTGGTGATGTCAGCGTATGCAAATGTGATGTAAACCTTAGATGTGCGTGTCTGGGATTCCAATGAAGTAGCTAAGTGTGGAATTTGGGTCGAGCCATTGAGCTAAGGAGGATCAGAGGAACTGAGAGTAGAGATGATCTTGTTTGGCCTCACCAATGTAGCTCGGCCCAATGTAGAATTAGCTCATTGATGTAATGCTGAGTCCCGATTATGGATATTGGCCTCGATGGAGGGCCTTGACTCAGTTGTAAGGGCATGGGCTACCGATTTGGGCCGTCTTCTTAATTTGCCCCCGGGGTATGTGGCAAAATAGTCCATCACATAAGTTTATAGATGATGTAGTTTGTAAGATTTCTCTACTACTATAAATGCTCTTTTGGGATTAGGGTTACATTAATCCCACAAAATCGTTTATATAATGAAAAGACATTACTTTGTTTCTCCACAATTTATTATTACTTCTACTTATGTATAATAACCCATCACCACCTTGATACATGTATCATTATTTATCCTACCATGTGTAAGATTTTGCACGAGAAATTGTGCCCATGACTATTCATAAGTGTTCCTTTATTAATCATGTAATATACTTGATAAACTTGTTAATATTGAGGACTTTTACATGGAGTGTGCTATTGTGGTTGAAAATTTCATACACGCGGAAACTTTTCTAATGAGATTTTGTTCGTAGTAGTACATTTCGGTGAAAAAATCTACACTCTAGTAATTAATAAAACTAGTAATCACATGTCATGGTATGCGAGTACGTAAAACTCCAAGGGCACATTATAAATCACGAGACAGAAACACCAATCTTCTCTTAAACTATCAATACAAGTCCCCCATCCCATACAATTTGGTCATGTAGTCTTCAGTAGTGCATAAAAATAATAATAATAGGAATAATCGTGTGATTAGACTTGTATAGAGCAAAGTGAGAAAACATCAACCACAAAATTGTTACTTTAAAAAAGGATGGTAAAGTTGTTTAGGATGGCTAAATATAGAAAATTGATGAATTTAAGTGGGACGGATGAAGTAAGACTTATAATAATACTTGATGCACGCAAAGTTGTACACGCTTATTCACGAATTTCGAAATTCTCCACAAAGACATACTCCGTATTTTGTTTGTTAAGTTAAGCAGCAAATAAAAAAAAAGAAAAATTGTTGGAAGAGAATTCGATTTCATATACAAACAATGACCATCATAAATAAGAATGTACATGTATAGATAAAAAATGATTGCCACAAACAATAAAAACATTTGCTACACAATGATTTCCGTGCATCAGACATCTCTCTATATTTTCTAAAAGAAACAATGACAAATATGTAGTGAAATGAAGGTAGTGGAAAAAATTGTGACTTAGTGACTATCATAGTAACTTTAATTTAGTGACCATGATCATGTTCAACTTTGTCATTATAGTGACTATGCTCAGTAATTATAGTAATATTTTTGTCCATTAGTAAGATTCTGGTAAATTATATTAAAAAAACAATAGCTGCACTAGAATAATTTAGAGATCTTCAGATGAATTACTTCATATAGACATTTCATTTCCCTTTTTGTACTGTTGTGTATTTTTCTTCTTTGTATTGTTTTTATTCTCGCTTTGTACCCCTACATTTTCGAAAGTTGTTTTCGCTATTTTCACCTAGAGCGATTTGCCTGCTTCTTTCTAGGCTTAATAGAATCCTCCCTTAAGAAAAAAAGACGCGTTTTGTCAATGGCACAATTTGACAAAATAATGTTTGTATATGAAATTATGAATTGATTCCATTCACAAAATATAAAGCCTAATCCTTAAAAATATCATTAAGGAGGATTTTGATTTACTAATCTGAACTCCTTTGCGATCTATAATTTTCATGCAATAAGGCTATGTTTGGCGGGTATAAGTTCATATCTTTTAACTTTTCTACTATTTAAAAAGTCTTTAAAAGCTTATAGTTGTATGTTTGGCATGTCAATTTTTAAAATCTTTTATAAAAACAAAATATCTTTTTTGAGATGCAACATTGAGTGACATCTCAAATAAGTTTGTAACTTCTAGCATTAATTAGTCCAAACAGCTTATATACCAAACAAAGCTAAACCAAACAGTCAGTTTTTATCACACAGATATTGCTTTTTTCTTTTAAGATCTTTTCAGTTACTAAAAGTTAACAGTTACTAAAAGATTCATAAAAGTATCTTTACAGCTAGTTGTGTCAACCATATCCTAAAGCTCATTGTGAATCAAAATGCATCAAATCTTTGTAATTGTAATATAATGTACTCTTTTGTCTATACAATTTTCAATCACACATTTTTTACATTTCTTATTTCACACCTAAAAGGTAAACATACACTTAACAACGGTTAAATTTCACACCTAAAAGGTAAACATACACTTAACAACGGTTATTGAGATGAATGGAACATGTTTTTATTATTACTCCCTCCGTAACATTTATATCTTCTCACTTTCCTTTTTTTGATGTAACATTCATATCTTCCCATTTCATAATCTTCCAATCATACCCTCAATAATTTTAAAAATAATACACTATTACACCTACTTTTTTTGGATTTATCCTTCATTCCAACACATTATTTCACTATCTTCCCATCATACCCTCAATAATTTATATCCCCTTTCACTATTCTTAATCTACCTACTTTTCAAATGGGAACATATATATGTTACGGAGGGAGTAGTATATTACGGGTTTGGGCGTTTAGCCATTAAACCGATTTTTTTCTATCTAAATACGTACACCCACCCTTTGAAGCCCGACACGGCACCAGATTTTCCGTCCGTGGACCGTGGTGATGTGGGTTCCCTTAGACTTGAAACGTACGAAATAAATGAAAATATTGAAAAATAAAGTGAAGATAAGATGGAAATTTGGTGCATTGAAAATAGGACTAAAAAGGGTGACAAAAATACAGTCATCCCGTCCGTACAAAGAAGGCGATCCAAAGCATCGTCGACCAAGGGCTTCCAAATCGCCGATGACCCACAGATCACTTTCTGTGCTGTCCACGTGTTCCCCTTCCATTGGTTCACCCTTCAATGAACTTTAAGCCCAAACGTGTTCTTTGCGTTTCTCTTTCCTATCACTACTTCAAAGTCCAAACCCATCTCTGCACTGCCCTCTCCGGCGAATATATCCCTTTACCCGACGCCATTTATCCGTAAAGAATCTTTTTTTCACATGTATAGACCTGTGTGAAAGAAGAAAAATTTTCAGACTGAAAGAGAGAGGCTGAAATTCACAATCTTTTGTACCCATTCATCCACCTAAAGGTGCCCTTCTCTACCAGGCACGGAAAAGATTGTAAAGTGTAAAGTTGTGGTCTTGAAGGCTACTGGTTTAGGTCTTATCCTTCTTTACCCCCTATATAGTTCATATTTATGCATGGCAATTGTGTTCCTGATGTATATGCACAGTAGATTTTGTGCCCGCAAGTCTGGGTCTCTTTAATTTCGCCTCCCTTATCTATTCGCATCTCGCTTCTGTAAAGATTCCTGCTTTTTCGGTTTTTCCCGTTGAAGCTTTAAATTCATTCAGAGCAAGAAAAAGGTTATCTTTGATAGGGGTATATAATTGCTTGACATTGTTTGGACACTCTGGGGTTTCATCTGAGATTCGGATGGTGATTTGTGGTATGGGTCTTCACTTTTTTATTGTGTTATGAATCTAACTGGTGAGCTGAGAAGGTAGTAGGAAAGGGTGGGTTCTGATCAGTAATTCAAATCTGAGAGAGTTGTGGTTTGAATATGAGGCCCTCAGGTATAATCTGATTAGGTTTATGTACTATGAGCTGTGGGAGTGAGAAGAACAGAGGAGGAAGAGCAGGGGGAGGAGGAGAAGATGAAGGAGAATATGAGAAAACCAAAGAGGAAGACGAATATGACCAAACTTTTGGTGGTCGAGATTCTGTTGATGTGTTATCATTGAATGGATCAATTGTAGCCTCACAGCAACATTCTATTGATGAGAGAGTGCTGGTTGATCCCAAACTTATTTATATTGGATCCAAAATTGGTGAAGGAGCTCATGGAAAAGTTTACCAAGGAAGGTGGGTGTATTCTACTATCACTACCATTTCTTCATGCTTTAGTTGTACTGGTAGTCAATGCTTATCTCTGAGAAAAATATCGTATATTATATTTTTATCTGTATATCCATCGATGGAAAATACTATTTCATTGGTTTCTTGAAATGTTATTGATGTTATTAGGGTAAAATTAAATATTCTGCTAGTTTCTGTTAAACTAGCTGACCAAGATGGGAGGAGTTGGTATTACCTAATCTCTAACTATGTTTCCAACATGTATTTGTTCTTAGGTACGGGGATCAGATTGTTGCTATTAAAGTTCTCAAACGTGGGAACACCACCCAAGAAAGGGCTTCACTGGAAAGTAGATTTGTGAGGGAAGTAACAATGATGTCAAAGGTAAAGCACGAGAACCTTGTGAAGGTGAGTTATCTTCTTTTTCTATGTTCTTTCTATCTCGACATGTTGTGATAATTATTTACAATCTTTGACCTTAGTTAACACCACTAACGGAAAATCTCCAACTCAATTTCATTCTGCATCAACAAAACTAACTAATATATTTTGGTCAAATAAGAGCAACTCCTTTAAAGTCTGGAAATTATAGTCTTCATAATAATTGCAACACATGAATTTATATTATTAATGAATAATCCTTAACTTGGATATGATTAAATCTACGATTAGATTGATTATTTTAGTAATTAGTCTGGTGTTTGATTTAAAATGAATAAATATTCACATATATGTAATTTATATGCCCTCAAGTTTTTTTTGTCTATACTTTTATTTCTTTGTAGTTTATTGGAGCTTGTAAGGATCCTTTGATGGTAATTGTGTCCGAGCTGCTACCAGGAATGTCCCTTCGGAAGTATTTAGTGAGTCTTCGCCCCGCAAAGCTGGACCTTCTACTTGCACTAAATTTTGCTCTTGACATTGCGAGGGCCATGGAGTGTCTACATGCTAATGGAATTATACATAGAGATCTTAAACCTGGTACTAAGCGGCTTGTGAAGCTGTACTAATTCTTTTACAGAATCTTGTAATTGTTGTCTGTTGAAATGATTGAGAAACAATATAATGACCATTTTGTTGTTGTTGAGGACTTCATTTGTGAATAATTTGTGAAAGAAAGAAGATTTTTTTTATTTCTTCCATTTGTTGATGCATGGAGACCTGAAGTCATTTTCCCCTTTGTTAACATATTGTAAACTAGAGCTACTGCTCCTTTTTCATCCTAAAGATCGATTTAGTAATACTTACTTGGTATTACACTATCATTTTCTGTTGTGATGTTCTGGTTTTTTAAATAGGTTTTTACATTTTTTGTGTTCGGGTGTTTTTTCATTTTCTGTAAAGAGTACTTCTTTTGCAGACAATTTATTGCTCACAGCGGGTCAGGATTCTCTGAAGCTTGCAGATTTTGGGCTTGCAAGGGAAGAAACTTTGACTGAAATGATGACTGCAGAAACTGGGACGTATCGTTGGATGGCACCTGAGGTTTGGAAATTTACTTTGCCCGTCATTTCTCTGAAGTTGTTTGGAAGACAGATAACATGAAGCTTTTGTGTCCAGTTTGATGAAAGGGAAAAGAGTCAAATAAGGCCTTCTACTATTACGGAATGTGTCACATAAGGTCATGTACTCAATAAAGTGTCATATAAATACGTCTACTTATAAAAAGCAATCAGATAAGTCCTAACGACCCGTTGACAACCTCCTAATCCTGATTTTAGCTTACGTATCGTTATTTTTGCCCTGTATTTAAGTCAATCTTGGCTAAATATTCCATGCCAGCCTTATAAAATATTTTGAAAAGATAGGCAAACTTATGCTAAAACCGGGATTACGAGGTTGTCAAAAGGTCATTAGGACTCATTTGATTGCTTTTTATAAGCAGACGTATCTATATGACACTTTATTGCGTACATGACCTTATGTGACGATTTCATAATAGTAGAAGATCTTATTTGACCCTTTTCTCTTGATGAAAAGAAGTTAAACTTTTCAAGGAACTTGCCAAACAAGAATCACAAACAAGCTAAAATATGATAAATTTAGTAAAACTAACAAAGAAGTTTAAAAACATGTCATTCATTAAATTCATGATTATGGCAGCTGTACACTTCTACCATACATTTATGCAGTTGTACAGCACAGTGACTTTGCGTCAGGGAGAGAAAAAGCATTACAACAACAAAGTTGATGTCTATAGTTTTGGAATTGTCCTGTGGGAGTTGCTGACAAACCGCATGCCATTTGAGGGAATGTCAAATTTGCAGGCTGCATATGCTGCCGCCTTTAAGGTACAAAAAATCAATTTCAGAAGCACCATTCTTAGTTTCTCCTTTCCTATGGCCAAACAAAACTGCATTAGAGCAAACATATGTAGATCTCATATTGGCTAATTGACTATGCATGTGCCTGCACACTGAGGTTTATATTCTAAATGTCGATGGATAAAAAAGTTCTGTCCATATTTTTATAACGTTATTTGTGGAAATGAAATTTTATCATTACGTGATGAACAAAGAGGATAGCCCAGAGAAAGCGTCATTCCAAAAAAGAGAAAAAGTATATCTTACCAATCTATGTAATTCGAATTGTATATTAAGAAGAAAGTTTTATATGAACAGCTTCAAATTTTTGATAAGTTGTAGCTTGTAGCTATGTGTTTAAATTTCCTATAGAAATTGCAAGATTGTTAAGCTCCAGATTGCTGATTTAAGGGTTTTGATTTCTTATAAAATGTGGTGAATACAAGTCCTAATATATTTACCGAACCTCTATTATAATACCAATGTAAATTGGTGTACAATCTCATAAATTAGGGATGGTAACTCAAGCTTAACTGAAAAAGGCTTATGAATTGAAAACTTGAAGTGAATTGTGTAATTTTTTCTGACAACAAATATTAACAATAACAATCCATGTCAAGGTTGAAAACTTATTAAACAAACATGAGCAAGTCAGCAAGAACACAATGCATTCTTTTATTCTTTCTAAAGATCATCATGTTTGCTTCAGGTACAGCAAACATAGATCTTGAATCTTACCTGTATTTATCATTTGTAACTTTTGTGATTCTTTGTTGGCAAATTACATGAAATGATTAGTTTTATTTGATAAGGTATGGTTTTTTCTATTGGGACATAAGTGTCTGAAATCGTTATTTTTTAAATGGAGGCAGGGATTATCTCTTACGTACTTTAAGACGAATACTAATGCTTTTGTAATCTTTATGCTTCTATTGGGACATCCAAGTTATATAGAGTATTAAATTTATATCTTTATGCCGAGCACCTTGTGACCTGATGGTCAAAGTGGAGGTCACGTTTCGAATCACATCCAATCAAGGTTGAGCGGGATTGTTGAACAAATACAATAAATAGGTTAGGTTAGAGTAATAAAAAAAAGTATCTATCTTTATGTATGCTTGTTTGTGCTCTCATTGTAGTCCTTTAAACCTAAAGTCTCACATGTAGGTGGTAAATCACCATCTAATGATTTTTAATAGAGCTATTATACAAATAGTAATTGAGTAGGCTCAGTTTTTTTACCACTTGATGCAAAATATGAAGAGAATATCATTGACCTGCTCTTTGATTGTTTTATTTGAAAAAAAAATATGGTCTGCTGTCATTTGTTAATAAGCCTAATCTATATGAGTTTGGTGCTTTGACATGGCAATGCAGCAAGAGAGACCTATACTTGCAGAAGAGATTCCGCCAGATTTAGCATTCATCATACAGTCATCTTGGGTTGAAGACCCTAATATGCGGCCAAGCTTCACCCAAATCATCCGGATGCTCAATGAGTATCTGCTCACCCTTTCTCCGCCCCCAACATCTAGCAACGGCGCCGTTGTTGAGTTCTCTACAAGAGCTAAAGGCAAATTCTCCTTCATTCGCCACATTTTTGCTGCAAAGAAGGGTAAAAACTCGCAATGATGATGGTGGACGAAGAACATATAGTTGATAGCTATGTGCTGGAAATATCTTTAACAAACAATAAAATGACATAAAGAAAAAGGGTACCTTCAGTAGTCTTTTTTAGCTGATGACAGTATTGTAAAGAAACACATTTCTATACTCTCTATGTCCATATTCCAAACATGTCTTTCTTTTGACCTTAATGGACTTTCTTGTCCAGCAGTTTCAAAGTAGTTAACCATGTTCCCTCAGGATGCTGCTGGATCTTTTCTCCCCGGTGCACGCCTACAGCCTCCCATGTTACCTTTTTGGGTAGTTGATATGCACTAATTAGTAGTGCATAAGTGTGTGTTTTTATGTTTGATTTGTGTGTATTGTTTATCGTTTTATTTAGTTTATAAACATTTGTGTGATTTTAGTTGTAATTGTATTTTAGTTCTCATTTGTAAGTTGTAAATAGAGTTAGGATTTATGGTGTTGGAAAGGAAGACTTTGAATGAGAAGAAAAATAATTCTTGGCTGCCCAGGACAATCACCCGGTCGGGTGAGGTATTGCACCCGGTCGGGTGAGAAATTTAAATGCGAAACTGCTCAGGAAATTACATCACCCGGTCGGGTGAGGTATTTCACCCGGTCGGGTCCGACTTGACCCGGAACACCAGAACGTGCCGAAGATCGCCAGAACGTGGAAGATATTTGATTTTGACATGCACCCGGTCGGGTGGGCACTTTACCCGGTCGGGTACCCGGCCAAAGGTGTTGAAAAACACCTATAAATAGCCCCATTTTCCTTCACTTTTAATAATCCCTTCTTCCATACTCTTAAGCTCAGTTTAGAATAGTATTTCTTTTATATTTTATAGCATGTTTAGTCTCCAAATGAGGAGCTAAACTTCCATTTCTTGGTGTTGCTCTTGAAGCTTGTTGATTATTAAAGTTGCGAGTTATTTTCTTAACTTCTTCCCTTGAATATTAATTATTCTCTTAATCTATCTCTATATTAATGTTGGGGAGTGTTGCTAAGATGACAATTAGTTAACATCTCGACATTAGTTATAGTAGTATTTATTTTCTTCCTCTATATATTAATGTTGGGGAGTGTTGCTAAGATGACAATTAGATAACATCTTGACATTAGTTATAATAGGATTATTCATATTTAATCTTCTTCCTTGAATATTAATTCTTCCCTTAACCTATCTCTATATTAATGTTGGGGAGTGTTGCTAAGATGACAATTAGTTAACATCTCGACATTAATTACTACTAGAAACGATCAACGAACCGATGGGTAATCGTTGATGGTTTCACAAGTAAGTAACTTCGGTTTATTAATGCACGGTCGTGGTTAATAAACTTAAGAGGGATTAATTTTGTTGGTTAAACCGAAACCGTTGTGTTGAGGTTATCAATCTCAATTGATTTCATCAAGGAGTTAAGAGATTAAATGCTACTATTAAGTCGGTATATGGCGGTGTTCTATACATGACTAATAGTAAGGGTTATTAATGAACGGTCGTTGTTAATAACTACCCTCGATGAATTGGATATACTCCTCGATTGAGTATTCGAGAGGGGATTAGTTATAGATATAACAATGATCGACTAAAATATATCAACAAGTGGAAAGTAGCAATGCCAAGTCCTTTTTATCTTTAAATTAAGTTGTTCATCTTTATGTTTAATTAAGTTAAATCATTCAATCCCAAAACCCCCCTTTTTATTTACTAGTTTTATAAAAAGAGAATTATTCCTTTCCCTGTGGATACGAACTCTACTACGCTATACTACGTATAAGTGTTAGTATTGAATTTATTTTGACGCACCGTGACAAAGTGCACGTCAAATTTGGCGCCGTTGCCGGGGAGAGGCAATTAATTTTTTTTTATTTCAAGAAAAAACAAAAAAAAATAAATTATTATTTACATATAAAGATTTCTACTTCTTCTGAGCTTTATAGTGTATGGTTAAATATCGTTCTCTAAACGAGATCACCTACCAATCAAACCCAGAAATAGAACAAACTCTCGAGCGGTTGAAAAATAAATTCTCAAGTACCGACTCGGGAGAATCATCAAGTGCTAGTTCTCATTCTAGCGAGCCCGAAGAGCCAACAACTATGGCTCTTGAAACAAGAACATTGAGGGAGCTCACGGCTCCTAACTTAAATCAACAACCTCTATGTATCACCTTCCCCACTCTTGATGAAGGTGCTACATTTGAGCTCAAATCGGGCCTTATTCATCTACTCCCTTCATTTCATGGCCTAAGGGGCGAGGATGCAAACAAACATCTTGCGGAGTTTCATATAGTTTGCACTAGTATGAAACCATATAATGTTACGGAAGAACAAATCAAGCTGAGGGCCTTTCCATTCTCACTGAAGGACACGGCTAAGGATTGGCTATTCTATCTTCCCTCGGGAAGCATAGATACATGGGCGGCAATGAAGAAATGCTTCCTAGAAAGGTACTACCCCGCCTCCATCTCATCATCTTTGAAAAAACAAATAAGCAACATTGATCAAAAAGATGATGAGACCTTATATGAATATTGGGAACGGTTCAAAAAGTTATGTGCTAGCTGCCCTTATCATGGCTACACCGAGCAAGACCTCATACTCTACTTTTATGATGGTCTTGTTGATGATGATAGAAGAATGGTGAATGCCGCTTGTGGGGGCGGCATTGTCAACAAAACTCCCTCACAAGCAACAAGCTTGATCTCAGAGTTGGCCGAGAACTCTAGGCATTACAACGGGCGGTCCTCAACCCGTAAAGTTGCCGCGGCGGAATCATCTTCATCTTTAGAAAGTCAGATGGCCGGCTTGACTTCTTTGGTTAAGGATTTCCTTTTAAATCCTAGAAACCAAGAGGTCAAGGTCTGCGGCATATGCACACAGCAAGGGCATCCAACAGATTCTTGCCCAACTCTCCAAGAAGAGCAAGTCAACGCCTTGGGTTTCCAAACCCAACAACAAAAGAGGTACGATCCCCACTCTAATACTTACAACCCCGGGTGGAGAGATCACCCTAATTTAAGATATGGGAACCCTCAACCACAACAAAATCAGTCCTTTCAACAATCCTTCCCAAATCATCAAGGTCAAAGCTCCAACTCTAACATGTCCACGGAGGACATGATTCGAGCTCTTGCTACGAACATGGGCACTTTGCAACAAAATGTTTTGCAATTTCAACAAGAAACAAAGTCAAGCATTCAAAATTTGGAAACTCAAGTTAGCCAAATTTCGATTGCTGTAAGTAGGCTAGAGGCCAAAGAATTAGGAAAACTCCCTTCTCAAACGGAGCAAAACCCGAGACAACATGTCAATGCAATCATGACGAGGAGCGGTAAGGAGTTGCAAACAAAGGAGGCTGAAGAAAAAGTTAACAATGACGACTTTGACACAACGAGGGGGAACCAACGAAGACAAAATTTCCTCCACTTTCATCATATGAGCCACTCCCTCCATTCCCTGAGGCGCTGAAGGACACAAGGAAGTTGGAGAATGATCGGGACATCTACGAGACCTTCGCCAATTGTGAGGTAAATATCCCACTCTTTAAACTAATCAAAAGTGTTCCCCGTTATGCAAAGTTTTTAAAAGAACTATGCACAATGAAAAGGAAAGATAAATTGAAGGCAAAACAAGAGGTAAATGTTAGTGAACGTGTCTCAGCAATTTTTCAGAGGAAACTCCCGGAAAAATGCAATGACCCAGGCATGTTCACTATCCCATGCAAAATAGGGGACACTTTATTTCCTAGGGCCTTGTTGGATTTAGGGGCTTCAATCAATGTTATTCCATATTCATTATACAAATCCCTAAAACTTGGCCCTATGCATGAAACCGGGGTAGTAATCCAATTGGCAGATAGGTCTTGCACTTACCCAAAGGGTGTAGTAGAGGACGTGCTAGTACAAGTTAAAAATTTGGTCTTCCCTGTTGATTTCTATATTCTTGAAATGGAAGCCGATAACCAAACTACACCCATCCTTTTGGGGAGACCTTTCTTAAAAACCGCCCAAACAAAAATAGACGTGTCTAATGGTTCATTAACATTGGAGTTTGATGACCAAAAGGTAGAATTCAACATCTTTGATTCTACGAAAAAACAATTTAAAGACCAATCTCTTTGTTCTCTAAATGTTTTTGAACCACAAGCACGAAATATTTTTATTGAAAAAGATACTAAGAAAACATCAATTTTTGAAAAAAGAATTGAACAAAAAAAATCTATTTTGAAAGAAGAGTCGCCTCAAAGCGAGTTGGAACCACCTGTGGTCGAGGCGATAACAAAGAAGAAACCTCGGCCTTACTGGAAAAGGCCAAAGAAAAAGAATGAAATTAGGGATGTCCACGATCCCACATAAAAAAATTAAAAAATAAAAATAAATAATCGTCGTGCCACGACGTTAAATAAGGCGCTTCTTGGGAGGCAACCCAAGTTTGTATTTTGATTATTTTCAATTTTTTTTGTGTGTGTGAGAAACCTTTCAAAAAAAAAAAAATCTGGGGAGTGGACCCGGGCGGGTATCTGATTTCACCCGGCCGGGCGTGTTCGTAAAAAGGCACCTGGAACAAAAAAATCGCCCGGGCAAATAATTTTTTTGGCAAAACCCGGCCCCTGGAGTAAATTACCCGACCGGGTACCTTTAATACACCCGGCCGGACATTTTTGACAAAAACATTCTGGATAAGCGGAAGTTAAGGCCCGACCGGGTACATTACCCCACCCGGCCGGGCGTTGGGATTTTTTTTCACAAAAACCGAGATGGCATCCTCTTCTTCCTCACTTCTTCTTCCGCAAACACGAACCAAACTCCACCAAAACACCATTTTCAAACTCCATACATTTGAATCTTCTCCAATTCTACACCAAATCCATCAAATAAACCCACCTCCCTCATCTCTTCATCACCCTCTTCACTACTACACCCCCCCCAAAAAAAAAAAAAAAAATCCTAAAAATCCAAATCCCCTTACTCCACAAACAACAAAACCCGAAATTTCCTCAACCAAAAAGAAATGACACCAAAAAAGGCAAAGAGATTCATTCTCTTGGACATCTCGGACACAAGCACTAGGGACAGTGCTTTGATTAGCTTGGGGGGAGAATTTCATGGAAAACTCACATTCATACTCTGTATGCTTGAGTTATTTTCAAAAAAAAAGAAAAGAAAAGGAAAAAGAAAAAGAAAATAAAGCTTGTTAAGTTGAAAACCTGAAAAGGCAACTTAAGCAAAAATAAAGCAAAAAAAAAAAGAGTGAGTTGTGAGGATTAAAACAAAAAAATGTGGGAAGCTGGGATGAAAACCCGAAAGGGCACCTAGGCAAAATGAGAGAATGAGAGAAAGTACTTTCTTTTATTTCTGCAGGATCCTAAGGGTAATAAAAAAAACTGAGGTTGATAAGAAATATGGAGTTGAAGACCCCCCTTTTACTCTTATATTTTTGGGGATATTTTTTCGTGTTGTTCTAAAAACACACGTGGATATTGGTGTTGATACTCTTGCCATTTTAGGGACTTCTTGGGCTGGATTTGGTTTACTCGAGACGAGTAAAGGTTCAAGTGTGGGGGTATTTGATATGCACTAATTAGTAGTGCATAAGTGTGTGTTTTTATGTTTGATTTGTGTGTATTGTTTATCGTTTTATTTAGTTTATAAACATTTGTGTGATTTTAGTTGTAATTGTATTTTAGTTCTCATTTGTAAGTTGTAAATAGAGTTAGGATTTATGGTGTTGGAAAGGAAGACTTTGAATGAGAAGAAAAATAATTCTTGGCTGCCCAGGACAATCACCCGGTCGGGTGAGGTATTGCACCTGGTCGGGTGAGAAATTTAAATGCGAAACTGCTCAGGAAATTACATCACCCGGTCGGGTGAGGTATTTCACCCGGTCGGGTCCGACTTGACCCGGAACACCAGAACGTGCCGAAGATCGCCAGAACGTGGAAGATATTTGATTTTGACATGCACCCGGTCGGGTGGGCACTTTACCCGGTCGGGTACCCGGCCAAAGGTGTTGAAAAACACCTATAAATAGCCCCATTTTCCTTCACTTTTAATAATCCCTTCTTCCATACTCTTAAGCTCAGTTTAGAATAGTATTTCTTTTATATTTTATAGCATGTTTAGTCTCCAAATGAGGAGCTAAACTTCCATTTCTTGGTGTTGCTCTTGAAGCTTGTTGATTATTAAAGTTGTGAGTTATTTTCTTAACTTCTTCCCTTGAATATTAATTATTCTCTTAATCTATCTCTATATTAATGTTGGGGAGTGTTGCTAAGATGACAATTAGTTAACATCTCGACATTAGTTATAGTAGTATTTATTTTCTTCCTCTATATATTAATGTTGGGGAGTGTTGCTAAGATGACAATTAGATAACATCTTGACATTAGTTATAATAGGATTATTCATATTTAATCTTCTTCCTTGAATATTAATTCTTCCCTTAACCTATCTCTATATTAATGTTGGGGAGTGTTGCTAAGATGACAATTAGTTAACATCTCGACATTAATTACTACTAGAAACGATCAACGAACCGATGGTTAATCGTTGATGGTTTCACAAGTAAGTAACTTCGGTTTATTAATGCACGGTCGTGGTTAATAAACTTAAGAGGGATTAATTTTGTTGGTTAAACCGAAACCGTTGTGTTGAGGTTATCAATCTCAATTGATTTCATCAAGGAGTTAAGAGATTAAATGCTACTATTAAGTCGGTATATGGCGGTGTTCTATACATGACTAATAGTAAGGGTTATTAATGAACGGTCGTTGTTAATAACTACCCTCGATGAATTGGATATACTCCTCGATTGAGTATTCGAGAGGGGATTAGTTATAGATATAACAATGATCGACTAAAATATATCAACAAGTGGAAAGTAGCAATGCCAAGTCCTTTTTATCTTTAAATTAAGTTGTTCATCTTTATGTTTAATTAAGTTAAATCATTCAATCCCAAAACCCCCCTTTTTATTTACTAGTTTTATAAAAAGAGAATTATTCCTTTCCCTGTGGATACGAACTCTACTACGCTATACTACGTATAAGTGTTAGTATTGAATTTATTTTGACGCACCGTGACAAAGTGCACGTCAGTAGTCTACCGTGTGTTCAGTTAAGGGTCAGCTGATAACTGCAACTGAAAACCGATGAAGAAATGATTTACTAATCACTTGTTAAAAATGGTTATCGGTCACATTACGGTTTTCATCTTCAGTTTTCAGTCAGTGACCAGTTGACCACTGAGGCAATGATCAATTACCGAACTTCATATATAGTAATACTATTTCTTTTTTGTAGTCCCAAACACATTTAAGTCCATTAGGCTAAACTCTATAGCAAAATAGCTATCCTAGTTTAAAGCTTCACTCTATCGGAATGTTGTGTTAATCTTGGCTTGAGCTTGATGGGATCTTCAGTCCTCTAATATGACTAAAATTTAACTGCAGACTTTGAAGTACAAATTTTAAAAATACTACGCAACAAGTAAATTCATAGTCATATTTATAAAACTCAAGTTCAATTCACTCAACTATAAAAATGTGTAATTAAGATGTTTTTACTTGGACTGTAATTTGTTGGTCTGGTCTGGTTTGAAATGGTTTGGTCTGGTCTGGTAAACGTCTGGTCTCTGTGTATTTTATAACTACGAAAGCCAGATGTGCTTTGGTCTGGTCTGATTAAGTCTGGTCTGATCTGACCTGTTTTAGGAAGAAGCATTGTGATTATTCGTGGGTTTAGGCTGCAACAAAGAACATGGACAAGTATTTTGGAGCAGCAGGTGAAAAAGCAGTGACTGGTAAAAAAGGAGGTGGAGTTGGGATTGGGTTTAGAATTGGGTCGTTAGTGAAGATAGTTTGGAGAAGATAGAGTATCGGCACTCACAAAGTTCATCATCTGCTGAATCGAAGTGGAACGCTATGCTTAAAAACGGAGCTTTCCAAGCCTTATAATCCACACAATTCCCACCTATTAAAATCCATATAATTCTGCTGGAGTCTGCTGGAGTCTTACGGAATTTGTCAAATTCCATTAAAATCCATAAATTTCACAATCTTTTAATTTCCATCAAAATCTCAATTGTGGACACCCCATAAATATCTGTCCATGATTACTAAAATGGTTGGATCATCTGAGAGTTCATATTTTACAACCATTGTTCCGATTCTTTATGAAGTTGTTTGGCTTTTTCGGCTTATCAGGCTTATCAACCAACTTTTTCACCAAATATGTAAGCTTGATATGTTGTGACATTTGCAACAAAAAAGTCATGTTATCCTTGATGTTGTGAGCAGGGGAGGATCTATGTACGGGCTATGGTAGGCTGAAGCCCAGGACAACTTAGAAAATGTTCAATTTTTTTAGTGTAAAATTTTTTATTTTTCATATTTAGCCAACTCCGCTAGTATCAGCCTAGTATAAATCCTATTCAGCCCAGGGCATGTCAGATTCCTGGATCCGCCTCTAGTTGTGAGCTTGTGTAATTTTCAAGATTTGAGAGAAAAATGGATGAGAAGAATGAAGTTAACATTCTTAACATGATGTTGTTGATCATTGTTCTAAATGTGTTCAATATAGATAACAAATTATTATCACTCTGGAGTTATTATATTTTATGAGGTACACCTCCACCACCACCACCGCCATTATTATTATTATTATTATTATTATTATTATTATTATTATTATTATTATTATTATTATTATTATTATTATTATTATTATTATTATTATTATTATTATTATTATTATTATTATTATTATTATTATTATTATTATTATTATTATTATTATTATTATTATTATTATTATTATTATTATTATTATTATTATTATTATTATTACTATTATTATTATTATTATTATTATTATTATTATTATTATTATTATTATTATTATTATTATTATTATTATTATTATTATTATTATTATTATTATTATTATTATTATTATTATTATTATTATTATTATTATTGTTATTATTATTATTATTATTATTATTATTATTATTATTATTATTATTATTATTATTATTATTATTATTATTATTATTATTATTATTATTATTATTATTATTATTATTATTATTATTATTATTATTATTATTATTATTATTATTATTATTATTATTATTATTATTATTATTATTATTATTATTATTATTATTATTATTATTATTATTATTATTATTATTATTATTATTATTATTATTATTATTATTATTATTATTATTATTATTATTATTATTATTATTATTATTATTATTATTATTATTATTATTATTATTATTATTATTATTATTATTATTATTATTATTATTATTATTATTATTATTATTATTATTATTATTATTATTATTATTATTATTATTATTATTATTATTATTATTATTATTATTATTATTATTATTATTATTATTATTATTATTATTATTATTATTATTATTATTATTATTATTATTATTATTATTATTATTATTATTATTATTATTATTATTATTATTATTATTATTATTATTATTAATATTATTAATATTATTAATATTATTAATATTATTATTATTATTATTATTATTATTATTATTATTATTATTATTATTATTATTATTATTATTATTATTATTATTATTATTATTATTATTATTATTATTATTATTATTATTATTATTATTATTATTATTATTATTATTATTATTATTATTATTATTATTATTATTATTATTATTATTATTATTATTATTATTATTATTATTATTATTATTATTATTATTATTATTATTATTATTATTATTATTATTATTATTATTATTATTATTATTATTATTATTATTATTATTATTATTATTATTATTATTATTATTATTATTATTATTATTATTATTATTATTATTATTATTATTATTATTATTATTATTATTATTATTATTATTATTATTATTATTATTATTATTATTATTATTATTATTATTTTATTTTATACTTCTTTTTGACACAACGATTATGTGGCATGACGTGTAACGCTGGAAATGACCCTTATTGAATTGTAAATGTACAATTTTGACCGTTTATAGTATGAAAATTATAAATAGTGCTAGGATGATTCAGTCGTAATCTGTCTTTCTTTTAGAAAACTGAATATTATTGTTTATGATTGTCTTGATAGGTTGAAGCTAGACCTATAAATCGTAGGTGTACATCTCTTGCAACCAGCATAGACAGGGCCGACCCGAATATTTTAGAGGCCATGTTCCAAACTATATAGGAGGCCCTAGGTATAAAGCATAAAAGACATACATTTTTCAGGTTCACATTTTTTAATTTTAGAAGACATGCTAAAAATCTAAATAAAAAAGCACTACATTCCTCCAAAAAAAAGTGCTCTACAGAAATATTCGGGAATTGAAATGGAAGCACTGCCCCCATTATTCACAACTCTTCCAGACTTCCACTGATGAGATCAATCCAATTTGTTAAATAAATCATTAATAAGCTAAAAAGAGTAAAAGGAACGAAACCTCGGTGTTAGACTTGCACTGGAGTCTAAAACGACAAGACTAGTGTATGGCCGCCATGGAGGGCTCGAGCGATGAAGATAGAAGAGATTCAGAGGCTCTAGCCTCTAATTTCATAAAACAGTCTCATGGAACAGTTCATCAATTCTTATTGAGGAAATTCATTCATAAATCTAAAATCAAACCCACAGACTAGTTGTTTCCTTTTAGAAATTGAGATTTGAGAAAGTTTAGTTTTGTAAACCAGCGTATAGAATTACGATTGAGAAGAAGAGAAAAGTGCCATTTTATCATTTATGAACACTTAAGCCCACGCTTAGTTTTAATTAAGGGGACATAGGAATGGGTAATTCTATTCACAATCCCTGATTTACTAACTACACATATTTTCATAATTCCTCTTGTGCCCTTATTAATAAATACAATGACGATGCAGACTTGCAGAGTGTGTCAGTAGGCTTTGAAACTCTAACTCCATATCCGTAGTTGTGTCTTAACTTTATATCAAGTACCTTGTGGTCTGATGACATCACTGTTGATCTTTCAAAGAGGAGGTCGCAGATTCGAGTCTCATCTCAATCAAGGATGTTGACATTAATATGAGCAGATGCTATAATAGGTTTAGAAGAATGTTCCAAAAAAAACTTTCCAATATGATGAAGAAAGCTGGTGTATTCATCACATGACGGAACCGACCCGAAGGATTCAGAGTGTAGTAAGGACTGTCATCACTTTCATCCTATGATGCCTCTTTGATTTGGTTGAAAGTATTTTATTCCAAAAAAGTCAATACAAAGTAGCACAATTTCGCAATTATCTCTTGTCTTCGAAACTGCTTTTCTCTTTGATTTGGTTGAAAGTATTTTATTCCAAAAATGTCATGTTGAGAAAAGAGCGATGTTTTCTGGAATCGTATAGTCACCGCCTATCTCATACCTTATCTCTTCAACTTCCTCATTTCTTATCAATTCTTTTTCTAGAATTTTCCAAGAACTCCATCAATTCAGCAAGACAACAAGCATCCTCTTCTGAGCCACCACCCCTTTTTCTGATATTCGTCGTCGTTCTGCGCAGCAAGTTGGTATTTCTGGTCTATCTCAACGATAATTACCTATTACTCATTTTTTGAAAGGGCGAGGTTTACTGGAGGATAACTTAGACATTTCAGTTATTTTAGGGGCTGTAAATAGCAATTCAGGGGCTACAAATAGAATTACCCCATCGGAATTCGTTCGCATTATTAATGCTCTGTATTACGCAGCATTTCTTTCTTTCCAAGAGTCATAATGCGAGGCCCAATAAAGAGGTGTGACATAGTGCCCAAGCGTAAAAAATCTGTAATACGCTACGTAATGCCTGCTATAATTCCTAATGGACTTAAATAAATTGGAGGCCCTCCTAGAAAATGGGCCCTGTGCAGCTGCACCTCTTGCACATGGGCTGGGCCGGCCCTGGGCATAGACAAAACTATTTCCGTTTAAAAAAAATTGCATGCACGAGCTGGAAATAATAGACCGGTCTCACATCCGGCGTGATTCGACTGACCCATTTCTATCCATTTTGGAGTGTCCATCCTTGACAAAAGCTTTGAGTCCGCCACTGCATAGGGGGCTAAGAAGTTTGGGGATAGGGTTGGGCGGGGTGGTGCAATGACGATGGTGCGTGGGGGCTGAGGAGTGGTGGGGCGGGAGTGATAGTGGTTTAGGGGCTGACGAGTGGTACGGTGCTGCTGGGGATGGGGAGTGGTGGTCATCGGCGGGCTACTGTGGTAACTGGTGGGACGGTGGTGGTCGTTGTGTTTCTGCTATCTATACCGGGTGTCACTATGATTCACATGGTCACTGGCATGGAGGCGTTGGTTCTAGCCAGATGTGGTGGTCATTGAAGGGAAGGCGGGGTCACTATGGTCAGTGTCACTACAACAATGACACATGTAAGTAACATGAAAATCTAATAGTGACAACTCTTAGTGACATGGAAAAATCGCTGTGACATAAAAATCTAGTAGTGACAACTGTTAGTGAAATGGAAAAATCGCCGTGACATAAAAATCTCGCGGTAATTTTACGTTTTTGCAAATATATAACCTTCTTAATAACATTTTTATCGATATTTAAAAGTGGTCACATTTTTTGAAATGAATTTTAATTTAGTACTCCATTCGTCCCCTTAAGATTGTCTCATCTTTAATTTACTTTCCTGTTCGTCCCAGGCGACTAAGTTTTTCTCATTCTAAGTTTGGTCAATTTTGTGTGATTCTAAATCATTCTTACTTTATCAATTCAATGTCGACCATATAAATTCAATTTATTTAATGACTATATTACATTCTAATGCCTCATTATCAGTGGGACAGAAGTAGTACTATATATGGAAAACCTGTCGTCAAAATTTTACTAGAATTGATTTAAAAGGTAAAAAATGAAAATGGACAAATAAGCTCTGCTACTATTTGCAAACAATCACTTAAACCCTTGAACTATAAATTTGATCAATATAGCAAATTTTTATATAAAAAACTCTAAAGAAATATTAAAATTTGAAGAAATATAGATATAAATAGTGAAAAAATTAGAATGTAAAAGTCAACATTTGAAATTTCGAAATTATTGTTTATATTCTATATCTATTTAAAAGGTTTTTACATTTTATATTTTCTACTTTTACATTTTCACTCTTTTTTAGTTTTCTTATTTTTTATTTTATTATTGTAATTTTTTACATTATTTATCTTTTTTTACATTTAAGCTATTTTTTACATGAATTCATACACATCATTAGCATATAAGAAGATCATAATTTATTAAATTTTCGGAGAAAGTCACGTACATGACTAAGATATAAGAAAATAATGAATATTTCTACTTGCTTTTTAGGTTTAATAAATATAGTGATATTCAATTTTTAACCGGCTATTAAACTAGTGACTTTGGAGAGTTAAGATCTTCCACCTAACAACGAAGATATTGTGGAGGTATTAAACACGTCAATTTCACAATAGGAACACTAAAAATAAAAATAAAAAATCAAGAAGTCATTTGTTAACACTAAAATTAGTTGAATTGATTTGAGTTCGATGAAATTTATTAATTTCTAATTGAATATTTGAAGCGACTGAATTTCATGTAAATAAACTTCACATAAACCTAAGTATAAACTTTAGTTTATTAATAAAATAAAAGATAAGTTGAAATGATTTTTTACAATAACTTTGAGTATTTGCGATTGTTTGTACTTTTAAAAAGTGATTTTTTAAAGTGATTTTAAATAAAGTGCTTAATAGTAGAAGTTGATAGTGATTGAGCTAGAAATGTTCTGGAAAAAGTAAAAATTGATTGTATTTGGTAAAATTAGTGTTTTTTGTGTTAAAAAAAACGAAAAGCAATATAAAACCTCCCTCCACAATTTTTTTAATATTTTGTAAACACTTTCTTAGACTGAAAATTACTCCAAATTACTTTTTTCTTTCACTGCATCCAAGTTTAATATATTTAACTCATCTAGACCTTCTAGACTATTGATATCTTGCTAATCTTGTAGGTAAGTGCTCGAGAGACAATTCCAAGAAGTGTTGCATTTGTAGTTATTTTTGAACTGTAAAAATAGCAAAGTGTTACAAAATTATTAGGTCTGTGTAAAATTAAAACATATTTCACATTTAAGTCTATGTAAAATTAAAATGTATTTCAATTAATTCTTATCGACTTCTGTCGTGCCAACTTTCATACTTCTTGTTAAAGATAACCTTTTCTATGGTCTGAAAAGCAACAAAGGGTAAGCTTAAGCATCATGGTGTAGAAGGTAAAGTGTAAAGTTTTTAAACCTTATTTTTCTACAGCTTTTAGTATTATTATTAATTTGTGTTTTTTTTTTATTTCTAAAATTGAACCACAAAACATGTACACGTATCTTGTTTGGGAGTTATATTTTCTTTGGTAATGAAATAAATTTAAAAGCTAGGTTGAGATCATTGCAACGTTGGTCAGAAATGAATTACTAGTAGTGAATTGTAGTGCTTTGTAGTACGTTTATTCGATATTTGCGTACAAAATTACAAATATACTCCTTACAATATTTGCGTTCCCCTTCGTCTGTAGTCGCTTCTCTCTTCCCACTATCTCTTCTTCAATTGACCAACTGAGCCGTGCCGTGAATCACCATCTGAAGTCTGGTAAGTCTAATTTTTCCACTCCTCTATTCATGTTTCTACCGTGAAGATAATCTAATGCCTTGTATTCGTAGTGTTATTGATCACTGAGAAATTTTATAGATAGAGCTAAAATTATATTAGTTTGGTTGTGGGTTAACGGTTTTACCTTTTGAAAATCAAGGTTTGCCTCTTGTGCTTCTAATTTTAGTCTGCAAAAAGGGGGCTGTTAGCAGTGTTTTTTTTTATTTGGCGGGTAAGTTTTGCCGTAATGCTAGGAGTCATCTAAATTGTTCATGATCTGCTTTTTAATTTTGGGCATAGAAGGATTTATACTAATAGTTATTGGCTGTGAGCAGTGCCAACTCATAACTCTATGCCTGCTGCAGTAATAAAAGTCGTGTGCACAGCTCGTCGCCCATTACTAGTGTCAATGAGTACTAATTCAACTAGAAGTCATCAATACGCTTTTCTTTTAATAGTTTTCATGAAGAAGGCGTTCAAGAAGTTTCTCGATAAATTTGTCATTGATTTCATCGATGCTATTTTAGTTTACTCAAAGTTTAACAAAGAGCACGATGATCACTTGAAAAAAGGATCGGAGATACCCATGAATCATGAACTATATCCTAAGTTACCGAAGTATGATTTCGGCGTGATCTAGGGCTGCACAAGAATAACCCCAAACCCGCATAACCCGCTCGACCCAACCCTATCCGACCCTATTTAATCGGATATTTGATTTTAAAAAATATTCATGAGTTAAATATGTTTGAACCTGCACCTAATGGGTAGGGTTGCGAAATTAAAATCTAAAACCCGATAGTATCCGACCCACCAAAAGTTCATTTTACTATTATTATGCTACAATGTTTTCTTCGATAATTTCAATGTAAGACCAATGTGCTCTATCTAGAACTTTATGATATTAGAATTATAATTAAACATTTACAATTTTGACTAGATGATTATTATATATTTATGTTTACTTCTAAATGCACTTCCTTTACGGAAGGATGTTTAATACTATTACCTAATGTTTTTGCTTATAAAAGATACAAGTACTTGTATTTGTTTGTGTGTTTTGGAAACAAGTTAATCGAATTTTAAATTAGTTACATTTAATTTCCCACATAAAAGATGCAACCCGACGTGATTTTTTTTCAATACCCGTTCATGCATGGTTTACCAACTTATTTTGCGTACCGCGGGTTGGTTAATAGCCAACCCGAACAAATCGGGTAGGCCCAAGAAATATAGCAAACCCGAGACAACCCGCCCGATGTGCCGCCCTAGCGTGATCACATGGCGTTTCTTGGTCATGTAATCTTGAAGCAAGGAGTCTTCAGTGGATCCTTCCAACGTAAAAGCATTGACGTCTTAGCGGTTGGAATAGGCCATAGAGTGCTTGCAAAGTTCGAAGTTTCTTAGGCCTTGCGGGGTATTATAGGTAGTTTATGGAAGATATCTCTAGTATAGCCATTCCGTTGATTAATTTGATCCATAAGGGTTCGGAATTCGAGTGGAATGGCCGTTGTGAGCAAAGTTTCCAAGAGTGGAAAGATAGATTGGCCTCAACACTGATTTTAGCTCTTCTTGAAGGTAACAAAGATTTTATTTATTTATAGTGACTCATCAAAGATTGAGCTTTGAGTGGTTATTATGTAGAATGAACAAGTTATTGCATACGCGTCTCGACAGCCCAAGGAATATGAGTTGAACTATCCTACTCATTAAAGGTTTGGAGACATCACAAGTGCAAGATCTTCACCTATATATTTACACAAAAGGACCTTAACATGGGACAAAGAAGGTGTCTTGAATTAACCAATGACTATGACTGCAAGATCCTTTTTCATTAAGAGGAAACCAACAAAGTGAAAGAGACACTTGGTAGGAAGTTTTCTTCAAATATGATGTCAATGTTGATAACAGATACATGATTAAGGAGATTGAATATTTAGAGTTGGAAATTATTGAGGGAGACTAGCGATTATGATAACGACCTGGTCGGTATTGTCGTATTGAGGGCATCGCTATGAAGCAAGAACTTGAACCCGAATTAGTTACTTGAAGGAGTGTGTCAAGCGGTAAATCGGTAAATGTTCTAAATTTCATTGGGGTGAGAGCGGGAAATTACTAGCCAAAGATTGAATTGCATTCCATACATTGAGTGGCTCAAGAAGCAAATAATTTTATGGGATGTTCACTACACACCATTCAGAATGCGTTCTTGCTCATCCAAGGTTACTAGGACTTGAAGAAATGTTTTTGGTGGCAAGGATTGAAGAAGGATGTTGCAAAATATATCCATTCATGCTTGGCATGTCAAGAAGGTAAAGTGAGACATCAATAGCTAGGTGGAGAACTTTAGCATATCTAGATTTCAGAGTGGAAATGAGACGAGATATCCATGAACTTCCTTGTGGATTTGCCTTTAACCACTTAAGAATTTGATGCTATATGCGTTATAGTGGATAGAGTGACTAAATTTGTTCACTTTATTCCCGTATCAACCACTACTTCTTTAGAGAGGTTAGAAGATTGATACATTCAAGAGATCATGAAACTACGTTATTCCAATTTCAGCCACCCTTACATTCAAGGTAGAGATTTATGGCACGTGACAAATGCCTGTTCTGGAGAGGTGCCGATATTCCAGGGATTTGAAACTCTAGGAAATATCTCTGTCCTTCAATCTCTGCCTGCTTACAATATTAGAGTCAATAGTCATCGACGGAATTATAAATTGATACGTCTATATTCCCAAAAAAAGGTTCCTCCTTCCCTTATACACCTGTTCCTTTTATGTAAAAGAAATTGTCTAGTAATAGGGTGTTTGGAACTGATTCTGCTTCTGCTTCTTTTTTAAAAGCAAAAGCAGAATCAGAATCAGTTTCCAGAAGCTGGTACCTCCCAGCTTCTAAAAAAACTGATTCTGAGAGTAAATTAGAGCTCCAAAAGTGTTTCTGGAATTTCACCCAAACACTCCAGCTTCTGCTTCTGCTCCCTGAAGGAGCAGAATCAGTTTTGAGAATTAGATCCAAACACCCCCTATATCATACTTCCTCCGTCCCTTATAACTTTGCCTTCTTTCCTTTTTGGTTGTCCCAAAAAATTTGACACCTTTTCTTTTAATTAATTAATTAATTAATTATTAATTAATTAATTTGTGGTTCCTATTATTTTTCTCTCCTCTTTGCATAACTCAACCACACAGTCTTTACTTTAGGGAATGTTCCCGAAAATAGGAGTAAACATGTTTTGGAATTCTACTATGTTTTTCTTCCCGAAATAGAAATAATTGTCATCTTGGAGTGATATCACCAAAATAGTTGCAGTACTAGGCATTAACATGACATATTTACTCCCATTAATGATAATATTTTTCAATCATGGCATTAACGACCCCTTATGTTTGGCCGAAAAACATAGTAGTCCTAATTTGGACTTCCAGAATGTTTAAACTCCTATTTAGGGAAATTTCTCTTTACTTTATTATTTCCCGTGTCGATCAAACTTGACAAAGTATTAAGGGATGCAAGTAGTAATTAATATCAAAATCTCTCCACAATACTTGCACTGGATTTATAGCAGTGTGCGAAGTGTCTTTGTTTTCCTCCATTTGATCACCTCCTCAAACACTCCCCAAAACTTATTTTTAAATGTACAAAAGGTGAAATTTCAAAAGTCAAACAAAAACACGAAATCTGAATGAAATTTTACTCACCACATAGAGAGTAAAAAAACATTATTTTGATCCACTTCAAGTAATGCTATAGTCAAATCATGAATAAAGGTTCAATCTTCTTAAGATTAGGGGATAAAAAAAGGGTAATTTGAGTTTGCACCCATTTTATCGTCCAAATTGGACTTTGCACCCCATTTCTAAAATTCTTTGTTTTTGCACCCCAACCCTGTATGAAAAGACAAAAATGCCCTCGATCATGAATATGTTGAAGGCCAACAAATTTGTTAATGGATGGGCAATTTTGTCTTTTCATATGGGGTTGGGGTGCAAAAACAAAGTTTTTTAAAAACGGGGTAGAAAGTCCAATTTGCACAAAAAATGGGGTGCAAACTCAAATTTCCCCATAAAAAAGCTACAAATTTGAACCCTCAATGAAAAACTTCCTCCAGATGCGTGCATGACCTAGACAAGACAAATCACCAAGAAAGATTTGAACTAGATATCTTATCCAAGTCTAGGTCTTGAGCAAATCCGTGTTTTCATCTCCCTTTACTGATCTATGACGCCTATCTACCGTGTACTTTTGGTGTTTGCAGTATCTATTCACCATTGTTCAAAGTTCCTTTAACTCTTGTCTTTGATTTACTATTCCTTTTGCTTTAGAAAATCAAGCGTGGCTGACCCAATAGTTCACTAGATTCAGGTTTCATCCGCTTATCAACTTGGTTTTAGGGGGGTTAAGTTTATAAGTTTATGGCACAGCTCGTAGAAGATCAATAGGGTATACGATAGCAGGTTTAGATTTGCCGTTATCGAATGGAGAAAGTTACTTGTGGCTCAAAGAGGTTACCAATTTAGTTATGCTTTAAGTTAAAGGGTTCAATAAAATAGATTTTTAGTGAAAAATTTAGTAATGTCCTCTATTTGGTTTTCTTGCTTGTATAAATACTACATATTGTTTTTGAGTGTCGTGGGCATTGGCCCAATAATACAATACACTCTAGAGTTCGAGTGACCCAAGCATCAGAACCAGGCGGTAGGAGTCAGCACTCTAGCCCAGCCTAGATGGAATTAGGGTTGTAAACGAATTGAATTGAGCAAAAGATTGTGATTTCGTATTTGTTTAATTGTTTCGAATACGAATCCGAATTCAAATATGCAACGAATATCAATATCAATTTGTATTCTTATTTGTTTAGGAATACGAATAGTTCACGAATCATGTACGAATATCGAATCGATATGATCATAAGTTTAAAACAAATATCACTTTAAAACAACTTTTCCGATATTTCTTATGTTATACATGCATGCTATGACTTAATATGTGTTTTGAATTTATTTTTTTGTAACATTACATTTTTCTTTAAAATTTAATGGATTGATGCATTTTTTGGTTGTGCACAATATACTAAAGTGAATCGATTTTATGATTACTATACATAAATATATTTAAAGTTTTTGAAATAAACACTAACACACACATATTAAAAATTATACCTATTATGTGTGAAATAAGTTAATAATTATATATATGTATATATATATATATATATATATATATCAAAGTCAAAGACTCTAATTTTATGTTAGGTATTTAGTATTGTTGATAATAAAAAAACTCCATTAGATATATAGTTTATGCTACACACACATATAATGGGTAGTTGATGCACACACACATATTAAATAGTTGGTTTTGTTTATGTATAAACGAATATATTTGGTTATTCTTCGAATCAAATACATAATTATTTGTATTCTTATTTGAAATATGTTTGAACCAAAAATCTGAATTCTATTCGTATTTATATTCTGTATTTTTAAATTTAAATCATAGTTTATGAATCTATATCACGAATCGAATTAAAATAATTTGTTTCGTTTACAACCCTTACTCCTTATGATACTTCCGATTTATTACGAATTGGCTTGGAATGTGTATACGTAAATGTATATATATATGGGTTACACTTTGAGGGTATACTTAGCTTTTAAAAGTTATTATAGTGTTATTACTACTATCATTATTATTAATATTAGCACCATTATAAATCGAATATATTCGATTAACATTCGAATCGAATATACTGATATTCGCATTTGTATTTGATAACAATTCAAATCAAGTTTAGTTTTCTAATTTGTATTTGTATTTGAATTTTTCGAATTCGAAACCCGAACAGAGCATAAATTATTTGATTCATATACAAACCTAGATGGAACAGACTTTATGCTCGGATCTCTATTAGATGGGCTAGATCACAACAATGTCCAATACCACGAGTTGAGAGTGAGAATGGGCACCCGACTGGAAAGTGCTTGGCCAAGGAGCCGGATGGTCCGAGGAGGTCTATATTGACTTTAAGTCTTGGGGTGCAATACATTATGCATGTGCACAAACCATATTTATATTCTGTATTTTTAAATTTAAATCATAGTACACCATCATACAACAAGAAGAGGGCATGCTTAACACTTGTACATAATAGATGATACAAATGCGAGAATAACACTTGTACATAATAGATGATATTGCGCAGGACATGCTTATACAAATGCGAATCCATGTGTTAGACCAATTGAGGAGGGCCTGGGACACACCACCCGACCATTAGAGAAATTAATTATAAACATTCTCAGGTGAATAAGTTTACACTTTACATTTGTATTCACAATAATAGAATAGTTCATCCCTCATTGTTGTGAGCAGGAAAAGACCCATCCATTAGAAAAATTCATTATAACATGACCCTTCTCAGGTGAATGAGTTTACATTTGTATTCACAATAATAGAGTAGTATGTCCGTCATAGTTGTGAGTGGTAAAAGTTCAAAGAGAGGTCTTAAACCGTTCAATACATAAATCATTTCTGTTCTTGTTGATCTTGCTAGTGAAGGAATCTTTACATAAAGGTGTAAGTATTGTATTATTTCTTCTTTCAGTCCACTACAAACTCAAAGCTTTCTGCATCACTGACTCACAGCCACAAAACCCTCACCACCCCATTGCCCCAACAACACAATCACCATAAGGCATTTATATGCTTTTAGTGCTATCATCACTGCTTTTTAGATATATGTACTCCGTAATCAGTTTTCTGGACTTATCAATGACTCATGATGTGACTGAACTCGGTTCAACCTTTCTAGTCGAAGTTATCAACGATTGAGGATGAGACCGAACTCTCAAACCCTGAAATCTGCTATTAGAGCTAATCTTTTTCCATCATTGGCGAATAGCCTGCTACACTCCTCAAGAAATGACAATTGTACACAAGCTATTAGAATCTGAAATCCACAACCAATAAAGTCAAACACAGAGAATCATCCAAATCTCATCACCTTCCTCTGGTCGTGTTTCAACCATACTGCCTGCTGAAAGCCGATCACCACTAGAAGAAAACAATAGCCACTTAGAACTTACCACAAACGGATACAACTCCATTTAGAAATTCCAGGGAATCGCCACATCAGGAGCTTCAACAATATTTCATTCTTATTTTTTTAGGCCTGGAGCTCATCATGGGCTCTTAAGAAAATGAATCATAACAACAACTATCTTGATTCATACTCGTGGTTTACTAGCTGGAGTGGTTCATTATTTATTTTCAATTGGGAAAAGGGCCATTACAACATGACTGAGTAAATGGATAAATAAAATCACCCCTTCATCCATGGGTATATTTTGCATGAGTTATGATAAAATATCAACTAGTTTTATACTCTGTATTGCATTTTTCAATGAATGCCACATATTTGTAGATCAGAGGTATATGCGTCAAGAAATTGAGAAAGATAAATGTGTTGCATTTTTCGTTTTTTCAGAATTGTACAGTGTTTTCATCAATTGTAGCATTAGTAACTTTTCAGGGGTTCACATAATCGGTTGTTGCAATAAATACACAGCCTTTCTTGTTTATAATCTGCTCCGGGACCCAACAATGGAGCAACGACTGGCCAGAATATATATCAGTTATTGAAAGAGCCAGGTCATTTAGTACCTAGTACAACATGTTTGAAATACTTGACCTGTCTGATTGATAACATTTAGGTCTTTATATATGTGTTTAAAACTCATTTTAATATATAAGTATGTGTCTGTAATAGATTGTAAAAATTAATAACCCTTATATCTTTTTAAATTTGTAGAGGTGAATAAAAATCATTCATAAATCTGATATGTAGGAAGGGCCTTATATTAAAATGATGAAAACCAGCACGGTTACTAGTAAAACACTTGTATCAGATACTATACAACTATCTGGAGAGTGCAACTCAAATGTTGACAACCAAAATGGTTTATCAAATTATGTTTGAATTCACTCCGTTCTAACCCTACCAAATTAACAATCATAATATGAAGAACAACAATCTCGAAATCCAACACAATAGAAAACAGAAAAAAGAAAAAACGATAAGTAAATAATGGTGGAAAATATAGTTTTATTGTTCTACCCCTGTTTTGTCCACACTAGGAGCTTGAAAACTCCTTCACAACCAAAGCTCCTTCATTGTCTTTGTCTTTCTATGCTAACATCAGGGTCGGTCCTGTCCATTTATGGACCTATGGGTGATACGCTAATTCGGGCTCATATCCAAGATAAACCGTAAACCATACAATTATTTACATATAAATTATAATAAAAGTATCTAACGAAGTTTATAAAATAAAGGCGAGGATCACTTTATTATTATTTAAGTTACATAGTTAGGCAAAAGTAACAACACGAGTATCGAATAAAAAGAAAAAAAAAATACTTAAAAATGTTTCTCGTAGAACAATTTGAAGCAAAACTCATAGATGATCTTCTTTCTACTAATAAGTATGACAAACAATAAAAATATTACATATAACAACACTAAACTTTCTTTTAGTTACAACTGAAAAGATAAATGAAAATAAATATTACTACATATTGAATTCATAAGTTGAGAATGATTTATTGACTGCTAAGAATTTCAAGTTTGAAACCTCGAAAGAATGAAGGTTTTCAAAGAGAAAATGTTTGGCCGCCAAGATGTCGTCCTCTTTAACTACTATTAGGAACTCAGATATTTTTTTTTTCAATTTGGAAACAAATAAATAATTGAGATGAGATTTGGGAGCCACGGGCTCTAAAATAATTATGTGTGTGTGTGTATATATATATATATATATATATATATATATATATATAAATGAATAAAAAGCCTTAATGACTAAAGAGATGTGAAGAGTGAAGAGGCGTGTCTTTTATTGATCCAGCAACAGTTGTATTGCTTTTATAAACTAAAACCGGTTCTACATAAAATTAAATTAATGTTTTTTTTTTAAACTTGGCTTTGTTTATTTTTTCTATATATGTTTTAAATTTTCAAATTGTCAATAAAATTAAACATTGTGCTTAATTAATTGAACTTAAGAATAAAAGAAGAAGCCTACTCACACAATATACAAAAAAAGATTTTGGGCCTATTTTTTCTTCTATATTTTTTGGGGTCTAGGGTGGTCGCCCCTGTTGCCCTCCCCCAGAACCGGTCCTGGCTAACATTCCTTGTTTGGGGTTGCTCGAACTCTTAAGTAGTGTTTTATTATTGAGCCACTATCTTGCCAGATCAAAAAACAATTACTTCGTAGTATTTAATTATTATTTATACAAGTAAGAAGTACAAAAGTAATTGTGGACATTTCTAAGATGTTTTAGTATAAAAAATACTGTATTGATCCCTCCAACATATACACAGTAAAGTTTTTGTCACTTTTTGTCATCCGACTATAATTACAATGACATTTGTGGCACTCGATTTTGATTTTTTTTAGTCCTTCAACTATTGTGCAAATGACCTTTTAGTACTTATATATGAGAAATTTTTCATATTTAGTCTTTTGACTTTCATAAAAGTAACATTTTTGTGGTCCTTCAATTATAGTGACATTTTTTACCTTCCACTTATTCTACAAAATGATAGTGAAATGATTAAAAGTGTCAATTTGATAATACTCCACAGACTTGATGTGAGTAAATTCAAAGTGGGGACTAAAAAGTCTCTTTCACAATATTGGAGGGTCAAAGTAATAAAAGTCAAGTAATAAAAGTGTCAAAGTCAAGTAATAAAAGGGGACAAAAATTGGCAAAAACTCTCTCTTTGTAGTAACTCCCTTCTACGGCAGTCATACACTCACACCTTCTACGGTCATACTACTGTCGTGTACTCCTTCCCATCCTCTACGAGTCGTATGATAAACTCAACCCCTTCTCACCAAGTAGATCAACGAATTTAGTGATCAATCGCGTAAAAGGAACACTAAATCCAAGTCAGGAGCCGATGACACTTTGAACAACAGTGGTTAGATATTGCAAACACCAAAAATACACAGTAGAGAGCTACCATAGATTGGCAATGGGGGAGGGAAGCACACTTGCCCGATATACAAATGTAAAGATAGATATACTGAGAGAGATCAGAAGAATTCGGAAGGTTTAGAAGATTCAAGATCTAGGCTTAGTTGAAATATCTAGTTCAAACCTATCTTGGTATTTCTCAGTCAATCTTCTGGTATGTCCATGGAGGAGGATATTTTGGGCTGAGCGTGATAAAGTGTGTAGCTTTTCTCATCACAGATTGGAAAAGGGCTGAATCTCTATTTTTGGCATAACTACAGTATAGCTTGGAGCGGATCAAATCAAAGTTTTCTTTGTTCTTATGTATTCATTACATTCTTTTATTCAAACTGAGTGTTTTTGTTTGGCATTTGAAAGTTCACCCTTTGTGCATATAAAAATATAGTATTGGGGAGTTGGGGTTTGAGGAGGTGATGAAATGGAGGAAAAGGAAGCAGCTTTGCACACTGCTTTAAATGCAGTGCAGGCATTGGGGAGGGGTTTTGATGTGAACTATGATACAAGATTGCTCTACTGTAAGGGAGCGGCTGGCTCAAGGGTTGTTGAGATTGATGAAGAACGCACTAGGGATGTTTGCTTGTATGGAAATATATTTGTTCCTAATGTTTCAAGGGATATAATGAATACCCAGGAGACCGGTGGGCGTGATGGCTCTGGCATTTGCACCTATCCTGAGGTACATTTGATTAACTTTGCTGTTCTGAAATTCAGTATGAGTTTCCTTCATTTGTTTGTCATAGTTGTGTCTATTTTTTATTCGTGCCTGGGAAAAAAGAGTTCTATTTAAACAACAGAAGCAAATTTTCATTGCATTTTTTGTTTTCCCCCAACAATAAGTGTCTAACGCCAGTATGTTTGATTTAGTTAAGGAAACAAATAAATTTAACATTTCGTACCTATGGTCTTCCCCTTACCCCACTTTAGGTGGGAGCCTTTGCAGCATCTGGGTAATAATGATGATGATTTAGTACCTATGGTCTTAGTCTAATCCTGTATTGGTTTTTGGCTTTTCGCAGTAACTAAACTATAGTGTCTTCTACTCTTCTGATTCAGATGGTGGAGTTCTTCAACAGAAAGGCCAACCTGTCAGGCCATGCCCCTCTTGGTAGTTTCAATGCTGCATTCAGTTTCACCGGTTCAAAGGAAATAGATGCTGCCACCACAAAGACCCTTTGTATTGATGGGTTTTTCATGCCACTTGCTAGAGTTCAACTGATGAAAATGCCTCTGGTGTTGCAAGAAAATGTTAGAAGAGCAGTTCCAACGTCATGGGACCCACCCGCATTGGCAAGGTTATGATGTGCCAACTGCCAAGTATTCATCATTTCAATTGCTGTTATCTTTCATTAACACTAATGTAGTTTTCTGTTCCATTTCAGTTTCATTGAAAATTTTGGGACACATATTATTACATCCATCACTATTGGTGGTAAAGATGTAATTTATGTTAAGCAGCATCTACCGTCTCCTCTATCTATGGTAGAGATAAAGAGTTATGTTCAAGATATTGGAAATCAAAGGTTTTCAAGCATTGAGAGCCACCTTACAAACTCTGGGTTATTGATGTATAGGGATAAGGCTAGTCTCTTCTTATTCCTTTCTTAATTGAGCATTTTGTTTTGCTTAGCATTCTTTAGCATATTTGTCTTCCAACCCTTACTTAGTGTTTGACTTTTTAGGGCAGTGACCCATCTTTGTTCAACGGCCATGGGTTATACCCCCAGCCTATTAGTGCTCCATCTCTTGCTGGCAATGGTAAAGAGGTATTAAGATATGTTATTGCACATACTTTATGGGGTTTTAATTATAATACTATGTAATGTCTAAGAGCTTAGTGTTCCATTAGGGTATGTTTGAGTCATGGTATGCATGGGCAAGTAAAACAAGTAAAGCTTAAGAAGGTGTATTTATTCGAGTAAGTTGGTGAGGACAGTAAATGTACAATATAGGGAGAAATTTTTATGTGGCACAAATTCATTGGCTGATGGTAAGTTAGATATATGATCATTATACAATGAAGGTGTGCCACATTGAACTGTATCCTTATACTTTTCACTCTTAACGCTCTCCTTGACGTAGTCTATTTCTTACGTTTGGGTTTACGTTGGGAAACGCAAAGGAAAATGAAATATGCTTTTAGATATTTAGATCTCTTATGACTTGATCATTATGTAATAAAAATAAATAAATAAAATGAATTTGAACAATTCTGTAAAATAAATATATACTACATATTGATTTTGAGTTTCATTCTTTAATTCCCTCAAAATTTCTTTCCTTCCCATTGTTCTCTCTATTTTTTCTTTCTATTTGGCTTCTTTGGTCTTTTTCTCATTCTAAGCAGACCCTACGATCTGGAGGAAGTTCCTTTTCGGTTCTTTCTATTATACCGCACCAACATTCTAATAAGGAGCATTCTTCATGGCATGAGGATAATATGATAGGATTATTAGCTCAATATATCCTCAACTATCATCAAATTCACAGATTTATCCTATACTTTCACTTTTACTATAAAATAAAAAGATTCAAACTTCAATTTTTCTAACAATTACACTTTTAATAATTGAATTAGTAAAACTGAAGAAGAAAATCATATTTATATTTCATATTTTTCACTTCTTTTAGTTTTAAGTTTACAAACTTGTATTGATTATATGATAAGAACAGAAAAATAAAATCAACGGTATGAACCGTTGCCCGATAATCAACGATAAATAAATACCGTTGCCCAAAGCCAAAAGGCTAAACCAACTTTTATTCCCCGATCATCAAGAATGAAGCATACAAGGGGTATAAATAACCCTCTAGGTCTAATAAGAATAGGAATCCTAAATAAATTAATCTAGGAAACTAAATAGAATAGGAAACCTCTAGTTCTAATAGAACTCCTAATTAAATCATTCTAGGAAACTAAATAGAAATAGGAAACCTCTAATTCTAATAAGAATAGAAGTCCTAAATAAATCCTACTAGGAAACAAATTAAATTAGGAAACAAAATAAAAGGAATAATAAATATTAATTAAACAGCCCGCAACCAGCCCACGAAGGTGGGCTCAAGCCCGTCCCGCCTTCGGTAAACCCACGGGAGCTTTTGCCCCTCTTCTTCCAAGCCCAGATTCTGCTTCATATCAATTCCATCCCCCTTCGAAAAAACCTTGTCCTCAAGGTTGAAATCCGTAAACCGGCTGACATTTGTTCCCGGTGGCTGCCCAGTATCTTTAGGAAAAATTGAGATGTACTCCTCCACAGTCCCTGTCTGCTTGCCTCTGGACAGTCGTTCAAAGCAATTGCCCTAAAACTGTGAGTCAAAACGAGCCACCAATGCCTGTGTAAGCTCATCCCATGACATGCCCGGCTTTCGTGTCCGCATCGAGGTCAACCGGTATAGGGCTGACCCTTCCATCACATCTACAGTGGCTGCCGCCTTCTTTCCCGGCAGAGCACAATTCAATTTGAACCGTTTCTCAGCCTTATCAACCCAGTTGATTGGTTCTACTTCGTTAAACGAGGGCAACGTCGTAAGAAAGGAGTTGCGTAGTCCAATTCCGAACGAGGATGCTGCTGCCGCGTCGAGTGAAGTCACCACCATTGAATGCTCCGCCGCTGGCGGTGCGAGAGTCTCTTTTAGTGCAGCCAATGAAGAAGTGACGTTGTGCAGCTGTCCGTCGCCGCTGTGCGTAGATACGTTGGGGCTGCCAACCGTGTCCGAGCTTGTTTCCGTCGTGACTGATGGAACGAGCGCCTTGGTAAGCGCTGCCAGGGATGCGGCGATCTCTGTCAGGCGCATGTTGTGCTCCTTTAGGGTTTGAGTGTGCTTGGCCAACATCTCTGACAAACGTTCACCGATAGATCTCGTCATTCTGGCGGGACGGGATCCGGCAGGTCGGACCAATTGATAAGAACAGAAAAATAAAATCAACGGTATGAACCGTTGCCCGATAATCAACGATAAATAAATACCGTTGCCCAAAGCCAAAAGGCTAAACCAACTTTTATTCCCCGATCATCAAGAATGAAGCATACAAGGGGTATAAATAACCCTCTAGGTCTAATAAGAATAGGAATCCTAAATAAATTAATCTAGGAAACTAAATAGAATAGGAAACCTCTAGTTCTAATAGAACTCCTAATTAAATCATTCTAGGAAACTAAATAGAAATAGGAAACCTCTAATTCTAATAAGAATAGAAGTCCTAAATAAATCCAACTAGGAAACAAATTAAATTAGGAAACAAAATAAAAGGAATAATAAATATTAATTAAACAGCCCGCAACCAGCCCACGAAGGTGGGCTCAAGCCCGTCCCGCCTTCGGTAAACCCACGGGGGCTTTTGCCCCTCTTCTTCCAAGCCCAGATTCTGCTTCATATCATTATATCTTATTGGTATTGATAAAAATGTGAAATTTTGAAAATACAAAAAAAGAAAAGCATAATTGTTGAAAAAGATGAAGTTTGAGTCTTTTTTTAATAAAAGTGAAAGAATAGGATATATTTGCGAATTTAATGATAATTTGGGATAAAATAAACTAATAATCCAATGTGATAAAATCTTTTCATGTGATGTTACTCTGCAAAGTGCGTTGACCAAATGCATGTGAGTGGGCACGTGATTATGTGATCAGGGAATGCTGAAAGGCTGAAATATTTTTTGGATGGGTCTAATGCAGGATGTTACAGTCATTTTCAGAAGAAGGGGAGGAGATGATCTGGAGCAAAGCCACATTAATTGGGTAAAAACAGTCAAATCTTCACCTGATGTCATTGAGATGTCATTTTTTCCAATCGCAATGCTCCTCGAAGGAATCAAGGGAAAAGAGCATTTGACACGTGCCATAAATCTATACGTAGAATGTAAGGGTGTCATACCTCAAATTTCCACATCCCACCTTACTACTCCCTCCATTCCCTTGTTTCCCTTTTAAAATTAGTGTGGTTCAGATTTATGCAGAAGAGGGTGAAATAGTATGAACCACCCAACTTTTTACATGAAAGAAATGGGTGAAAAGGAAATTAGGAACCATTTTGTGGGAAGGCTGGGTTATTAATTTACAAACTATCCTAATTGATGACTATTGATTCTGATACTGTTGATTGTAGACAAGCCTCAAATTGAAGAACTGAGATATTTCCTAGAGTTTCAGATCCCTCGAATATGGGCACCTCTTCAGGACAGGCATCCTGGTCTACAAAGAAAGGAACCTGTTTGCCCTTCACTGCAGTTTAGCATGATGGGTCAAAAGCTTTATGTCAGCCAAGAGCAGGTAATCTCAATATGTTGTCTAAAGTGGTGGTTTTTGTTTGGAACATGATGAACATGTAATGCCATATAGCTATCACATTTGTTACCTATATTTACAAAATGAATATTGTTCCTTGTTTGTATCATTGCAGCATCTCACCATCAAGATCCAGTTTTTTTCTCTATCAATTTAGCAAGTATTAAAGAGACTTCCAATAAAATGCTTATAATGTAGTCGCTTGAAATATGTAGTGCCAGTTGATTTTCTAAAAAGGGGTTTTCTATAATATTACATCATCATAGTCACCACACCCATTTTGGAATACCATTATGGTCATTGCACATCAGAAGTCATTATTTTTATGTTAGTCATGTGTCTGTCATTATTTCTTTCTAAAACCAGTCAACACTATAAATTTATGTAAATTTTGAAGTTGTCATCATAATGGAGCCATAATTGATGTAAAGTATTTTACTGGTTTTAACTCTCAGATTTCAGTTGGGCGAAAGCCGGTGACTGGGATGCGATTAAACCTGGAAGGGGTAAAGAAGAACCGACTGAGCATCCATCTTCAACATCTGTCATCTCTCCCTAAGCTCATTCAACCATATTGGGACTCCCACATTGCTATTGGCGCACCCATGTGGCAAGGACCCGAGGAACAAGATAGCCGATGGTTCGAGCCCGTGAAATGGAAAAACTTCTCGCATGTAAGCACCGCTCCAATTGACTGCCCCGAAACTTTCATAGGTGACCTTTCCGGTGTGTACATAGTGACGGGGGCACAGCTTGGAGTGTGGGATTTCGGGTCAAGAAACGTTTTGTATATGAAGCTCTTATATTCGAGGGTGCCAGGGTGCACGGTTAGAAGATCATTGTGGGACCACACCGTAGACGATAAGTCAAAAAAACGAACTGCTAGTGGTGATTCGAGCGTAGTAGTTTCTGGGGTGAACATGGCTGACAATAAGTTGGCAAAATTGGTTGACATGACTGAGAGGTGCAAAGGCCCACAAGATCTTCCTGGTCATTGGTTGGTAACGGGTGGAAAACTGAGCATGGAGAAGGGAAAAATTGTTTTGAGACTAAAACATTCTTTGCTGAATTATTAGCAAAAAACAGAGGCTTCTCATATGCAAAGGTGTTTCCCTCCATGTGTAAGGTGTAGTAGTTGGGCAGTGATTTTGGTGTATATTTGGCCCTCCTGTTTCCCTTCATGAATGGTAATGGTATGTGTTTCTGATGAAAGGTATATCACCCTGGTAGGAGTGGTAGCTGGTTTTGGATCAATGAATGTGTAAATGTAATTCTAGCTTGTTGGAAAACAGTGTTGCCACAATCTTATCCAAACGCTTATAGGTTGTGTCTGCAGTGTATATGATTTTGCAGCCAAACTAGAAGTCTGGATATGTCAAGAAATATTGTCATACATACAAAGGTTCTAAGAGCATTCGTGATAATCTTGTCAATTTATTTATTTATTCATAGTCTACATTGCCGCTTCATCAACGAATGAATTTATAAATTATTCTTGTAAAAAGTTGACATGTCCATGTTCATAAATTTGCTGTCATGTTCACAAAATGTTTGTGTCTCGCACGTCAATTTTATTTTCATTTCCTTTACCTTTTTGTTTGTGAACGTGTATGTAATCTTAATATCGTAAATATGAAGTTTGCGCTTCCAAAATGAAACTTAACAATGATACAATCACCATTGTGGAGGCATTAATATGTTTAAAAAATATGGAGTAGGAATTAATTTCATTCTACTGGTCTTATGTCAATTTTATATTTAGTTTAGATCTTCATCGTCCACTTTTTAGTACTTGAATAATGTTTTTTGAGCATTTCTAGTTTATTTGTTCAATTTTTCAAAGTCATAAATATCTATAGAAAGGATCATCCATGAGAAAAAATAATAGTCATGTTTCAAAGGTGTTCAAAGTCAAATAAGTGACAAAATGTGAAATTGGTGCGATAGTAGTATGTTATTCTAAATATTGAGCTAATCAAATAACTTTGGTCACAGCTCACAAGCCAGCTTGAATCATGTTGGGTCTGGTGATCAATTATGAAAAAATACAATAATAATGTGTTTAAATTTTTAAAAAATGAAAATATACACCACATTTTAAAACAAGTTTCTAATTATTCTTGGTTATATTATCTGGTTATTTATGAGAAAATTACAACCATTTTGGGTCAGATTATAATTTTTCAATCTTTCTTGTGTTTTAAACAATTAGATAGTTTTGATTATTTTCTTATTTTCAATTAAAAAACAACTGTCAAATTTATCCCATACAATCTAGAACATGCTAAAAGCCAAACCAGGAAAACTAACTTGAATGAGAATTATCATCCAAGAATTACGAGGAATATTCAGAGATTATATTGATAAGAAAGAATGACACAAATATTACCTATAAGGTTTTGATAGACAAAAACAAGACCATTTTAAAATTTACAAAAAAGAGACCACATATATACGCTTCTTCAGTATCCAAATCTCACGGTTTACTCCATCGCTCCTCCATCATCGACCTTACAGTCGGAAACCGACGCCTCTGGCAACCGCCATCCGCCTCCGCTTCTCTGCTCCGCGCTCGTCATCGTCGCCCTCCCCCTCCTATGCCGATTTCTGTTTGGCTGCAGTGTCAGCAGCTTGGTGAGACGACTTTGCGGCTTGGTGCGTCTAAAATCGTTGAGCCCCTGAGCCGGATTTGTGGCTACAGTTTGGGGCTTTAACCGGTGGAAATGGTGGTTCAATCGCGGTTGGGTTGATGAGGAGGGGCAGTGGAAGTAGGCGGTGTGTGGGGGAGACGCAGTGGGAATGGGATGGTGGTCGGAATACACTACCGGAGAAATTGTGTCACTATGGAATTGTAACTGTGAAGATGTCATTGTGGTAGTGTAACAGTGTAACTATGGCCCGTGGAGGTGACCGGAGGTGGCCAGCGATTGTCATCGACGGAGAAGTCACTGTGGTCAAATGTTGGGACAGAGATGTCACTGTGGAGTTGTCACTGCGGTAGTATCACCGTGGCCGGCGACGTGATAGGCGGCAGTGGTGATGACGATAGAGAGATGAGCGATGGTGGCCGCAGTGACACGGGCGCCGGCGGCAATGACACGGACGGCAGTGACATTCGACAGTTACATGAAAATAGGCAGTGACATGTATATTTGGCTGTCACTTTATTTTACTCACACTTTTGTCCAAATTTAAAAAATAGACACTTTTTTGTCTAAATTTAAAAAATAGTCACATTTTTGTCCAAAATTAAAAGTGGTCACATTTTTGGAAATCGACTTCAATTTAGTAATATTCAGGTAAAAAATCCAGCCCAACAACATTACTATGTAGTGGGCTAAACTTCACACTCAATGATCACAAGAAGTCAATCCAGAAACCTGCAAAATGAATCGGATTACTTTTTGTACCCGATTGATGCAAGGTTCGAGTCACCACACAAACTTGCCCAAGCTCTCAAACGGTACAAATCATCCCACTTGGATGCAAAAGTCTACCAGGCTTATCTTCAGAAGGCAATTATATTCCACAATAAATACAATAAATCCATCTCAACTTCAGTTGGGATACCTACTGAAGATTTTAATCGCTAATGTTTCTTTTTTCCTGCTCTTATTTCAACTCTCCATTTTAACTTTAATTATTCTTATTTTAATAAATTTGGGAATTGTTCCCGGCACTTCCCCCTCCAGTGATTTTCTCCGGAAAAACAACCATCTTTTTCATTCCTTGAAAGCGCTAAAAGGGGTCAAACCGTCATTTTTTTTATTTTCAAACACCCCTATGACTTTTATCAAATTGTTTTAACCTTTTTAAGTACTTCACGTTTGCCAACGCACAAGTAATCCCTCTGTCCACTTGACTGAGTAAGTAATCGTCACTTAGTAATTCCTTTGTTGCAATTTTCGGTGAAGGTCAAGTGGATAAAGAGATTATCAATAAATAAATAAATTGACAAGATTATCACAATTAAATTGATGATAATCCTCCCCCTTCAGTGGTTTTCTCCGGAAAAACAAACATCATTTTCATTTCTTGAAAGCGCTAAAAGGGTTCAAACCGTCAATTTTTTTATTTTCAAACACCCCTATGACTTTTATCAAATACTTCATGTATCATTTTCATCTGGTCTGGTCTGGTCTGGTCTGAGATAAATTACAATCCAAGTAAAAACATCCTCACTGTAGCATCTTAAAAAAGATCTATTGTTTTTCTAAAAGCTCTTAAAAATTGACATTCCAAACATATAACTAGAAGCTTTTAAATACTTTTTAAATGGTACAAAAGCTAGAATGCATGGACTTATGTCTGCCAAACATAGCCTTAGACTAATTATTTCAAAAAAGTCATTTCACTCTCTGATCAGACATATAAGAGACTGCCCAAAAATGAGCAAGACTAATCGCTAATTTGAACATGTGAGAGATTCAAAGCGACTATTGGCCAAATTAGTGTGATTACTTCCTCAAACAATCCTAAATTAATACCAAAAAATTACTCCCTCCGTCCCCTTTTAAATGGGACGGGAGATGGTGGCACGGGTTTTAAGAAAAGTGAGTTTGTGTGGTTGATATTAATTGATAAAGTAAGAATAAAGTAAGAATGATTTTGAGCCACACAAAGTTTACCAAATAAGATATGGGGCAATTAAATAGGGACATCCCAATATGGTAAAACGGGACATTTAAAAGGGGACGGAGGGAGTATCTGCTTGTCATCGGTTTCGACAGGAAAAATAAAATAAAGTACTGAACGGAAGCATAAAAAACAAAGCACAACTGATTACGAGGTTATCGTGCCTAGTGGGAGGTCTCGAGTTTGAATCCCGCTAGACACATAAGATTTGAAACCCAATGGGCTGAATTTCAGCCCTGATTACTCCAGGCTCTCCCAGCCCCCTCCCCCTGGAGTGAAAAAAAAGATAAAAGATAAAACAAAAACATAACCTACAAAAATAACTGAAAGAAACTTCCAAACTCTAACTGCTCCTTCCTTCTATGGCGATGGTTCTGGGGACGAACCAATAACACTTCACATTCCTCCTCCAAAACCAACTGATTGTAGGCCAAATCTTGATCATCATACTTGCGCCATTCCATCGCACCTTGCTCTGCCACTGAAGACAGCCTTTTGTGATCAAGCCCCCAAGTCCCTTCGAACGAAAGTTGCTGCAGCCATTACCCTTGGCCGTAATCTACCTCCGAAATCCCTCTGTCCACTTGACCGAAGAAGTAATCGTCGATTGCCTAAAGCCAGCACAAGTCGTCGCCAGGCGTCCAGTCCAAAACCTAGCCAGACATAGAGCCTCCCGTCCGCAATTTTACGCAGTATACTTTTGCTACTATGATTAAGTTCCATTCTTACATCATAATGACCATAAACACATTCTATTCTAATAATAATAATAATAATGATTTTAGTCACGTTTTGTACATGAATTCGATCTATAGAAGTAATATTTTAGAAAAAAAACTCCATTTAATTTCGAGAGGTAATTAATTGACCGTTGATGGCACAAAGTTGCACTAATAATCCTTTTTTTAAATCCAATCCCTTATCAATTTCAATATCTTTGAAGTAATTTTCGTATAATTGTCATTTAGAAAGATAGACTTTTATTAATCAATTAATCTCTCAATATCTCAATCAAGTTTGTAGTTTGACTTCATAGTTTCTCTATGAAAGATTGTTGTATTGACTTCACAAATGTGCTCCTCTTTAACCAATACTGAAAAATGAAAATTGCTCAAAAATTAATAGCCCGTAAAACATCGCTTTATTATGATATAAATAAAGTAAACATTTTATTATTATTATTATTATTATTATTATTATTATTATTATATATATATATAGAAGTAATGATTTTTTTTATTCTTTTATGGAAAACATGATCCCATTCTCGTAAGCATGTGCCTGGGGACAACTAGTATGGACAATTTCACTTGGTATGGACAATTTCACATTTTGAATTGAGTTGATGAGCTTGGAACCGAGACCCCGTTTGGTATACTTAAATCGGTGGAATTTATTGAAATTAATGAAATTCTGTTTGAATTGGCAGATTCTACTAAATTGTGAAAAAATGTATTAAAACATATTTTATTAATAAAATCAAGAAAAAGTATACTTCGTGCTATGTATTAAAATATCTAAAACGATCATCTATAGTAACTTCAGACAATTAAAAAAATACCATAATATTACTTATTTTGATTATTGCATCATTTAATCAAAAGTTACATATTTTGTAAAAAAGTTGACCGATCAGGCTCACAAGTTTAATGTACTACCAACATTTCAAAATCAACAAAACTTGTTATCTTGTTACAATTATTTATGTTGTCGTTAGTTTTTAATTTATCACTAATTGTTCAAAATCAACATAACTTGCTATCTTGTTATAATAATTTATGTTGTTATTAGTTTTATTAGTGTAATTTAGTGTAATTTTACTAATGTGAAAGATTTTCAACAATATAGAGTGGAAGCAAATAAACAATTATACTTAAAACTTTGAAGAAGGACAATGACATATTTCTTGAAGTATTTATGTACTACGAGTCTACGAGTAGTAAAATTTTTATCTAGGAGGAGATAAAGTTCACGTATATCAATATTTGTCGACATACGTATGGCAGGCACGATTTTTAATAAAATGAAAGTGACAATCTTTTTTGACATCCGAATAAAGAAAAATGATAAAGTTTTAAAGGACGGACAAAATAGGTCGAAGACAATGAGCAGTAGCTAAAGTTACTTACATAAAAATGACACTTCATCCCTGATACCCTCTCAGAACTGATTGCAACCGTATAACTATCTAGGAGGAGATAAGTTGAGTTTTATCTCTCATATCAAATCTTTGTTTGGGGTTGAAATTGACCACTCCCGGTAAACTAAAAGAAAGATATTAGGCGTACACAAATAGTATACAAAGTATATATAAAATCTCGTAATTGCTTGTGTACACATGCAATTTATTTGAATAAGTGCATGACTTTATGCCAAAATGTACATGTACATGTACAAAGGCAATGTATAATTGTGTGCACATTTTGAGTAACCAAGAATGAGCCGAGCTAACCCGCTCGGGTAGCTCAACTGGTCGAGTGGTGGAAAATTTAAATCAATGGATCGAGGTTCGAATCTCCGCAGCAACCGGGTGGAAGTTACAGAACTTGAAATAAGGTTGGATCTCTAATGTGCACGAATGTATAACCTACTGGCTACTGTTACTTTACTAACTGAGTGACCGTGACTTACTTTTTCACTATCCGAGTCGGGTGTTGGGTTCATGAAGTGGGAGATTTCAACTTCGGGATCAAGAATGAGCCAAGCTAAATTACTTAAAAATTTGTTTGGACGCTTCTCGAACGGCAGGCACGATTTTCCAGACCTGGATGCCCCAATAAAAAACGTTCACGTATATCAATATTTGTCGACATACGTATGGCAGTCTGGCCTCCTTTCTTATCAATTAAAGCACTGCATTTATTATTGCCTCAACTGCGAACCATTTTCCTCTCCTCCTATAATTCACAGAGCCCGGTCGGAATCACACGTTTCCAAAAGTCTACCGACTACTCCGTAAAAATTTTTGTTTTTGAAATAATTTTTGTTATTACTTACTCGTATAATTATTTTATAACTCATATTTTCCATTTGAAACGTTGTATGCCTAAATTCTGCAGAGAGAGCTGTTTGACATACAACGTCGTAGAGTCGTAGTATATTTTTTGCACAATTTTTTTTAGGGAAAAGGGGCAAAAGACCCTTAAGTTGTCACCAAAAGGAACTTATGCCCTTAAACTTTATTTTTGTGCAAAAAACCTTAAAATCACAAAGAGGAGGGCAATCACCCCCTTCCGTTACTAACCCCCTTCCGTTACTAACGAACGGTGAATCAACTATTAGATTTGGCAACTACGGAGTACATAGTACTGTAAAGTACATTAGAAAGTTTGCTCCTTTGGTTTTTATGATCGTTTATAACAAATTAAATTCCAATAGTGTTTGTTTTTTTTTAAATTTCAGCTAGTAATTTAGTAAATAAATTAATTTAGAATGTTTTGGTCATGAAATCAGAACAGATTTCATCCGTCTTTAAATAAGTGCAACATGTCAACTTTTACGCTATTCACATACTCTACTTTGACTACGCTTTATTTATTACTAGTAATATATTAATAAATAATTTTTTAAACATTTTTTACATTTTTCGTGTTGTAAATTTTCAAATTCTAATTTTTATTTTTATTTTTTACAAATAGAGAATAATACTCGCTCCATCCCTAAATTATCTTTCAAATTTCTTTTTTCGTCCGTCTCAATTTTCTTTTTCTTTTTTGGTAAAGTATTTATGGTTCACAATATTTTTTTACACAATCTCACATGTTTATCTCTCTTCGGTACAACTTTCCAATAGACAATTTTCACTATATCTTAATTCCCTTGCAAAACTCACTTTGTAAAATAATTTAGGGATGGAGACATGGAGTGAGTCAAGGACGGATCCATGATTTCGGGCTAAATTTTTATCGTTGGTGTAGCGGGGAAAGTATTTTTCCTAGTGTTGGATGGGGGGATGGCTTGTGCAGGGCTCTGCGACTAGTTTTTATTTTGAAAAATCTATTGGTACATACATGACATCTAAATCTATTACTTTGTAATGAGTTTTAAGCCGATGTGTTGTTATATTGTTTGTTTTTCAAGTAATGATAAATTATTTTAGATGTTTCTCCTTTTAGATCCCCTATTAAGTACTACGTATTAAATTATGTAACACTATATATTAATTTTGAAAAGTCAAAGTCAATTAATGGGGACGAACACATATATATGTAATTAAAATATGAAATTTATGACAATATTATATATACAGTATAAAATCACACCGATATACATCCCTGAAGGGAGTATACATTCGTGATTCGAAAACACACCGATATAACAGTCAGATGCGGTTGTGCTGCCACCTGTGAACCAAGAAAAATCATACATAGTATTGTGTCTCAGTTTGATTTGATTCGGTTTGGATTTGTGATTTTTTAAAATCATAAATTTTATTGAACATTTTAGTTCAGTTCAATTTTATTCCGTTTTTAAGAATATATTAAGAATTTAGTGAAAATTCCTTACACATCAGTGGTGCTATCATGTTCGTTAATGAGATACCTTGGGTTGAGCCAATCTATCCAACACAAGTTTTCTCCACTTCTAGATAAATATACTTTCTTATTCGTGCATCTAATTTTGTTCAAGTGACTTTTAGAGTCCGTTTGGTAATACACAAATTGGTTGTATTGACTGGTCATGCTAATTTATGAAAAAAAAACTACATCCAAAATATATTTTATTAATAAAATATAGAAAAAATTAGTAGTTTGAAAAAATAACTAAAATGATCATCTACAATAACTTCAACCAATTCAATCAAAAAGTAACTTCAACCTCATTTTTTCTTATTCTTACACAATTCAGCGTGCACAATTAAAGTTACGTGTTTGGTGAAAAAATTGACTGATAAGTTTGATATAACGAAATATAGAACCACCAAACGAGCACTTAGTCCTTAATAAGTCAATTAGCAAATTATTCTCTATTAGTAAAAATCAGAATTTGAAAACTTACAATGAGAAAAATGTAAAAAATGTTTAAAAAATAATTTATTAATATATTAATAAAAAATGCAGTCAAAGTAGAGTATGTGAATAGTGTAAAAGTTGACATGTTACGTTGCACTTATTTAAAAACAGATGAAATCCATTCTGATTTCATGAGCAAAATATTCTAGATTTATTTATTTAATAGATCACAAGCTGAAATTTAAAAAAAAAAAATTCAAAGACACTATGGGAATTTAATTTGTTATAAACAATCATAGAGCAAAATTTTTAACTACGTACAGTACTATATGTACTCCGTAGGTGCCAACTCTGTTAGTTGGTTCACCATTAGTTAGTAACGAAAAGGGGGTGATTGCCCTCTCTGTTTGTGATTTTAAAGTTTTTTGCACAAAAATAAAGTTTAAGGGCATAAGTCCTCTTTAGTGACAACTTGAGGGGCTTTTTTGCTCCTTTTCCCTTTTTTTTTTTTACTGTTGTTTGTGTATATAGACAAAATTCGTCCTTTGTGGTGAATTATACTCCGTATGTATAAACAGGTAAAATATAAGTATTCACAAAAAATGTATAAAAAAAACATGTATGAACAAAATTTCCCTATTTTACTCCTTGCGTCCCATTTTACTAGTTTTATTTTATTTTTGGATTGTTCAATAACAGATGTCATATATCCCTTTTTGAAAAACTATATAAGGGTCACATTATTTTACTTTATTACACTCAAATCTTCATCACAGCTACTGAAAAAAATTATACTCGGTATGAATAAATTCATTCTAATCTTCGATAATTTTCTCAAGCCCTAAATGTGGAACCATGCTCCTTAATATTGATCTAATTAACCTAAATCTAATTATGTGAGAATGATTCTTTTCTACACAAAGGTATATACGAAGTATAAGTTACGAGTACAATTTAGTTTAATTCAGTTGAAACTAAATAATTTAATTTAATTTAGTATCTTATTCAGTTATTCCACTCTCAAAATTCTTCAAAATTTAAACCATTTTAATCTTGTGTAATTAGGCTTATATTAGATAAATTAACCCATTTTTACTCATTCTGTAACATCTCCAGGGCCGGCCCTGAGCAAGGGCAGCCTGGACTTGTACCCCGGGCCCAACATTCATAGGGGCCCATAATTATATATATATATATATATATATATATATATATATATATATATATATATAATATTTATTTAAAAAGTAATTGGCACGTCGGCAGCTACTCTACTCAACATTTCAATTTTAACTTGCTCTTGCCTCTTGAAATTACATTTGACGTTTCGTTTCTCGTAAAAGTTACTAAATTTGTTACTTTTGGGGCTGTGATTTACCACACACTCCTCACATATATATACCTATTCACATACTCGGTTATTTGGTTTCCCTTGTTCCATTATTCTAGTAATTCCACTTTCAATATAATACTCAATATTTGGATTTTAGTTTGGCTCAATTAGCATTCGGCAATCAACACTCCTAATTTCTTCAACATAATTTTCGAATTTCAGCTTAAGATGTGAGTAATTCTCTAATTTTAATATAATTTTCGATCTTTAATCCAAATATTTTTAGACTTTAAATTTCCAAATAAAAAACGTTATCTTTACGTTTTATATGTTTTAGGCCTTTGTATGTTTGAAATTTTCTTTTCTATAGTTAAGCTTTTGCATACCTCCGTCCAAAAAAGGTTTGCCATTTTGTTTAAGTCAATACGGTAAATTGGAGACAATGATTTTAATTAGTAGTATATGTGTATATAAATAATAAATTTTATATTTTATGAAAATATTTTGAATAATAAACATTTTGATATAATTTTCATATTAAATTATTTTCACATTAAAAACATATCATTAGTCAAAGTTGATTACCTTTTTGTACAAAAGAAGTACGAAGTATATATTTATACACCATTTTAAGGGCCTTTTTTCTCCAAATCGCACCGGGCCCACAAAATGTCAGGACCGGCCCTGAACATCTCACAAATATCTATTGGAGATGTCATAAAAAAAGTTCATGATTATATTTCCATCTTAGAGCTATTTCACCCCAAACAGTTCATGATTATATTGTCATCTAAAACAAAACTGTAGAGTCACTTTTGCTCCTTTTGACCTTTTCCCATCCCAATAAACAAGTTTAAACTACCATTCACCTTTGAATGCTTGAGTAGGACGGGAACCAAACAATTAGAAAGTTCGTGGAGGATACAATTAAATTAGGATACAATAATCAAATTAAGATATTTTGAAAGATAAATTATTGTATGGTTTGTTATACAATCACATCTGTTAATCTGTTATACAGATCAGTCGATCACAAAAGATAAAACATATACACAAGATATGTGTACCACGTGGGTCTTGGACGTACATACCATAAGCTACATCAAAATGCGGATCCAGCTCCTCTGCCTTACTTAGGCAGCCAAGGAGGGTGCTTGGCCATTTTAAACCATCAGATCAAAATATCAATGGCTTAAAAAGAGTGGGTCCATTTTTGACACAAATCTCTAGGGCTGAGTTTTAATCCCTGCTCTCTGTTTTAGTAAGGTACTCTGCCTTATGGCAGAGGATCTCTATCCTCAAAATGCTATAGATTAATTTAATAGAGTAAACACGGCAAAAAGACACTCGATTCGTCATGGATTTTGTTAGAGAGGGTAGTTCAAAAAATCCCTAAAAAATGTTTTTGTTAGGAATACTGAATAATGGAAAGACTTACCAAAGCGATTGTTATAGATGTCATATATATAATAAAATATGTCTTCATTACAATAGGTACCATAATATATATAGAAACCTAATTAATGGTATTAATTACACTAGTTTCCTGAAACGAAACTTTCCTCTTCCCCTTCAGTATAGTTTCCTGAAACGAAACTGATGGAGTATATGGCCCAGGAACCCCCAGCCCACAGACTCCTACTATTCCAGCACAGTTCCAACAGGCCCAAGAAGCACAGGAGGCCCAAAGCACAGCGGCCCAAGCCCAAAGGAGCCCAAGGGGCGCCTGGGGTAGCCTCTGGCAACATGGCCGAAGGCTCCAAAATTCACAGGACAGCCAGTTTCGAGCATACGAAACTACTAGGAGAAAACGGCAGAAATCAGGAGCCCTCGGCATAAGGGAAGCCTTCGGCTGAACCAAGCCTTCGGGTACACAGACCCCTTGGCTGCAGGGAGAGCCTTCGGCTAACAGCTTAATCATCGAAGATTCCCTTTGGAGACAAGCAACCGCCGCATTTAATGCGGCGTCACATCCACCCACCGCATTTAATGCAGTGCACATGCATATGCCGGTGCCACCCGATTGAGGTGACCCATCGGCCGTTTAGATTGTTGACACGTGTACCCTCATCGCATTTATGGCTGCTATAAATAGCATACCTTATTCTCCTTGTAACACACGCAGAGTTCATTTAATACAATCGACTCTCTCTCTCGTACTTGTTTGCTCTGACTTCTCTCTAGGTTATTCTCATAATAACCCCTCGGATAAGCTACCCCCCGGGTACACTGTCCATCATTTGGTGCTCTCGTTGAGAGGTCCGAACAATCAAGTGAGAAACCCTCCCTTTCACCAGACAAAAACACCTACCAAAATGGGAAAAACCCGTGGTCAGTCTAAAACCCTCGAGGAGAACCACGTAGCCCGTGGCGAAACTAACGGGGCCGAAGCCTGCAATAGGCTCTTGGTACCCGAAGGCGGTACCATCCTCGAATTAGAGTAGGCCGCTACTGACCTCCGTCAGCAGCTGCAGAAGGCTGCCCCTGATGCCCGCATCGGCCTTGATAGCCGAAGGAAGGACCGAAGTGAGAACCAAGTTCCCCCTTCGGCTCCAGCCATCGACCTTCAGGCCGCCTTTGCGGCTTTCGTCCAAAACATGGCGATGAGTTCTGGTGCCTTCATTCCACAGGCACCCCTCCAACCCTATTTCGGAGGGAATGCTTCCCATTTCCCGCCACACCCTCCTCTGTTCAACAATCCCCCCCATGAGGATTGGCAATGCTGAGGGGGTCGTGGCGGAGGACACCGCCTCCCAAGAGGCTCAATTCAAAGACAAACGCTGCACGAACAAGGAGAGGCCCCGAACCTCTGTCCTCGAGAGGTTGGGAGGAGCTTCTGGACGCCGGGGGGTCCAAGACCGCCTCAGTGGAAAAACGACAAGCAGGCCTCAGGAAAGCGGAGGTTCCGTCTCGGGGGCCGAGGAAAGGCCTCTCCCTCGGGACAAAGGCAAGGGCCTCCTCCATCCAGAAGACGCCAAGCACCAGATCAACCAAACTCAATCCTTCCGGGCCAACTCCCAAGGGGTGATCCCGAAGGACCCCAAGGATGAAATCATTGAAGCCCTCATCCGTCAACTCGAGGAGACGCGTCAGGCGCCCCCGACGACTTCCACGCCGGGGCCAGATCCGGAGTATGCCGCCCTACGGGCACAAGTAGAGGATATGAAGCGCAAGTTCGCCGAGGGCTCAGACGAACCCCTCATTCAGCTCCGCACAAAGATGCCTTTCACCCCAAGGGTGCTGGCGGCTAAGATCCCCAACAAGTATCGGGGACAACCCATCAAGCCATACGAAGGGAAGACGGATCCCCAAGAACACTACAGCAGGTATCAGAATAGCAAGATGATGATGGGGGAATCAGATGAATATTTATGCTGTTGGTTCCTTTCCACCTTGGAGGGGCCATCATATGAATGGTTCAATCGATTGCCCGAAGGCAGCATAGATTCATGGCAAGAACTTGCCCACCGCTTCCTCACACAATTCGTCAGAAGGCACCGGTCTAAGAAACGTTTCTCCCATCTCCTTAATGTGAGGCAACAGAAGGAGGAGACCCTTTGGAGTTTCCTCAACACTGGAGGCAGGCCTCCATCGAAGTTGATGGCGCCGACGATAGAACTCTAATGGCCCTATTCCATACCGTCCTCCGCAACGGTAATTTCTCTAGGAGCCGTATTACTGATCCCCCCGCGATTACACAAAAACTCTCCAGCGGGGGGACCGGTATGCCGAGGCCAAGGAGATTGAGAAGGATCGCCGCAATCCGGAGCCTTCGCAAAAGCATGAGGGCAGGAATCGCCCCCGGGGGCCACCCCTTCCGGCAAACCGTGAAACACAGTATGGTGATCGACCCCGGAAAGGCCAAGCCAGACCCGGGGGTGGTTACAAGAACAATCCGAAGGTCTGGGCGCAACCCGTCCTCCTTGAATACCCACACACTCCGCTGACGCACCTCAGTAGCACTATCTTGGATTTCGAGGAGGAACAAGGCCTTGTGAAGCGTGATTCTCGCGCACCCCTCGAGGTATATGCTATCAGTCCTGATGAACCTTATTGCCGTTTCCACCGCCACCATGGGCACAAGACTGATGATTGCCATCAGTTAAAAACGGCCATCGAGAGGTTGATACAAGCGGGCCATTTGTCCCAATTCGTCAGGGGCCCTCATCCTCAGGGAACCCCCCATCACCAGGGCCCCCCGCCGAAGGCCAACAAGTGGGTTAACCCGAACACCATCCCCTTGGGAAATCCACAAGGGAGGAAGCGTGAGATTGGGAACCTCAGTGAGGAGGAGGATTCCCAACAACAATACAAGCGTCACATTCACATGATCAATGGTGGTAACACCGGAGGCGACTCCACGAGCCAAAGGAAGAAGTGGGCTCAATCCCTTTACGTCGGGGAGGTCAACCACATGCCCCCGGCTAAGAAGCCGAGGGCGGATCCCATCTTCTTCGTAAATGCGGACCTGCCCTCGGGGTCCTTACCTCACAGGGATGCCCTCGTCATCCGCACTGAGATCAACAACGCCATCATCCTCCGGACTTATGTTGACACAGGGAGTTTCGTCAACGTAATGTATCTCAGCACCTTCCGGGAATTGGAACTTGATATGGGGTCCCTTCGGCACATCAAAACACCCCTCTCCGGATTCACAAGAGATAGCATTGACGCCGAAGGCGTAATCTCCCTGATGGTTGAATTTGGCGACGGATCCCATAGGGCCAAGCTCGAAGTGGAATTCGTCGTTGTCAACCTTGACTGCGCACACAACATCATCCTCGGCCAGCCTGCCCTCGAGGATTTGGAGGCCGTCATCTCCATGAGGCACCTTTGCCTCAAATTCCCCACACCCATCGGCATCAATTACTCGAGGGGGAATCAGAAGATCTCCCGCGCTTGCTACCTTCAGCTCACTAGGAAGGTTAGTAAGACTGAACTCCGCATTGATACTATCACTACCAATGCCCTGGAAAAGGAAGAAGGCAGGCCGAGGGCTGAGCCTGCTGAGGACACCGAAGACTTTGTACTCGATCCCAAAATAAAGTAAAAACTGTGTGGTTGAGAATTGTGCAGAGGAGAGAGAAATAACTAAAACCACAAAATATTGATTAAAAGGGAAAGTGAAAAAGTTTTTTGGGACGTCACAAAAAGGAAAGAACCAATGTTTCTGTGCATCGAAAGAGCAGAACCAATTTTAAGAAGTACAATCTTCGTCCCACTTATAATATTGAGACACAATGAGGTGACACAGTTATTAAGAAAAGTGTGATCATGTGATTGATATTAATTGATAAAGTAAGATTAAAATAAGAATGATCGAGAGGGACACATTTTTAATTTGTTTATATCGCTAACATTTATTTACCTTTTTTCCTACTCAACCACAACAATACATTTCCACTCTATTCCCATTTTTTAAACTCCAAAGGCACAACCTCCTCACAACGTTCTTATCTTTCAATGCAGCGTTAAATGGACAATTCATGGACGATTCACTGCCCAACGGACGATGATCCCTGCATACAGCGGAAGGTTCAAAGGATAAAACCCTACCTCTCCGTATGCAGGGATCATCCAGTGAACACAACATGTCCTCCTATCTTCGTGTCGTTTTAAGTCTCGAAAATCAATTTTCATTCATGTGGGGGATTGTTGGAAAAATGTGTTAAAAGTTGCATTAAATGGTAATTTTGGGGAAATATTTTGAGTGGGGTCCACTTCCGATTTGGGTCGGGTCAAAGTGGTTTCGGTTTGTCCTTGCTAAGGGCTACAATTCGATATATGGTACACTCAAAACGGATAACGGGTGAATGAGAAATTGATTCTCGAAGTTTACCCGTTCGAATGGAATCCCAAAAACGGAGAAGAAAAACCGCGACTTGCTTGCGTGGACGACCCGCGGACACGAATGTCGTCTAAAAATCTATCTTTGAAAGATACGATTTAATTTTTGTTTCTTCCCATAATGTTTCATTTTTCCCAAGACGCACAGGTCTTCTGTCCGTTGCGGAACCAGAAGATGTTCTGGTCTTCTGCCCGTAACAGAACCAGAATACGTTTTGGTATTCTGGTCGCGTTCTGAACCGTTACAATAATAAATGCCCAACGTACTTATCTTTCAATGGAGCGTTAAATGGACAGTTCATGTACGATTTAATGCCCAACAGACTGGTCATTGATGTACAACGTTCAGGTCCATTAATTCACCATTAGCACACAAAAAATCCTCCTATACAATGGCTGGCAGGTGGTTTGCAACAACACACGTTCATACATGCAATCATACACAATTTGCACGTATTTTCTTTAGCTAAAACCACCTCTAGCTCTCTGAAAAATTCCTTAGTGTTCAGACTTGTTCTCGTTCGCCGGAACTTTTGTTTGTGTGCTCAAACAATAGTTTGTTAGCCACCATCTCCTGGGAAACGGTCGTTGCAACGCTTCTAGCACCGTGGGAGGCGACGAATACGTTTTAAGTACATCGTGTGTAGCACGAGCTCTGGCTATTTTCTGCTCCATCTAATTTTTGCTTTCTTTCGTCATTTTAATTAATTTATTTTAATTAATTTTCTTTATTTTCCGAAACACACCCTACATTTGTATTTTACATTTTTTGTCACGCCCCAGACCTCCCCGGACACGTCGACAATCCGCCGTACAATACGAATAGTCAACCGCAGTCCAACACATTCATATTATACAAGGCGTCTTGAATATCATTCACACGTATACATCCATAAACAAACATAATAAGTAATTCATAACGCAGCGGAAAACATTGTTTAAAACAAGAAGGCCACACAAGGCATTTCATGAGCACGCAGGCTCTATAGTAAAATATCCATGAGCAAATTTATTAATGTTTCAAATGGAATGGAGGAAGCACGAACCAAGTCTTCTCTCCTAGGGATCACTCGATCAACGAGCACAGGATGCAAGCTCTAGCCTCAACCTGAAATGGTGGTGGGACGCCCCCGAAGGGGTCAGTACTCTATACGGCTATAAAGTATTGGTGTGGCAGACATCTAATAGATATACAATAAGTATTTCACACACAAGACCCTCAAATAGGGTGATAACATAGTTTAGACTGTAATCCCAAATTACCCTTCAAAATATATACTTACTTTATATAAAGTCAAGTAGTCGGCTCAAAGGCCCATGTTTATCACAAAACATTTCCCAAACCCCGTGACTAATGGTCACGACATACATAGGGTCCAACCCTAATATAACTTCTCATTTCTAGAGTTCGGCTCGAGTACATCATCATGCACTCGCATCATAGATCTCCTACTTCATGTAATCATATCATAGATCTCCTACTTCATAAAATCACACCATAGATCTCCTACTTCATAAAATCACACCATAGATCTCCTACTTCATAGAATCACACCATAGATCTCTTACTCTATGAAATCACAATTGACACTTGAATCTCATTCAAGTTCATCACAAACAAACTCAAACCTTAAGTTTGATTCTAACACATTTAGGACAATCCTTAACTAGCATCACAATACTATTAAGATTAATCCTACAACTCATTTATCATTAATGGTAGCCCCTCCATATGTGTTAAACATCATCATGAAATTATACATTTACATACACATAACATTCATACATGAGTTGGAAAGGTCAATTTACCATATTAGCATACTTCCATCTCACATGATTCCATATTCATCAATATGGTTTCAATTCATGATCAAGTCCATTACTTATCATTCATATCATGTTCAAGCATATTTATTCACAAAAACATGATTTAAACATTTAGGTAATCTCATGCATAACCTACAAGTTGTAAGCAACTAGATGTCGGTCCTCACCTCAAATGAGCTTTAAAACTTTCTTTCTCGATCCAATGACCAAAGCCTCGGCCAAGGAAGATTGAGAACTGATTCCTTGCTTGGAATTGAGTGTTAAACAGCCTCTTCAAAGTGCTAGTTCAACTCCTAACCGAAGACACAAAAACAGTCCCTAGAACGGGTGTTTCCCGACGAAATCGTTCCCTAACCTTTCAAGGTTTTGTCTAGATTAGTATCTAACTTTTCCAACAATTAAAGTCACTTTATAATAACATTTTATACACTTCAATCAGTGTATAATAGTTCTTCAATCATTTATATGGTTTAGACAATAGAGAGGAAGGTTTTGGATTCAAACTTTGAATACAAAAACGTATTCTGCGAGGTCGTGTTTTGCTCGGTCGATTTGGAAGCCTTCCACTACTCCTATTGATGCAAACCAGACCTTCACGGATTCCTCGTCTTGAGAGCTTTCTGTTGGTATCTTGCACGCCTTGTTTTGATGAGTAAATCTCAAGTTATGGCTCAAACAATCAGAGCTACGCACTGAAGAACGAACCTGCGGACTGCTCTCCTCCTTCCTTCTCTCTTGGGTTGTGTGGATTCCCTTGCTCTCTTATCTCTTTGGGGGTTCGAATGGGGTGTAGGGGGAGTGTATAAGGAGACCCTAAACATGCTAAAAGAGTATGTGGCTCACAAAAGAACATGGGAGATATTTGGTTTGCAATCAAATATGGGGTGGACCTCCCCCTTTTGTTTTCTCTTGGAGTTTTTGTGCATGTGAGCCAAGAGTCCGCCCCATATAGTCTTCTCACCTCTTTTCATTTGTTTTGCAGGTACTAAGTCCATGTGGAATGGTTCCCAATTGATCCCATTCATCTTGGGGTCCAAAATATCTACCAATACTTCCAAAAATGGAAAGATGGGTCCTATTGTTTTATCTTTTGTCAAGATGTCTTTTTGTACTCATCCTAATTTATTTAGAACAAGTCAACCTCCTACATCACATTATTCATCTCCAATATGTGTAGACTCATCTCAATAATTTACTTAATGGATATTATAGAAGGAAAATCATACTCCCATTATTTAGCTCAATAATGCCAAATATGGGGCTATAGACATTGTATTCTTCTTTAATCATTCTATCACATATTTGACATTTGTCATACATATTATTGGGCTACTAGCCGTGTGGGTCACTCCCGAGTGGGTCTAGAACGCCATTCTCGAATACTTGCTATTTTTAGCAGGTTGGACCCAAAATAATGTTTGGGCCGCCCGACCTTCCTCAATTTGTCTTGAAAGGTCATATATTACTATTTAGAAAATGTTGGGCTCCTTTATCTATTAATAAGTCCCAAATAGTATCTGTGTGTCCGACACTAATATACGAGTTCGAACAGTACAATATTCGATCATTAATTACATAAAACATTAATCGTTTTACAATTGTTTGGGAATCAGAAATCCAATACATAAACTTTGAATATTTAAATCAAATCTCCAAGGACATTCGGGTGCGGTGTCACATTTTTTACTTACATTTTATATGCTATGTGTATTTTCTAATTTTTTCCTTTTCGTAATTTTGACATTTTTTTAACGATTGAGTGCATAAATTGAATAATTTGATTGAGTTCAGGGGCATATTTGATCCCTCAAGTTGTGACGTGAGATGCATAGTTTGCACTTTATTTGATGGCGGGGCGGTGATTGGACCGTTACAATCAAAAAGTATATTTTGAATATTTTTATCGAGTTCAGAGCGTCAATCAGAGTTCTTTTAATTGAGAAGACAATTTGAACAGACGGATACAAGGGTCCATTTGACCCATTAACCTATTTTTTTTGTTTATTTTAGTAAAAAAACACAGTGTATATTTTCAGTATAGCTTTGCTGAATTTAGCAAATCCAATCAATTCAGATACAGTTTTATCAATTTCATTGGTATTAAAGGGGGTGTTTGGAATTGATTTTGATTTTTTTTAATAGCGACAGTAGAACCAGCATCAGTTTTTTAATAGCAACAGTTTTTTCAAATAAATTCAAGAACGCAAAAATGCGCAGTTATCTTCAAGAATTAATTTGAATGTGTTCCCGATTGAAATTTTAGCTGAAATTTGGCATGAGTAAACTAGACTTGGTGAATAAGATGCTCAAAAAATTTCATCAAAAAAATCCACCGGAAACCGCCCCAAATCGCGACGGCCGGACAGAACCTCCTATAGAAGGACTTAATTGACCTTTTTATGAAAGTTTGAGGACCTATTTGACAGTTTTCCCAAGGGGTGTTTGGAATTGATTTTGATTTTTGTAATAGCAACAGTAGAATCAGCATCAGTTTTTCATAAACTGATCTCTCCCAGCTTCTAAGAAACTGTTACTATGAGCAATTTAGAGTACTCAGAAGTACATCTACAATGGAGGACCTGGGGGGGGGGGGGGGGGTGGAGGCAAGTGCCCAGGCTTTAAACTCGTTCCCCCCTATGTAGATAAAAACAAACTATTATATAATTAAGGTGATAATTTCGCCAAATTAAAGAGCATGTGCTAATTGCAATGAGAAATGTAAAATCTCACGGAGTTATAATGGAACGATTCATTGCAGTTAGAGATATTATTGTTATTGTCACTGCATTTTATTTCCAGAGTGGCACTTTTTTGTTGTTAAATCTAGACTATTATTGTTCAAAATTAGAGATCAATGATATGGCAAAACTCCCAATCTTTATGGATTGAAAGATTGTTGTAAAAAAATGGATTGGAAGATCCAACCTTAAGAAAAATTTCGGATACAATATGCATCATATGTTTGTATGAATTCCCCTTTTGATCCTACGAGTATCGCACCAATTGCACAATTGGTGCATGTCTTTTACTTTGATCACTTTTGTACATTACTATTGTGTTTATGTCCATATATGGCCCTTCCAACACTGTTTTTAGTGGTAAAAATAGTCGGAGAAGAAGCACAAATGATCAAGAAACATTAGTCAATTATCAAAGTGGACAAAGTGAAAAACGTGAACTAAATGTGAAAATGACACAAAACTCGTATGATCAAAAGTGGAATTAACTCTTAACTGTTTTATTCACTAATTGCAATTAGTTTTGATTTTTTTTTTTGCGAATTAATAAATTCTCTTCAAATTCGAGCTAAAATTGTGAAAAAATAGTTTGACATGAAAAAAATTACCACATGACCTTGAAAAAAATGTGCAATTCGAGATTAATTCGTCATATCACACCCTTTGTTTTTTTGTCATACAATTTGATAAAAGTTTGATGTTGTGGTATTATTTTTTAAACAAGTATCAACAAATTTTGTGACACAAACTGTAACGTTGCACTACATGATCCTAGATTGGAAGTGAATCTTGATCATTCTATAGCATGAAAAATAACAAGAATTCTAACCCAAAATAAAAAAGAGCGAATGAACGAATCAATTATAATCCAAAGTATGTGTCCCTATAAACAAACCTAATAATTATTACTCTTTAGAATTGTTCTAATATGTACAAAACTAGCCTTATAATTCATTAATGAATGTACATTCCTTGAAACCGACATTGAATAATATATTTTAATTTTCAAATAGTAATCCGCATGTATTAGACATAATAGACCAGTAACCACTCGATCTGTTTCCACTCAAACATTCCAATATATAATACTACATCCGTTCCTTAAAACTTTGCCAAAGTTGACCGGCAAGGAGAATAATAAAGTAAAAACTGTGTAGTTGAGAATTGTACAGAGGAGAGAGAAATAACTAAAACCACAAAATATTGATTAAAAGGGAAAGTGACAAAGTTTTTTGGGACATCCCAAAAAGGAAAGAAGACAAAGTTTTAAGGAACGGGGGAGTATATGTTTCTGTGCATCGAAAGAGCAGAACCAATTTTAAGAAGTACAATCTTCGTCCCACTTATAATATTGAGACACAATGAGGTGACACAGTTATTAAGAAAAGTGTGATTATGTGATTGATATTAATTGATAAAGTAAGATTAAAATAAGAATGATCGAGAGGGACACAATCTTTACTGATCAATGAGACAATTTTAGTGCCCAAAAGGTAAAATGAAAGGTTACTGGAAAACAAATTGTAAGTGTGCAGAAAGGCTATGAAGCACAGATACTTCCCTAGGGTAGCGTATCTGTCACGCCCCGGACCTATCCGGACACGTCAACAATCCGCCGTACAGTACGAAAAGTCAACCACAATCCAACACATCCATACTATACAAGGCGTCTGGAATATCATTCACACATAGTACATCCATAAACAAACATAATGTAAAATATTCATTCAAAGAAGCGGAAACATTTGATACAAGTATTCATGCCACCCTTGGCAAACATGGGCATACAAGCCCCCAAATAATTATTCAAAAATATGATATCCATGAGCATTAATATAATTGTTTTTAAACAGAATTTGGAGGAAGCACGAACCACGTCTTCTCTCCTTGATCTTCCCGAAACAAGTGGGCGATGGCAGCAACCTTCAAGTTCTACCTGAAACTGTGAGGTGGCCTCCCCCGTGATGGGGAGGTCAGTACTTGGAAGCATTTGACAAGTACAATGACAACTATACTAAGTATAATCAAAGTTTAAATTTCCAAGACCCTCAATCTAGGGTGTTATTATATCATAGTTGATTTTATTCGTTTAGTGTAAATTCATCGTTACTTACCACGATCTAGAGCCCAACTCAATAATCACCGTTACCTACTACGGTCTAGAGCCCATCTCAATAATCACCGTCATCTACATCGGTCTAGAGCCCAGCTCAATAATCACCGATAACTACTACGGTCTAGAGCCCAGCTCAATAATCACCGTTATCTACATCGGTCTAGAGCCCAGCTCAATAATCACCGATAACTACTACGGTCTAGAGCCCAGCTCAATAATCACCGTTATCTACATCGGTCTAGAGCCCAGCTCAATAATCACCGATTCTTTACAATTCAATATCTTAGGATCCATTCATCCATTATTCAACTACAATTTCAACTAATATCTCAATACTAGTCATTTACTCATTTCAATATATTTCTTCATTCATGTGTAATTTGGCCTTAATATCACAATATCACTTTTATACTTTCATGGCTTCTTCTCATGAAATAAAAGTGCATACTTATCACAATTTGGATTCATGGTTAATCCAACTATCATGCCATCATATTCATAACATATACACATACACAATTTATTCTTAAATTTGTATATTATGCAAACTATACTTATAATCAATAGTAATTTCATTTAGGCATTATTAATCACTAATAATCCATGCAAATCACATTTTGTATTAATTTAGGAAATCTCAAGAAATTAACCCAAAGATTATAAGCAATATAGTCGGTCATTCTCACCTTAAGTGAGCTTACGCGCGTTCTACGCTTCCCGATTGAACTTTGACTAATCCCGGCGAACTTTGACCAACTCCGGCGAACTTTGACCAACTCCGGCGAAACTCCGGTGAAGCTCAAAAATACTTTAATCAAGTTCCTAACAAGGTTTTAACATCATAAAACCTTAATCAATACAAATAACCTCTAAAAGGTTATTTTCCGGTAAACCGGTCGTTTTGGCTCCTATGTCCGTTTTTGGACATAGAACCACCTTCCAACCCATTATTCCACACTCGTAACATGTAGAACAATCCCAGGGGTTCTTCATATGACATATAAATCATATGATAATTAAAGAATAGAGGAAAAGTTATTATAAGGTCCTTACCTTAATCCACCTAGTTTTTCCTCCCGAAAACCTTTCCCTTTGACCTCCTTGAGCTTGCTTGTCCTTGGCTATGGAAGGTGTTATTTTTTTTTCTGGGATTTCCTCCCTCTCTTGAGATTATGGCCGAATGATGAGGATGGAAGGAGGTGGGTGCCTTCTTTTGTCTCAATAGAATGAGTGGTGTGGGCAGGGGCGGATGCACTAAGGCCATAGGGGGGGCAGCTGCCCCCAATAGATTCCCACTAAATTCATATATTTTATTATAAATTATTAAGAGATCAACTTTTTGCCCCCAATTAAAAAATATTATTGCCCCCAATAATCTTCTTGCCCCAAGCGAAATGGCTAAATGTCAAAATGAGATTTCAGGACTCACCCACTACCCTCATTCCTCCGTATATATATGCGTTGGTTAATTAATGTTTTATATTAGTTTCTATAAAAATACTACTAATGTTGTTTCTATATGAATGTTAATAATTTATTTGAAATGTCATTTTATTGTAAATTCAAGTTTCAGCCACTTCAAAAGTACCAGAACCCTTTTATAGCTTGTCTTATGTAAAATTTCAGTTCATTATTCATATGTTATATATTCTTGGAAGGGTTCATGATTACTAAAAAGGTCATTTAGTAAATGTCATTTACTAACAATTGTAAGGGTTAGTAATATTTCTTTTAGATTGAATTCAAATGGCTAACTAACAAATGCCGTTTAGATACATTTTTCTTCAAGAAGCCACTATACATACAAATCCAAAATGTAAATACTATGTTATTCTAGAAAGTTAAATAAATAACTAATGATATATATGAAACATATGACTAAAATAAAGATGATGAGAAAACCTACATGACCTTGTATAAGATGACTAAAAAAGTAAATTTTAATTATTACGGAGTACTGTTTTATTCAATTTTACACTGAAGTGATCATGAAGCAATGTACCGAAGTACATAGTAACTCTAGACACATTTTTATCCATTAATTGCATTTGAGTAATATTCTAAGAAAAAAGTCTTAAATAGAACTATAACTAATCTCTTAAAAAAATGAAAACTCTGCTGAAAAAATGAAAACTTGGCAGGAACATTTGTAGAGCCCGTTTGGTAGAACGAAAATCGGCCGATTTGGTTAATTCTACTGAAATTTATAAAATCTGCCTGAAGTGACGGCATTGGCTGCTTTAATGTGGCTGATTTAAGAAAAAAATTTAAAATATATTTTATTAATAAAATAACGAAAAAATTATATGTAAAATAGATAAAATGGTCATCTACAGTAACTTCAGCCAATACATCCAGAAGAATAACTCCAACCTTACTTTTTTTGCTTATTACACAATTCCGCGCGCGAAAGTAAAAGTTACGTGTTTGGTAAAAAAAGTTGGCCAATAAGCCTGATATGTCGAAAAATAGTGTTGCCAAACGCCCTCATAATGTCTTTTGTTACACCTTTACTATTGTAATAATAATACGATAATCTTTAATTAATTCTTATTCTTCATAAGTATTTTAATACCCGATCTGCCCCCAATAAACTCTTTTCCTGGATCCACCACTGGGTGTGGGGAGAGGCCCACTTTATTTTTATTTGTTTGATTCCATTTCACTCATATCACACTCTCTCCCATGTTCCTTCATCACTTCAGCCGGCCAAACATCTAAATTTGGGTGACCAAATTCGTGGGTTGGCCCCCACACATGTGGGAGGTCAACTCTTTTTGTCCAGAAGTGTACAATCGGTCTCGAAAGTTGTATTTTTCGGACTGTTTTAAATATATTTTATTTTATCGGGTCAAATAAAATATATTATGTGTTCTTAATCATTATACCCTTTATAATGAATATACATTCCCCAACTTAAATTTATGAGTCTCCGAAATTTATTTTCGGGCTTTTATCGGTTAAATTATCAATACCGATATTTGGGCTTCTTTTGACCAATCGGTCAACTCTGGACCTTTCCATGGTTCAAATGAAGTAGCCACCACTATATAAATATTATCTTGACCAAGATAAATAAAATATATAGTTTCGGGAATTTCGGGCGGTCCCCGCTCCCGGTGTGGGCCGCACGTGCGAATTTACTAATCACACAAAAGAATTAATAAAAGTTCACAACTCCGTATACTTATTAACCATTCCACCAGGTTTAATACATTATTCACTTAAAAGTAAATACATTTGGGGACGGTGTTACAGTATCGGCGTATCCGATACGTTCCCGTATCCGATACTCTAGGATACCCGTACTGTACGTTCCCGGGCCGTATCTGCAATTTTTAAAAGTTTCCACTTTTTTTGTAATTTTTTGAAAGTTTCCGATACTCGTATCCTGACGGATACCCGTATCAACTTTTAAAAAAATCCCAAAATTTACTTAATAAAATTCTAAAAAAAAATGAAAATCTAAAACTACATTTTACTTGGTAATCAAATAATGGGCCTATATGGCTATATCCGAATTAAGTTATTAACTCATACTTCGAATTGGGTACCTGCACTTTTAATTTCAAGATTGTAGTTGTTTGACTTATTTCTATTTTTAAATTAATGACTTATTGATTACATTTATATTTCGAGATGCACTAGTGTATATGAGAAATATTATGAATTTATTATTAAGTATCTTGAGAAGGGAAAATGCTTCAATGCAATGAATGAGTAGACATCATAGGATATTATATGTATATATATATATTTTCAAAAAAAATCCATTTTTAATATTTATAAATTGACCCCTATAAATTTTAATATTTGTAAATACACCCCATAACTTTTAATATTTATAAATATGGCCCCGTATCCGTATCATACTTTTTTTTGATTTTGACGTATCCCCGTACCCGTTTCCGCGTTTCCGTGTACCGATATAGGTGCTACATAGCAGAAAGGTGGTAAGAAATTGTGATAGCCGGTGATCTGAGTGACATTAATTGAATTATTACTCCCAACCACGTACCTACCAGTCCGTGGCTCCATTATTACTGGTCGGCTCACACTCTCTTGTTCACACTTCACTTCCAAATTCCAAGGACCTACGTAAAACCCATCAAACGAGCCTTTCTTTCCATCTCCCCTGCCCTATAAAACCTCGCCATCGCCGGGCATCAACTCCATCAAACCCAAATCAAGCACTCCAAACAAACCCTCCTTCAGCTTTATTTGCCTCTAGTATTACTTACTTACAACAATATAATGGCGGTGTCAAAGTCTGAGATGGTCAAGTATTTCTGCGCCGCCGTGCTGTGCATGGTGGTGGTGGCCGCTCCCCATGCAGAGGCCGCCATTACTTGCGGTCAGGTGAGCCAAAAGTTGGCCCCTTGCCTCGCTTACTTGAAGTCGGGCACCGGGCTACCCACCGCGGGTTGCTGCGGAGGCGTTAAATCTCTGGCTGGTAGCGCTACCACTACCGCTGACCGGAAGACGGCTTGCGGTTGCCTGAAATCTCTCTCCAATAGCATCACAGGTCTGAATCTAGGCGCTGCCGCTGGTCTTCCCGGTAAATGCGGAGTCAACGTTCCTTACAAAATCAGCCCCAGCACCGATTGTAGCACGTACGTACCCTTCCCATTCAAATTAAATAATTTATAATTTAAATATTGCTAACACTTAAATAAATAAATTACTTTTTTACGTCATAAATTATTAAGATGAAGTTATTATTACTGTCGCTACGATTAAGGACGTCACATTTTTTGCAAATAATATTAATTTAGTCACATATATAATTAGTTTTTAAATTAAGCGTGTTTTCTTCCCAATTATTTAATTAGCCCTATTTCAAAAAATTTGTTTTGTTTTTACTCCTGATAATCAGGGGCGGACCCAGGAAGTTTGTCTTGAGAGGACGAAAATTATTTTTTATTATATATATACACTAAAAATTTTGTTGTTGGGGGGCGACCGCCCCCTGGGTCTGTACTACGGTCCGCCCCTGCTGATAATTAAGAGTTTTTTGGATCTACTTCCAGAGTTCCAGTAAATATTGGAGTGTAAGTGACATTGCTCCTAAGTCGATTGTAAAACGTTTTGAAATTCTAAAATATGACATTTTCATGTTTTTTATTTCCTGAAATTTGATAATCTAAATTTGATAGAAATTACTCCTATTTAGCGAACAAAAACATGAATATGCTGTTTTGGAATGTGTTTTACTCTATTTAAAGGATTGTACTCCATTAAGTAATTAACCAATTCTTCCGTCCAAAATAACTGCAAAACGGCACAAGGCTAAAATACCAGTTCTGTGATTTTATTATTCTCGGTCTACTTAATTTTTCTTTGTTCTGTGTTTTTTATTACTAAGCTTTTATTGTATTCGTTTCAATAAATAAATCTTTAGAATAGTTTCTATAGAGGCACTCTCTAATTACTGACCGACTCTGACTAGTTTAGATCAATGTATGTGATTGATTACGGATAACATGAAATATTTTTAAGTCATTGTTATGGTACATCTCATAAAAAATAAAGGTATTGTACTTGTCATATATTTACTTCGTATTTAATTTAATTTATTAGTCATTATTTTATCATTCACCAATGTTAAAATTATTCAATTAGTATAGTATAATATCTTTTTAATGGATTTTTTTATTTGTGTTTCTCTGCAGAGTTTCATAAATGCGATGTACTGGAAGCGTGAGAGGTGGATGATAAACCATGCATGCATACCATTGCCCATTCTGGAGTAGTTTGTTTGTATAGAAAAATAAAACGTCTGTGACGGAGGAATAAGATCTGAGGGCTCTTCTGTGATTCCTATTAGTTTAGGGGTCCGATTTGAAGGAGACTTTCTAGACCAGTTTTATGTTTGTGTTTTGTCGTTATTATTGTCCTTTTCATTGAATTTTGGGTATGCATGGCATGGGCTTGTCTAGGTAGTACTGTTTTGCATGTGTCACCATTGAATGTACTGCACTCGATTGGTAATTGATATAACATGTCTACCCCACGCCTTTCAATTCCAATGATCCATTTTCTTTTGCGTTTATTTTTGCATGATTTTCTCAATGAATATGAAGATTTGGAATATAATCCCTCCTCTCTTAATTAAGTTCCACATTGAGTTCCACATTGCTTTTTACACTTATTAAGGTGCTGTTCTGTTCGTCTTATTCTTATTACTTATTGCTTATTCTTATTTTATTCAGATCAGATCAGATCAGATCAGAAAAATTCAGATCAGATCAGATCAGATCAGAAAAATTCAGATCAGATCAGATCAGATCAGAAAGATTCAGATCAGATCAGATCAGATCAGAAAGATTCAGATCAGATCAGAAAGATTCAGATCAGATCAGACCAGATCAGAAATATTCAGATCAGATCAGAAACATTCAGATCAGATCAGAAAAGTTCAAACATGATTTATCACTTTTATTATTATATCAATTATTATTATTAATATTGTTATTACTATTATGATTATTATCATTATATAATTATTATTAATAATATTAATAATAATATGATAAAAAAAAAGATATTAATAATAGTTATAATATTTTAATATAATAATAGTAATATAAATGCAATTATCAAGAAGATTATTATTATTATTATTATTATTATTATTATTACAATTATATGATTAATATTATTATAATATATAATAGTAATATGATTAATATTATTATAATGTTTTATTATAATTATATGTAATTATAATTATAATTACAATTATAATTCTTATAATTATAAGTATAATCAATTGTAATTATTATAATTATATCTATAATTAATTATAATTATAATTGTAATTAATTATAATTATAATAATTTTAATTATAATTACAATCATAATTATAATTATGATTATAATTATAATATAATATTATAATAATATAATACTAATTATAATAATAATAATCATATTATTATTATTATATTATTGTAATAATAATATTAATATAATAATATCGTTATAATAATATTAATTGTATTTACATTACTATTATTATATTATAATATTATAATTAATGGTAATATAATTATAATTATTATTAATTATAATTATAATAATTATAATTATACTTATAATTATATTATAATTATAATTTATGATTATAATTATTATTTTTATAATAATAATAATAATTATTATTATTATTACTATTGTAATTATTTTACGGAGTAATTGTATAATATTGATAACTATAGTTACAATTATAGAGATAAATATTGTAATCATAATTAAAATTATAATTACATAAGTAATTATAATTAAAAATATAATTACAATTATAATTATATCTATATTTATAAGTAGTGTAATAGTTATAAATTTTTTCATTTTAAATTTAATTTTAATTATTATTATTATTATTATAATTATAATTTTATTTAAATTATATTTGTAATTGCAATTATCATAATTATAATTATAATTATAATTATAATTATAATTATAATTATAATTATAATCATAGAAATATTCAAATCAGATCAGAAAGATTCAGATCAGATCAGAAGGATTCAGATCAGATCAGAAACATTCAGATCAGATCAGACCAGATCAGAAACATTCAGATCAGATCAGAAAGATTCAGATCAGATCAGATCAGATCAGAAAGATTCAGATCAGATCAGATCAGATCAGAAAGATTCAGATCAGATCAGATCAGATCAGAAAAATTCAGATCAGATCAGATCAGAACTTAAAAAATTCAGATCAGAAACATTCAGATCAGACGAAGAGAACAGCTTCTAAGAGAGAAATTTACCAGGGTAAATTTTAGTGTTTGACATTGTTAAGATACTTTTTGGCACTATTTTGAACTGTTTGACATTGTTTGCCATTGTTGGGATGTAGTTAGTTTGCCAAATAAGAAAATGAGAACTTAATTCAGATACTACTAAAAAAGAATAGGATGAACTTAATTGGCGACAGAGGGAGTATATTCACCGACACACTGTTTGTATATGTAATTGTAGAATTGCAGAATTTGATCAATGATAAGAACGCGGAAGCAGTAATCGAATGAAGAAGATGAATGTAATGAAAACCGTGTATTGAATAGAGTTATAACTTTGTATTTATACAAAAGGGCTAAACAGGCTATTCTATTATAAAAAGGAGATGGACTAATATGACAAGCCCAATAATATAAAGTCCGGTCCTGTCTTTTATTCTTTAGAGTAAGAGTAAAATGCATGAACCGTCCTTGAACTATCACCATCATATCATTTTGGTCCTCGAACTATTAAATCTATCATTTTAGTCCTTAATTTATTCAATCTATATCAATTGAGCCCTTCCGTTAAAATTTGCCGTTAACTTTGACGGTAAGTAATTAATTTATTACTTACATACAATCATCTCATAATTTTAGACATTTTACAACAATACAATCATTCTTAAAATTTAAGTAGCTAATCTAGTTTTTAAATATGCATATATATATACACACATACACATATAAAAATTATAATTAATTAATTAATTAAATATATAATATAAAACCAAATGTATGACTTAAATTAAATTAGCCCTTCATCCCGCTAGATTGTCTCGTCTTCCCTTTTCGATCTGTCCCACTATAATGGTCTCATACCAATTTGGTATAATTTGTGTGCTTTTTTATTATTCCTTTTTATGGAGATGACGGCGGCGCATGGGGACGACCGCGGCGACGGAGAAAACGTGTGCCGCAGAGATTGGGGCAACGGGTGCCGCGGCGACGGGCTAATGACTATAGTTTTTAGAAAATGAGTAGAAGGCTAGGGTTTTATAATATCTATTGAAGGGCATATTATGGTAAAAAGAAATGTAAGGTCAAATTAGTCCATAAAAATAATTATTTATAAGATATTATGAATTTAAATACGGAGTATTATTTTGGGAAAAACTAGTGAGGGCATGTACTGAAAAAATGGATGAGTTTTAGTCATTAATTTTCTCTTAATATAATTAATAATAGTAACAACCATCCTCACTAGTAACAACTAGTGAGGGCTCAGTATGATTTACTCTACTTAGAAGGCTCTCAAAAACTTGATTTAGAAATCATGCTTCTGCCCATATTTATAGGCTTCTCCGGTTGATTGATCTCCTCCGTTGGTTGAGAGGAGTTAATCCTTGACGTAGGATGAGATGTACTTTCGTCTTCTTGTGTTGGAGCAGGTTAAAGGAGATTTCCTTTATCTTCTCAGAGCTGCGTAAGGATCACTTGCAAGATTATCTTCAAGATTCATTGTGTGCGTACTCATACCTTAGGCCCATGTATTATTCACCATTAAATGCTCTTGGCTTTGCCTTCAATCATACGCGTTTAGTGTATAGTGTATGCAGTGTTCTCCTTAGGACTTCACTAATATGTGACTTCAAATTTTTGTATCAAATAAATTTGTACTGGTAAGATTTTGAATATCCTATTAAGCTAAAAGAAAATTACCTTATTTCATTCTAAATTTCCAGTGCAATTTATTTGGTATAAAAAATTGTACATTTTATTTTGTCACTTTTGATCAGTTGATAGTGTACTTTTGTGACTGTTTAATTTATGTATCAAATAAAGTTATACTGGTAGGATTTAAATATCCTTTTAAGGTAAAAGAAAATTTACCTATTTGTATTTTTTTTTAATTTCCAGTATATATAGTTTTATTTGGTACAAAAATTGTACATTATTAATTTGTCACTTCTGAGTAGTTGATAGTGCACTCTTTTCTTTTTAGTACATCAATCAACTTTTGACATGGTCACTAAAATAGGAACTCGAATCATACAGGAGCTTAGTATAGTGGCATCATCAAAATCTATCAAAATTGGGTACTAACAAAAAGAAACAGTACAGGAGCAAAACGCCCTTACTGATGCAACAACGAACACAAAACGTCATCCTAATGTGAATGCAATGTCACTGCGATAGACAGACACAAAAGAACTAACCTGTAGTATCTGTTATTCAAGTCGACGCAGACAAATGGATGGATAGCCTTGAAGAGTGCTTAGATGGTTTGCTTCTGATACACATTCGAATTCGAATTAAGGATGGAATTAAGGCTACAACGGTGTTATTTGGGAAAGGATAGAGTAGTTAAGTGATGTGTAAAAGTTTAATCCATGTCAGCAATGGAACCCTCAATGTATGATGTCTACGTCAGCGCCAAATGAGCGAACAACGGGCTAACCGGGAGGCAGCCGGTTATGTAGACCTAATTGACAGGATTTTCATTCTTGGCGGGTTCAATTGAGGGTTTCCAAAGTACGAGGACTCCATTGACGGATCGCGCATAGTAGGAGGGCGCAATTGACAATTTTCCCTAATTTTATTTGCTCATATGCATATAATTGAGTTATTTGATTATCTATTATATACCACGTATTTTTTTTTTTAAGCCATACATTTGGTTTATAGTATTTATTTATTTATTTATAATTTTTATTTGTGTATGTGTATATATGTATATTTAAAAAATAGATCATCTACTTAAATTTTAAGAATAATTGCATGGTTCTAAAATATGTAAAATTATGAGATGTTAATAAAGTAGCTACCGTTAATGTTAACGGACAATTTTAACGGAAGGACTCGATTAATATGGATTAAATAGATTAAGGACTAAAATGATAGATTTAATAGTTCAAGGACCAAATTGATATGGCAATGATAGTTCAAGGACTATATGCATTTTACTCTTAGAGTAATTGGTGTGTTTCCTTCAAATCTGGATGAATGGATAAATGAGTTAACAATAAATTGGATTTTGATGAAACGTTGGTGGTTAACTAGGAACGCTCCATGGCACGAGCTTGAGATTGAGCAGCTAGCTGGTTCGTGCCTTGAATATGAGAAGCAGATTTATTAATGACTTAATGTCATTGTATAATCTCTCAACTTCGTTTGTGTAAGTGTTTGAGCAATGTAGGCTCTATTTGCAAACTCTATTTATAAGTGTTTTTGGCTTTTTTTTAAGAAAAAAACACTTATTTTTCCAAACACTACCAACTTTACTATCTCGGTTTTCGTGTAGAATCTACTTTTTACTTTTTCTATTACACAAAAAACACTTATTTTACCAAATACTACCAACTTTTACTACTAATCACTTTTTCCTAAAAAGTGCTTTTATTTAAGAACAAGTGATTGCAAACAAAGTCGTAGTCTAAAACAAAGTCATAGTCTCTGGTTACTTGATATATTGTCTTAATTCATAGGAAAATTGCTGACGGAATGCGAGATTGAAACGACAATCCATCTAAAACATTTTAACATCACTGATACATAAGTACGTACTTGCTTACCTATTTATCTAGAATGATTACTTTTAGAGTATCTCCAATGCTATAATGTACACGGTGCACACAAGGCCGGTCCTGTCCAATTTTGGGCCTATAGACGATATACTATTTGGCCTTATTTTGTACTTACTTAAAGTAAAAATTACGGACTATAATAAAACTAGGAGAAATTGCTCTAAATAAGACTAAAAACGTTTGTATATCCTAAACTAAGATTATCATATTTTTATTCTCTAAATAGAAGTAATTAATGTCATATTTTGACAGTATTATATTTTACACATTGTAGTATTTTCTGAACATGGCAATAACTAATCCTGTTCAGAAAATAAACACATGACAGTCATATTTTGAAATTCCCCAAAAAATTACTCCTATTTCAGAAATTCTCCCTACAACCATCTAATAGAGGTTATAAATAAAGATGAAATTCACCTTCATATTATTTGAATTGCATATTTGGACAAAATAACAACACAAGTATCACAAAAGAATATTATGAGGTAAAATCATAAATAATTGCTTTATAATCAATCTTTTCCGAGATCACATGTGCAATGTTTAAAATTGCGAATTCATTAAGTTTTTGAGGCATAATAGATAATTGGAATGATATTTGAGAATTGGGAGACACCAGCTGCACCCAAAGACAATTATATGAATTGGTAATTTCGTAATTAAAAGAATAATAAATCTTAAAGGCTAAAAAGATGTGAAGAGACGTGCTTTTATTGATTCAACAACAAATGTGTTGACTTACAACCAACTCTACTTAAAAATCAAAACTAAATTTATATTCTTTTATAAAACTTTTCTAGCTCTGTTCAAGACTTTTTACTTATGTTTAAAATTCCCAAATTGTCAACAAAAATTACACATTAGGCCTAATTAATTAATTGAAGTTATAAATAAAAAAGAAGTATACTCAGATTACATATAAAGAAAAAAACTTGGGCCTAATTTTCTTTTTACTTTTTCCGGGCCTAGGGCGCTCGCCCATGCTGCCCTCCCCCTAGGACCGGCCATGGGTGCACATGTGGCATGAGTGATAGTCACATAAATATTAACAAATAAATTATCTCTCTCCTTATTTGAATGTTTTTATACAATTTTGGTAAGTTTTTCCTTGCAATGCCAACAACAATGTCAACATCTAGACGGTTTCCTTGACATGATAGAGAAAAACTTACCAAAACTATATAAAATCATTCAAATAAGGAGAGTGATGTGAGTTTTCTCGCACTTAAAATAGATTGTAATACAGTGGTGTAAGTACGAGTATCGTCTCCACAGGGACGGACAAAAGGGAATCAAGAATTAATTAAATTCAGCGATTAAAAAAAAATAAAATAAAAGCGTCGTGCGAGATTGGTTGGTTTGGAAAATAAAACTAATGCGAACAATTAAACTAGGGGGTTCTTTCTAATTAATGATGAAGGGAACAAGGATTGATTCCGGGGTAACCAGATTTCTGGCAGATCAGGCCTAATTACATGAAATTATTTTAATTGAGCCTAGCTAATCATTACTAAGTTTTTACCGCTCTCACGGCGTAGAGTACAATAATTTAGGGGACCGGGCTGATCTCTCATGCGACAGGATCCTAAATTATTGCCAAGACGAGCGAGCTTACGACCCCTTAATCGCTACTAATATCTTAGCGAACGATTAAGTGTGTGTGAAGGTGTCCTAGAATAAACTAGATCTCTCTTAATTTATTCTACAAGCAATTGTAATTCTAGCGCGCGTTCTAGGTTACAAAAGATATCAGTTAAATTATTCAAACACAAATTAAACGGCATTCATGCCATTAAACCATCAAGAAACTGGCCATACATCACGATCAACCCATTCATCAATCCCTAATTAAACTACTCACAATTCATAATTGAAGAATCAATAGAATTGGGAAGAATAGAATTAATTGTCATTAATTAAAAAGGTGGAACTTACAAAGAATACCAAAAGATCGATGAACAAGGCTGAAAAGTCCTCTAAAATTCGTGCTAGGCACTCTCTCTAAGCTCCCCCCTCGAAAACGGGATTTACAGGCTGTTTAAATAGGAAAAACGGAACAAATTCGGGTGAAATTAGGATTCCAGGGGCAACGCACGGGGCCAACGCACGGCGTGCGTCCCCCAGTGCGTCCGGAGCAATGAAACGCGAAATTTGGCAACGCACGTCGTGCGTCCCCCCACGCACGGCCGTGCGTTGCTGGCAGTAGGTTCTTTGCTTTCTCGCCTCAGACGCACGGTCGTGCGTTCCCCTACGCACGGCGTGCGCAAAAATTCCGAAATGGACAAAACTTCCTTCATGAAAGTTGTAGATAATGAATTCCTCTAAACACCACAACTTGCCGAATTGGATTTGGATCATCCAATCAAGAGAAATGAATAAAATGGTGGAAGGTCTCATTCTGAAATCGCAGCAGGGATCATCTGACTTCATTGTCTGTTTTCATCTTCTTCCTCTCAGATTCTCGGAATGATGTCTTCATATGATTTGTAGCTCTTGAAGTTGGCTTTAATTTGGACTTTGAATCGTGTTCTTTAAGTGCTTCTACAAAGATATATGCTTGAACGATTGACAGAAGGTAATCCTGAATGCCGTTTTCAAGCTTCATTCATCTTCTTTTGACCCTGTAGCCAATCCTAGAGCTCTTTTTCCTTCAAATCTTCATCGTGAATCTTCCGGTGACCTCCAAAGCTATCAAATCATTCTCAAATTCTTCTGAAATCATCCCAATTGTTCCTCAAGTGCCGGTACCGGGATCAAATTCCTTGATTTTGACTACAAACAACACAAAACCCGAACCAACGCCCGGTAAACATAACTTGAGCTAAAATTGAGACTTGCAACACCTTAAAGCTGGGAAAACCATCAACATCCAATCCCAACACACATCAAATGCGTGTGTAAATACGGACTTATCAGATTCCCCCACACTTAAGCCTTTGCTTGTCCTCAAGCAAACTGAACAACGGGACTTACGATAATCACCACACGGAATCGAAACAATTAGCATGCACACGTAGTTAAAGGGATATTCACAGAACAGGCAGACTAAACCAAGAAAATTCTTCCCTAAACTACATCTTTGTACTCTAGCTACAATATTTGACAAAATTTTTCACAACATCCTCATAGTAGTGACAACACACACAAATAAACTAGCTACTGATCAGAAGGACTTGTGAAGGTGGTGGTGAATGGTTCATGGATAACAAAAATAGTCTCTTTCTTTTGAGAGATTGGAATATTCTAACAAAGACTCAACGTATTCAGGAACTTCAGGGCTATTCTTAGGAACAAGGAACTCAGTAGGCCACAGTTTAGGAATAATCCTTTAAACCTATGCAAAGAGTAGACATGGTGTACAACTAAGCTAAACCGTCTCGGCACATTTGTGTTTTGACGTATACTTGAAGTACGCGAAGGACTAAAGCTAATTTTTGCAATAGCCTCCAAGTTCATTTAATTAGGTTCAGTTTTCCTTGTCATGTTGGCACGAAAACGCCGTTTCTTTCGAAAGATACCCAAGTCTCATCTTACGCTTTTTGACCGGGGCTCCCATTCCCTTTTTCGTAAGATAAGAGGTCTAGCTATATTAATTTTTCACCTTTCGGATTCTCACTAGACATTACCTCATTCTAATCTCGGCCTCACCAAGGAAAAATAGCAATTAAAGTTCATTAATTTAAAAGTCAATCCATGCCTACAATGCAATCCTCGAAAGTATCATATTCCTAAAAGATGACTGCTCTTACCCCATTTGGGGCATAGGAACAGTGCCAAAAATGGCTCCCACAAAAATTTCCCAAACTTAGCAAATTAATCCCCTAGTTCCCTAAACATCAAGACTAAGTCAGAAATATTCACAGGTAAGGAAAACAATCCATTTGGCTATGGAGCTCAATTAATTGGGTATTAATAAACGGTCAGGCTCAAAGTGGCTTCTCCTAAAGGAACTTATTCAGGTCAATGGGAAAATTGTTGATTCATTACATGGGTGACTAATGCCTTCATCCTTTCAACAACCAGATTATAGTGGAAGCAATTTAAGCCTAAACACTTCAAAGATGTTTTAAAAGCATAGTCAAACACTAGCCAGCTCACAAAGACACAGTTTAAAGAAAATTTTTCAAAAAATTGGCATGAATTTCCTATGAATATACAACTAACACCTGCACATGCTAACTCTAATGATCACATGTAACAACTACTGCCCGAATGCCCAATTCACTCCCCCACACTTAAACTTTGGCATTGTCCTCGATGACAAAAAATGCACTATGCACAAGGGGGTAAAGAGGATAGGGTCACACATGCTCAACTTAACTCAAGTCAATATTTCAACAAGCGAGTAAAAGAGTCAAAGAAACTTCCCTAAGGCGTTGGTCGATGCAGAACTAAATTGAGTCAATGTAATCCTCGGCACATCATCCATACAACAAGACCCTGAGCTGCAACAAAAACACAAAGCAAAACAACCAAACAACAAACAAAGCAAAAACAAAATCAAAAGCAGAAATAAGCTCGGGTTGCCTCCCGAGAAGCGCTATTTTTAACGTTGTGTGCCCGACGATACCTCATAAGCTCTCAAATTGCAAAGACTGTAGTGGTGCACTAACAATCAACGTTTGTAGCTTCCTTTCAACAAATGCCATTAAGTGGCGCAGACCTTTAAATTCTCTAGTAAACGTAGGTAGCACATGGTCTTCATTACCCCTCATCAGCACAGAAGTGAAGTATGAAACTCTCATCCTCTTCGGGCGGACAGAAAACATGAGTGAAAACTTTGATTACTCTAGGTATCACCGGAAGCTCAAAAGATGTCTCAAAGCAAAGATTAGGAGCAACACCGTGATCGAAGTGCACCATACAAAAGTCTTTTTCTTCTCCACAAATATCATGAAAATTCACAACCTCTCCTCTGTACTCTGTATCTTTGTTAGTAATATACGGTTTGTGAATAATACAATAATACGTACGTTCGTGTATAATACGATACAATTATATAAAATACGGCTTAATATATGTTTCATACGTTCGTGAAATATATAAAGATACGGACGTGTTTTAAACATTTCACAATTTAAAAATATGGCATATAATGTATGTCTTATATACTAATTTAATGATAGAAATAAAGAGGTATTTAACATTTCCACCACATTCTTCAACAATTTAAAATATACGGAATAGTTTTTTCAAATATACGGATTTGAATGCATATGTACAATAAGTAATAAAAATGACATTGTCTATTTGAGTAGAAGTAGAGGGATATTACTAGAGAATAGTTGATATTATTGTGACCGTGAGTTTGGTGAGCTGCCACAACATTTTTTTTATCTCTTTGGAATCTTGGTATGGGTAGAGAACAAAAATAATACAATAGTAGTACAATAGTAATATCGAAACAGGTTACGAATTTAAGAAGCTAGTTTACTACATGTAATGACTATTAAACAATTAACGAACATATAAGGCACAAAGTTTCAATTGTATCACTCCATTGGGCTTTTGTTTAATGGTGTGTGTTTTTGAATAAAATACGTATCAATATATACAGTACGCGTGATATACATTTTATCCTTAAAGTACGTGAGTTTTTCAGAATTTTCTGAAAAATTCATAAACGGGAGTATTATTCGTGAAAAAAATACGTATCAATGCGTACGGTACGTGTATTATACATCTTATCCTTAAAGTACATGAATTTTTCAGAATTTTTTGAAAAATTCATAAACAAGAGTATTATACGTGAATTATACGTTTGAGTGTATTATACGCGAATTATACGCGAATAAACTAACAGAGCTCTGTATCACTCCCCATGAAGGTATCCCAACTCTTGTTAACACCGTTCTCATCAGGGTCTTCAAAAGCATCTAGGAGGGTATCATCCATCATATTCCCACCTTCGCAGTCTGACTCACTCATATTATCATCCCTATTGGTCTCCTCAGGTTGGGCTTCTGTGTCGCTAGGATGGGATCTCTCGAACTCCTCAGATAAAGCCTTGGCAATCTGCCCCAATTGATTCTCCATGTTCTGCATCCTTGAGTCCGCTCTATGTTGAATTTGCACTAATTGTTTGAGTGATTCTTCCAAGCTAGAAAGTCTCTTTAAATCTGCCTCCTCCAGATCCTCTTGTTGATTATGAGGCTCATTACTCGGGAAGTATGTAGGAGTGACTGAAACATTTGTATTCGTTAGTTGTGGGGAGGACGAAGTGGGGTATGCAGTTGCCCAGTAAGGATGGTCGTATGGAGGAATGGGACAAATACATGAATGATGACCACCTCCACTGAAGTTACAAATGCTATTTTTAGGAAAACAATCAACCAATTCCTCGAGACTTTTAGTTTGAATGAGAAATTCCATTATGGAGCCTGGTTTTGTCCGAGGATATTGTGGAGTATTGCGTATTTGGAAGAGGGTAAGAATAGGAAGATGGAAAATTTTGTGGTGTAGAAGAGTAATTTTGATGAGGTGTGTAGAATTGAGGAGGAGGAGTGTAAGGAGGGTATGGCGTATATGGTGAATATTCCATGGAGGTTTGAGGGTAAGGAATTCCTCCAGGAATTTGGCTGAATGAGTTCATCTCATGCCTCTTAGAAATTACCTTAAAGGTTAGCACAGAAATATCCTACGAAAAAACTAAAAGAAAACTAACTAAAAAAAATTCTCGCTGAAATTAATTAACCCTTAAAACCGACACCGTCCCCGGCAACGGCGCCAAAAACTACTGTGAGTTTTCTCGCACTTAAAATAGATTGTAATATAGTGGTGTAAGTACGAGTATCGTCTCCACAGGGACGGACAAAAGGGAATCAAGAATTAATTAAATTCAGCGATTAAAAAAAAAAATTAAAAGCGTCGTGCGAGATTGGTTGGTTTGGAAAATAAAACTAATGCGAACAATTAAACTAGGGGGTTGTTTCTAATTAATGATGAAGGGAACAAAGATTGATTCCGGGGTAACCAGCTTTCTGGCAGATCAGGCCTAATTACATGAAATTATTTTAATTGAGCCTAGCTAATCATTACTAAGTTCTTACCGCTCTCGCGGCGTAGAGTACAATAATTTAGGGGACCGGGCTGATCTCTCATGCGACAGGATCCTAAATTATTGCCAAGACGAGCGAGCTTACGGCCCCTTAATCGCTACTAATCTCTTAGCGAACGATTAAGTGTGTGTGAAGGTGTCCTAGAATAAACTAGATCTCTCTTAATTTATTCTACAAGCAATTGTAATTCTAGCGCGCGTTCTAGGTTACAAAAGATATCAGTTAAATTATTCAAACACAAATTAAACGGCATTCATGCAATTAAACCATCAAGAAACTGGCCATACATCATGATCAACCCATTCATCAATTCCAATCCCTAATTAAACTACTCACAATTCATAATTGAAGAATCAATAGAATTGGGAAGAATAGAATTAATTGTCATTAATTAAAAAGGTGGAACTTACAAAGAATACCAAAAGATCGATGAACAAGGTTGAAAAGTCCTCTAAAATTCGTGCTAGGCACTCTCTCTAAGCTCCCCCCTCGAAAACGGGGTTTACAGGCTGTTTAAATAGGAAAAACGGAACAAATTCGGGCGAAATTAGGATTCCAGGGGCAACGCACGGGGCCAACGCACGGCGTGCGTCCCCCAGTGCGTCCGGAGCAATGAAACGCGAAATTTGGCAACGCACGGCGTGCGTCCCCCCACGCACGGCCGTGCGTTGCTGGCAGTAGGTTCTTTGCTTTCTCGCCTCAGACGCACGGTCGTGCGTTCCCCTACGCACGGTGTGCGCAATAATTCCGAATTGGACAAAACTTCCTTCATGAAAGTTGTAGATAATGAAGTTCTCTAAACACCACAACTTGCCGAATTGGATTTGGATCATCCAAGCAAGAGATATGAATAAAATGGTGGAAGGTCTCATTCTGAAATCGCAGCAGGGATCATCTGACTTCATTGTCTGTTTTCATCTTCTTCCTCTCAGATTCTCGGAATGATGTCTTCATATAATTTGTAGCTCTTGAAGTTGGCTTTAATGTGGACTTTGAATCGTGTTCTTTGGATGCTTCTACAAAGAGATATGCTTGAACGATTGACAGAAGGTCATCCTGAATGCCGTTTTCAAGCTTCATTCATCTTCTTTTGACCCCGTAGCCAATCCTAGAGCTCTTTTTCCTTCAAATCTTCATCGTGAATCTTCCGGTGACCTCCAAAGCTATCAAATCATTCTCAAATTCTTCTGAAATCATCCCAATTGTTCCTCAAGTGCCGGTACCGGGATCAAATTCCTTGATTTTGACTACAAACAACACAAAACCCGAACCAACGCCCGGTAAACATAACTTGAGCTAAAATTGAGACTTGCAACACCTTAAAGCTGGGAAACCATCAACATCCAATCCCAACACACATCAAATGCGTGTGTAAATACGGACTTATCAGAGAGAAATAATTTATTTATTAATATTTATGTGGTTATCTCTCATGCCACGTGTGCACCGTGCACATTTTATCATTGGAGATGCTCTTATATTAATAAATTTCTGTCAACATATAACACACCTTAGAGGCAAAACCAATGCATATGTAATCCAACTTTGGTTTTGCAGGTTTTGTAGTGGATTTAATGTAGTTTTTGAATATGTAAATTTTATTTTCTAGAACTAATTTGGGTGTTGACAGAGATCAATTTGCTTGATCATTAGTCAAACATCGTAAACTGAAATGTATCTTACAAATTGGGACGGAGGGAGTATTATTATTATTTACTTGTTTTATCTTATTTAATCTAGGTACAGAAGTGAAAAGAATTCAGATAATCGTGATGGTTCCTATTAAATTGAAAATGTCTGAACATACCATTTTACCGAATGTGAAAGTGATCGAATTACTTCGTCATTTGCCCCATACTTTTAGATGCTCCTCCGCACTCAATTAGCCAACGCTCTGCACGTTTAGACTTGCTTAAATTGAAGTTCGCTTGCTCAGTCAATGCACTTGAGTTATGTCCTTTATGCCATTAGAGTAGGGTGGGCAATTTCATTGAGAACTTGTCAATTTTGTAGGAGACAAATTTTAAAGCTTTCAAATAACTATCAAGTATGAGCCTGGGTGTGGAAATTGATATCAATTAGGATATTATAGAATGCCACTTGTTTTTAATTTTCTACAATTGATATGTTGTTTAGGTTTAGTACTAATGTGATGCGTAGTATTCTGTATATAACTACTTCATTTATAAAACCACAAGTACAGGGTACGTGATACTTCTGCCAAAAAGAAGTACCCATGTAAGCTTTACAAGTTACCACACATGTGTTGTAGTTTTAGAGCCCGTTTGGTAGCACGAAAATCGGCTGTTTTGGCTGATTCTGCTGAAATTTATGAAATTCTGGCTGAATTGGCTGTTTTGGCTGATTCTGCTGATTCAAGAAAAAAATATTTTAAAAATATATTTTATTAATAAATTATAGAAAAAATTACATGTAAAAATAGCTAAAATAGTCCTCTACAGTAACTTCAGCCAATACAGCCAGAAAAGTAACTCCAACCATACTTTTTCTGCTTATTACACAATTCAGCACACAAAAGTAAAAGTTACGTGTTTGGTGAAAAAGCTGGCTGATAAGCCTGATAAGCCGAAAAAAGAGGTCTCCAAACGGGCTCTTAGATTTCCTGCCCATGCCCTAGCTAGAATTTGTTCTCGATGAATATCTCAATTAATGTTGCAAAAACACTTGATGACTTCCCCTTCGAAGATACAAATTTCTTTTAGGATTAGACCAGCTAATTAGGGTATGGAAAAATAATGCATGCCTATCAAATTGGTGGTCGTTAAATTAGTGTTTCATATTAGTTTAGTTTGTACTAAATTAGCCTAGAGAAAAGTAGAGATGTAATGTTCATTTTGTTCTTTTTTCTTATTTTGTTGTGACATTGTTTTAAATATATTTTGGTGTATATGTTTTGTGTGTGTATAATCTCCTTGTAATATAATTTATTGTGGAATTATATCACCGTCTTCTCATTGCATTGCGTTATTTATTATTGCATCATGTTGCTTATTGTTGTTTTATTAATTTTTATTTTCATTGTCTATTTAGATTTTGTTGGGTTAATGACCCAACTAAGGGTCGGCCCATTACCCCCTTAACGAAAAGCATCACGACCCAATAAGAGAAGGGCCTAAGACGTTCGTCTTCAGACTTGGCAGCCCATAAGAGCAGTTAACCGCAGTGGGCCAAGGTTTGGTAGGTCGTTCGCCTGTCCCAACAAGACGCTCGGCCTCTGTGGTTTTAAACCATTAACGTACTAAGTGGCATTCTAGCGCCATGACCAGATGACACGTAGAAGACGCTCGGCCTCTACCCCTTACTCCATCCCGCCAGAAGGTCCAAAGATCCTGAAGACGTACGGAACCTAGTCCTTTCATCACCAAGACAAGGGCCCAGGACCCGGAAGATGTTCGTCTACAGAATTTGGTGGGAAACTAAGATATTGGCGGGAGGCGCACTTAATGCTGAAGATTTGGGGACCTAGCCATCCACATCCCTCCACGTCAGCTAATCTACCTACCACTTGGTAGTATAAATATTACTCCCTATGTCCCCCTTATATTGTCTCGTTTTACTTTTTGGCAAGTCCCACTAAAATTGTCTCATACCATATTTGGTAAAGTTTGTGTGGTTTTAAATCATTGTTACTTTATTTTTAGTATATCAATTCATATGAATCACACAAACTCACTTTTCTTAATGTGAAAGTATATAGATTATACTTTAGGATATTAGAATATACTTCAGAATATTCTAGGAATATACCTTAGGATATTATTATTGTATTGAATCTTATATAGGAATATTCCATTTGTAATGTATATTTATAGGGACTTACACAACTAATGAAATACACAGAAAATTCTTCTCTCCATCTTTATTATCATTCTAGTATATATTTCAACATGGTATCAGAGACATCCATTTCAGTTTAGTTTTTAGATTTCAGTGTACTTTTTCAGAATTCAGTTCATTATTCAGGCTGATTTCAATTCAGTATTCAGGCTGGGTTCTTTCACCGAGAACTTGAGTTAACTTTAGAACCTTACACCATTCTGCCTACAGAACCTCTACACATCATTAAGCAGAACCTCTGTCCAGTGTCCAGACTAGACCTGTACAAAACCGGGCCGGCCCGCTCGGCCCACCCAGCCTGCCCGCACAAATTAGCGGGCTTGGGCATATATATTTACCCACCGGCCCTGCCCGGGCCCGGCCCGCAACAACATATGGGCGGGCTTGGGTTAGGGTGTAGGCCCGTTCGGGCCGATAAGCCTGGCCCGCTACATTTAGTATATATACATATATATTTTGTATATACTAATTTATGTATTTATTTACATGTACACATGTATATTTTTATATTTACTAATTTATCTGTATACATATTTATAGTTTATTATGTTTAAATTTAAGTTTGTAGTTCTTAACAAATAGTCCAACCAATATAATATCTATTTTTGTACTTAACGATAATACTTTGTGCATGAATTTTAAATTTTAGATATAGTTTCTCATTATTATTTTCGTGTAAATATTTTTTGTGTATGTGATGAAAGGCCTATATACGTAGTACATTATAAGCGTATTAGCAATTTTTAAAATGTTGTAATATTATTTATAAAGTATTAAACAAATTATATAATTTTGAAAAATTTAAAGTCTTCTCGGGCCCGGCGGCCCGGTGGACTACCCGGCCCGCTCTTACGGGCGGGTATGGACATGGGGTTAAGCCCATTTTTGCGGGCCGGGCCCGCCCACACACGATGGGCAGAAAACTTATGAAAAGCCCGGCCCGAGCCCGGCCCGAACCCTCATTCCAGAACATCAATACACTCTAACCGTCTTATTTCTCACCTCCGTCCTAACCAGTTGCACTTGCCGCCGCCGACCACGTCTTTGGAATCTGCACCGGCAAAGCTTCGCGTGTCAGCCACACGCGCCGTCGAAGGCTTTCGCGGCTGCCGCATGCGCCAGCGAGTGAAGCTTCATAGCTGACCGGATTTCTGATCGGAAATCGCCATCTAGGTCGCCTGAGTATTCTCTACCAGAAGAATCTATTTTTTCGATATGCAAGCTTCTGGATCAACGGTCTTCTCGAGTTTGGCGACACAGACTGTTGAGAAAGGTTGGAATTAGAGACTTTGTGAGTTGGCTCGCATTAGGAAGGGGCTGAATTAGAGTACTACATATATTTTTGGAGTTGCCGCTGTCATTAGCTGGTGAGTCAGAAACCCAGACCTTGCCAACCATCTATTGAGTTGCGGCTGGTAAGTCTTAATTAGCTGTATTTATTAATTTATTCCAAAAAAAAGTAAAAAAAATGTCTTGTACGGGTTCCTCTGGCGTAGGAGTAATATGCAATTACTGCAAGAAGCCTGGACACTTGCTCAAAGAATGTAGAAAATTGCTGTTCAAAAATCAAGGAAATCGGCTTGCTTATGTTGCTTCCGCTACTAGTTCATTGGATGGATCAATTGCTATTTCTGCAGACGAGTATGCCAAATTTACTTGCTACCAAGAATCTCTAAAGCATTCCTTTGTCCCTATCACAGTAGTCACTAATTCAGGTATTTCAAGCACATATCTCGTTTCATCATCCTCAAAATGGGTCATTAACTCAGGTGCCACCGATCATATGACCGGTAATCCTAGTTTATTCTCTTCATTTCATTCACATTTACCTACTTCTAGTGTCACTTTAGCTGACGGGTCTACCTCACCCGTTCTTGGATCCAACACTATTGTCCCGACTTCTACATTACCCTTATCGCCTGTTTTGAGACTTCCTAATTTTGCATTTAATCTGCTTTCCATCAGTAAAATCACAAGTTCTCTTAATTGTTCCGTAACATTTTTTCTTGAATATTGTGTGTTTCAGGATCTGTTAACGAAGCAGACTATTGGTAAAGGACATGAGTCGGGTGGTCTTTATATTTTGGATACCTCAATCACAAAAGGTATCTCTTGTCTTGGAGTTGTGGAAATCTGTTAGAAGCTCATTACCGATTAGGACATCCATCACTCCCACTAATGAAGCAAATATATCCTCAATTTAATAAGGTGTCATCTTTACAATGTGAGTCGTGTGAATTTGCAAATCATCATCGTACTAGTTTAAGTCCTCGACTTAAACTGTCAAATAGGGCTTCTTATACGTGATTTTACATGAGAGAGATAGTCCATTAAATATAATTTAATGGAATTTCTCTCTCTCGCTCTCTAGGCCTTTATATAACTTTTTCTCATCAGCAATTTCATGCACGTTAATCCTATATCTGAACATAGTATTTGAGATTGTGGAAAAAAAACAACAGATGAGAAAATAAAATTCGGAGTTGCATTGATATACAAAATGAAAAAGTTCAATTAAATTAAACGTGCATATATATTGATACAAAATGAAAAGAGAATGAGTGGACAAGAGAGGAAATTAAAAGGTTCAAAACTCACAGTACAGCACAGGAACATACACGTACAGATGAGACCCCGGGGTTAATTGGCTAGCACAGCTAACTTATTTTGGGATATTTCATCCTATCTGATCGAGTACATATTTATTTTTATCATGCATTAATAATAATGATTTTTATTGTTACAATATATATATAATGGAGTAGTATAAGGTCATTGATCGACGTTGGAGAACCCCGGGCGTGGCATACAGGGCTGGATGTTCGCCCACACAGAGTTTCGATCGATCTTCTTAGTTAATTAAGGCTGCAACAGGAATGAAAATGAAACGAAAACAATTAGCCTGTAATGAGTGCAATTGTACTACTAGCTAGCTAGGTGTATGCAAGGATGATTTGGATGAAATGAAATGCATGAGATGGAATAGTATATGCATGCAAGGAGATGAATACCTGTTGCAGTCGGTGTCCATGCTGATGACATAACCAATGTTGACATGGCATTGGGATGGAAGATCTTTGGCAAGTTGAGGTTTAATGCCGCCGTTGGCGTTGGCCAGTTGTTTCAAGCATTGGCAAGCGGCCTTGCGGTTTTCGGGGGTGTTATTAGCGATGGCATTCAGATTACTAACGCCACTGCAGCAATTCCCAGTCAATGCTGCGTTACCCTTCAAGTAGGCGACGCAAGGCATCAAGTTGGTCGCAACCTGAGAGCAAGTGACGGCCTCTGCATGGCGTGGGGCAGTGACCGCAAGCATGCACAGCACAGCCACGAAAACCAACTCCAACCTTATTGCCATTATATTATGTCTATTGAATGAACTAGATAGCTAATTGGTATATTATGATCTGAATTGGTATGCGATGAGAATTGAATTGAAGGGGGCTGCTGGCTGGGGGGTTTTATAGCATCCAGATGGGCGAGAAGATCGATTACACTCGCTAGCTGGTGCATGTGAAGCAACTCATGATAATCCACTCGAATTAATCTGCTCTATGAATTTCTCTGCCTGCGGCCACCCAATTTCAAATTTACGGATCCCTCCGCACGTTCACTCCACCAATCACTTAGTACTTATTACGAAAATTCTTCCGTGCATTTATTATATTGCAATATGCCGGTGCCTACACTTTTCAAGTCATCGGAGAAGGGTATTCTGTCACCTAACACTTTTGTACAATAGTAAGTCTTTTTTGTTTTATTAGCTTACTAGTATTTTTTTACTCTTTTGTTTTGCCGGTGTAAAATATGTTATAATTTTTTAGAGGCCGTTTGGAACCACAGTTTTTCGGCTTATCAGTCAATTTTTTCACCAAACACGTAACTTTTGCTTTCACGCACTGAATTGTGTAATAAGCATAAAAAATAAGGTTGAATTTACTTTTCTGGCTGCTTTGGCTGAAGTTACTGTAGATAACCATTTTAGCTATTTTTACGTATAATTTTTTGTTTATTTTAGTAATAAAATATATTTTAAAAATAATTTTTTCTTAAATCAGCCAATGCAGCCACTTCAGTTAAAACTTCGTAAATTTCAGCAGAATCAGCTAAATCAACCGATTTTCGTGCTATCAAACGGGCTCTTAGTCTTATTGTGGAACGTAGACAAAAATATTTGTAGATGCGGGTTCCGTTCTACATACAGTACCCCTTCCGTCCCGCTAAGATTATCTCATATTTCCATTTCAGTTCGTCCCACTAAGATCGATTGTCTTAAAATGAATTTGATAAAGTTTTTGTATTTTCAAATCATTCTTATTTTATCAATTGAATATCAACCACACAAACTCACATTTCTCGATTCAAAATCAGTTAGGTTCATTATTATAGAGAACCCAATTCTACACCTCACCACTTTGCCGAATAAGGACTAAAACCCGGCCTCATCTTTAATTTTTAATTCTCAAAGTGAATTTTCCATTATTGTAAAAGGTTTCCTAGATGTAGGCTCCATTGACCAGCATGATGCAGAAGCTATCAACAAGTGTGGGGAATATAAAGAAGATGCAACTTGCTTCCTCAGGGCCTAGTGTGAATATGGTAGCCTTTGGACCCATTAGTCCATCATGAAGTACGTGTCGGGGGCTCGGGGCAACCATTGGATGCATGAATGTAATACGATGGCCCACACCTTGGTAGCCTCTGAAGTGGAGCAAGTTGATGCTATTAATTTACAGAGGCAGGGCTACTACAATCAGCCCTACAATCAGCAGCAGTATGAGAACTACGGGCATGGGACCAACAACAGTTTAAGAGCTTCAACCAATCCGGGCAGCCCCAGACACATCAGGCCTTGCCTCAAGAACAGAAGATGCCTAAATGGCAGCAAGCCCACATCAGCTTGGCAGAGACACTCAAGAAGTTTATGTAAACGACTGCAGCAAGTCTTCAGACCACACAAAATCAAGTGGGTCAGCTTGCAAAGGCCCAATCTGAGAGGCCTATGGGATCCCTCCCTAGTAACACTGAGAATAATCTAAGAGAGCATGTTCACGCTATTATGTTGAGAAGTGGAAGGGAGCTTGAGCCAGATGCACGACCAAAAGATCCTGCAACAGTTGAGCCCAAAGAAGTAAACCCCGAGAAGGAAGAAGAAAAAAAGAAAGAGGTGGATGCAGCCCCAAAACAGCCCATTCCAGTCAAAGCCTACTGCCCACCTCTCCCCCTTTCCGGCACGATTGAAGAGAAAGAGTTATAGTGGTGAGTTTGATAAGTTTCTGAACCTCATTAAATTAAACAAGTTCAGATTAATTTACCATTCATGGATGCACTATCGCAAATGCCAAGTTTATGAAAGAACTCCTAGCAAACAAAAGGAGGTGGGGGGAACCAACATCAGTGGTGCTAAATGAGGAGTGCTCGACAGTAGTGTTGAAAGAGATGCCCAAAAAGCTCAAGGATCCAGATAAGTTTACTATCCCTTGTTCCATAGGAGCTCAACGGATCAAGATAAGTCAATATAATGCTTACACCCAAATCTGCTAAGGCCTTATTAAAAACCAAATCAGCTAAACAAAAGAGGAGCCATTGAGGAAGAGAAAAAGATCATCTGCGTACCCCAGTTGAGCCGTCGGGCTGGGGAGTCCTCCAATTATATATGGTTTAATAAGATGCTGTAAAAGGCTATGTAAAACCCGAGTGAAGCATTCAATAGCAATAATGAAAAGATAGGGGGATAGGGGGTATCCCTGCTTCACCCCCCTCCCTCTATGGCTAAAAAAAGCCACAAGGTTAACTATTGATCAAGACGAAAATACGATTGGCTTCCAGATTGCTCATGATGAGATGAGAGAACCTCTTATCGAAGCCCAGTTTGGATAAAGCCCCTTCCAAAAAAGACCACAATATTCGATAAAAAGCCTGGGCCAGGTCCAGTTTGATCGCAACATTCCCGCCTTTGGCCTTAGTGTCAAGATGGTGGAGGATCTCCCGAGCCAACAGAATGTGTTGATGCATATTTTCTCCTTCCATAAAGCCAATTTGCTCTTTTGAAATAATTTTTGGGAGAAGTGGCTTCAGTCTATTTGCCAAAATTTTTGTGCAAACCTTGTTTACAAAATTAGGACGGAAATGGTTAAAATGGCTGGGATTTTTTTTAGGTATTAAAGTAATGAAGGAGGTGTTCAATGCTTGGGGAATTGGAATCTCCAAGAAAAATTCCTGAACAGCCGAAGTAAGGTCATCTTGAATGATGCTCCAACATGACCTGAAAAAATGCCCATTGAACCCACCGGTCCCGGGCTACTGTCCTGACTGAGAGACCACACCGCATCTTTTATTTCTTCCTATTAAAATAAAATGGTGAGAAGGGAATTTTCTTCAGTAGTAATAGTTGGGGTCAGGAATTATAGTAGAGAGTCGGGGTTAAAATGACTTTGCGTGCAATTTAAAAATAAATTACACATCTAGCCAAACAATGTAATCTATTTTACATGCAAAATGATTGTTTCCATGTACTTTGCATGCAATCACTTCGCGTGCAAAGATTTAACGGGTAAACTACCAAACGAGCCCATAGTGAAAAGAAATTTGCACGGGGAGAAAATGAAAATAATTTGTGTATAAAAAACACAAATATGACAAAATTAAATACATAATACAAAATGCTCTCATTCCCAATGGAGCCTACATCTAGGAAACCTTTTACAATAATGGAAAATTCACTTTGAGAATTAAAAATTAAAGATGAGGCCGGGTTTTAGTCCTTATTCGGCAAAGTGGTGAGGTGTAGAATTGGGTTCTCTATAATAATGAACCTAACTGATTTTGAATCGAGAAATGTGAGTTTGTGTGGTTGATATTCAATTGATAAAATAAGAATGATTTGAAAATACAAAAACTTTATCAAATTCATTTTAAGACAATCGATCTTAGTGGGACGAACTGAAATGGAAATATGAGATAATCTTAGCGGGACGGAAGGGGTACTGTATGTAGAACGGAACCCGCATCTACAAATATTTTTGTCTACGTTCCACAATAAGACTAAGAGCCCGTTTGATAGCACGAAAATCGGTTGATTTAGCTGATTCTGCTGAAATTTACGAAGTTTTAACTGAAGTGGCTGCATTGGCTGATTTAAGAAAAAATTATTTTTAAAATATATTTTATTACTAAAATAAACAAAAAATTATACGTAAAAATAGCTAAAATGGTTATCTACAGTAACTTCAGCCAAAGCAGCCAGAAAAGTAAATTCAACCTTATTTTTTATGCTTATTACACAATTCAGTGCGTGAAAGCAAAAGTTACGTGTTTGGTGAAAAAATTGACTGATAAGCCGAAAAACTGTGGTTCCAAACGGCCTCTAAAAAATTATAACATATTTTACACCGGCAAAACAAAAGAGTAAAAAAATACTAGTAAGCTAATAAAACAAAAAAGACTTACTATTGTACAAAAGTGTTAGGTGACAGAATACCCTTCTCCGATGACTTGAAAAGTGTAGGCACCGGCATATTGCAATATAATAAATGCACGGAAGAATTTTCGTAATAAGTACTAAGTGATTGGTGGAGTGAACGTGCGGAGGGATCCGTAAATTTGAAATTGGGTGGCCGCAGGCAGAGAAATTCATAGAGCAGATTAATTCGAGTGGATTATCATGAGTTGCTTCACATGCACCAGCTAGCGAGTGTAATCGATCTTCTCGCCCATCTGGATGCTATAAAACCCCCCAGCCAGCAGCCCCCTTCAATTCAATTCTCATCGCATACCAATTCAGATCATAATATACCAATTAGCTATCTAGTTCATTCAATAGACATAATATAATGGCAATAAGGTTGGAGTTGGTTTTCGTGGCTGTGCTGTGCATGCTTGCGGTCACTGCCCCACGCCATGCAGAGGCCGTCACTTGCTCTCAGGTTGCGACCAACTTGATGCCTTGCGTCGCCTACTTGAAGGGTAACGCAGCATTGACTGGGAATTGCTGCAGTGGCGTTAGTAATCTGAATGCCATCGCTAATAACACCCCCGAAAACCGCAAGGCCGCTTGCCAATGCTTGAAACAACTGGCCAACGCCAACGGCGGCATTAAACCTCAACTTGCCAAAGATCTTCCATCCCAATGCCATGTCAACATTGGTTATGTCATCAGCATGGACACCGACTGCAACAGGTATTCATCTCCTTGCATGCATATACTATTCCATCTCATGCATTTCATTTCATCCAAATCATCCTTGCATACACCTAGCTAGCTAGTAGTACAATTGCACTCATTACAGGCTAATTGTTTTCGTTTCATTTTCATTCCTGTTGCAGCCTTAATTAACTAAGAAGATCGATCGAAACTCTGTGTGGGCGAACATCCAGCCCTGTATGCCACGCCCGGGGTTCTCCAACGTCGATCAATGACCTTATACTACTCCATTATATATATATTGTAACAATAAAAATCATTATTATTAATGCATGATAAAAATAAATATGTACTCGATCAGATAGGATGAAATATCCCAAAATAAGTTAGCTGTGCTAGCCAATTAACCCCGGGGTCTCATCTGTACGTGTATGTTCCTGTGCTGTACTGTGAGTTTTGAACCTTTTAATTTCCTCTCTTGTCCACTCATTCTCTTTTCATTTTGTATCAATATATATGCACGTTTAATTTAATTGAACTTTTTCATTTTGTATATCAATGCAACTCCGAATTTTATTTTCTCATCTGTTGTTTTTTTTCCACAATCTCAAATACTATGTTCAGATATAGGATTAACGTGCATGAAATTGCTGATGAGAAAAAGTTATATAAAGGCCTAGAGAGCGAGAGAGAGAAATTCCATTAAATTATATTTAATGGACTATCTCTCTCATGTAAAATCACGTATAAGAAGCCCTATTTGACAGATTCCATGAGATCCTTTAGAGAGAAAGCTTTCTAAAAAATTCTCCATGCTAGAGAAGGTAAATGAATATATCACCTTCTTATGACTATTCATGTTTACTACGACTATGGTTTGCAGAATTAGCTGAAAAGATCTTTTTGTGAACTTTTTAGTAACTGATAGCTTTTAGTGACTGAAAAAATCTTAAAAGTAAAATGTGGTAGCTGTTTGATAAAAAACTGACTGTTTGATTTAGTTCTGTTTGGTATACAAGCTGTTAGGATTAATTAAAGCTAAAATTCATAGGCTTTTCTCAGATGCTACTACTTGTAGCATCTCAAAAAAGATCTTTTATTTTTTGAAAAGCTCTTAAAATTCGGCATGCCAAACAAACAACTAGCAGCTTTTAGAGACTTTTTAAATAGTACAAAAGTCAGAAGCTAGAGACTTATGTCCGCCAAACATAGCCTACGTATATGATTAGGAACTCATTATCATCATTGGCAAAATAACCACTAAATGATAATTATGATTTGAAGATAATAATTGTTTGGTTCCCAATTATAGACGAATCCATACAAACATGAACAGCCCTAGTTTGGACGAATCTATACCACTCTTCAAATTATAACATTTTCTCCTTCATGTTCTACAACTGACCCGGTTACATCATGTTTGGACGAATTGATGATAAATATATACTACGTATATACCATTATCACCTATATGATGTATTTACCAGCACGCAATGTTCCACAACTGACCCATACAAATTACATGAAACTGTCACTCACCCTTAACTATAATAGCTTACACCTAGGCATGAACCCGGGTGGATTCGGTCCCAGACCCGGTCCTGGTTCCAGGCAAAGACTGCCCAGTCCTTGCCAAATGATAGTGAAACCCGGGTCTAACCCGCTTATTTCTGAGTCCCGGTCCCGCTAGCTTTTTTACTGATCTGAAATAAAAAATAAAAAAATATCTTGCGATCGAAACCGGGGCCGCCCGGTTCGGTCCCAAAATAGGTATTCTGGGACCAAGTACCCAAATCCACTGAACACGGCCAGTCTCAAGTCTGGATACAAAAAAAAACGGACCCGATCCGAGCCCAAACAGTAGCAGACCCGACTCTGTACCACGTTCATGCCTACTTACACCTCAGATTTTGGCTTTCACGTCGACATAGGGAAGGACTAAAATGTTTAAAATAATATTAACTTGCCTAATATTTTCTTAAACGTCTTTATAGAAAATATTTTATAGAAAATATTTTAAAGAGTTTTCCAGAAGTGCAATCGTAGAAGAAAAGGTTAACTGTGCATTGATCATGCAAATGAGACTTGATATTTTGGATCACCTTATTAGGGGTATAATTTTCACTTAAAACTAAATTTTCAAGTCTCATCTAGTTGCCTCACTAGTTTTCCACAAACTATGTTAGTTAAATAATATCAGTGTTATGTGTTACTATGATTAAGCTTGGTAAGTGTACGACTGTACATTCTTGTCTCAGATCGATCTAATTATTTTAAATCTAATTAAGTTTAGTCTATTCTTATCTGAACTAAAATTGAAATCGTTTCAAGTCCAAACATCGATTGTCATCCAAATAGGACAACAAACACAAGAAATACGTATCTATATTCCTTAATTTGCAATCCTTATAATTTAGGGTTTTTACTTATATAGTACTACGTTATTGATGTTCAATTCTAAAAAGGGAAAGTTCCTGAAATAGGACCAAAAACGTTTGTAAATTCCAAAATAGGACTGTCATGTTTTTATTTCTTAAATAGGAGCAATTATTGTCAAGTTTGTAAAATACTGTCATGTTTAAAGTCTGGTACTGCCAAAACATGACAGTAATTAGTTTCATTTGGGGAATTAAAAATATGGCAGTCCCATTTTGAAATTTACAAACGTTTTTGTCCTATTTAGGATAAATTCTCTTCTAAAAAAGAAAAGTGGCTACGTTTACATATGAATAGAGCAGTTGACTAAAATGGTAAAAAAAAATTGGAAAATTGTGAATGTAACTATGAGGTTATTACGCCACTAATAGTTTTCTTATGTTACTACTACAAATGATTGTTGTGTCATTGTTGAAACCGCCATTGTCATTGCCACCATGATACAAGTCACAGTGACGGTCAGAGATTTTTTGGACAACTTTTTCTCACAAATTACAAAAAAATGGAAAAAATAGAAAATTTCCCAAGCAATTTTCGTGGCGCCTTTAACAATGGGGCAGGGGTGGGCAATGGAGTGGAATTATATTAGATGTAGAAGAAATGTATATTAATTAGGAAAATTCTACCGTGCCTCTATTAATTTGGGGTGATTTACCAAAAAACGGGAAAAATGGGTTGGGGTTGCCAAAACACGGGGTTTTTTCTAGGTTTTACCAAAAAAATGGGAGTCGGAACTCCCAATTCCGACTAGAATATTTAGGGTTTCCAAAAAAATTCCCACTCCCCTGGTCGGATTACCCAATTCCGACTAGGATTTAATTTTTTTTTTTAAATAATAGTTGTAGGGCTAAATTTTATCCATTCCAAATTTAAAAGTTTTTTTTAGATTCCTCACATATTTTTTAAAATGAAAACTTAGCATTTTGATTTTTTGAGTAACAAAACATTTGATTGCTTTATATTGTTTTTAAATCTATTTGTATTGCCAATTTTGTTTTAATTGCAATTTTTGTAATTTTAAGTTCAATTTTGATTTAATCCATTCGTCAAATTAGATACAAATTTGATTTTGTTTTAAGTGCAATTTTTGTAATTTTAATGGAAGTGAACAAAACAAATGTAGTTTTCAATGTAATTTATTAATGAATAGACAGTACATACAATATTAAATTTAATACTACATCTAACGTTGCGAGCTCGGCCCTGCTCCGTCCCCACCGCCAGTGTTCCAAGGCCTCGTTGTGTCTCCATAGTAAAATGACGAATTGAGAAATGACTCAACATAATCATCCGCTTGTGTGGAGCACCGATAAGAATCATAATACGGCGGTGGTTCATCAAATGAGACACCTTGATGCGTTGAGAATTGAGGGGGTGGTTGATGAAATGAGACACCCTGTATTGATAATTGAGGGGGCGATTGTGAGTCCTCACCCCCACCTTCATGTTCATCTGCATCATCATCTTCATCACTTCCACCTTCATCTTCATCTTCATAATGGAATATGCCCCGATGGAGCATCTCTTCATCACCTACGTCCAGGACCATCTGCCGTAGTCGTTTTTGACAGTCCTCATAACTGGCGCGGTTGGTTAAAATAATCAGATAAAATTTATCAGATAAAATTTATTTGATTATCTGTTAAAATTCGATAATATTTGTATCTGAATTACAAAGATATATTAAGTATAATATACACTAAATTAAAATTCCAATTTCACAAATCGAAATTAAAAAAATTACAAATTACTAAATTAACTACTTCTATACTCCTAAATGTAACACACTTTCTAACTTTGAAGTAATTTATAGCCAAATTTAACTCTAAAATTCCAATTTAACAATCTAAATTAAAACATTTACAAATTACTAAATGAACTACGTCTACACTCGTAAAACCAAAATTTAAGGCCAATTCTAAATTTAACACTCTTTCTAACTTTCAAGTATTTAATAGCCAAATTTAACTCTAAAATTCATTATTTAATAGCGTAATATTATTATCAAGATATTAAATTATAGAGTAATTAATTAGCCTAATTGTGCATAATATTAGTATTATTTAATATATTATACTACAAATAATATATGCTTGTATGATAGCCTAAGTATATAATACACTAACTAATACATATATTACTAAAATCAGTTATATATACTCATTAACTCTAAAATTCCAATTTAACAATCTAAATTAAAAACTTTACGAATTACTAAATTAACTACTTCTACACTCTGAAAACGACAACAAATAAAATCAAATCATTGTAAATTCTACTTAACTTGAACAATACATACCGGGAGATTCGTAGTTTTGAAACGTTTGGCGGTTGTTCCTCCGACCATATATTGATGATGGGCCTTCCTCTCCGGGAGTTCCGTGGAACGTCAAATTTTGTGGCGGGGTCGCTGAAGCTTCCACGTAAATGTGCAACTCCCTCATACTCATTTGTAGCGATCCGGAAAAAATGACGCCATGTCCGCTCATCGTGAATGGGCCATAATCTAGAAGCAACATATACCGAATTCTTATATTTTGGTAATTTTCTGTGAATTAATTTAATTTCGGAAAATCCGTCGCCTCTAACATGATTTAGAACATTCTCATGTATAGTAGTATAATCATCTCCTTCACTAATGAATAGTACCGCCCTAGGAGGTATGGAGTACTCTATTTCATCATCTTTTTGAGATGTAGAGCCATTCCAATGAACCATAACAACAATATTACCCTCACTAGACATTTGTATATATGGTATATATTATAAATATAATATGAGACGAGAGTGAGTAACAAAAAATAATGAATATATTACTTTAAGAAAGAAAGAGGTGTTCTTGGAGTGTCCAAATTTTGAGAACAAATGAATGGATTTTATAGGGATATTAGTGTAGGAGTTTGGTGAAATACTCGAACCCCGTTTAAACACCTCACTCATTTGAAACATTAAAAAAAATTAAAAATATCATAATACCCTAGTCGGATTCCCCAATTCCGACTAGGTGTTTAAAATTATTTAGGTGTTCGCACTATTAAACACCTCACCCATTCGAAACATTTAAAAAAAATTAAAAATTTCAAATACCCTAGTCGGATTCCCCAATTCCGACTAGGAGTTTAAAATTATTTAGGTTTTGGATTTATTACACCCATTCGAAACATTTAAAAAAAAATTCAAATACCCTAGTCGGATTCCCCAATTCCGACTAGGAGTTTAAAATTATTTAGGTTTTGGATTTATTACACCCATTCGAAACATTTAAAAAAAAAATCACAATACCCTAGTCGGATTCCCCAATTCCGACTAGGTGTTTTTGACAAAAAACTAACCCTACTCTCTAGTCGAAACAACGGATTCCGACTCCCGTTATTTGGTAACCTAATTCACTTTCCCGTCTTTTGGAATGTCAGACACCATACTCCGGTTATTTGGTAATTTCTTCATTTTGCAAGGTATCGGTACACAGATTTTGAAGGCCAATCAAATTACATTATATTGCCACGTCGCCCTTATATAATTGTATTACGTAGTACGCAGTACTTCGTATGTAATAATAATCCGTAGTAATTTGTAAGTATGTATTACGAAAGGCCGGCAAGGCGGCAAACCCAGGAAAGGAGTGGAGGGTGCTGAACCACCGTTGCCGCTGAGAGAGGCAGTTATTTGGATGGTTTTTGCCGTCGTGGACATGACGGTGTTTGTCGAAAACCGTTGCTGGAGCCTGGATAACTGCCTGTGCGTGTGGAGGGAAAAACCATTTGTTGCAGACCATCGTTGATGGCTGGAGAAGGGAGTTTTACGTACGCACGACCGGAAGAACCTTTGGAATTGCTGAGCTTGGACGCTAATGCTTCGTAAAAAGCTTAGAGCTTTTGCAAAAGAACTCAATTGCAAATACCTCAAATTATTTAACTTAATTACGGAGTATTTTATTATTTTATTGTGGTTTAAAATTTACACGTGGGTGTTTTTAATGGGTCACATAATCAAATGTACGGTACACTTAAAAATAAGGGAGGTACCGTAGAAAGACCTAGGGAGGTTAAATCTACGGTACCTTCAAACTTTCAGAGGTACCGTGCCCTGCTAATGTGGCCCAATAATAACCTGACACATGGATAGCTTAAATTATGACATGGCATTCAATAGATAAATCTACTTTTGCTGTTTAGTCCTTAGAATAAAAAAGGAGATGACGGAAGTTTTTAATCGTTTATCTCCCGTCAAGTCTGTTTTCTTCTCCCTCGCAAACAAATACTCCGGAGCAGCGTATCGCCAAGACCATCAGCACCGGTGAAAGCTTTTGACGGACCTCACCTGGATACGAGCGCAGCTCGGAATTTTGACGCCCTTGAAGGTATGCTTGTTCCAAATTTTGTATGTATATCGTTCATTCATCATATCCAGCTTAGGGTTTTGAAAGTACATACATGTGTGAATTAGCATTGGTCTTTCTCTGGAATTACCGAAAAATGATCAGCAGATCTATGACCATACGATTATTTGTTGGGAATTATTCATTACTGGGGACTTGAGGCTGGATTGATTGAATATTGATTTTTTGAAAATATCCTAGATACATGCTTGTTTCTGTTCCCTTTAGCATAATCTAGAGAGGGTAGGGATATTGGTGGTGAAGAAGAATGTGAATATTTGAAATATCTAGTCTGGGATATATACCTATGAGGAGTTTCAATCCTTGTTGGAGATAATTATTGGATACTATAAAGCACAACTTGAATAAGAATAAGAAATCTGGAGAGGGTACGTATATTCTATATTCTATATTCTGGGTAAATAGAAGTCATCTATATTCTGGGTTTAGTTTCTTTTGGATTTTAAATTCCTCAAGGTTTTGTCTTTTAAGCTTTTATTCAGCCCTTAATGTGTGTATACACCCATACAAATACCCATACAATTAGAGTAAGATATACTCAACAAATCTAATATATATCAAATAGCCAATTATTTGATTTTTTCTTAATAACACCAAAGACATAAATAGAGACTCCAAATATCTAGTCAATGACACACAATTACACAAATGCTTGCTTCTTTTTCATATAGAGAGTGTTGTTTTTTTAGATTGGAAGAAAAATGAAATATAGTCAGAAAGGTCCTGTCAAGCATTGTATATTGCAGCTTTATATGCTCATGCCATAGAAACAAATCCTTTTTATTTGAGAAAAAAACTGCTTGCATTTTTTGTGTACGCTCTTCCCATTGATACTTTAGTATCTAAGCGTGTTAAGTAACTGCATGAGAAATTTTTCCTTAATGATGGCTTATTCTAAAAAGTGGCACATTTTTTCAGCTTCTAAATTTTCTGTGTTGCTCGTGTAGTAAAAACATAATTGCACGCCATACATCTGTTCATATGAATGTTTCTTTAGGAATCTTATTCCCTGCAATATGTATATGTATCCATGTTGAAACAGAAAAGAATATGCTGACAAAAGGAAACTAGTAAGCAAATGGCATCCAACAACTAAGTGTACGCGATCATTTAAAATCTGATAAGGCATTGTTAATTTTTAATGATCAGCAGGTCTTGGAAACCTCCGGCTGAAAACGCGATCATTTAAAATCTGAAAATTATTGTTTTGCTTAGTTGCTGAGTTCATGCTTTGGAAAAAATTAAAATAAATGTTTATTTCCCGTGGTGGATGCTATATACGTTTAAATAATCTTAGGTTTTCTCTATCCATTTTGCATCTGCCTAAGCTTTTAAAAGTCCCAATATTCTGTCAGTCTTGTGTCAAACCAGAATGTTCAAATGCTATAAATTGATTTGTATATGTATAGCCAATTACAGTTTTTCTTCTTTTGATATTAAATATAAACAGTTCAATATATATGAAGCTGTTTTTATATTAAGTGAAACATAAAGTCATTTGGTCATCTCGTAGGCACATAGTCTTAGTTTTGAGCAGTGTTAGATAAACACATTTTCCCTTGTATTTTTATTAAAATCTGAAGTTTTCCTCCATCAACAATGTCTTTTATCTTTTAGGGCAAATCTGGCAGGAGTAGTGTTAAATTATGTAAAGTGGAAACTACGGTTCTAGAAGTCATAATGTTTCACTCATTAGGTTTAGGTCCATAATTTCTCAATATAAATATTGAAATAGAATTGTGTAGAAATTATCAGGTAGTCAACTAAAGTTAAAATAAACCAAAGAGACAAAAAAAATGACTTAAATTTAAGGAAAATATAGACTGAGTGATATTAATATAAGAATTTAATAATTACCCGATCCCTCTTTATTAAGAAGCTAGAAAAGCCTTCATCGCTATCCTCTTCTACCTGTATAATTATTTTATGATTTATGTTTGTTATGCTCAAATTGATGGGTTTTGAGTTAGGAGAGATGGTGTCAGATTTTTAGTTTCACGTCCTATATTGATGTATTCTGAATGTGTTTTGTGAATTGTAGATTTAATTGCAAACTTTCATCTTTTTTATGATTATTCCAGTCATTGGAAAATGCCAGAGCATTTTGAAGAACACGAAGTACATTTTGCTAAAGACGTAGACAAAACTTCGCTAGTTGGTAATTTCCATGGTGATGAAGAATTGCCCGAGGGTTATAAAAAATTTGTGATCTGACACCTGTTGAGATTAAGAGACTCGAATTCGACTCTGAGGATGAAGTTTATGACTTTTATTCTTGTTATGCTCAAATTAATGGGTTTTCTATCCGAAAAGATGATGTGCGTCGTGACTCAAATAATAATATTGTCATGAGGAAATTGGTTTGTAATTGGGAGGGATTAAGAAGTAAGAAGCACATTGAAAGGAATGACCGAGTTAGGGAGCCAAAAGCTATGACTCGTACAAATTGCATGGCACGACTTCGCACAGAGTTCGATAATCATATAAGAAAGTGGATAGTTGTTGATTTTGAGAATACTCACAATCATGAGATGACTCCATCACAGTATGTCCATTTAATGCCAGCTTACAGAGGCATTAGTGACGGCATTAAAGCACAAGTGGATAGTTTACAGTTGCATGGAGTTCGAACTTGTCATATCATGGGGCTGATTATTGGTCAAAAGGGTGGACACGCTGATGTAGGTTTCTGCAAGAAAGATTTGTACAATTACATTGATCAACAAAAGAGAGCTAAGATAAGTGATGGTGATGCATTTGCTGCATTATCTTATCTCCAAGCTAAAGCAGACAGTGATAGTTTCATGTTTTCGAAGTTCACAACCACAGAAGAGGGAAGGCTTGATAACTTGTTTTGGTCAGATGGTGTAAGCAGGCTTGATTACCATTGCTTTGGAGATGTTGTTGCTTTTGACACTACGTACAAAAAGAACAAGTATAACAAGCCATTGGTTATTTTTTCTGGGTACAATCATCACGGCGAAACAATTATCTTTGCGTGTGCCTTAGTATCCGATGAGAAGACAGAAACATACAAGTGGGTTCTGGAAACTTTTTGTGAATGCATGTTTGGTAAATATCCTAAGGCAGTTGTCACTGACGGAGATGGTGTGATGCGTGAAGCAATTAGGGCAGTGCTTCCGAGCTCCTTTCATAGGCTTTGTGCTTGGCATCTTCACAAAAATGCATGTGATAATGTTAAGAACTCACGTTTTCTAGAAGATCTTAACCCTCTAATTTATGGTAACTTTAGCCCTGATGATTTTGAAAGCAGGTGGAAGAAGACGATGGATGAACATGGAGTTGCAAACAACAACTGGGTTAAGAAAGTTTATGACATGAAGATGATGTGGGCAAGTGCATATATGCGTGATAAGTTTTTTGCCGGTATTCGAACAACATCCATCTGTGAAGGAATTAATTCATTCATTAAGCGGTATGTGCAGAACAAAAATAGCCTTGTTGATTTTATGCATAATTTTGAAAGAACAGTAAAGGAGTATAGACACAATGAATTAATTTCAGATTTTAAATCCTTGTATACTGACCCTTTGTTGACCACTCCTCTACATGCATATGAGTCGTGGGCTTCACAAGTCTTTACAAGGAATAAATTCTGGGAGGTTAGGAAACAAATTGAGAATGTTGTTACACTTAATGTAGTTGAAAGGGTTGAGCATGGTGGTGATAATGTTTGTCTCCGAATGAATAAATTTGGCAGTCCAAACACCGAGTTCATTGTTATGCATGATAAGGGTGACTGTAATTTTGCGTGTGATTGTCGATTGTACGAGTCTCGTGGTATTCCTTGTGCACACATATTTTGCGCTATGAGGCATGAAAATATTGATTCAGTTCCGAGTAGTCTTATTTGCCAAATATGGACAAAAAAAGCTAAACTTGATTCCATGTCCTCTATTGATGGTAATGGCGATAATTCTGAATTATCCAACTTGGATATGTTGAGGTCTGGTGCTATCTCTGCTGCATGTAACAGGTTATATAGAGCGGCATGTAAAAAACCATCACTTTATTCTGAGTTCATTGCAGACATTGAGAGCTTGATAGGTAAATTTGAAAAGCGTGGTGGTGATGCACTTAATCAGAATAATGGGTCTAAGGTTCGTGATCCAACAATTGTGAAGACTAAAGGTGCTCCTCGTAAGGACAGAAATTCTAGAAAGAGGAGAAGATGTGGACATTGTCAGCGACATGGTCATACGAAACGCAAGTGTCCTACATTGAGCAATCGCGATCAGCTACATGTGCCTTAGGAGAAGGAGGTGGAGGGAAACGACGAGTCATCTGAGCAATCTGATGATACCGGCACCATTGATATTGTAAGATCACTTTGCTTCTATAACCATCACTCCAAGTTTGATTTTCTTCCAAGGCGGTAATCTCCTTTTGCATGGCCTCTCGCCATAAGGGGTCCTGTACAGCTTGTGAAAAATATTTAGGCTCATCACGTGAGGTGATGGCCACTAAAAAAGCTTTATGTGTGAGAGAAAATTTTTCATAATTAATAAAATTGGAAAGAGGATATACCGTTGAGTCAACCGAATTGGCGGTGGGTAGGGAATGATCAAGTGAGTGGGGCAAATCAATTTCATAATTTTCCAGATGCTTGGGAATTTTCCGAGTCCTAGTATGCCTTTCTGGTTCAAAATTTGGTGTCATGCATGGTGTCACCGTTGGTTGATTAGGTGGTCTCATGATATTTGTCCCTTGTACAGAAACATCACCATCGACACAAATTATTGAGGATGGCAGCCCATGTATTTCATTATTTTGTTCTTGTCCATAGGATACGTGTGTATCCAAATATTCATTAGATGAAGTGAGATCATTGTCCACTTGTGCTGATGGAAATCGATCATGTACAGTAGCTGATGGGTGGAGAGCAGTCTCGGTCGGCCGTCCATCCGAAGTAGCTGGGTGAGAAGCTGACTCGATCGGCTGTTTGCATGACTCATCTTCATTGAATGTTCGAACAACTGGTCTCGTAAAGTGACCGACGTCTTGTACACTTGGGTCCTCATATCCCAAAATGTGATGGTAAACCTTGTCTATAATTGCTGAAAAATCAAGGTCATGATCAAGAGTAATTTTAAAAGGGAACTTCTCCTCATAAAAAGTGACATCTCGAGAGCTATATACATTACGTTTATCCAAATCGTAGACCCGATAAGCCTTTTGACCATATGGGTACCCAATAAATATACAAGGACTCCCCCTTTCGCTGAATTTATCTTTTCTCTTATTATCGTGAGCATATACCAGACATCCAAATACCCGTAAATGATCATAACTAGGGATCTTTCCAAACAACATTTCATAAGGGCTTTTGTTATGAATAATGGGTGAGGGAAGTCTATTTATAATGTAAACAGCAGTTAAGATGCACTCTCCCCAAAAATCAATAGGTAACCCAGACTGGAAACGTAAGGTCCTTGCAATTTTCAATATATGTCTATGCTTACGCTCCACAACTCCATTTTGTTGTGGCGTGTCTGTGCAAGATGTTTCGAGTAATATTCCATTGCGTCCATAATAATCAAATAAAACATTGGTTTGAAATTCTACGCCATTATCAGCTCGTATTCGTTTGACTTTTTGCTCAAATTGGGTACCAACCATATTGCAAAATTGGATTAAAAATTGGGAGACTTCAGATTTATTTTTCATTAAATAAACCCACACACCTCTGGTAAAATCATCAACAATAGATAGAAAATACCGTGCACCGAAGATTGAATCGCATCGATAACCTCCCCAAATATCGCAATGTATCAGTTCAAAACAACGAGTTGTCTTAATGGAACTTGATGAAAAAGGTAGTCTAGTCTGCTTAGCTCGAATGCAAGGATCACAGAAATTATCACTCCGTCGAAATCCTTTGAGAAAACTAATGTGATGCAATTTTCCATCAGATGCATGTCCCAAACGTTGATGCCACAACTCAGATGTAACAGAGACTGACATTGCCACCCCCTCACATATCGGAAAATCCATATAATAGAGTCCATTGCAGAATTTACCCACGCCAATAAGCTTCCTCGAGGGTATATCCTGCAAAGTACAGAAGTCTGAAAAAAATGTCAATGTACAATTTAGATCGCTTGTGAGGCGACTAGCTGAAAGTAAGCTGCATTGAAATTTTGGGATGTATAGGACACGCCGAAGATACAACCCGTTTGGTAAGTATAAGCTACCGATAGCATGAACCGGAACAGATTCTCCATTTGGAATTTTGACTGATGATTCGGAAGGAGTGGTCAAGATATCAATAAGATTTCTGTCACTACAAGTAATATGTTCCGTTGCTCCGGAATTAATTATCCAAGAACAGGTATGTGACAATACTCCTGCCATATTTATTTGAGGCATGGAGTCCATCATTTTGCTAACTATATGGCTGGATTCAATGGTTTCATCACCAATCTCCATAGCCTAGCTAGAGAAATTAAAAAATGTGAAAAGGAAGAATCTAAGAATTTTGTCTCCAGGATTTCGGCTCTGATACCATGATAAAATTGATTCTAAGTATTTCGGTAATATTGATACTAAATATTGAAGAGAGAAATTGATAAGAGATCACTGGAAACTTCAATTTTATTATGGATGCATATGCATGTATATATACTCGTATTACAAAGAAAGAGGAACAGTGTGCATGTGATTGCATGGCCCATGACATGCCAACTAACAAGAGTGATGCATGCGTATATAAAATACGGAGTAAATAAAATATTATATAAATATTGAATATCTCAATAGACATATCGAAGACTTTCTGCCCAAATTCCAGTAAAGGCCAGCAAGGATGCTTGGATCAATCTTCTCATTCTTCTGTTCAATTTGGACAGACTTCCCATGCCCAAATTAAGCCTAAATTATGCTAGAATAACAAAATAAAAAAACCATGGCTATATAAACTGGTTTGTGCTTGTTAATAGATTCGTGCTCGGATAATTTGACAAGTACATGAATCTTTAACAAACTAATACTACGGAGTATTGAGTAACAAAATCAAATACAATGGTTATAAAGAAAACACCAAGTTCAGCCATTATTCATCAAGGAGTATCTCACAACAAAATGGTTCCGAAAAGGGGTTTGTCATGGATGCGTCACTAAATACTAAAGAAATGTTATTGGATCGAGGACTAAAACGTCAAAAAGGTACGGATGAATTTGCTCAAACAAAGACTAAGACTAAGACATACGTAGTATCATTCTTTCAAAAATAGGATAATATGTTTGGTAGTCCCTGCATAGTACTAAACATCACCTTTCTATCCCTACTTTAATTAATTAACTAGATGAAGTACCCGTGTGATGCACGGGGTGTATCTAGAATAGAATAGAATTTTATTTAAAATAACATTTTATTATGATGATATGTAATGTGTTTTTTTGCTAAATAAAAAGAAAAGAAAATTTATAAATGTTATAGCTTTGATTATAAAACAGTAATTGTTAGAAATTAAATTTGGTTCGTATGAAAATTGTAAGTAAAAAGTAAAACAAATGATAAGGTATAACAATAAATTCTACTACGTATGTGATAATAATGGAATTATATATGTTTTTCTATGGATTGGAATTTTTTGATCTGGTCTGGTCTTAATCGGTATAGTCTAGTTTAGAAGATGTATGATTTGTGTTTAATTGTGGCATGTATTCGGATTTTCTTGTGGCATATATTAGGATTTTCGGATTATCTTGTAGCAAAGATAATATGTTCAAGTGTTCAACCTTGGGTAACAAATGTCTGGCGGAGACTTTAAGCTTTGTGGCGGATTCCTTATATTTTTCATATTGATCGCTGTAATTTTCTAGAACTGTCTTTTTATACCTACTACTCTTCAACCTTTCTTTGGTAATGTAGAATGACAAAAGATAGAGCATATTTCCTTGAAGTTATAAAGATTTTTATTTGATAAATTGAAGTTACAAATAAAGTGTATATTACGTACACTAACATATGATGAACATAATTTCACATTACTTTAATAGCTTCTTATAACTTAACGTAAAATTGGAAACATCGTGTTCTTTTATTATCGAAATTATTTGATTATGATGGTATATTTAATAACATAGTTTTGGATTAAATATTATTCAATAATGAACTTAAATTTTGAAGCACTCTTAAATAATTATTAATTTTGAATATATTTTGAACTAACCAAGACAAACTTGTTTAAATTACACAAATAGAAACTTAAACAAACTATTTAAATTAAATCCAGATTAACCTTTTTTGTTCATAATTTAGAACAAACTGAACATAAATTAGGAAATATTGTGTTTTCCATTTTCAAAATCATTTAATTGTGAGGATGTATTTATTAAAATAGTTATGGAATAAAAATTATTGGATTATGAAGCTAAATTTTCAAAAGCACTGAAATTACCTTCTAATTTTGGATAAATACTTTAATCATTTTTTACTGAAAAATACTTTAATCACTTGGAGATATATACATTTGAGATAAATCCGAAATCATTTTTGTTATGAATACGTATTTAGTAAATTTAATTTGATTTAATAATTATTTAATTACAAATATATTTTCAATTAAACTTGAAAAATTTGTTTAAATTGCACAAAGTATGAAATTACACTTCTCTAAAAAATGTATAAAAGTACACAAACTCTAATTGTGAAGTTAATTTTTGAAATATATATAATTGAAACTACCTTCCATCTAGTAAAAGTATCTTGAGTGTACTCATCATGTTTTTCGGATTTTTGTACTCCGAAATTTGACCCAACCCTATCACACGTAACTCTCCATTCGTTGCTTCGAGGTTGAATTTAATGGCGATCGACAATTTTGAAATGCATGGTTGATGGAAAATTGTTCTATTAGTCCTTCTATGATAAAATTCTTATACCCTATTTTTAGAATGAGCCAAATAAATGTGCGGCTAGTTATATACTCCGTATACAACCTTGGAATTGAAGAAAGGTCAAATAAGCTATTCTAATATTTCAAATTCATGACTCTATTAGTTCCTGTACTAAAAAAAGTATCAATATGGCCATTTAATCAGTTTTTTTTATCTGTAATAGCATATTTTTATATTTAAAAACTCTCAAATTTTGTTAAAATTTGAAGAAATATACGTAGTATATATAAATTGTGAAAGTTTTCAGAATGTCCAAATCAATATTTTTTGTATTTTTGAAATTATTTGTATATTCTACATCTATTTAAAAGGTTATTACATTTTTATTTTATATTATTAATTTTCACTTTATTTTTTCAATCTTCAGATTTTTTATTTTTTATTTAATTTTTTAAAGTTGTTTATCCGTTTATACTATTTTATATATTATTATTACATTATTTTTCAAATTTATATGAAGTTTTGTAAGATTTATCAATGTTCCTTATTTAATTTTAAAAAAATAACCTGCTATAGCACAACAAAATGACTTGATTGATTGTATTATAAGAGTAAGTGTACTTATATGATGCTCTTTAAGTAGAAGGCCTTCAGTATTGAAAAATAGTAGAAGAGTCTATTTGACTTTTGTTTCTACAAATTTTGTTAAGTAAATACATAGCAGCATGCATGTTACTTGAGTTTCATAATTGTAATGAAAATTTTCCTCGTGAATATTTTTAATAGAATTTACTACCTCCATCCTAAAAAGATTAAACATATTGAATTTTCTTGGTCAATGAATCAATGATGACAAACTTTGAACAATAATTTTTATTATTATATTTGCGTATAATTTATAAATTTCATACTTTAATGAAAATTTTGAATAAGATACATTTTGAAAATTTAGAAATATCATTGATTATATTTGATTGTCATTTATCAAGAAAATTAATTTGGCGAACTTTTATCGGGACGGGGAGAGTATATGATGCATGATGCATGCATTTTTTTGGAGCAATATGGTATGTGTACTTTATTTGGAGCAGCACATGTATTATTCTTGCCATATATATTCACATATTTCTTTCTTTTTAGATTTGAATATCATCAAGGCACCGATGATTATCCACTGCCTCAAAGCATCTCCAATGCTCTTCTTTTGACATTGTAAAAATTTGACACATCATTAATTTCAAATGTGTCATGAATTTTTCCTCTCCAATGCATTCTTTTATGAGCTCTTTGAATGTGACATGGAAGCAACACTTTGGACGTCGCTGTTGAAAATCGGAAAGTGCTTTTAACGGTGTGAAGCCCGTAAAGACACCCACTCTCGCACAATTCCATGAAAAAAGTAACACACATTTTAAAAAAGTAAATTCGTGTAGTTTAAAAAAAGTTGAACCCAAATTCACCACTTTCTGATTTTTGATGAGCGGTTTTGGAAATACGACATCGGCAAATTGAATTAATGCTAAATTGCTCATGTAGCTGGTATGTGTAAAATCAATTAATTAGATTTAGAAAATGAATTATGCAACTGCTAAAATTAACTATAAACGTAGCATGATTTATATAGATTTATAGCTTTTGCGGCAACTGGCATTTAGTATTGGTATGTTTTATTTTAGAATACTAAATGTTAGGTAAATAGTATTTACGGAGTAATATGTTAACACTTGACATTATGCATTGGAGACCTCCAGTTTATTTATTTCAATGTGTACCTTATGTGGATAAACATTGTCTTATTTAAGTGACATTTGACAAAATTTATTCCACGGACATCTTAATTTGCTTTGTTGCCATCATATTTTATTTTGTACAGACATGTGTTTCTGTATGTATATATACCGTACACGTGTCTTGTTCTAACTTCTAACCATTCATTCATTAGTAAATGGTTTATTACCATTTTAATAACTTGCATGGCGGGATTTCATTAGCCATACACTGCGCGCCTTATTTAAAAGTGTTATCATATTTCCATTTTAGTAATGAATTTTTAAATACTTCGATATTATTGTTTCAAAATTGTTAAATGCTTCGAAATTGTTGTGATGCAGTGTACACACTAAATATGATAATACATTTCAGAATTGTTAAATACTTCGAAATGTAGTTTAATTACCAAGTTTAGTTGTTTCATTAATTCGCTATTATTTCCTTATTTTGAGCAAGACTTTTCCCTTTAATTGTTGACTTAACTTTGTTATTTTATATTACAGAAAGACATTTCTTCGCATATATATAAACTAATTATTTTGGTTATTCTCGACATTATAATATCACATTATGAGCCCGTTTGGTGAGCTTATTTTTCGGCTTATCAAGCTTATCAAATATCAACCAACTTTTTCATCAAACACGTAACTTCTGACTTCAATTCGCACGCTGAATTGTGTAACAATAAGAAAAAGTAAGGTTGGATTTACTTTTCTGGCTGTATTGGATGAAGTTACTGATCATGTTAGCTATTTTTAATATAATTTTTTATTTATTTTATTTATAAAATATATTTTATATGTAATTTTTTTAAAATCAGCAGAATCAACCAATACAACCACTTCGATCAGAACTTCATAAATATCAGCAGAAACAGCCAATTTGGTCGATTTCAGTGTTACCAAACGGGCTCTATATATTTTAATATTGTGATTATTACTATCATCATCATTTATTTTTGTAAAAAAAATTATTTCATATTTCTTTTTGTTTAAAAAACCTCATTTTTTTCGTTTTCCGTAATTAAAACACGGATGATATAATAATGAATATTACTCCTACGTACCATATATAGTGCGGTCAAACATAAATTTTACACATGGCAAATATGGCTAGTTCATTTGATACGGAATATACATGTATGATTTGAGCATGTGAGCAATAAATGTTCTATTTATGTAAAAATTATTAAAGGCACACTTTGTGCGGAAATTTTGGGCGGTCATATTTTATGAAACTTGAATGACATTTTTACCCTTATTTTGGGCGGCAATTTTGCCTGCAAAACTTGTAGCAGACTTTGCTACTTTATATAATATAAAGATTGATATAATTGATAATTGATTGCCCTCTAGTTTCCTTGCATAACCAATGTTAACCCGATGGTGGTGGCGCCGGTGAATTCCAATGGCAGCGATGATCTCTGGCAGTGGAGTCTCGGAAATAAAATTAAGCGGTGAGCGATTCGGGGCCTTGGGGGCAACAGTACTCCAACCCTATGAGACTATTATGGTGCAATAATAAATAAAAAAGTGTTATTCATGACATTTTAAACTAGTACTCTTGTTGTCTTATTAAAAGGTTCTCATTTCCTTTTTTCGGACATCCCACTTAAAGGTTCTCACTTTCTAATTTTAAGATACAATTAACACTCTTAATGTCAATTTAATAATCAAATATAAAAAATAATACACCTATAATCGCAGTTAGCATCAATAACTCATTATATTATATACTCATCAAAATTATATACTCAAAATATACTTGAATTAATATGTGTACTTATTGTCTAAATAATCATGTCATTGTACAATGAGATCGTTTAGCACATTCTTCCCTCCATTCATTAGATACGAGCCCATTGGGTTAAACATATATACTACTATGTAATATTTCCTTCATTCTTAAATAAGTGCAACATGTTGAATTTTACACTATTCACATGTTCTATTTTGATTATGTTTTATTAATTAATGTATTAATAATTTATTTTTATAAAAATATTATTAAATTTATCTCATCGTAAATTTTTAAAATCTATATTTTTCAATTTTTTTAATAATAGAGAATTGAATATATTAATGGTCAAAGTAGTAGATTATATTTTTTAAAAAAACTCTAATAAGTATGATTTAGTTCCTGCAATTTCTTTTTTGTTCTGCATCCCTATAATATGAACTATTTTGGTTTTAGTCCATCTCTTACTTCAAAACCACTCAATTTGGGGAAAAAGTTGATACTGATTGCATAAATCAACTAGACACTTTTAAATTTGCCTATTCATAATTTTTTTTAGACTAATATTAGAGTTAAAATAATGTAAAACTAATTATTTAACATTTTAAAAATATGTATTAAAACCCTACTAAATAAATTAAGTACTTTTTGAATAATATGACAAAGAATTAGATGAAATATTTTAGTAAGGATAGTTTTTTTTGTCAAACGGATGTTGTTATCATCAGTAATAGACTAAGAAAAAATTAACATAAATTTTATGAATGAAAAACAAAAAAAATCGCATTGATGTAAACCAAAATGCACCATATTTGCAAGAACTAAAAATATAGAGAAAAGTGGCAAATAGACCCTCGAAATATTTGCATGTTTGCAATTGAGCCCCTTAACCTCTTGACCTCACTAATAGACACTTCAACCTGGAAAAATAATGCAATTGGCCCCTTTTGACCTGTTCGTAACCGGTTACATCCAGTGAGACTTTAATGGCGCTGATGGGGGGTGACGTGGAATGAATGTGGATAAATAATATACAGGTGGCTTATTTTGAATGTTCCTCAAAACGATGGGTCTGAAACTCAAACACTTAAACGTTTTTCTTCTTACACCTGCCTTGTTTTTTCACAGTAGTGTTCGAACACCAACCACTCTTGTGAATGAAGACCTATTGTTGAAGCGAAGAACATCGTTCCATAGTTAGTTTCTCCGGCCAGGCGTGCTAGGAATCGGAAAGAATCTGTGCGGACAGGTGCTCCTAGGGCTTTTTGGAGGTAAGTCATTCAGACATTTAAGATTTGAAACATCAGTTCATTTAATTTTTCCCTAAAAAGTTTTCATATGATGAGCTTACTTAATACGGATTAGGTTGTTCATTACTCAAATAATGTTCGCTGATGTGGGGGATATTTTGTGAGAGGTCCCAAAATGAGGTATGTTAATGGCGAAGTCTAAAGAATTGAGTTTGACATAGATTACATCTCTTACCCTCAACCCCTTAAGTACATTCAAAAGGATAGATACTTGATAGCCATTATATTTACTTGTGTTTAACATAAGTATTTATAAGTATTTGTTGAAAAAAAAGAAGAGAAATCGGACAAATACCTTCAGAATGAGAACTAAAGCATAAAACGTTGTGATGAACGGCTTTTGGGACCAAGAGAATGACGTTCTGCTCATAATTTGAGTATAACTTATTTTAGAGAACTCGAAATCACTCAATTCGAATTTAATGTGAATGTTAACTCAATAAGGTACAAATGTTATGAAGACGTCATGGTCAAAATATGAAAGGAACAAGACTCAATCAACCAATAAAGTAAGATGTTGTTGGCCGGTGGGATTTCAGGATGCATACCTCTCAGTGTTTTATCCATATCTTTTGATTGGATGAATAAAATCACGTCATTCAAGTTTTGGTGGATAGAAGACTTCATTATCTACAACTTTGGTGAAGGAATCATGTCCAAATTTGTAGCGGAACATCCCCAAAATCCCAGGGAAAAACCGGCACAGGAATTTCACCAAACTGGCACCGGTCTGATGATTTTCGCACATAAATTGCAAACCAATAGCTTACCCGGCGCCGGGTAGGTCCGATTTTGCACAAAACAGTCCAACGTGCAAGGGGATTTTTGATGGGAAAACTTCATCTTCCTCAAGTGTGATCAAATATTGCTTCCATACCTTATTGTTGGGCTCGAATAGACTAAAAGATGTCATTCTTCAGCCTATATAAAGCCCTCAATTCATCATTAAAACACATTCTATTCCATACTTTAATTCATAGCTTTTATATTTTGTTCTTGCTATTTTTCTTCAAGTTCTTGAGGAGGAAACTTCAACCTCTGAAATCATTGATGTTTAGGTATTATTTCCTTTGTAATTTCATGCTCCATTACATTTCAATATTGTATTGTGATTAATATGAGCATTAGAGGCTAATTTCTTAGCTAAGGCTATGGATGAACCTCTATGCACACTAGGTGTTTGATAAAATTAAAGTTCTAAACCAATAAATTGTGATTTATCCTTTATATTTTAATTGTTTATGACTATGGTGTACACCATAAAAGTACGTTAAATTTAGTTTATGCTTGCAATTAACGTTGAAGTCTAAACTATTAACATTAAAGGATAAACATATATAGTACCGAGAATAGAAATATATCCGGTCTTATATGATACGGGTGTGATGTCTTGATATTCAACGGGGTTTTCGGTAGATGAATGTAAGTCGTAACGGGACTTACACGTAACGAAAACCACGCTCTCGCTGCCTTAACCAGAGTTGAGAATATATTAGCGACATCGTATTCATAATTATTGGGAAAGAACTATTATTAAATAAATATTAAATCATTTAGGTGAATCCCGATTGCCTTAGTAATTCTCATTCTTAATCAACCTCAAAGAACAAAGTTTCTGAAAAACTACACCATTTATATTCTTTTGCATTCAATACTCGACTTTATAATATCAACCATTTCCCTATGGATCGACCCGGTATTTACCGGTATTTTATTACTATATCGGCACTTGTATACTTGCAAGTTTAGACCGATCAATACTCCAACATTATGGCCCATTATTATAAGCCATGTCATGAACCCATGGAAGCTTTAAAATTGTTGAATGACGATTACAATACTATACTTTTAATTGAGGAAGCTGAGAAATGGGGTGAGTTAGACATTTAAGTGGAGCATGGGTTACATGATGTTTCCCTTGTTTTGGAGTTAGAATTGGCTAAAGACATTGAGCCTGGAAGTGTAGGTAGTGCTGAGCAAGAGCATGTTGATGGTAGTGCCCTGGTGACCAAGAGGGTGTTGATGGTACTCAAGCTACCTACTGCTGAGGAAGATGATATCCATGATCCCGCCCCTACTCCTGAGCAAGAGGATGTTGATTGTAGTGTACCTACTGCTGAGAAAGATGATACTTATGGTATTGCCACCACTGCTGAACAATCGGATGTTGATGGTGTTCTCAGAGGTGTTGATGATGACAGATCTGAGAGTGATGATGACGACTAGGAACCTGTTCTAGAGGAATATACAGATGATGATAAGACGATGATGACGACGACGACGACGATGACGACGACGACGACGATGATGATGATGATGATTAGGCAAGTGATGCAGATGAACTATTATGAGGTGATCTTGTTGTAGGTGAAGACACTCATAGTGAAAATGATGATGATGACTATGAACCTATTGAAGATGAAGATACGGAGGATGTTGATGAAGAGAGTAATGGTGATGAACTGTTATCAGGTGATCTTGTAAGTGCAGACACTCATAGCCCAAGTTCAGAAGTGGGAGTGAACATGATGTCAGTGATGTTGCAGATCAGGCTTCAATTGGAGGCCATGAAGAGGAGGAACATGAAGGTGATGATGACACTGGTGAAAAGTATGTTCCTGAAGAAGAAGAAGACCTACATGCAAGATGGTGATGATGCAAGTTGTGTTGAAAGTGATGGTGCTGATGGCTGTGGTTCTGGGAGTTTGTACCATGACAGTGAAGACCCTCTTAGTTATGTTTCTGTAAATGAGCTTAAAGATAAATCATAGAAGAGTGATAAAAAATCAATTCCCTCTCTATAATCCAGAAGCAGATCCACCAAATTTGGAAGTGGGAAAGTTATATGATGATGGAAAGCAGATCAAGAGTGACCTCATAAGGTATGTCATGCATGAGAAAAGAGACATTCGTTTTGATAAAAATGAACCACTAAGGGTTAGAGTTGTATGTGCAGACAACTGCCCCTTTCATTGCTTTGGTTCTTAGGAAAGAAACTTTTGGTGCTTTCAGATTAAGACTATGACTATTGAACATAGATGCAACCAGGGGTTTTCTTTGAAGATTGTTAGCCAGAAATGGATACAAAAAAAAATTGAGGCCAAGATAAATGAGAATCCAAGTATAGGGCATATGGAACTGAAAAAACATATTGAGGACACTTTGAAGATCAATGTGAATGTATACATGGTTGGCAGGGCTATTAATGCATTTCTGAAATCAATGAATGCAAAATTCGAAGACCAGTTTAAAAGACTGAGCGATTATGCACAAGAATGCCCAGACTCCAATCGTAGTAGCACAATGAAAATTCTGACTGAAAGGCATACACCTCAAGGGCATGTTGTGTTCAAGAGAATATATGTGTGCTTTGGGGCGATGAAAAGAGGGGTTCTTGAAGGATGTAGGAAGTTTATAGGACTCGATGGGTGTTCTATAAAGACCGCTTTGAAGGGTGAGATATTGTCTGCAGTTGGAAGGGATGCCAACAACCAAATGTACCCCATTGTGTGGGCAGATGTTGAGATAAAGAATACAGACTCATGGAGATGGTTTTTGAGCCTTTTGAAGGATGGTTTGGGGATAGAGAGTGCTGCGGAATGGACTATCATTAGTGACCAGCAAAAGGTGAATGATAAATTACAGTTTTATATTCTATTTACTACATTCAAAATGTGATTTTAGATATGCTAACTACATTACAATTTGCTTCTCTTTTGAGGGATTAATCAATGCTCTAAATGAGTTGTTTCCATATGCTGAACATAGGAACTGTGTGAGGCATATCCATGCCAATTGGAGTAAGGCTCATAGAGGCAAACTGATGAAAAAACATTTCTGACAATGTGCTCGTTCTACCAACCAACCTCACTTTAACTACAATATGGAGGCTTTAGCAAAGTTAGATCAGGGATCAAAGACTGGTCTGGAGAAACATTTTCCTTCACTATGGTCAAAAGCTTTTATTAGAACTGAGGTGAAGTGTGTTTCAGTGGACAATAATATGTCTGAGGCCTTCAATTCAACCCTGTTTAAGGCGAGAGTGAAACCCATAATTCCAATGCTTGAAAGCATTAGAGTTGCAGTCATGCGCATAATTGCAAACAAGAGAAAAGGAGTGAAGAAATGGGCTAGAAATCATGGTAACTTCATCATGAAGCAGTTGGAACGGAATATCTATTATAGCATGGGTTGGCATGTAAGTATATAACAACTTCATAAAAATTATACCATTATCTAGTACTGAAATGGGTTGTTGAATATAACTAATTATCATGTAAATATATAACTACATCACACTAATTACCTGCAATGAAATTGGTTGTGGTATATGCTGGATAGGTTGATTTTAATGGCGGAAATGTTTATGAGATAAAGAAGGGAAGAAAGCATTTCATAGTGAGGTTGGATAAGAGGATATGCAGTTGTAGGGCATGGGATTTAAGTGGTATTACATGTGCACACGCTGTGTGTGCTATATTTGATAAGGAGTTGATGCCTAAAGACTTGATTGATGACTTTTACTCAAAACAAACACTACAAGAAAACTAACTTTTAGCTACGAAAATTAGTGACGGAAAGGAAAATCCCCTCATTAATATTGATGATACATTTGAAGACCTTTTGTGTGGGGACAAAATCATCTAATTAAAAAAATTACTTTTAATGAGGAGTTCTTACTTTTACTCTCATTATTGATCATTGAAAATTTTAAACCTCCCGCTATTACTAATTCAGTCTCAGCGCCTATTCTCTCCAAGAGCGTGGAACTAAAAATATACTCCTGCTAAACAAATAACACCTTGATAGATCTGCTTAACTTGAGCTCTAGATTTTTTTTCTAGCCGGCGAAAACAATCCGCCTCGCCATCTCCGATTTTCACCTCGTACATGTCTTTTCACCCTGCATCTCTTCGCCATGAAGCGGCCATCGATGTCATGCGGGAACCATTGGCCCTCATTCTCTTTTCGATTCTAACCATCTTTGCAATTACAATCTGGATTCGCTCAATCGGTTTGTGGATTCGGCGCTTATCAGATTCTTCTTGGATTCATCGGTTCTTGGATCTTCTCTGATTTGCTGGTTCTCATATTATTCTTCGACCTAACCAATCACTCACTAGGTTTTATCTTATTTTTTTTATTGATTTTACACTTCTCTTATGCATAGATGATGTTTTGAGTTTGATTTCGATTCTGGAATTAATTCACTAATGGCTACAATTTCTACTGTTGATTTTTGAGTTTTGAGTTTGTTTTAATTTTTATCTTTTTATTTATTTGACCAATTATGATTCTAAGATTGAAATTGAAATTGATTTTCACTTCTAGTATTTTATGAAGTTTATGTAAGTTTTGAAACTGTTTTTTTTATATTATGTTCCTTAGCTTATTTCTTTCATGGCTATGGGATTCGCTGTAATGCTCCATAAGCTTGTACAAAGCATGAAAATGAAACCAAGAATGTGGATACGCCTTGAATTTATGTATCTAAACGTTAACTCACCGATCATGTTCAATATGCTCTTAAGTGGCTAATAAACTCTGCACGTACCATATTTATTTGAAAAGAAATGGCTAATGATATATATTGCGTAAATGGGTTAATTCCGGGACATTCCAAGTCCTGGAATTAATTCTACTTGTGACTAAAAATCGGTTAATGGTAAGTAACACCAAGGCACCTAAACACTGACATACATTTTTCTTGAGTTGACATATTTTAAGAGTTGTCTATCCTATTATTACGTTGGAGAAAGTTTCCAAAAATGGTGGCTGCAAGGACTGCTTTGAATGATTCATAGGGAAGTTTTCACCCCTTTTCAGCGGTTGTATAGACTTTTGGTAAGAATAAATTTTTGGACCTGAATGTTCTATAGTGTGAACTTCAGGGGTTCTTTTGCCTCTTTTCCATTTTAATCCGATGGTTTTTTCATTATAGACATACAACTCGTAATACAGTTTAAGTCATATTTCAGGATTATGTAGAGCTAGTTTCTATCTTGAATTACTAGTTGTACTAGTCTTATATATAAACTTATTTTGTTGGTGGTAGGAAAGAGCGGCAAAACCATCAGCAAGCTTCTCCTTCATCGATCCTTCCACTTTGTTGATGTATGCCCCCTTCTTCTTAACTTAATATTCTCTGGTGCAGAAAAGTCCAGTGGAGATACAAGGTGTGAGTGGATCAAGGGATTCAAATCTGGTATTTTCCTTGGTTATTTCTCTTAGTTTTGGTGTTTATGTGTTGTATTGTCAAATCCTAATACGTTTTTTTTTTTGGAAGAAGGGGACTTGGATCAAAATCAAAGCATTCAGAAAAGGTCTATGATGGAGTATATGGCCCAGGGACCCCCGGCCCATAGACTCCTACTTCTCCTACACAGGCCCATTGAGCCCAAGGAGCATTCGAGGCCCAAATACAGTGGCCCAAGTCTCAAGGAAGCCCAAAATACACACTGGGCTGCCTTCGGCCTCCCTGGCCGAGGGCTCCAAATTACACAGGGCAGCCAGATTCGAGCATGCAAAGCTACTGGGAGAAAATGGCAGAAAACAGGAGCCTTCGGCACTTTGATGCCTTCGGCACTTTGATGCCTTCGGCATCAGGGAAGCCTTCGGCTGTACGACGCCTTCGGGTACACAGGCCCTCGGCCGCAGGGGGAGCCTTCGGCCAACAACTCAATCATCGAAGATTCCCTTTGGAGACAAGCAACCACCGCATTTAATGCGACGTCACATCCACCCACCATATTCAATGCGGTGCACATGCGATTGCCAGTGCCACCCGGTTGAGGTGACCCCTCGACTGTTAGATTACCGCCACGTGTACTCTCATCGCATTTATTGCTACTATAAATAACAGCCCCTTTCCCCGTTGTAAAGGACCAGAACATCTCGAGTTCATAAATATAATCGCCTCTCTCTCCTACTTGTTTGCTCTGACTTCTCTCTAAGTTATTCCCGCAATAACCCCTCGGATAAGCCACCCCCGGGTACACTGTCCATCAGTTTAAAAAACAAAAGCACCACAAGTAACCATCCGCCCTTGGGCCAGACTCTGAGTTAATCACCGTTGCAAAAGCAATATAACTCGCTGATCTTAAACTGGGCATAATTGAGCCAACGACGGTTACCGCAGAACTCTCATCACCCAATCCTAATGAAAAAGTATTACAGATCCAAACAAAATAAAAAGCAAACATAACAGTCTTAACGTGGAAATTAAAATGCAAAACACCAATAAAATAAAAGCCAAAATTAAACTTCTTCAGCAGCAGCAACATGCACACGACTGGCGGGTCTAAGAGCTCGGACCCGCCGCCTCCCCGTTTTTTGCCTTGTCCAGGGTCATCTCTTCTCCTGTTGTGTCCTCCTGTGTCGGATTCTACTAATCTCTTTTGCGCTTCTGATCAACCGACACTTCTCCTGCGCTTCCTATGCCCTCTTCCTTTGTACCACTATTCTCTGTATCAGTTGTATTCGCCTTGCTTCCCTGTCCCTTAGAGCCTTCCTCTTCTGGATAAAACCTCATTAAGTCTAGTTTACTCATACCGAATTTCAGCTAAAACTTCAATCGAAAAGGCATTCAAATGAATTCTTGAAGATAACTGCACAGTTAAAAGCGCAGTTACCTTCAAAAATTCATTTGAATGTCTTCTCGATTGAATTGTTAGATGAAATTTGATATGAATAAACTAGACTTAATAAATAAGATGCTCAAAAAATTTCATCAAAAAATTCCATCGGAAACCGCCCCAAATGGCGACGGCCAGACAGAGCCTTCTATATAAGGGGTTATTTGACCTTTTTATGTAAGTTCGAGACCCTATCTGACCCTTTTCCCAACTTAAAAATACTAATTCAAATGGTAATGTCTGTTGTTGTTGTTTCATTTGACTTGTAGTTATGCTAATGGGGTTTTATTGTACTGTATTAATGTTAATGTGTTTGTATTGTACTTCATTGTCTTCACTTATGGTAATGTATTTTTAACATGCTTCAACACTTCACAATTCATTAAATTTCACACTGGCTTGTATGCAAGGCTAGTTGAACACTGATTACAGTTCATTTAATTTAAGTTGGCATCTTTAAGATAACTTGTGGCACCAAGAATTTAATGTATTCAAAGCCTCCCAACAACATTTAACACCATCACACCATCCGACCAAAACATTTCACACCACACGTTAGGTCAATAAACCCGCCTGCACATTACAACATCTCATATTACATATGTTGAGTACAACAACCACACCAAACATGACTATAACAACCGGTCACTTCAATTGTTCTCCTTTCACATGGTTTTCTAACAGAGTCCTAACCCTAGCTGTCTCATTGTGGCTACCATGGCTATCTTGTCTAACTTCACAAATGGTGTCCTTTATATGGTGTCCTTTATATGCTTCAACACTTCACAATTCATTAAATTTCACACTGGCTTGTATGCAAGGCTAGTTGAACACTGATTACAGTTCATTTAATTTAAGTTGGCATCTTTAAGATAACTTGTGGCACCAAGAATTTAATGTATTCAAAGCCTCCCAACAACATTTAACACCATCACACCATCCGACCAAAACATTTCACACCACACGTTAGGTCAATAAACCCGCCTGCACATTACAACATCTCATATTACATATGTTGAGTACAACAACCACACCAAACATGACTATAACAACCGGTCACTTCAATTGTTCTCCTTTCACATGGTTTTCTAACAGAGTCCTAACCCTAGCTGTCTCATTGTGGCTACCATGGCTATCTTGTCTAACTTCACAAATGGTGTCCTTTATATGCTGCAACTGCCCATTCACATCTGGATTATCAATTGTCTTATGTTCTTCAGTACTTAAGTTTATTTCATCATGCCATACAAAATACTTGCATCCACCATCCTACATGAAATATCATACATAATATACAAATGAGAAGTCATGGCATAATTTTCAATTGTTACAACAATTTCACAGTGATGTTCGAAAACTTTACCAGCCACTTTTGGCAACCCAGAAACTTTCTAACACTCTCACTAACGACACAGGGCGGAGCTCTGAGGCCACACCAACATTAGAATGGGGGGTTGTAATTTAGGATTGTTCTTGGTGCAAAAGTGGGCGAACTGATTGACTTGCTTCTCATCGAGTTTTGAGTGCCAGTCGCGAAAGCCATGTCCAATTTCGTGAAGTGGCCAAATGAAGAAGAAGAAGAACAGAAGAGTACAATAAAAAAGGTTGAAGAATGGCCACAACTTTCATGTGAAGAAGAAGACGAAGGCGATATGAACAAATAAAGTGGCCTAATAAAGATTTTCTGGTAAAATAAAGAAAAAGGGAAATTTTAAATTACATGTCACTCATTAAAAGCTGTCCAACAACCCCACATCAGTGTCATTAAAGTCTCACTCAACATAACCGGTTACGAACAAGTCAAAAGGAACCAATTACATTATTTTTTTTTGGTTAAAGTGTCTATAAGTGAGATCAACAGGTTAAGAAGTTCAATTACAAATATGCAAATAGTTCGAGAGAACCTATTTGCCACTTTTTTCAATAATATATTTAAACCTTAGAAAAATGATACTCCCCCCGTCCCTCTATTAAGTTCATACTTTGACCTACACACATATTTAGGAAATAAATTTGACTTTACTGTTTAGACACTGTTTGGCATTATTTAGACACTGTTTGGCACTGTTTAGACACTGTTTGACACTGTTTGGCACTGTTTTGATGTAGGATAACTTTCCATTTATGGAAATGAAAATATTATTTTGAGACGGCCCAAAAAAGAAAGTAGGAAGTTAATAGCGGGACGGAGGGAGTAGAAGTAACTAGTACTCCATATTATTTTGGTCTTACTTCGGTAAAACTTTCAAAGATGCGTGAGTTTTATACTCCCTCCGTATCACATATATCTTCCCACTTCCAAAGTGGATCAGATTAAGAATAGGGAAATGGGGTATGAATTATTGAGGGTATGATGGGAAAATGGTGAAATAATGTGATGGAATGAAGGATAAATCCAAAAAAAGTAGGTGTAGTAGTGTATTATTTTTTAAATTATTGAGGGTATGATGAGAAGATTTAGAAATGGGAAGATATAAATGTTACGTCCAAAAAAGGAAAGTGAGAAGATATGAATGTTACGGAGGGAGTACTGTGTAGTTGTTAAGATAAAGATAATAAACAATGATGACATGTCTTTTCTTGAATGAGAAAATTACTCGTAGGTTTTTTGGTTGGTTTGACTACTCCAGTCCTACGGACCCCACACCCTTTACCCACCCTTTGAATCTTCCTTTTTTTCGTCGGAAAAACTTGCTCTTTCATTTTCCCCATTTGTGTTCATTTGACTGATTTTTGGGGTTCTCTACTTCTCTATTTCCCAAAGATCAATTACATTGCACTGGTAGCTTTGTAATCAGCAAAGATCCAGTCTTTTTGCTCGAACACAGTTCAAGATCAGTTAAATTTGCTGAGGTAATTTGCTTTTCATTTCTTTCTTGATATCTCCTCGTCAAATTTATACAGAACTTCTAATTCCAGAGAACTTTATGTGCCCAGTAAGTTCACATACTTGCATCATATATGCCCTCATCTGTTGTTGATAATTTTAAATGAATATACTTGTGTGATTTCCTCCAATAATTTTCTTACTGGGTTTCAGTTGATTTATGTTTTATAAACTTTATGAAACTTGTAAAGTTAGGATATGGTTGAAACTTGAAAGGGAAATTATGTTTGGTGCATCTGGATTTGTTTAGTATGTTGTTCTGTCATATGTGTTATATAGATTGTTTTTTATATGTATCCGCACTCTTGTATGTATAGTTAGCTCCCTGTTTCCCTAAAAGGTGAGACTAGACATTTTACTACATCAGCCTCATATGAAAATACAAATCCATATACTATATGTTTTTGAGCTATTTTCTCCTATCATGTTGACTTTTAGATAGAACTATTAGACTTATCATTGTATTAGAACCCGTCAAACTCCAACAAGCTATTCGATCCTGGTATGCCTTCAAAACGAGCAGACAAACTTCAGTATTAGTTTGCTATAATGAGCCACCATCTTGCGTCGGCACATTATTAAGTCATGCTTGCTATCTATCTGTCTTGGAATTTAGCAATAGAAATGTATACTGATTCGCATTTGAATATTACCTTATCTCTCTCAGTGTTAAGGCCAACAAGTCTGGTCAGTCACTCCTTGCTGCTAAGTAAAAAAGTTGGGAAGAAGATGGGCTGTTTTACTGTTTTGAAGAGTAAAGAGAAGAAAATGTCAGATAAGAATAAGATCAGACATGCTACACGCATTAATCCTCAGGGTCATTCACCTACTGTCCTTCCCGAGCCCCTAACACAAAAGCGGGCATTACATTCTGCCCCACCAAGCTTTAAAGTTAGAGTCTGTTCTGCCGCTTTAAGCATGGATGAAGCAGGACAAGACACGACTCTCATGTCAAATGAATGTGATGAATATGAGGAATCAAGGGGTCGTGTTGGATCAATGAAAGAATCTATCTCATCTAGTAGCCCACAACCCCTTCCTCTCCCCTCACCTCACCGTACTGCCTCCCTGAAGACTATGGGAAGCTTCAAAACTATGAATTCCAGTGGCGGCCGTTTCAGTGCCTCCTCGGGACCACTTCCGTTGCCTCCAGTGACAATGTCTTCTACAGGAAGTGTCCGGAACTTTTCTTATGAAGAGATTGCATCCGCCTGCCACAACTTTACCTCTGAGCTATGTGTGTCAGAAGGGCTTTCGTCTGTTATCTATAGTGCTTCCTTTGGGGATGATGCTAAGAAGCTTGACGCCACTATAACTCGTCTCAACCCATCTTCTCAGGTAATGTTTGAGTTGTGAGGTGTATATAGCTATAACTATTTAGAATACGCTTCCCATAACTTATCACTTAAGAGTAAAAGTGCTTTTATCATAAGTGCTTTCACGTTTAAGATGGTATTCATAAGTGCTTTCCCAAAATGTTATTCATTAAAAATGGAAAAAGTGTTTAGTTATAAGCATAGTTTCCAGTTTCATTTCATACATTCACTCATAAATCATAGTTTCTTTTTTCCATATAAAACACTCCTATTCAATGAAAATAAGTCAACTACTCTTAAAGGGGTCATATTGGGAATTTTTTTAGCTTTATATTTCTTTAGACACCCTCTATCCTTCCATCTTATCATGGGTATAAATCAAAGGTCAAATTATTGTCTCATTCAACTTTACAAACTACCGTTACAAAGTGGCTTTAACTTTCAGTTTTAGAGCCTTAAAAGCCAAGAAGCAGGCCTGCTTGGTATACTCAAAGACCATCTTGAAATTTTAGGTTGCATCTTCATCATGCCACATGTCATGAACAAAGTCTCCCCATTTTTTTTACCAAGTGTCTTTTGTTTTTCAGGGATTGAAGGAATTTGTGAATGAAGTTAACACTCTAGCCTCACTGCAATGCACTTTTCTTTGTAAACTGCTTGGTTTTCATGCACGCGAAGGATCGGGGCAGAGGATGTTAGTTTATGAAAGGCTTTTCCATGGAAGCTTAGATGGACTCCTATTTGGCAGATCTGGTGGTCCTCCCTTAGATTGGAATGCTAGAATGAAAATTGCCTTGTGTGCTGCACAAGGTCTCACTTTTCTGCATGAGGAAGGACCTTTTCAGGTAATCAACAAGGCCACCATAAGAAACTCTGACCAACCCACACAAAAATATTGAATCCATTATTCTCTCTTTAATATTCTGAATCTCTGCTGTGAGACTTTCTAACTGACCCTATGTTTATTTATGTTCTAACTAAATATTCATTTTGTATATGCAGGCAATGTTCCATGAATTTTCAACTGCAAATATACAAATTGACAAGGACTTTAGTGCAAAACTTTCAGGATATGGTTGTGTTACCCACATTCAAGAGACCGACATCTGTTGTAGTTCAGTGGTGAGAGCATGGTGCACTATCTTCTTCATATATTGTTTGGACCCCAAATTCTTAGAACAAACTTTATTTAGTGACAATTTGAGCCCCCACTTTCAGAATTATTAATATTTGCACCCCAACTTTGAAAAATAGCACTCTAATTTTCTTGTAAATTGGAGTTTGCACTCCATTATCATACTTTTTCTTAATTTTGGGGTGCAAAATATTAATGACTTAAAAAAATGTTATACAAAACATAAATTCAGATGAAAAAGTGAGGTGCAAAACTGCAAACTACAGCCCCCAACCCTATATTTATGAGTCCATTTTAAAAGAACAACTTCATCTATCAGGCACTCGCGAATCTTTCGGCAGAGGCACTGGAGAGGGGTTATCCGACTCCAAAGAGCAATGTTTGGAGCTTTGGGATTGTACTTCTTGAGTTGCTGACTGGGAGGAAAAATTTAGATTGTGGCCATCCAAAGGAAGAAATGAATTTAGTGAAGTGGACCCGGCCTTTTCTAGCCGATGATTGCAGACTATCACTTATCATGGACTCACAACTGAAAGGTCGGTTCCCAGCCAAAGCTGCTCGGACCATCGCCGATATTGCTCAAAGATGCCTGCATAAGGACCCTTCGGAAAGGCCCACCATGAGAACCATAGTAGAGCAGCTCAAGGCGGCTCAAGACATGAAGTATCCTTCCCGGTTTCCACTTGAGGAGCCAGGAAGAGTGAGCATGAAGCACATGTCGAAATCACATAGTCTAAATGGGATTGTTGTCTCACCCCCAAGGCTAAGTCTTTCGCCTTCACCACCGGCAACTATCAAACCACCCATTTCTCCTATAAGAAAGACAGGAATGCCCTTATCTGGTCGGTCTCGGACATGCTCTTACATCTCTTTGGGGGACTTGCATAGGCTGGAGAGTCAGAGATCTTTGACTCCACCCGTCCAAAGATCTAGTGTTGCAGGATTTTGAGTGTTCATAGACATCATCTTTTTTCCTTTCTTTTTTCTTCAAATTTTTCCTTTCCTTTCTCGGGAAGTGATTCTCTAAATGCAATATTGAAGATAAAGATAAGGTTTTAGCTTTCACCTTGCCATTCTTCAAGTGTGAAACTATGAGGAATGGTGGTAGTGTGGTACTATGTAGATATGTATTCGCTCGGATTAATTATTTTTCCTCTTATAAAGGAAGGGGTGCAGCTTCTGTTCTTGATTGGTGCAGAGTCACTGTGTATGTATTTGTATGATAGTAATATTCTGGTTAATTATCATTCTTGGAAGAATATTTATGGCTTGTTACACGTTTCAATTTGAGCAGTTTCCTTGCCTGGTATCAAACAAGCTGAAAGAAACAATGAAAATTATGATCTCTAAGCCCTTGTTTGGTTAGAGGGCTGTAGGGTCAGGGAAAGAAATTGAAGCAGAAAGGAAGGTTTAGACCAATTTTTAGTGAGATTACACTGGACTGTGCCTTACACGAGCAGGGTTCCATGATATAGTAACTCGAGATATTCAGTTTACAGTAAGAAAACTACGTAGTAATATTTTAATTGTTTTAATAAAATTATGAAATATGTCATAAAAGATAACTTCAGCCTTAAGAAATGCTAATCCTAGACCTAAGAATACAATCATACATGTGAATAAGTGAATTACTCTCAAACAAAGAATGCTAACACTAACAAAGTGCTCCATACTAGTGTGCCATATTTCTTTGTTTGGACTTCTACACGAGGAAAGGTGAAATTGAATGATTGCCATTGAATGATTGTAATTCGAAGACAAACAATACTAATCACCTAACTACCCAAGTAACTTGGAAATGGAAAACCCCAAATGTGAAATGTGAGAATCGTAATTTCTCACATAAATGTGAGAATCGTATTACTACACATTTTGTTTTTGGAAATGGAAAACCCGAAATGTGAAATGTGAGAATCGTAATTTCTCGAAAATATAGGATACGAAACATGGAGGAAACACGTAAATATTAAAAATATGAGGATGCATTTTTAATTTTTTTCATGTATGTACATGGATTTTTTCATTTATATACTCTCTCCGTCCCTATATAAAAGTCCTCTTTCATTTTACACACATTTTAAGAAAGTAACACTGTTTTGCACTGTTTTGTTTATCAAATAAGGAAAGGAGATTTTTATTTATGGTCGACCCGAAAAGGTAACATGAACTTTTATTTAGGGATGGAGGGAGTATATGCACATGATATTTTTCATATAACTTGCTTAATAACCCAATAAAAAATATTCTACATGTCCAAATTTAGAAATCATTACATATTGCTATGTACTACATGATTAAAAAAAGTGCAATTCATTTTTAGCGATGCATTGCATCAAGGCCGCTCCTGTCCAATTTTGGGCCTATAGGCGATATACTATTTGGCCTTATTTTCAAGACAAACAGTAAATTATACTTACTTAAAGTAAAAATTACGGACTATAATAAAACTAGGAGAAATTACTCTAAATAAGACTAAAAACGTTTGTATATTCCAAACTAAGATTATCATGTTTTTATTCTCTAAATAGAAGTAATTAATGTCATATTTTGGCAGTATTATATTTTACACATTGTAGTATTTTCCGAACATGACAGTAACTAATCCTGTTCAGAAAATAAACACATGACACTCATATTTTGAAATTCCCAAAAAAATTACTCCTATTTCAGAAATTCTCCCTACAACCATCTAATAGAGGTTATAAATAAAGATGAAATTCACTTTCATATTATTTGAATTGCATATTTGGACAAAATAACAACACAAGTATCACAAAAGAATATTATGAGGTAAAATCATAAATAATTGCTTTATAATCAATCTTTTCCAAGATCACATGTGCAATGTTTAAAATTGCGAATTCATTAAGTTTTTGAGGCATAATAGATAATTGGAATGATATTTGAGAATTGGGAGACACCAGCTGCACCCAAAGACAATTATATGAATTGGTAATTTTGTAATTAAAAGAATAATAAATCTTAAAGGCTAAAAAGATGTGAAGAGACGTGCTTTTATTGATTCAACAACAAATGTGTTGAATTACAACCAACTCTACTTAAAAATCAAAACTAAATTTATATTCTTTTATAAAACTTTTCTAGCTCTGTTCAAGACTTTTTACTTATGTTTAAAATTCCCAAATTGTCAACAAAAATTACACATTAGGCCTAATTAATTAATTGAAGTTATAAATAAAAAAGAAGTATACTCAGATTACATATAAAGAAAAAAAACTTGGGCCTAATTTTCTTTTTACTTTTTTCGGGCCTAGGGCGCTCGCCCATGCTGCCCTCCCCCTAGGACCGGCCATGATTGCATAATGAAATCTCACAAAGTTGTTAGAAGAAATAACACAGAAATCACTTATTATTTTTAAAAAGACATTATTTCCCATCATAGATCCTTATAAAAGAAAAAATTGAAAATGAAAGTGAAAACAAATGTTTGACAAATCACCTCTCTAGTGATAGAGCTCTTTCCAGAATTAGGCAAATATGGGGTACATCAAGTCTCGTGTAGTCGTGGGATTGGGATCCTCTACCCGACTAGAAGGGTGCCTTGCGCATCGGACGGGAGGAGAGCGGCCAACACAGCCTCGAGATTGGCGAAAAAGTGGAGCCCAAAATCTCCGACCGTTGAATTGTGGATCGGACGACCAAGAGGAAGCAAGGCACTCTACCTTACTCTAAAGTAAGGTAGAGGCTCCGGATCCGTAGTCGTGTAGGGGTGACAATGGGCAAGATTCATTCCGTCTCCCGCCCTACTATCATGACAGGTTTATGCGGGTGCCTTTTGTAGTTTTGTAGATTCTTTAATTTGATTTACATAGGCTCTCAAATCATTATGAGCCAAATTGATTACCTTCTCTTTTGGCTTATCATCATTATCACCAAATTGATTGCCTTCTCTTTTATCTTATCATCATTATCAATCAACTTTTTTAAAACACTTAATTTTCTATTTTGATGATTGAATTGTTTAATGATCAAAATAAGTAAAGTTGTTATAATTTGGTGACGATCACATTGGGAGATGTGACTCTACTAGCAGGGCTACCAATCCAAGGCTGGATAGTTACTGTGACTGCATGTAGACTATGGGTTGATGTGGTACACAGTTTGTTGAGAGAGCGGTGTATATAGTGGACAAGACCCCATCAGTAATATCCACAATCTCTGCAGATTACATGAGATGGTATCACACCATCACACATGTGTCCATCTCTCCCAATTTTCCTACCTACCGATGATTACCAGCCTAGCTCAACCACTCTTCATATAACGGTACACAGTATATTCACATAAATCACTTTATTTATTTATTTATTTATTTATTTATTTATTTATTTATTTATTTATTTATTTATTTATTTATTTATTTATTTATTTATTTATTTATTTATTTATTTATTTATTTATTTATTTATTTATTTATTTATTTATTTATTTATTTATTTATTTATTTATTTATTTATTTATTTATTTATTTATTTATTTATTTATTTATTTATTTATTTATTTATTTATTTATTTATTTATTTATTTATTTATTTATTTATTTATTTATTTATTTATTTATTTATTTATTTATTTATTTATTTATTTATTTATTTATTTATTTATTTATTTATTTATTTATTTATTTATTTATTTATTTATTTATTTATTCATGTGTTTATCATTAATAACCATGCTTTCATTACAGACACGAGCTTTGCATACTATCCATGACAGAACCACTGCTGTACTTGATGAGAGGGTAAATGTACATGGATATCATGAGTTATGCTCGGGCATTGCTGCACTGTGTGCTGATGTTTTGGGCCGAGTAGACCATGGATATGTGGCCATCTCTCAGTATTCCACGTCATCTACATCCACAGCAGAGTCTTCCCTGACACTACAATGTGAGAGAGTGATTCTTCAGCCTCATAACCAGCGCAGTCGCCTCTGACCTCAGGCATAGGCACAAGCACAACCGCATGAGCTTTATGATGATGATCACGTTGACTTGTGATATTTGCCTTTTACATTATTGTGTGAAACATGAACAAATTGATTGAGTTATTTTCTGAAATACTAGATTTATTATCAACTTTAAGTTATATTTCTAGTATTGTGATCAAATGTAGTTCCATTGATTCATTTTGTGTCTCAGATATGTTTTGTTTTTAGCAACCTTTATAGACTATAAAGAGCAGCTACTGGATGTTTATGAGTTGTTTGTACTATACTGAATGGGTTTTTTTCCCGGTTGAATGAGCTGTTGTGGTAATTATTGGGCAGAAGAGCCGTCACTCGAAATGGCAGCTTTTGTACTGTAAAGTAGAATGGCCATTTCGAGTGACGGCTTTTGTACTGGACAGAAGAACCGCCACTTCAAGTAGCGGCTTTCCTTAATCACAGTTAACTCCAACAGTATTTTGAGAATTATTTTTAAGTGAGCAGTATTTTGAGATTATTTATTGGGGTAATTTGAGTTTCCACCCCATATTATTGTCTAAATTGGACTTTGCCCCCGTTTTTAAAAATCTTTGTTTTTGCACCCTAACCTTATATGAAAAGACAAAATGCGCTCAAGTAAGAATACGTTGAAGGCCAACAAAATTGTGAATGGAGGGATATTTTCGTCTTTTCAAGTGAAATTGGGTGCAAAAAGTCAAAAACAAAGATTAAAAAAAAGAGTCCTGCTTGGGGTACCCCAATTTGTACACCGGACGGTGTACACAGACATTTGGACAGAAAGTTCTGTCCTCTTTCAAACGAATGCAATTCAGGGGTGGGTACAAAATATGGTACATTTTGGGGTACCTTTAGAATTTTTGTAAAAAAAAATGGGTGCAGGTACAGCCCTTTCCTCATTGCCCCCCGTAGAAGGCACGGCCCTGCACGCAATCTGCTCTCACTTCGCCTTCCATGACTGCCATGGCCGATATCGCCGGCCTCAAGCTGGCCTTCTGCCCCAACACCGCCGTTGGTCCTTTTTCCTCCACGCCCCTTTCATTTTCATCACCCACCTTACATCCTAATAAAGTGTCCTTTCGCTTCAAGTTCTCCGGTAAGTGTCTCCTTTCGTACTTTAGAAATTCCCCAATTCCTGGTTTAACGTCTTTTCTTCCCTGAAATTTCAGCAATGCATGCGATTTCCAGCAATGATATTAAAATTGGCAGCAACATTGAAGTGGATGGAGGTCCTTGGAAGGTTATGGGTATTTTTTCCCCTATCTGAACTTTCCTGCTCTTTTGTGCTTATGAGTAGGGCCTTCTAATGAATTTGGAGGCCACGGTTCAAAATGTAAAAGCGGGCCTCAAATTAATATAAAAAATTATAAAAAACTCTCAATGGAAATATTTATACTCAAATCAATGGAATAATGTATCTATATTTTTCTTTTTCCCTAGCTAACTGTATTTTATTGATTAGTATTGATATATATGGAGTGCTTATGAGTATGAAATGGCTTACCTTTTCGTAGAATTATGCATAATTATATAACAACAACAGAAACAACCACATCATCCAAGACTTTTAGCCCCAAAAGAGTTTGAGTATATTTTCTCTGTATCAACATTTAGAATTTTATATTGGGTGTTTTTGTTACTATGAAGATGAGTTTGTCTATATTGATATCAGCACTTTACTTCAAATTTCACTTTTCCTGCTCTCATTGGCTTCACCTTTCACAATTAGAACTACTTGTTTTCTTTGGCATGTCAATATGTGTGTATCAGAATTTCAACATGTTAAACCTGGCAAAGGAGCTGCATTTGTGAGAACCACTTTGCGGAACTATCTCACCGGAAACACAGTCTCGAAAACAATGCGAGCTGGAAGCAAGGTAAAATTTCGGAGACATGCTCCTTGGTAGTAGAATGCCTCCACCCCACGGCCCCACTCAGTATTTTGTGTACATAATGCGGTTGGATGAACTACACGGCTTTAATAATTGTGTAGGTAGAAGAAGCAGATATTCTAAAGGAAACCAAACAATTCACATATAAAGATGGTTCCCAGTTTGTGTTCATGGACCTGGTATATTTCCTTTCACTTCACAGCAAATGACAGCATAAGTGTACTGCTTCATGCTGCATCTTCATTTATAAAATGTATATTCATTAATGTACAAAAATTTGGAAAATTCGTAAGGTAACCATCAAACATTGATATTTCTAAAATTTAACCAATGGTTTACTTTAGGAAAAGTTCAAGGATATTTTAGCATCATTCAGGGTTATTTATTTTAGGAAACAAGCAGAGTTTCTTCTCACGAAAAAGAGGGCCATTTTGAGAAATCCGAAAATATCAAGGATTATCCCAGTAAATTTGTTTCATCTCTTGTAAATATCAAGGCCATCTTGAGGGTCATTATTCTTTTGAAATAATGACTTTTTTGTATTACTAAAATAAAGATGATGGAAAAAATGTGCAATATTATTTAATATTTATAGTGTCTGACTATGTCCAATTTTACATTGTTGTGCATAAGATGTTACACTCATAGTAATTTTAGTCACAATTTTGTCAATGAATTCAATTTCCTATTATATAAGAGAAAACGTCTATCATTTTGCAGAGTACTTATGATGAGTTCCGCCTCAATGAGTCAGAAGTTGGAGATAAAGCAAAGTACTTGAAAGAGGGCATGGACTGCAGTTTGCTTTTCTGGAAGGGAAAAGTAATTTACTGTTATTAATATATTGGATAGTTTAATTTATTACTTCAGTTATTAGTTTATGACTTCATCATGCTTGGTTTATGGAGGATACACAGTAAATTGACAATGGTGTTTCTGATGTTGCATTACTTTTTATAGGTTATTGACTTTGATCTCCCAATCACAGTGAAGTTAATAGTAGTTGATGTTGATCCTGGTGTTAGAGGAGATACAGCCCAAGGTATGCTACTAATCATCAAAATCTAAAATGAATGTTGAATCTCATTGATAAAGGATACACAGTTGAAAAGCCATGAGTTGTAAAGCTGCCTGTAACTATGAGATTAGTAGTTGCAGAAGTGGGATGAGAAGTTATTGCGAGTGTAGGAAGGAAATTAATAAAACAGCTTTGGTTTTTATATTAAAAAACTTGAAAATGTTTTTAATAAAGATATTAGTTTTAAATATTTGACAATATTAATTGCTTTGTCTCGCCTACGGTGGTTTGGTCATGTGCGTAGAAGACCAAGTGATGCACCTGTCAGACGTGTTGAGATGTGTGGAGAAGAGTTAAGGAAGAGAGGAAGACCCAAACAGACGTGGGTTAGGGGAGTCCGAAGTGATATGCTTCTTCTTGGGTTGGATGAGGGTATGGCTTTGGAGAGAGCAAAGTGGAGGGCGGGTATTCGTGTGGAGAAGTGATCTCGTATTATTATTTCACCTCATTTTTTCTTCTTCTTATTTTTATCCTTTTATCCTTTTATATATAAACATTATTTTTATCCTTTTATTTTATCATTTTTAGGTATATTCATCTCGTTTTATATTATCTTTTTTATAATAGTTTATTTTTTTATCTTTATTTTCTTTCTTTTCCTTTTGGTGGTGATATCATGTATAGATTCATGTTAGCCGACCCCAATATCTTTTGGGACTAAGGCTTGGATGTTGTTGTTGTGACAATATTAATTGCAGATGGGTTGAAACTAACTGCCAGACGATTTAAAACAAAAATTGTAAAGAACACCATTTTACAAGAAAAAACCGAACAGAAGGTTCCACCAGTTTCATTTGCATCCAGTAAGCTTTTAGAAATTGTCATTCGTCGTTGATACACACCCATAAGTGAGGAAAACAACCCTTTTGCAGTGTTGCACCATGGCTTTTGGTCATTTAAGTTTAAGTCAAAGCAACAATGCAAATCCCTGATAAGGCTCCTTAATAAGGACTAAATAAATTTGAAGTGTTCATTATGAATTTATGATCTGTGAACCTATGTGGATTTAATACCTATAAGGCTATAACACAAGATAATATCTAATGTGAGAACCATTTTTTCTTTGGTTATGTATTACAGGTGGATCAAAACCAGCTACCCTTGATACTGGGGCTATTGTTAACGTTCCATTGTTCATTGATAAAGGAGAGGAGATTGTGGTGGACACTAGAACTGGGCAATACATGAGTCGAGCATAGTAGGCTGCATGCTGCTTGGGAAAAGGTTTTATTATCCCACTTATAATTCCTCATTTAGATTTCTGAAGCTTCCTTCAAAATGCCATTATAATGTTTTGTTTGTTTATTTGCAAAATTATATCAATGCATTGCTGCTGGATATGTTAATAGAATAGTTTATACTTTTTAGATTTGCAGACAAAGTATAAACAAACAATAGCCTACTTCTGACATCTAGTTGCTATGGTTGATGCTTTTACATGAATTTTCCTAGTGTTAGCAGCAGTTAAGTACCCTAGTGTTAGCAGAAGTTAACACTAGGGTACATGAACTGCGTTTTACTCTATTCCTAGTGTTAGAGAAATTTTCCTAGTGTTAGCAGAAGTTAAGTACCCTAAGTAGATTCACCTCAACCAAGCTCTACTTTTGAGTCCTGACATCTAGTTGCTATGGTTTATGCTTTTACATGAATTGTGTTTTTCCGTTTTCCCAATAAAGTTTTTTAAATAGTTACTGATCTTATTAAATGCACTATTAGCGTGTTTCTCTTTATTATTAATTATTACACAAGTGTTTGGGATCTTTGTCCTGAATACTAATGTGGGCCGTAGAAACCCCCAATGGTCCTCTAAGGGATTCAAACTAGTGGCATTAAAGAACTTTTTGCTTCTGGGTTGAAACCAGTTGAATAACCTTTGAAGGTTACTACTCCGTCCCATAATGGTTGTCCACTTTCAATTTGGCACGATTATTAATAAAGTGGTTGAAAAGTAAAAGTTGTGGTTGAGATTTGAGTATAATAAAGTGAATTGATAAGAACCACATATTTCATCCAAAAAAGGAAACAAGACATTCATTTTGGGACAACCCAAAAAGGAAAGTAGGACAACCAAAATGGGACGGAGGGAGTATGTGTTTCTCTCCATGCTTAGGGGGTATATTCGGTCCGGAATTTCATAGACTTTCAATGACTCCTTAAGTGGTAGAATTATATGAAGTTTAATGGAGTGTCATGGACTTATTTTGACTTTATTAAAGTTTGCAAGAGTTTATCTAACTCTATCTCATATACATTTAGACTTATAATGTGACTAGTCAACAAAAGTCATTGAAAATCTGAAGGGTTTAATGCACCAAACCCCTCGTGAAATATAGATTCGGCGTAGTAGCCCCATGTGATTTAAAAAATGCGTCAAACCCCCCGTGTTATAGTTATTCATGCGCAAAACCCCTTCTATGAACAAATTTAATTGCCAAATAAATGAAAAATGATTAGTTTTCTTGCATAATTTAGAAAATTTGACAAAGTTACTTGCATATTCAATCAAGATAATCTGAAGTGATCTTCTGACAATGCCGATAGGAACTGCTGTCCCGATTGAACTGGAATTGGCTGATTTCAAAATTGTAAAATGTGTTCTTGGAGGGGTTTTTGAGCATGAATAATTTTAACACGGGGTTTGACACATTTTTAAATCGCCAAGGGCTAATGCACCGGATTTATATTTCACGAGGGGGTTTGGTGCATTAAACCCAAAATCTGAATTGTATACGTCTCAACATGCATTGCTCTTTTTTGTATTCATAAAAGCTTAATACTGGAGTTCATATTCATAAATGCTTAATACTGGAATTCATATGGTATCTATACATGTGGCTTGTAGTACCAAAGTTTCAAAATACAATGGTCATTTATCAGCCATATAAACTGTACACCCATAAAGTTTAGTGGAATGGATGTAGTAGTATTTTAAGCTTTAATTTAATAAGGTTCATCTTTCAATAAACTAACAAGATTCATATTAAGGAATGCATTTACGTGGAAAAGATGAAAGTTAACTATTTTGATGAATTAATTTTTCACTATTCATAAAAATAACCAAAAAAAATTGCATTGCTAATGCTATCTTTATTAGAAGTAATTTCAAAATGTCAACATTTAGATTTAATTCAAGAGGATAAACATCAAAATCCGTGCATATCCCCTCAGGGTAGTTTCCCTTCTATCTGTAGACTAAGCCATTAACAAGGAGCTAATCCCCTCAGAGTTCAACTCACTGCTTCTAAAGACGAATCTTCTCTTGCATATATATAATTCAGTTTTTTGTATACCTCTTCTATAACTAGTGATACACTGAGTTCAGTTTAGCGCTTCTAGCTATTGTACAACACACACAAAGGAGTAAAATTCCTACTTACTGCAGGCCTGCAGTGACAAGCAGATCTCCAGCAACTATGATTCTATGAATCATCCAGGCAAAGTTGGGACCGTGAGAGGTTCAAAGGTAGGATGGAGGTGAAAATGAGGCACGCATGGATAATTTGGGAATCATGGGCCTATTAGCGTTCGACCTAATGTAAATGCAAGATCATTTGACATTTTTATTTTAACTGAAGTCACTTCATCTATAAAAGGCTACTCATACAATGATTAATTATATTTAGAAATTTCAGAACATTTTAGGTGATTGTGACAAACATAGCTCCTACCTCACTACCTCTTTCTTGAGATTAAGACATGGTGATTGGCATAAATATTAAGAAAAGGTGAGATTTCTGCGGTTGGATATTGAATCTGTAAAAGTAAGAATGCTTTAATAGCCACAAAATATGACCAAATTTGACATGTGAAAATATTTTAGCACTGCTTAAAATGAACATGTGATGCGAACAAAATGGGATGCAGGGATTGGAGTGCATTCTAAGCCTTGAATTGTTAGCATTTTGCACGACTTGTTTACATTTACTAGTATGGTACCCGTGCAATGCACGAGATAATAATATGAAGTATGTTTGTAATTTGTAATTCTAACAATTTTGGTTATTTATATATGGCAATAAAAATAGAATAATTTAAAATGAAAGTGAAATGCATGCACAATAATAATATACTACGTAATAAACATGTAGCTCGATGGGTGGAGTAGAGAATTAATCACAATCAAAGGCATCGAATATAAAGTGTCACTGACATAAGAATCAGATGATTGAATCAGATGATTAAAATTGACAAAAACTCTAATAAAAATAAAAATAAAAATAAATTCAAATATTTTACATTTGACAATTTAAACATTGTTTTATTAGCAATTGTTTTTGGTACTCTAAACCAAAAATAACAACACTCATGAAAATAAAAAAATCCAAATGAAAAAATATTAATAATGTGGAAGTGTGGAACACAAAGGGGGACCATCTAAATTATAAATATCTGCATTATGAAGGTGGGTGTCATGAATTTGAATATGAGTTTTATATATAATACATGGGCCAAACATTAATCAAAATTCTAACGATCTACAAAAGGGTTAAGTTTACGTTTTTTTTCCTTTTAGTATCAATCAACTTTTATAGTCAATGCATTAATGCTACGGTGTAATTATTGTCTCAACCTTTGTTTTTCCAGCCAACATTATTTGTAAAGCAAAATCTGTTGTGTTAAGTAGCTCATATTAAATTTAGGCCCTTATATTCAGCTTAATTCCATTGTGTAACCTTGACTATAAATGGCCATATATATCAACTCAAATTGAGGCTCTAGATAGTTCTCCTACTTCTCCCATCCATTGTGCATTCTCATCTGTTGCAGGCATATCATTCAAACGAAAGACAACAGGTATACTTCATGATATGGTTTTATTATTATATTACTATCACTCTTATCCTTTATCATCAACATCATTACTACTCCCTCTGTCCCTGAATGTTGTTCCAATTGCGGATTACGAAGGTTGACCGACGATAAAGTTAAATGATCCCTGTGAAAACTCAGATTATTTTTAGTAAATAAATTTTTTTTCATATTCAGAAACTTCATTAAACCCGCTACAAAGTCTGCAAAAAAAAAAATCAATTTTCATAAAGTTTTGATACAAAAAATAAGAGTTTAAGAGTGATTTAAGTTGACTCTCGAAAAGCGGAATGGAACTAAATTCAAGGAGAGACAGGATACGATTTTTTAGAAAGAAATATATGGAGTTAAGAGCAAACATGGAATAGAAAACCGTATTACGGAGTAACACGTGGCTTTCTTTCTCAACATTACTCCGAATTCTTTTCGAATTTCGACCAAAACATTCATACTACGTAATTTCTAATTTTAGATGACAATTTAATAAGGAGTAAGTCAATCAGTAGTCTCATACTTCTCTAATATAGGTTTTTTTTTTGTTTTCTCATACTCTCATATAATGTAAAGTAATTGACTATTTGTAAACATCAAGTATAAATGATGTACAACCACACTATTAGAACAAACATTACACTTAAAATTGTCAGCAGGTAATGAATAGGAAAATACACATTGTGTTTCTAGTCACACTTAGTGGCACACTAATAAGAAAAGTACAAAATAAGAAAATAAGAGTACCAAATAGGGAAATGTGAAAATTGTAGACCGTCATTCACCTCTTTTCTCCACACCTCTTTTCCCTCCTATGTAGTGTGATAGTTAGATCAATCCGCTCTGAACTTGAACCTTCTTTAATCTCTTTTCCCCATCACAGTAGGACCCCTAGTCCTTCAATTTTATCCAATATGTAAGTGAAATAAAAGTAGATAAAACAATACCAGATAAGAACTAATTGAAATATTAATGGTTACCAAGTTGAGAAAGCAAACAGGGAATAAAAACGGCATGCACATCAATATTGCGCACACATTGAAATCACATTTGCTGAAGACTATTTATAATGTGGCTTTGGGTTAGTATTTTTTTTACAGTTGGTGCCTGGACTCTGGAGGTCATGGGAACAACATTACGTGCAACAATAATGCGTGGACGTCGTGTACAGAAAACTGTAATGGGAACTCCCAGCAATAATGGACTGCCAGGTGTGTGGATATGAGAGTTTCTAGGGTGATGCATGTGTGTGTTGTAACTATTTTCTTTTCTTTACTGGCCACATCGATTTTTATGAATAGTTGTCAAATGTTAGCCAATTAGTGTGTGACACGTATCTATTGTAAGTCCACGCTTAGGACAGGTTGTGCCACACGATTTTGTTTTTATGTACTCCCTCCGTCCCTAATTGTTGTTCCAAAGTAAAGTGGCACGGTGATTAAGAAAGTGGGAATTGTGTGGTGGAGAATTGTGCAGAGGAGAGAGAAATGCTGTGAACCACAAGTTCTTTGCCAAAAAGGGAAAGTGAACTTCTTTTTGGGACGGACGAAAACGGAAAGTTGGAACTTCTTTTAGGGATAGAGGGAGTATATATAAAGATAATGCATTTCGCACTGTAAATGCTTTCTAATTTCTGTGTTGGGTATTAAATTTTGAGCTTTCATTCATCTTAATAAGTTAATCTTTGTTGAGTGTCGATTCCTTTCCGGCTCAGGTCTCCAACCCCCTTGCTATACTCTCACACACCACCCTAGGCTAGACCACAACACAACTCCAAGCTTCTTCTCTACCACTAAGGTATTCTCTCTCACACTCTCACACAAAGGAAATGGAGAAGAAGAAGGGCACTGCTATCTCTAGTTTTCACGCAGGCTGCTCTCTCAAGGAAGAAGAAGAGCTACATAAATAATAGGCTTGCCAACAAGAGGACACTCACGGGTGATGCAAAGACAAGGAAAGACTGCAGCAGACAACTCAAGATGGGGTCACTCCACATAAGGCAATAGCCATAATATTGGTTAGGAAAGATTCAAACAAGAGGTGCCAAAGTGGGAGTAAACATGGGGTGCAAGTCAATAATAAAGTGTAAGGGAGGCCTTGGTAGGACCAATACCTCCAACATTCTCCACCTTATTGGTAGAGTAGCAATACAAAGTTGTGAGGAGACTCATCATCGCCGGATTATTACAAGTACATCATTGCGATCATACAAGTAATAGATGAGAACCAAAGTTCCCTTTCGGACCAAGCTTACCATGCAAACCCACTTCACGGTGGACTGAACTCTACCAATCGGTCCTCGAGTTCAGAACCAAAACCATCACAAAACTATTAACAAGCACAACACATGTTAATAGACCACGCAAGCAAGCATCCGGGAGAAGTTGGGGATTCCAACTAATCCAACAACCACACATAACAAGCACAAAGAAAATAAAAGAAACAATATTATTTCTATAACTAGCACAGGTAGAGCTCACATAATCACTTGGTATCACATTTTCAAAACACAAAGAAAATAGCATACCAAATATCACAAAGATTTTAATTAAAAGAGAATTAAGCACATTTAAAGCAGACTCAGTGGAAATATAGTCAAACACATTGCACATATTATTTCTCTCATGCTTCCTAATGTCTCTATCTCTAATAACATGGCAATCACGCAACTCAAGCATATTGCACACAACATTCATATCATGCTCCACCTTAATAGAAATATTATTTTCTTTATTTTCAACATGAAAATCATTTTCATCCACAAATTTGGGTTCAGTTTCAACAAGTAAATCGGAATGAGATTCAACAGGCAAATGCTCCACCTCATTTGGAGCAACATCAGGAGAAACAAGCAGGCAAGGAAATTCATTTTCAACAAAAATGACATTTCTACTCATCAACACATTGAAGCAAGTTTCACTCCTACACCAAAGCCTATAACCTTTCATGCATCCATGATATCCTAAGAAAACATATTCCTTAGTCCTAGGTTCAGATTTATCATTCACACGATTCACATAAGCAGCACAACCAAACACTCTCAAATTTGGCAAGTCAAGCGGTTTGCCCATGAACACAGATTCAGGGCATTTCCCTCCTAAGGGAACAGACGGGGACAGATTAATCAAATCAACAGCATAACAAATAGCTTCCCCCCAGAACTTATTAGAGAGCCCAGATGAAGCTAACATAGCCCTCACCCTCTCTAATAACGTTCTAACCATCCTCTCAGCAACCCCATCCGGTTGGGGTGTGGAGGGAACAGATTTATGCATAGAAATTCAAATACCCCAAGTATCACATAAATCACCAAGCTGACTATCACAGAAATCAAAACTGACTGTGGTCCTTAAAAAATTAATTTTCTTACCGGTTTGTTTTTCAACAAGGGTTTTCCAGTTTTTAAACTTATCAAAAACTTCAGATTTATTCTCAATCAACAAAACCCACACTTTCTTTGAAAAATCATCAATCAACGTCAGAAAATAATTTTTCCCACCATGAGTGGAAACACCATAAGGACCCCACAAGTCAGCATGAATACAATCAAGCATATTAGTACACTTAGGCAGATCAGGAAAACCAACTCTAGACTGTTTTCCTAGCACACAAGGTTGCACACAATTCACAGAATCAAGTACGGGTTCAGCATGACAAACATACAAGTTGTTTTTCATCTCAGCTTTGAAAACAACTAAGCAACCCTTCACAACTTTCATGATTCCCTTTCCCCATTTTCCCTTCAAACCCTCATTTTCAAGAGAAGCACAAGACAGCAAATTACAGCATAGCTCAGGAACATGCCTAACATTCTTCAAAGTAAGCACATAACCAGAAGAAAACCTAAGGCATACATCTCCTATTCCTAGCACATTGCATTTCTTCTTATTTGCTAAAGACACAAAGCCATGCTCAATCTCTCTATAGTTTGAAAAAACATTTTTCAAAGGGGACATATGAAAAGTACAACCAGAATCTACCACCCAATCTGATTTACCCAAAGAATCAGATATCACAGAACTCAAGTAGTCATAATCACATAGATTTGTCATAAAAACATCACCTAAATCATCTTCACACGTAGTCAAATTAGCATGCTCACTATGCTCATTTTTCCTAGATTTAGGACAGTCTCTTATGAAATGACCAGGTTCGTGACAATAATAGCAACGCCTCGAATTAGACCTAGACTTAGATCTATGTCGTCTACTATTATTTTCTCTACCCCTCACATGCATAACTTCCTCGGATTTTCTACCCTCACCCATCTGTTTTAAATCTAATTCCTTACTCTTAAGACCATTTACTACAATGTCAAGAGTCACATTATCTCTACCATACTTAATAGCAGATTTCACATTACTAAAGGAATCAGGAATAGCATTTAAAAGAGCAATGGGAGAATAATCATCTATATGCTTATCACCACACAACTTAATATCCGAAATAAGTTTGGTAAAAACATCTAGATTTTCTTCAATATCTATAGACATATCTAGTCTAAATTTGAAAAATTTCTCAAGTAAAAATATCCGGTTAGGCAAAGAGGTTTCAGTATACAGTTCATCTAATTTATTCCAAAGAACTTTAGCACTTTCTAAAATTCCAACTTTTCTAATCACAGAGTCAGATAAGTTCAAATAAATCACAGAACATGCATTTTCATTCATTTCAGCCCTTTTCTCTTCTGTGTCAGAAATTAAATAGGTTTCGCCAACTGCTTTAAAACATTTTTGTTGTATTAAAATACATTTAATTTTTTGCTTCCAAATGCTAAAATCAGATTTTCCATTAAATGGAGCCATACCATACTGATTATAAGCAGACATTTTCACAGAGAAAAATAAGCAACAAAAGAAAATGTAAATTTCGCTGAAAAACAATTTAAATATTTATAAGGCTACAACTATACGGAGCAACTAGCACGAACACGCGGGGAGTATTAATGAGCACCAAACTCAACTTCAAACCCCTTGTTCTTCCGTATAAGCACGAATAAATAATAAATTTTCAGCACAAACACAATACAACAATTTAATCAATTTTAACAGCAGTAATAAACCTAAAACAAATTTCTACACAATAAAAGATTAAAATCACTACAAAAGCGATAAAAGGGATAAAAGTCAATATACCGGAGCGAAACCCTAGGAGAGGCGTTTCGACCTTACCCACCCAATTTTAAAAATTGGGATTATTCAGAGTTGACTGACTGTTACTGGTTTGACTTAGATTTGACCGAGTTTGACCTGCTTCCAGCTTCCTCCAATGAAGCGGCAGTGTCCAGCCTCCAGGTCACGTCCAGCAATTGCAGCCCAACCCAATTCTTGAAGTCCAGCAGTTGACTTCAACGTTTGGCCACCAAGGTCTGACTTCCAAGTCTCGCGTGCTGCTACAGGAACAAGAGTTCCTCAAAGGCCAGTCTCCAAGCGTCCAGGTGCAGCTCCAGTTTGGCCCAAGAAAGTTTCAGCCCAAAATCAGCCCAAGTTCAGCTATCACTTCCCTGCGTCCAGAATCAGCTTCAAACAGCTTCGCGTACTGTTCTCTGCGGTAGAAGTTCCCGTCCAGGTGCGTCAACAAGATTCGAACTTCAGCCTTCTGCGAGCAACGAACCCAGCACCTAGGTGAAGACGGCTGACTTACAGGCGGCGATGAGCAGGACAGAACTTCGGTGATGGTTCTCAGGCAGGCGACTCCAGGCGGCGGATTTCAGGCGGAAGGCGGCTCCAGCGACGAACCAATCGGCGAGCGATGACATCCCTGCAACAGCGTAGAACCAGATAGCGTCCCAGCGGCGTCAATCTCTAGACTCTAGCGACCTTCAAGGACCTTGAATCGACGGCGTACGGCGGCGGTGTGGCTCCAGACGGCGGAATCCGGCGAGTACTTCCCTGCCACAGCCTGCTTCCAACTGCTATCAGGTCAGGCGAAGATTCAGCGAGTGTCCAGCGACCTCCAGGACCTCAAATCGACGGATGGCGGTGGTCGGCAGCAGACGGCGGTGGACGGCGGTGGACGGCGGAATCCGGCTCTAATACCACTGTTGGGTGTCGATTCCTTTCCGGCTCAGGTCTCCAACCCCCTTGCTATACTCTCACACACCACCCTAGGCTAGACCACAACACAACTCCAAGCTTCTTCTCTACCACTAAGGTATTCTCTCTCACACTCTCACACAAAGGAAATGGAGAAGAAGAAGGGCACTGCTATCTCTAGTTTTCACGCAGGCTGCTCTCTCAAGGAAGAAGAAGAGCTACATAAATAATAGGCTTGCCAACAAGAGGACACTCACGGGTGATGCAAAGACAAGGAAAGACTGCAGCAGACAACTCAAGATGGGGTCACTCCACATAAGGCAATAGCCATAATATTGGTTAGGAAAGATTCAAACAAGAGGTGCCAAAGTGGGAGTAAACATGGGGTGCAAGTCAATAATAAAGTGGAAGGGAGGCCTTGGTAGGACCAATACCTCCAACATTCTTCTACGATTAAGAGTAGTTTAACATTTTATATGTTAATTTATTTTTAATGTTTTTTTGATGTGGGAAAGGTAAATGAATGGGAACCCGAACTCCAACAGTCTATTTTTAATAATGAGTGTTAGTTAAAACAACCAAACGATTCATAATCACCGAAGTGAAGCTATCCAAGAAAACTTCTTACCCAACGGGCAAAGTTAGATACTAGAATAGGCTTAAATAAATCAGACTAAACCAGGTTAGATTTTGATAGCTCTAAAATACATAGAGAGTACAGAGTAGACATTTACCAGATCAGATCGGTTTAGACCAGACTAGAATTAAACGGATCAGACTAGACTAAACAAAATAAAATCGGGATAAGGGTCAGTTTGGTCCTCGAAGTTGCAAAAAAAGAGTCAAATAAGTCCTTATATAGAAGATTCTGTCCGGAAGTGCCATTTGAGGTGGCTCCCAGTGGAATTTTTTGATGAATTTTTTTGAGCATCTTATTCATTAAGTCTAGTTTACATATATCAAATTTCAGATACAAATTCAATCGGGAAGACATTCAAATGAATTCTTGAAGATAATTGTGCCGTTAAAAGCGCAGTTATCTTCAAGAATTCATTTGAATGTCTTTCCGATTAAATGTTTAGCTATCCGGACATGAATAGTTTTGTATTTCTGTTTTTATTGGTCAAATATGATATTGTACGCAAATCAACTTAGTTTTAAGGGAAACATTTTCCAACAGTTTTTTTTCTCACGAAAATACATTTTACTTTTAAATAATTTTGAAAATGAATATTTTACCGTTACAAATTGACCTAATTTCCTGTTCAATGGAACGCAAATACAGCCGAATTGTGATGGTAAAGATGTGCTTTACTTTGAGTGTGATAGAATGGAATTCATCCTACATCTTCCTTTTGAGACAAAAAATGAAAACAAATATTGTTACTTAATTTGTTAAAGTAATCAAAGGAAAAGAAATAATTTCATAGACATGAGAACTGGAACAAACGACTTTTTTACAACTCATTCGAACTGTTCAAGTGTTCAACCATATAAAGGCTAATGAGCTAGATGTCATTCACTCATTCGTGTTCAATGTATGTTCTTTGAAAATATCTTCCTCTTTACCATAGGATTAAGCTTAATGGTAGATTGTAACATGTAAGTGAAGTTATATTATTGCTATCGTCTATGCATCCAAACATGTATTTATAATTTGATACACCAATATCACCGTGTATGTGTATAAATCTAATATTCATCTTTTAAAGGAAAATATTCATATAAATATATTTTCCAATTTCCATCGATGCGTAGAATACTAGAATTCTACCTAAAATTTGAAAAGGGAAAATTGTACTTAATGTTCTCTCATTTATCACAATCTAAACAGTGGAATAAATTGCAGGTTTAGTCAATTTTGTCATTAATAAAATAGCAAATTGTATTTTTTACCATAAAATATCATTCCTTAAATGTGAAAATATGTTTAAATATGTTCCTCAGTTTTTGCATCATATAGTAAATATAGTCTATGTCCTTCATAATATAGACATAAAATTTGTTAAATTAAGTATTCACTTCAATTATAATCACTGCAATTAGTGACCATCGTCAACGTTGACTAGTGATCACAGTCAGCTAGTGACTACCGCAAGCCACAGTAACTACTGCTGGACAATTACAATTACAATCGTCCATTAACCATCGTCCCACCCCGTCCAGGGCCCGTTGCCCTGCCCCTTTCGAGCACCGCCCGCTCCCCAACCCCAACCACCTCTCTAGTCCCAACCTCGATCCTGTGAAATAATGGGAAAGGTTACCCAATAGGATACCTGGCAGATATATTTATAATAATAAAAGTTTCCAAAGATACAAAGGATTCCTAATTTAATATTAGGCTATTTCACCCCTTCAAACTGTGCGGGAGATACAACGCGCAGGTTGTTCTTAAAAAATGAAATTGCTGACTAGAGAGACTCTTAGTAAAAATATCTGCCAGCTGAAGACTAATAGGAACATATTTAACGACAAGATCACCATGAGCCACACGTTCACGAACAAAGTGATAATCTATCTGAATATGCTTACTCCGAGCATGCTGAACAAGATTGGTTGTCAAGTAGGAAGCAGAGATGTTGTCACAAAATAGACGTACCGGTGCTGTAACTGGAAAACCGAGTTCGAAAAGGATGGACCCTCTGTTCAGCCTCTAACAGGCTCCGATGAAGAATGTTTGGTGGAAAATTACTCCTTGAATAAGATATGAGAATACTGTGTATGTGTAAAACTGTAAATTAAAACGATTCCGTAAATAAAAAATAGCACTCGTAGAAATTTAGAAGGTAGGCAAAAAGATGAAAGATTGGCTTGAGAGTCAAGATTTGAGTTATTCACTTTTGCACTGTTGGTCGATTAGTCCAGCCGGACCAGGCGGAATTGCAAATCACCCCTTCTTTTTTTTTTTTACCCCGGAAGGTCCCTCCTCCTCCTCCTCCTCCTCCTCCTCCTCCTCCTCCTCCTCCTCCTCCTCCTCCTCCTCCTCCTCCTCCTCCTCCTCCTCCTCCTCCTCCTCCTCCTCCTCCTCCTCCTCCTCCTCCTCCTCCTCCTCCTCCCCCCCCTTCCTTCTTCCTTCTTCCTTCTTCTTCTTCTTCTTCTTCTTCTTCTTCTTCTTCAATATGTGCTGCTGGCGACTGTTTGCACTTTGCACTTTGCACAACAGGCCATCAACGGACAAGATATGGCAAAGGAGGTCAATTTGTAAAGGGTGATTCTAAATGCAGCCCCTATTTTACTAAACACAGCCCCAAATATAATAAAATGCCTATTATATCCCTATTATTGTATCAACATCAACCCTCTTTGAAGTCTCTCTAATAACCCGTCACCATTTCGAGTGACCAGATCGGACTGAAGTTGAAAATCATTCCAACCCTGTTAATTCTTCTAGCACTTCCAAACTATTACAAGGAAGAAACATTATGTCCAGCTCATTTGTTTGGATATGTAGGAATCAAACAAAATATTTTAAGCATTGATATTATTCGGTGATGGTGGAGCAATTAATAGCAGAGCAGCTGCAATATTGCAAATTTGCAATTTCACGGCTCACCTTTCAGCCACCTCACCGCCGCCCCAATATTCGGTGATGGTGACCACGTTCCTTACATCCGCCTTCTTCAACCCCCACCTCCTCCCGTCCTCCTATGGATCGATACTTGTTCAAGGAGTTATTTTCCGGTCACAAAAGATATACTCATACATATGGAGTAATAGACAATTTTCGGATCAACTGAAGGAAATCAATGGAAGTTAAATCAGTTCTTGTGATTTCCTTTAACAACCATTCTTCTCATATGTGTTTCTTTTCCACTTTTGTTTTTGGAAGTCTATTTTGATAAATACGGAGTATGTCGTTTCAATCATATGAGGCAATGAGTCTAAAATTAAGTAAACAATTGTTTGTAAGTGTGTAGATTGGATGTCTTATTCAAGATGACCAGATGAATGAGTGGTAGGAGGCTGTTCATATGGATTGATTTAACCGAGAGGGTAATATAGGTATTTAAAAAAATTGCTTACGTTAGGGGCTGTGAATAGTTAAATATGGTTTGCAAATAGAATTTCCCATTAGTAAATTAAAATACATATTTATACAATAAAAATATCAAAAAAATTGGGCCCCTAAAATTTCAACTTTTTTGGGGCCCTGAGGCCCATGTCTCATCTGCCTCAAGGTAAGCACGACCCTGTCGACCGATCTGGTGCAACTTGGAGCAAGGAGGGGACGAGTGATCTAGAGAAGGAAGGGAGAATAATGACAAATATATAACTGAAATAAAGTTAATGACACATATGACTTTTATATTTTAGGGACTATTGTTTTAATTTTAGTGATTATAATTGTATTCAACTTTACATTATATAGATTATGCATATTAACTATACTAATATTTTTATTCATAACTTTTATTTCAATAATATTTAAGGAAAACAATAACATTATTTTTATCTTTTTCTAGAAAACATAGATACTCTAAACGTTAGAGTAGACAACAAATATTCCTTCGAAAGTATGTGTCGTTAAACTATTTGGCACATGACGTGTCAACAAAGTCATACTAAACGTTCAACACTTCACCGAAGCGATTCATTTCCGACCAACAAAAAGTCCGCCTCGTTTAACACTCCAGACACGTGACACTCCTCTCTTCACCGCCGGCGACACCGCATTGCTGAATTCTCCCAACCGCCGGGCACTAACCTCGTCCCGACCATCTCCCAATCTCGTGCTATGAGCGCCATAGCTCAGCTAATTGCAGTAGGGAAGCCTAGCCCTAGCTTGACTCCATCTTCGACGCCTTCTTCCGCGACGAAGCTCCGATTCGGGTCCTTTCTCTCAGTCGGACCTGCCCGCGGTTCCAGAGCTTTGGATGTGGATCGCCCTATTTTCTGCAATGGACTGCGTCCTGGGCTCCGACCCGGCCCTGTTTGCAGGAAGAGTCTGGGGAAGAGGTCTCTGTTTTCATGTGCTGCTTCTACTGATGAACCGGTGAGCATTCTGTTACAATAATTTTCTTTATGTATTTAAAAAATAATAATCTAAATGCAATATGGCATTATACAGTTTTGAAATTTTTAATATATGTAGTTCCATTGTAAATAATATAACCTCACATGAAAAGTAGCCAAGCTGTGTTAGAAAATACTAAGTAGTTTTTTTTTTCTTTTTAAATTTGTGTTCTTTTTTAGTGTTAGTCGTTCATGTTAACTAGTTTGAACGAGTAAGAAGAGTTTCTTCTTTGTTTTTTCGGATAGTATTGCACATAAGTTTATGTAATGCTGTGCCTAACCAACAGAATAGGGAAGCTATCGTTTATCTAATTATATACATATATCTTTTTCATCCACGAATTCACAGTATATGCCCATTTGTATAAATTTTTATGTATATGTTTATGCAAAAATCTTTTTTGAAGTACTTTTTGTTAGTTTGAGACTTTGAGCGTGACATGAAAGTAGGAGTTCAATGCAGATGCCAAAAATAGATAATGTTGAGCGAAATGATGATATGACTATTCACTAGGTTTGTTAATGGTGCTAATAAGGTTTGAAGCCATAATCCATGAGTTGGGTTTATGTTTTTTCTCGATTTGTGCGTGTCATCCTTGCGCAGGGGCCATGCTAATCTTCTCTGTATCGTTCCAATTTTATCGGATGTCCCCGAAGGGACGAGTTGGGTTTATGTAATGGTGCACTTTTCTTACAGTCTAACGCTTGGTGTGTTGTGTAGTTTATATGTTTTATAGTTTGCTTGGTTTATTGTCATGAATTAAAATTTCATGTTGTCTATTCAGGAGCCTGTAGAAATTAATGTTGAAGTGGAAAAGGGCAGCCTTAAAACAGATGAAGAGAAAACACAAGATGTCTGGGAAAGGAGCTTAGGTTATATAAGAGAACAAGCCATAAAAATGCGGAATCTATCACCAGAAGCATATGATGAATATTCCAAGAAGGCCATCAGCATTTTGAAAGAAACTTCAGAAAAAATAGAGGCTCAATCCAAGAAAGCAAGAAGTGATTTGAGCATGATTGCAAAGGAAATAAGCAAGGAAAGTAAAGAATATTTTGCTAAAGCTTCTGAAAATTCTCCTGAACCTGTAAAGGATATTGTTGAAACATTTGCTTCATCAACTAATGAACTGAATGATGCCTCGAAAATTCGTGACTTTCACCTTGGAATACCATATGGTATGTAGACAGTAGTCATATGCCTTAATTTTGTTTAAATGCGTCATTTTAGCACACAGAACATTGTATTCATCTTAGATAAATTATTACATGCTGTTATGGTTTCCTTATTGAATTTTTCATCCTTAATCCTTTGCCAGGTGCTCTTCTTTCTGTCACCGGGTTTTTGTACTTCATGCTGACAGGAAGCATCAATGCCATCCGGTTTGGGGTTATACTTGGTGGTACACTTTTGGCCTTGAGTATCTCAAATCTAAGATGTTGGAGAAAGGGAGAATCAACTTCTCTCGCTTTAAGAGGAGAGACAGGTTTGTATTTCATTGTGTTATAGTGGCTGTGTTGCCATAGGAGTCTTTTATTTACATTCTCTCCCATACCTCTGCTACAATATTCTCCCTCTTATATCTGCAAGAGTTATCATTTTTTTCTGGGACTCGCTCTATGTTATACTAAACCATCACCAATTACCCATAGTTTAAGGACCTGTTCATTTGGAGAGAAAGTGTTTTTTTATTATTACTCCCTCCGTCCCATTTTACCTGTCCTACTTTCCTTTTCGGGTTGTCCCAAAATAAGTGTCTTCTTTCCTTTTTTGGAAAGAAATTTGTGGCCTACACCATTTCACTTTATTATACTCAAGCCTCAACCACAAATTTTACTTTTTCAACCACTTCATTAATAACCGTGGCAAGTCAAACTAAGACACATAAAATGGGACGGAGGTAGTATTATTTAATACTACGTATATTGGTTTAGTTTAGTTTGTCCATCTAAGTCAGGTTTGATTTAGACTTTCTTGTCTGATCTGGATTAGTTCCGAAATAAGTTCAATTGAATTCCTAATTTTCAGTGTTTGAGTCTTCACTATATACTCTGTAACCCAGTTTTGTTTTACTGACCCTGTGAGGCTGTGAGTCTTGGGTTAGTTGGATATTTCATAGTGGTGTTTATTGGTTTGTTTTGTTTTTGCAGCAATAGCTACAATTTTGTTTCTAAGAGAACTGCGCCTACTGTTTCAGGTAAAATGGTTATTGTCCCCCGTTAATCCTTGCTCTAGAGTATTTTAACTATTAACTGATATGAGTAATTCTTTGGTTAATTGTGCCTCGCCTGGTGTGTAAATCTAATCTTGTATCGTTATGATTTGCAGAGTGGATTCTATGTCAACTTTTTTACAACCTTAATCAGGTTACAATTCTTCTATACTTTCATGATTATCATGTACTCCCGTACTATACTAAGCGACACTTGTTTCGTAACCTAATTGATAAAGTTCATGTAGACACAGTTAGCGGTTATTTATGATAAACAGGTCATAAACTAATTGTGAGATGTTAGTTTGTCGGACAAATTGACAGTTAACTTTGTTCCCTGCAGTGGCTGCATGGCAGCATTCTTTGCAAGCAGGATGTTGATAAGCGATGACGAGCAAATCAAGGGCGCAGAAAATTGATGGTTATGAAAGGTTAAATAAGTTTCAGTTACTACTTACTACATACGTAGTACTACATATGTTTTTTGGGCTTCATTCCTTTTCTTTTGTTCTACAAAAGCTTATAAGTTATAAAATGTCCATATTCCTTAATTTCAGGGCCAGCTCAGCAGTGTTCATTGCAATGACATATCGAAATCATTCTTCGTGAGAAACCATCTTTTAGATCACATGCCATCATTCTTTGTATTAAACCATAAAATGATGTAATGATTTAAGAACTGTAATAAGTTTCCCTGCCCGCATTGGGAGGAATACCCTTCCATGTCATTAATTCCTGTTTATGTTGTGCCCAAGCAGAGTTTCATCATGCATGCATTGGCATTTAGCAATGGTGTGTTTCCAAAAACTCCTACGATTAAGTTGCCGCGTTTCATCTAGGAATGTCTCTCCATATTACATTCTCATTTTCATAAATGCAAAATTATTAAGAAGAAAACATTAATACTCGAAGGTTGAATAACAAGAGTTTGATAGTCTGGACATGTTTACGGTTAGGGATGGACTCGGGCCGGGCGGCCCGCCCCGGAACCGGCCCGGACCGGTCACTGTTTGAACCGGCCCGGCCGGTTCGGGCCCGGAAAATTTATTTATTTTTTGAATTTTTTTTAAGTTTTTGGGTTGGGCTGGGTATTTTGGGCCAATTGAGGTGGCTTGGGGTGGTTTGGGGGTGAGGGTGGAGGTTGGGAGTTGATTAGGAGAAGCCAAAAAAAAAAAGATTGGACTGAGGCCCGGCCCGGCCCGAACCGGACCCGGGGGTTACCCGGTCCGGTTCCGGGCCTCCCATATCCTGAACCGTGAACCGGCCGGGCCCAGGCCCGAACCGGCCCGAGGCCATGCCTATTTACAGTATGGAGATACAGATTTAGTCTTGCACCCTTTGCCGGCAGGAATGAATCCAGTTCCAAGTTCCAACAGGGATCATCCGGCTCTGGAATTGGGCTGGTAAACCACCACAATTGGTGTCTGTTTTCTAGACATCTAGTTCTGAGCCGGAACCGTTGCTTGAACCTGGTCGGAAGGCAGAACAGCTTTAAACCCCAGCTTTTTCAAAATGAGACTGGAATCTACTTTTTTTAAAAACTGTTTTTTGGAAGAAAGCCTAAATCCAAACTAGAACTGACTCATAATTAGAGCTGGTTGACTGGAATGAGGTTTAAATTCCATGCCTACTTACTAAGTTGCTAAGGTATACAACGAAATACTACAATAAGAGTGAACCATGAATAGTATATACATATGGTGACATGGCCGTATATATGGCCATATACATCGCCATATGGCCATATAATTGTTTTATAGTAAAATTTGGATTACTCTGTCCTAGGTTTAGTAAGTCCTATTTTTAGGAGGGGGGCAAAATCTTGGCAAAATATGTTACAATTAATCTTATTTTTGGAGTTTCTTCTGGGATATCCCCGTATTTTGTCTAAAGAGAAGACATCATTACATGCAAATTTCCTATCTACCTAGCTTACTGGAGCTTAATGGATGTCCTACGGATTACATACGTATACATGCGTAGACATCTTTTGTCCATTAAATGGAACATTTTATCCAAGAAGGCAGTGGCATATCTGCTGCTAAAAGGAGGATGGACCTTGAGCTTAAAAAGAGAGGGTTTGGTTCTGGATCAGCAACGGAGGACATGTCTCTTTACACCACCAAGTAACACCACCGTGTGAGCCACCATTCAGCTGCGACGGGAGGAGCTTGATACTCAGAAGTTTCCCTGAGAGACAATGTGGTTGGGGACCTCCCCTTGATTGTCTAAGGGCATGTACTGCGCCATGATGGCACGAATCTCTGAATCCATGTACCTCTGCAGAGAGGGGACATTTTTAATCCAAATGGAATCAATAGATTAACAAAATGAATGCATGTGATATCTAACTCTGTTCAATAGCCAAAAGTGCGTATTCTCCTTATCGGCGTAGAAAACCAGTACACGAAAGACTCATAGCCCGTTTGGTAAGCTTGAATGAGCCAAGCTGAAAGACTGAAAATTCTGCCAATAATCACCAAACGACCCATGATTTGGCTGATTCTGCCTATAATAATTTATAGGCAAAAATGAGCCGTACCCTTGACTTTTGTGGCTGATTTAAGCTCAAATGACACAACTCCCAATTCTTTATACAATTATACTGTCTCAAACTAAGAGTTTATCAAGTCTCCTTTCACATGATTACACAGTAAATCAATTATTCAAGCCAAAAAATCACCAAACACCCTTTATACTTCAACCAATTAAGTTCATCAACCATTCCAGTCATTTCAAAAACCATCCAGCGGGCTCTTAGAGCCTGTTTGGTAGGCAATAGTGGCTTGGTCTTCTTACCTTTGTACTAATGAAAATAAGTCAAATAAGCTTTTGACTTGATTATTTTCCTGAAATGGATTCTACAAAACGCTTTTACTTTTAGAAAATTCAGCATGTCAGCCAAATAACTATTACTAAACAGGCTCTATGATGCATGAAACTGAAGGGGAATTGTCAAATAAGTGAATAAAAAATGTAAGCAACACATACCTGGATTCTGTACTTGTACACAGCATATCCTGCAAGTCCCGCAGCAGCCACTCCAAGTATGATGACCCAAACGGAACCCCAGCTAATCTCGGTATATGCAGCTTTACCTGCTTTCCAGAGATAAAAAATACATTTAAACAAAACCTAATTGAAAATTGAAAGTAGAGCCTAATAAAGAAATTAAAGTGTGCCATGAAGCCCATGATAGTTAATTTAGTTATGGAAGTAGATTGGAATTATAACTGGATATAAATTCAAAGCATTTTTAATGCTAAAAATGAAGCGCATATCAACTGAAAACGCCATTTACACCAAACAAAGACTTTGATGAACTTACTTATACACGTGTCATGCTCAATCATGTATAACAGATTGCCACGACAATTGCATTCATAGCCTCCCCATGTGTTCTTGCATTTACATTCAGGGCATTGACACACTGTTTTCTCCTTGCATTCATCAATATCTGCAAAACAGCCAAAGTTGAAATCAATTGTAATGCATCTCTAAACGAATTATTACAATTTATAACCTTCAAAATCTATGGATTAGGCTCAAGTGCAAGGAACATTGTAAAGATTTTTATTGTTAGAACCACAAACGTGACCTTAACTCCACATTAGTATGATATTGTCCGCTTTGGACCAAGCCTGCACGGGTTTGTTTTTCGCCTCCCAAAAGGCTTTACCGCAATGCAGTTGGACATAATTCACATTCCAGATGATTCTCACTTATCACATCACTTATGGTATTTATGACAGAAGCAAATAGTAATAAAATCTACCTTCACAAGTACTAACCCCATCACCTTTGAAACCTGGAGGACAGAGGCAACCCTTTGTGCGGTCCTCCTGAAAAAGGCACAAAAAGAAATTAAGAAACACTCACCACTTTTCTAAAGGGTGAATTAAAAAATATGCAATGTAGCAACAAAAAGCTGCTCACATTGCAAGCAGAATATGTTAGACCATCCCTGGTTTGCTTCCAACAACCCCCATTATTAAGTCGACATCGCAGTGCTCCAGGTGCTATTAAGCCCACAAGAAAGCAAGAGCATTAGACACCACCCCAGTAGTAAGTTGATGAATTATTTAAACTACGTGTTTACCTTCACAATGAGTGTAACCATCACCAACAAATTCCACACCTTGCACAGTGGGACAGCCGCACACCCGCCCACGGAAAGTGTCCTACAGCAGAACTGAACAATGTGAGTGGGGTGTTGATGAAAGCTTCGGAATCCCAACATAAAAGTGTATTATGGGAATTCATATACTACTAGTAGATTACTACCCTGCATGCTGTAATATTAGCATCTTTATCCTCCCAGCATCCACCATTGTTCACTAAGCACTCATTTGTTTGTATATCTGTGAAGAAAATTGAGGAAATAACTTGAAAACACATTTTCATGGCGCAAAGCATTCCTACCTAGTCTAAAGGATAATTACACAAAATGTTGAAATACATACTCTAACTAAATTTATCATATGTAACTTGTTTGGGACTCTCTGTCAGGTTCTTTTGGCAAATATCAATCAAATTAGCTTAAATTTGATTAAAGTGAACTTAATTTTTGGGACAGAAAAGATTCTAAGAGTGCAGAAAATTACCATCAGTTAAGCAAATTGACGGCTCTGTTGTTTCCTCAAATCCCGAGCAAATAGCCTTAAGAACGGCTCCTCTGTCCAACTTCCCTACAATTTGTATAGTGAATATTAGTGATTAACAAAATTGGGATTTCTAACAAGTACCCTGTATAAAGTAAGAGAGAGGATACCTCTATACTGTCTGTTGTTTAAAACAATAGTAGGCAACATAGTAACATCTCCACGAGAACCTCTGCCAATCTGAAATTTTAACAAAGAAGTAGAAACTTCACCCGAGGAAGCACAAAGTTATTTACTAAAACTTGAAATTCCATCATAAAATATCAACTTAATAGGTGAAATAGTCCGACATCTTAAAAGTAAATTTGAATATATACATAGATAGTGGTTCGATTGAGTATATCGATCATGGAATCCTTGTGCTCTTTTTGAGTTTTAGTAGGATCGAGTTGCTCATTTGAGCGAATTAGGCTCTCAAAAAGTTCAAGTTAATAGAATGGATAGTCCAATACTCCAAATGTCTTATATATGGCTTTGTCTTTAGATCTAGCCATGTTTAAAAAAACAATTGTAGCTTAGAGATATCAATATTTATTAGAAGGTTCACACCTGTGCTTCCTGTTCTGACTTTAGAACAGGGTTCTCAGTATCTTCCTCAGGATCCCCAACACAATCTTCTATCTGTTTAAGATCAATGCCTATGTTCCATTGCAGTAAACCAAGGTAAAGAATTAGTAATGACTCATATTCCGAATACGGAAATTTTTAATCAGAATATAACATGCATGATATTCATGTAACAGAAAAATCACAATTATGGGAATTATAAATGCACAAATACATCTACATGAGCTATATATATAAAAATAAAGGTCAAACATATCACGAAGTCATATATACACATCATTACGAAGTGTCACTAACATAGATTTTGAAATTAGTTTATAAATCTCTAAGACTCCTGTTCCGTGTGAAATCTGGGAAATGCTACGAAGCAAAAATGGGGAGGAAAATTGTAAGGAGAGAAAGTATAGGTGAAATTTAAAATTTGTTTAAATCAAGAATATGTTGTAGATATATTTGCAAACTCAATTTATTTAAATATTTCTATAACTTAAAGTCTATCAAATCTAAAGATATGTAAAATTTTCAGCAATTAATTAAATCATAATTGCAACAATTTCTTTCCTTGCCACTTTCTGTATTCTAAATATAACATTTAAGTGAAGCGGAATATGACATAGGACAACACAAACACTTGTGCCTACCAGTTAATTGAAAGTCACCTAACAAAGAATAATAATACAAAGTTACCAATAACCTACCAAGTGATCGCATTACTTGATCGGCACACTCTTTGGTGTACTTCTTATATTTCATTGGACAACGGACAGAAAAATCCGTAACATAATCCCACCAAAGCCATGGCCTTCCACTTTCATTAGCCACCTTAAAGAAGCAAGCTTGGCGCAAATTTTGCAAAACAACATCTTTCCCATCATAACCCTGACTAAAGTCTTGCTCTGGATCTGGTGCACAGTATCTCCCATGGTTGATACACTGAGATTTGCACTGTTTGCTCAAAACAAAAGCCTCCGGGCAGAACCAAGTTATGTAATGTGGAGTGAACTGAGTATATCCTTTCTGCTCAAGTATCTGGGCAGCTCCTTTGAAATCTTTGATGAATCCTATCTGGCTACTGCACTTGGGCCCGCATTCGTCGTTACTGTTTGTCCAGAACTCATACTCAACTCTCTCATCAGGATGTGGAAGAGATTCTCTCCAATCAAGACTTATGACGACCATTTCTTTTGCTTTAGAGTGTTCCTTTTTTATTTTATCCCCAAGGGACTTGCTAATAAGTGCAGATGGAATGGTTATCTTTTGTAGATAATCTGCACTTGAATCCTCTTCCTCTGGGGTATCCATAGTGATCAAAGGCTCAACCCTGTCATCAGCAACCAGAATTGCCGCTGCTCCGGCTTTTTGGGCATTCCACGCCTTGAGAGTGAAGTAACAATCTGCCAGAGACAACCACAAATACAAAAAAATACATGTCAGGGAAAAAACAACTAAAAAATATAGATAACATGTTAAGACTGGGTTTTAGCCGATGCGGCACATATCCTTCAACACCCTCATGTCCCTTTCAACATTTCTTCTTATAGAGACACACACGGCCATACACTTGTGCATTTTTTCATGGAGGCCGACACACAGATTAAAAGATTAATTAATCTCATAATAACAAGCTGTTCAAATCTTATAAGATTAACCTCATCGTAATAGAAGATTAAAGCCTTATATGTCCTTACCTCCGTCCCACTAAAATTGAGATATGAACAAGTGACACAATAATTAAAAAAAGTTAAAATATTTGATTTTTATAAACTTTTAAAAAAAGGATGACACTCCATCCCTGAGGCCCCCATAATTGACCGACCTGGAAGATGTAAGTTGAGCTATGATGACACTCTTGTGGAAAGAGAATGAGGTTCCATCCCAAGTCACAAGTCATTGCATAGTCGTATAAAATTTAAAAAGTACAAATTAAGTAAAATGAATTAGAATCACATTGATATTACTAAATATGGCATGAGATAAATGTAGTTATATTTAATGCATTTTCAAATTAAATCTAGTTATACTTAATGCAGTAAATCCACTTCGAGCAACAACAAAACATGACCACTAAATTAATGAATTATCATCAACTAATAAAACAGAACACAATGAAATTTATTTATAAAAATAAAAAGAAGAAAGCAAAATAACCTCCACGATCGACTAGAAGGACGATAGGCATGCCACCAGGCCTGGATTTGAAGGAGACGCCATCGAAGCTGTTGCATGCCTTCTGGTTGGAGCTTGGGTAGACCACAGTGCCCGCCATGCTTCCCCCATACTGCGGAACCCCGAAATTCCCAATCGCACACTCGTACGCGCCTTTGATGGAGTCAGGGGATGTCACTTTCAGGCTGTTCTTCTCCACAACGAACCGACCCAAACAAGACCCACACAGAACAAACCACAAACACATTACAGGCCATGTCGCCTCCCTCATCTTCACTCTTCCTCGAGCACCTCAACCAAACAAGACAGAAGAAGAAGAAGAAATGGAAAAAAACTACCCAGACGAAGAAAGAAAAATGTTCTCGACTTTTCAGGGATCAAAGCATCACAAGTTCAAAACTTGATCAAAAATAAATTCTTCATTGCAAATTAACGGCAGCCGAGATCGTAAGCAGTTGCACTTGCACACCCGTGAACTCCGTGATCAAGCATATTGCACTTAACCAGGTATTTTATGTTTTTTTGGAAAGCAGATACGAAGTATTTTATGTTAAAAATGAGTACTCGTATAACACAATAATAAGGTTAAGAAAAAAAAATTGTTGTTTTTTTGGCGATTCTTTCTAACTAATCTATTATACGGAGTAGTATACTACTACGTATGTAGTACTACCCCGTTCTTAAATAAATGCAACACTTTGACTTTTACATTATTCACATGTTCTACTTTGACTACGTTTTATTTATTAATGTAATAATACTATTTTATGAAAAAAATATTGTAAAACTTGTCTCATTGTTAATTTTTATAATCTAATTTTTTTAACTTTTTTTACTAATACAAAATCATTTATATTAATGGTCAAAGTTGTGTCTCGACAAGTGTAAGATGTTGACCGTTGCATTTATTTAAGAACGGAGGAAGTATGTTTTATGTTAAGGTCAACACAATCAAATTCGAACTTATGACATCTTCTTTGCAAGTGTGATGTCATCAGATAACAATGTACTTGACAAATTTTGTTATTAATCAATAGCACAATTGAGTATACAAAGAAATGAGTTTTGATATTAAATCATTGTATTGATAGCACAATTGAGTATTGTGAGCATGTAATTGAATATCACGATCTACATATAATATATATGCTACAAATCAACTTATTCACTTAATTATGTAATCATTGTATTATCATCAAAATATTTATTGTGTTAATTTTATACAGAGTAATTCAATACCAATACTCATTTCTTTTAAACATTAGTCTCATTTCTTTTAACATAAAATAGCTAGTTATACGGTGAGCACTATACAACCAGATGTACCTGTTTTTTTACTTCAGGGGGTCTGGGGGAGCCTGGAGTAATCAGGGCTGAAACTCATTCAATTGAGTTTCGAACCCTTATGTGCCTAGCAGGTTTCGAACTCGAGACCTCCCATTAGGCACGGTAACCTCACAATCAGCTGAGTTGGAATGCTTGGTTACAACCAGATGCTTGGTTACAACCAGATTCTTGGTTCAGTATGTGCACCGTTCGTTTAGGTCATTCTCACCTATCACGTTATGAGAAATCCCACCAAAATCATGCCCTAAGTCCCTAACTAATCATAAGTTTATTCGACATGATAAATGTGGAGTACACTTTTAAAGTTGCACAATAAAAATGATATAAGTGCACTAAATTTTTAAAAAGAACAATATTTATAAAAGTGCATTGTGATAACATAAAAGTTGCACAACATATAGATGAAATTTATACAGAATATGTTTCAAATAATTAGCACAAAACAAAACAAAACAAATAGAAAATTGTAGTATTAATAAAATATGGGGGGAAATAATAAAACCAAGCATGTCTATATTGACCATATGAAATTAATTTCCATATTTGAATTGAGCAATTTCAATAGAAAACATCTAAAACATTGTTGATGGTTACAGAGCATTATTTACTTATAATTCATTGTTAACTTTTCGGTTAGGTTAACATTATAACCTCTCCATTAGATGTTTGAAGTGTGTATTTTCATTTATGTCACCGTTTCACTAATGATCTAATATCATTGATTTGAGATTTTAAATGATCGAAATTTGTTCTCATTTTTCCCTTGAGAGGGTGCTCTCACATGAAACATACCCAATGGGCGTATCATGTACAAATTGTGCTTATTGTGCAAATATTTGTACAATGCATCTTTACATTATTTGTATTTCATATTGAGGTTCAAACTTCAAAGTGTTGCACATTATTCGACCATAAAATAGAAGTTGCATATTGACGTTCAAAGAATTGCATCATAAAAAAAGTTGTTTTTTATTACAAAAATGTCATCGTGTCTTTATAGCATTTAGATCAACTCATCTAAGTAAACTCCATTGTATTGTATAGAATAATGAAGTGACGCAAACTCAAATCTGTTTTAAAGGTACGTGGTTATTTTAATGTGATTTTGTTCTTAACCTAGCTCTAGACTTTCTCATAAGGTAGTACCTTACTCTTACATAGAGCACAAGATGTGAACATACAACTATACAAGTATCCTCTTGAGGTTCAGGTCATGCTAGAGGTAATAGTATATTTGAGGATTGGATGGTTTGGATTTGAAAATATGCTTTATTACTCTAAATACTTAAATTATTTTGTAAAATAAATTGTTTTATAATTTATAGTGCTATTTTATGTTGTAGCCTTTATATTACTAATAATTTACTTATATTAAATATAAAAAATAAACTAATTAATAGAACGATTTAATGAAAGATTACTTAATTATCAACCAAATCAGTTCAACAGAACAGTTTAAAAATAAATTATAAGTATACAAGTCAACTCGGGAACAATGATACTCACCATGCATACGAACTCTTATGGTGGTAAAGTGTTGTTTTTTGTTTTAAAAAGAAAATAGCTTACTCTTAATTATTATTGATAAGAGTAACAAGAAACATAACAATAAAAAGCTGAAACATTATAATTATAGCGTTCAATGGTACACTAGGAAGAGACAAAGAATGAAAAAGTTTCATACAGACGCTCATGTTCGCTAACCCTGCAACTATGTAGACTCGTACCACAATGTATTTTGCATTTTATTTTATGTACTTCAACCACCTGATTTTCAAGACGCCCAAGACTTCAATTTTCCTCGAAATAAGAATTTCACTGATAATAAGAATTTCATTGATTTGCTAATATCAATACAGATTGACAAGTTTACTTTTAGACGTCATAGTCTTCAATATAACTGTGTTGTGGTTTTTTAGATCCTACGATATGGCACGCAAGATAAACGCAATTGAAGAGATCAATGATACAAAGGAGACATGGAAGATTGCGGTTATGGTGATATCACTTTGTTTTGTTCAATCTTCTTCAAAGTTCATTGAAATGGTTTTAATGGATGCTCAGATGTGACTGTCATTTTCTCAATGATTTTATATTACATAATGTATAGCATTATAATTATAATTGTAAAATATTTTACGTTGATTTCCACACTTTAGGGACATAAGATACAAGCAGTTGCAACTTGCAAGTAATGATCAGATGGTTCTCTGGAAGTCAAAACTTAAAGAAAAAGAAACATACATGATGCAGAATTTTTGTGTGCGACGCAACGAAGGAGTATATAAGGCATGTGAACATCTGTTCAAGTTCGATTCACCAGTGATACAATGCTTAAGCAACAAGATCTCGCTCATATCCCGGCAGATTACTTCCACTTTAAAACTTTTTCTGATATACTAACTTGCAAAATGCACACCAATGTTTTAGTGGGTAAGTATCAAATTATAATCACATGTGAATTTTATTATACAACAAAAATTGATTAGTAAGTTACATACTAAATCTTCAATTCACTAAAATAGATGTCATTAGATCTCTGCATGACTTTGTTAGCGTCAAAGTCATTAGTATCTTTGCTACATAATGCCACATTGAAAAAAGTAGCATGTTTTTATTAAAGATTTCAGCTAATGTCATTAACTTCAATTGCTCCTATTATATTAATTATTATTCCTACAATTTATTTTCATCAATTTATTCATTTTGATATTACATCATGTTGTCATTGTAGTGGTGATATGATAACTTGTACTTTATGGGGCGAGTATGCTTCCAAATTAGTGAACTATCGTGAAAAGTATCAATAGGAGCTAACTGTTGTCATATTAACACATGCAAAAATCAAGGAACCAGAAGGTTAGATCATTTTGAAAATATTTGAATTATTCATGTCTATGTGCATATTATATAGATAGATCATAGATGTCATAAGTTATATACATCACCAATATTATAGGATGACATCCTATAACCATTCAAAATAGTAAGTACAACTCTAAATTGCTCATAATTGAAGATGTTGAGCAAACTCAGCAAGTCAAAGACAGGTATATCGTCATGACTAATGTTCTCCTAATTACATGTTTTTCTTTTTCCATTTATATTTTTTATTATTTAAACATAACACCATGTTGGAATAATAAAAGCTTCAAATCAAGCCACGTGGGTGAGCCACTAAGTCAAACTTCAAACTCAAGATTTTCTGAGCAAAGGAAACTTACATACAGGGTTGTTCTTAACAATATTACTTGTATAAATGATCTTAAAGATGTAATTTCAAAGTTTAAATAATTTTAAACTTATCAAAACACTAAAATATTGTACTAATGTATTAAATATTCTATAGGATACCACTTGTGTCACTGTCGGCACTATTGCAAGGTTTGTAGTAGGAAAAAGTGGATGGAGCTATGAAAATTCATGCACTAAAAAGAATGAAGCACACAATAACGCCTTTACATGCAAATTAAATGTGTCGTACAACATTGAGTCTGTTTTAAGGTTTTTTTTTATTATCTTGTTCAAATTAATTAATATGAGTGAAGTTAAAGTAATTTTGTATGTCACTTACGTGATGTTAAACATTGTTAAACAAGTATAGATAGAAGTGATGGTCTACGATAAAAAAGATTGCACCAAGTTTGTACTATGGGATCAAGAATGCATTCAACTTCTCGAAAAGAGGACTAATGAGCTTAGAATCCAAATAATTCAAGTATGTATCTATTAATTATTCACTCCTTTATGTATCAAAACAATTTTTCTATAACATGTTAATGTGTTTATATGGTTTTACCATTTTATTTGCTTTGGAAGGTGAGAAAGATCCATCGTGTTATCCAGAAACACTTGACGAGTTACTAAAAAAATCGACATTTACGATCACGATACAATCACTCGATACTGCTGCATCTGGACTTAAAGTTTCTGAGGATGAAGGAGTTATGCAATATAGGCGATCCCACCAATATAGATTGCATAACTCCCTCATCCTCAGAAACTTGAAGTACAGATGCAGCACTATAGGCCAGTTGCATCTTGATCGTAAATGCCAAAATTCTACTAACTCGTCGATCAAGTGGTTCTGTATAAGACGATGGATCTTCCTCACCTTCCTAATCAAATAAAATAGTAAAATCATATAAACACATTAAGATGTGATATATAAAGGAGCGAATAATTAGTAGATACATACTTGAATCATTTGGATTTTAAGTTCATTAGCAGTCTTCTCGAGAAGTTGAATGCATTATTGATCTCATAGTACAAACTTGGTGCAATAATATTTATTATGGACCACCACTTCTAATTATACTTGTTTAACAGTGTTTAACATCACGTAAATGACGTACAGATGTACTTTAACATTAATCACATTAATTAATTTGAACACGATCATAAGACAACCTTAGAACAGGCTCATTGTTGTACTTGCCACATTTGCATGTAAAGGCATTATTGTGTGCTTCAACAGTTCAACCTATTTAGTTCATGAACTTTCATAGCTCCGTCCACTTTTTCCTACTACAAACCTTGCAATAGTGACAACTGACAACAGTAACACAAGTGGTTTTCTATAGAATATTTAATACGTTAGTAAAATACTTTAGTGTTTTAATAAGTTTAAAAATATTTAAACTTTGAATTTACCACTTTAAGGTCATTTATACCAGTAATACTCTTAAGAACAACCCTGAATGTAAGTTTCTCTTGCTCACAAAATCTTGAGCTTGAAAGTTGGACTTAGTGGCTCACCCACTTGGCTTAATTTGAAGCTTTTATTATTCCAACATGGTATTATGTTTAAATAATAATAAAAATATAAAATGGAAAAGAAAAACACGTAATTATAAGAACATTAGTCATGAGTCATGACATCATGACGATATACGTGTCTTTGAATTGCTGAGTTTGCTCAACATCTTCATTTATGAGCGGTTTGGATTTGTACTTACTAATTTGAATGTTTATAGGATGTCATCCTATAATATTGGTGAGGTATATAGCTTATGACATTTATTATATAATATGTACATAAACATGAAGAATTCAAATTTTTCAAAATGATCTAACATTCTGGTTCTATGATTTTTTGCATGTTTTAATATGACAACAGTTAGCTTCGATTGATGCTTTTCATGATAATTCAACAATTTGGAACCATACTCACCCCATAAAGTACACGTTATCATATCAGCACTACAATGTCAACATGATGTACTATCAAAATAATGAATAAATTGATGAAAAAAATTGTAGGAATAATAATTTAATATAATAAGAGTAATTGAAATTAATGACACTACCTGAGATCTTTCATAAAAAATGCCACTGTTTTCAATGCAGCATTATTTTGGGTGCAAACGTCATGACTTATAGTTTAACGACATGTATTTTAACGAATTGAAAATTTAATATTTAACCTTTTAATCAATTTTTGTTGTGTAATAAAATTCAAATATGATTATAATTTGATACTTACCTACTAAAACATCGGTGTGCAGTTTGCCATTTAGTGTATCAGAAAACATTCTAAAGTGTAAGTAATCTGTTGGGATATGGCAAAATCTTGTTGCTTAAGCGGTGTACCACTAGTGAACTGAAGCTTGAACAGATGTTCACAGGCCATATACTCCCCTTCGTTGCGTAGCACACAAAAATTCTGAATCGCGTATGTTTCTTTTTCCTTAAGTTTTGACTTTCAGAGGACCATCTCAGCATTCCTTGCAACTGCTTGTATCTTATGTCCCTAAAGCATGGAAATCAATGTAAATTATTTTACAATTATAATTGTAATGCTATAAGTTATGTAATAGAAAATCCTTGAGAAAATGACAATCACACCTTAGCATCCATTAAAACCTTTTCAATGAACAAAGTGATATCACCTTAACCACAATCTTTCATGTCTTATTTGTATCATTGATCTCTTCAATTGCGTTTATCTTGCGTGCCATATCGAACGGTCTAAAAAACCACGACATAGTTATATTGAAGACTATATATGTCTAAGAGTAAACCTGTCAATCTGTATTGATATTCGCAAATCAATGAAATTCATATCATCAGTGAAATTCTTATTTCGAGGAAAATTGAAGTCTTGGACGTCTTGGAAATCCGGTGGTTGAAGTGATATATACTACATTTCTTTTATAGAACTTTAAGAGTTTTAAAAATTAAATGAAAAAAACCTAAACACGAAATGAACTAAGCCAACTAACACATGTGCTAGGTTATGAATTATTTTCATAAAAGTACATCCCTCCAACTTGTTTAAGGGTTTGTGTTTGTGCTATCCCTTTAGAAAACAAACAGCACTTTGCAGAATGGAGTATTATTTTAGTGCCCTAATAACCTATTGTACCTATTTACAATTTGTAAGACAGACATTATCCCTCCCAGGAAAGTGTGTTATACATGGAAAGCTAAGCTTGTATATCCTAATCTTAGCCAATCTGTTCTGGAATTTTCGGAGAAGAAAACGCTAGGGATTCTAACTTATCTATTCAAATTACAATTTTACCTTCCATTCCAACGTGGCAGGCAGAGTTTGGTTTCTGTTTTTTTAGAGCTACAGTTTTACATCTATTCTATCTGCAAGAATATATGAAGAAAATTCTGCATTTTCTTCTCTTATATAAACTATGTTCTGAATATGAAGTTTGATTAAAGTTATGGCAGCTGAATTTTATGTTTTGATTAAGTGAATAGCAGAGAAAGAGAATAATATGGCACTCTTTATATGTGTGTGTGTGTGTATATATATATATATATATATATATATATATATATATATATCAAACCTCACCTGTTTCAGCTCCCATGCATGTATGCCTACAGCAAGAGAAAATAGTAAGACTTTGTTTCTTACTATTTTCTACATATGAACATTTTTAACAATGTATTTCTAAAATTGTTTGACAATATTTGTAGAATAATATGGCACTCTTTTAATAATTAAACTTCACCTGCTTCATCTCTCATGTATATCTACAACCAAAACCGTCTTAAGAATTAATCAAATGCTCCTAATTTTTTTAAGCGAATGTTTGATGCTATGGTTTTCCATTATTTGCAATGAAGCCAAAGATTCATTATTTTTTGGCTTGAGAATATGATGGAATAAAGCAAAATGGCTCACTAAACTGTCTGCGCTTCTTTTTTATGAAGCAGCAGTCAGTCCATGCTATTTTGGACGCAATTTTCACTATGGGTCATCCAGAAACAGTCTCTCTATGCTTTAGTACAGGGGTAAGACTGCGTACATCCGACCCCCTTACCACACCGTAGGTGGGAGCCTTTGCGGCACTGGGGTAAATGAAAATGGAAAATGAAATGTTTGATGCTATGGTTCAGTATTTGCAAGCATTTATGCTGTTAGTTAGTTTTTGTTTTGTTCAAGCATCGATGTATATGTTACTTACAGATATAAAAATTTTAATTTCTTTATATGTGTATTTTTCCTAGTTTTGTGGTTCTATATTGCATTCTCAAATAATTTAATCGAGTTTCAATATATATGTTTCTTATCATTGTTTTATACATCAAGAGTATGTAATAGCAGGGGGATACGTTGGGAGATAATTTAGTTGATATATGATCCAATTTTACATTTGTTTTCATAAGAGTATGTCATAGCAGGGGGAATGCCTTAGGAGTTAATTGAGTTGATATATGATCCATTATCACATTTATTTTCATATTCATGTTCTGATTTTTGGACCTTTTTTACTCTATGTTCTACGCTTTCCCAACTTTTTAAGCTGACTTGATATTCTTATAAATTTAATACACAAACGGATCAATAATTTTGAACTGTTCTTAGGATTAGTTGAAGATGTTAACCGAGACACGTTATATGCACCGAATTAATGAATATAGAATAAGTAATTTTAATTTTAACATTAAGGGAATTGAAAATAATAAATATAGTTCTACGATAAGGATGTTTTTACTTGGACTGTTATCAAACTTGTATAGTTATAAAAATACAAAGAAACCAGACATTATCGTACCAGACCAGTTTAGACCAGACCAGCAAATTACATTCGTAAAAACATCCTAATACAAACGTAAAAGGATTAAAGAGAATAGATAGTAAACAAAATAGGCAGCAACTAAACTAATTGTTTCATGACAAATTGCTTAAGTTCAAGTTTTGACTAAAGAACCCCAAAACAAATTAGTTAGTTTGTTATGTTGGTTGTTGAAATTGAAAACAGTTGTTAAAGTGAAGTCTATATGTGGAAAGAACCCAGTTAGGATTATGAATCACCACAATCATAAACCACCTTAATTCATAAAGCATAGAAAAACAACAACAAAGCATATATGGTGTTAAGATGAGAAAATGCACTTCGTTTAGGCCCCTTCTCCACTGCTAAAAACGTAAAACCAAAAGAATAAAAAAGAAAGCTCAAACAAACTAAAAACTAAACTTACGTGAAGTATGAAGTCCTAGAGCCGAGTAGTAAAAGACTAGTAGGAAGCATCTGCGGAGTATGCAAATTAGAGACGGTGGGCCGCGGGAATACGGAATGGTGTCGCACGGCGGAGGATTCCGACGGCGTGATCGACTCGGCACTCGGCGATGGATTAGTGCGGCGCGACCGAATAGATTCTAGAGCGCCGATGGGGATAAGTTACCTCTATGGGCCTATATACTATTTATAAAAAGGCATTAGGTAAAAATGAGTTTTATGAGCAATTGTGATTGTATGTATTCATTCATTTTTTTTAGGATAATCTTTGGAGAGGGTTGATGTTTTCTTACATCCGATTTTCACACATGAACAACTTTACGTTGCGTTTTCAAGAGTTACATCCCTATCTGGATTGAAGTTTATTATATGTGATGGTGAAGCCAAATCGACAAAGAAGACTTTAAACGTTGTCTATTAGGAAGTATATAATAATTTGTAATTTTTTATTGGTGACAACTTCGATACACTTTTAAAAAGTGGGGTACCGTATCTACCATGCATTTGATTGGTCTAAATCATTCTATTCCTTTTAATTTAGATTTAATTAATTCAACTGCATCATTCCTATTGGTCTATGTGGACAAAGGTATGATACCTTAATGGTACCATAGAATCTACCTTTTTTATTTTCATTTACTTTTGTTAAAAATAATATATGCATTATTCTATCTTTATCACAACATTTCTATATATTTGCAAACAATTTATTGTTAACTAACTACTTCCCGTGTGAAGCATGGGTGAAAAATCTACTCCCTCAGTCCCATTTTGTAAGACACTTTTCCTATTCACTTGGTTAACACAAATCACTCTTAATCTCTTACTTTATATATCGAATTTTTATCAAATTTGATTCTGGTTTTTGCGACTTTGTAAAGCTTTCAATGTAGTTTCCGAATATGTAATTCTTTTTTCTAAAAAAAATTTGAGTGCAAGTAGGGATCCGTTTGCTTCATCGTTGATCAAACAACGTAAACCGTGAAGTGCTTTACAATTCGGGACGAAGGGAGTAGTTATTAAGAAAAGTAACTTTATTTGATTGATATTAAATTTATAAAGTAAAAATAAAGTAATAATGATTTAGAATCACATAAATTTTATCAAATTTAGTATTTTATAATCTTAGTGGGATGGATCGAAAATGAAAAATGGGACAATTTTAGCGAGATGGTGGGAATATGTAGTAATATACTCCATATGTACTATAAAATCATTTGATCTTGCGCCACATTCTTTACAACTTTTAAACTGATGAGATGCAAATATCTGATTTTTAAACAACAACAACAACATCCAAGCCTTAGTCCCAAAAGATATTGGGGTCGGCTAACATGAATCGATACATGATATCACCACCAAAAGGAAAAGAAAGAAATTGACGATAAAAAATAAAATTTTATAAAAAAGATAATATAAAACGAGATGAATATACCTAAAAATGATTAAAAAAAGAATAAAAATAATGTTTTATATACATAAGGATAAAAGATTAAAAAAACAAGATGAAAAAAGATGAGGGCAAATAATAATACGAGATCACTCCCCCACACAAATACCCGCTCTCCACTTTGCTCTCTCCAAAGCCATACCCCCATCCAACCCAAGAAGAAGCATATCACTTCGGACTCCCCTAATCCACGTCTGTTTGGGTCTTCTTCTTCTCCTCCCTGCCTCTTCTCCACACATCTCAACACGTCTAACAGGTGCATCACTCGGTCTTCTACGCACATGACCAAACCACCGTAGGCGAGACTCCCGCATCTTGTATTCAATAGGTGTTAATCCCACCCTTTGTCTGATTGTCTCATTTCTCATGTGATCCTTCCTAGTTCCTAGTATGCCCACACATCCAATGCAGCATGCGCATCTCTACCACACTCATCTTTTGAATGTGACATTGTTTCACCGCCCAACACTCTACGCTATACAGCAATGCAGGCCTGATTGATGTCCTATAAAATTTACCCTTCAGTCTAGTCAGCATACCTCTATCACATAGACATCTGGACGCACTCTTCCACTTCATCCACCATGTTCTGATTCTATAAGATACATCTCCATCTAGGTCACCGTCCTTCTGAATTATGGAGCCCAAGTAACGGAACATATCACTGACTGAGTGACCGGTATCTCCTTACCATCTAGAGTAATTCCATTATTACCACTGCTTCTACCTCCGCCAAACTTGCATTCCATGTAGGTCTGGACTCGGGCCGGGCGCCCGCCTCGGAACTGGTCCGAACCGATTACTGTTTGAACTGGCCCGAATTGTCGGTCCGGGTAGGCCCGACCCGCTGGGGTTCCGGTCCGGGATCGGGCCCCTCAAAATGTGAACCGGCCCCGGCCAGTTTGAGCCCGGTCCGGGCCAATTTTTTTTTTAATTGTTTTTTTTTTTTTGAATTTTTTTAAGTTTTTGAGTTGGGCTGGGTATTTTGGGCCATTTGAGGTGGTTTGGGGGTGAGGGGGGAGGGTTGGGGGTTAATTAGGAAAAGCCAAAAAAAAATTGAACCGAGGCCCGACCCAGACCCGGGGGTTACCCGGGCCGGTTCCGGGCCTCCCCTTTCATGAACCGAGGCCCGACCGGGCCCAGGCCCGAGTCCACCCCTAATTCCATGTACTCTGTCTTGCTCCGACTTAGTCTGAAACCCTTGTTCTCCAAAGTTTGTCGCCATACTTCCAACTTTGCTTTAAGACCTGATTGTGTCTCATCAATCAATACAATAACGTCGGCAAACATCTGATTTTTAAAATGGAATCCAAATTCCAACACTGCCCAAAATATGGGATGCAAAGTCAAATTCCTCCTTTTATATAATAAGTCCAACCAAAGAATCATTTTATTTATGTACACTACATATTCTTCTATTTCGAAGTGTTTTCTAAAACAGTACTCCGTATTAAATAAAAACAATATTTATGAAATTAGAATTGGGTTGAAACAAAATACTACTCCAATGAACCATATAGTTAGTTGAATCATTTTATTTATGTACACTACATATTCTTTTATTTCTAAGTTTTTTCTCCTAAAATGACGCCGGGAAGCTAGGAGGTTCACGGACTTAATGGGATATTTTTTAATTCGACTTAACTGACTTTTTAGTATACTTCTAGAGTCGATTTAACAATTTTTCCTTGATATTATTATTATACTCCCGATCTCTTCAAACTTTGTTAACTTTGACATATATAGAGAATAGCAAATTCAAAATTGTGTGGTTAAGAGTTATATAAGTATGAGAAATAAGATGAACCACAAATTTATTGATTAAAATTGAAAGTCAAAAAGTTTTTATAACAAGTCAAAATGAAAGATCCTCGGTCTTTCCTAGGGCTTATTGCCGCTGGGGTTCGATTTCCGTTTTCGTTTATTAACGAAGAACGGTGCTTAGCTTGGCAGCTTTGCTTGTCCGAATCTCGGTCGAGGACGCATAGAAGGAAGATTTCGAACCAGGGGCCTTGTGCCAATGATTTCGATTGGGAAGGTAAGCATGAATTCCGGGTTCACTCGCGCTATAACCACAAGGATTAAGGAGTTGCCACTGGAAATTGTGGTAGTGGTTTTGCAAGGAATGTTTCAAGAATGAAGGGCTGATGAATCGTCCCCCTCCTGAGCCACCGCCGAAGATGATGTTTGAAGCATGGATTCCGTTACTTTATCAGTTTATTTTATTAATTATCGTTTTATTCCACGGTCTGATTATTATTTTTGTTTTTACTCTTTCTTCTGCTGTAAAGCTCATGCATTAGGTTTGGGGTTGAGAGGTTTACGGTAATCGTCATTGGCTTTAATTTGCCGAAGTTAGGTCTAGCGAGTTATATTGCTTTCTCAAAGGGGATTAACCCAGAGTCTCGGTCAAGGGCGGATGGTTACTGATGAAAACGGTTAGCAACACAAGAGGGGGGGTGAATTGTGTGTGTGTGGAACCGTGGCAGTTTTTCGCCGAGTTCTAGTGTGGGATAAATGGAATTGCGAAATAGTAAAGTGCACAAGAATTTAACGAGGAAAAATCCCTTGGCTCAAAGGGATTAAAAAACCTCGACCTCCCTCGGAGGAATTTTAAACAACTTCACTAAACAAGCCTTTGAAAGAGTTACAAGAGTGATTCTCCTAATCTACCCTTGAGCCTCCCCAACTCTATCCTCTCTAGGAAGAGTTATGAATCTCTACCTTGCGGGTAGAGAGCCTCTCAGCTTTATCACAAAGCTCTCACACACACTTAACCCGAGGCAGCTACTCTAGCCAATTAAGCCTCAATATTCCAAGTACAATATGAAAGGGAAAAGAAAAACTCTATCTAGAATTCCGAGCGGGCAGTTTCAGGCGCCAAGGACTTGATCCTTTTCTTGAATGATTCTTCTAAGTATTTTTCTCGGTTCAGCACACTTCTCTCCTTTTGGTTGTTCGAATATATATGCTGCTTGGAATGAATCCGTTGGGGCTCACTTTCCTTGAGTAGATCAATTTTGAATTACCTTCCTTGGTTACCAATTTTTTATTTAGAGCAAGAGGTATTTCGTTAGTCAAAAAGATATCAAGAAATTAAGCACATTTATTATAGAGACTACCTTAACAAGGAAGTAGTTCATTTTCCTATTTAAGGAGAGCAACGGGTCATATTTAAAAGCCATCATTCCATTCAAAATATCTAGTCACGGATGGTAAGATATTAGGCTTTGATTGGTATAGTATGTCACGCCCCGGACCTCCCCGGGCACGTCGACAACCCGCCGTACAATACGAATAGTCAACCGCAGTCCAACACATTCATATTATACAAGGCGTCATGAATATCATTCACACACAAGTCATCCATAAACAACATAATAAGTAATTCATAAAGCAGCGGAAAACATTGTTTAAAACAAAAGGGCCACACAGGGCTATTCATGAGCACGCAGGCTCTATATTAAAATATCCATGAGCATGTTTATTAATGTTTAAAATCCGAATGGAGGAAGCACGAACCAAGTCTTCGCTCCTAGATGATCTCTCGAGCAACGAGCACAGGAAGCAAGCTCTAGCCTCAACCTGAAAAATGGTGGTGGGACGCCCCCGAAGGGGTCAGCACTCTATACGGCTATAAAGTGCTGGTGTGGCAGGCATCTAATAGATATACAACAAGTATTTCAAACACAAGACCCTCAAATAGGGTGATAGTACATTATGATTGTAACCCTAAGTTACCCCGTTTAAAAATATACTTACTTTATATAAAAGTCAAGTAGACGGCCCGTGGGCCCATGTTCATTTGGAAATCACCATTCCCAACCCCGTGACTATAAGCCACGACAACTCCTAGAGTCCAACCCTAGTACATGACATTGTATTCTAGAGCTCGGCTCTACCACATCACCATACAATTCATATACCTCGGGTCAATTTCCCTACCTTGCGTTCTAGAGCTCGGCTCTATCACATCACCACGCAAGTCCTAGAGCTCGGCTCTAGCTATTCAATACATAGACTCCAAGTCTACACCTTACATGCATTCTAGAGCTCGGCTCTATTACATCACCATGCATTAAGGTCCAATTCTCAAGCAACCCTATGCCTAGAATTGACATATCATTAAACTACTTTGGGTCATCCTTAAAGACTCCCCATAACTTAACCTTAGTTCCAAACTAAGTTATCATATACACTTGAACTATATTCAAGTACCTTTCATACCATCCAATCCCTAGGATCAATTTAATCAACAAGTCCCAATAATCACTAACTAGTATTTCAATACCATTAAGATTATTGTTATCATACCACTATCCTCCTTATTTGTAATTCTCTACATAATTATAATTATGTAGCAGCAACTTAAGTATTCAATCTCAATACACAAATATTCATTTATGTATCCAAATACTTCATACATGAGCAAATTACCTATTTCGCAAAAATAGTTCATTTATACTCATCAAATCTCATATTATCCATACATTCTCAAATCATTTCAAATTTCATTCTTTGGCAACTATATCAATATTTCATCAATATATGATCATCATAATCCATGAAAAATAATGATTTAAACATTTCGGTAATCTCATGCTTAACCTACAAGTTGTAAGCAATTAGATGTCAATCCTCACCTCAATTGAGCCTTAAACTTTCCCTTCTTGGTCCAATGGTCAAAGCTTCGGTCAAGGTGGATTTGGAACTGATTCCTTGCTCAAATATGATTGCTAAACAGCCTCTTCAAGGTGCTAGATCAACCCCTAAACGTTGGTACGAAAACAGCCCCTAGAATGGGTGTTTTCCGGCTAACTCGTTTCCTAGTTTTCCAAGATTTGTTCTAGGTTAGTATCTAACCTTTACATCAATAAAATAACTTTTCAAGGACATATTATACACTTGGATTAGTGTACAATAGTCCCACCAATCGTTCATATCATTTGGAAAATGAATGGAAAGGATTTGGGGTTAACAACTCACTTTAGAAGAGTAAATCCGTTTCTGCGAGGTTGTGTTTTGCTCGGACGATTTGGAAGCCTTCCTCTACTCCGATTGGTGCAAACCAGACCTTCACGGATTCCTCGTCTTGAGAGCTTTCTTTTGGTATCTCACACGCCTTAATTGGATTGGTAAAACTCGAGATATCGACCAAACAGTCTCAGCACTCTCACAGCTCGAGTTCACAGACCTCTGCTCGTTCCAGATCGATTTTTGGATGATTGCTCTCTCCTCTCGAACTGTGGCCACTCAAATATGAAAATAGACTTCAAAAGCTATCCAAAGACACCTTATACACCCCATTTGGACGAGTACAACTCTCAAAATGAAGGGAGACAAAACAGCACACCTGTTTGTGCGAAAACAGTGGTGGTGGCCCCAAGATTTGATCCCAATTGTGTCATGGGCAATGCTTCTCCATGTGGTGCGGCCAAGGTGAGTCTCCTCACATATTTTCCTTGTCTTGCAGGTACTCAAGCCACATGGGATGCCCCCCAATTAACCCCAATCAATTTTGGGGTCCAAAATATCTACCAATACTTCCAAAAATGGGAAGATGGGTCCTATTGTTTTATCTTTGTCAAAGATGTCTTTTTGTACTCATCCTAATTTATTTAGAACAAGTCAACTTCCTAAATCACATTATTGACCTCCAATATGTGTAGGCTCATCCCAATAATTTACTTGATGGAGGTTATAGAAGGAAAATCCTACTCCCATTATTTAGCTCAAAAATGCCAAAGATGGGGTTATAGGCATTTGTATTCTTCTTTAATCCTTCGATCACTTATTTAGATAATGTTGGGCTCTTTTATTTATTAATAAGTCCCGAGTAAGTATTTGCGAAACCCGACACTAATGTACGAGTTTGAACAGTACGATATTCAACCATGCACTACGTAGAACATTGATCGTTTTACAAAATGTTTGGGAATCAGAAATCCAATACATAAGCTTTGAATATTCAAATCAAATTTCCAAGGACATTCGGGTGCGGTGTCACAAGTTCACCCCCCCTTAACAGGAATTTCGTCCCCGAAATTCACAGCTCTACTCGAATAGGAAAGCATACTGCTTTCTCATCAAAGCCTCTGTTTCCCAAGTCTCTTCTTCGACCCGGTCACTCTTCCAAAGGACTTTAACCATTGGAACTTCCTTACTCCTCAGTTTCTTCACTTTTCTGTCAATAACTCTTACCGGTTGCACGGCATAGTTCAAATCTTCACGTACCTCCACGGGCGGCTTCTCCAACACGTGAGAAGGATCATGCACATACTTCTTAAGCATGGACACGTGAAATACATTATGAATCTTCTCCAACTCAGGAGTCAACTGTAGACGATATGCTACGGCCCCAACCCTCTCTATAATTCTGAATGGGCCTATATACCGTGGGTTAAGCTTTCCCCGGGTTTGGAATCGAATGATTCCTTTCCAAGGAGAAACTTTCAAGAATACCTCGTCATCAACCTTAAACTCTAAGGTTCTTCGTCGCTTATCTGCATAACTCTTTTGCCTATCCTGAGCCGCCTTGAGTCTCTCTCGAATCAACTTCACCTTTGACTTGGTGACCTCAACCAACTCAGTACCCTCGAGTTTGGCCATGCCAACCTCATCCCAGCATAACGGTGTACGGCACCTCCTCCCATACAATGCCTCGTATGGAGGCATGCCGATGCTTGCCTGATAACTGTTGTTATAGGCAAACTCCACGAGTGCTAAGTGGTTGTCCCAACTTCCTTGAAACTCCAATGCACAAGCCCTCAGCATGTCTTCTAAGATCTGTATGACTCTTTCAGACTGCCCATCCGTCTGTGGGTGGAAAGCAGTACTGAACTTCAGCCTCGTTCCCATAGACTCCTGAAATTTCGGCCAAAAACGTGATGTGAATCGTGGGTCTCTATCAGATACAATGGTCACTGGGACCCCATGCAGCCTCACGATCTCATCCGTATACAATTTGGCTAACCTCTCAAGTGGGTAGGTAGTGTTGATAGGCAAGAAGTGTGCACTCTTCGTGAGCCTATCCACAACAACCCAAACTGCATCATAGTTCCGAATTGTCCGTGGTAAACCTACCACGAAATCCATTGTCACATGTTCCCACTTCCATTCAGGAATGGAAAGTGGTTGTAACAAGCCTGCTGGATGCTGATGTTCTGCCTTAACTTGTTGGCAAGTAAGGCATCGACTGATATATTCGGCTATTTCTCTCTTCATACCTGACCACCAGTAACTCTCCTTCAGGTCACGGTACATCTTCGTGCCCCCCGGGTGCATGGCATAAGCCGATGAATGAGCTTCCTCTAAGATGGACTTTCGGAGCTCGTCATCTGCCGGTACACACACTCGGTCACGAAATAATAAGAGACCATCATCTCTTTCCCTGAAATCCTCCACCGGTCCCGCTTGCATGCGTTCCCGGATCTTCATAATTTCTTCGTCAGTTTCCTGACCCTTCTTGATCTCGTCAAGTAAAGTAGGTCTCACCTCAAATCGTGCCAATAAGGCACCATCGCTAGATACCTCCAGTTGGGCCCTTAATGCCCTCAAATTAGCTAGCAATGCCCCAGACGAGCTCTTCCGGCTCAAAGCATCTGCCACCACGTTTGCCTTGCCGGGGTGATACTCTATCACTAGATGGTAGTCTTTTATCAACTCCATCCACCGTCTCTGTCTCATGTTTAGCTCTTTCTGAGTAAACACGTACTTCAAGCTCTTGTGATCAGTGTATATGTGACATGTCTCCCCGTAGAGATAATGTCTCCATATCTTTAGTGCAAACACCACTGCCCCCAGCTCCAAATCATGAGTAGGATAATTCACCTCATGCTTCTTCAATTGTCGTGAAGCATAGGCAATTACCCTCCCATTCTGCATCAGTACACATCCAAGCCCTTGGATGCTCGCGTCGCTATAGACATCGTACCCCACACCTTGTTTGGGTAATGCAAGTACCGGTGCCTCAGTCAATCTCTTCTTTAGTTCCATGAACCCTTTCTCACATTTGTCATCCCATACAAACTTAGCTCCTTTACGGGTGAGCTTCGTCAATGGCGATGCCAAAACAGAGAACTTCTCCACGAACTTTCTGTAGTAGCCTGCCAATCCAAGGAAACTACGAATTTCCTTGACGTTCTTTGGCCTCTCCCATTCAGTAATGGCTTCTATCTTCTTGTTATCAACAGCAATTCCCGATCCCGAAACCACGTGCCCGAGAAAGCCGATTTCCTTTAGCCAAAATTCACATTTAGAAAATTTGGCATAAAGTTGCTTCTCCCGTAGTGTCTCAAGAACAAGTATCAAGTGCTCTTCATGCTCTTCTTCACTCTTTGAGTAAATCAAGATGTCATCTATGAACACAATCACGAATCGGTCCAAGTATTTATGAAATACTCGGTTCATCAAGTCCATGAATGCCGCCGGGGCGTTTGTTAGCCCAAACGACATAACAAGGAATTCAAAATGCCCATACCTTGTGCGGAAGGCACTCTTTGGTATGTCATCTTCCTTAATCTTCAATTGATGGTACCCCGACCTCAAGTCAATCTTCGAGAACACGGTTGCTCCTCGTAGTTGATCAAACAAGTCATCAATCCTAGGCAACGGATACCTATTCTTGATTGTGACCTTGTTCAGCTGACGATAGTCAATGCACATTCGAAGTGTCCCGTCTTTCTTTTTCACAAAAAGAACCGGTGCTCCCCACGGGGAGTGGCTTGGTCTAATGAAACCATTATCCAAAAGCTCTTGCAATTGGGTTTTCAACTCGTTAAGTTCAGCGGGTGCCATACGGTATGGCGGTATGGAGATCGGTTTGGTACCAGGCTCGACCTCGATCACAAATTCAATCTCCCTATCAGGTGGAAGCCCCGGTAGGTCTTTAGGGAAGACATCCGGGTACTTACAAACCACCCTCACGTCGTCCATGTTCGTTTCCTCCTTGGTTTTGTCAACCACGTATGCTAGGTATGCGTGGCATCCCTTTCTCATCATACTTCTCGCTCTCACGGCGGAGATAATACAGCTGTTTGATTTACCTCGATCCCCCTCGAAGCGTAGGGTGTCCCCATTATTGCCTTCGAGTTCCAAAACCTTTGTGTAGCAATCTACCCTAGCATGATGCTTTTCTAGCCAATCCATCCCTAGGATTGCATCGAACTCCATCATACTCAGCGGTACGAAATCACACGTCAAGGTTTGGCCATCAATTTCCACCTCACAAGATGGATAACAACTAGTTCTTTCGACGTCATCCCCTAGTGGTGTCGATACCACTAATGTGTGCGTCATTGGTATTGATTGTACCCCTAAGTCCTCGGCGAACGCCTCACTCACGAACGAACGTTGCGCTCCGGTATCGATAAGGATTCGTGCATCCTTCCCATTAATCTTTAATGTTCCTACATTTACACACCATGTAAGATACATTTCCTAATGGTTTAGGACACTTTTTAGGAGGTTAATAGGTTCATATAAATGTTCGGAATCAAACGGGGGTCCAATCGTAGAAGAACGAGATGAAAAACGTAGGTTTCGGGCGGCTGGGGTCCACGCACGGTCGTGCGTGGGACACGCACGGTCGTGCGTGCATGGAAGAATTCGCTTCCGGCTACTGCCGGTTACGCACGGTCGTGCGTACCCGGACACGCACGATCGTGCGTCCACGCACGGCGTGCGTACCGGCACGCACGGTCGTGCGTCCTGCGCGAACATCACCCGGAACCACTGCCCCCTACGCACGATCGTGCGTGGGGTTGGACGCACGATCGTGCGTCCCTGTTTTTTGGTCAGTTCTGGCCCGAATTTCGCCGTTTGACCCCGTAATGGCTCGCACTCAATCCCTATGACTTATGTCATCAATTTATGGATTAACTATGGACAAAATACAATTGTGCAAGAGGCAATACCTGCAACCGAGTCCGGGTTAGCTCGAGCATCCGCCTCCGTCATCGCATAAACTCTAGCTTGAGTTCTTCCTTGATTCACGGATGGCGCGTTGCTCGCACTCGCTCCCCCATGTCCCCGGCTCGCTTGAGAAGCTCCGGTTTGATTCCGTGTACCCGTCGGGCCACTGCTCGGTCCCGATGTCCTTGTCCCACCCAATTGTGGGCAATGCGCCTTCAAATGCCCGGCATCCCCACATTGAAAACATCTAGGGGGGTCGCGACATTTACCGGAGTGGTTCCTCTTGCAATTGTTGCAACGAGTTACCACCGAGGTTTGTGACCTCGAGCCTTGCCCACTCGGGCCTTGATTCCCCCTAGACGGTGGCGGCGGTGCCCGGAAAGATCCTCCTCCATGGTTCCCCTTTTTGTTGGAACCTTGGGAGCCATGACTCTCCCATTTTCTCTTTTTCGCCTCCTCGGCGTCTCTCTTCTTCCTCTCCTCCCACTGTTTCTCCCCCTTCAACGCTTGGTCAACCACTTGGGCGAAGGTCATATTAGGCAATTGTGTTGCCCTATCACGTATCTCCAAGTCAAGAGCATCCCAAAAGTGGTTTACCATTCGGTTCTCGTCACAAGCATACTCCGGTATGTAGTCGGCGAGATCCCGGAACTTGTACTCAAGTTCCTTCACTGTCATGTTACCTCCTTGGGTCAGGAGGGTGTATTCCCTCACCTTCTTGTTCACCTCAAAATCAGAATAATATTGGGCAAAGAACTCCCGTTGGAAGTCCTCCCAAACGACGGTCTCACCGTACTTGCTCTTGGTTCCATCCCACCACTTGGATGCCATCCCCTCGAGCAATCTTACCGCAATTCTCAGTTTGAGATTTGGCGCGATTTGCATGTCAAGGGCTGCTTCATTTAGCCTCTTAATCCATTGTGCTGCAACTGAAATGTCCCCTGCTCCATCAAAGGGTTTGCACCCCAAATCTCTTGCTTCTTTGATAAATTTGGAGATCCTTATGGTTGGACCTCCATCATTTTGGCCTCCATGTGGTTCCACATGGACTCTAGATGCACCATGACTTCCTCCTCTCGAAGCCATGCCCGAAGGTTGCCCCGCTCGCCGTCTTCGGCGTTGCCTCCTTTCCTCGCGCTCCCGTTGATATTGTTGGAGCAGCGCCTCAATTCTTGCTAGGGAGTCATTCTCCCCCTCTTCATCACTTACATCATCGTCATCCCCTTCGTAAGGGGTCTCAACCGGCTCGGTCTCCGGTTGGTAAGTCGAGTCCTCATAGGACCAGTAGGTTTCACTTTCTGTGTCAACATGACCGTCACTCACGGTCTGTGATCGGCCTCCACGGCCAGCTCCTCTAGATGCCCTAGAGGTCCTTCGACTGCCCTGTCCAGTCTCCACTGGTACACGGCCCGTCGGGTTTCTCCTAGTAATCCTGCCACCACGGTCCATTTCTGAAAGAAATTTGGAAAGAGTCATTAGACTCGTATCAAATGTCAATTGACGGATAGGTACTTAAGACACACTTGGCTCGAGTCACCGCCATACCAATTGCTAAGGGTACCATCTTAACAATTAGAGACCTTGCAACCCAAGTACCAAAAGCTCTCCAAGTACAAAACTTCTATGCTCATGGTTTTCAAAATCTTTTCAAAAAAGAATTTTGAGACTTCATTATGAAGTTTATGAACCTGGCTCTGATACCAACTTAATTGTCACGCCCCGGACCTCCCCGGGCACGTCGACAACCCGCCGTACAATACGAATAGTCAACCGCAGTCCAACACATTCATATTATACAAGGCGTCATGAATATCATTCACACACAAGTCATCCATAAACAACATAATAAGTAATTCATAAAGCAGCGGAAAACATTGTTTAAAACAAAAGGGCCACACAGGGCTATTCATGAGCACGCAGGCTCTATATTAAAATATCCATGAGCATGTTTATTAATGTTTAAAATCCGAATGGAGGAAGCACGAACCAAGTCTTCGCTCCTAGATGATCTCTCGAGCAACGAGCACAGGAAGCAAGCTCTAGCCTCAACCTGAAAAATGGTGGTGGGACGCCCCCGAAGGGGTCAGCACTCTATACGGCTATAAAGTGCTGGTGTGGCAGGCATCTAATAGATATACAACAAGTATTTCAAACACAAGACCCTCAAATAGGGTGATAGTACATTATGATTGTAACCCTAAGTTACCCCGTTTAAAAATATACTTACTTTATATAAAAGTCAAGTAGACGGCCCGTGGGCCCATGTTCATTTGGAAATCACCATTCCCAACCCCGTGACTATAAGCCACGACAACTCCTAGAGTCCAACCCTAGTACATGACATTGTATTCTAGAGCTCGGCTCTACCACATCACCATACAATTCATATACCTCGGGTCAATTTCCCTACCTTGCGTTCTAGAGCTCGGCTCTATCACATCACCACGCAAGTCCTAGAGCTCGGCTCTAGCTATTCAATACATAGACTCCAAGTCTACACCTTACATGCATTCTAGAGCTCGGCTCTATTACATCACCATGCATTAAGGTCCAATTCTCAAGCAACCCTATGCCTAGAATTGACATATCATTAAACTACTTTGGGTCATCCTTAAAGACTCCCCATAACTTAACCTTAGTTCCAAACTAAGTTATCATATACACTTGAACTATATTCAAGTACCTTTCATACCATCCAATCCCTAGGATCAATTTAATCAACAAGTCCCAATAATCACTAACTAGTATTTCAATACCATTAAGATTATTGTTATCATACCACTATCCTCCTTATTTGTAATTCTCTACATAATTATAATTATGTAGCAGCAACTTAAGTATTCAATCTCAATACACAAATATTCATTTATGTATCCAAATACTTCATACATGAGCAAATTACCTATTTCGCAAAAATAGTTCATTTATACTCATCAAATCTCATATTATCCATACATTCTCAAATCATTTCAAATTTCATTCTTTGGCAACTATATCAATATTTCATCAATATATGATCATCATAATCCATGAAAAATAATGATTTAAACATTTCGGTAATCTCATGCTTAACCTACAAGTTGTAAGCAATTAGATGTCAATCCTCACCTCAATTGAGCCTTAAACTTTCCCTTCTTGGTCCAATGGTCAAAGCTTCGGTCAAGGTGGATTTGGAACTGATTCCTTGCTCAAATATGATTGCTAAACAGCCTCTTCAAGGTGCTAGATCAACCCCTAAACGTTGGTACGAAAACAGCCCCTAGAATGGGTGTTTTCCGGCTAACTCGTTTCCTAGTTTTCCAAGATTTGTTCTAGGTTAGTATCTAACCTTTACATCAATAAAATAACTTTTCAAGGACATATTATACACTTGGATTAGTGTACAATAGTCCCACCAATCGTTCATATCATTTGGAAAATGAATGGAAAGGATTTGGGGTTAACAACTCACTTTAGAAGAGTAAATCCGTTTCTGCGAGGTTGTGTTTTGCTCGGACGATTTGGAAGCCTTCCTCTACTCCGATTGGTGCAAACCAGACCTTCACGGATTCCTCGTCTTGAGAGCTTTCTTTTGGTATCTCACACGCCTTAATTGGATTGGTAAAACTCGAGATATCGACCAAACAGTCTCAGCACTCTCACAGCTCGAGTTCACAGACCTCTGCTCGTTCCAGATCGATTTTTGGATGATTGCTCTCTCCTCTCGAACTGTGGCCACTCAAATATGAAAATAGACTTCAAAAGCTATCCAAAGACACCTTATACACCCCATTTGGACGAGTACAACTCTCAAAATGAAGGGAGACAAAACAGCACACCTGTTTGTGCGAAAACAGTGGTGGTGGCCCCAAGATTTGATCCCAATTGTGTCATGGGCAATGCTTCTCCATGTGGTGCGGCCAAGGTGAGTCTCCTCACATATTTTCCTTGTCTTGCAGGTACTCAAGCCACATGGGATGCCCCCCAATTAACCCCAATCAATTTGGGGTCCAAAATATCTACCAATACTTCCAAAAATGGGAAGATGGGTCCTATTGTTTTATCTTTGTCAAAGATGTCTTTTTGTACTCATCCTAATTTATTTAGAACAAGTCAACTTCCTAAATCACATTATTGACCTCCAATATGTGTAGGCTCATCCCAATAATTTACTTGATGGAGGTTATAGAAGGAAAATCCTACTCCCATTATTTAGCTCAAAAATGCCAAAGATGGGGTTATAGGCATTTGTATTCTTCTTTAATCCTTCGATCACTTATTTAGATAATGTTGGGCTCTTTTATTTATTAATAAGTCCCGAGTAAGTATTTGCGAAACCCGACACTAATGTACGAGTTTGAACAGTATGATATTCAACCATGCACTACGTAGAACATTGATCGTTTTACAAAATGTTTGGGAATCAGAAATCCAATACATAAGCTTTGAATATTCAAATCAAATTTCCAAGGACATTCGGGTGCGGTGTCACATAGTATCCTTCCATAAATGGAGCAAGTATTTATTCAAATTATGTGATATTTCAAAAAGTATCTTTCCTCAAATCATGCCACGTTCATTAGTTGTTTGAAAACAATTGCTTTCCTTAAAAGTGTATTAATTAAAGACCTTTTCCATAAGGATATTTCATTAGTATTTTTCCTTTTTAATTTATGCAAGCCAATAGTCTCATAATAATGTTACGTAATCATGCATGTACGTAGATATAACTAAATCACAAATAGCATAGAGTAGTTCTAACACAGGTCCATTAATGAGCTCGTACTAGGCAACCTGCTCGGTTAGAATTAGGATAGTTCTTTCCTTGGTTCCAGTCAGGTTAGTCATCAACAAAACTAATTAATCAACAGTTACATATGGTCCTTTTACGTTCTTGTACCCCTGTTGAATGCTATTTTAATGATATAAGCACCTTTCGATAAAAAAATAAATCAAAATGAAAGATAACAAAGTTTTGCAGAGAGAGGAGTAATTTAGGAGTAATTTTTACGGAATACTAAGAGCATCTTTAATGGTATTGTGAATTGCTCCTAATGCATTGCCAACTCACGTTCACCATAAAATTATGTCTCCATCGGCATTGTGAATCGCAGCTGTGGTGATGACTTGGCATGAAAATAAATGCACACCGTCGAGCTCTCCTTCTACTTGTAGAGGGCGTGTCTCACATGCTGACTCAGCAAAAGAATGGTTTACGGAGTAACATACGGAGTACCAGTAAAACAAACCCTCTCCTTCCCATCCACCAAGGCTACCGTACCGCCGTACCGCCGTACCCCCTACCGAGCTATAGCCTGCAATAGTAACCAAATGCAACAACTAGCGGCCACTATGTAGTAGCCCCTATATGATGCGGCGGCGAGGCGGCGGCAACAGCGGGCAACTATTTTTCTCCAACTCGTTTTATTTTCCGGCAAGTGAAACCGGCGGGCTGTGTTTCTCTTTTCTCCGCCGTTTCTTCTTTTGTTGTCACTCGTTTCTCCTTCGGCAGCCCAACACCGTCTGCCAATAAGCTCAAGATTATTTAATTATTATTGTCATCATTTTCCTCTAACAGAGTGATGGCCGGGTTGCAGGGTTGGGCTCTATATTTTCAATGAGCTCAAGATTACTACTACCTACGTACTTCCAACACCGTTTGAAAATGTTACGTTCTACATGAACACATACATATATAACACACACACACACATCGCACACACGAGTTGTGGCCCACTCAAGAGATCAGAAGTTAATTGTTCAGTTGTTGGGTGTTTTTGCAACTTACTTTGGACAATTGGACGGGAAAAGGTGGGATGATGATGACGGTTTTGAATCTGCGCTTCTTCTTCTCCTTGGCCGAGACTGGTTTTTTGTGTTCTAGTCTTCTTTATGTTAAGGAGCACTTGAAAGAAATATGTGACGAGTCGTAAGTTAGGTATGAGCAGTAAATTAAATGCTTTTATTATCCTTTTATTTTTCATTTAGAAAATGCATACAAGAAAAATGAAGACTCAGTTGGAGATGAGATGTAGTTTTGATGGTCTGTCCGTCCACATCACCTTCACGTTCAATTCATATGGGTGACATGTCCATTTTTTACGGGGCGCAATCCACTTTTCTATTGGAGATGCTCTAAGTCTGCTATTGTTAGGAATGCGACGATTAACCCTATATAGGTGTAAAATTACTCCTAAATGCAAAATTGGTGTAATATATGTCCATCTTCTTATATTTCTTCTTCTTATAATCCGTGATAGATTTATTTTATTAATACTCCGTAAAAAAAGAATTTGTAGGCCTCTGCCGCTACATTACATGTGCCTTGTTCTTAATTCTTATTAGTTCCCTGGCCATGGAGATTTTTTTAGATTTTTGTACTAATTTTTTCACTTCTTCATCTTTAACAAAATTAGAAGTCCTTGTTTGTTACTTTTTGAGTCTTATATTTTGGTCATATTACGAAACGATGCACATTCTGGTCAACCAGTTTTGGGTCAATTGCTCTTTATCATTTTGTATAGATTTCAATCTCCTGACCAATTTTGATCAATTTTGTTAGTCAGTTCATTAGTTTTTGAAGTCTTAAAAACTGGCAGCTTAATCACAAGTCGTGACTCCTGACCAATAATTTGTTGTGCTCGGTGAATGACATATAATGTACACTTCGAGTTTTAATCTCACTAGAGAACAATAAGAGCCTTTAAAAGACGATGATTAGACCCTTATTCAACTTCTAACTCTGGAGATAAAAATTCTGATTACTCTGTCTATGAGGTTTCACTGTACAACTGTACCACCTTTTTATATCTTGGTCGCAAGAAAATGATTCTTCACGAGGCATGGTGGGTGTAAGTGGAAGTTGCCATCTATTCTCGCTTGTCCTCTTCGAGATCCTCTCGTTCTGCTATGTGGTCGGTTGAGGTGGACCCCTTCTTTTCCTTCCTTTCAAACTTTGTTCCGGAATCGCCAACTACCCTCACCGCGCTTGTCAGTGAAATAGCCTCTTCATCTAAGTCATCTACGGTCTCCCCAGAGTATGCATATCTAAAGTTCAGTGAGAGAATTAGCTTTCGAATATAATATCACCTAGCATGCATAATAAGACAATATTACTGATTTACACTTAGGTTTTCTGTTTATGTTGATCCCGTTGCAGAAGTAATACTCCCCTATTTCAAAATTATTGTCCCGTTAAAGAAAAACTTGCACTATGTAGTTTATGAGGTAATACTTAATTTTTTCATAAATTAATGAACATAGGTCAATTGATTTCTAGGTATTAAAAGCAAACAAAAGAGAAATACATAGGGCAGGCAACTTGGTCATTTTATTATGGAATATGTTTAACTTTATTGGATTGCAAAAGGTGTGTTTGGATCTTGGAAAATACTAGGGAAAAGAAAACAAATGCTAAAGGAAGGGTATTTTCTTTTGTTATGTTTTAGTGTTTTACCTCAGAAAATGTAAAAGAAATGAAATATAGTTAATGCTTTGAATGTTTTATTATATATGTTTAGAGCTCCAAGTCTTTATATAATAGAAATGCATAGATACAAACAGTTAGAACAAACATCACAAATAAAATTTGTTGAGAACTTGAGATTATGCCAATGTTTACTTCCCCTCGCCTTTTAATTCCTTCCAAAGTTCCTCTATAGTTCCCACCCTATTTTCTTTCTCTAATACTTTCTGGGTTCCAAGATGATCAAAGTACACTTAGATTATGGCCAGTATTTAAGAAAGGAAGGAATACACTGTTTGTCTGGAGATATGTAATTTAGAGCAGTACAAAAGCAGCAAATGATAGTTACAGGGACACCAGAAAAACAAACTACAATTGGTTGACATTATTCATTTACATGAAACCACTGATAAGAAAGCGACAGAAATGGTGTAGGTAGGAAACTGCACAAGCAAGTCAAGTTCTGGGTTTTGTTTTCTACCCAGCATGTCTGATGTTCATTGCTAATTTGCTACGTCTATCTTATGAAGTAAAGAAACTTAGCTCCCAGGAAGGAGCATATGTTTAACTTGGTTATTATTTTCACATCACTGAGGGATGGAGCAAGGGATTGACACAGCCACACAGGGTGAGCCGTGAGCCTGACTAAAAGTTTAGACAGATTCATTCATATAAAAATTTAATAGTAAAAACGTTTAAAAACTCAAATGCTTTTAAAATTTAGGACACAAGTATTTCAGACCCTTTTCCATCATTTGCAATGGAGCCAAAGATTCATTATTTTTTGGCTTGAGAATATGATGGAATAAAGCAAAATGGCTCACCAAACTGTCTGCGCTTCTTTGTTATGAAGCAGCAGTCAGTCAATGCAATTTTTGGACGCGATTTTCATTATGGGTCATACGGAAACAGTCTCTCTGCGCTTTAGTACAGGGGTAAGACTGCGTACATCCGACCCCCCCCTTACCCCACCATAGGTGGGAGCCTTTGCGGCACTGGGGTAAATGATGATTGATGATTGATGATTGAAGTATTTCAGACCTATCCAATTGGTCTGACCACTTTTGTTTCAAAGAGAAATGTTGAAACAGTAACGGGGGTGGGCCGGGGCTTAGTGAAGCCCCCTAAAATTACAGTACTGATTAGCGGGAGAAATATGAAGCAAATAATTTCAGTGGTGACTCATTTGTATGAACAGGAAATAGACCAAGCATCTCCAAGATTCATTTAAAGGTGATATTAATTATCAAGAAATTGAGTTGGTTTTTATCCCGAGTCCTGACATGATCAATTTATTCACGACAAATTAGAAAAAGTTGGGATGTACTCAAAATATTCATTATAAAATGTATGCATATTACTGAGCATCTGGACAAACAGAATGGTTTTTCAGAAATATATCATGGTCAGCTATACACCCTGTAATCAAGTCTAATTTAGTAATTTGATGTGTTTTTCAAAAAAATATCATGGTTTTTCAGAATGATTGATATATGTCTGTTAGAATAATTTTACTAGTCATGTGGCTAAAAAACAGATGAGAGCAACTATTAGGAAAAGTACCTGGTAGGATTGCGTGAGGGAGCCCAAAGAACACATATGACCACCAGTAACGAAAATGCTAGGAGTGTCCAAAAGGCAGGAATTATCCAAGCAAATCGCCATAACTCACTTAACGGGTCACTTGCATTGAAGTATAGCTGATCCAACATCAGATATTGAAGATCATCATAACTCACTGATGTAGTATATAAATCAGGAAAAGAAAAAGTAAACTGTATAGCATTTATTTAATATGGTCATCCCTAAAAATTTAATAGAGGATCCTTCTTATTTCCTCGTTCTAAACACATCAAATTCATGCCCACAAAATCATTGGTAGTAATGGCAACGTAATAATTTACCTCAAAGCCAACCCAAGCTATGGAGAGTAAAACAAAGATTGCAAGGGAGTTGGTAAACTTTCTGTAGAGATCCAGTTTTGCAATGCTCTTGCGCACCTATATTCCAGATAATAGAACCAAAATTAAGAAACTAAGAATCATGATGAAAGACTAATAGAAACAAAATGACATCCTAACATGGGCTCAATGCATTCATTTTTCATACAAACCAAGTGCAATTTTTTCCTTTCTAATTCACATCGAGCACGCAGTTTGAGTAAAGAAATAACTTCAAGCATCTGCCCATGAAATGGTGAATTGGTACACGTCTCAAGAGCCGAATTGAGTGCGTATGCTGAATTTTCTAAAAGTCGTGGAATTAATTGTAGGAGCAACGAAGATTTGCTTAGAGTTTCCTAAAAGTTTCTTTCTACACGCAAAAATGCTACCCCTTAAGAGTTCCCAAGTATCATATAGTTTAACTATGCATAACCCAATCTGCTTTACAGCATAAATGAGGTTCCATCTATGCAAAGGAAATTGGAAACTACAAGTTTACAAGCCAACTTATTATAAACTGTGGCTTTATTTAGGGAAACAGCGGTTTGGAGAGCTTTTTTATGCTTTTTGAACATCTAAAAATGGTTATGCTTAATTCATGTGTTCGGTAAACAATAGTAGTCTAATGTATTTTCTAAAGCATGTGATAAGACTAACTTACAAAAACCTACACAAAGAAGTTTTGTGTTTAAAATTTATGAAACTGTTTACTTATTTTTTATTGAATAATACGATATAATACAATAAAAATAATTTGATAAAGCTACTCCCTTAGTCCCTCCTCTATCTTTGCCTCATTTTTACTTTTCTGTTTATCCAACTAAGTTTGTCTCATACCATATTTGTAATATTTGTGTTCTTCTAATTCACTCTTACTTTATTCACACTTTATTAATTTATTAGTACAACCACATAACTCTGTTTTTCTTAACAACCGGTTCAATCTCTCATGTCTCAATCTTGGGGAGTGGGGGGCATTGGTAGTATTTATTTATATATTCTTCTATTACTTTTAGTTTACTTTTAAAAATATTACTCTCTCCGTCCCATTTTGTAACACACAGTTTCCTTTATGGGTTGTACAAAAAATATGAAAACCATCCTAAATTGAACTCCACTAGATTTTTACTTTCCCAAATTATCCATTTATCTATCATTTCATCCCCATCTTACTTTTCCTTACTTTTTGGAGGTTATAATTGTAAAACATTCACTTTATCCTTTATTTTCTTAAATCTCGTGCCAAACACACATGTCTCTTACACATGTCCTATACAAAAAATCATTTTAAATGTTTGGTATATTAACATAAAGGAAAATTCCCTAAATAGCATTAAAACATTCACGATTCCTCAAATAGGAGTGTCAATGTTTTCTTCCCCAAATAGGACTCACTCACTTCTAGTTTGGGAAGTATTATTCTTATTTTATTCTTTTAATAGGACTAAATACATCTTATTTGGAAAATAAAACACATTCCTCCTTTTTTGCAGATTTTCCATGTTTTAGTCCTATTTTGACCAATTTTTTTTAACATAAAATAGTATTAAATGCATAAACAAAAATATAATGAGAAGAAATCATGGATGTATCCGAAAGATTTACCTGAAGTTTTTCCAGCGTTTTAGATAATGATGAAAAAATCCACAAAATAAACCAGGCATCCAAGAATGCGACAGGCAATACTAAATATAATATAGTTTTTCTTGAGAAGTCATTGATGTTGCCCAAGTGTTCAACAAGTTCGAGTGCCTCCAATGAAATAAAATACACGAGAGATAAAAGATATACTTTAGAGGTGACACCACCAAGAGTAGGCTTGACAACACCATATCCCATGGAGACCATCAAAAGAAGCAAACGGGACAAGGTCTTCTTTACTGCACTAACTGTAACAGCCCAGAGTGTGATTCCCATAGGCCTTTTTCCTGTTGAATTGAGATTTGTATACTCAAAGTACCAGAGAGCCATTTCTACCATGCCAAGAGCAATAACTACTGTGATGTGAGAATGCAATTGAATGACATCCTTCCAGTACTGGACAAACTTTACAAACCAGAATAAACCAAGCACGAGATAAGCCAAGGATGCAATTCCATAGAATGTCATTAAGGGAACCATTTTCCCAGGCAAATAACCATCAGGGTTTTTCCACACACTTCTTCCGCTCATCACTGTACCCTGTAGTTGGGGATCACAATACATGAAATAGAGATAGTACATGCCCGTGGTGTTTATTTCAACAGATTGAGGATCCATTTTAGCTTCTTGATGATCTCCTTCGAAAAATATCTGGATGCGTTTTGGCCACTCTGGGTTGTCAGGATTTCTCTGAATCATAACCTCTCCTACAGGACATAATTTTTCATCAGCAAGTTCTTTAGTGCAACATATAGCATTAGACTTTGAAAATGAGCCTCCGATTCTTTCTCTGTCTTTCACCTCAAGAATGATGGCCTCAACCAGACCATTTTTACTCCGCATGGCACTTCTACTATCAATCGATTCTTTTGTCCTCACAAAGGTAATATCTTCAAACCTGCAAAATTCAACCAAAGTTGAAATCCCAACTGTGTTTCATAGGATCTTTTAGTACAACAATCAATCTTCAGTATCTACTCAATCCCAAGTTCCTAATAGAAGAACAGGATCATCATGTTATTTTGTTTTCACCAAGAACAAACGGCACCCTGAGTGACAGATGATTACGACTCTAGGAGGATGACATAAAATGTAAAACAAAAACCCCAGAACTTAAATCCTTCTAAAATCATATCCATTGTAAAATCATAGCCCTAGGGTAAACTTGCAACTAATCCCCATTTTATAAAATCACATCATCTAATCGCCTAGACAAGTTCAGAAGCATATTGATCAAAATACGTTTAAATATATGTGTAGACCTGAGCGATTGTTAGTTCGAGAATAGTGAGAGAAATCAAGAAACCTTATGAAAGATTTTCCTTTTAGGGGTTTATCAACGGAGATATTAGCAGATGACTGGTCAAGCTTGGAGGCAAAGAGTCCTTCAGTTCCTCCATGGAAGAAGAAGGCGTTGGACTTTGGAATGAAGTGCTCCTTTCTGTACTCGTGAATTGAAGCTGAGGCAACTCTTATTGAAGCATACACATAGATTAGTAGCACTGCGAATCTGACAGAAAACGGAAAGCTTCTTTCTTCCATCACTCTCCAGCTCTCTATGGCTTCGGCAGGGAGAAAGAAGAGCGAAATTCTCCGGCGAAGTGTCACTCTAGACTATGGTGGACGGAAACCACGAAGGAGTGGGACGTTGGAACGAATGAGAACGGTGTCGTTTCAATTTCACGCTGCCATCCTGATTGCTTTCATTCAGTCTTGGCTCTTGGGGCTCGTTTGGACATTTTGTACTGTACCCTGACCAAGAACTGAGGTTATTTTTAGAGAAAATATGATAACTGTTGTGAAATTAAGAAGGTAAATTATAGATATGGAATAGATATATGAATAATAAGATTTGGACATTATCTTCTTGATATGAAATTTCTATTTCTCTGATTTGGCTTACGAATGATTGATCAAATCCTATTTATATTAGTTGAACTTTGTGATGAATCATCGAAGAATGATTCTACTCATGTTGCTGACAGTATTAAACATAGTATTCATGTATGATTACAATGATGGAAAGAAGCTTAGTGTCATAATTACAAGGATTGGGACTAATTTAATGTTCTGATGACAAGAATGAACAATTCACACTTCTTATTTCTTGGATGTTATGACAATAAACTTTTTGCATAATTACCCCTAACTATTTTGATAAATTCCCTTTTTTATTTTTATTCTTCACACCATCACATTTCTTCAATTTACTATCCATCCTTAGGTGCTCAAATCGATATGGTTTTAATTTTGAAATCATTTTTTGTCAAGAAAACAATCAAAATGGTACACTTCACACATGTAAATTTATATTTGTCAAATTTCATCTTAAACAAACACATGTATGTAAAGAAATATGGTGCGGTAGACATCTCATAAATGTGAGCAAATCACACAAAGACAAGCTGTACAAACCATGAAAAATACCAAAAGGAACCAAATACTAATGGCTCTTTAATTTAACCACAGGTCCACAACCATGACCAATTGGTCTGAACGTACATAGAGCTCGTTTGGTAGTACCAAAATCGGCTGTTTTGGCTGATTCTGCTTAAATTGATGAAGTTCTGGCTGAAGTGGCTGTTTTGGCTTATTCTGCTGATTCAAGAAAAAAATATCTTAAAAATATATTTTATTAATAAAATAAAGAAAAAATTATATGTAAAAATAGCTAAAATGGTTATCTACATTAACTTCAGCCAATACAGCCAGAAAAGTAACTCCAACCTTACTTTTTCTACTTATTACATAATCCAGCGCGCGAAAGTAAAAATTACGTGTTTGGTGAAAAAGTTGGCTGATAAGCCCGATAAGCCGAAAAAGAGGTCTCCAAACGGGCTCATAGTTTGCAATTGAAGTTTCTCCACATCAACTTCGGGGGTGTTTGGATCTGATTCTCAAAACTGATTCTGCTCCTTCAGGGAGCAGAAGCAGAAGCTGGAGTGTTTGGGTGAAATTTCAGAAGCACTTCTGGAGCTCTAATTTACTCTCAGAATCAGTTTTTTTAGAAGCTGGGGTGTACCAGCTTCTGAAAACTGATTCTGATTCTGCTTCTGCTTTTTAAAAAGAAGCAGAAGCAGAATCAGTTCCAAATACCCCTTCTTTGTCTAAGATCTAACCTGATAAATATGAATTCATTATCTATGTGAAATTGAAATCATGTTCGAAAGTTGTACAACAATCATTTTTGAATTTAAATACATACGGAGTACTTTTATTTGATTTTATAAAAGTATCATGTCATAATTTAATGGAGTGTTACCAAGGTGAAATGATAGGGTCAGCTATCATAAGAGTAAAATATGATAGCTAAATGAGAGTAAAATACAGACGAAATGTATAAGTAAGAGTAATGTATAAATAGGAGTAGATATATTTCAAATTAAACTAAGATTTATTTGATTATATTAAAATTATAAAGCTTCTCCAATTAGGGTAAACTAATCATATTGTGCACTTTATATATGAGAAGGTTGGTAACCATGTTTTTTGGGTTATCAGCTTATTAGTCAGCTTTTTCATTAAACACATAAATTTTTATTTCGTGCACGAGATTGTGTAATAATAAGAAAATATAAGATTGAAGTTACTTTTCTTGCTGTATTGGCTGAAGTTACTTTTCTTGCTGTATTGGCTGAAGTTACTTTAGAGGATCATTTTAACTATTTTTCATATAATTTTTCTTTATTTTATTGGTAAAAGATATTTTAAATATACTCTGTTAAAAATCAGCAGACAGCTAATACAGTTACTTGAGCCAAAACTTCATAAATTTAAGCGAAATCAACTGATACAGCCCATTTAGGTATTTAATCAGCAATGGCCAGCCGTTTTCTGATCCCACGCTTTATCGCTCCATTGTAGGAGCGCTACAATATCTAACCATCACTCGTACTGACCTCGCATTTGCAGTGAATTCTGTCAGCCAATTCTTGCATTCACCTACAGAGGAGCATTTTTTTGCTGTTAAGAGAATATACTTTGGTATGTCAAAGGTACTATCCACTATGGTCTATCACTCTCCACAATCCATTACTGCATATTCTGATGCTGACTGGGCACATTGTGTTGAAACACGACGTTCCAGCTTTGGTTATTCTGTATTTCTTGGTGAAAATCTTGTCTCTTGGAGTGCAAAGAAGCAATCGACTATTTCTCGTTCTAGTTGTGAATCCGAGTATCGGGCTCTTGCAAATACCACTTTTGAAGTCATGTGGCTGGTTCATTTACTTCGAGAGCTCCGCATACCTACTTCATCTCCACCTGTCATTTTATGTGACAACAAGAGTGCTATCTTCTTAACTCAAAATCCGATAGCCCACAAGCATGCCAAACATATTGACATTGACTATCACTTTGTCTGAGAATTGATCTTAGCAGGATGACTCTCTACCCAGTTCGTTCCCTCACACTTACAGCTTGCGGACATTTTTATCAAAAGTCTTCCTCGACCAGCATTTGAGTTTCTCCGATCCAAACTTTGCGTGTGTTTAAACCCCACACATCGCTTGACGGGGTAATAGTGTTACTTAATTAAAATTGTACTTAAACTAGTATTCTCTAGAATTCTCTTGTAATTAATCGGTATCTTGTAAATCATTATTATATATAGTGGATTAATTCTCCTCAAACGTTATAGAGGAAACACAAATATTTACTCTATCACTTTTCTAGATCAGTGATTTAATGGCTCCTATAATTGCATGTAGTGATATAATGTTATCTTTGTGGATCACTAGTGAGTAGTGACGACGTGACGTTTTCTTCAATATCCGATCTAATGGTTCACTACAAAAAATCTTCTTTATTATGACACAAATTTTATCGGACGCTTATTTGACTTCAATTTGACACAGGAAAATACGGTACCAACGTTTTAGCACGACATGTCCGAGAGAAAATCCCACCCGTTATTGAGTACATTTAAAGTAATTATGAATTTCATAATTATATGAATTGCTTAAAGTACAAAAAAACAAATGAATTCCTTCCCGAAATTGACTACAACTTTTAGATCAGTGCCTTCGGTGGAAGTATATTTTCGTCCAGATATATAGCTAAACTTTAATGCCAAACACCAGAAAATCTGGAGAACATTTCATGTGTAACTAGTTGCGCCTAAACCTTTGATTTTCCTAATAGTTAGGAATGTACCTTCTAGTTGATATTTTTCTCTTTACTTATTTGTTTTATACTTTTAAAGAAGCTTTTTTATTCATACCAATTTCGAAAATGTGTTTTAGAAGCAAAATGAATGTATTATCAAGAAAGAAAATAAGTTGATTTTGTCACTCTTTAAGAAAGAAAATAAGTTGATTTCGTCACTCTTTACGAAATGGGTCGTCAAACTAGTCAAGAGAGTTATGATCGAACCTATACGAGTTCTAAACCTATACCTATGAAGCTACGATATTGCTAGATTTACGAAATGAGGTTCCACCACAATCTCAAGTCCCTAAAATCTAAATTGTCTCAAATTTAGAGTTATGTCCATTTTTTCTCATTGATTTATGATCTTGTTTTTCCGTTTATCAACTCGTTTTTTTATCAAACACGTAATTTTTTATTTCGTGCGCTGAATTGTGTAATACTTCGTACTATGTAATAAGAAAAAGCAAAGTTGGAGACACTTTTCTTGTTGTATGGGCTAAAGTTACAATAGATGATCATTTTAGATAGTTTTTTCATACTCCTTCCGTATTTAAAGTTCCCTAAACTTTCCTTTTTTGGATGTATTTAAAAGTTCTCTGCACTTCCATTTTTGATAAGTTTACCCTTTATAAAATACTCAATTACCTTTATTTTATCTATTTTTTATCTTCTCTTTCGTACTTTTGAACACTCTCTCATACTTTTTTTACACTATTCACTACCCCTACTATTCTATCCTAAGATATTGTGCCCAAAGCTAGTGTAGTGAACATTTAAATACAGAGGGAATATAATTTTTTTATTATTTTATTAATAAAATATATTTTAAATGTATCTTATTTCATAAATTAATTTAGAATCGACCAATAGAATCACTTCAATTTTAACCTTTCACCCGTCCTACAAATTAATTTGTACATTATTGCTTATGGTCGAATCAGATCAATAAAAAGGGATAAGTCAATTATCAATTGAAAGTAGGATGGAGAGGATCAACCTATTGGATCTTAGCTTGCTGGAGTATATTTTTATGGTCACGATGAGTCATGACGCAACTTCTTATATGAATCGATGATGGGATGACAATGAAATCCACCAGCTAACCAAGAAAAGGAAAAGCATTACATTTTTATATAGACACCGTATCATAGTGCCCCCCAATAAATTAAATCAAAGTGCCCTAAGATATTTAGCATGAAAAAATGGCATCATCATACGTCTTCACGGTGGTGTTATTGGACAGCATATTGGTTCCGGTGAGCCTCTTCCTCACCGTCGGCTACCATGTCTATCTCTTCCGCCGCCTCAAGCACAATCCCGCCGCCACTTCCGCCGGCATCAACATGCTTCAGCGCAGATCCTGGCTTCAGCATTACGATCAGGCGTGTCTTTCAATTCGATCATTTATGTGTATATGTGTACCATTCCCATCATTGCATACCATTTTAGTTTACTTACTCGTGGCTATTTTGATAATATTCTTTCTTCATAAATATTTCTACTCCTGGATCAATTAAAATAAGAAAATTGTCCTAAATGGGAATAAATGAGGTTTGAAAATCCAAAATTGGACCACTATATTTTTATTTTCGAAATAGGAATTGTTAGTGTCATGTATGAAAAATATTGTCATGATTAAAAAATAGTGTCATTAATAATTGGCCCTCAAAAGTGTCATTATTCTTGGAATTATACTCGTCCTATCATACCATTTACCTTGTCATACTTTAATAGGTTCTTTTAATTAATAATAATAATACATTAAAAAAGAAAAAATTAAAAATGAAAATGTAAAAAAAAATATACACGTCTCAGCCACCTTCCGGCACCAGCACCTCCGAGCATCAGGAAAAAATGTCAACTTACAAAAAATTAGTCAACCACAAGGCAATTTGCAAATAAATTTTGATATTTTCAAAGAGTAAAAATGACATATTCATGACATTTGTAGAGAAATGTAGCATCTTTTAATACAAGATCATAGTTTCTCTTAACGATCCGTGGTGGCGGTGTTAGGAGATTGAAGATGTAGGGCAGACGCGTACATACTCCCTCTGTCCTATTGGACTTTGCCAATTTTCCTTTTTTGGTTGTCCCAAAAAACTTTGTCACTTTCCTATTAAAGCAACTAATTTGTGGTTCTGCACATTTCTCTCTCCTCTGCACAAATCTCAATCACACTGTTTTTACTATTCTTATTACTCACCTACGTTGCACTTGGCAAAGTCCACCGAGACGAAGGTAGTATTTTTTAGGTATTTTTAAATATTTTATTTTTATTTACTTTTGTTTCATTTTTGTTTATTTGATTTTATTTATTCATTATCTTTTATTTTGAATTTACAAATAATTTTATTCTTCTTTGTTTTTATTATAAGTAAAACTGTGATTTTTTTATTAATAAAAAATGTTTTATTGAGGATTATAGGAAGAGGGAACATATATTGCTCCTATTTTGAGAATAAAAACCTTATAGTCCTATTATTACATTTTGGAATAATGTCACTTTTGGAATAATGTCACTCCTATTTAGGGCTAATAATTGTATTTTCTTCTTAAAACGTGACTTCCTGAAAAGTTTCTATAATTTTCTTCTTTATATTGGATTTTAAAAAGCATATTTTGTAGAATCAGAATTAAATATACTTGATTTTTTTTTAGCTTTGTCCGTCACTTACTACAGAGTATTATATACTCTTTCAACTCTTTTACTGTTTTAGAAATTTATTTAATCTTATTTATATATTATCGGTTCTAGCTAAGATTAATTAATTTTTATACATTCCCAATTACTCTGTATTGTTTAAGAAAGCAAGTTAACATTAATATATAGCTAGTTAAATGTCTACCCAAATACCCAAATTACAACATTAATATATAGGCTTGAATTTGTTTGACACTATGAGCGTCAGAGTGTGTAGTTGGAGGCTAATGTCTGGATTAAAAGTTATCAATTGAATTAGAGATTATTGTCTGGACTAAATGTTGAAGTGTGAATCTGAACTCCTAGTTGAATGAACTAGATTTCTTTGACAAAAAGAGTTGAAAGAGTATATAGTCTATTAATATACTAAGTATTTATTATAATAATTTTATAATTCCATAAGTAATAATCTTTTAGTATATACTCGTCTTTTATACATATATACAAATATAAATATATGTATGTGTGAGTACATAATTACATATACATATATACAAATGATATATTTCTTAGTTTATACATCGATCTTCTGATTCTTAATTAAGTTCCCCATTTGATTTCACGAGTTTAAAGATAAAAAATATTTTGCTTTTAACTTTTCTAAAATTCCATTTACTGTAGCCATTTTACCCATATTGCACATGGGAAAAATCTGGACCATTACTATTAAGAGGGGGGGGGGAGTCAATGTCATTTACACCCACAACAGGCAAACGTACAAGTCATTGTTATTTACATCCACAAAGGGCAAAAGAAAACTTTCATATTTCCCCCGAAATTTGTACCCCCCCCCCCTCCAGATTACATTTAAAGTCTCATACAGTCATACCACTATAAATCCACTTTCAATACACCCCAACTACCTCTGATCTACTTTTACAATATTCTTCTACTTCTACTTCAAAAGTCTTCTTTCCAGAAACGGACAGTGAAGAGGCAGCTTATTCTCTGCATCAGTGTGGTCCTTTGGACCTGAATGTGGAACCCGTATCAGAAGAAGACACAATGCTTGTGCTAGAAGAAGACATCCACCTAACAGTTATTGTACCAACATAACTACACATACACACAGTAGAGGCACACATTGAAGGACAAGGCAGTGAACCATTGACTAAAAATGGCCTAAGTTGTCCCCACAAAACAAAAGTCAAATTGACTGTTGCCCCATGCTTGTGAAGGTAAACTTTAGAGGGGCATTATGAGTCGGTTAGCCAATGATTTTCACATACCTACGCGGACAGTCCAAAAATTGTGGCAAAAAGTAAAGAAGCAAATGAACAATGGAGAGACCATCAATGTGCAGTGTAGGCGAAAAGGAAATGTAGTGCCAAAAAGAGTAAGCTTTGATATGTAGCAAATTGCAGAAATTCCTTTACACTAGAGAAAAAATATGAGAGCATTGGCATTTGCAATGAAGGTTTCAAAGTCAACTGCGCAAAGATGGTTTAAAAGTAACAACATAAGAAGGCACTCAACTACAATCAAGCCACTGTTAAAATAAGCTGGGAAAATGAAGATTTTAGAGTTATGTTTAAGTCATATAAAGCCCGAGATAGTCCACTTTGCTCCCAACATTTCATGATTTTATGATTATGAAAAATGGTTCTGCTTGTCAAAAAGAGACCACCACTTTTTATACTCTTCCCACAGAGCCTGATCCATATAGAACTGCTCTGTTAGAGAAGTTTATTCCTAAAATAATGTTCATTGCTTCTATTGGGAGGCCCAGAGTAGCGAGCAATAGGGATGTATTGTGGGATGGGGGAGATAGGCATTTTCCCATTCACATATGAAGATACAATAAAGATATCAAGCAGGAACAAGGCTGCTGGAACCTTAGAAAATAAGGCCGCTTTAAGCATTAATAAGCCACTTCTAAAGGAAATAATTTTGAACTACATATTGCCAACAATCACAAGGGGCCAGAATCAGTAAATAAGTAAGTTATCATACAACAAGACAATATTAGACCTCATATTGATGTTAAGGACCCAAAATTTGAGAAATCAGGAATAAAAGATGGTCGTAACATCCAACTTAGTTATCAACCACCTAACAATCCAAATTTAAATGTATTGGACTTGGTGTTTTTCAGGGCAATTGATTGCATCAAGGATCAAAAGGCTCCAAAAACATAATGGACCTAATACATGCAGTGCAAACATCTTTTGATGAGCTCACACCACAGACATTATATTAAACATGATTTTTATGAGTTATCAATATGTCATGGAAGAAATCATAAAACATAGTGGGGGCAACAATTTAAAGCTCAAGCATGTTGGGAAGGACAAATTGGACTAACAAGGTATGTTACCTCAAGATGTCTAAATCCGTCCAGAGTTGTACCTGACAGCTAAGGCGGTATTAGAAGGACAAATGGCAATAAAAACATTTCAAGGGAATCAGTTCATACATGAATATTAAGAGGATCTTCTAGTCTAAACTGTTTACACTTTTGGACCGAGCATGACATAATAAGTCAAGTTCAGCTATTGGTATATTTTGACAATTTTTGTTAGTACACTAGATGTAGATGAACTCGCTGGTATACTTGTTTTTGTTTGTACTTCTACACCCACGAGAGTAGTATTTTTTTAAGTACCCCAGTGTTGTGTAAAATGTTCATTTAACACAGTTGGTAATACAAATAATTTCACATTAATGTTTAAGTTTTACACACCATTCACGCATAATAGCCCCTACACTATAACCATTATAAAATACCCGATGCACATTCAATTTGTGGGTTGCATATATAAGTGTAATGGTTACACATCATTCATAGTTCATTGTCAGATTCCATAATTATCATCACACTAGAAGCTAGAATATGCAAGACATGTAATTCTCAATTAATGGCTAACATAATTATGTCAGATTCCATAATTATCATCACATATTCATCATCCCACCAAATCATTGGCCAACAAAAATCACAGAGGAACATCATTTGTTACACACATTACATAACACAAGCCTAAATTCATCACGAGCTACAAACATCGATATTGGCTAACAGACTTCACACAGGAAGGAAAGCAACACGAAATCAGAACAAACACATAAATGAGGAGACAAAGAGAACAACAAAGGAGTATTGTTCAAATCAACATGTCCAAAGCTTAGCCTTTGCCGCTTTCGCAAACCTTCGTTTCTCCCTTCTGCATCGCTTCCATTCCCTTCCTCTTTTTCCTCTGCCACTCGTGCCGAGCTCACTTATTCTCCGTATTCCTTGTCGAAGCCCTCCAAACCATCAAACGTATCAGAAACTAGGTTGTCACCGTATTTCTTACACATGCACTATTTTGAATCATTCTCTGATGAACTAGAATATCCGAAACAAAAAATGAACATTCTAAATGGAAGGCAATCATCTTTTAGATCTGATTTAGGAGAAGGTTTCAGATCTACAGTTGTAGAGGACGAATCCACTGAGTGAGGAGATGGCAGTTCAGATCCACCATCTAAGGAATTAAAGGAGGTTTAGTGGATCCACCAGTAAAATATTCCAAGCCCATTACAAGTGAGTAGGACTGAATAGAAGAAAAGGGAGGCGCCGGCGAAGAAAGGATGCTGGTGAGTAGAAGAAAGGGGAAGTAACGACAAAGAGAGAGGAAGCTGGTGAGTAGAAGAAAGGGGAAGCAACGACAAAGAGAGATGACGAAGTAGATGGTTCCAGAAGAGGGAAGAAGATAACACGTGAAGAGAGAAACGGTAAATGGTAGGTATGTGTAGGGGATTAAGTGGGCAAATAGTTAAAGTTAAAAGGGAAGGGTAGTTTGGGAAAGACACAATTTTTTCCCTATAAATATAAACATGAACTTTAATATGGACTATCCCAAAAAGGAAAGTAGGAACTCAATTACCAAAATAAACTTAATAGAGATGAACCTTTATAATACACAACTATAATTAATTCATACTTTGAATGTTAAGTGTCTTTTTATTCAATCTAAATTATATGTGTGTGTTCTAGTTCAAATTAAATGTCATTCCACATGCAAAGTGTACACTAATATAGAGCATTGAATTGAAGGATCTAGAGGCTCTAAATACATCAATAATGCATTGATTTGGTTTAAAACCTTGACGTTTCAATAAATAAATCTATTTTTTGCAATCATAAAAAGTGCATCAATTTGAATGTGAAATTACATTGATAGCTATATTGGACCCATATACTCCATCCTATATATGGTCAGCTAAAAGTGAATCCATGTGTATTGCACTTGAGAAACACTATTTGTATCACAATTAGTTCATATATACGTAGTATATGTTTGCATTTGTATATGAATATGTGTATGTATCTATGTGTATGTAACATTGTTTATAGGAAACTCCATTTATTTACTTATTAATTTCAGGCAAATGAAAAGAATGGAATGTTAGTCGTGCAAAGCTTGAGAAACGGCCTAATGGAAACAATCCTCACAGCTACTATAACTATCATAGTGGTCATTTCACTAGCAGCCCTCACTAACAACGTCTTCAATGTTACATCTCTCCACCACTACCTTCATGCCCCATTGTTGGGACTACAACATTCCAATGACATCATCATGCTAAAGTTCTGCACCACTACCTTTTTCTTACTGGCTAGCTTCATGTGCAGCTCCTTAGCGATTGGGTACTTTGTCGATGCAAACATTTTGGTGAATGCATTGGGAGAGTTTTCAACATGTCTATCATCGCAGTTATACTTACAGACAATGTTGGAACGGGGATTCATGTTTTCCTTGATAGCAAATAGAATGTTTTGTATGTCATTTCCTATGATGTTGTGGATGTTTGGCCCTATGACGGTCTTGATTTCCACTCTCACGCTGATCTGGGCCCTTTATTCTCTTGATTTTGTTGCAATCACTGGGACATCTTCAACATCGCATGTGTCATAAATTATTGACCAGTATTACAAAGTTATTTTTATTAATCTCTTTTCATATCATTAATTAATTAACTTAGATCTAGTACTAGCGTAATTGATTAATTGGAAGTGGAGGAGATGAAGAACTAGATCTAATTTTATTTTGGGCATGTTGTATATATTATGACTACTACCCACTTCCCCCGAATTATTTTCTTATAGTATTCTACCCTCGCAAGTGATTTTCAATATAGTCACAAAAATGTGACTTAATAATATTTAGGGACTATAAAAATACATGATAGTAATTAACTGAAGTCACATTTTTGTCCCTAAATTTCTATTATTAATATATTAGGAAGGCCCCTTTACAATATCCATTATTAATCTCTCTACAACAATGAGATTTTTGTTCTTCTCTATATTTACTTATTCTATTAAAAGAAATCATTTAAACGTCTTTTCATTAGTGAGACGGTGTAAAACATATCTAATGTAGTCACGAGCAACTAATGAGATGCGATTATTTACGAAGGAATAAAGAATTCAAGATTCATTGGGTTGGCTATTCGGATGCTCACGTGGACTATTCCGTAGTGCGGATTGTAATTTTTCACAAATTCCCCATTTATCACTTAACAATGGAATTTCACGTATTTTCCTCAGAATTGATTGGGTTATTAACAGAAAACCTCTTATTATTTGGATATATTATGTTTGTATATACATAATGATATGATGAACACGTTAGAGCATCCTCAAGATATGTTTTCAAATACCGCTATACAAATTACAACCTGCTAGCAGACATTTATTCATTCACACATAGCCACCATATATGTTTACTTATACACTAGTATTGTTGCTTCTTGGCATTGAAGAAACTTGACATTGTTAGCCAGGCCACTTCATCAATCATCACTCATGATCGAAGAGCTGAGTTAATTATTTTATATGAAGTCAAAGAGAATGTGTATGGGTCACATCTTTGGTGCATCACTTGCAAAGAACATATAGACTATAATCACTATATAGAGGATAACCACCAATGATCTACATGGATTGCAATATGTATCGCTCAAATCATGAAATAATATGATATATAAAAAGAGAAGGAACAAAAAATAATATATTACAAGATAGTGCAACTTGTATAAACATCTAACACATACGTAATACTCCGTATTTAAAAGTTCCTTACACTATCCTTTTTGGGATGTATTTAAAAGTTCCCTACACTTTCCCTTTTTGGTAAGTTTTTCCTTTAAAAAATATTCAATATATAATTACCCTTATTTTTTCTACTTTTTATCCTCTCTTTCCTATTTTTTCACCTTCTATCCTACTTTTTCTATATTATTCATTACTCTTACTATTCTATCTTAAATCTTGTGTCATAACCAAACGTAGCGATCTTTGAAATACGGAGGAAGTATTAAATTAGTAATTAATTAAACAAAACACTTGTTTTAGAGAATGAAATTGCTTTGGGGGTGCTATTGTCCGCGATGATATGAGTCACTTTATTATATTATTGCCAAGTCTTTCTCATGTAATAATGCAAAAATATTCACCAAAAGGAAAGTGTTTCACTTATCTAAACGTTGATTTATACAAGGAAATATGCCTTACCAATATTTTAGCTGAGGTGGACTCCCAATGGTTCAATATTTTGCTAAACAAAAATCTAAACCTTCATGGAATCTTTGAACATATCTCCAATAGCTAAATTGCATTAACTATGTTTATATTTCATACCCATTACCTCTGGCTCTTCAAGGTTTACCCTTGTATGTCAAAAACAAAGATATCTCCAAACTTCCACTCAACACAAAAGCTTCATTTAAAAGGATATATAGCTAATATTGACCAAATTCGCTCTAGTCAGAACTTTGTTAGGTGGCTTCTTTATCAAGATATTACTAGGGAGTACGTTTGGTACCTGGTAAATGCCACAGTGAGTGAGATATTTTATGGGAGTAAGTTGTACTCGGGAGCATATGTAGGAGTAAAATTTAGAGTGGATTTATTTAAAGTTTTTTTTTCCTCACAAATTTTATACATAAACTTTTATACTAAAAACAAACATTTTTAAAATTTGGGATAGATCGCGCGTGATAAGACCCTATCTTCACCCTATTTGGCCAGTTGCATTCTTAGGATTTCATAAGAAGATTTCATCGCGTGGTCATGAGTAAATGTGCATTGAACGAGTGTAATTAGATTCACAGGTAAAATGAATAAAGTTTTCCCTATCTTCAATTCATATTGTGGTTATTTTTTTATTTCACGAAGTCAAATCACTGGTATATCCACCTTGCTAAATCATCATTCTATTTTCATACTCCGTATAATGCTTGGTAATAGTTCGGAATTACAATATAAAAAAAATATTTTCCCAATAACCTTAATGGTCTTTAGCACTACCCATATTACATTATTATAACAAAAAACACTTAAAAGGTCAAAACTATACTTCATGCACCCTCAATTTGTCTTTCTTTAATTTCGGTCTACCCTAAATCAACCTTCAACATATATATATATATATATATATATATATATATATATATATATATATATATATATATATATATATATATATATATATGACTTTTATTATTTTATCCTTTTACTCAAATTTTAACCACACATATGCATACATGTCAAGTTAGGACAATAAGATAATACCAGGACAGGAGAATAACTGATACGAGTAGTACCAAGACAGATGAGAGAATACCCGATAGTATTTAATTAATTTCGTAACTTGTTTGTGTCTGTTACTAGTGTCATAACTTTGTTTACATAGAGATCATGTCTTATAACTAATGAATTTGTCCACATTAAGTGATTTCACATCGGAACATACAATTTCCAGCAAAAATTTGATCTGAAATGCCGCCGCAGGCAATAAGTTTTCTATCGGAAACAGTCTGCTCCAATGAAAAACCCATTAGCGTGGACAAAATTGTTGCAAAATTTGATCTCTAAGTAATCAAAGTTATAAGATCAATAGTAGACATGTACGGAGTATATAACTTACAAAAAAAGGATGACACTCCATCCGTGAAGGTCTTACAGCACAAGACGGACAGTTAACTCGGATGATGTAAATTGAACTTTAATCATGACAGATCGTGAGTGAGACTCTGACTCATATACTTGCAGAGGCCCTATATAGCTTGACATAGAAACCTCTAGTTGCCAAGAATCGAATCCAAGTTCACCCCTTATGCCACTCATTATCTACCGGTTGAATTACATCCACCGACATGTAAAATGTGTGGGGGTGGGGCTAGCACAGTTCCTGCAAATTTTCGAAAGTCAATTCATCCATATCAGCAGTGGCCATGATATGTGGCGTAGTCAAATCATAGGTGCACCCAGAAGATATCAATTCTCTGTATCCCGACCCTGAAGACATTGCAGGCCGCATATGGCAAGACACTAATCCAAATGTCGATTTCAGATGATTGTTATGTGCCTGGTACAAACCCTCAGGCAACTGTTTTGTAAGAGGAGAAAGGGGCTCGCCCTGGTCACTTTGACCGTTTTGTCCTAGACAGTCTAGGGTTGAGGAGTCCATGTATGAGGTAGGATGGTTGATAACCGGGGGGTATTTTAGGAATTCTGTACACGTATGATTGCCTATGTATGTGGTGCGGTAGTGGGGAGGGCTCTCCTGAATCCTTTGCACCTGTTTGGTTGCTTGGCAATTCTGGTCGAATTTGTGGGTGCACCTGTAGTAATGCCTACATATATAAATATGTCAAATTAAGTAATGCAAAATGAGTTGAAAACAATTGCAATAAAATGAATAAACATGTAAATTAAAAACAACCCTTTGTTGAAATATTAATTAATAAGATCTTAGACTGTTCTTCCTATTCAATTTGTTTAATTTTAGCTTTTAGGATCAAATACCAAATTATAACATGACATCAATTTCAAAGTCTCCATAGTCATATTGTGGGAACTTATGATGAACTAATGAAAAAATGAATGACAATACATGCAATCCAAATGAAATACGGAGTATACTATTGTCATCAAGAGTTCTCATATATCGATATATTTATCACTGGTAAAATATGAACAATATACCCGAGTCTTAACAGCCCTTAGCTTGTTAGGTGTCCTTATAATATACCGAGTATGATAGTAGTAGGGAAATGCCACTAAATAGAAGTTAATATGTTTTGGAATTTCAAAATATAATTGCTATGTTTTTCTTTGCGAAATAAGATTTGATAGTGTCATGTTTGAAATACCAAGTAGTAATGCAAATATTTTGACAGTTATGATCTCAAGATAACAGACAATAAATACTGCATTTAACTCATATTTCGAAAAGAAAAATATACTAGTTATATTTTGAAATTACACAACCTATATTTCAGAACTCTCTGTATGTATGGAGCGTAAAAAAAGTGGCAATTACGGAATACAGTTTTTGCAATTAAAAATATGCATTAAGGAAGTCACTTTCGCACATTTTGTCACGCCACTTTTTGTTTAAACATTCATGGCAGCGCAACTTTGGGGGCAAGTTTTTGTTAATGGGAGAATTAATAATAATAATAATAATTATTGTTAATCCAATCACGTTAAGCATCGCATACACAGCCATTTAGAAAAGCAAATGAATAAAGTTCTTTTACGCAGAGTACTTTTAAGAAGTTTTAGAAAATTGTCATCATATTTAAACATGGACTACCTCCGTCCCATTTGGCCATTTTATGTGTCATACTTTGACTTGACACGATTATTAATTAAATGATTGAAAAAGTAAAAGTTGTGATTGCGATTTGAGTATAATAAAGTGAAATGTTGTTGTAGACCATATATTTTTTGCAAAAAAAGAAAATAAAAATGTGACACTTATTTTGGGACAATCCAAAAATGAAAGTAGGACATGTAAAATGGGACGGAGGGAGTATGTGTTTTTACTTGGTCGGAATTAACGTTTCAAAATACCCGGGGAAGTGAGGTGTCTAGGCTAAATTATAAGAGGAGTGAACAAGCATACAAGCGTTTCCTAAGGCTCTGTTTGCAAACCCAACTGGGAAGTGCTTTTAACTTTTTTAAATGATTTGGTAAAAAAGTGATTAATAGTAAAAGTTGGTAGTGTTTGAGAAAAAAGTGATTTTTAAAAGTAAAAGTTGGTGGTGTTTGGTAAAATAAGTGCTTTTTGTGTAATAGAAGAAGTAAAAAGCAGATTCTAGCTTTTAGCTTTTAAGTAATTCATTTAAATAGAAGTTGTCATTTGAAAACATCTTTTTTAGCTTTTTTAAGCCAAAAGTTGGAAATTGCTTTTTTAGTTGTGTTTGCAAATAGAGCCTAATTCTTTTTACAATTGGATAGTTAATAATGATATACACCCGGAGTATGTACAAAGACAGAAACAACCTCATATATTAACTATAAAGAAGTTTGAGGGTAGGGTAAAATATATGATTAATTATATTTGTGAATGGATATGTGGGTAAGTAATGATGGTCTCATTTATCACATTACTGTTACATACATACACTCATTCAAATCGGAGAAGTATAGCAAATTAAAGTTCCACGAATTCAAATCCAAATTTTAATCTTTTCAATATGTATATACAGTATGTCCTATTTTTCAATACCAATTAATTTGGGATGTCAAAAGAAAAAATACATAAAGAATTTATTTCGAATTTCTGCTCACCGGTTGTTGATTTTTCTATTGGCAGCTAGCTAGAAGCATCTTTCTTTCTTGATATGTAATTTATACTCTTAAATGTTATCATGAAATTTAATTTAAGAAAAGCATGGGTAATAAGTAGCTACTACATGATAAAGTAATAGAAAAGTAAAATACATGAGATGAAAAAATTAAAGGAAAAATCTAATGGAACAGAGCAAAAAAAAAAAAAGGAATGAACCATGCGCATCTTATTAAGGGTAACATATTCTTTTTTATAATTAATTTATTATTTACTTTAATCTGTTGCTGTATTTGGTAAGTTTTACCTAATAATTTCCATTTTTTCTGTTTTTTATTTTGTCTTCCCAACTAATTTATCTTTTCTTTCCTACTGTTTTTTAACTTACTTCTTAGACCATCCACGGCTTCTATTAGTATTATTATTTTTACTTTCAAAGTAAGTGGGACTTTTTTTAAAAGAATTTTGGAATTGAAACTGTTTAATTATCATCAACGTAAAACACTTTTTTACTTTGTGTGAAGCGCGTTTTTCAACTATGGAAATCAAGTACTCTAGAACACTTTTTATGTGTTTAGTAAATGAGGCATATTAAGTAAAATAAAATAATACTCCGTAATTAAATAAAGTAAAAAAGTGTAAGTTCTTAGCTGGAAGCGTGTTAATTATAGCGCCACCAGACCAAGTCTTTAAAAAGTAAATTATAGAAGGATTAATTAAAGTGTAATATGGTATATATAGCCTAGCAAACCTTGGATATAGGGAATGAAGGATAGTTTTTTGTCCATATTTTCTCCACCCATACCCATCATCTAGCAAAGTTTGGGAATCTTTAATTAATGTCTCGCTTTTCCTCCTGCATAATAACAACAATAATTGGCATAGTTATTAAAATTCATCCTCTGAATGACATTATGGTGTCATTATCTTACCAAATAACAATGCTATAATTAATCAAAACACATAATGTGTACATAATAAAGGTTTACATGAAGTAACACAACATATATGCGCCGGCACCATACATTGAAATGAACATTTGAGAAGCATATATATATATATATATGTTAAATTAAATATTGTGAAATAAAACTTTCAGTAGAAAACACTTATACTTAATGACAAATTAAAAATGATTAACTTCTAACTTTGTTTCGATTTATGTTTCTGATATCACCATAAGTATACCAGAAAAAATTAAACACATAGAATTTGAAAAAAAAAGTAATGAAAATTAACTAGAAGTTACGAGTATATAATTGTCTCTAAATATTAAAATCAAAATTTGAACTCTATTTATAACTGTCTAAAATTTTAATTGTAAAAATTTTAAACACCCTACATTTAGGAGCTAGATTTTTCACCGTATTAATTGTTTATCTTTATTCTATATCTAACAATCTAATCGTAAATCTTTTTAGAAATAACTTTAAAAATAAATAATACTCTTCGCCTTCCTTGAATCCTTGACCTCTGAAATCTACGAATCCAATCAAACAGCTCCTTGGGGTGTACCTTATTCGTAATTATTTAGTTCGTATTGCACAAATATTGCAAATTAATAAGCAGCTTTAATTACAGTAAAACATCAAGTAGCAACGTACGCATATGGATTTGATTAACTGTTAGTAAGATGCTTAGAATATCACCAGCTTAACAAAAAGGCATATATTACGTACAACTTTAATTTAAAAAATATGTCAATATGGGGTAGTCCGTGAACTTGATTGATTGATTAAGAATAAAATCTTAATCAGTGCCGAAAAGTACTTATCTTCACAAATAGGCTCATCAAACTATGAGCCTATTTGTGAAATGGTTTTCGACTGATATAAGAAAAAGTAAGATTGAAATTACTTTTCTGCTTGTATTGGTTGAAGTTACTGTAGATGGTCATCTTAGCTATTTTTTCATATAATTTTTTCTAAATTTTATTAATAAAATATATTTCAAATATAATTTTTTTCATAGATCAGCAGAATAAACTAATTCAGCCGCTCCAGCCAGAACTTCATAAATTTCAACAAAACTAACCAATACAGCCGATTTAGGTATTACCAAACGGCCTCTATATAGGCCGGGTTCGAGCACGTAACATTTTTTTTATTAAATTCGAGCATGTAACATAAAAATAAATACTTCATCCGTTCTTAAATAAATGCAACGGTCAACATTTGACACTTGCCGAGACACAACTTTAACATAAATGATTTCGTATTAGTAAAAAAATTAAAAAAATTAGATTATGAAAATTTACAATGAGACAAGTTTAACAATATTTTTTTCATAAAATAATATTATTACATTAATAAATAAAACGTAGTCAAAGCAGAACATGTGAATAGTGTAAAAGTCAAAGTGTTGCATTTATTTAAGAACCAAGGTAGTATAAATAATTATTATTTCATTTAATTCGAAATCTATAACTTTTTCATGAACAGAAATTCTGATTAGGCTGCGATTTCTAAACTCACCTAAGAATATTTAGAACATACTCCGTATTATATTACAAGATTATAATTTTATAAAACTATAAAATTATACTACGTAATAATCTTTATTTCAAAATTGTAGTTTTTTTGTCTTCATTTTATGAAGTGCAGCCTCCATTCCATTTTTTGGTTATTCCGCAATCAATACAATCGTCTTCTTAATATCAAATTTTAGTTCCAAAACTAATATAATTTCTAAATGCATAATTTTTATGAATGATATGATCATATGATATTGATGATGTAAATACTACGATGATCAAAAAGTATATGAAAAGAAATAATTTTGTCCTTGATCAAACTTAATTAGCTTTTGCGAAAAGATGGGGTAATATAAAATTTTGCAAGGAAAATCACCTTCTCTTGTAACAACCTCTACCATCTTTGAGTGATGAAGTCTTGCACCTTCCACTGTAGTCCTCCGTCTTCCGGCGGTCCAGAGACGGCGACGATGGCCGCAGCCGCGCTGCCGGAGAAACCTCGGCGGGGTCCAATGACCCAAGAATGGAAATACTCTCACAAAAAGATCCCAAAATCTTCTCCACCAGATCCTTTGCAACGCTGATAGACAACTCCGGCGGTCCATGATCATCGGCATAGCCATGCCCACGGCCGTTCTTCACCATTTCCCATAGTTGGTATGCGAATTCCCGGCCAAGAATCAGCTCCTCGACGGCCTTTTTGTGGGTCGCCGGCATACTTTCCGGCCAATGGTATGTCATTTGCTCTGTGAATGTTTTGTTGCTTTGAGCTTATTGGAGTGGGAAAATGTGGGGCGTTAGCTTTTATATGCGGTACCGGATGATCGGGTATTTGCTTTGATTGAATGGACATTTAAAATTAAAATTTTGATTGTTGAGGCAGTTAAATTATTGGACGTGGTATTCATTTTTCTCATATCTTTGACTTACTATATGAAATAATGACGAATATGAGTGAAATAAAAGTAAAGAACGAAAATATAACTTAATGATTAGTATAGTAATTTTATTCAACATGATTTTGTGCTTCAGTTATATTTCGGTAACACATTTATGAAAATGACTCTTTTTCTTATACTTCCAACTTTCGCTTTAGAAGTATAAACACAAGAAAAAATGTATAATTTAGAGTTTGTTGGGTAATCTCTATTTTTTTAAAATGCCTTATCACCAACTTTATCGACCATTTTTTATTTATCAAAATACATAATTTTTAAATTCGAGCACTAAATTTTTATAATAAAAATAAAAAAAGGTTGAAGTTATTTTCGTGACTGATTTGATTGAAGATTCTTAATTAGACTATTTTAACTATTTGCATATATTTATTTTTATACTATTGATAAGATGTAGGATGTTGGTTTTTTTTAATCCTGACGGTTCTAAATAGACTCAGTCGATTTAGGGTTGGTTTGCAACTGCTTTTAAAAAAAGCACTTCTCAGCTTCTGGCTTTTAAAAAGCACTTATTTTACCAAACACTACAACTTTTATTTTTCTCGGCTTCCGCGTCAAAAGTGTTTTTACTTTTTCTATTACACAAAAAGCACTTATTTTACCAAACACTACCCACTTTTACTTTTCAAAATCATTTTTTTCTCAAGCACTATCAATTTTTATTTAATCACTTCTCCCCATTTCATTTAAAGAAGCATTTTTTTAAAAGCATAAGCTGTTGCAAACAGACCCTTAGTCATTTAAGCTATAATTTGAGCAAATGCACCGGACTTGACCCATTTGTAAAATGTAAGACGTTGCCCCGATAACAATAATGTCCAAATGTAAAATGCAAATTCAAAATCCCGATAACAATAATTTCCAATTTAATTTGTACTCTTGTTTCCTCCACCATCTAAACCTCGCCAAATTTTAATGACATGAAAATAAATAAAATGCGTAATTGAAATTCGCATAGAAGAGAGCTAGTGCTTAAAAGGGAAATAAAGTTCCGCAATTGTTTGAAAAAACTATGACATATGCACTTATACTATCCTCTTTTGGGTTCATTGTTGACGACATTAAACATTTATCAACCAGTTTTATTAGTATAACAATATCTCATGTGAATCTGTCAGGGAATCAAATTGCTCACCAGCTAGTTAGGGCAGCTGTTTGTTTTGATAATCCACCTATTTATATTTCATTGTATTTGAATAATGATTTGATTAATAATAGTTTATCCCGTTTTCTTCATTGTATTTAACCTAAGAAATATCCAATCGAACTTGTAAAAAACACTGAATTATCATTTTCATTAGCAAAATATGCACAGAATACCAAGAAACATGTAATCTATATAATTCTTACCTTCAGTGCATGTCATATATATATTTTTACCAATTTTGCTTCATTTATTAGTATTCTAGAAAAGTTATTATTTTTATATATACTCCTAAATAATTTGTTTTTTCTGCAAATAATAATACGGAGTAATTTGTTATCTACTATATATGCTTTCTATATACTCCGTATTTCCGTAACAATTATACAAATATTTTTCTTTTTTGTTTCTAAATGATTTTTTATCTAGAACTTTTTGTATTTATTAAAATATTAGCGACGGCTGCAGGCATTTTTTATACATTTTTATGAAAGACATTTGCTAGCAGCGACGATTGGGGCAGTAGTTTTGATTTGATACATATTGTATTAACAAAAAAAACGTTTGTTAACATTTTTACTACACAACTTTAAAAAAATGATGGGTTGAGATACGGAAAACAATGTATAAGAAATACGGAGTTTATAATAGAAGTTTGAATGTGACAATGAAGGGACGATTATGTGCAATGACATTGCAAAGTGTATGAATGTGATTTGGATCGGGATTTTACCCGCACGGGTAGCTCATTTGGTTCAGTGATGGGAAATTTGAAATAATGATCATGGTGCGAAACTCGCAGCGATCATTTCGAGGTTACAGTTTATGCGTGCTAGGATGAGAGATTCCAACTTTTTGGGACAATGATTTGGATCGGGACCGATACAATGTTCGTGAAGCAGTAATGTGGAACAGTAATTAGGGACTTGACTAGCTAATTTCAGTACTCATCACTATTCATAGACTCAAAAAAAGAAAATATAAGAGAAAGGGCCCTTAAACAAGACTTATACAATAGAAAAATATTATAATGTCTTATCCGCATAAACTAAAAAAAAACAAAAAAAAATTGTGTGCAAGTGATAAATAGCCCTTTATTGAGTTTATTCGTCTTATCCGCATTACCAATCACTTTTATATAAATATGTACATTAACTTTTGATTTCAAATATCAAATTGTATGATAATCAAAATAAGTAAAATTCAAATTACTTTTCCAATGGAATTAGTTGAAATTGCAGAAGTTACATTTTTTTATAAATCTTTCTTCAATTTATTAATAAAGTATGGAGTATATTTTAAGTATAGTTATTTCATAATTTAGCAGATTCATGTAATTAGATCTCTTCAGCCAGAATTAGATGCAATCAATTCAGCTAATGTAAATGTTATAAAATGGGCTCCTAGATTAGTGTCTTCGAAAATTTACTACTAAATTAGTGTTTTTAACAAGCTAGAAAATGGGTGAATTATATAAAGTACAACATTTAATTTAGGATTTAGCTAGTGACAACATTTGCATGGCCGGCCCCGACTTCGTACGGGTACTGTTCAAAAATCAAATAATGAAATCTAAAATATAAAATAAAAATCCATTATAAAGGTAAATTCGTATTTAATTATTAAACAAAAATACAGTTATAATGTTATATACTTATAATATATGTCATCGATAAACCAAACTATTAAAAGTTACAGTTAATTTCCATTGTACCCAAAAAAAAGTTACAGTAATTTGAACGAAATCAACCAGAACATCTACTCTCAATTGCAATGGATCGGAGATAAATAATTAGTTTTCATTACATATCATTTTCAACCAAATCTTGAGCGGCAATAATATTTAGTTTTATCCAATAGACCACTCTCAATTGCAATGGAGATAAATAATTAAAATTTTATTGTATCATTACATATGCATGTTTGACTTTCAATATATTCAACTTTGATATTGTATATTTTTATTTGGATAAAAAATTGATCCCTGATTTAATTTGTGAACACTCTTCAAATGCACCCGCCCCTTGCATTCCAAAGGGCCGACCTTTGATAATTTCTAATTCTTTTCAAATGTTAACACCCTCTTTGGTAATACTCAAATCAAATCAGATGATTCTGTTGAAATATACAAAATTCTATTAATTTATGAAAAAAAGTATATGTAAAATATATTTTATCAATAAAATAAAGAAGAATATATGAAAAATAGCTAAAATGATCGTCTACGGTAATTTTAGCCAATGCAGCCAGAAATGTAACTACAACCTTACATTTTCTTATTATTACAGAATTCAGTATGTGAAATCAAAAGTTCGATATTTGGTTAAAGAGTTAGTCTTTTAGTCTGATAAGTCAAAAAACAGAGTCACCAAACGGACTCTATATTTTACTACGAGGACAAGTACTCTTTGACTTCAACTTTCTACGTCTTTTTTCAGAAGCTAGTCTTCGCTTTTAAAAAACTGTTTATAAAAGCAATTTGAAGCATTCATAATTATTTTTGCACTTTCACCCATACACTCCGATATCTTTTTTTACAGAAACAATTTATATCAAAACATCTTTAATTTACTACTACCTCCGTCCAAAAAACCTTTGGCATTTCATAAAATTTGAATTATGATTTTGATTGGTATAATATTATTGAATTTATGAATTTTATACTCTAAAAGTTCTTTTGACAAATAATATTTATATAAATTTTTATATTATAAATAATTTCCAAAAAAATATATGTGTATCAATATTTTAAAAAATGACATACCTTTTGGGATGGTACAATATTAAACATTCCTCAATTACTTTAAGAATAAGTCAAATTTCAAAGCATAAACAAAATGCGAGTTTTCCGCGAGTGACTGTGAATTTATGATCGAAGCCTCGAAGGTAAAAATCTGCACTTGCTTGGAAATCACCCAAGATTATTACCTCAGGCCACACGGTCATAATGACGTCGATACACTAACGTATTGAATGATGTAATTTTACTTGAGGACTTTTACCCATCTATGATAATATAGGGGACCCACTGTTTCATTATTTGTATGATAGCCTGTTAATCTCCTCCAGCCTGTGAGAATAATTATGGCTTCACTCTATGAAGTAAGGATACTTCCCTAGAGTAGCGTATCGACATATCCGATACGTTCCCGTATCCGATACTCTAGGATACTCGTACCGTACGTTTCCGGACCGTATCTGCAATTTTTTAAAAGTTTCCATTTTTTTTGTAATTTTTTGAAAGTTTCCGATACTCGTATCCTGACGGATACCCGTATCAACTTTTAAAAAAAAAATCCCAAAATTTACTTAATAAAATTCTAAAAAAAAATGAAAATCTAAAACTACATTTTACTTGGTAATCAAATAATGGGCCTATATGGCTATATCCGAATTAAGTCATTAACTCATACTCCGAATTGGGTACTTGCACTTTTAATTTCAAGATTGTAGTTGTTTGACTTATTTCTCATTTTAAATTAATGACTTATTGACTACATTTATATTTCGAGATGCACTAGTGTATATGAGAAATATTATGAATTTATTACTAAGTATCTTGAAAAAGGAAAATGCTTCAATGCAATGAATGAGTAGACATCATAGGATATTATATGTATATATATATATATATATATATATATGAAAAAAAAATCTATTTTTAATATTTATAAATAGACCCCTATAACTTTTAATATTTGTAAACACACCCCCATAACTTTTAATATTTGTAAACCTAATGGCAGTTTCCTTCCTCACCCGTTAACAATACCTATAAATCCGCAAACTTCTTGAGTATCGTAAAGGGATCACGCCTCTATAGAGCAAGCAGGCAAGCAGCTATTCGGTTCTTTCCAAGGAAGAATTAACCTGTCACCCCGCTTAGAATGATATGCACTTTTTAGAATGAATAATTTAACAACCTCATCTAGGCAACAATTATATTTTCATCGCCTCGGTTGATGACCATATTACTATAAATCACTGATGGGTATTTTCCTAACCTGCTTCTTGTTTTAGTAAGTAGTAACTACGAAGAATACTTTCATTAAACTCAAGACAATAATGATTATTTGTTGAAGTCAGATTTTCCAGCTTCTACATTTTTCCATCTAAGAGTTAACCTTTTTGTCATCTCAATCTGCACACTATATATGGATGTAATTACGGATAAGAGTATATGTGCCGGACAGCTTTGCCGGCTTCTCTTGAACGATTGGAGTCAACGAAGGTGGTTAACACCTTCGTTTAGCAGTTAGCACCATTGTTTTATCATATAAAAGGGCCGCTTATATTTGTGAACATTATGATGAATGAAGGTTAGTTATGGTATCTAAAATTCTACGGGTTAAAAATTAACAAAAAAAAGTGCTATCTAGTTTATTAAATAAAATAGAGGCACTAACTTTAAGTGACCTATTTTTAAAGGTTATATAGCATTTTTTCCCATATAAGTATTACTGTGTGTTTTAATTTTCTAAATATATGAGTGGATTACTTTCATCATTAAATCATATTTAGGTAATTCCAGTAAAAATCATTTTAAATTCCAAGATATAAGTACTACTGTGTGTTTTAATTTCTAAATATGAGTGGATTACTTTCATCATTAAATCATATTTAGGGTAATTCCTTAAATAACAGTAAATAAAAGCTAAATTGTAAATTTGAAATATATTAAGCCTTATATTCGCAAAACAAGAGTTACTATCATATCCTACCTTTGTCATGTTTCAATAAGAACTAGTTTTTGTAACGCGCATTGCGCGGTGGGAAAGAATGCCCAATATTGTCGTGAAAAGGCGTTCTTGTGCAGAGGAATAGGAGAAATCATATCCAACATATATTCATCACTTTGGCACTCAAATTAAAGAGACCAATCCATATACTCGACTAGTTTGGCTCTAGTTCTTGTGTCTAAGTTCTAAAGTGTCCTTGAGGATTATCCTAGATTAAATTTCTTGTAACCCAGGCATAGGGGAGAAATATCAATTCGGAAAGTGATCTTACACGATCCTTAAACGTGTTGCAACTGCCTAGGACGGTGAATATGGATATATATCATCATATTTCGTACAGAGGAATAGGAGGAATCATATCCAACATATCTTCATCACTTTGGCACTCAAATCAAAGAGACCAATCCATATACTCGAAAGATAAGGGGAAAGGCAAAAAGCGCAAGTAAGCTACCGCCCAAAGTGGGCAGTACTCATCCTTATAAAATTGGCATACATTTTTTATCGGGGCTATTGTTGTCAAAAAATGTGTATATACAATTGTTTGATGCATTACTTTTATAATGAAATGTAAATATATATACACAACTTCAACCAAAAAAGTTATGAACAAGGTTAACGGGTAATAGTCCAAACACTCAATTAGAAAAGGCGACATATCTCATAAACAACCATCCTCATCACATCGAGAAAATCGTAACCACGTCTTTGACTAATAATAAATTCTCAATGGTAAAAAAAACGTGAGAAGAAAAAACAAATGTAACATATTGGTGTTCTATGGTTATATCAAAACAAAAACAACAAATTAAGGGCCTGAGTAGCATCTTCCAGGTTCAGCCACACAACTCACTACATACGTAATAATAACAATTAAACCTTAATAGCATACTTTCTTAAAGGGAAATACATTTATGGCTTCTTCTGCCTTTCGGTCTTTAGAGATACCTGGTGCTTAGTGAGGCATCTACGGATGGCTCTGGTCTTCTTAGGACGTAGATTGAGGGGAAATACTTCTGGTTCTTGTAAGCTGTCCTTAGTGACACTTTATGTGTTTGGAAAATCATATTCAACACTTGAGCAATTGACATCCTCACCACCTTAGTCTTGGAGAGCTTATTGGGGGGGGGGGGGGGGGGGGTGCTGACCTTGGTGACTCAGAGTGAAGCGAACTCCGTCTTCAGATCCTTCAACTGAGCCTAAAGTTCAAACCTTTACACGCGCGTTGCGCGATTGTGTAAATGCCCAATATTATTTATGTAGAATAGATTTTTTCTAATATTTAGTCGGGATAGGAGTAAACTATCCAAAGAACATATAATCTGCACAAATGAATGCATACAACAAATTGTTGTGGTTCTGGATTTTAAATCCATCCATCTCTCATCAAATTGTTATCCTCACGGGTATCGAAATGTTTGTTTGAACTGGAATTGAAATAGCAGAAAATCTACAAAAGTAATACAAATCCCTATTATAGAAACATACTAAAGTAGTCACACATAAATTGCTTAAAGTCATGCTTTGAGTATGTTCAGCTCTCATTTTTACAAATGAAAGAATTGACACTACCCTTGTCCCTAGGGACTAAAACGACAAGATGGAAACCAATAGTTACACTCAACTTTCATTTTTACAAAAATTAATATCGGCAAATTAAAAAGGTTGACTACAAGTTTGAATATTGACTAAGTTTTTACAAATCTCATTCCAATATCGATTTTTGACTATGTTTATCAAAACTAAATGCAAATTGGATATTGACTTTCATTCCATTTTCCCTTGTTGATAAGAGCTTTACCATACCTTATTTGCTTTTTACTATTTTAGCTAGTGGTTATGTCCGCACCATCTAGACTAACACTTTGAATAGTGAACATTATCAAAGCAAGTCGATACATAGGGAAATTAGTTTATTTTTGGAACGGAGAGTGTTATGTTCTTTATGTGTTAAAGAAATTGACGAACACATGATGTAATCATATAGTATAATCTTTGGCTTAAGTTCTCCTTGATATGACGTCAACAAAGAAACCAGCGATTATGGGAAAAGTACTTTACTCGGGATTGAGCAATGTACCAAATGTACTCTACACACCAAATGTAATACTCCATATCATCTTTAAGCCCCTCTCACATGTATGTCAGATAGTGAAATCATTGATGCTAAAATATGAAGTAGCCAAGATGATAAAATTTAACAGATCCTACCTAATCTGTGCATGTTATAATCGTTCTAGCTACATTCTGAATGTTAAGTAGAAGAATGTTCATCATTTGACCATATAAAAACCCAGTTATCTGGTCAAGCCTAGCTTGGCACAATGGAACCCAAAAGAAATATTTTCAAAACCTTCCAATAAATAGCTCCAGTAATGGGGTTTCAATAAATAGCTCCAGTTATGGGGTTATCGTGTCTTTTTCATTACCAAAACTTTTGTAAGTTCTGAGCAAATGTTTGGTTTGTATTTATATAAACACAAGCAGAGTGAACATTTTTCCGAACTTATGAGCTGATAATGAAGCAGACAGAGAAATATTCCTAGATTAGATCACATAACAAATAAAACTATCATTGCAAAGTAGGTTGCCCAACTAGAAAAGCTAGGAAAATAAATGCATGTTAGCATAATAAATAAAAGGAATTGATCATAATAAATAAAAGGAATTAACCAGCTCGATTTTTTTAGGTAAAATAAAATAGTGTAAGCTAAGAAAAGCGACAACAGACCCCTAATAATATGAACTACTAGTACTTCTTAAAAAGAATAAACTAATATCTCTACAAAATTATAAGAGCGAATAGAGGTAGGGATATTTTAGGTTTTAAAAATGTGTTGGTGGTATGGATGGATTTAACTGCTTGTACATTGTTATTCCAGCCTTATACGTTTGGGGAATACTTTTCCATTCTCAACTCACTTGATTATAACTCCGTCTATTGAGCCGCTTGTCCTCGTTTACTGATGTAGCTCTTCATCTGCACCATCTTTGTCGGTCAGTTACCACTTACAACATCTATTCCCTTCTCCTGTTTCAATCTCCACCCTCTAGGTCATGTATTAGGTTTACCCTGGCTGCTGCGAACAAGGCACTGGTCTACCACACCAAGCGTGACAGGGGGTGGCTCAGCGATTGTGTGATAGACTGATCTAGTGTTATCTGATCGTGGAGACTAGAGTATGTATCGGTGGTCAATGACCGCAAGACCGGCAACGACGACAAGTTGAGCCCGGACATTCCTTTGGTCTGGTAAAAAGCAACTGGTCTCGCTCGAGCAAATCTCTGAGGCTATGTGTTTCATATAGGTAAGTACGTCGTTCTTCTATGTCCTGTTATTGATTTTGTGTAATTCAATTGCCCGGTTTAATTGACTTTCCATATCCTCATCATTGCTTGACACCTTCTTTCATACTTTTCATGTCTACACTCCTTACCAACAATTGAAAATTTCCATTAATATGGAAAGAATCTTTTTTCAAACTCACTCAGACATGATGTAGCAGTTCAAGAAATGGTAAATTGAATTTGAAATATGTTCTCTTACCACTATTGGTTATTTGTTTGTCATGATCGATTTGATCTTAGTTAGCACTCAAAGAAGCTCTTTTCACCATAGTTGCCGGATGAGATTGGCTTTACCTATACTTTTCAGTAACTTAGCAACATATAAAACAACATCTGTTAAGCACAATTCAAGAGTGACAATTTAATTTGTTTTAAAATATTCCAAAGAGCACGTTTCTTGGAACTTAAAAAGTGCTTGAAAACACTCCAGGACATGTAAATCTTAAATAGAAACGACTAACACGAGTAACAACAACACCTATGGAACTTACATCTGATTTCAGTTTTTATTGTCAACCCAAAGTTCACTCCAAGCTTGGTAATTTTGTTGTTGTTGTACTTTCACTTGCATCAAATGATATTATTTACCGAACATAGAAGAAATTATGCTTCTCCATCAAACATTAGTGATGTAATCAAGAAACTCAACCACAAAGATTGATTAAGATTTGAGACTTTAGTATATTTTCCTCACACACAATCTTGGCCACATTTATCCTGTTTAAAGCAAATCTCTGACGCTATGTGTTTCATACAACTAAGTACGTCATTTTTCTATGTCCTGTTATCGATTTTGTGTAATTGAATTGCCCGGTTTAATTGACTTTCCATATCCTCATCATTGCTTGACAATTTAATTTGGTTTTAAAATATTCCAAAGAGCACGTTTCTTGGAACTTAAAAAGTGCTTGAAAACACTTTAGGACATGTTAATCTTAAATAGAAATGGCTAACATGAGTAACAACAACACCTATGGAACTTACATCTTGTGATTTCAGTTTTTAATGTCAACCCAAAGTCAGCACACTTTACAGCCTGTATTATACTTATTCTTATTATGCTACTTTAATAATAGAGGAATGGAAAGGCGGGTAAAGTTAGTAAAGTGATGCAGTATGGAAATAGCGTATTTCAAGAAGATAAATTTTGTTTGCTTCATAAGAGTCATGTATGAATCAAATTCAGCTTAAAATAAATAGTGAATTTATGAGGTGCCAATTTGCTTATGATATTGTTCCAGGAAACCTTATCTCCATTTTTCTTTTCTTACCTTTATGTGTCTCTTTCTTAAATTCTTTAGCTCTAGCGGTTTTGGATTGTTCTTAATGTTTTAAAATCTTATCTCTTTTATTACAGGCATTCTTGTTGATATTCTTCTCAAATCTCAGTGACAAAACCTTCTTTATTGAAGTATGGGCTTCTATTAATTCTTAGTCAGTTTTATTATCCTAGCAGATATTCAGTGTTATAACCTAATTTTCATTTTTCAAAATATATTTGCAAGCTCTTCTGGTTGCTCGAAACTCTCCTGTAGTCACTTTTATTTGGGGGGGGGGGGGGATTTTGGTGCACCAACGTTAGTAATTTGCTTCTTCCGCTGAGATGGCACTAAACTGAAATGCTGAACTATTTTTAAGAATATCGTCTCGGGTAATGACAACCATATCTGCTATCATTGGGCATACATTTCACTATGTGGATGTTATCCTTCCATTCAGGTAATCCATACATTTCTATACGAAATTGCCAAAACATAGACTTTGTTTGGAAGGTAGTTGGAGGAGATGGGCTATTTTTATTAGTTAAAGAAAATATTACTTTAACTTTGAATAGATGAACGGAGGCACTATTTATAGAAGCATTCTCTTATCTTTGAATCTTGCAGTCTTGAAACCTTAGATTGAGAAACATATGGGAGAACACACAGAGCAATATATTTGTGTCATTTCTACTCCACAGTATATGAGTAAATGAATATGCTCACATGCCTTAACTCAATAAATATCACATTTCTATGGTGATATTTATCACATTTCTATTCGACACTGACTATAGATAACTACTTGGGGACAAAATAAGAACAATAAAATAATTAAATAAATAAAGAAAGAAAGAAGTACACTTGGCTAAAAGCCTAAAAGTAGTAGTATTAAGTACTAATAGAATAATAAAACATACCCTATTTTAATTTCTTTGAAACTTATATTTTCTTTTGTTCCTTTCTTTTCTAAAATAAAGAAGAGCTTTCTTTTAGACTTATATTTTCTTTAGTTCTTTGATATGTAGTATTATATTTCATTAAATAAAACCTACCCTCTTTTCTTATGTCTTTGTTCATGAGTAGCACACATATGAGGCTTGGACCTACAAAGAACCATAGGGAATATGACTCATGCGGCTTTGCAAAAAAAGTTATTTTCTTATTTAGATCAGATGACTAAATTTATGCGTCTTCTTCATATTATGGGCTTCTGAAGAAAATTACACGGAGTGTGTGACTCATGCTCTGCACATATTGAGGTTGAAAGTGCAGAAAATGAAATTGGTGTTGTGAAGTTGATGAGGTGCTATAGTAGTATAGTGTGATAGTGGTACTTCTCAATATAATTCATTAATATAGGATTCAGTTTGTATTATATATTATAGTTCATTGTATTTATATGCATGATTAGGATCTTTTTCAGGATTCATAAGTGATGTATGCTACTCTTGCCAGCAGAGATGTGGACGACTGCTTTTTTCCAGAATCACCTACTCCTTTAGAACGGCCAGGTGGACTTTATAAATAAAGGGAACACTGCGGGAACATAGAGATATGGTGATTGTAATTTGTTAAAGGTACATGGTAGGAGCTGCTTTCTGATAGCAAGTAAGAAAACAAAACAAAACAACAACACGAATCAATCAGGAAACAAGTTGCTCCCAGATGTTGGACTTTGGTTATCCTAAAATATCAAGGTACTGATGCGGAATAGTTCTTATATACAGTAATATATTCCCTCATGTGACAAAGAGCTGGGAAATCTATTCTTGTTAATACATCTACTCTTTCGCATCATGAACTAATCAACCTTCACAGAAAATATGTTCGTGGAATTCTGCGCTTGAAACGATTGTACCAAGTGCTCATTTTACTTCATGCGGGCACTGCTATGGCGCGTTAAAGGTTGACGGAACTTAGCTTCATTTCCATCCATGAAACGTCTGGATATTCTGGAATATACACAATAGTATATTTCAGGGGCAGAAATTATTGCTACGGAGTACGAAGTGGAGTAATAAACTTCCTTTGCTCTTAACCTTACTTCTGTGCGATGACCGTCCATTATCAATTCTTCTTCTTTTTTCCGTTTAGAAACTCGGGTAGACAAAATGGTTGATGAACCACCATTTAGAACAATTATGGATTGCTTGGCATCCTTTTGTAAGCTCTTCATTCTCTTCTAATTAAGCATATATTCCCTTTAATATTTAACTCGAGTTCGTTCCTAACTACCGTCGTTACTCTGCCTTGTTCGTGTTGGTTCTTCATTTCTGTATTGTTTGTTGGATTTCAACTCACAAAATGTAGTTTCAGTCATCTGCTTACCGTCCGCTTGTGTCATTTATTTCATTTCATCACCTACTTTTGTTGTGATTGTTATGTGTTTGCTGAAATGTCCATATGAACTCTTATAGGTAATTAACTTTCTGATTAAGTTTGAAAATGTTACTGATCGTAAGTTGTTGGATCAATCTATTACTGAATTTGAAAATGTTTGATAAGAACTCCGTGCATTGGCTCTAGATGAACATGACTGCAAGTATCCCTTAGTGACACTTAGTTTTCAAAAATAAGTTTTTTATTGTTGTCTTCAGCTTTGCCCTTCTCAACTGACTTTGCTCAACCTTTGACAGTATTATAATTAGCAGAATTGCTTGCTATACTTGATATATTGTTTCCATAACATATAAAAATTTATTATAGTAAATTTTTATTGTACTTGCATCTGTGGTAAGTAGTAATCATCCTTCGCTCTTTCCCTTTGAGCATTTACTATTTAGGTGAATATCTCAATGTATAAACCTCCCAATTCTTTTCATCTAATTTCCAATCATCTCAATAATCTCACTTCAATTTAGCTTTGCAGTATTCATCGACTTATCAGGCATGGACGAAAGAAAGGTGTACAGAATGAAGCATAGCGGCAGCTACATATCATTCAATGGTAATAACTTTATCAATATGCTTTTTTAGTTACTATGCATTTCAAGTGTTGAGTGTTGGAAATTTGCAATTTGCATAGCTACTGAAGTGATAATGAAACTGAAGTGATAATGAAAGTGTTCAATAAAACTCAGGTGTTTTAAGATTTCATTCGGGAAATTTATTCGTTTGCATGTAAGTAGTACTCTACCAATTTGGTTTAGATACGGAAATGTTTTAAACTATATTGTCAAAATCGGATAAGAAGGTGGCCCCAAAAAGTGACCAGGTCAAGGGTCAACCTCAGACTAGGAGGTTCGCCCGGTCAACAGCTATAAACCGGGTCAATATTTGCTAAAAGTAAAATGTAAAATATGTGTAATGTAGAATTATTTATTAGATCAAATAAGTAATTTCAGTAATGTCTTGCTTTGAATCAGTGAATCGTTTCATTAAGAAAAGTAGTTTCAGTATACACAAATATTGGACAAACATTTGATATCTCATAGTTTAGAAACATTGATGCCTAATTCAAAGTAAGAACAGAAAATGAATGATGAAAAAACTTTGATATGAGTCTTATGCTTAGTATGATTTGACTTAATTCCGTGGCAGATGTCTCAGAACATGTTGTCGTTTAAGCATCTTGTAAATGTTCATTATAGAGATATGCTACCTCGTAGTAATGTGTACAAAGTACACTATTTCTAATCGGTCTCTAACATTTTTATACTACCTCCATCCCCAAAAAAGGGTCATGATCCCAACTCTTTTCTATTTTTTTTCGTTTTAACTAAACTTATCATATCTACCTAATCAGTGACATTTTTTTTAGAAAATCTCCTGCAAATTTAGTTGCATTTGAACTCTTTTTCTTTAGGCTGAAGAACCTGCTTGGAACAAGACCTTTTTGCGACGGAGGGAGTGGTTCCAACTTTCTCAAATAAAGCATTTTGAGCATGCAGTTTATTTAGTAGGTTGTATACGGAAGAAAGCATGATCTGAAATCTTATACAGGAGCTGTTGAACTTAACTACACCACGCCTTAGTTGGCAGTGCACGAGTGGAATGAAAGTAGCAATACACTTTGAAAAATGACAACCGTCTCAGACACCCTCCCTCAAAAAAAGCAGTTCTTCTACTCTGCTCTCCACATTCAGAGGTCACATTCTTCTGCCAGCTTTGTTCACCATTGTTGCTGCACGTGTGGGATTCCTTCTTGTTGCTGGTGCAGGTAGGAGCATTGTTCATCATCTAGATTACACAACTTTGCTGAATTGGTTAAGTTAACTTGGAGCAACCTAATGGTGAAGAAAGATTGTTATGTAGACTGATGTGTGCATTTGTGTACCCGGAAAAGAAAACTTTGGCGGGTTTTCCAGTTATCTCTTGTTCTCTAAGCTGGTCAACCAATTTTTAAAATAAATATTAGATCATTTGAGCTCACCTATGTTTGTGTGGTTGGTGTGTCAGGCCGTGTAAGTCTATTTCTCATCTTTATGCATAATTTGTTTGAACTTGGAGAAATGGAGTGCAAAATTGCAGATTAAAAAAATCAAGAATCAACTTATTTTAAAGTGATACAACATCTCTTTTGTAGGTGTTAGTGGCTAGACATGGTAGGAAGTAGCTCTGCGGCTATGGGACTGAGGAGTGAGCTATCCAGTGCGATACTTATGACAATAAACGTTTATTCATTTAACACGAGGGCGGTGAATTACTATTGCTTTATTCCCTTACTTTTAACATTTTTTTAATTCTTAAACGCTTATTGTTTGTTATAAACAAACAATCCATTGGTTTTTGATTTTTTTCGTTTCTTCCTTAAAACAAGAAACATGTTAATGGTGGTAAATATTATCCCATCAAAATTACATTTTCTTAAAATATTCTTATCAAAGCAAAAATTGAAAAAATCTCATGATGCAAGTAACTTTGTGAAGGCTTATTTCTTTTCATCGTTAATGTTTCACTAATTTTTTCCTATATTAAATTTCAAAGTTTGGCATATAAAGGTGTATTCCACATACAATATTGGGCATTTGCCTCATCTCGCAACGCGCGTATAAAAACTAGTAGAAATATAAAAACAAGGACCTCTTCTTGGCTGTCTGACAGGTATTTCTAAAAAAAAACAAGGACCTTATGGCGTAAACCATAAGAAGGCCAGAAGCACCTTAACTATTGCAAGTGGAATCAAAATATGTTGTTCAGTCAACAATTAATTTTTCAACTTAAGATGCAAGAAATATCTTTTTATAATCAAGAGCATGTCTCTGCCTTGTTTGATTAACCTCCACTTGATTCATGAATGATTTATGATTCTATATTGATTTGGTTGGAGAAAACGGCTTAAAAGTGTACTTGTTGGGTTAATGGCCCAAGCCGAGGTCCGGCCCATTAACCCCTTTTTACCAGACGCACGTCTAGTTAGAACACAAGGCTAGCACGCAGGCCCATGTTCCTTGAGGAGGGACGAACGTCTGGGGTTGGGGGTTCAGGCCCAACGGCTCATCCCGACGAACGTCTATGCGGGGACAAGGAGCAGGACCACGGGCCACCAGGGATGACGACGAACGTCTCCAGAGCAAGCCTATAGTCATCGGGGAAAACCCAGTCCACGTGGTGAATATCTATCAAGGCCAGGAGACGAACAGCCGAAACCTCTTGAGGGTCACTTGGAGCAATCCAGCTCGCCTCCCGGGCGGACGAACGTCCCCACTATTTAGGCGGGAAACCTAGATTCTGGCGGGAAGTGCATTTAATGCTGAAGATTTGGTGGTTGGGACACCAGCGGTCCACAGGCCTCCACGTCAGCATAGCCACCTGCCCATTGGTGGGTATAAATAGAAGCATTTATTTCATTGTAAAGGGTTGGCAACTTTCTATTCTTAGCATTCTAGCTTTAGCATCCTTACTCGCAGCACTTCTAACTGCCTTGTAAGACGAACGGCCGACGTGCCTCTTTTAGCAAGTAGATTGTACTTAGGGGAGTTATTACGAAGTTAATAATACCTATTTCCATTGCCTGCTATTTCCTCTGTTTCCTGATCCATCTGATAGTTGTTGGGCTAGATATTCACATACTCGTACACTCGCTCCACTCGAAATCTTTGGGCTTGCGTGTTGGGCCTGAAGGTTGAAGGAATAAACCTCAACACTGGCGCCGTCTGTGGGAAACTGAACAAAAAGTTTCCAGAAACTCTCCCAAACAGCTACTAAATCTACCTACAGCAAACACGATGTCAGGAAGCAACAACCAGCGTGACCTCTCCGAGCGTCTGGAATCAAGCCGTCAGAATCGCGGCCAGAACTCGGAATTGTCCGCAACGATCTGGACCTCCGGGGGAAACGGGGGTATCACTGACCTCATTCCCATTGAGGTCAGGCAGGATCCCCGTCTCATGCGGGAGCTTGCCGACACCATGCGCCGTTTGGCAGACGAACGGGAGGCTCAGGAGCAGGTGTACTCTGCAAGCACCCAGCGAACACCCCTCTCTCCCATCCGCCGTATGCAGTCGTACGATGATACGACAGGGTCCAGCGACCACCGGCCCTCAGTCCATGAGCGGCTAGGTGGAGGTTCAGGCTCCCATGGAACGGGAGGGCGAACCAAGGCCAGCATCGCTGCTCTCAGGGCGCACACGCCATCAGTTCCCCGCCAGGTCTCGCGAGGGGACGAAACCCCAAGGATCAACACCGTTGGACGACGTTTCCAGCGGCGGGGTGCGCAAATCCTTAGGCGGCCACACGGTGCTGTGGCCGCTCAGCAAAACATTGCCCTCGAAGCCGTGCCCCTTGTGTCCCCCGGAAGGGCCGCACAGGATGCAAGGCTGGAAGCAATGGAGCGGCAGATAGCCGAGATGAACAGACGGACGGACGTCGGTTCGTCCACACCCTCTTTTTCTCTCACATCACCCTTCACCCCCCGGGTGATGAGCGTCGAGATTCCCCGGGACTGCAGGCCCCCAGGCAATTTGGTGTACAATGGGGCCGGTGATCCCAATGCCCATCTGATTAGCTACCAAGGGAACTTGTCCATGCTGGGAGCATCGGACGAGGCCATCTGCAGATTGTTCTTCAGCACCCTCAGGGGGCCGGCGCAAGAATGGTTCGGTCAGCTGAGGCCGGGCACCATCGACTCATACGAACAGCTTTCCCGGCAGTTCATGGCCCAATTCGCTGCCAGCACCACCCCCAGGAAGGACGTCACGGCTCTCGCCCACATCAAACAGGGGCGGGACGAACCGCTGGCTAGGTTCCTGGTAAGGTGGAGGGACGAAGTCCTGCAGGTCGATGATCTGGACGAACGTCTGGCCACGAACATGTTCACCAGTGCCCTAGCCACCAGAGATCTGTACCGGGACCTGAGGAGAAACCCCGGCACCAGCTACACCGAGGTTCTGGCTCGGGCCCAGAAGTATGCCTCCATCGAGGAGGAGATCAGGCAGCGGGACGGAGTTCCCGCGACCCACCCACGGAAGATGGCGGACAGGCTCGGACCCATACCGGGGACCGGGCCCTCCCCCCCAAACAAAAAGAAGAAGGCGGACGGGGCGATGGTCCCTTGGAAGGCTCCGTCCGGAGATATCCAGACGCGGCCGGACGACCGCTATGTCCCATTGGCCTATCCAGTGAGCCAAATCTTTGAGGCCATCAAGGACAAGGGCCTCCTGATGGAACCCCAAGATATGAAGAAGCATATGGGACTTGACCAATCGGCCTACTGTGAATACCATCAGAGGGCCGGCCACCTGACGGACAATTGCAGCCAACTAAAGAAGGCGATCGACGAGCTGATCCGTCAGGGGTACTTGGGCGAGTTCACCCAGCTGTTGAACAAAATCAGCCAGCAGAAGCCGAACCCAAGGCCCCGGACATGGCGCCGCGACGACCGGCGCGAGGCAGAGCCCCAGGATGTGGATTATCGGAGTGCGGACAAACGTCCGGAAGGGTCCCTTGGCCCGAAGGGCAAAAAGAAGAAGCTGGAGATCAAGGTGATCTTCGGGGGCGCTGAGACAGGGGATACACCTGCCGAGCGGAAAAAATTTGAGTGATCACTCTCCGTGGGTTCCGTATCAGCACCCCCCACCAAGCGCAACAAGATTGAGGCAATCACCTTTGGTCCCGCCGATTTGCCGATGTCACCAGCGCCGCACAGAGACGAGCTGGTGATCAGCATGAACGTGAACGATGCCATCGTCCGCCGCGTCCTTGTTGATACCGGGAGCAGTGTAAACGTCCTCTACTGGGAGGCTTTCGAGGGAATGAAGCTCAGGAAGGACATGCTACACCCTCTGCGTACCCCGCTGTCCGGCTTCACCGGGGATTGCATTGACGCTGAGGGCACCATCATCTTGCCAGTAGAGATCGGCGACGGCCCTCACACTGCCCGGATCGGAATGACGTTCGTCGTGGTCCGCCTGAAATGCGCCCACAACGCCATTTTGGGCCGGCCCGGCTTGGAAGACTTGGGGGCCATATGCTCCGTACGGCACTCGTGCATCAAATTCCCCACCGACACTGGAGTGGGGGTAGCACGTACGGACCCGCATATGGCCAGAGCCTGCTACACAAAAGCCATGGAGAGGCTCAACGGGCGGGAGGCTCGGGTCAACAGCCTCTCCGAGAAGGCCAAACAGGCCGACTTGGATGCCCATCTGGAACCAGCAACTCTGCTGGAAGAAATCGAGCTCGACGACCCGACGGACAGGAAGGTGTCCATCGGTGCAGATCTAGAGCCGGAAATCAGAGCGGGGGTCATACCCGTCCTCCGAAGGTTCAGAATCCTGTTCGCCAGAGGACCGGAGGACATGCCGGGCATCGACCCCAACCTCATATGCCATAGACTCGACGTGCGGTCGGACGCCAAGCCCATACAACAGAAGAAAAGGTATATGGCGGCTGACCGACGCGATTTCATCAGGAAGGAGACAGCAACTCTCCTCAGCATCAAGCATATCCGGCCGGTCATCCACGTGGAGTGGTTGGCCAACGTGGTACTAGCCCCGAAGGGCGACACTTGGCGGATGTGCGTCGATTACTCGGACCTCAACAAAGCTTGTCCGATGGATCCTTACCCTGTCCCGAGGATCGACTTGCTGGTGGATGAGACAGCGGGCTGCGAGCTGCTCAGCTTCATGGACGCATTCAGAGGCTACCATCAGGTGTTCATGCACCCCGATGATGCCGAAAAAAACGGCGTTCATCACGGCGGACGGCGTGTATTGCTACATCGTCATGCCGTTCGGCCTGAGGAACGCCATGGCTACTTTTCAGAGGATGATTGGGATGTTGTTCAAGGACGTACTTGGGAAGACAATGGAAGCTTACGTGGATGACATCCTGATCAAGAGTAAGAAAAAGGAGGACCATGTCCAGGACATGGAGAGGGTCTTCAGCATCATGGAAAGGGCCAGCATGAGGCTCAATCCGAAGAAGTGTGCCTTCGCCGTCAGGGGCGGCAAGTTCCTTGGCTACATGATGAGCGAACGGGGAATCGAGCCTAACCCGGAGAAGGTAAAGGAAATTATGGACATGGAGGCCCCAAAGAACCTAAAGGACGTGCAGCGGCTCACCGGGCGTCTGGCAGCCCTGAGCAGATTCCTATCCAAGCTGGCTGATAAGGCGATTCCCTTTTTCCAGATCATGAAGAAGGCCAACCCCTTTGAATGGACCCCGGAGTGCCAGGCTGCTTTCGAAGATTTCAAGGTATATCTCTCCTCTCCGCTCGTCCTCACCAAAGCAGAGCCCGGGGAGAGGTTGTACATGTATTTGGCAGTAGCCGATCTGGCCGTGAGTGCCGTGCTGCTGAAGGAGTCAGAAGGCGTCCAGCGGCCAATATACTTTGTGAGTAAGGCGCTGAACGGCCCCGAAACGAGATATACATTGATGGAGAAGACGATCCTTGCCTTGATTGCATCCATCAAGCGCCTGTCACCGTATTTCCAAGCACACCCGGTGACCATCTACACAACGCAGCCCCTCGCCACAGTCCTCAGGAACCCAATGGCAAGCGGGAGGATAACCAAGTGGTCCTTGATGATCGGCCAGTATGACGTGGAGTTCAAACCAAGGCCGACGATCAAAGGAAAAGCACTGGCGGACTTCATTGCGGAATGCACCGCGCGCACCGAGGACGAATCCCATGACAGCGACGACTTTAATAATTGGTGGGAGATGTACACCGATGGGGCCTCGAGTGCACGGGGCTGTGGCGGGGGAGCGGTGATCACTTCCCCCGAGGGTTTCAAAGCCTACTACTCTATGAAATTTGAGTTCAAGGTCACCAACAACGAAGCTGAGTACGAGGCGCTTATCGCGGGGCTGAAATGCGCGAAAGCCCTCAGAGCAGCTCGTCTGAAGGTGAGGATGGACAGCCAGCTGGTGGTAACCCAGATGAACGGCACCGCAGAAACCAGGGAGGAGAGAATGAAGGTTTACAAGGAGCTGGCGGAGGAGCAGACCGCGCAGTTTGAGCAGGTGGTCCTGGAGCAGGTGTCACGGGTGGAGAATACGGAGGCAGACATACTCTCGAAGCTAAGCAATCCTCCGACTGATGATCCAGCGACGGGCATCCCCAGCCACATCAGGGGCTTCGTCAGGCAGGAAGTATTCCCAGCACCGGCGACGGACGTCATCCAGGTGGAGGTTATCTCCATCGCCGAACCCAACTGGGCAAAGGAGATAGCAGATTATCTCAGGGATGGAACACTCCCGGAGCCAGAGGGTGATAGCGGCACAGGGAGAGCCGCATGGATAAAGAGGCGCGCCCCTAACTTCGAACTTATTGATGGGCAGCTCTACAAGAAGACGTTCGGCGGGCCTTATCTTAGGTGCCTCCCGCCGAGCCTAGCAGCAGCGGTGATCGAGGAGATACATGAGGGGATCTGCTCCAGCCACCAAGGCCCCCGAACCTTGGCCAGAAAAATCATCCTGCAGGGTTATTACTGGCCAACCATACAGCAAGATTGCTTCAACCATACTCGGAAGTGCGCAGTATGCCAGCAGTATGCACCCGTCCATGGACGTCCGGCGAGTTTCTACACCCCGATGACCATCGCACTACCTTTTGCTAGGTGGGGCATAGATCTGCTGGGCCCTCTACGAAACGGCTGCTGGAGGTAGGAAATTCGTCATTGTGGCGATTGATTATTTCACAAAGTGGGTGCAGGCCGAACCACTGGCCTCCATCACTGAATTCCAATGCCAGAAGTTCGTCTGGCAGAACATCATATGCCGATTCGGGATCCCGGAGCAGGTCGTCACCGACAACGGCCGACAGTTCGTCGGCAGAGGATTTGAGGCATACTTGGCGAAGTGGGGCATCGGGCACTCTAAGGCCTCGGTGGCCTACCCGCAGGCCAACGGCCAGGTGGAGAACATGAACCGGACCATCATGGATGGAATCAAGAAGAAATTGGAAGACTACACCTCCACCTGGCCGGAGCAGCTGAATTATGTCTTGTGGACGTACAGGACGACGCCAAGAACGACGACTGGGGAAACCCCTTTTGCCTTGGCTTATGGGTTCCAAGCTAAGGTGCCAACGGAGGTGCTGGTACCTACACATCGCACCAGGCATTACCAACCGGAGGACAACGAGGCCAACCTACGAGCGGAGCTCCACTTCATAGAGGAACGGAGGGACCTAGCGGCTCGTCGCATGGAAGAGTATCACAGGGCCACTCAGAGATACTTCAACAAGGCCGTGAAATTCTGCGAAATAGAGGCCGGGGACCTCGTACTCAGAAAAAGAGAGAAGAGCAAGCCGCTCGAAGGTGGCAAAATGGCAAAGAACTGGGAAGGACCTTACCGGGTCATCAGAAGGTACAACCAGGGGACGTTCCTCCTCCATACCCTGGAGGGGAACCATGCCGGGATGTGGAACGTGGAACACCTGAAGAAGTTCTATCAATAGTTAGAGGCTGTTGTCCTTGTATTATTCCCACTTCCATGTAAATGACCGGACGTCGTCAATAATAAGGCCCCCTGTTTTCCATCACTTCTGCTCTTACCAACGGCCGCCAAGGAAGGGAATCTCGATGTAGATATACCTGTCCGCCCCTGTGAGTCTCGTGGCCACCGCTCGGCTTCTTCGAGGCAAGAAGCATCGGCCGAACCCCAGACCAGGGACGCACGAAGCACCAGGGAATCTCGATGTAGATATACCTGTTCCTCATTGTGATGTCCGCGGATACCGAACGTCTCTTCGAAGTAAGAACGCCGGTAGCACCAAGGACCAATGACGAACGAAGAATATAGATTGCCTCCCCCAACCAAAAAAAAAAGGATGGGGAGAAGAGGAGGGTAGTTCCTATGCAAAAGGGAATCTTGCCCGGGCGTGCCAGATCTTCCCCCACCGCCGAAGACGAATGCCTCTCGATGTAGAGGTTAGTAGAGACGCGGAGGGGGCTAGACGAACCAAGGGAGCCTGCCAAGATAAACCTGTTTATCCCACAAATGACCATGGATCGATGGACGTGGGATAACAAAGTCGGGAACCCGTGAGGGTAAACCTGTTCGTCCCTGCGAGTTCCTTGGGTACCGAACGTCTTCTTCGAAGCAAGAGACGCCGGTAAGACTAAAAGGACCACGGACGAACGAAAAAAGGGGGAATCTCGATGTAGATAAACCTGTTCCTCCTTGCGATGTCTGCGGATACCGAACGTCTCCTCGAAGTAGGGACGCCGGTAGGACCAAGGACCAAGGACGAACGAAGACAAAAAGACTCCAAAAAAAAAAAGATGCCAGAAGAGCACGGAGCAAAGAATGATTTTATTCTTCGACATTATTGGCCGGGAAACTACAAAGTGCAAGGGTACAATGTAAATAATGGAAAAAATTATACAAGTACAGGGTGATGAAAGGAGAATCACCGCCGATCGACGTCTGGAGTTGGAGCCTTGGAAAGAGTCTGCTTGGCTTTTTCCCTAGCTTCGGCTTCCTCCTGCTCTTTCAGCAGCTCAAGGGCCCCCGCATGGGCATCTGCCATCAGGACGTCAAAGCCAGCCGCCTACGGATCAAAAGGAGCCCCGAAGTGACGCTCGAACGTCGGGAGATTCTCCGCTACTAGCCCAACCATACCCTTGCGGTAGGTATCGTCGGCGAGATCATCAAGAAAATGCCGCCCGGTGGGCGTGGCCTGAAGCAACTTAACCCCATCCAGATAGGCATCCGGGCAGGTGGCCAAGAACTCACCGACGAGCCTCGGGAGGAACTTCATGGCCATGGTGTGAATGGCGCCAGTGTAAGCCTAGGATTTTTGGAACGCTATGGATCCGGATTCCTTGATCTTGGCGACATCGGCCTCGTAAATGGGGACATGATTGTCCACGCCCGTACGGCGGAGTTCCACCTTGGCCTGCTCTACGGCCCACATCCGGCTGCGAAGATCCACAAGCTCGGCCTCCTGCTTCTTGAGGAGCTCCTTCTGAGAGGCATTCTCCTGGACGAGCTTATCATAAGCGCCGGCTTTCTCTTGAAGAGTTCCAGCCCTGCCTTTTGCATTCCTCAGAAGGGCGTCACATTCGGCCCGCACCCTGGCCATCTCCCTGCCCTGGTGCTCGAAGGCCATCCGAGCCCTGTGGAAGTAGAGCCCGGCCTTATCCAGGGTGCTCTGGCCACACTCCAAGAGATCTTCAGGGGCCTCCTGAGCAGCGAAGTCCTGCGGAACCTTGAGATTCAGCCCACACCAGATGGAGGACGCTGTCTGGCCGAAGAGCATCATTGACTCCTTGCGGGGACCAACCCCAGAGAACTCAATCAAGCCAAGAGAAGACCCACTGGCTTCTGGGGGCGAGGTTGGACGAGCGTCGTCAGAACCGTTGGCAGTTTGGGCATCATCATCCCGGAGACGCCGGACGTCAGAATTCCGCGGAGGAGAAGCACGGGGATTGATCCGGGAAGTGGGCTTCCGCTTGAGGGGACTTCCGGGCTCCCCATCATAGTCATCGGCCACGATGATGGCCTTGGAGGAGGTGCCCTAAACACGCGGCCTCTTGGAGGCGCCGGCCCCCGAAGTATCATCGGCCCGTGCCCTGGTCACCCGGGTTTCGACCTTGGGGACGAGCGGCTTCCCGAGCTCGTCATGCCCCTTGTGCTCACGGCCGACGGCAGTCGAAGCAGCGTTGACTCGGCTCATGGAAGACGCGGATGGAAAAATTCCTGCACAAGGGGAACCAAGATGTTCAGAGCCATAACAACGAAGAGATGTTAAAACAATACAAGTACAAACGGACGCACCTAACCCAGCCTGAGCTTTAAAAGGCTCGGCCACCAGCAACCGAAGGTTCTAGATGCCAAGTCCGGCTATGCGCTTGGCATATCCGAGCTCCTCGTCCGTCATGGGCGGCGGAATCGTCTTCACTGGGTAAGCATTCCACCGGTCAGAAAATGGCATCGGTTAGCCTATTCCGGCCAGGAAGAAGCGCTCTTCCCAACCGTCCGGATTCCCAGCATTGTTCGAGAACAGGGTCGTGGACGGACGGGCGATCAGGGTCAAGTACCCTGTGCGTCCGAAGGGGGACAGTCGAAAGAAATGGTGCAGCAGGTCCACGGTGGGGGCCACGCCGACGCTGTGGCATCTAATGATGCAGCCAGCGATTATCCGATAGGCGGCAGGGACGAACTGAGCAGGCACTATCTCAAGGGCCCTAAAAAGTTCCAAGTGGAAGCTATGCAAAGGAAAGTTCAGCCCGGCTATCACCGAATCCAAGTGGACCACCACATAGCCGGGCAGATGGCGCATGGGGTTCCGCAGACGCCGATCGTCGTAGATCCTTGGAGGATAGAACCATTGGCTGATCAGTCGCTTATCAGCATTCGTCAGGCGTTGAACTTGACGCTGAACGCACGAGAAGCTGAGGCTATAACGGGGAGGCCGGGGCGGCATTCCCCGCTCGTAATATTCTAAGTCGTCGCCAGAGGAACAACCATCGTCGAAACGAGTCTCAGAAGACATGGCAACGAACGGTACCTTGGAAATCCGAGAAAAGAACTCTAGAGAGAGGAAGCAATTGTGCAGCGTAAGGAGAAGTATGAATGGATTACATGGGTTCTGGGTACTTATAGGCAGCACCGCGGAAACACGCCAACCGAAGTGGGACACGTGGCGCCTGGGTACCGGTACCTACCACGGTATTTAAGGTGCCTCGATTCCGTCGCCGCATAATCTTGGCAAGGGTAGCCGGGTCGGAGCCACGAACGTCCAGCGGGGAGCTCGGGACGACTACAGGTTGCGACCATCGGCTGAGCCCGATAATCGGCAGCTTACGAGGGGCATACGCATCAACGGACTACGTCCGTCCTTCCATACTTCGTGCCACGGGAACATGTAGACCAGACGAACGTCTCCCCCCGCAGCTGGGGTAGGACGCGAGCAGCATGAACATCCGTGTCTACGCATACGACGGATGAACATCGTCATCAAAGGACGGCCCTGGGGAGTACGTTCGTAACTCCGTACTTCAGAAGTTTTCCATTGACCAAGGAAGCAACCACCGGCGAACGTCGTCCCGCGACATTGAGGATGGCTACGGACGGCGACTGGCGGTATGCCCGCACTTGTCATGATCTGAACGTCGCTGTCAGAATACGGATGACAGCATCGGCGCCGAGCGTCGGACCCAAAGTTAGACCTTAGCAGTACCTCCGCGTACTGGGGTACGTACGGAGGTTTGGCAAGGGGACGCCGTTGCCCAAAACAAATGAAGAACAGAAATGAACGTCCTCGCAGACTTTTACTTTGCAACGAAGTGTATCGAGGCACGGAAGGAGATTCCACATAACAGGCGATAAGAGAAACAAAAACAATGAAGTAAAGATCATGAACGTAGAGGCAATTTTCTTCAGCTCTAACGGCTGGGCATTACAAATCGAAATAAAAAGAAGAACGAATTACATTTACACCATAAAAGGGGACTCGGGCCGGCTGCCTCCCGGAATCTGCTCCTCCTCCTCGGCTTCAGGCTCAGGGGTCGGGGGTTCCGGAATTTCTCCTCTGGCGTTGGCCTCCTCCCGCCGTTGGTCCCTCCCCAGCTTCCCCAAGGCTTGAAGCAGCAGATCGTCGTCTGTGTTCGCAGCCAACTCGAAGTCGGCCCCGTGCAGCCTTGAGAAAATGGGAAGGGTGGCCTTAACCCCCTCATTGTAGCTAGCGGCGAAGGAACTGTCACCAACCTCGTAGAGGAACTTGTGGGACAGGGGGGAACTCTCCAAAATCCGGACGCCAGACGTTGCCGGGGGGAATCTTCGCCAGCGCCGCAGAGAACACATCACCGAAGGCCCCGGCGCAGTAATCCTTGGCAGAGTCCATAAACTCCCCGGTGTTCCTATAGCCGGAGGTGTCGACCAGCCACTCCGGAGTGGCATCCTTAGCAGCAGGGAGCACCGGAACAAGCTTAAAGCCGGCTCTCTCAAGGCCGGCCAGCTGGCTGCGAGACTCAGCCTGCAGGGCTGCAACCTCCTTTCCCTTGGCCGTAGCTTCCGCCTCAGCTCGGCGAGCGGCCTCCCGGGCTGTGGCCACAGCTGCGTCAGCCTTGGCCTTGACCTCTCTCAGGTCGGCCTCCCTGGCAGCTTCAGCCTGGAGGACTAGAAGCCCAGACTGGATGACAGAAGGAAAAATAAAAACAGTGGTCAGAAGGTGAACGTCAAGGGAAAGATGTACTCGGATCTAGTAATGAGAAATTACCTGAAGAGCGGCTGCCAGGGCAGCGCTGGTCGCCTCAGAAGACGAACGGCGGGGTAGCTCGAGACCAGCCTTGAGGGCCATCTCCCTCCAGAGTTCCTCCGCCGGGCGGCTCAAGGGCAGGGCGCCGGCGTCTTCAAGCAAAGGGCCAGTGGAGACTACCTCACGACCCCTTTTTTGTTTTTTCTCTGGGGCTTTCTTGGCCCCTTTCTGAGAAGCCGCCTTCGTGGAGACGGCCGGCGGCGGAAGGGCAGCCTCGAGAGCAGGGGCCCCAGAACCCTGAGCCAGCATAGTGGCGATTAAGTGCTGCTCACCCTCAGCAGTTCGTCGGGCAGCATCAGAAGCCGAGGAGTTGGAGTCCGAGGCAGGGGCGTTCTTGGCCTTCGCCATTGCTGCTTTAGCATCCGCCGCCTTGGCCTTCCTTATTTTCAGACACTCAGCATGATTCATCTGAGCTCTATCGGGTGGAGAACCTGCAGGAAACAATAAAGGGTTAAAAGACGAGCGGAGAATATAACAAGACACTCACCTCGAAGGACAGGGACCGCCCGGTGCCCCGAGACGAGCGTCGAAGGGTGGAAAAAGTCCAGGGACACGGGCGGTACCTATGCCTGCCCCCGAGAGTGCCTCGAAGGTCAGATAGCCGGCTATGGGGCGAATGCCGCCCTGCAGGATTTCCTCCACGGCCTCGCTCATATCATCGGTCAACTCCGGCGACTCTATCTTTGGGGGATAGCCATTCCAACGAACTGGGAGGGGAGGGCCGTCATAACGGAGGAAGAAGAACCGGTTTTTCCAATCATGAATGGAGGAGGGGTAGCTCTTGAACAGCCTCCTCCCCGGACGTGCGGCCACACTCAGATAACCGTCGGAATTCTGAGGGGTGATCCGGAAGAAGTAGTGGAACAGGTCCAAGGTGGCATCGACTCCCACAAGCTTGCAGCGCACCAAGAAGGCCGATATGAATCGATATGAGTTTGGCATGAACTGAGCCGGGGCCACCTGGAAGCAGTGGAAGAACTCCACATAGAATGGATGGAGCGGAAACCGCAGCCCGGCCTCTACGGAATCCAAGTGAAGCATGATCATTCCCGGACGTCTCCTCATCACATGCTCAGCACCTCTCACGCTTCAGACGAACGGCGGGGGGAAGAAAGTACGGATTTTGTTGAGGGCCATGCGGGAGAGGACTTGGTCGTGGTCAAGGGTGCTCCTGATTGGGCAGATGTGGCGCTCCATGTCCGTAGGGATGCCAAGGTCATGCACCTCCATATCAGAACCGGACTCGGCCTCCTCCCCAAAATCATAATCGGCTGAGCGCTCATTCAGGGGGACCGCGTCAATAACATCAACTGCCCCATCAGCATTCCCATCCCCGGCGTCGCTCCCACTACCTTGGGAAGCATCTTCCGGCTCACCATCGGCCCGGATGGTCCCCACCGTCGTGGCCGAACCAGAAGCCCCAGAAACGCTGGCTTTTCCGGGGGAGCGCGCATTCACATTGTCAGAGGAGGAGCCCGAAGAGGAACCCGATGAACCAGAATAAGAGCTTGACGAAATCTCCATCGAAGTCATTTCGGCTAGAAGTCAGAACAAAGAAAAGAGGCAGAAGGGAAATTACCTTAGGGAAGAGACTGGCTGAACTCGAAAGCGGGGGAAAGAACTTGAAGAACAGCGGAAATTCAATAGCAAGGGAGCAGAAATTGGGAACCCTAATCCAGAGAGAAAACCCGGCATTTATAGGAGGAACACCGATGGGGGAACCAACGAGGGGCTGACACGTGGCAAGGAGCGTATTCTTGCTCACGCACCGTGCGTGGGGCGAAAGCGTAATGATGACATTTCCTCGGAAAAGGTTCCGCCGCTACAGCAGCCGTCACCTCATTTCCTGAACCGTCGACAGCTGTTAAGCACCATGACCATGAGCGTACGCTTCCACCGGATGCAATAAACATAAGTACCAAGGCACGAACGTCTACTTCGAGGAACTTCATACTTCCTTATGTCCTGCGCATGCTCAGAACATCAGAAGTGGGGGATTTGTGTTGGGTTAATGGCTCAAGCCGAGGTCCGGCCCATTAACCCCTTTTTACCAGACGCACGTCTAGTTAGAACACAAGGCTAGCACGCAGGCCCATGTTCCTTGAGGAGGGACGAACGTCTGGGGTTGGAGGTTCAGGCCCAATAGCTCATCCCGACGAACGTCTATGCGGGGACAAGGAGCAGGACCACGGGCCACCAGGGATGACGACGAACGTCTCCAGAGCAAGCCTATAGTCATCGGGGAAAACCCAGTACACGTGGTGAATATCCATCAAGGCCAGGAGACGAACAGCCGAAACCTCTTGAGGGTCACTTGGAGCAATCTAGCTCGCCTCCCGGGCGGACGAACGTCCCCACTATTTAGGCGGGAAACCTAGATTCTGGCGGGAAGTGCATTTAATGCTGAAGATTTGGTGGTTGGGACACCAGCGGTCCATAGGCCTCCACGTCAGCATAGCCACCTGCCCATTGGTGGGTATAAATAGAAGCATTTATTTCATTGTAAAGGGTTGGCAACTTTCTATTCTTAGCATTCTAGCTTTAGCATCCTTACTTGCAGCACTTCTAACTGCCTTGTAAGACGAACGGCCGACGTGCCTCTTTTAGCAAGTAGATTGTACTTAGGGGAGTTATTACGAAGTTAATAATACCTATTTACATTGCCTGCTATTTCCTCTGTTTCCTGATCCATCTGATAGTTGTTGGGCTAGATATTCACATACTCGTACACTCGCTCCACTCGAAATCTTTGGGCTTGCGTGTTGGGCCTGAAGGTTGAAGGAATAAACCTCAACAGTACTAAACAAAGCTCAAAAGCCTCGGGAAGATAAATACAATATCTGTCTTTACTACAAATCACAACCAAACTTAAAGTTTAGGCAATTACCAGCAACACATTAAGACACACACACCATAATAAACTGAACTACAACTAAATATCCGGACTCCGCGAAAAGATGCAGAAACACTAAGATGTTAGACAAATTCAGTCGTAGTACAACAAGAAAGACTCGTTAGAGGTGTAGAAATCTCAAATCCCATTAATCAATTAGAAAGATGATAAAACAAGCAAACAGAAATAAAGCAGAAACACATTCAAACCTTTAGTTTGAGAGCTTATTCAAAACCAAGCTTTGAGCCCTTTTAGTAAGCAAAGGATAGAGAATTTGGATGGCCAAGCATGGAGCAGACAGATGAGTGGCATACAATTGCAAGAGTAGTGTTCATTCACTAAATGATCAATCTCTATTCCAACTATGCTCAAATTTAAGTTCTTTTTTTTTTATACCCCAGAAGGCAAACCACCAAAATCAGTGGGGCAGAAGCCGGGGGTCAACTGCCAGAATTATATTAAAACCAATACGAGTACAATCAGAGAAGGGGACTATGCCTAAACTTCTCTAAAAGACAAAAAACCTCAAAGACAAAACAATACATTGAGAAGAATCAATCAAAAAATATAAGGTATTTCCATTGCATCAACCTTGATCGATCCATCAAGCTCTTTGGGAATATGTTTCCCCTTCTTCCACGAAAAAGGCTTAAGGCAGCCCAACTTAGCCACAATTTTCGCTGATTTATTAACATGGACCGACGAATAATTGAAACTCAGACCCGGCCCATTAAGGCCCACAACACCTGACCCCAACAGATTAGAATAGGAAACATCGATCTCCACATTTGGAAACCCCAATCCTTCAGACCACCGCACCGCTTGAGCCAAGATCTCTTCGTCATCAACACTCGAGCCGCTCAGAGGAAAGCCGTCCGCGGCCACCATCGCTCCAGAGTGGTCACGGAGAAGAAAGCCGGCAGAAGATTTCCCAAACTGCCTGAAGACCGCCCAATTAAGCTTCATGTTCTGATATCTCGGCTCAAATTTAAGTTCTACAATAAATAAAGCTATCTAAATGTACCCTGGAATGGTTATACTTGAAAGTCATTATCTTTAAAAAATGATGAACTGAAGGCAACAAACCTGGACGGTCGGTCACTCGTGCCATAGAAGCCTCTCCAACACTCTGTTTCTTCTTCGGCATTGCAGGATAGAGGTACGAAAAGCCTACTGTTAAGTGTTCACCACGCAAGAAACGACGATGAACAATGTATGAGAAGGACCTGACACCTAATCGACTATAAAAAATGAATAGGTAGGAGCGTCTGGTCGTGATGAGTCCCAAAACAGCCTTGAATTACAGAGCAAAACAACAAATTCCAGGATTTGAGCAGAAATTCTTTAGCCGTGAACAGTATATTTCGCAAAAATCAGAAATCGTTTTATGGTTGTTGTGCGTGAATCATCTTTCCAAGCTGTTCATAGATGGATTACGACCACGAACCAAGAAAAACAACAATCTCTAATACACCTAATCTCCCAAACTCAAGGAAAATCGCTCCATAACACTGTACAGATGAGAGAAAAAGCTGGATCGAGAAACCCAGGAAAGAGAAGCTCTCAAGTGTTTTCCTCTTCATGATAATACCTTAAACCATGCGAAGAAGGTAGGAAGGAAAGAAGCAGGTTCTGGCACTTTGTGGAATTGAAAGGGATCATTCAGATGTATAGTAATAGATATGGAATTGGGCCAGAGGTTTAACTGACGAGGACGGTAGATAGACGGTTAGACGTTAAGGATGAATAAAGCAGAAGATAAAATACAATGACTCAAGCACATAGTACACAAAAACAGGCCAAATATATATATATATATATATATATATATATATATATATATATATATATATATATATATATATATATAGGGGAAAAATCAAGTACAAAGTGTGCTTATTGTGCAAATATTTGTACGATGCACCTTGACGTTATTTGCATTGCATATTGAGGTTCAAAGTATTGCACATTATACAGTCATAAAAATAGCAGTTGCACATTAAGGTGCAACGAGTTGCACCCTAAAAAGTTGAGTTTTATTACAAAAATGCCACCTTGCCTTTATGTCCCTTGGATCAACTCATCGGACGGTCAAGATGAGTTTGTACTTTGTAAATTAAGAAGGCTTTGTATTTGATCTCTATTATATATATATATATATATATATGCAAATGTTAACTCTCAATATTACTAGAAATAAAATACAATAAATATGTTTATGAGATCATTGATCTGTAGATATGATTCAGTCCTTTGACTCCAAATCTAAAATATTAATGCAAAAATGTAATAATGAACTCTAAATTAAAATTACTTGTTCACATAACATATTACTCTTTATTTACTCATCTTTGACTTTTTAGTCAAACATGATAAACTTTGATTTACTAGTATTATTTTAATTAATATATTTATGAGAATCTTAATAAATTTATACTTTTATAATACTACCTCCGTCCCGCTAAGATGTTCCTGGTTTGACCTACACACATATTAAGGAAATAAACTTACCGGAGGGTAAAATTTACTGTTTTGACACTGTTTCGACACTGTTTGGCACTGTTTGACATTGTTTTACACTGTTTGACACTGTTTTGATGTAAGATAACTTTCCATTTAGGAAAATGAGAACTTCATTTTGGGACTGCTAAAAAGGAAAGCAAAAAGATCTTAGTGGGACGGAGAGAGTATTATTTTAACAAAGAACACTTTCATATCATTCTCATATTATCAATATTACCGAGTATAATTATATAATCAATCAAAGTTTAACATCATTGACTTGAAAAATAGTGTTTGGCTAAATAAAAACAAACAGACAGAGTACATACATTGTTTAAAGTTGAATTTAAAAAGCATTGCAAGAGATCAATCCTCCCTATGTATCCCCTCTAATCCATGTCTGTTTGAGTCAGCTTTTCCATCTCCACCTTGCCACTTCTCCCCAACTCTATATTTGTTTAATATCATACATTTCCAAACAATCACAATCGAAACTCTCACATCTTATCTTCAATACGTGATACTCACACATTTTGTCTGATCGTCTCATTTATCAAGTGACCTTTTGTAGTATGTCCCCACATCCAATACAATATGCACATGTTTCCCACACTCATACATTGTTCATTGTCCAATACTTTATGCCATACAACAAGACCATTATCACGAAACTCTTATTTGTTCATCCCTGAAATTTATTGTCTATGAAATTGCATTTTTCCTGACTGACAATTTTATCTATCGTTTAACTTTACAAAAAATTGTTGGAAATATGTACAAAAATTATACAATTGGATTGCTGGAGCCTGGAGGGACACATGTTATAACGGAAAGAGAAGCAAGCATGATTTAAATTGGACTAACCTTTTTTAGTGTTGTTTGTTTAAGTATTGTCTTACCTGATCGAGCAAAACATGATTTATTATTAAAAACAAAATCTAGTTTTATCTAGTACGTAGTATAATTTATTTAAGTTTGACATGATTTGATATGAGACTGAAAAATGATTCAATTAAATTATTCCAAGAAAGAAAGAAGAAACAAAAGTAGAAGAACAAGAAGAAAGAGCTCAAGGAAAATAAAAAGAAAGAAGAACAGGCAAATGACGAAGGCAAACATTTAAAAGAAGGGAAAAATAATAATGATGGAGTTTAATCCAACTACGAGAGCTATATCAACAAAAAAGATGAAATATGGGCAGCGTAAGGCGGTTTCTTATTATAATTCGGATCGGGGATCCCCTGGTGGGAAATATACAGGAAGTATTTATAGACTCCAGGAGCTAGTATTTCAGGAGGAAACTGATACAATAAATGCTATTAATTGTATTCTTAGTCGAATTAGTCTCCTGTAACATCTTGGACATTGTGCAATAATTATCTCCTTTAATTCTCCTGGTGGACATATCTTTTCAGTCCAATTTATCTGATTTTGCCTAGAAGCCTTTTTCAGGTTTTCATTCTAACGTCTTTTTTATTTTTCTTAACTCTCAACTCACTCAATTTAGTTACTTTTGCTTAGATTGCCCAATTTGAATTTTCAACCTAACTAGCACTTATTTATTTATTTATTTATTTATTTAAAGGTGAAGAAAGGTGAAGAAAGTACAAGTTAGAAGGTAGAAAAATGGGTACCAAGTGCCACCGCCATTACCGTCATAGCCATCACCATAGCTTCCATTGCCGCCATTAGGTCCACCAAAATTACCCCACTCAGAGGGCTACGATCAAAGTTGGCATGCATAAGATCAAATGCCTTGCATTGATCTTCCTCTACCTATTGAAAATTCAACCGTTGTTGCTCCTCCGAATGCTGAAAATTCAACCGTTTCGTTGTTGCTCGTGGAGTTGGGTAATTTACCCATCCATAGCCCTTAAATTGATGTTGAGGGTGTTAAAATTGGATTGGGGGTGTTGTGGGGAGGTGCGGGGATGTTTTCGCCCACCCATACGAACAAGAAAACGAACCCGAACAAGAAGAAACACCTCCCATACAACAAGAACAAGAAAGTACTAGTAACAATGTAATCTAGAAAGTAAAAATTTTAGAAACTAAAGGCGTACAAAATAGCATCATTATTTTTTGACTGAATAGCATCATTTTAGAAACTTATTATTGTGAATATTGTATTTAAATATTTTAAATAGTTATGTATTTTAGTTATTATTATCATTATCATTTAATTTTTACTTTTGTTGCATATTGTTTCTTTGTGTTTCTTTTTGTTAACGATTTTGAATTTTTTTGTTTTCTACTCTTTCATTATGTTTCTTGTTTTCGTTGATATTCATAAATCTAAGATAATAATTTTAAGTATATATATGGTTTTGCTTTTTAATAAATATAGGGGAGGGTTCTAATAAAAACCTCCCATAAAATGAAAACTCCTTATAATAAGAACTTTTAATCACAACATATCATTTATTGCAATCATTGCTTATGATTCACATGAGGTCATATTCATAAGAGAAAATTGCTATTCATAAGACCAAAACATACTATCTTTACAAAAGGAGGACCCAACTATCTTTTTCCATCCGTGAGATTTATATAGATTCACTTTAGGAAACATTATTGTTGCTTTCCATTTTTACCCTTCATTGTACGTAGTACTCCAATTTAAAAATAAAAAACAACTTCCGCAACTCATCCAAATCTCTCGTCTCATCGCACGCCCTGCAAGTATACTACGTCGACCCTTTCAAGAACTTTCAAACCCTTTGCTGTGACCACCAGTCCGGCCACGGAACCAGAGTACGTCTCCGACATCATGGCTTTCGTAATAGGATGCTTGATTACCTATGTTGCAGTGTTGCTTCATTGCGGAGTTTACGTTACCTACTATGCTATTGAGCTATTATTAGAACTTATTGTCTGTTTAATAACTACTTACTGTCTATGTATTGCCTGCTATTGAGCTATTATTAGAACTTATTGTCTGTTTACTGACTACTTGTTGTCTAAGTATTGTCTGGTGTTTGCAAGTTTGATTTTGGATCTGGTTTCTTCAAAAGTTTTGCAGAGTACCTGATGGCATTGTGCGTTAATGCATCTTCAGATTCGCTTACTCCCAAATTTCTTTTTCCGTTTAATCTTTCTGCAATTTTTTATGTTGAGAAGGTGAGGCCTTGCTAATCTGTAGATGTGGAGATGTGGTCTGCTACAGAATGGAGATGTGGTCTGCTATGGAATTTAAAAGCAAGGACAATTTGGTCAAAGCAGGTGTACTTAAGTCTTACACTAATCTGTATATTCTTAATTTTGGAAAATTAGTATGATGAGGTCCTACGTGAAATCTCCCTATTCATAATTACCACCAAATTCAAAAGGGGCATTTTGCAATTACTCCTAAATATTTACAAAAATGTCACCTTGTCATTATACGGGTGGGCAAAAATCCCGGTCCCGGTGTCCCAAACCAAAAAATATCGATACCGTTCCGAAACTATCCCTATCCATTTAGGACACAATTTTTTCATCCCGAACCGGTCCCGCACCGATATTAACCGGGATGGGACCGGGATAGCTATAAAATATCATGTCCCGTCCCGGTGTCCCGTTTGAATTAATATGTTGTTTTAAATTTCTAATGCTATGTAATACTCAAACACAATTAAAACTTTCTAGTCCTTAGTCTCCCTAGTGTAATTTTATCTTATTTCATGTCTCTCTTAGTCTCATTTCTTTTGTTTCTTTTGATTAAAATTTGTTTAGTTCTCATTTCAATACTAATCCATACGTAGTAATATATTATTCCGTTTGGAATACGATTTATGATGGAATAATTACTACTCCAAATTATAGTGTTGTTATAGATTTAATTTTTTCCAAAATAACTACTAGAAAATATGTATAGTGTCTTTATAGATATGGTATTTAATTTAATGTGGTATTGAAAAATTACAAGTATACTACAAAGTATATATAAAAATATTTTGCGCTATTATTCTACTAGACGAAACACAAGATTAGGGGGACCAAAAAAATTTACAAGACAAAAATTAGAAATAGTTAATTAAAGGTTTTACTTATCTTTTTTGAGAAGCTAAATTTGAAAAAATAGTTACGTTTTAATTTTGATGTTATGCTTATTTTTATATCACATTTCACAAACGTATATTTTATGGGACATCCCGAACCATCCTGGTTTTTCTCGGGTTGTCCCGATCCCGTTTTAAATGGGACAACATTGGGATAAAGACTTATCCCGTACCGTACCGGACCGTTGTTATAAGCCGAATCCCGGACCGTCCCGGACCGTGTCCACCCCTAGTCATTATTAGCCATTGATGATAAATATTAATGATGGAGATTAGACAAAAATTCTTATTTTAAAATGGATTCTCATTTTAAGAAGGGTTCTCATAAGAACCGTGACAATCAAGTAGGTGAGAAATAAGAATAGTAAAAACTTGACAAGTGTCAAGTAGGTGAGAAATAAAAATAGTAAAAATTATGTGATTGAGATTTGTAGACAAGAGAGAGAAATGTATAGAACCACAAATGAATTGCAACAAAAAATAAGACCTAAAATTATAAGACCAACATCCGTAACCTTCATTTTCACCAAGTGGGGCTGGACAGTGGGCACACAATTGTTAAATTACAAAACCAGAACAGCATATTCTGGCATTCGCCAAATCGGAAGTACTGCCCGCAGTTTTTCCAGAAAAAGTGTAATAATTCCAGAAGGCACAGTAATAAACAAAAGCAAAATAAGGAGAAAAATCCATCCCTCCTCAGCCACACAAAATGAGGTTCGTAAGGGAAAGAACAACACAGGAAACTGTGAAGAAGAACAGAGTAATCAAATCTCTGCCGGACCATTTCCTCACGGCCGCCTTACCTTCCATTCTCATACTCTTCGCTCTTCTCAGCGCATCCACCTCCTTCAACAAATCGAATTCCGTCCCTTTCTTCTTCAGCTCCTCCACGCACTTCCGTAAAAGCTTCCCGTCCTCTTTCTCCCGCTCCAGAAGCTTCTCCAGATGCGCCTCGGTGTCGGTCTTGTACCGTACCGCCCAGATCAGTCCCATGGAGCAGAGAAGGGAGCAGAGAGACGGGATCCACGATCGGCGGCAGTAGATCCCGGCCTCATTCGGCCGGGATCGGGCGGCGGAGCTGAAGAGGATCGTTAGGCAGAGGGAGTGGAAGAGGAAGAAGAGACAGCAGAGCTGCGTGATCTCCTTTCTGACGGAGTCGATTTGAGTCTCCTTCGCGACGATTCTGTTGAAGATCAGATCTTCTTCCTTGAGCCATTGCTTGAGGAGGAGCTTGTGGGTTGGGAGCTCGGAGATTTGGTGCAGTGGGTGAACGGTCTTCGCCTCCATGATTGAGGACGACTGTGTTGCGTTCTCAACATCCATCTCTGTTCAATTTTTCAACTGCGGTCTGAAAAAAATTGATGATCCACTTCATCAACTATCTATACATTCTCGAATTGTCATCCACAGGAATTGACGATCAGATCAGAAGAAAGATGGGATGATCGTTTGTGTAGGAAGACGGGTGAAAGAACAGAGAGATTTTGCTTAGTTTCTGATTTGATGATTGAAATTTGAAAATGCCTGATTTGTAAAATGGGTCAATGGTCCCGTATTTTATCAACTGAGTTATGGAAAGGTCTCAGATTTTTGGGTAACGGTCGAAATTTGTGTTGCCTGTTTGAACGGCAGCGAAATACCAACGGTTATATTCATTTTAATATACTCCGTAATTCCATATTTCAGACAGTGGAGGACCTAGGCCGGGGCCTACCGGGGCAAGTGCCCCGGCTTCCGGCCAGGAATTTCACTACTAGTACTTAGGATGTTTTTACTTGGACTGTAATTTGCTGGTCTGGTCTGGTCTGATCTGATCTGGTCTGGTCTGGTCTGAACTGGTCTGGTCTGGTCTGGTAAGGTCTGGTTTCTTTGTATTTTTATAACTATCCAAGTCTGGTCTGGTCTGGTCTGGTCTGAACTGGTCTGGTCTGGTCTGGACTGGTCTGGTCTGGTCTGGTCTGGGGCAAATTACAGTCCAAGTAAAAACATCCTTAGAGTAAAATAGGTGTCCCTGCTTCCGGCCAAAAATTTCACTACTACTACTTCGGGTAAAATTAGTGCCCCAACCAGTACAAAAAGTTACTAGTATTAGATAATCAAGATACTAAAATGTTACGGTTATATACTAAATTGTATTTGCTGATTTGGGGATTGTTTGTTTGCTTGAAATTTGATACTTTGGAGATTGTGAATGCGCTCTACTTAAGGATTAGGGTTCTAATTTGTAAGGTTTTTAGTTTAATTTTTAGACTTGATTGTATTTGTCTTTTTTATTAGAAACATGAGTTTGGATAACTTTGTAATTCGGAATAAGAGGTCATTAGCCCGAGGGGGTAGTTCTTCGAACGTTGTAATCAGTCTATCTCAAGTGATGCAAATGTTGTTGCTCCGAATGTAAGCATTGTCCAAGATGAGTCTAATGACACCAGGGGAGACAAAAGAGCTCGCACAGATAGTACGTGTGAGTGGGATATCATTAGCGATCCCGCATTACGAAAGCCAATCATTGAATATGAGCCTTGAGTAAGAGATGACGTGATGAGAACTTATGTCGGACCCCTAGTTGGAATATAGTATTTCTTAAGATGCTACATTTTGCTTTTCGTGTAACCTTTTCCATGGGTGTAGAAGGGAAGAGGTTTGGAGATGATGTATTTGTGAGGACCGGGTTTCGTAATTGGGAAAAAAGTCTTGAAACATTTAGAGACCATGTAAAACATAGAATTACTCACTTGTTTAGCATGTCTTGATCCTAGAGATAAGTTCTCCAATTTCTGTGAGTCAAAGCTACTGAACCTCGCGGAATTATATTCATGCGATTTTTCATCCATTGATCGAATGGAGCTGAAAGAGCAACTCCAGGTGTGTGGATATATGAAATGAGAACAAATGAATTATTTTATGCCATACAGACTATTGGTGAAGTTTGCAAAAAGATGGTTGAGCTTAAAGTTCACAATTCTTTTCATTTAATATATCGGCTAATTGAGTTGGCTTTAGTAATACCAGTTGTAACAACCACCGTTGAAAGAGCCTTCTCTGCGATGAATATTATCAGGACATATTTTTGTAATAAGATGAAAGATGATTATCTTACAGATTGCTTGGTGTGCTACATCGAGAGAGATGTTTTTAGGAGTATTGATAATGAAACTAATATAAAACATTTTTAGAATATGAAAACTCGTAGGTTTGATTTACCAAAGTTACAGAAATGAACTATTTAATACTCCATATGTAATTAACTACTCCGTATAATTTATGTTATTGTCTTACTTTTTACCATCTTTATTACATTTGAAATTTTTATTATAGAGTAAGTTTAGTGTCTAGTGTGCCCCTGCTCTAACAAATCTCTGGGTCCGCCACTGATTTCAGAATAATGCCAACTTTAGGGTCCTTCCGCCAATAACAGTCCCTGTAAATAAATTCATGTACTTTCTAAAGTGGATGAGAAGAGATATAACAAATAATCTCTATAAATAATCCCAACTTTTAATTTTTACGCTTAATTTCTATTTAAAATTGACTTTTATAGAAGGTAATATTTGGTCATGGACCATTATTGGCGGATGGTCCATATAGTTGGGATTATACAAAAATAATCAATAGTTGGGATTATTGTTAGCGGACCGGCAATAGTTGGGATTATTATTTTCAATTTTTCCTATCTATATATACGGAGTATTATCATTAGTTTTTAGAAAGTTGAAACAGTTTGGATTTTCACGTTTACTAATGCACAACTTTGATTCTCAATATATTTTAATATGTATTAGTAAAGATTAAAAAATGTTGATATTTTGAAAATTTACATTAATAGAACTTTAATACTCCGTATGGAGTAACATATTATACTCCTTCCGTCTCTTTTTATTTAGTCAATCACTATTTTCCAAGTCAATGATGCTTAACTTAGACCGCTTATATATTTATACACGATAATATTGATAATATGAAAATGTTCCTTGTTAAAAGTACTATCATAAAAGCATAAATATATTAAGTCTCACACACACACACACACACACACATATATATGAAGTGTTAGTCAAAATAATGGATCAATGTTTATCATCTTTGATTGGAAAAGTCAAAGTTGGCTAAATAAAAAGGGACGGAGGTAGTACATATTAGTTTGATCAGTTGATTGTATATACTATTGGAAAATTGTAGTACAAATAAGATGTGTGAATAGCACAAAAATTCCAATGTTGCAATTTTTAAAGAACGGATGAAGTATATCTTATCTTATACTCCATACTAATCTAAAAAGGAAAACCAAACATAAACTGTCTCTGCCTAACAATTGCAACCATTCAACAATGCGGGCCATGGGCCTCCATAACAAAATATTAAGTGCAGACATGGGCGGCCCTACGGGGAATGTAAGGGGGGCAGGCGCCCTAGGCCAAAAAAATATACGTAAAAAATAGGCCCAAGTTTAGTTCTTTGTAACATGTGTAAGTAGGCTAATTTTTTGGCCCTAAACTAACAATTTTTTGAGTGGAATTTATTAAAGTTCTTCTGAATGGGTTTTTAGCGAAACTTATGATCATGTTCTCTATAAAGCTAAAATTTTATGCACATAATCTATACTTGATGAAAAACTCTCTTAAAATTTCATTAAGAAATTCCACTCGAAAGAAGATAGTCTCATATGATTATTTGATTAATTTATTAATTGATTCCATTCATGGTAGTTTGATTTCTTAATTGTTGATTGTTTTCTATTGAGTGTTGGTGTTATAACTTGTTGATTTTGTTAGACAAACATTTTCAATTATGATAAAATTTATTAACTTAATTAATTTCAAAGTGTAATAACAAAGAATCTGAATACGATAAATACAAAAGAATAGAAGATTAGAGAAATGGGTGATAAGTAAAAAAGATCAATGGAAATGGTTGTTTGTGTAAAGAAGTCAAATTTTGAATGTCCTTCTAAAGATGAGAACGCATAGAAGAACAATAGTTGAAAATGAAATAATTCATAATGATTACATCATTGAAGGGGAGATTTAGGAGGTCAGGATAATAGAGTCAATTCCTTAAATATACGAGTTAAACATTAGTAAAGTGTACAAATATGATCATCATTGTTTTCTTCGTAAACAAAGATCACCAATACTATAATATGATTGGTTTAGACAGAATAGGGTTTTATAATTTTTATTAATGTCTTGAAATATTATTAGTATACTTATTATGCATGTCATTTTAGATAGAAAAGAGTTTTACAATTTTTTTGTAACATTAGGCCCATTTTAATTTTCCGCTCTTAGGCCTTCGAACATACAAGCCCCCTTGAGTGCAGATTACATGAGTTTTATCAGTTGCATTTACGGCAATTTTCACAAAGACGTTTCTGCATAGAGAAATTTGCTATCGGTAGGATCAAATCATAGCTCTTTTTCAAAAAGGGAACTGCCTAATGTTTTTCCTATTCATATATCACCTACTTAGTTCTATATGGGGAATCTTAATTATAACTTTCCAAATTTGTCCTTCAAAGTTAAAATAATGTACGCCACTACGACCTCATTCAATGGTTCCCTTCTTCCGCATCATCACCTGCATGTTAGCTCTGTTCTTCCGCACCGTTCCTCAGGTGTAATTGAATTCGACAAATTGCCGACGGATCTCTACCAGCATAATCTCTACAAATTTCCGGCGAATTCCACATATAGAATCACAATTGTTCTCCTCTTGACGTTGATCTTCAAAATTATGTAAGTATTATTCGAACAAAGCTTCCAAACTTTTACAATTTCAATTGAATATTTAATATGAACGAAAATTGTTTATAATTATGTTCATCTTAGTTTTGTTATTGTCTTCTTCAAACTTTCAATATGATTCTATTCTCTCTATTTTTAATCACGTAGTTGCTTGTTTTGAGTTTGGCATTTGACTTTTGTATTTCTTCATTTTCTTTGTTCAATTAGTCTGCATATTCTATTTTATTAAATAACTATAAATTCTACATCTATAAGCTCATTGTTACTTAGTTGATACACTATATTATCAATGTACTTATTATGTTGTTATGTGTTTGCCAGATATGCGTTGCTTTTTTAGTAGTTCATTAAAATTCGTTTGTGTTTTGCTTTTTAACTGCACTTATTCGGTTAGTTTTTTCATTTATAATGACAAATTTATTATTATGCCATTTCCTTCTTTCTCCTCCTCCTTTCTTCTTCTGCAATTTCCCAGGGCATCTCTTCTTCTGCAATTTCCAAGGTAATCTCCTTCTCATTTTTCTTCTTCTTCATCTTCTTCTTCTTCTTCCTTCTTTCTCCTCTCATCTTCTTTCTCTTGTTCTTCTTCCGGGGCCTCTTTTTTCTAGTTTTTTATTTTCTTCTAATTTGTGAACTTCTAAGATTCTAGATTAATCTGTTAATTTTGATTATTTTTAAAAAAGCCACTTTATAATATGAGAATGTCAAAATTATTGGTTATTTGAAAAAACTGTCACGTTTGTGGCAGTATATTTATCAGGATGACAATCTAAAAATGTCATATGTCCATACGAAAATGTCATCCTTATGGCCTATTATGACATTCTCGCATATCAAGTGGAATTACTCATAGAGGTCTGCACAGAGTCACTGGAGGGCAGATATTAGTCACTTTCATGACATTTTCGAAAGAAAAGTGACATTTTCAGATTGTCATCCTGGTAAATATAATGCCACTGCACAAACGTGACATTTTTTTCTTCAAATAATCAATAATTTTGACATTCTCATAGTATACAAGTGTCATTTTACTGAATAAATACAATTCAAATCTAAAAAATCCAAATTAATAAATAAAATTCAATTCCATAAAATCCAAAGAAGAAGAGACTAGAGGACCATAAATTTGAGGAGGGTTAGAAGAAAGAAGAGGAGGAGGAGGAGGAAGGAGGAAGGAGGAAGGAGGAAAGAGGACGAAGAAGAAGAGGAAGACTTACCAGGTCGCCGATGAGTGCAGGGCGACAGAACAGTGATGCGAGGCCACGATCGATGTTGGAGCAGCAATCCATGGGAGGCAGAGATGTGCTGCGACGAATTGCAGAGCCGGCGACGGGAGTGATGCGATGAATTGCAGGGGCAGACTTGTACGCTTAATTGATTTAGGGGTAAAAGTGTAAACTTTAGTCCTATTTAGAGAATAATAAACTTAAAGTCCTATTGTGGAATTTATACAATGTTTTAGTCTCATTTAGGACAATTTTTATTTAAGATTCTTACCAATGACGATTGGAAATCAAAAGTATAAAAACAAGCCTCCTTCCTGTAATACAAATAATCAAACGCCGAAAAATAAGCATTATATTTTTTACAATTCCAATGTATATATACAATATAATATACAACATGTTTATAAGTGAAAGCGTGAAAGGTTAGAAATGTACAAAATAAGCATTATATATTGATGATTCCAATGTATAATATACAATTGTCTAATAAGGCTGATAATAAAAATATTGATAAAGTGAAAGCGCGAAAGATTCACTAGTACAAAAAACACTTTTCACATCGGTCAAAAAAGACATTTAACATCAGTTTAGGAACCGATGTGGTTCCAGGGGATGTGAATTATAAAAGTTTTGACATCGGGTAAATGACAGATGTAGAAAAAAGTGTTCACATCGGTTCTTTTGCATAACCGATGTGGAATAGGTAGGAAACGGCATTTTTAGCAGTTATAACATCGGGCATACCTGATGTGGAAAAGCTTCTAAATCGCTTACATCTAGTAACCGATGTTAAATAAGTGTTTTGGTTTTTTAGGATTCGGCAGCAGCTTGAATTAAACACGTCATTTTATTTTTATTGTTGCTTTCAAATTTCAATAGTCACAACAATACATTGCAAATCTCAGCTAGTCAAAACATTTCCTAAAAAATACTTGCAAAATTACTTGCTAAAATATTCTGAAAAAAAAACAATTTCTTTGATAAAGCGTATGAGGAAAATATTATACAGTAACAACACAACTGCACAATGCGGCGCTATTATACAATTACACACAGAAATTAAGCCTCAAAGAAGCTGAAAATAAAATTGAGGTGCTTGACATGGAGGTGCTGCACCATTGGGAGAAAGTGAAACTTTATCATTTATTTTGCATATAGCAGTTGCACCAGCCTGGTGCGTCACACTCGTAGATTCTACAAAGTCCAAAAGCAACTCCAACCCTACAAAATACACCAAAAGCACAATGAAACCAATTTTTAGACCTCTGTACGGTATTTAATAATCATATAATCTTTTATTTATCTTTAAAAATCATATTTTTACCCATACATAGACTGAGTCATCAAAAGGTTAGTTTCAAACTATCTATGTACAATGTCCACTGCCTTTAATAATTTTTTGAATGACATTATTGGTCACAAGGATAAAAGCTACGAATATTATCTTCACTTATGCGAATTATTATAAACATTAGTACACATAACTCCATATCAGCCTTATATCCAAACAGAACTACTTTTACATTGATAAAGAGCTGAATTTCGTCTGGATGCCAAACATTCACTTAACATAGGCATGAAAGTGGATTCAAGAGAAAATGGTCCTGATGATTCTTAAAGACATTTGATTGCATGAAGGAAAAACAAACTAAATTTTGGGCCTTGTAAGTTCCTTGTTAACATTTCACCATCATGAGTAAAATCGAATTAACAAATAATAATACCTTCTGAGTTGAATTAAAACAGTTCAAGAGAAGATAATACCTTACATCTGTGTCACATACAATGCCAATTTCCATACCAACTGAAAGACCAGCAAGGCCACAAGAAAAACCAGATGGAAATCTAACCTAAACTGCACATAAAATAGGTTTTGTTACTTATTTCACTACATGTACATTTACCATTATACCTAATATAAATCTAAACAAATCAGCCCCCATGTTCACACTTCTTCCTCCCCTTTAGAGGTTGTAAGTGTAAGCTAAATGCACTTATAATAGTTCTATGACTTCTTGCACTACATATAGTTATATAAAAGATACTGTAACAATAAGGCTTAGCAAGAAGCCCCCACAATAAAATTAAAAAAAAAAAACTAAACCGGCCCTTCTTAGAGCATAATAAGCTAAAAAACTATAATGCCTATAATCAATATGATTTGGAATTAGACAAAGACAGACCATCATAAAGACCGAAACTGGAACATGTAAAGTGACTAATCTCATCCATTGAAGTGTGTCAAAGTGGTCATTATGCGTAAACAAATAGAACCCAATCATCGACTTCTCCGGATAAATAAGTTTGACCTCGATGGGCTTTGATAAGCCCACCAACATATGGCAGAATAAGAGGAAGTATTCAATTATTGAATAAAAAGCATGCATGAGCCGATGCACACTCAAACAGACAATCATATATACTTTTAATTAGTACGTATATTATTCCTTCTTCTGTGAATCAGTGCATTTGTTCTAAATGCATACTCTTTTTCTTCCTAAATGCAAACACTCTCTAGCAATAAAAATTACAAGCTCCTTATTGGATGCTTAACGAAAAAGGAAGAACATATGACAACAAAGATTACTCCAATTAGTTAAAATAAACCGATTAGCCAAATCTTGAGCATACTCTAGCTTCTACTCCCTACCAAAACATTTCATCAGGCACTTGCCCTGCACTTAACAAACATGGACAACAGTGAACACCAGCTGATAACAATAAAATATACTTGTATGTAGTACTCAGTATATCATAATAAACGAATAGTTTAATGTAAACTAAAAAATACTCCGTAGCATATTAATACATATAAATAAAAATGTAAATTATAAGAATTTTAGATTAAATAAACATTTCTTTTAACAACATCACCTCAAGAAAAGAGGACGTGAGACCAGCTATAGGTGGAGAACGTGGCCGGTGTGATAGTTCTGACTCAATTTGGGACGTCGTTGCTCGTGGGTTGTTGTCATCGCTGGAGATGGACCAAAGCTGAAGTAACGGTGGTGGCTTGGTGTGTCGCCGCTGGAGATGGACCGGATCTGGAAGTAACGAAGGTGGCAAGGGGTGTTGCCCTTGGAGATGGACCATAGCTGGAAGTATCGGTGGTGGCTGGGGGTGTCACCGTTGGTGATGGACCATAGCCGGAAGTAACCGTGGTGGCTGGGGGTGTCACCGTTGGAGATGGACCATAGCTGGAAGTAACGGTGGTGGCTGGGGGTGTCGCCGTTGGAGATGGACCACAACTGGAAGTAACGGTGGTGGCTGGGGGTGTCGCCGTTGGTGGATACGGATTATCGCTCAGAGTGTTGCCGTTGTTGGATGCAGATCTATGAAAAACAGTGTAGGGTTTGTGTAAATAACAACTCCAGATCGATCTGAGAAGCAAGTATCGTTTATTAGAACAATTCCACATGCGTATTAAATGAACCGATGTATGTAATGATTAATGTAAATTATGAAATGTACCCCGTCTTTTATTTTTACATCGGATTAATCTTTAGCCGAGTTAGAAAAGATTCGTTATATTATAAAACATACCCCGAATTTATATTTGACATCGGTTAAATTATGGGCCGATATAGAAAAAGTTATTAAAATTATGAAAGTAGCCCCATGTCGCTATTCTACATGTGATGTGAGATAACCCATGTAAAAAACCCGATGTAAAAAGCCGTTTTTGTACTAGTGATTAAAAATATTGATAAGTAACACCAATGGTACCTCAACTAGCCCCATAAAAACGTCTAATATTTAGAAGTTTTCCAAAACCTGAACATGAAGTTTTTTTTGAAATGTTTTCACTTTTTATATAATATACCCGAACTTATAAATGTATCTGTTAAGACATGAGGTTCCATCCTAAAAGGTCAACCTAATAGGAGTAGCCCATGCCTTAATATAGCAATTCGTTGATTCAAATATTTCCGGTGTGGGACAAATACTTCAACACTCCCCCTCAGTCCGCACCAGGATGGACAATATTGGGGTGTATAAATGGGCCAAACAGACCCTTAACAAGCTACCCGTAATCATGGAGCTAAACAAGCAGTCAAACCACAACCGGAATTGGCTCTGATACCATGTTAAGACATGAGGTTCCATCCTAAAAGGTCAACCTGATAGGAAGAGTAGCTCATGCCTTAATATAGCACTTCGTTGATTCAAATATTTCCGGTGTGGGACAAATAATTCAACAGTATCTTTTTATTGAATCATACATGTATTTTTATGTTATTAGAATATATATATCCTAGCTAGTATTTCAATACGCAAATATCATTATTAAGTAAAATATACTCTGTAACATATATTATTGTCTCATACATTGCACGGGTACAATACTAGTAGGTGTATAGGCGGGAAGGCGGCTAGACGTAGTTCAATGGGTAGATAGATGTATCATCACGTGTAAGTCTCGAGTTAAAATCCCGACAATTGTGATGAGTGATTGTTATGTAAAATGCATATGGTATCTCCATGTACCAGAGCCAGAACCCCACTCACTATATGTCAGTTTGTTATTAAAGTCCAATTTACATCCTCACGGTTAATTGTTCCGACGGTGCTGTAGGGGTCTCTAAGATAGGGTGTAATCCGTTTTTCACTATATAGGAGGGAGTTGATATATTGAAGGCTGATGAATGGATACAATAAATTCTTTTTCGGTACTTATCTGTTTCTGGTCTACTCCGTACAATATAGCAGGATGAAGGGTTGAACAAATTTAAAAAACATATTAGAATGATCAAGAGCCATATTTATAACACTGAAATTGGTTGAATAGACTGATTCTTCAGAAATTTATGAAATTTTAGTTGAAAGTGGCTAGGTTAGTTTATTCTATTGATATTTTAGTTCAACTAGCCGCTTATATTAATTAGCAAATCATTAGCCAACTGGCCTACAAGAAACTCAGGAGCATTATCATACTCACTCATATGGTCTGAGACTAAGACATGTGCTCTAGCCAAAGCGTGAGCCACACGATTCGCAGATTATATTGTTTACAAAAAGAGACACTATAATTACTCTTTGTATTAATAATTTCTCAAATATCCTCTAAAAATAAATCAATATACGAAAGGCCTTCTCCTTGCTGGATCCCTTGAACCACTGTGAGCATTGTCCCTTAGATAAATCAGACTCAAATTTCACTTTCTGCCAGCCTACATCAAATTGTCCCTTCAAGAGCATCCCTCAAACCTGCCGCTTTTGTTTCTACCGGGGATCAACCTGCTCTGACCAATACTCCTCTCGCTTTTATGAACTCGCCCCGATAATTCCTAGCAACCCATCCCCATGCTAGAATATCTCCGGTTGGATCCACCGTCGTGTCAACGTTCACTTTGATAATCCTCGTCCTCGGTTTTCGCCATACTTTGTCTCTATCCACCCTCGGTCGTCTCTTCTGAACTCCCATCTATTGTGCCCCCGTCCAGCTAGCGAGCATACTTGTAGCACAAGTGATCACCCTTGCCGCACCCATCCACTAATTCTTCCATATCATGGAGTTCCACCTCTTGTATATGCTTCAGAGAAGGGATAAGAACTTGCATTTGTGCTCATGATTGGATAGTTGCGCGCAACTGCTGTTTAATCCAGTCCCCGATCAGCACTGCATCAGCTACTCGTATGACCCCACTTGCAGCCACACCTCTTGAGCACATTTGCATGACCAAAAAACATGATCCATGGTCTCGGCGTCCCTGCCGCAAAGTCTGCAGGCCTCTGGTAGCTCAATTCCCCTCTTAAGTAAGTTATCAACGGTTGGCAAGGAAACATCTAAAACCTGCCATATAAAATAGTTAAATTTAGGCCGTACCTCGAGTTCCCACAGCCGAGCCCAGCTATTAGCTCCTTCGGTCGGCGGAATAAAAGTAAGCTTTTTGTAACAACTTTTCACAGAAAAATTGTCGTTGGTTATTCCCGTCCACCAAATACCGTCCTTCCTGTTCGCGGAACTGATAGGGATGCTCAGAATTAAAGTGCTATATTAAGCATTAAAAATAGATAAAAAAATTCTCCTAGTTCCATGCCCTGCCCGTATAATCTCTTAATGCTGTGACGTTCATATCGCGGATACCCGTGGGTCTCGGCCGTCTAGCCGACTAAATAGGCCCCAACCCCTGACACGGTAGCCAAGCATCTGCACATCCCGCCCATTCCCCACTCTTCTTCTAATATTATTTTTTAAAATCTCTTGGGTCTCAAAAATGCTTCTCAGATGAATGACAGGTTGCATCCAAGCTTGGCTCTTAAAAAATCCGTGTTTGGAAAATATCTTGCCTTTAGGACCCGACTCATTAGGCTCTCTAACTCCGTCACTAGCTTCCACCCTTGTTTCGTCAGCATTGCCAAGTTAAATTCTCTGAGCTTTCTAAGGCCTAATCCACCCTCTTTTTTCGGTTTGCATAGAACCTCCCACATGCGCCACCTTATACCTTTCTAGTCAACTTTAATTCCTTTCCACCAAAAATCATTCATGAGTTTTTCGATTTCATCACATAACTCCTTAGTCAGTAAAATAACATTCATAGCGTGTGTGAGAAGAGCTCAAGAGCTTATATTACATTTCGTAAAAGGACCGCCCGCCCAGCACGGGCAAGGAACCTGTTATTCCAATTCTTTATTCTACTTAGGATTTTGTCACGCAAATAACCCAAAATCGCTGATTTATTCTTTCCCACCAATGGCGATAAACCCAGGTATCCACTCTACCCGGCCTCCTTCTCTCGAGATCCCGAAAAATTGGCAGCATGCTTCTCTTGCGGTTTCCTCCACATTCTGACTAAACGATAGAGAAGATTTTGTAAAATTGATAACCTGCCCAAATGCTTTTTCTTAAATCTACAAAATCTTTTTTATTGATCCACACTCGGAGTTATTAGCTTTAAAAAACAAAAAGCTATCATCCGCGAATAATAATTGAGAGACTTTTGGAGATCCCCAGCAAATTGCTACTCCTTCAATATCCCCCCCGGGCCTCCGCTTTTCTCAGTAGAGTACTAAGTCCTTCCACCACCAGAATAAAAAGATAAGGGGATAGAGGGTCCCCCTGGCGTAGCCCTCTCCTAGGAAAAATAGGACCCAGAAAATCATTATCAAACTAGATATAATAACTAACAGAAATCAAACATTCCATGATAATATTCACCCACCGGCTATCAAATCCCATTTTTTCCATATTCGTTCTTAAAAAAAGACTAATTAACACTGTCATAGGCTTTGCTCATGTCGAACTTCATAGCTAGCCACATAGACCTCTTTTCCATAACCCTTTCTTTTTAAATAATGTTGGGTTTCAAAAGCAACAACCATCAGGGGCGGATCTAGTCCTAGGCCAGGGAGGGACTAGGCCCAACCTAAAATAAAATAAAGTTACTAGTGTATATATATATATATATATATATATATATATACATATTCTATTATATATATTTCCTTTAAGAAATGATATAAAACTAAAGAAAGTCAATTAGCGTTCAAGTGGTAGTTTGGCAAGATGGAAATAGATTATTGCATGTGCCTACACGACTAGAGTTCGAAGCTCAAGTGCTCAACTTGGAGCTTTTATTTTTTGCATTCAACAGAAATTCCTATTCATGTTATATTTATTTATGTCTTTGACATTTATGTTGCAACAAATTTTATTTTATATTTGAAAAATAAATCTTACTTTTTAACTCAATTTGACATTTTTTTTGCAATATACGAAGTAGGTCATTTCCTCTAAATTTTGGCCCCGCCTGAATGGCGATGCTGGATCCGCCCTTGACAACCATATTACCCAAAATGGATCTCCCAGGAATAAACACACTTTGATTCTCACCAATCAAACCGGTCAAAATAACCTTCAACCGATTAGCTAGCACTTTTGAAAAAAAAATATACACCACATTAAATAAGGCTACCGGTCTCCAGTCTCCCAGATTTTTCGGCTTCTCTTTCTTAGGAATTAATACAATATTAGTAATATATAAATCCTTTGAAAGGGAACCTGACTCAAAAATACCTGAACATAGGCGTGATACCTCATGACCCACAATATCCCATAAACGCTGAAAAAAATGGCGGATTCATAGCGTCTGAACCTGGTGCTTTTTCTGGATGCATATCGAAAACCGCCGCCCTAACTTCTTCTGGACTTATGGGTCATAGAAGCATCCTATTATGGGCAACCGTCACCGGGGCTCTAATTGTAAAATCCTCTGTCAGTCCCTCTTCCTACTTCTGAAAAAGATTAGAGAAATAATCTCTCACCATACACCCCACACGACCATGTCAGTCACCCACTCCCCCATCTCCGTCTTGAGCCCCATAATCTTATTATTTCTCTGTCACTGTTTAACCGTATTATGGAAATATCGGGAATTTATCTCCCCTTTCCTGAGCCAGAATTCCTTCGCTGCTTCTATTATAAATTTTCTTTCTCCATAAGTGTGTGTAGAGTTGCTCGTGATCTAAGGAACTCTGAAGTAGTACGCCAATCGTCTCTACCTCTGATCCAAGCAAGTCTATGTTTACACGCTTGAATCTAGTGTCGAAAGCCTCTTTTTTGCATGCATCCCATCGTAACAGCTCCTTGCATACTAGGAAGGACGTCCACGTGAGAAACGAGACAATCAGACAAAAGGTGGGAGTAGCACCTATTGAAGACAAGATGCGGGAGTCTCGCCTACGGTGGTTTGTATGGAAGGAACTGTTACGATGGGATCAGGGGCGGAGCTAGGGCACTGGGCCGTACTGGGCCGGTACAAAGAATATTTTTGAAAATTTTTTTACACAGAATTTTTTACACTAAAAATACAAGCATTTTTAAAATTTGGGCTGGGCCAGGGCCAGGGATGGCCCTCCCCTAGCTCCGCCCATGGATGGGATTAGGGCTGGTTCGGTATGGCATACCGAAATTTTCACGCCATACCGCATACCGTACCGAAATACCGGTATTTGTAAAAGTCATACCGTTACCGTACCGAAACTTTCGGTATACCGAATTTCGGTATACCGGAAATTCGGTACGGTATGTGACCCATACCGTTTTATACCGAAAATTCACAACTCTAAACTTGTAAGATGATTTCGTAGAAAGCATCAACATAAAAGGCCTACCGAACATCCAAAAAATCTGATTTTAATATGTCGAAAGTAGTATACGACATAAATTACATAAGCTTATACCAAAACTAAAACACAATATTTAATCCAAAGTAGAAAATACTAAAATTATGCGCTAATATCTCAAGTCTCAAGTCTCAACACGATCCATAATGAAAATTAGAAAAGTTATCCAACATAAATAAATGATAATTAATGTTTGTAATAACAAATCATGGAATGCTTGTGGCAACTCCAAAAGATAAGTAGGCTAATAAAACTTCACTCCTCCATTCCTCCTTCATTCCTGAAAATGAAAATAAATCAATTCTGTATAAGTTAGCTGCTTGCATCTTAACACTGAAGTAAACAAGACAGTGAAAATAACGCATATGAATTACTGTTTTGCCATTAACAATCAATAACAGTTGGATTGTTGTCTAAGGAACAAATTAACAATCAATAACATAATTTATATTAATAACAACATTCCTCATCTTTGCAGGCCAAGTGATTCTCTTTAAACTTATTTTTACTCCAAATTTATGGAGATGGTTTGGTTTAAGAACAGAGTCATTGAGGCTGAACTTTGAATGAACTATGTCTAACAACTGTCTACTGTGCAAAACCAGGCTTGCACGGTAGTTTCTTTTCATGTAATACACAAAAAAGAAAACAAGCTTAAGTAGGTACGACTAAACTTTGTGTAGAGGGCAAACAACATGATATAAGACATTTAGATACGGAGTGTTCAAATAATGTGTGTGACCTAGTTAACACGACAATTAGCAGCTATAAAGGTGCTTGCATCTTAGAAAAATAGGAAACCTTAGCTCATACTCCGTATAAGTTAGCTGCTTGCATCTTAATACTGAAGTAAACAAGACAGTGAAAATAACGCATATGAATTACTATTTTGCCAAATAGTCCACAGAAATGCAAAAATAACAGAGTTACAATCCATCGTATAAGTCATCGGCTAATCGCATTTGGGAAGTTGTGGCTAAGCAATTTAAGCATAGCTCAGCATTCTCAATTTCTATTTAGGCCTATAAAAAATACTAAGCTGTTTTTATAAACAATACAGTGCTAAAGAAAGAATGGAGATCTCTCAGCTGCAAGATATTTTTATAAAGATGTAGAAGCAGAACTTGCAGAGGACCAAAAGGAAATAAAGTAAATTACAGGGATGGATCAGAATAATTTGAACAAGGACCCAAACAAGCAGATATTTGAAATATACGAAGTCACAACACTTGAACCATATTCATTTTCTGCCTTTCAAAAACAAATGTAAAGAAGCCTTAAAAGCACCTAACTTTCCCACTCCAGCTCAGTTATCCAGAGCAGGGTTTGGTTCAATGTGACTCAGTTAATAAAATTACAAACAAATGGGTCAATTAATAAAGTCACAGCACCCTTTTCTATAGCCGAGTGTCCACTTGACCACTTCAATTATTCAGTTTTCGATTTTCATGAGTAGAAAACAAAAAGAGAGTTTTCTACTTAAATACTTTATCAATATACTCTATCATTTGTTTATAGACATGGATGAACATAGACCAGATTGTTCATATTACCAGGATTCAGAAGCTTTACCAAATGGTGAAGGTCGTCCAAAGCTCCTTATGCGTCTTCGTCACTCGTCCGCAGCTCTAGCTCGAACTCTCGAAGTCTTCTGCTGTTCTTGAGTGCTCGTCACTCGTCCGCAACTTCTTCTTCCACAGCTTCTTCTTCCACAGCTTCGTCGTTCGCAGCTTCTTCCTCAAAACTCAATAGTCCGCAGCACCGTCATCGGTCACTTGGGAAGTTGGGAGAACCGGAGAAGATAAACTGCTTGGTTAGGGATTTGGTTTCAATTTGAGAGAATGAAGAAGACGCATAGTATTAAATGGGTTTTTAAAATTTTGGGCCTTATAATTTACCAATTTCATTTAATGGGTATGGTTGGGCACTTGGGCCTAATAATTTACAAATTGAATTCGGTATTTAGGTATACCGAATAATACCGTACCATACCGAAAATTAACGGTATATCGGTATATACCGAAATACCGAAAATTTAAAAACTGCATACCGTTACCGTACCGGAGTGACCCGGTATGGTATCATACCGTACCGAATTTTTCGGTATACCGAAAATTTCGGTAAATTCGGTATTTTTCGGTATGGTATGGCCGGTATACCGAAATTTCGGTATATTTTCCCACCCGATGCATGCAAAAAAGAGGCTTTCGCCTACTCCCACTCTTTTTTTTCTCATGCGGGAGTCTCGCCTACGTAGAGTTACAAGTTAATATTTTGGTTTGTATGCGTAGTAATTTTTTTCATAAACAAGGGTTAAATATCATTTTATATTTTAAAAATAAAATGATCAAAAGACCTCAAAAACCAGGTGTAGTCAAAAATAAATAATTGAAAAAAATTACAAGTTAATATTTTGGTCACGTACTTTAGATTTAAAACGTCTGAACATGTTGCACTCTATAAGATGAATGTTTCATATATTATTAGTAGAAAATTATTTTGAAATGAATGAGTAATTGCCTTTGAAGTTCTCTTCGAAGTAAGGATTCATGTACGACCTGTCTCACACATTTCAGATAATAGTCACCTTTTTCTAATCTAGACATGTGGCTTTTAGGTTATGAGCATGTTTGATAACATATCATTGAAATATGTTGAATCGGCTGATTCTGCTGAAATTTATGAAATTTTGGTTGAAGTGTCTGTATTGCCGATTGTGCTGATTTATGAAAAAATTATATTTAAAATATATTTTATTAATAAATTTAATAAAAAATTATATGAAAAAATAGTTAAAATGGTCATTTAGAGTAACTTCAACCAGAAAAGTAATTTCAACCTTACTTTTTCTTATTACTACAAAATTCAGCACACGAAGTCAAATTAAAGTTGTGTGTTTGGTTAGAAAAAATTGGCTAATAAGCTTGATAAGCCGAAAAAAAGAGTCACCAAACGGGCTCTATGTTTGACACAATTAGTTGAAAAGATGTTTATGTAGTTATGTGAGTTTTTTTATAACGGTTAGCTTTTAGTGACTGAGAAGATTTGAAAAGGAAATGTTTGTAGCAGTTTGATAAAAAGTTCGGTGTTTGACTTGGTTCTGTTTGGTATAACAAGCTGTTGTCACTAATTAATGCTAAAAAACTACATACTTTCTCCAGATGCTCCCCGTTGTATCTTGTCAAAAAAGATCTTTTATTTTGGAAAAAACTCTTAAAAATTATCGTGTCAAATAGAGAACTATAACCTTTTAAGAACATTTTAAGTAGTATGAAAGATAGAAGTGTATGGGCTCATGCACTATTTTAAATAGTACGTTTTCATTACTTTTTCATGATTAGATCAATAATATGCATGGCGATTAAGAAGATTCAGTGTGTATATTAAATAAGAAATAATTACGTATATATAACTAAATTAATTGTTGTTTACAAAATGTTGCCTCAGAGTCATACTAAATAAGTTTTTTTTGCTGATATTTTTGAGAAATTGACATTAAATAGTTTGATCATTGTTGGTTGTTTGGGCCCGTTTGGTACGGTGTAAAGTAAACATTTTGCGTGCGAAGTGTGGGGATGTAATCATTTCACACCGTTTGTTTTAAATATTTAATGTAAACTGTAGGGCACTTTTTTAAAACATTTTGCACTGTACCGTGTAAAGTATTTTACATGGAGGGAGGGTAGTAAACTATTTTACATCCGTTATTAAGGATTGTAAAATACGGATAATCTTCTTACGACTTCAACCTAGGCTTTAGAAACTGGTTCGGCGGTGAAGGAAAAAATTATGGCAGCGGCAAAGTAAAAATTCTTGGCTGCAAAAAACTAATTTTTTCTCCAATCAAATAGTCAATCATCATCACATCCCGATCTTCTCCATCTGCGTTGGTCTGCCTAGCACTTCCCAGTAGGTTAGCTTCTCCTTCTAGACTCTGGTAATTCTATACGGAGTAATATATATTACGTAGTATATACGTAGTATATTATTTGTTTGGTTCTGCTTTCTACACCTTGGCTGGCTTTCATCGATTCAAATGTGTACACACCCTATATTGTTTGGTTCCTTCTAGCTGCTTGCTTTTGGTATGATTGACAATGAGAGCACTGATTTAGTAGGTCAATAGGTGATCTAGTGATTTTTTTCTTACATATTTTACATGTGAAGTTAATTTCCAATCAAACAATGTAAAGAGTCTGCGTGTAATTTAAAAATAGATTACACACATAACCAAACAATGTATTTTTATTTTACATGCAAACTATTTTATCGTCCTAAACTTTACATGCAATCATTTTGCATGTAAAGTTTTAATATGTGAACTACCAAACGGGCTCTTTATGTAATGCATTAACATTGATAATAAGCGCATTACCTTGTATGCTATTGCATGTCTTACCAAGGATATTTAGAAGCTGTTCCGTTCGTCTTAATCTTATTACTTATTCCTTAATCTTATTTTATTCAGATCAGATCAGATCAGATCAGAAAGATTCAGATCAGATCAGATCAGATCAGAAAGATTCAGATCAGATCAGATCAGATCAGAAACATTCAGATCAGATCAGAAAGATTCAGATCAGATCAGCAACATTCAGATCAGATCAGAAAGATTCAGACCAGATCAGACCAGATCAGAAACATTCAGATCAGATCAGAAACATTCAGATCAGATCAGATCAAAAAAATCAAACATGATTTATCACTTTTATTATTATATTAATTATGATTATTATATTATAGTTATTTTTAATAATATTAATATATTAATATAATATTATTATTAATAATAATATAATAATAATGTTAATAATATAAAATTATTATTATATTATAATAATATAATATAATATAATATAATATAATATAATATAATATAATATAATATAATATAATATAATATAATATAATATAATATAATATAATATAATATAATATAATATAATATAATATAATATAATATAATATAATATAATATAATATAATATAATATAATATAATATAATATAATATAATATAATATAATATAATATAATATAATATAATATAATATAATATAATATAATATAATATAATATAATATATTTATAATTATAATTATGATTTACAATGTAATTATAATTATAATCATCATTATTATTAATATGATTGTTGTTCTTGTTGTTATTTTTGTAATTATTATTACTTCGGAGTAATTATATATTTAAATTAGTAATTATAGATATAATTATGATTATAGAGATAAATATTATAATTATAATTACAAAAATAATAATTATAAAATTAATCATAATTAAAAATATAATTACATTTATAATTGTATCTGTATTTATAATTAGTGTAATTGGTATAATTATTATAATTTTAAATTTAATTTTAATTATTTTTTTTTTATAATTATGATTATAATTGTAATTTTATTTAAGTTACATTTTTAATTACAATTATAAATCTAATAATTATAATTAGAATTACAATTATAGAAATATTCAAATCAGATCAGAAAGATTCAGATCAGAAGAATTCAGATCAGATCAGAAACATTCAGATCAGATCAGAAACATTCAGATCAGATCAGATCAGATCAGCAACATTCAGATCAGTTCAGCAACGTTCAGATCAGATCAGAAAGATTCAGATCAGATCAGAAAGATTCAGATCAGATCAGATCAGATCAGAAAAATTCAGATCAGATCAGATCAGATCAGAAAAATTCAGATCAGATCAGATCAGAACTTAAAAAATTCAGATCAGAAACATTCAGATCAGGTGAACGGAACAGCTTCTTAGTGTGTGTCTTGATGTTTTATTGTTTGCTTCAAGAATATTAACACTCGTGTGCAACATGTTTTAGAGGGCAGGGATGACTTATGATATGGACATGATCGGACTTTGTTTATATAGTATGAAAAAGAGAATTTACTCAAAATAGGACTAAAAAGGTTTGAAAATTCCAAAATAGAACTGCCATGTTTTTATTCCCAAAATAGGACTAATTACTGCCATGTTTTGGCAGTACCAGACTTCAAACATGACAGTATTTTCCAAACTTGACAGTAATTACTCCTATTTTGGGAATAAAAATCATGGCAGTCTTATTTTGGAATTTTCAAACTGTTTTAGTCCTATTTCGGGAACTTTCCCTATGAAAAAATGTTGCACTAATTGATCGAAAACAATTAGTTAAACTAAATAAAACATTCATTAACTAAATTTTGTGGTTTAAAATTTGGCAAAATAGTACTCCCTTCATCCTGGTAAGGGGCAAGATTTCCTATCTTACCCTTACCAGTATCATTCGTCTCTTTCTTCCTTCACCACTCCCTTAACCTATGGAAGCAACTACTCCATATAAATATGTTGGATATATTGCCCTGCAACTTGAAAAATTGCAAAATGGGAGTACGACAAAGCAATACTCTTAGCTGGACAATCAAACATCAATTCTGACGATTTGCAATTCCATGGATGGAGTCATGTGTCCTTGAGTTTCTGATTGGGTTTTGCAATTCCATGGATGAGAACCATGGGTGTGTGCAATTGGTCGACTGGTAGAGAGTCGATGAAGGGACTGGCATCACAATCTTTTGACTGCCGTCCGAGAAAGAGTGAGGATGAATTGCGACAAGCAGAGCCTGCGAGATGAATGTAACGATGATGAAAGTATGGGCAAAGCTCGCGATTTCCGGGGACCGGCATTCAGCGCACCTTCCAGGCAAAACAGATGGCTACACAGCAATGGCGACACACCTTGAATAGGATGGCGCCCTGAAGATTTTGTGCGGAGAAGGAAGCAAGAAGGTTTTGTAAAATGTGACTAGGAAAGTATAGTTTAATGGGAAAATGGAAACTAATAATCCAACCTTTTAGCGGTTTTCTTACAAAATAATCCAACTTTTTGGTTATTCATGAATAATCCAACCTTTGCACCTCATCTTCATTCACTGGTCCCCGATCGGTTGATGACTTGTTATTCCAAGCTATTTTCTTATCTTTGCAAAATATTATCTTTGTGAAAGATGAAATTTATGGTATAATGATTTGCAAAGATAAGAAAATAGCTTGGAATAGCAGGTCATCAACCGGTCAAAGACCAGTGAATGAAGATGTGGTGCAAAGGTTGGACTATTCATGAATAATCAAAATGTGGGATTATTAAAAGAAGACCGCTAAAAGGTTGGATGATTAGTTTCCATTTTCCCTAGTTTAATTTGGACTAGTTAGATTAAAAAGAGTTGCCAAAAAAAGGACACGTAAAGAAGTAAAGAAGTAAAGATTTAAACGGGACGGAAAAATTATAATGGTATAAAGATATTAAAGGTTTTTGAGAATTAAAATAAAAACAATACAAAACTTAGAATTAAATTAAAGAAGTATATTAGTAACAATGAGTCAAAAGAGGAGGAGGAGGAGGAACCTGAAATTCACGCGGAAATTGAAAAACCGAATGACGATGGTGAAACAGACAATAGTAAGAGCAGCGGCGAAGTCGACATGAAGGCGAAGACAAAGAGAAATCATTGAAAATTTGAGACGCAGGGAGAGCTACAGAACCACATGGAGAGAGGCGTGAAGCTTGATAGAAATCTAGGGTTATATTTTACGTAGTATTAAAAAAAGTGAGTTTGTGGTTGATGGTGAATTGTTAAAGTAAGAATAAAGTAAATAATTTAGAGCCACACAAACTTTATCAAATTTGATATGAGACAATCTTAGTGGAATTTCCGGTAAAGAAAAAATGTAACAATCTTAGCGGGACTGAGGGAGTATTATATAAGTGTATTAAGATGGAAATTACAAACGTATAATTCTATTAATGCTTTTTCATTAAAATTTAGTCTTATATGAAAATAATAATGATGATCATATATGAAAATAACATTAATAAGTTAATTATTAATATTATTATAAGCAATTTTTGTTATTGATTTTATCTCACCAGCAAATTAAGGGCCCGTTTGCTAACAAAGATATTTTCCAGTTTTTTCAGAAAACTGGAAAAAGGAAAACACATTACGTGTTTACCAAAAAAAATGCTGGAATACTCGAAAAAGGAAAATAGAAAAATGTGTTTACTAAATCATTTTCCAAAACCAAAAAAATTATATATGTCTTTGTTTTTCTTAATGAATTGGATAAGTGATTTTTACTAGTTTTTCAAGTTTGGAAAATGCGGATGTTGTAGTGCCGCTGCAATGAATGTGCATATTTACGCGTAGTGTTGGATCTGGTCCCGCTCTGGTGTCAGATCCAGTCTGGTTCGGTCAACGACTCAACGGTCCCTATCTGATCTGGTCAGGTCAAGGACCCGACGGCTCAGTCCGGTCATTGACCAGGCGGTCCATGTCCGGTCCGGTCGATGATCGAGCAATCTTGGTCCAGTCCGGTCGACCATCCGAAGATCCTGGTCTGGTCGACCATCCAGCGGTCCGTGTCGAGTTCGGTCCACGACCAGACGGACCCTGTCCGGTCTGATCGATAACCCGACAGTCCCTGTCTGGTACGATACGTGACCGGGCGGTACTTGTTCTGTCCGATCGACGATCGGGCAGTCCTGGTCTGATTTGGTCTAGTCAATGACTCAGCGGTCCCGATCCAGTCTGATCAATAACCTGGCGGTCCCTATCCTGTCCAGTCAACCACGTGGCGATCTCTGTCATGTCCGATCAATGACCTGGCGGTCCCCATCCTGTCTGGCAAATGACCCGACGGTTTGTGTTCGGTCTGATCAACAATCAGGCGGTTCCGGACCGGTCCCGTAGACGACCCGACGGTCCCTGTCTGGGCCGGCCATTGCCCTGGCGGTTCGTCTCGGTTTTTCGAAATCATTTTTTAAAGTGAAGAGTTATAAAAGAACCGTTGAGTTGTCAACCAATAGGAAAATGAGAAACAAATTCATCAAACTAACTGTTGAGATCGGTTGGGATTGGTCGGTTTCAGTCCCGACTTTCTTATATGTAGGACGCAATATCCTACTTGGGTTGTACAATGTTCGGTTACGGACTGGGACCGTACTTTTGGTCGGTCAAAGAACCGGGTGAAAAAATTGTATGATCATGTTTTCATATTTAAAAACGGAAAACTAAAAAATGAAAACAAAAAATTGGAGATTGAAAAACACTCAAATGAGAAATGTCTTTGTTCTCAATTTCTCTAGTATCACCATTAATAATCACAACCATCGTACAATGTCTTGTTTGAAAAATGATCTCTACCTAAAATACTAGATATCCTTTTCTCAAACCTATAACACATATTTAGGCACAGTCAGTATGGCACTTGCCGTACTGGTAGAGCATGTTGTATATTATGAAAATAATTATCAAATAGAACTATAGAAGACATTAGCACAATGAATAGAACTCAATAGTGTCGCTAGAACTATAGAACGTAACCTATATAACAAAAATGCTTTCTCTCACATTTTTCACGCACGGGAACACCTCTTATGTGTGCCGCAGTGCCGCTGCATGTGTGTGATTATAAACCTCTGTCACATTGAGAACATCTTATTATAAAACTTTGAATTTCAAACAATAATTTTCCCAATGGCCGATATTATAAGGTAACATATTTGTAATTATTGAAGATTGATTAAAAAAAATGATGTTTGAATTCAGGATACTTATAAAAACTACCGTATACTCTGTATGTGTATCAGGTATTGATTCGAAAAGTGAAAGGTTGGGGTATAAATGTACAGCTTTAAATATTGATTTGAAGTGTATAAATATATACTTCAAATTAAAAAGTCAAAAGAACATAGATTTTTCTGCAAACCTAAAAATAGATTCAGTCCGTGGGTCACTAAAAACATAATGCTAGGTCATTTTTATGAATTTGGAGGCCTCAGTTCCAAATAACTAGGCCTGGACTCGGGCCGGGCGGCCCGACCCGGAACCGGCCCGGCCCGGTGGCCCGGTCCACCGGCGGTTCGGGTCGAACCGGCCCGGTGGTTCCCGGTTCCGGGCCCGGGCCTTCCAAATGGTGAACCGGCCCGGCCGGTTCGGGCCCGGTCCGGGCCGGATTTTAATTTTTTTTTTTTTTGAAATTTTTTTAAAGTTTTGGGTTGGAATAGGTATTTTGGGCCATTTGAGGTGGTTTGGGGTAGTTTGGGGTTGAGGGGGAGGGGTAGGGGATTAAATAGGAGAACAAAAAAAAAAAATTAAGTGGGCCGGTTCGGCCCGGCCCGGCCCGGCCCGGAACCGGGACCGGAACCGGCCACCGGCGGTTCGGGCCCGGGCCTCCCATTTCCTGGCCCGAGGCCCGGCCGGGCCCAGGCCCGAACCGGGCCCGAACCGTCCCGAGTCCAGGCCTACAAATAACGAATTGAGGCGGCCTAAATATAAGAAAGAACACAAAATTTAACAATGAAATGTAAATAAACTAGATAGTTCAATTAAATACAAGTTTTATAAGTTTAAATTACACAAACTAGACAATTTAAAAGTTATACACTATTTGCAATCTGAAATAATACATAACATCTAGAAAAATCTGTGTGAACACAACTGAACAACTTGCAGATATTTTAACTAAGTCTCTTAGAGGTCCTAGAGTGGGATATATTTGTAACAAGCTTGGTACATATGATTTATATGCTCCAGCTTGAGGGGAGTGTGAAAACCCTAGTAGTATTGGGCTTAGCCCATTTGTATAGAAAAACCCTAGTACTCTAAATATAGCTATAAATATAGCTTCTTGTATATTATGTTAAAACATCAAGTATATGAAATATAACAATACTTGTTCACATAAACAATTGGTTCACACTATAATGCCATGCCGGATTTTCCAATTTGCTAGAGACGAGTTCAATTGGTACCAAATTTTGATTGCTTCTAATGGAGGAAGTGTCAACAAAAAAGAACATAATTCATTAGTAGGGGAAGCTACAGAAATTTTTGGAGGTCCTCTGTAAGATTGGGCCTCGGTGTTAAACACCAATTGCATCTCCAAAAAGACGGCCCTGTTTGTTAGTTGTCAACACGCTCTGCATTCCAAATTGATTTTATCTTTCTATTTTTGCAAACAAATGAATGATCATCTCCCATTTTTCACCAAACAATTTTTAATTTGAACTACTATACACACACAAACATTATGGAGTTGGGCCTTGATTAATTATCATACTCACATTCCTTTTCCTTGCTTTCAATTGGCACAGACCAATTCTTCTTTTTCTTTCCAGGTGATACAGCGCCCTTAGAGGGATAACCTTAATTAATTAAGAGCTTAAAAGAAGAAGTTAAAAAGAGAGAGTAATTCGATGAATTAACAAATTAAAAATGGAGATGATAGAAAATAAACTTTAATGTGACATTTTAATTTTCTCTTATATAAGCTTGATTATTTTTTTCATACTATTCACACTACACAGAAATAATTTAATCTAAAGTACTCCGTATATCTTTTAAGAAGATAATGAGTCTATTAATTAAACTAATTACTACTCCGTAATAGTTTCAAAAAAAGATTTCAGTGTGATCAAAGTTTTTTCATTTGATCGATAGGATATACCTGGGGAGTCGACATGGGTGGTGTGGAAAGGAAAAAAAATTATTTGAGTAGGATACCATGTAGAGATTAAATTCTATTGATATATTCACTTGAGTATGATCAATATATATAGGAGTACAAGGAGGAGTTCTAGGAGCTAGTTGTAACTAACTATGAGATAAATGATACACTAAATAAATAATTACAAAGAGATAATTATCATAATAATGAAGTTTTATCTCTATCAGGATGGTGGCTTCTTCTTTCTCTGTCATCTATATATCTATATTATATATTAATCCACTTAAGTGTGTTTCCCGCTAGTGACTAGAGACATTTGCGTAAATACTACTACTCTTTCTATTCTTTCGAATCAGACTCGCTCGAGACTAGGGCTTTTGCGCAAGTCCAAAGCATCGCCTCCTCCAACTCTCCAACTTTCTTCTATTATTTCTGGTGCATCTGATTTCTTCCCTCATCTATCACCGTATTTGGAAATACAGATTTCCCTTCCGATCGCCAACCTCATAGCTGCTCTCTTTGTGGAGAACATTATACCAGGTATGATCTTCTACATTTCTTCTAATCTATGCAGTACTAGACGGCTCATAGCACCTTGAATTCTAAATCGATTGGTACTATTTAAAGTGCAATTGTTTTTAATTTATAGGTGAGCAATCATTTTAGGAATATATGCTAAATATGGCAATCTTTTTAATGATCTTGCTGCCATAAATGGCAATCAGGAACAACCATTTTATACAGAGTAATTTAAGTATTTTCAGTGTATCAGGAATATTTTCAGTGTATAAAGGATTTTGCATACACACTATTAAGCGTTGAATCGGGATTAGAGCATACAGTCCAACCAGACAAAAGCTTACATCCAAATCCATGCCCCTAGACACAATCGTGTTTAGATTCATTAATCTAGCAATCTATCCAGGCAGCCTGTTTAACTTCTTCCACTAATGTTTCTATTATAATTGAAAGACTGTCATGTCATTTAGTTAACAATGTATTGAATGGATCACTTTGAATTCAAAGTGGTTAAAAAGATTCCATTTTCAACTTTCGTTCTTTGTTATAAATGTTAAGAATTGGGATGGATGATTAAATACTACATTTCTCAACAAGTTTTCAAAGGTATTATGTTAACTATTGAGCTTCATTATGTTTATTTTATATTTTGAGTTTGAATACTGTGAAAAGGTATACACGTGTACGTAGATCAGTAGAACTTTGAGTCCAAGCTAATTTCCAAATTCTATGAATCACTTTGCTTTACGGTTATGATATATCATATTTTATAATCTGATTTTTGTTAGATAGTTAATTGTTCACAGTTAATCTGATTTTGGAACAGAGCTTCCTTCCATGGGAACAGTTAATCCTTCATTTCGCCTCCCAAAGTACAAATAAATCTGAGCTTTTATCAAAAAAAAATCTGAGCTGTCCAAACTATTTTTCTTTTGCGAGTTTCTCAATTCCCCGACCTGCTAGCTGATGCTTGGTCGTTGTTATGTTAAATTGGTATTGTAAATGCATTCCTGAAAGCTACGTGTTATAGCATGATAGTGAGGTCATTTTTTTTATATAGTTAGTCCGTGAATGAGTAAAAATTGGGGTGATCCATTACACCAATTAAGTTAACTGCCTATAGTGTGGTACACTGGTACCACGAATCACAATCCTTTGTGTGTTATTTTCTCTTTTTTTGAAATGTAATTCTTAGTTTGAGTTTTTAACAATCTATAATCTATAATAAAAGGATTGTGAATCTATGTCGTTCAAAAAATGGCCTTCCTTCTCTAGGGTCCAATAAGAACTCAACTAAGGTATGTATTATGGGTTAATTTTTATGCTCTGTTTGCTCTCTGCATTTTGGCCTTATATAAGATTTTTTTTTATAATGGCTAGCTTTTTAGCTTTTTTGTTGGGTAATCTTTTCTACTTCATCTATACATTTCACATAATGTTTTTGGGAAATCTGCATCCTAAAATACATGAACATTACAAGTTAATTTGCCAATATATGCTCTTTCTCATGTGAGCTTTTGTAGATTATAGTACATCAGTACATAAATTTTGGAAGCATGATAATACTAGGAATCACTATTCCAAGACTTAGATGGAGCCCTGAATGTATACAGTATACTTTTATTTGATGAGTATGTACCAAAGTGCAAAATAGAGAGTGGTATGGTGTATATACTAAGGATAAAAAAGTGACCTATGTCACCTATTTAGATGCTTTATTACAAACCGTGATTGTATAACCCATGAAATATATAATTATATTTTCAATTCTTTCTCATGGAATGACTATTATTGTACTTATAATCCTTTATGGTTTCATGGGAATCTATACTAGCAGCATACCGGATTCTTTACGACTGAATGGCGAGTTTCTCACAAGATGTGGCTGATTTTGAAGAAAAGCTCGACAGAAAATGAGTTGCATTAAAATGGGGATAACTCTCACCTCGGTGCTCCGTCTGAGGCCCACTAGAAATCAAGATTAACTTTCCATTTTTTATGGATTCCAGTTTTGTTTTTTAAAGAACACATTAGTGTTATTTGTTTTCGGGATCTAATTACCAAAGAACTTATTGATAACAATAAGAGATAAATGCAATATGTGGCTAGATTTCATTTTTGTTTTGCTTCTCAGGGGGATTTCTTAACAAATAAATGAAAGAGAAGAAAGCTTTACTTGACACGGGTCATTTTGGAGTTGTTTTATCTCTAAAAAATCTAATTGTCCATATTCATGATGGACATTTACATGTCTTCAAAAAAATAAGTTTAGTTCCAATTATATACTGCATTTTTAACCTATGTCTAATGTCTAAATAATTTTTAAAATTTGATGTTACATGCTAATTGTTTGATAACGTCCTTAAGGAACAATCTACTTTAGCAACTCCATATTAGATAAGCATGGAATATCAACTGAAAATAGGTTTTAAATATTTTTATCACCTCACTTCGTATTAGATAAAAGAGGCCCATCTTTTTAATAAAATAAATAAATTTAGTAGGATTTACTTAAATTGAGCTAAAAGGCACGATTTAGTGTATATATATAATATATAATATATAATATATATTTAATAAAAACAATTCACTAATATTACTCCTGCAAAAGTGATTGACAAAAATGTTATTTAATACTAACTCTGACTCAACATTGGGACATGAAGAGGTAGTGCGGTTATTAAGAAAAGTAGATTTACGTGATTGAATTGATATTGAATTGATATGAGACAATCTTAGTGAAACGACAAAGATGAACAATCTTAGCGGGGTGGCGGGAGTAACTTTTAGTAACTATAGTTGTGTTCAAGTTTTATATTGTAGTGACTACATGTAGCCAATATTTTAGGGAAAAACTCTTCTTGGTATATTATATCGACCGGCATGAAGGACATCCCGGCAGGCCATTTTTTTAATACCGAAATTGATGTTTATGATCTAATTTTTTTATTCATTACGATCAACATTATTACTTCCAATATCAAGATCAGCAAAAAAAATATATTTTATAGCTTAAATATGTTTTTATGATAACCAGTGTTAACCGTTAGATATGTTTTGGAGGTAAAAAATAAGATCTAACGATTTACACTAATAGTTGATAGAATTCACAAAATTGGATCAAAAACTTTATTTCCAGTAAAAAAAATGGAATCGAATCATGTCTGATTGGCTTGATATGAATGCTATTTTATATATGTGTGTGAAACTAGACTTCACCCAACTGAAATAAAAAAAGACAATTGAATTTTTCCTTATGAATGACGTTTTCTTGATTCTCAAGTCCATATAGCCATTGTCTATCATCGTTAGATAACTTTTCAAATTTGTTCGAGGTGTTTATCAATAGCATCTCCAATATGTGTTTATAAGAAATTACACAAAGTAGAACTTAATAAGAATAATTCATTAGTAATAAATACGTCTACACAAATTAAATTTATTCGATATATATTACGGAGTATTTAATTTATTCTTTTTTTCTAAAATATCTTTAACTTATAAACTTATTATAATACTTCATTATATACTTTTAACAGTTTATCCAACCCATGCACTGCATGAAGTCCCAATTTCAGTGGAATGTGATCCCAAATATTTGAACGGCACTCCAATTCTATAAGATGTGTACGCTTATAGCAACAACATCTGGTATGTATTTTCCCGTAAAATAATTAAAATATTGTCAAAGTATTACTAATATATATATATATATATATATATATACATGAGTGTGTGCATTTTTGTGTGTGTATGAAGTCATATTGTTACATTTTATCACACATTATTTATTTGTAGTTAAATTAAAATAGTACGCTCTCATTACAGCTGACGAGGCCTATGTTGCCGCCTCAACATTCTCCCAGCACTACCAACTCAAACCACTGAGAAAAATACCAACATGTGTTAGTGTGGCCATCTTAATGGTAGATTTTGATTTATTTTTTTTTGACATTTTCAAAAAGAAAAAAAGGCCATCACCATTGTATTTTCAAATAAAAAATGGTTCTTTTACACAAAATGATATTTTTTTGTTGATCAGAGGTAGCATTACTAGGCAGTGACAGAGGATGCAAGAAATGCCTCCATATATTTTTTATATTTTTTTAATATGTTTTATCTAATTTTTATTTATTTCAAAGTTTTTTCTTTATAATTTTTTAAAATCTTTTTATTTTTTATATTTTTAAAAATACTTAAGAATTGATTTTTTTTTATTTTTTTCTGAATTTTTGTAGAAGTTGAAATATTTTTTTAATTAAGTTTTGTTTTTATTACAAACTAAAATATGATTATCCTATTAAGTTATGGTAAAAGTAGAATAAGAAGATATGGTATACTTAAATCCTATTTTGGGAAGATAAATAACATAGCATGTTTATGCGTTTAGGGATTAGTTTAGTCCTATTTAGGGTTATAAATATAATTACATACTAATTTACTTCGATTATGCATTTATTTACCCTATTGAAATTCCAAAAAGAGGGCTCCCACATGCCCACATCGTTATGTTTCTTTGTTCGGAGTACAGGTTCAACAATCTCTCAGCACTACCAACTCAAACCACCGAGAAAAATACCCAGCATGTGTTAGTGTGGCCATCTTAATGGTAGTTTTTGATTATTTTTTTTTGACATTTTCAAAAAGGAAAAAGGCCATCGCCATTGTATTTTCAAATAAAAAATGGTTCTGATATTTTTTGGTTGATCGGAGGTAGCATTACTAGGCAGTGACAGAGGATGCAAGAAATGCCTCCATATATTTTTATATTTTTTAATGTGTTTTATCTAATTTTTATTTATTTCAAAGTTTTTTCTTTATAATTTTTTAAAATCTTATTAATTTTTATGTTTATAAAAATACTTAATAATTGAATTTTAATTTTTTTTTCTGATTTTTTGTATAAGTTGAAATATTGTTTTTATTAAATTTTGTTTTTATTACAAACTAAAATATGATTATCCTATTAAGTTATGGTAAAAGTAGAATAAGAAGATATGGTATACTTAAATCCTATTTTGGGAAGATAGATAACATAGCATGTTTATGCGTTTAGGGATTAGTTTAGTCCTATTTAGTCCTTAAGGAACAATTGTAAAGATAAAATTTGGTGTTCAATTATTCTCTTCTTGAGCTTAGATTTCCTAATGGATAGACTGATAGAGGATAATTTTAATACATTTAGATCCGTGCTATACTCAACATAATCTAATTTTCTTTTTCATGATAGTAGTATGATTTTTTTAGGAATTTTAGATTAGTTCCTCTTACATATTTATACATTAATTTTTGCCTATGTATATTTCCTATTGAATGTATATATTGTGGTTTTGGTATAAAAAAAACGATATTCTGGATTCAAGAATTGGTACAAGTATAGGGTGTACAAAATCTTGCTATATAAAGTGTTAAAATTTATGCAATAAAAACGAAATGTTGAAATTTCATTTCATGTATCCCATATTAATAAGTCATGTAACTCACCAAAATGTATTTTATGGTTAGTAGTACTAGAAAAACTCCTATGTCCTATTAGTGAAGTAAACATATACAAACTAATTTAGAGTTACTATAATTAAATATGAATAAAGGCTTAATTTGCAAGATTGAACTTCTTTTGCGTAATGTCAAATCATTTCATAATCGATCTATTATCTCGTGCAACGCACGGGTAAAAGACTAGTTTTAATTACAATCTGGCTTAGTTTGGCAATTTGATATACCTCATATATATTATATATATAGCCCGGTTCTACAAACAACTTACAATCTCTTTCTCGAGGGGATAATCATTGCATGAAATCAAGCGAAGCGTCACAGAATAAGTAATGAGGCTAGGTTTAGGATGTTTTCTTTTGGACTAAAATTTGCTGGTCTGATCTGGTCTGATCTGGTCTGGTCTGGTCTAATCTTGTCTGGTAAACGTCTGGTCTCTGTGTATTTTATAACTACGGAAGTCTGGTCTGGTCTGATCTAGTCTGGTTTGATCTGGTCTGAGACTGAAAACAGTCCAAAAGAAAACATCTTTAGACTTTACCCTATGAAAAGAAATTCCTATTGTTAAATTAATGAAATTAGCGGTTTTAAATCAGGTAGACAATTTAGAGGATCTCTAAATCTCTAATACAATAATAATGTATATATGTCAAGGGTGTTGCTCCGCGCACCCTCTACCGTACTAGAGGTTTGGGCTTCACAATTCCTTTCTGTTCATTATAAAAATTATTATTTTTTATAAAAGGTGGTAACTTTTTAATTTTCATTTTGATTTTTACAAAAACAATGTCCAATTAATTAAATAATACTATCAACATTCCAAAAAGGTTCGTCATATTAACTTTTTTTATCAATATATGATGACAAACTTTGGACAATGCTTTTAATTATGATATTTGTATATTTAATTTTAAATAAATATTGTTATGAAAACATTAATCCACACACTATATGAAATTTATACTCTTATGAAAACAATAATTTACACAATATTTGTAAGTTTGTAACAATTAGATTTAACGTAAATTATACTACTAGCAAACGGAGATTTTTCCCGGAATAATGCTAATTAAATAATTAATTCCTGAAATACTGCCGGGTTAAGAATAATTCCCGAAATACTGCTGGGATTAACCGTGGTTAAGGAAAGCCGTCACTCCAAGTGGCGGCTCTTGTACTGCTTCACAAAAGCCGCCACTCCAAGTGGCGGCTCTTTTATTCCTTCACAATAGCCGCCACTCGGACTGGCGGCTCATTTATTCAGAAATTTATACCTCATCTTTAATCAACGAACAAAGCCTCTGCAACCAACGACGAACGAAGCCTCTGCAACCAACGACGAACGAAGCCTCTGCAACTCGTCCAACTCCCTGCGCAACTCGTCCAAACGCGGCTCGAATCAACGGGAAAAGAGGCGCTGTGTTCCGGAATCGTTTGTGCTCCCTTCAACCGTCAACAACAGTTTGAATCGAGGTATTTCATCTTCTTTGCTAAACCTAGGTTCTTTCCTTAATTTTAGCTTGAAATTGTTCGAAATTGGTGTTGTATTTCTCGAAATTTCAGTTTTTTCTGGTTTATTAACACTGGTAACATTGATTGAGACACAAAATATACTTCTTTTGTTCCAATTTTTCTTGAAGTACATTGGGTGCATGATTGCTTTCGGATAACCTTTAAAAAATTTGTGGATGTCAATTTGTTGCTTCAATGGGAATCAGACTGGTAGTCAGGCGTAGACAATCCGAAGAAGATCGGGCGTAGACTTATCGGGATATTAAGACTTTATAATATTTGAATAAAAACATAGGAGTATAAAATGTTAATAGGATTTTTAAAAAACCACATGGATTTTTAGCTATTTATAGCTAAAAAACAATTCTAGAAAGGGAATTGTAGCTAACTGTAAGGTTAGTTAAACTTTACAGTTAGGTTGACAACCTGCATCTTATTAAAGCTTTATAATAGTTTATAGCTGAAGTATATAATTAACAGTATATAAAAGTTAGCTGAAGTTAGCAATTCAATTTACTTTATAATATTATAAAGTACTCCCTCCGTCCCATTTATTTTGTCCTGTTTTACCTTTTCGGGAAGTCCCACTTATATTGTCCCATACCATATTTGGCAAAGTTTGTGTGGCTCTAAATCATTCTTACTTTATTCTTACTTTATCAATTAATATCAACCACACAAACCCACTTTTCTTAATAACCGTGTCACCCTCTTCCGAGACAACATAAATGGGACGGAGGGAGTAGTTATTAGTAGCAGTTGTGATAAACAGTATAAAATATTATAAATGAAGTTTTAAATTACTGTATGTTACTTACTTTATGTTCACTATTCATACTTCATAGATAATATACATGTATGTTACTGTATAGACAACTGTATGTTAGCAGTTACTTATGAAGTAACTGTATGAAGTTTTAAATTATTGTATGTTACTTACTTACTTTATGTTCACTGTATGTTCCATGTTCATACTTTTTTTGGAATGATTTTTTTCGTAGAATATGTCTCCAAACTTCCCCATTGTTTGTCATTGGGGAGGAAATATTATCGACGAGTCAAACGAAATTCATTATGAAGGGGGTAGTCGAAAGATAATTGTTGTTTCCCGTGGGGTGGATGTGGCTGAATTAATGAATAAAATTTATACCGCCACATCCATCAATCGTATGAACAAGTTGATTTTGAAGGTTAAATATCCCATTCATGGTGGATCATACATGTTGATGCCTCTTGCTGACGAGGAAGCCGTTATGGGAATGTGGACTTTAATCGCGAATGTTGATATGCATACCATGGAGATATATGTAGAAGAAGTAACTGTGGTGCCCATACAACCTGACAACGCGTCATTATCTTGCCCATCCACAAGTGTTCCAGTTGTGATGAATGGTTACACAGGAGAATGGAAGATACGTGAACAATGATGCAACGTTTCTGGATTCACAGTTCACTGACGACGATGCAGATGAAAATGTGAACCATGACACACTAACAGATTCAGATGAAGATGGTAGTGATCTCGTAAGTGGCAATGCTCCATCCAGCCACTACACTAAAGTTTATGAGCTCCCTGCGGGATTTGATGAATCATGGAAGGGTTCTACAACTTCTAGTCGCTTCTCTGCAGATGGTGAATTCGAGGTTGGGCAAGAGTTTGATGATAAGAAACAACTGATCAACATGGTTAGAGCGTACTCTGTAAAGAGGAACCAATTTTTCTCAGTTGTAGAGTCTGACAAACACAAATGGGTGGCAGAGTGTAAGAGGAGAAAAGAATGTGGCTGCACTTGGCGGATCAATTTGGAATCAAATATGAAAGTTTTCAAAGATGAAGACCAAAAGTGTCTTTCGCACAGTAGCCAAAAAAGTAAAAGTGAAAAAACTCAAAATCAAATACCAAAAGTGTCAGTGACACAATAGTCGGAGATCGAGATCGACAAAAGCTCTAATGCACTGCATAATAAGATAAAATTGAAATTATGAAGTGTATATATCAATTTGGAAGAAAAATATTATTGACACAACTATGAGGGGACATTCATATATAATTAGGGAGTATAATATAACACTACTAAATAGTGTCCTATTTGATTATATGAATTAAGATTCTCAAGTAAATACGTTTTTATAAAATAATTTCTAGATTCAAATGTAACGTAATTGCAAAAATCTTATACAACTTAATATTTTAGTATTTTATAAATACCTATAATAATTGTTTGTACAGCTGAATATATACATCATTTAAAGTGTTTCTTTAAAAACCTAAAGTATGGAGGCACAGTGCATAACATGTCGTGTGTGTGATGTTGTAAAGAATTTAGCATGTCAAAAGGGTATACGTGTCCGCGCATACCCAAAAGAGGGTGCGCGAAGAAGGGGCGTATGTCAATCATGTATACTGTCGTCTATCGTATATGACTTATGTGTTACGATAGATATAAACATTTTCTCATTCTTTACACAATTACACGGTCTATCATTTTCTGATAAAATCATCTAAATAACAAGAGAAATATTATACGTAGGATTAATTACTCACATTTTAGTTGTTCTATTTTCCATTTTAGATTGTCCCAAAATAAATGTCATGTTTCCTTTTTTGGCAAAAATGTGTGGTCCTTATTGTTTCACTTTATTTTACTCAAATCTCAACCACAACTTTTACTTTCTAGCCACTTTATTAATAATCGTGTCAAATTAAAACAGGACAACCACTATGGAACGGATCAGAGCCTCGGAGGTAGTATTATCTTTTATCTATTTCCCTCATACCATGTAGCAATGTGCAGTGCACAAAACACGAGTCATACTCCTCCTCTCCATTTCCTTCTCTCCATTTACTCTCTCCATTTCTTTTTCAATCTATCTCTCTCCTTAAAAAAAATAATTAAACTCCATCTTTTTTTTTTCTCCCTACCCCACCATTTCCCCATCTCACTCTATCTCTCTCCTAAATTCGCAAAACACATATGTCACATATGCATTATTGTATTGGAGATCCTCTAAATTGTCCCCCTTATTTAACATTGCTAATTTCATTAATATACAACTATGAATTACTTTACACAGGGTAAAGTCTAAATGTAGCCACGTAAATATCAGCAAATAAGTTATCTCTCTCCATATTTGAATAATTTTATACAATTTTGGTATGTTTTTCTCTGTAATGTCAACATTTAGACGGTCTTCTTCACATTATGGAGAAAACATATCAAAATTATATAAAATAATTTAAATAAGGAGATAGATAATTTATTTGTTAATATTTATATGGTTATCTCTAATGTCAAATGTACACCGTGTATATTATCTTTTATGTACCTAATGTACTCAGTGACGTCTCGCTTGACTTCATACAATAATTTTCCCCTCGAGAAAAAAATTTGAAGTCAACAAAGAAAACAATGGAACGAATAATACGGAGTGCACTATTTTACTTTACTTTATTGTGCTTTCTAAATTGAGTTGTCCAACGTAAAGGAATACTCCGTATATAAAATTTTCTGGCCGGGTTAACTAGCTATCAAATGAAGAGGCATTTGGATCTGATTCTTAAAATTGATTCTGCTTCTTGAGGGAGCAAAAACAGAAATTGGAATGTTTGGGTGAAAATGCAAAAGTGATTCTCATGCTCTTTTTTACTCCTAGAATCAGTTTTTTAGAAGCTGGGGGTGACCAGCTTCTGAAAATTGATTCTGATTCTGCTTCTACTTTAAAAAAGAAGCAGAATCAGTTCCAAACACCCCTAAAACTAGCTAAAATGAAAATTGAAAAACGTTGATCATATTGAAATATTTTTTGAAACCATTAGCTAGGAGTACTAGCCTAGTACTCCGTAATAGACTCATCCTCCAAAAAGACATACGGAGTCATTGAAAATAAAGCACGTTAATAGTTTCATTCAAAATTTATTTTTGTGTAGTATGAGTTGTGTGAAAATATTAATCAAGCTTATTTAATTGAGAGAAAAATGCTACATTACAATTTATTTTTGATTTTGCTTGTTGTGTTATGTAATAATCAAAATAAATAAAGTTGAAGTTACTTTTCCGCTTTCATTGGCTGAAGTTACTGTGAAGTTAAATGCGCAGTTATCTTCAAGAATTAATTTGAATGTGTTCCCGATTGAAGTTTTAGCTGCAATTTGGTATGAATAAACTAGACTTGATGAATAAGATGATAAAAAAAATTCATCAAAAAATTCCACCGCGAACCGCTCCAAATCGCGACGACCGGACAGAGCCTCCTATATAAGGACTTATTTGACCTTTTTATGAAATTTTGAGGACCTATTTGACAGTTTTCCGTTTTTTCTTTATCTAATTAAAAACAGGTATTTTGAACATAATTTTTCATAAATTACTCAATTCAGTCACTTCAGCTAGAACTTCATAAATTTCATTAGAATTAACCGATTCAGCCAATTTTAGTGTTACAAAACGGGCTCTTTATTATATACTTTTTAAATTTGTAAACTCATCGAATTCTCTCACATTTAGTGGCTGTTTGGCGACCATGCTATTGAGCTTATCAGGTTTATTATTCAACTTTTTCACCAAACACGTAACTTTTAATTTCGCGCGCTGAATTGTGTAATAATAAGAAGGGAAAAGTACGAAAAATGTGGTTTGGGTGGGCATGTGTTTCGTTGTTTAACAAAGTAGGACATGTGTTTCAATTTCGTTATCACAGCAGGGGCATTAAAAGATTAAGTCAGAAGACCTCCAGACCATCTCTCTTTTTTTTTGTTTCCAACCACCCTTGTCGCATAAAAGTCCACCGAAAAAATGATATTAGCAAATTCATTTTTAAAATAAAATCCAAATAAAGCCAAAAAAATACAAAGATAAAGACGGTTTGGAAGTCTAATTGACGAGGCGCACCTCCCAGTATTTTTCTTTTAATTTTTCGAGCACTTTTGAAAATCGGAGTACTATTCACCGACTTCCTCTGACGATTTCTAACGGCGTTAGATGAACTGCCCTTCATGTGATAACGGATTTGAAACACATATCCTACTTTGTTAAAAAATGAAACGCATGCCCCTATCTGAAAATGGGCCAAACCACAATACTTTTTATGTACTATTCCCTAAAAAGAAAATGTAAGGTTGGAATTACTTTTCTGGTGGTATTGACTGAAATTACTGTAGAGAATCATTTTAGCTATTTTTTCATATAACTTTTTCATTTATTTTATTAATAAAATATATTTTATATATAATTTTTTCGCAAATCAGCAGAATCAGCCAATAGAACCATTTCAGTCTGAAATTTATGAATTTCAGGAGAATCAGCCAACGATTTGTGTTGTTAATTCTCTTTTCAACTTCTTCTTTTGACCTCTTAATTAAGGTTATATGTCTATGGTCGTGGGATCACCCGGTAAGAAAAAGAATATTTGGTCTATGCGAAATGGACCAGGCCGGTGAGGATGATAATTAAGGCTGAAATGTACTCCTTCGGTCTCTAAATTAACTTTCAGAGTACATTTTGGTATAGGAATTATGATAATGAGTATTGTGTTGTAGAGAGTTGTACAGAGGAGAGGAAAATTCGTAAAAATGTGTAAGAATTGTTGTGAACTACCAATTTAATATCAAAAAGAAAAAGTGAAAATTTATTTTGGGATGCCACAAAGGAAATCTGAAAGTTTAATCAGAGACAGATGGGAGGGAGTATATAGTATCTATCTATTTATATATAAGAAAATAATAGGCTGTGTAAAATACATTTTTGCCCTCCATTCTTACGTGTCTTCTTCACCTTATTTCACGCCTGCTTTATTATGCATCCACGTGTCTTTCCTATCGAGAACATCAAGAATTTTCTTCGATTTTTTATTTCTTCATCATCATCGTTCCTAAATCCAATTTCATTAGCGTCAAATTCGTCAGTTTCACATCTTCCTCGCTCCTGAATCTCTCGGGCGCAAATGAAGCCGCAGGTTCGATCCACACTTCACATGCATTTTATCTCCATATATCTTTTCATAAAATTTACCAATACTATTGATTTGTTATTTCAATTGGCCTGAAATACTTGATCTTGGATACTATTTGGATTATGAATACTTCATTTTCTCATTTACATGTAATCTCTAACTTTGTTTGAACTCTTACAGATTCAACTTATCTCTATGGGTTGAACAAACAATTTAAATGAATGTATAAAAATTATTAATTAGCAGAAGTACTCTCTAGCTTTCTCCTTTCTTATTTTCAAATGGTTACCCAATTGATTTCTCCCAATGTTTCTTAACAAGCAAATTATTAATCACGTATGTATGATTACATATTCAGTTGAATTAAAAAATTGTATTTTTAGGCGCCTCTATTTTTTATGCAATATTTGTGATTATTGGTTCTCTGTTTCAAATTATTTTTTACTATAAATGCAAGTATACATTTCCAAGCATATAAGGTGTACGATGAAATGCTTACATGAGTTCATCAGGAAAGTTGCTTCAATATTGATGAATATGAATACACTTATTGTTCCCAACTCCCAAGTGTCTAAGGAGTATGAAAAAACAGAATAGAGTTTCAATAACCTGTGCTTTAGTGTTTCTCTTTCAAGGGAATAGATAGGGCAAACATAACAAGGGTTTTAGTTCTTTATTATGCTTTGTTGTTGCCTTTCCCTGCATTAAGAACTAAGATGGTTTATGATTGTGTTGCTTCATACAAGTGCTCATATCAAAGAAGCAATTTGTTTGGAATCAGTTTTTTTAATGCCTATTTGGTTTGAAGTTTGAACTGATTTTTCCCTTTATTTCCTTACTAAAAAGCTTTTGATTCTTTTTTGCATTGAAGTGCTTTCTGGAAGTAATAAAAATTAACATGTTTCTAGCTTTACCTTACATTCAGTGATTCAGTTGTGCATTAAAGTACTTTTCTTGATTCTATCTTGCCCCTCTTTGATAGGAAGAAGAAAAATCTGCAATTCGTTTTATTCTGTTCTTTCTTTCTATTCGTCCAGTATTTTTAAGACATCAATAAAGTACTTTTCTTGATTCTATCTTGCCCCTCTTTGGTAGCAATAAGAAAAATCTATACTTCTTCTTATTCTGTTCTTTCTTTCTATTGGGTCAGTATGGTTTAGAAAGACTAAGAATGTGTTTTTCTTATTCAGTAAACATTGGCTTCTCTTCTTGGTTTTTCATAACAGATAAAAGAACCACTGACCTATGCTTATATAGATTCTCTGGGAGGTGGGTTGAGACATTAAGTCATTAACAATTTAACAAACATTTGGAGAAAACTGTGTAGGGACCTGAAAAAATTATTAACCTATTTCTAGCTTGACCTTACATTTAGTTGTGCATTAAAGTACTTTTCTGGATTCTATCTTGCCCCTCTTTGATAGCAAGAAGAAAAATCTGCATTCCTTTTTATTCTGTTCTTTCTTTCTATTCGTCCAGTATTTTTAAGACATCAATAAAGTACTTTTCTTGATTCTATCTTCCCCCTCTTTGGTAGCAATAAGAAAAAACTATATTTCTTCTTATTCTGTTCTTTCTTTCTATTGGGCCAGTATTGTTTAGAAAGACTAAGAATGTGTTTTTCTTATTCAGTAAACATTGGCTTCTCTTCTTGGTTTTTCATAACAAATAAAAGAACCACTGGCCTATGCTTATATCACTTTTTTCCGTTCATTCTCTTCAAAGTTCATTGAAATGATTTTGATGGATGCTAAGGTGTGACCATCGTTTTCTCAATAATTCTGTATTACATAATGTATAGCATTATAATAGTAAATAAGTTTACATTGATTTGCATTGATTTCTTCAAAAAAATCATCAATTTGAAATCAGTTTTCTTTCTCACTCTATTTGCAGGGACAATGCTTCTGCAATGTTGACAAATATTTATTGATTTTTAATATAATTTTAGATGCATAAATTAAATGAGCTTGACCTGATGCGATCAAAATTTGATTTCGGATCATAGTAAATTAGTAATGTCTTCCAAGAAAATTTTATATGCTTTGAAATACCATTATAGAAATGAAATGGCTGTTTGAAATCCCTTTATACCATCCATTCCAACGTGTCCTGCTTGGCTGAATTCACGTTGCTTCTATTATCAATCCACGTGTCTTCTTCTTTTTCAAAGGGAGATCGAACGAGCGTCTATAATCTATTTTCCCTTAGAACTAGGTCTCTCACTTTTTCATTCTGAATGTGTAATTTTTATTAGGTTTCTGTTGTAACCATTTTGATGTGTACAATTTATAATACCCTCCATTCCCGTGTGTTACTGAAATGAGGTGGTTATGATTCTGTTTGTTTTCTTATGTTGTTAAATATTGGTTTAGACGGTCAAGTCTATATAAGACAAAAATATCATCATCATTACCCCAGTGCCGCAAAGGCTTCCACCTACGGTGGGGTAAGAGGGGGTCGGATGTACACAGTCTTACCCCTGTACTAAAGCACAAAGGAAAATCGCGTCCAAAATTGCATGAACTGACTACAGCTTCATAACAAAGAAGTGAGTCATTTTGCTTTATTCCATCATATTTTCCATCCAAAAAATAGTGAGTTTTTTGCTTCCATTGCAATTATAAAAAACTATTGAGGTATGAAAATATATTTTATTTTCCCTCACATTCTATTTCCTTCTAAATCACCTATATAAGACGAAAATAAAATGATAAAAATTCCTTCCTATTTAAGTTGATCTGTTTTTGGTTTTTTAACTTTCATTTTTTAATTTTGGTTGTTAAAACAGTTTTCTAATGTGCTCCGTTAAAATGGTTTAATCTTAGGCACCATCACAGATTCTATTACTTTCATAGTCTCCCATATATGGGCACATGGATTCTATGCTTTAGGATCTGGTTTTAGTAGACTTTTGGATTGAATTTGACAATTAAAGTTTATTTTCTGCCTTTTTAACTATATACTGACCTTTATCAGAAATGCTAAACTACGTTTTTTATTTCAGGTTTTGATTGAAGACCAACCAGTTCAAGAATTGAGTTCTAAACTAAGGTTGCCCCTAGCTCTTTTTTGACGGCCTTTCTTTATACTCTTGAGTAAAGATTGATCTACTCACAAATTCTACTACTTTCATCGCCTCCCATAGATAGGCACATGGATTCAAATGAAAAATGGCCTACAAGTTGTAAACTCATTTAATTAGACCATGAATAAACACTCCAACTCTTCAAGTATGCTAGGATTTTTTTATGTCTCTATAAATGCTAGAATTCCAATTAAGAAAGTGAACTATGAAAAGAAGGTTTATTTGAGCATGTCCATGTAATTCCAATATTACTCATTAACGGTTGAGAACAAGAAAAGAAAAACTTTAAGAATATGAAAACTAAGGAAAAGGGGGGACTTATAAAACTAAAATATCTAATTTCTCTTTCTAACTCTTTTCTATATATGAAATATGATTTTTTTCTTAACAAACCGTCCTAAAATATATGTGCAGTTTTTTGGCTTTCTTTTTATCTTTTATTTATGTGAAATTATGAAATTTTAGTTTAAAAGGGCATTTTGAGTTTATTTTGTGTGTTGAACAAACCATCTGAATTGAATAAAACAATCAATTTCGTATTATACTTGAGTTATAATGGTAATAAGAAATTTCATTAGTTAATGTAAATCTGTTCCATTATCGATTTATAAAAATTAACGGAATCAGCATCAACCGGTTCACGGGACCCAAAATGATATACGTGCTGGACACGTGCCCCAATGACTACATTTTTTTTTTACTATTGACTCCCTAATTAGCCGTTTGGGGGAATTAGAGCCTTCTCCAATGATTCTTAAGAACCAGTCCATGCCTAAATGGGTCCATGCCTAAATGAGAATATGAGTAGTTTGATTTATAAATCTGAAACACCTTCACGTTTATTTGACTTTGTTTCGTTTCTTTATAAAGTAACATATCACTTTATCTTTATGTGCCAATTTAGGGGAATTTTGAGTTTGCACTCCACTTTTTGGATGATATTGGACCTTGCACCCCATTTTCAAAACTTTTAGACTTTGCATCCTATGTTCAACATTTTGTGAAGAAAAAATTCTAAATGGGGTGCAAAGACATTTTAGGGGAAATAGGGTGCAAAATCTAAAAGTTTTGAAAATGGGGGTGTAAAGTACAATATCACCCAAAAAGTGGGATGCAAACTCAAAATATCCTGCCAATTTATCCTCAAGTCTAGAACACCTGAATATGTAAGTACGAAAGTCTTGGAATATTTAATTTCGATGCATTTTTGTTAGAATGAAACTCAATGACGCCTTCTTTAAATTTAAAGGTTTTCTACAGCTTCATTGAAAGAAGTTTGGTGTAACCTAACCACACTCAAATTGGACCAGTATAAAAAATTAGATAGATTTTTATATAAATTATATACTCCGTAGATTTTTACACTTTAAAAAATGAGATAGATTTTTGGCATATACTTCATATGGGGGGTACCAAATTTGGGATGAACCAGACCAATTCACCCACCCTCCAGCCACTCCCTTGCATACGAGTTTGTAAAGTCTCTTATTTTGTTATCTAAGGATATGTAATCTTCATAATAAATTATTGTGCATCCCCTTAATGTAAAAGGCTAAAAGCCTACGCTAAGATGTATAGCATTATTTGTTTTTTACATCATTGAATGATTATCTAAATAAACTCTATAATTAGTTGATGAAGTCTTTTTTTAATATTTTTATTTTATTCTTTTAATTTCCATATTTTATTGATTACATTATAAAATTATAGCTATATATACACATACGTGTACAAAATAATTACCACCCGTGCGGATGCACGGGTACTATACTAGTTCAATTTAAACTTGATTGGTGAAAATTGAGAACGGACCATTCATTTGTTTGAAAAAAGAGAAAGATAAAATCAATTACCCATGCGAGAGCGTGGTGAAGCAGTATTCCAATGAATCTAATCCATAAAAGTGATTTTTTAAGGGAAACTAGTTATTTACTAATTACTACCTTCATCTCAAAATGATGGTCTTGTATTTCTATTTAGGGTGTCCCGAAATGATAGTCATTTTCCTTTTTTGGTAAAGAAATTAAAGTAAATTACCATTTATACCCCTCCTTTTTAATGAATAGTAAAAGCAAATGAGTAAGCAGTACAATAAAGTAAGGTTATATAAGTCATTCTACCACTCTTTCTTAACATTTGAGCCCAAAAAGTATAGGACAATCAATTTGGGACGGGGGGAGTATTATTAATAAAATCGAAGGCCAAAAAAGTTTTAATACAAGAAGGGAAATTATTAATCTAAACACAGAGATTAGACAAAGAAACAACAGCCCTACCAAGATGCAATTTCTCTAATATCATCCATCTATGATCAAACCCACATCTGAATCAATCCCGATCCTCCATGAGAAATACGTTTAATGACTTGAAGAGCATCAGATTCGATACCAATATTATCCCAGCCTTGCTGCTTTAACCAGCTCAGTGTCTCGCTCATAGAAAGAGTTTCAGCCACATGTGGGGAGCTTCCGATCCACTGGGCTCCACCTGCAACAAAGAAACCACCACTATCCCGAATCACCTAACCCAGTCCACAAGCATTGTCGGCTAAATAAGACGTGTCTGTATTTAACTTCAGGCGACCCTCCTCAGGTCCATGCCAACACGCCAAACCGCTACATTTCTGCATTTGCTTCAAGCCACCCTCCTGAGCTCTACGCCACCCCTCAAAATAGGCCCCAACTTCAGCTACAATTCCTTCCACAGTATCATTCTTCTGCTCCCAACCCTTCGCATTCCTGGCACACCAAATACTCCATAAAATCATAAGGAACATGCAGCAGCTCTCAATCTCCTTATTGGCGAAGAAACCATCCAACCATTTCAAACAATCAGCTCCTGCATCAACCGGATATTCCACTGAACCTTCCCCCCAAACCTGCCTAGCCATCTGACACAACCTAAAAATATGCAACGTTGTCTCATACTCTTGGGAGCAAATCGGGCATAAAGGCTGACAATCAACCTTCCGACTCACAAACCTGCCAAAGTTGAATTACCTTGGGTGGAATGTTGAATTTCCACAATCGAACGCATCCCACTATTTGATCGGGTTGAAAGTCACCCACGAAAGCCCGATAACGCCTGCGAATCGAAAAATTACCCTTACCTTCAAGAGGCCAAAACATTTTATTTGGCACCTCCCGTCATCTCAATGCTTGCCCCAAAATAAGGCTTTTATCCCTCTCGATCATTAAATAACTCAGATAACAAGTCGTTGTCCCAAGTCCATTCATCTGTCAACAATAAACCTGCCACTTTGCTTTCCTCGAGCCCATGAAAAACCTCCGAGGAAGGTCTCAGATTGAGTTCATCTGGCAATCCGCCATCTATACATACTAACAATCACCGGTTTTGCCTCGAGAATGCTCCTCCACAAAAAGATGGGGACCCACCAATCTTTACATCTAGAAAAGTAGAATTAGGAAAGTACCTGGCCCAAAAATATGGTGAGTAGTGAGTCTGGCTCGGTAAGTAGTCTCCACACATGTTACTAGAGGAGAGCAAACCCGACCCTACCCGATTGACCCGATCGGATATATCCGAAATTTTTGTTTGGTTTGGAAACCCCGACCCGAAATACCCCAACCCGAACTGATTCTTGCAACCCGTGACTTAAGCGGGTAGCGGGTACGCCGGGTAGGGTTATAAATCAGGCTACCCGACCCGCCCAACTACCCGAACTAGCGTAGTATATATACTACTTTGAATTATAATGCATGTTCAAATATCTCAATTATTGTATGCCAATTACCATATTGTGCATGTTCAAATATTCCAATTACCGTATTTGTACCACTATAACTTTGAATGTTATATTGTTATGACTTTGAATGATATTTTGACCAATTATCATTTTATTTTTCATAATATCAAATATGTCAATCACCATATATTATTATTTTACATGTTCAAATATGTTGATCGATTACTGTAATTATACAACTATTACTTTGAATGTTATACTAGTATAACTTTGAATGATATTTTTACCAATTACCATTTTATTTATCACAATTCCAAAAATAATAAATTAAAATCCAAATGGACCCGAAAACCGAATCAACCCGACCGCAACCCGAACTTCTTCAACCCGAAAAAACCCGATTTTTTTTATAGGGTAGGGGTTTGAAATTATCAATCCGATAACCAAACGGGTTTACAATTTTTGAACCCGACCCGCCCGAACCCAACCCGTTCTCTACCCTACCTGTTAACCCAATATTGCAAGATTAGAATCTCGCACTCCCGAATCCCTAGCCCCCAAATTTTTTCGGGATGCATAAATTCTCCCAGCTAGTCCATCTGATTCCTGTACTAGAATTCTCTCTCCACAAAAATCCATTCATTAGCCTTTCAATCTCAGTGCACATTTCCTTAGGAAAGAGAAAAACATTCATTGCATAGCTAGGCATGCCTTGAAGAACCATTGTGATCTGGACTTCTCGACTTGCCCTAGATAAAAATTTATGATTCGAGCAATTAAGATGTTTAACCATTCTTTCCTTAACATAGGCCAAAACCTCCTTTTTGCTACGACCTACCAACGAAGGGAGCTCAGATGTCTCGGATGAAATAAGAAAATATAGTTCCGTAAAGAAGGGATCCGTGAGAAAATGGGGCATTTGTGATGCATGTTACTCATCCAACATTTCCTTAATAACCTCACCAGATGTTTCCTCATAATCTTCTAAAACTGTCTTAATGATTAAACATTCATCATAAGATATTTTAAAGAACATGAAAGAATCATCATCAAATAACAAATGAGATATCCGGGGAGCACCTCTTGCCACCCACACAATGCAGATTACCCGCGGCTGTAAGGATGTTTTCGTTTGGACTGTTTTCAGTCCCAGACCAGACCAGACTTAAACAGACCAGACCAGACTTAAACAGACCAGACCAGACCAGACTTAAACAGACCAGACCAGACCAGACCAGACCAGACCAGCAAATTTCAGTCCAAAAGAAAACATCCTAACACCCTCAAATTCATACCCAATATAGATTCTAATTATAGCAAGTCTAGAAAGAATTTCCCAAAAATATTTTATTTCAAAAGAGTTCCAATTGCAGCGGAATAAAATAGTCAATGGGTGTTACCTACCGCCACACTCGGTTCTCACATAATCGAATGCACGGGCTTAAACCACCATCCAAAAATAATTCAAGTAAATGAACATTTAAACCTCAAAACAATTCAAATGACTACATGTTCTCAAATTGAAATAAATGATAACTAGGTGATTATAAATACTTTCCAAAAATAGCATTTATTACCACCAACAATTAGGGTATTCCAAAGACAAAATATATTCTCAAAATAGCATAACACAATTCAATTCATACCAAAGCAATCTCCGCAGTTTTCCAATCCAAAATAACTACTCGTACTTCCCAAAAACCACGATTTTGGCTATAGCAATCTAATTTGATAAATTCACCATAAATCATACGTTCAACCCAAACTTCAAAATACATTGAGAGTTGAGAGTTGAATGTGGGTTCGTGTCCTACACTATCCGGCCGGCCCCAATCCATTGCCATAACTACTCAACATGAATGATGTATGTGGATAAGATTATGATGATATGTCCAACATGAAAGGCAAACATCGATGCGTTCAAAGAAAATTAATTGGCATTACAGCATTCATCGAAGAGCTTTTTACATGTCTTATGTTTGTCAGTGTTACTTTAACATTAAGCTCATTATAAATAACCTACCATATATAGACTGAAGCAAATAGAGCCAGCCCTGATATTAGTAATCAATTTATTATTAGGAAAAATTAAAATAATAATCCCTACTATTTTCGGTCCGCTATTAATAATCTCAATTATCGATTATTTCTGGGTGGTCCCAACAATAGGGGTTATTTTCCAAAAATAGTCTCTAACATGCTACAACCTGGTATAGCAGGTCAAATTTAAATGTGAACTATGTGTAAGCTATAAATAATCTCAACTATAGTTGATCTTTTATTAACCTCGACTATCTACTCTCAATTTTAGAAAAATATAAAAATATTTTTATAAATTGCCAAATTAAATATTTTTAAACACGTAAAAATAATTATAAAAATTCTACAAATGTACTGAAGTTAAATAAAAATATTTTTAGTCTTTTTTTATTTATTTCACTAAAATTTCATTTTTTTCAATTTATTTTTTCTAGTTGTGTTAACAAGGTATGATTTTGTATTATTTTTCTTTATTTTTTCTTTATTAAATTTTACATTTTGTGTTGTCAAAAAGTAAGATGTGAATAAAATTTTTATGATTGAAAGCTTTATTCTAGTTGTTTTCATGAAAATATATTTTATTTAATTTGTATGCTATTTTAACTCTAAAAATCTTAATTCTCTATTTTATCCATTTTAGTACTAGTAATTTCTTTCTATTTTCTTTATTTTATACAGCGCATTATTATATTCTATAAATTATACGATATAATTTATCGTTCAACTTTAGTCATTTGGGGCATATGTTTCGGATGTTTTGAATGAAAAAGCATTAATATTGTAATTTTAATTGATATAATGGAAATTGTAAAAAATGTAGAAAAACTGTATAACTTAAAATTAAAATATTAATACATTTTCATTAACATAGCCAAAATCTCCAAAACCTATGTACTAAATCGCTAAAATTCAATGGTAAACTATATCATATAATTTATACAATATAATAACATAAAATAAAGTAATAGAAAGAAATTAAAAATACTAAAATTGAAAAATAGAGAATTTTGATTTTTACAATTAAGATAGCATAAAAGTTTAACAAAATAGAGTTTCATGAAAACATCTAGAATAAAGATTTAAATAAGAATTTTTTTAATCAAAATATACTTTTTTTACAACACAAAGTGTAAAATTGAATAAAGGAAAATAATACGAAATCATAACGTGTTAACACAACTAGGAAAAATAAATTGGAAAAAAAGAAAAAGAATGAAATTTTAGTGAAAATAAATAAAAACAAATTGACTATTTTTTTAAGGGAAAAGGGGCAAATAAGGACACGTACTAACCAAAAAAAGGTCAAATAAGGCCTTATTTATGAGGTTTTGTCCGGCCTTCGCCATTTGGGGTGGTTCTCGGTGGAATTTTTTGATAAAATTTTTTGACCATCTTATTCATTAAGTCTAGTTTACTCATACCAAATTTTAGCTAACAATTCAATCGGGAATGCATTCAAATGAATTCTTGAATATAACTGTGTGCGCAGTTATCTTCAAGAATTCATTTGAATGCCTTCCCGATTGAAATTTTAGCTGAAATTTGGTATCAGTAAACTAGACTTACTGAATAAGATTCTCAAAAAATTTGATCAAAAAATTCCACCGGGAACTACCCCAAATGGCGACGGCTAGACAAAGCCTCTTTAATAAGACCTTATTTAACCCTTTTTAGTTAGTACGTGGCCTTATTTGCACATTTTCTCCTTTTCTAATTATAAGTTCAGTACTTTTGTAGAATTTTAATGATTTTTTTACATGTTTAAAAATATTTAATTTGGAAATTTATAAAAATATTTTTATATTTTTCTAAAATTGAGAGTTGATACTTGATAGATGAGATCAATAAAAAAAGATCAACTATAGTTGGGATTATTTATAGCTTACGCACAATTCAGATTTAAATTTGACCTGCTATATCAGGTTGTAGCAGGTTAGAGACTATTTTTGGAATATAACCCCTATAGTTGGGACCACTCAAGAGGGCAGGAATAATAGATAGTTGGGATTATTAAAAACGGACCAGCAATAGTTGAGATTATTATTTTCAATTTTTCCTTATTATTATTCGGAATCAAAAAACTTAGGGATAAGGGTCAGATAGGGCCTCAAACTTGAAAAAAAAATGTCAAATAAGGCCATATTTAGGATGCTCTGTCGGCCGACGCCATTTGGGGTGGTTCCCGGTGGAATTTTTTGATGAATTTTTTTTAAGAATCTTATTCATTAAGTCTAGTTTACTCATATCAAATTTGAACTAAAACTTTAATCGGGAAGGTATTCAAATGAATTCTTGAAGATAACTGTGCCGTTAAAAGCGCAGTTATCTTCATGAATTCATTTGAATGCCTTCCCGATTGAATTGTTAGTTCAAATTTGATATGAGTAAACTAGACTTAATGAATAAGATTCTCAAAAAATTTCATCAAAAAATTCCACCGGGAACCACCCCAAATAACGTCGGCCGGACAGAGCATCCTAAATATGGCCTTATTTGACATTTTTTTTCAAGTTCGAGGCCTTATCTGACCCTTATCCCAAAAACTTATCTAATACTCCGTATGTAATTTACAAATTTTTGTAATTTTTGCAAACGTGCATCAAATGTAAACACATCCATCACTTTGGAGTTATCTTTTACATTTGACATGGTAAACATATTGCCTATAAAAGCCTACAGCTTTTTAAAATGCTACCTATATGATCCAACTATCCAAGTTCCAAAACTTCATAAAAAAACAGATGTCTACAAATATTCAAATATCCGATTCAAAATATTTTTGATATATTAATACGGTAAATTATATCCTACATCCGGGTGTACATACACCCGGTTATTTTGTAATTTTAAGCAACTTTAAGTCTTTGATGTCATACTTTTTCCTTCTCGCTGGATCATCAATTCGCTCCATACTTTTTCCTCTTCTGCCGCCATTCTCTTTTCTTTTCTCTAATCTTATTTCTTCATCCACCATCTCGTTTTCTTTATTTTCTTATGTCGCCATACTCATTCGTAAATCGTAATACTCATCCGCCATACTCATCCTTTTTCCTTCTTGATTGTTACGACTTACGAGTACTTTTTAGTTTTGTGTTACGTTTTTTATTTTTATTCTTTTCTTTACTTTTACTGCTAGGTACTTTCTTTTGATTTACTAGTCCTTTTACTCCTCCTTTTTTAGTTTTAGTTTTTTTGTTTTGTCTTTTCCTTTACCTCTTTTTGTTTCTTGATTTGTAGTTGACTTCCTTTTTTATATGTTAATACGAAACACATTAGAAATGAGTTTTACCTTAAACTCAAATGAGTAAAACTTCTAAAGATGAACATACACAAATGAGCTTTTGAATTTCTAAATACTCATTTTGTGAATTATGTATGTTCATTTAGTATATCTTCTATACCCATTTTTAAAATGTTTTAGCAATGCACATTTCAAAAGTCTCATATTACATTATTAGATTTATATAAGAGTTGATTACGGACACGAGACCACAAATTATGATACTCAATCGCAGATTCTAATACTCAATAATGAAGGTTTGATGCTCATTGAAAATGTCTTGATGCTCAATGAATAAAAACTTACACTTTCCATATCAATGCTCATCTTGTAAGTTACATATGCTCATTTGTATAGGTCCAATGCTCATTAAAAATTCATTAATGCTCATTTAATACAAATCATTATTTTCATCTCAATATAGGAGGTTTGATGCTCAATGAAAATATCGTGATGTCCAATTAAGCTACACATGCTCATTTGGTATTAATTTTATGCTCATATGTAAAATGGCATATCAATGCGTGTGTAAAATGTTCAACGAACAAAACTTACAATTTTCATGTCGATGCTCATCTTGTAAGTTACATATGCTCATTTGTATAGGTCGAATCCTCATTACTGCTCATTTTACAGAAATCGTGATTTTCATCAATCTCAATAGAGGATGTTTGATGCTCAATGAAAATGTCGTGATGTTCAAATAACAAAGCAGCTAACAAATTCATTAATACTCATTTTGTAAGTTACGTATGCTCATCTGATAGAGATCTTATGCTCATTTTCTAAATGTCATATCGATGCATTTTTTAAAGTACTATTTTACATTAATTAACATATTGAAATTCACAGGAGTTGATTATAAATATAGTTTAATAAGATTTTATAAAAGAAAAAATAAAAAAAAGAAAGTGAATTAGAAGTTATGAAGCGGAGATCACGATTCTCAATATTAGACTCCTAATACTCAATAGAATGGGTATGATGCTCATTAAACGTTTATTATTGCTCATTCACTCGAAACCGTGAATTTCATCTCAATAGCGGATGTTTGATGCTCAAATATTAAATGTGAATACATAACGCGTGAAATGAGTATCAAAAAGTTCAAAATGAGCATTGCGCCAATATGCATGGATATGACATTTAAGTTGTCTCGTGTAGTGCTCATTTTAAAATGAACATTACACCAATATCAAATGAGCATAGCTAATTTACGAAATGAGCACAGAAAAATTTTAAAAGCTCATTTAAAATCTCGAGTATGCTTAAATATCAATGTGTGTATTCAGTATGCTCAACAGAATATGTCTGGTGCTCATTAAAAGTTCATTATTACTCATTCTCCAGAAGTCGTGATTTTCATCTCAATAGTGGATGTTGGATGTTCAATTAAAATGTCATGATGTTCAACTAACAAACCTTACGATTTTCATATCAATGTGCACTTCGTAAGTTATGTATGTTCATTTCGTACTCATGTTATGCTCATTTTTACAATGTCATATCAATGAGATGAAAAAATCACAGTTTCTGTTAAATGAGCATTAATGAACTTTTAATGTTCATGAGACCTACCTATTATGAGCATTAAAACACTTTTGATGAGCATCAGGCTTATTAGGAACCTAACACTATATAAAAAAAAAGTATAAATATATTTATATAAAGTAATAGTATGATTCATAGATCAAATAAATACTTCAAAAATATGAATTAGTCTTTTAATATAGTAATAATGAGCAAAAACAAAAGAATAGTTAATATTATAATTACTATTAATAATAGGCAGTATGAAACTATATAGGATAAGTAAGATAAAAGAACTAATTATCTCAACAAGACAAGTCAGTGAGATGGTTGGAAGGCCGCATACCCTACTTCGGGTCTGGGGATCGAATCCCGTTGGGGATTTTAATTTTTTTCGCCAAATTTAATAATTGGGCCGGATGTACGTACACCCGGGTGTACTATATAGGGACTCATATTAATACGGGCACCTCTGTAATTATTGTGGTGCTTGGGAAATCTGTCAACCAATGGCGTTCAGCCACGCAGCCAGAAAATGTTGGGAATGGCCACTAGTTCTATTAACTCGTTTTAACTCCTTGATAGTAGTGATTAACTAATACTCCCTATATCCCACTATGATTGTCCCATTTTACTTTTTCAGTCCATCCCACTAAGATTGTTTCATATCTTATTTGGTAAAGTTTGTGTGGTTCTAAATGATTCTTACTTTGTTAGAGATATTTTTATTGTAATTGTGATCAATGTTACTTTGCTAGTTTATAGTTAGCTAGAATAATGAATAGGCCTTTTAAGGCAATTTTGTAATAAAGGTTTTATACCTTTTTAGGTATGGGCCTCCTAGGAAAAGGAGCCCAAATGATTGTAAAACCTACCTTTCCCGTCAGGCTATATATATGCCTTAAGGGAAAGGCTAGGTTAAGCTTTTCAGATATTCTCATACCCTAGTGCCGCAGAGCCTATATCGGTGATAGAAGTTTTACGCTAAGTTTTGTTCATCATTCTGTAAACTTCTTCATCATTCAATGGAAAGCTTCATTCCCAGATCTATCTTCCATACATACATTTTATAGACTAGAAAACAGGGACCTAACATCTGGTATCAGAGCCGGAGCTGATCGATCGATTGAAGGCTGAAAAAACTTCTGCGCGATTCTTCATCGTTGAAGTTTCGCACTTGAGCGATTTCTGGTTCTATTTTATTGTTGTTTTTGCAGAAAAATGGCTGAAGGAAAGTGTTTTTCGGATTGCTGGGATCGATTCTGAGAAAAATCTCGCTGGAAAATTTGGCGTACAGGTTAAGCTCGATTTGAGCGATTTTACAGGTTCGCGCAACTCGTCTAGGAAGAAGAACAGAATCGCGCAACTCCCCTCTGCGCTATCTCGAGCTTCGCGCGATCTGCTTCCTGCGCGATCTCAAGCATTGCGCAACACATCTTGCGTGATTCTGGACTGAGCAATCCTCCTGCGCGATTTGAGCGTTAGCGCAATCACACCTGCGCGATCCTCTCTTGCGCCATTTTGGACCTGAGAGATTTGGACTTAGGATTTTTTACTGTTGAGCGATTTTTCTTTGTAAGTTGAGCGATCCTTGAAGTTGAGTGATCCTTTTAAAGAGTTGAGAGATCTTTTTGTATTGTGGAGAGATTGTTTGTAAAGCTGAGAGATCTTTTTTAAGTGTTGAGCGATCCTTTTTAAAGGTTGAGAGATTGTTTGCTAAGACTTGAGCGATCTCTTTATAAAGTTGAGCGATCCTTTCTAAAGTTGAGCAATCTTTCGTGAAGTTGAGCGATCTTCCAACACTTGCGCGATCTCACACTTACAACTTTTCTGAACAAGAACCTTCTGCCGGAATTACCTAACAACTGAACAGAATCAAATCAATCAACTGATCAGCCCGATCAAATTTTGAGATGGATGCTCTATCAATCGGAAATGATACAAGACCCCCAATCCTGCGAAGGGGTGAGTACAATGTATGGAAGAACAGATTCTTGAACTTTCTTGAGAGCAAGGACCAATCTTCTGGTCTTCTTGACTCTATCACCAATGGACCCGCTCAATTGATGATAGCTGTTGAGAGAGACAACGGGAACAACCCACCGGTGGAGATTGAATGGAGACCTAAGACGGTAGATGAATATGATGACGAGGACAGAGCAAGACTCCGAGCAGATCTCATTGCTAAGACTTATCTTCTGCAAGCCATCCCGAACGACATCTACATGCAGATTGACAGCATGTCAACAGCAAAAGAGATGTGGGATGAGATCTTCAAGATCATGCAAGGCACAGAGATAGGAGTAAAGGCGAAGAAAGCTAGCACATTCACTGCTTACGACTCATTCAAAGCCAAGCTCGGAGAATCACTTGAAGACACCTACCTCAGATTCCTGCAATTGATAAATGAGATGAGGAAGATTGGCGTGCATAAGTCGAACATGGAATTGAACGTGAGATTTCTGTCTTCTCTTGGAGCTGACTGGAAGAAGCTGAGCTCACAAATAAGGCACACAAAGGATCTGGATGAGATGGACATCCATGCTGTGTACAATACACTTGACCAGTATGCTGAAGATTTTTCTGACCTCGTGGTCGCCTCTGTGACAGCTGATAAAGGGAAGGGAGCCGTGGACAAGCTTGCTGACACCCTTGCCCTGATGCTTGACAAGCCATCAAAGTCTGGCTCCAAGAAGGATAAGATGATAGCTGAAGAAAGTGAAAGTTCTGACAGTGACATTGGATTTAGGAATGATTCAGATGATGATGAGATGCATGATTTTCAGAAACAGATAGCCCTTCTTACCTCTAGGTTCAACAATCATATGCAGAAAAAGAAGAACTCTTCTAACAACAAGCTCCGCAAGTCCTCCTCCAGCAACAACAAGAGAAAAGAGCGATCTTTTGAATCGTCTGAAAATATCGTTGCTGAGGATGCTCCAAAGTGCTTCAATTGTGGGAAGACTGGACATCTGATGAAGGACTGCAGGATGCCAAAGAGGAAGAAGGATGCTGAATACTATAAGCAGAAGATGTATCTGAACAAAAAGAAGATGTTGCTGGCTATGGAAGAAAACAAGGAAAAGAGTGCTCTCATGGCTGAAAAGGACCACTGGATGGATGATTCTGATGAGGAAGAGAATCTGGCCTTGATGGCAGTGGTTGAAGAAGAAGAAAAAGAGAAGGATGCTGAAAAGGAAGGAAAGATGAAGTCAACCCCTGCTGCTGATGAGAAGGAGAAAGACAAAGCTGAGGAGAAGAAGAACCTGCCTACTGCAACCAATGCTGACGTAGCGACTGCCCTGTCTGCTGAGAACAGGAATGCTGACAATGAAGTAAGTACTTCCAATCCATCTATTCATAACTGCTCTAGAACAGATATGCATGATAAATTTAAGGAGCTTGAGGTGAATTACAAACGGTTGTATGAGGTATATAACCAACTGCGAGAAAAACAGACATGCTCAAACATTAAGATAATCAATTCAGAGAAAACAATCACTAAACTCACAACTGAGAATAAGCGACTTAGTGCTAGTGAGAAAGAGTTGACAGAGAAGCTTAGAACAACTGAAAAAGAAAGAATTAGGCTTTTTGGTGTCAATAATTTGCTAATGGAAAGAAGGGGTGCTCTATATACTAAAATCAAAGAACTTGAGGATCTGTTAGCCAAAAGGGACCAAACAGATCAGACTATTTTCCTTAACCAGCCTAAGGACACTCGTTTCTATAACGCCAAAGAAGGCTTGGGTTTGACCAATCCTCAGAACCTGAAAAAGGTCAACTGTAAACAACTCTATGATGTTAGATACATGAAAATAGGATTGACCAAACTCATGGCCTTCACTGGTAATGAAGAAACGAATGCCCTTGAGGATGAAAAGAGAAAGACAAAGGCTGGTGTCGAGGTTCCTTTTGACTACACAGAATTAAACAAGAGCTACAAAACCAAAGCACTCCCTTTGACCCCTGCTGAAGAAATCTTGACCTATCCTCCTGAAAAGGAAGCTGAGAAAGACGGAGAGGAGGCTTCCACATCTGAACAAATTGAGAAACCAGCTTACATTCCACCATTGGTAAGAAAGTTTGCTGAGTTAAAAGATTCTTTTGAAAAGGAAAAGCAAGTTTTAGAAAAAGAAAAGGATGAACTTTTAAAAGAAATATCTTCTTTGAAAACCGCCTCTCAGTCTAACACAGCTTCTCAACCCTCTTCCCCTTCTACTTCTGAAAACACTTCTGAAAATTCAAGCGATAGTTTTAAGACTTCTCCTTCTCACCCCAAGTCTCATTCTCCGACAGGGAAAGATGTGAAGAAGAGAGTCGAGAGGAAAGGAGAGTGGATTGAAGACAAAATAAGAAGGAAGAAGAGAGAAGAAGAGTCAAGATTAAGAAATAAGTGTCAGCGGTCGAGCGCCATATTTTATGTTAAGAATAAGTCTAGTTCTAGCATTAGTGAGCCATCTACTAGTTATGCTAAGAGAGTGGCTCCTAAGTCTTCTAGTTCTAAGATTTCTGTCTCGAATCGCTGTACTAAATGTGTTTCTCTGAATTGCATTAAATCAATGAAATGTTGTTGTTCTGAGTCTGTTTCTTCTTGCAAAGCAAAAGATCCTGTGATTGTTGATAATGTTGTGAATAAGCCCAAGATTGATAGGGTGAATGTTGAGAGTGAGGTCAAATTGCCATTTTTAAGGTATCCTCTCAAGATTCACTCAGTCAAACATCTGAAAAGGCTATCATGTGAACCAATCTTGAAAGACCATTTATCTGAACAATCACTTAGGACAAATGAAAGTTCCCTCGCTCCAAAAATCAAACAAATCAAACAAAAATGGGTTCCTAAGGCTGAAGCAGAAAAATTAAAAATGGAAAACTCTTCTCAATCAGCCAGCCTAGGATCCCAAATCAAAAAGAAGTTGAAACAATTGCTCACTGTTGATAAGGAAGGACCCATCTGGCGATGGGTACCTAAGCGAAAATAATCTGTTTTGCAGGTCAGTCATGTGTGGCATCTTGATTCAGGTTGCTCGTCACACATGACTGGACAGATTGAACTACTGAGCAACTATTCTGAAAGGTTTGGAGGAAATGTGAGGTTTGGGAACAATGCTTCATCTCCCATACTCGGGATAGGAGATGTCATCTGTGAGAGCGTCACAATCAGAAATGTGTCGTATGTGCAGGGACTGAAGCACAACTTGCTTAGCATCGGCCAATTTTGTGATAATGGAATGGAAGTAAGATTCCATGCTAGGAAATGTTGTGTGATGGATATGGGTGGGACACCATTATTAAGGTGTCAGAGGAAAACCAATCTCTACACCATTGATCTCAAATCGGTACGATCCCCCATATCCATCTGTCTCCTGTCCAAAGCATCAGAAGAACAAAGCAGCCTATGGCACAGACGTCTCTCACACTTGAATCTGCCAGCCATCAGTTCCCTCTCCTCGAAGAAGTTGGTGAAAGGACTGCCTGTTCTGAAGAACTCCCCCAACCATCACTGTTCTGCATGTCATTTGGGAAAGATGAGGAGAGCATCACACAAGTCAAAACAATTTCCCTCCTCATCTCGTCCCCTGGAGCTACTACATATGGATCTGTGTGGTCCGATGCGCGTGCATAGCATCAGTGGACGCAAATATACTTTGGTAATTGTGGATGACTACTCACGCTACACATGGACCAAGTTTTTGCGCTCCAAGGACGAAACTGCAAACTTAATCATGACGTTCATCAGGACCATACAGAACTATCTACAGCAGAATGTGAAGATCATCAGAACTGACAACGGGACGGAGTTCAAGAACAAGGAACTGACCGAATTCTATGAAGCTCAGGGAATTACTCAACAGTTCTCTGCAGCTAAGACACCACAGCAGAACGGTGTTGTAGAACGACGGAACAGAACCTTGGTGGAAGCAGCCAGAACCATGCTGATACAGTCAAAGCTTCCTCACTTCATGTGGGCGGAAACTATCAACACGGCTTGCTTCACACAGAACAGGACCGTGATCCACAGAAGATTCGACAAGACGCCCTATGAGATCGTGTTCAAGCGGATCCCTAACATTGCCTTCTTCCGCGTCTTCGGCTGCAAATGCTACATTATGAACGACAGGGATGCTAGGGGAAAGCTTGATCCAAAAGCAAATGAAGGGATATTCATTGGGTATTCTACCAATTCCAAGGCGTACAGAGTATACTTGAAAGACAGAAGAACCGTCATGGAGAGCATCAATGTGAGCTTCTATGAAATGGCGGACTTGGCTTCTGAACATTTTCATTCTGAACCATCAACCTCTGCAAACAATGAAACTCCATCATCTTCTGGAGTAGGAGGGCAGGGAGGTGAGACTAGATCAGATGAGCATGTGGTTCTGGATTCTCTTTTTGAGCACTTCTACAGCCAACCACGTGCACCACCAACTACAAATGCTACAATCACTCAGAACCCCCTGTTACCTGCTCCAACTACTGAAGAAACCAACACTCCTACTCAGAATGATGATGAGCATACAGATAATGAAGTTGAACAAGAACCAAACACTCCTGCTAATGATCAACCTGAAGAAGCTGCAACGCAAGAAACCCCAGAAGTACAACCAGAACAAGAATATTCTGACCCTGATCATCCAATCATAACTCCACAGCCTCTACAACATGAAAGAAAGTGGACAAGGGCACATCCGTCAGAGCTGATAATTGGAGATCCATCTCAAGGAGTCAGAACCAGAACGGCATCAGTCAATGAATGATTATACTCATGTTTTCTGAGTCAGAAAGAACCAACAAAGATGACTGACGCATTGGCTGATCCGGACTGGGTAATTGCAATGCAGGAAGAAATGAACCAGTTTGAAAGATTGAAAGTGTGGACCCTGGTGCCAAGGCCTTACAAGAAAACCATTATCGGCACCAAATGGGTATTCAAGAATAAGAAAGATGAAGACGGTGTGATCGTGAGAAACAAGGCCCGCCTGGTTGCAAAAGGTTACAATCAACAAGAAGGAATCGACTACGATGAAACCTTTGCACCAGTGGCAAGGATTGAGGCAATCAGACTATTTCTAGCATATGCTGCACACAAGAGTTTCACAGTGTATCAAATGGATGTAAAGACAGCATTTCTTAATGGAGATTTGAAAGAAGAAGTCTACGTTGCACAACCTGACGGCTTCGTTGATCCTGAACGCCCCAATCATGTATACAAGCTGAGGAAAGCCTTGTATGGTCTCAAACAAGCACCGAGAGCCTGGTACGAAGCACTGTCAGATTTTCTTGTAGAATCAGGCTTCTCGAAGGGAAAGATAGATCCAACTCTCTTCATCAAAAGACACAAGGGTGACATCATGCTGATACAAATTTATGTGGACGACATCATCTTTGCCTCGTCGAATCCAAACTTCTGTAAAAAGTTCAGCAATCTGATGCGCACCAAGTTCGAGATGAGTATGATGGGAGAATTGAACTTCTTTCTGGGGCTACAGATCAAGCAAATGCCAGACGGAATATTCATAAATCAGTCCAAGTACATCCACGATATGCTAAAGCGCTTCAAAATGGACAGCAAGTCGACGATGAAAACCCCCATGTCTCCCTCACAGAAGCTCGACTCTGACCCTTCCGGGAAACCAGTCGATGCTACCAATTATCGGGCTATCATCGGTTCCTTGTTGTACCTTACATCTAGCCGACCAGACATTGTCTTTGCAACCTGCCTATGCGCCCGCTTTCAAGCAAATCCGAAGGAATCACATCTGAATGCTGTTAGAAGAATACTGAGATATCTCAAAGGAACAGTCAATCTGGGCCTTTGGTATCCCAAGGAATCAGGTTTTGACCTTGTTGGATACTCAGATGCTGATTTCGCGGGTTGCAAACTGGACAGAAAGAGTACATCTGGCGGTGCTCAATTTCTTGGTGATAAGTTGGTGTGCTGGTCCTTCAAAAAGCAGAATTGTGTGTCCACTTCTACAGCTGAGGCAGAATATGTCGCGGCTGCTAGTTGTTGCTCACAAATATTATGGATGAGGACCCAGCTGAAAGACTACGGGTTCACATTCTCACACATCCCGATCTACAGTGACTCTCAAAGTGCAATAGCCATCACGTGCAATCCGGTCCATCATTCTCGGACGAAGCATATTGACCTCAGATATCATTTCATAAAGGATCACGTTGAGAAAGGCACCGTGGACATGTACTTTGTGTCTACGGAATTGCAACTGGCTGATATTTTCACAAAGGCCCTGGATGAAAAGAGATTCAATTTCCTGATCTCTAAGCTGGGGATGCTGAACCTGAACGATTGAGTAACATCTGAACTGTGTGTGTGTGCGTGTGCTTTCATATTTTCACTTTAAACATTTTTCAAAATTTGCATTTTTATTTTTATGCATGCATCTCATATTTTTATTATTTTGTTTGCATCATTTTTTTTCAATGCATAAATTGAGGGGGAGCTGTTCAAAATTGTTCATAAATTGAGGGGGAGTTTGCTAAAATTTTCATTCTTAAAGAAGAACAAGTGTTGAGGGGGAGCATTTTAAAATTTGAAATCAGACAGAAAATGGGCTCGTTACACTTTGAGTATTCCCCGGGCCTATTTAAACTCTTGAAAACGCGCAACTCCCCCATTCATTCTCATTGGCGTGAAACATTAGAACTCCCCAGAGCAAATCTCTCCTCTCCCTCAAGCTTTCGCCCCTCCTCACTTGGTAAAAATCCATTCCTCGCATATTTCTTGAACTGTTTGACAGGTACACCTACAATGAAGAAGACGAACAGGTGACATTGCGCATAACCCTTGCGCGAAACCCTCGAACGGAACCCGAGCCTTGCGCGATTGACACTCCTGCGCAATCTTTACCCTATTGCGCGATCCCAACTATTGCGCGATCTCCCAAAGTTGCGAGATCTGAGGGGTTGCGCGATTTGATCCATGCGCGAACACTACCTTCTGCGCGAAATCAGGCCTGCGCGATCTGAGTTGCGCAATCAAGAGGCCTGCGCGATCTTAGTAGCCTTGCGCGATTGGTAGCCTTGCGCAATCATAGCCTTTGCGCGAACTGATCTGCGCGAAGTTTTGACCTGCGCGATTAAGTGGAGCGAAACCAAGCCCAACCCGAACCAAACCCTTAGTGGAAATTTCTCGACTGTGCCAAAACATACCAAATCCTGGCCCAAGTTCAAACCAAGGACAATAAGAATTTAAATTGGGCCCCATTTAAAAAAAAAACAAAAAAAAAAAACAACAACAATAAAGGGCCCAAGTGAGAAATAAGTTATGGACTTAGTCATTTTTATCAAATGTGCTAATCTCTTTATCATTTTCAGACTGAAATGGCTGCCAACACTCCAATCAACATGATCTACTCTAGGGAACACTGGATCCCGATCAAAGAGAACAACTCACAACTTGATCCAGAAGTCTTCTCATGCCAAGATGACGTGGTCGTCTCCATTCTGAAAGGCCACAAGCTGTGGAAGGCCCTAAGCAAGAACGCTGAAGTCCCTCAGGTGTATCTCCAACAATTCTGGGGTACACTTGACAAGGACGTGGATGCTAATGGCAGGCAAATCGATGACGTCCTAGCTGCCACAATCTGCAACACCCGAGTCACAATCACGAAGGAGCTCGTCCAACAAGTGCTACAGATCCCGGAGGAGGAACATTATGATGCGTTGGCCTCAGAAGCGCAAATCTTTGAGGACATGATCACACTAGGTCACGCTGAACCTCTCCGGTTGATGTCTGCAATCAAGACCGCACGATTTCCACGACCTTGGAGGACACTAATGGCCACACTAAACAAGTGCTGCACATCTAAGCACAGTGGCTTCGACAAATGCAGCGGTTACCTCGTCTACATCTTCCACGGCATCGCTTTCATGAAGAACTACGACTTCACCTCACTGATCTGGGGTGACATTCTGGAAATGCGAAGAAGGAAGTTTGAGACTGATCTGATCAAACATCTACCATATATGAGATGGTTTTCATTGCTGGTGCGACACTTCTGCAGAACAATTCCAACGATTCAAAAACGCAAATCGTCAGAGAATGTCAGCACTCCAGCCCTCCAATATCTGAAGAGAATGCCAGAGGTACGCTCACTGGTACCATTACCTATTCCTGTTCCTCTCCTCCTGTTAGCTGGGCGAAATGATCCACATGTCATACGCTACAGCGAGGAGAACAACATCATACTCCCTATGGCTCAGATAAACCCCTCTGAGCCTGCCCCTGGGAGTCAGCCGAGAGTAAGTGAGGGTCCTGAGAGTTCAACCCGGCCACAGAGACCAGTGGCGAGCCGGCCCCATGATGATCAGACTATGTCTGCTGAGGGCCACACCCGTGCTGAGGAATTTACCCGTGATTCGCCAAGCGTAGCCACAACACAAGACGCTGACGATGAGGGCTCTGGGAGCAAGGCTGAGGACGACAACGATGATGATGATGAGGACGACGACAACGCCAATTCAAAGGGCAAGAAAGTCGAGAAAGCCCGCACTAAGAGAGGACGACTTGTTATTAGGCTTTCTCGGGCTACAACACAAGAGCAGTCTCACCAAATCAAGGACACTCAAGGAAATATCATCAGTGAGACTCGCTTCAAGGTGCGTCATGACCTTGCCTCATCATCTACTCCTGTGCAAAGAGTGCAAACCGCGAGCAACCTGGCGGAAGTGTTAGCTTTGTATGACAGCTGCTCTGACCTAGACACAATAAACCGGGCTAACCCCATAGGTGCAGAAACTGATATTTTCAGTTTCCGAGTAGAAGACGCAGCATCCAGCCCAACTGCGCATGCACAAGCCTCACCTAGCCACTCTGCTGCCTCCCAACAGGTAGTAGTTTCACATATAGGGGATCTTTTACCCACCTCGCTGCCTCCTTACGAAGCAGCTGAGGATCTACTTTGTGGTCTTCCGCCCCAGACCACTACCCCTTCTTCTGGCACATTGAGTCTAGTTTCCACCATCCCAACATTTTCCACATTTTCTAGGACACATACACTGCTCACACCACTGCACACGACAGGTGCACTCTACTTGTCCTCAACGATCGGAGATACGTCAATGATGATCGGAAGTCCTGCTGCTCAACAGATATCTCCATCATTATCTGCAGGCCACACTTCGGTAATCTTTACTGATGCTGTGACAACGGTTACTACCCCTGTAACCGGACACCCTGACCCCACCGACCTTTCTGTCATTTTGCAGCGTTTCTTGGATTCCACCATTAAACCATGGGTGCACGAAGCAATAACCGCTCGGGCACAGGAATTCAGGAACACCCCGGCACTGCTTAATGACATCACCCAACCCCAACCAACATCCTCACATACCCAAGAAACCCAACCACTTCCTATCATACCTACCCAACAAACCTCTGAACCATCCACAACCCTACCCCACTCACCTACTGCTTCAAGGGGATCCCAGGATACAGAACTAGTGTCCTCCCCTACTTCGACCACACCTTTTCCTGACCCTAAAACTTTACCGTTCGAGGTACTCGAGAACCTAATGCTAGATCAACTACTAGCTACCGAAGAAGGGAACCTAACCCAGAAACAAAAAGACCTTCTTCGGATCCTTAAGCCTGACAGCTCATGCCGTGATAGTCTCCTCGGTCACAAACGTTCGCATGAGGACCCCGATGACTCGGATCCTCATGAGGGGGAGAACAAGAGACAAAGGACACTTGAGCGTGATGCGTCAACAAGCCAACCCTCTACGCAATCCAACCAACCTGAATCCTCGAACTATCAGCCCCCACCATCCACTCATCATGAAAGCCAAACAGCCAACTCACCCACATCTAGCCCGGTCGAGCTAGAAACAACACTCCTAGGCTCATCTTTCATAGATGTAGACCAAGGATGGAGTGGAAGTCCTGAGGTTGCTACTTCGAGTACACCTTTCTACTCAGGCCATCAGAAAGAACCTAGTTCTAATCTGATGTCAACGGGCAATCCTAGTGATCCCGGAGTTACCATTGACAGAGCGCCACAACAACAGCAGACTCCCTCCAACCAACCTGATGATCAGACACCCGATGAACTTGAAGAAATTCTAGTCTATGACAAATGGCCCCGTCAGTGGACAGAATGGGATGATCTTAGGGTGGAGGCGGAGCAGTACGAAATGTGTAGAAGTTGGCAGCTCAGAGAGTTTCTCAATAAATATCATGCACAGATGATTGGGCTCGACAATGATGAGATAAAAGAAGGAGAAAAACGCAAAGAGCCTGAATCTATCACTAAGCAAAAGGCTACTCAGAAACCTGTAGATAGTGTCAGAATCAAGAACCCCTTCCTGGAAGAAATCAGAGAACGAATTTGGCGCAAACCAGAGAAGATCAAGACATACACAGAACTCAGGATGCGTGGCATCAATCATCTCAAAGGAAGAGACAGAGGAGGAAACCTGTACATGCTCGGACATAGATCCACTGGAGAACGACGACAGATTTTGAATCATAATCTTGCAACAAGCGGATGTCCAGTACAAACAATCCTGAAAGTTACAGAAGAGTACCTGGAGAAGATTAAATACATGGTCTTTCATCTACAAAGAACTGATGGATCAACCTTCACTTGTCAAGAAAACGATTTCTTTCTGCTACATATGGACGATGTGTATCAAATGTTTATGAGATGCAGAGAGCTACCGGTCCATAAAGATAGACTTGCAAGAGAAGGATTTGAAGCCATAAAAAGATTCATGATGAGACAAGTTCGATACTATGGAGGTCATGATCTTCAGATGGGTCTGGAAAGTAATTATCCCAAAGTGAATCTTACAAAGCCAGAACTTTACAGACCAGAAATAGAAGACTTCCCAGAAGATCATATCTTCGACAATTCAACCTCAGTCATCTACCTGAATCATGAAGGAAAGAAGCGCATTTTGATTATCAAAGAAATAAACAAATACTGCGACGGAACGCTGAAGATCATCAGAAATAGAATGAAATCAAAGAGAGAAGGACTTGTCAAGAAATCAACAGAAGCCACAAAGAAAGAAATCAAAGAACTGGAAAGAGTTGATGAAGTTCTGAAGGCCATCAATAAGCAAATCGATGATAGAAGATCTCTCAGAAATTACGAGCATGCACTCAATCTTAGAAAGCATTATTTTAAAGCTCAGAAGTGAAGAAAAGAAGAAGCAAGAACATCTGATCACAAAGGGGGAGATTGTTAGAGATATTTTTATTGTAATTGTGATCAATGTTACTTTGCTAGTTTATAGTTAGCTAGAATAATGAATAGGCCTTTTAAGGCAATTTTGTAATAAAGGTTTTATACCTTTTTAGGTATGGGCCTCCTAGGAAAAGGAGCCCAAATGATTGTAAAACCTACCTTTCCTGTCAGGCTATATATATGCCTTAAGGGAAAGGCTAGGTTAAGCTTTTCAGATATTCTCATACCCTAGTGCCGCAGAGCCTATATCGGTGATAGAAGTTTTACGCTAAGTTTTGTTCATCATTCTGTAAACTTCTTCATCATTCAATGGAAAGCTTCATTCCCAGATCTATCTTCCATACATACATTTTATAGACTAGAAAACAGGGACCTAACATACTTTATTCTTATTTTATCAATTCAATATCAACCACATAAATCCACTTTTATTAATAACCGTGTCACCTTCTCTTGTCCCAAACTTAGGGGGACGGAGGTAGTACTACGTATGAACTAAAAATCAGGATCAGCAATGTAATTAGGGCTGGACTCGGGCCGGGCGGCCCGAACCGGGCCCGGCCCGGCCACTGTAGCAACCGGCCCGACCCGGTCTAGCGGGCCTCAGGCGGTCCGGGCTCGGGCCTTCGTAATCTTGAACCGGCCCGGCCAGGCCGGGCTCGGTCCGGGCCTAACGGCTCTTTTTCTTAAAAAAAAAAAATTGGGCTGTCAAACGGCTCTAATAGCCGTTGGGGGTCTTTGGGGAGCCTCCAAACGGCTCTATAGCCGTTGGAGGGGGGTGGGGGTGGGGGTGGGGGGGAGAAAAAAAAAACTATTTATACTTCTATTTTCTATACATTTTTTACACCTTCTTCATACAATCCTACTCTCTAATTCTCTACTCTCTAATTCTCTATTCTCTCAAATCTCAATCTCTAAAATCTTCATTCATCTCCATCTTCATCTTCTCCAATTATCTCTACATATATATTATTTATATAAATATTATTATATCTACTTATATATTTATTATCTACTTATATATACATATATTACATTACTAATATTTATTATCTACTTAATATATATTTATTATCTTCTAATTATCTACTTTACATATATATATATATATATATATATATTATAACTTATATTCCTTATCTACTTAATCTCTACTTATTATTATATCTACTTATATATTTATTATCTACTTATATATACATATAGTACTTTACTAATATTTATTATCTACTTAATATATACTTATTATCTTCTTAATATTTAATTTGATATCTAATTATCTACTTTACATACATATATTATATTCCTTATATCTACTTAATATACACTTTATATATTAAAGTATTCAATATAAGTGTATTACTCATCTTATAGTAGTATACTTATATATTATATACTATAAACATTATATATAAAATATACTTATATATATATATATATAACATTATATAGATATATTCGAATTACTATATATAGTAGTATTATATATTCGAATTTCGAAGTATATTATACTATATTCGAATTACTATATATATTATACTTATATATATTATACTTATATATATTATACTTTTTTATTCGAAGTATATTTGTTTACTATTGTATTAACATTACTTGATTAGTTAATTGTATTAGTCATCTTATAGTAATACACTTATACATTATATATTATAAACATTATATTATATATTAGTTATACACTTATACAATTCTATTACCTACAAGTAGTTAATAGAATATTGTTACATTTTAATTAAAGTATAAAAGTAGTTAATTGTTGCATTTGTCATTTCGCTATTAGTTCATTTGTTAATTGTTGCATTTTTCATTAAAGTGTACAAGTATTTAATTGTTACATTTTAATTAAAGTATAAAACTAGTTAATTGTTGCATTTTTCATTAAAGTGTACAACTAGTTAATTGTTACAGTTTAATTAAAGTATAAAACTAATTAATTGTTGCATTTTATTATTACTGTTGTACTCATATTAAAATATTTGATATACTTTTATATTTGTTAAGATGGACCGTGGTAGACATTCTGTAGATATGGGAAATCTCCAACGCAACCGAAAGAAGGAGATTGCGAGAACTCATCCTAGTTTGCGCAAGAATACCGGGCAGTCCGGGTCTTCTTGTCAAAGTCGACAAGATTTTGAACCGGAATACCAACGGCGAGATGGCCATGCGATGTCCGACGAGCAACATCAACAACTATTGGCTCAAAATGATGGGTGATTTTTCCATCAACGAGACATCCCGGACGAGATTCACACCATTGACGAAGAAGAGCTCGAGGATGACGATCCGGAGGACGAGGGTGATTCATCCCAAACAGGTACGAAATCTAAATCTCCTATTATAGAAAATAATTTTAAAAAGTATAAAGACCCAAGCACCGAGAAATGGTACGCAAGTTGCAACCATTGTGATAAGGTGTATAACTTGGGAACTTCGGGCGGATACGGGAGCCTCAAAAGGCATCTTATGGGAAAGCACAAGGTGGAGTACGCAAAAATTGAGAAAGGCAAGGGGAAGCAAACACAAATATCGAGGTTTGCAAATAACCAACCTTATGGTAATTTCTCATACAGTGATCAACAAAATTTGACGGGTATGGCTAACTTTATGGTTGAAGAAAATTTACCTTATCTGTTTTCTGAAAGTGTTTCTTTTCAAGAGTATGCACAAACTTGTTTAAATCCTCAATTTCGAAGTTTTAGTCGAAAAACGGTTAAGAAAGAAATTATAAGGCTTTATAAGGCGGAAAAGGCAAACTTACAAAAAAAAATTGCAAACTATGATGGGCGTGTTACTGTTTGTTCTGACATATGGGAGGACACCTATCATAATTTACATTATTTGGGTTTGACTGCACATTATGTTGATGATGATTGGAATATGCATAAACGTGTTCTTGCTTTTCGTGAATTTAATGATCGTCATACCGCTGAACATATTTATATTTTGATTGGGCGTATTTTAATTGAGTATAATTTGGTTAATAAGTTGTTTGCTATAGGTTTTGATAATGCTACTAATAATACTGCTGCTATACCTAGATTGCGTGAATTGTGTGGTTCTACTACTTTGATGGGTAGATTTTTTCATCAACGATGTGCATGCCATATAATAAATTTATGTGTGCAGGATGGTCTAAAAGCGTTGGGAGATGCTATGTAGGTAGCGAAGGGGGGGGGGGGGTGGGGGGGTAAGACGTATTTGGGCTAATGGTCAACTTAAATTAAAATGAAAAAATTATTTGAATGAAAAAATGTGAAATATGTTGCTTTTCCTAAAGATTTGTCTATTCGGTGGAATAGTTCTTATAAATTAATTAGAGTTCTTATTAGATATAAAGAACATTTTCCTGCTTTTTTAAAAGAATATGATAACTACATTTTAAACTCCGCTCACATCGACACTTGCGAAAAAATTTGTAATGTTTTGATGTATTTTAATAATGCAACTGAAAGTTTTAGTCATGTTTATAAACCTACTTCAAACGAATTTATGTGTGAACTTGTTAATCTCGCCGGTGCTTTTAATAAATTTGCAAATGTCGATTATGTGAGCTATTTTTGTGGTTTTATGAAGAAAAAGTTTTTAAAATATTATGCACATATTCCGCATATTTATGGTATTGCATTTATTCTCGATCCTCGTTTTTGACTTGGTAATTTGGAACAATGTTACAAGTTCTATTATCAATCTTTTTATGGTGATTTTCCAATATATGAAGATAACCCTATAGATCCGCAATCTGAATACAACGAGGTTAGTAGTTTATTCTATTCTTTATTTAATGAGTTTCGTGCACAATATGCCAACGTGCCCCCTCCCCCGACCCAAACATCTTCATCTAAAGGAAAATCACTTTTTAAATCTGCATTTGACAATCTTATGAAAAAAAACTAAAACAACTCACACTACTGAACAAAGCACAATTAATGAGATTGCTTTGTATCCTAACTGTCTAACTATGAGGTTGAGTTTGTAGAAAATGAAGAATTTGACGTCCTAAAGTGGTGGAAGTCAAAAGAAAGAATGTTCCCAATTTTAGCACGGATGGCTAAGCAAGTACTATCAATGCCGGTTTCAACAGTTGCCGTGGAACAAGAATTTTGTTCGGCCGGCAACGTCCTAACTAGATCGAGAACGTGTTTGAGTGCCGAATCTCTTGAGACGCTTATATGCTACCACGATTGGTTGAAGACAAGACGTAGAACTCAAGAAGTTAACATCACCCCCTCCCAAGACTTTATGGATGAATCAACCGAGGGTGGTTCTACCTATGCCGGAGATTCCGATTGATTAGTATTTTACAATTTATTATTTTATCCTCAATTCTCTATTGTAATTTGTCAACTTGTAGATTTGTAGTTCATATTTCAAATCAATATACATTATATTTTTTATATGTCGCAATTCTCAAATTAATCAAGTTACAACTACAACTTACAACTTAGAAAGTTAGAAACTTACAATTAATTATATTATATTATTATTACTTATTACAAAATGTATTAGATTTAATTGTTCTCAATCCTCAAATAGTCAAATGTAATTCCTATTTCACATAAATGCACTTGAAGATTGTTTTACAATATCCAAAAAGATGTATATTTTAACATTAAAAAAAAAAATTACAGGCCCGACCCGACCCGGCGGTTCACCTGACCCGGGCCCGGCCGGGTCACCCGGCCCGAACCGGCACCCGTCTACTAGCGGGCCGGGCCCGGGCCCGGGCCCACCTTCTACAAACCGAGGCCCGGCCGGTTCGAGGCCCGAACCGGACCGAGTCCAGGACTAAATGTAATGAATAACGCATAACAGAGCTATAAAAGATTTATGCACCCACCAACTCAACGGAATCAGAGCACCAGTCAGAGGAAGCAAGGTAGAATTGATGGAAAATACGCTTCATTTTATTTGATCACTTGTACATGCTTAGGATGAACGCCTGCTTTTTTACATGAGCCTTAATGTACACTTGTATTGCTTTATCACTTCTATTTTTGCTATACTTTAGAAATGAAGAGTAGTGACCCTTACAACACAACAAGCAGCCAGCCGTCGGTTTCTCTTGCATCATTCGACTTACCTCATCATAATCCGTCACTGGCTATCCCCGCTCGCAATCACAATTTAGCTGAAACCAATATAGCCAACTTGTTACTTTTCAATTACCAAGACCACCATTCAAAAACCACAAACAATTAAGCCGTTTAGTGGATATGCATTATCAACACATCCAGGCTAAGCATTGAAAAATAAGTGACCACCCACTCAAGCTAATGCCAAAAAGTCAGTGATGAGTTAGTGGCAATTCAATCAATCCACTTGGGGTCCCTCCACAAAAATACTTCGGCACTCCAAATCTATGAAAAAGTGCTCCGAATCCATTAGCTAAAAGTATCTTGTTCACAAATAACTCGCCATTCAGGAAGCCAAAAAAATTAAACAGAGTTAAGTGGCTAATCATCCTCACATATCCATTTTACTTTTTCTTGTTGCTGTTAATACAAAGAAATCTATAGGGATATGCATATGAATTTGTGACTAAATTTATTATCGCCTTAAAGCAACAATTTTTGCATGAGTTTGTACCAGTACTCTAAAAAGGACGCTAGGCAGGGTAGCAGATTGAGAAATTGCCCTACAGATTGGGGTTCAGTAGAGAATTTGCGGGATTAGGCTGGGTCGGTTTTTCAAACCATATAGACTCAGGGAAGCCTAGAACCGGTGTGAGGACAAGGCGGGGATATTTATAATAGACTTCTGCATTTGTTTATTACTATAATATTATTTTATTTTGCAGCCCGGTGCACATTGGCATTCCCGCAAGGTGAGGGTCCAGGGATGGGTTCTACCACAACGTCCACAAGGGTGTATAGGGGGGGGCAAAATATATCTTAGGTTTGACATTAGGATAGAAATAACAAATGTGTTCACACATGAATGGCATCCTATATGTAACATTTAAGAAAACATAAAAATGATAAGGACTGAGCATGAAGTACTCCATCTTCAATTTAAAAAAGATTGGGCAGGATCAATTCTCCTCAGGAAAGGACCAGGGAAATTCAGACAACAAAAGAATGTAAGTGCCTTACCAGTTAGTCTAAACAATAAAATGCCAGGAGAAAGCCATAGACCGGCAAACACATGCAGCCAGTATAAAAATAGGATTGGTTGCCATAAAAAACCAGCCCACATCAGCTTGTATCTTGGTCCGGCTTACACTCAAAATGACCAGGACCCTTTTTCAGTATCTCTGCTTCTCTAGCTATTTGTATATCAGAAGGCCAGAATGTTTGCTGCATAACCTTGAACATGAAACGAGGAAGCAATGCCACCACTATTATAAGCAAAATCGTGAGCCAGTAACTAGGCAACATTACGAGATGGTATATCGTACTGCATAAGATAAAAGAAAACTGTTACTTTAATGAAATATACAAACAACAGTCTAAGGTTCCATTTGGTAGGCTTATTCTGCTGCATCTTCACTTTAGCAGAATAAGTAGTTTTTGACTTGCTTATGTGGCTGAAATGGATATTATCATATGCTTTTCTTAGCAGAAAACTCTGCTGATTAAGCCACTTTAGCCAAATATCACTTGCCAAATGGGACCTAAATGTAGATTGCATAATGTAAATTGTTAAAACTCGGATAGGGAAAAACTAACCCATAATTAGGGAAGATCACAATAGAGTCCACTGCAACCAGGCAGCCAAACGTAATAATTATTGATCCCCATATTGCAATATGGGTATATACCAGCCAGCGCTGAACATCCATTGCCAAATGCACATTGACGAGTATCACCACTGCAATAGTCCATAAGCTACCCAGGCTCCAGATATCAATCGTACTCTCCTTATAGATGAACAAAGGTATGTAGAAGAGAACAAGACTCTGCCATACTGTATCTATCATTGTTATCCAGAACAGGTGCATGTTGTAACTCTCCTGTCTATGCCCAGAAGCATAGAGTTTTGGATACTTGAGTAATGTCCTATGGCTTAAATCCTTGTCCAAAATACCCACAATGATAGTAGGTACTGAAGTGTAAAGAACAGAATAAAAGACACTGCTCCAATCAGTCAGTGCAGAGGTTGTGGAGAAAGCAGTGAACAAAATGTACCTATATGAAACCAACAAAAATTACTCAGAAAAGGAAGAGTCGTGATCAGAGATGACAAACCATATAAAGCACAATCAAGATGTGGCTAACATAGAGAATGAGAAGCCAAATCAGATGATGCTGATCATCATGTTTAAATAATAACCAAACAAAACAATTCAAGAATATAAGCTCTGGAACAAGCAAATGCGCAAAATGGCCCCACGGATATCGACAGTCTCTTTTGGTGCATTGGAGGTAGATGCGTAAAACAAAAAGTCAATGCAAAATTTCAAACCAGAAGATGTAGAAAATTTACCAGAAAAGCATAAACACAAATACCGCATTCCGGTAAAAATTATAAAGAACCAAGTAACCAATTCGCTGATAGTTCCAATGTCCGTGCACCAATAGTAATCTTTTAAGAAAGTGGAATTGCCCCATAGCAAAATCAGATGCCATTACAGCTTGACGCCCTTCCTGACCACATATTCCAACACCAACATCTGCCATTTGGATCATTGAAACGTCATTAGCCCCTGTGAAAAGAAATCCAAGTCAGGCCTAGATGAAGTACAATGTGAGCATAACATGCCAATACGACATGAAATAAATATTCTAAAAATTGGTCCTGGTGGCTATAGGTGCCCCTAGTGATTTGCCTTCAGGCAAGTTATGCACCACTACAGCTAGCAATGAGCATTTTCCAACTTTGCATCAAACCTTAAATATTTTTTTTCTCAAAACTACATTGGCAACTGATTGCCATGGAAACTCAAGCTATTCTGATAACAGAAAATAACAATCAACGGTAGCAACCGTTGCCAAAGCTTAAAGCTTAAACACACCAATTTTATTAATAATAAAGCTTAAGAACATAATAAATCAGCCACCCAGCCCACGAAGGTGGGCTCAGGCCCGTCCCCGCCTTCAGTAAACAATCCAGGGCCTGGGGCCCGGCTCCTCTTCGGTCGCACCCCCCTGCAGGCCCACTGCCCCAACTTGCTCCATACCATATTCATGCACAAATATAAATTGAAAACAAAAAGTCTAGCTAAAGAGAAAAATGTGAATTGAAAACATCACCTACATACCATCACCAATGGCTAAGGTCATATCATCTGTGCGGCTCTTTATTAGGTCGACGACTCCAGCCTTTTGTAGAGGTGCAACACGGCAGCAAAGTACCACCTGACATGAGATTGCCAGGTCGAATAGCTGTTGAACAATGAAAACATCAATGGTAAGGCCCCAAACAACAAAATATGGGCCTTGAGGCCTATTATATTTTATATCTGAGAAAGGAACCATAGCTTGAAAAAACAAGTCCTATATGTATATGAGGTTCAAATTTAAATTATCACTCAAGAAAGAACATTGGCAAACCTCAGGCTCTAGGTCTTTCTCTAAAATGTATACCAGACTATTCCCATCAATAATGAGTGCTAATGGTGAACTCAGTGGTCCTCCTTCCTGTTCTATGTGGTCCACAGGAAGCTTTAACAACATTGCATCTGGAGAAACTTCGTGATAACAAATTTCCGTCTCCCTCTTCCATCTCAAGATCCAATTATTGCAACAAGCAGACTTAATACCATATTTAGCCTTGGCATCAGACAATAGCCTTTTGCACTCATCTTCAGAATTGCCATTAATTATGATCTTATTCATATTGGAGGTCAAGAGTTTACAGGAGAGACCAATAGAAATTGCAGTTTCTTGTTTATCACCAGTCAGAACCCACACTTTTATTCCTGCTTGTCGCAGAGATTCAATAGCTTCAGGTACACCTTCTTGTAGCTTGTCTTCAATTGCAGTTGCACCAAGTAGAGTTAAGTTGCATTCGATTAGTGCTGCTGTTTGTCGTAACTTTGCAGTCCTATCTGTCAGTGATGTGCTGGCCTCTTCATACAAGCACTGCCACTCCTCGAGTTCTTCACCTGTAAGATCCCTGGCAGCAACTACAAGTGTGCGTAGACCTTCTGAAGAGTACTCTTTCAAATGATCCTTCGTAGAATTACTGATGTGATCATCCCTTTCATTATCTTTCTTCAAAATGCTAAGCATTGAAGTATCAGCACCTTTCACCAACACTTTTACAGTATTGTTAGGTAATCGGATAACAACAGACATTCTTTTACGAACACTGTCAAACTCATGAAGTCCCAACACATCCAGCCTACAAGAGAAAAAAGTGATGAAAACAATATTAATACACATTTACAAATGGTTTTTTGTGGCGTGACAGAGTGCCAGAGAATCGTATACACTTTTAATGTCATGATTAGAATGATTTGCTACTATAGTTATCCTATACTCTACAGCATTTTGTGAATAGTCCCATCATAGAAAAGCATCAGTAAAAAACATTACATGAAAAGTACCAAACATGGTAGGACACCTGTCTACCATGGCATAATTTGCAAGTCCTTTCGGGGGCAAGGGGGGATATTTCAATACAGTTTCAGGTGAGATTACTATCTACCTTAGTTTCTTTCCATTGACATCAATTGATACGTGCCCAGAACTCCGCTCAAAAAGAGTATAGCCATAAGCAGAGGCAGCGGCAGCTAGTGCTTGTTCATCAGGAGACTCGCCCTGATATTCAACTGCACCAACATTACAACATAACTCACTCTCAGTGCCACTAGAAAGACTCTGAGTGAGAATAGGGATCACAGTGTTGCATGCTGCCAATGTCAAAAAGAATTCATGCGCAGCAATTCTTTCTTCACCAGCTAAATCACTACATAACAAATCCATGAGTTCAGAATCTGTGGCAATGTCTGACTTAAGCTTCCATCTTCTATTATCATGCTTTGGTTCGAGGTTTGCTGCACAGGTTCATTAGCCGGTTAGTATTTGCTTATCTGCAGATATGCATACATGATTGGGATAGAAAAACCATGAAGAAATAAAAATAAATTATAGCACTACTTGTACTCTCTGAAAAATTTACATACTACATTAAAAAAATGAAGCATATAGGCACTGAAAAAATTCAGAGTACAAGTCATGTACTTCCTTCATCCCAATTTATTTAACCATTTTGCAGTCTCCGCAGTTTTGATTAAAATAAGCACTTGAATTTCGTCAGCTTTCTCAGATTGCCACTAAAATGAGGCTAACTGTGTCAAATCAGTTTTAAAAAAGTATGAGAGTGTGAACTTAAGGAGAAAAAAGTTAGCTGTACTCAAATTAGGAAGTGGGCATTATTTTGGGAGAGACTAAAAAGGAGTGTAGGACAAATGAAATAGAATGGAGGGAGTGCTAGATAATGTAAAATAAGTGAGGTGTCAACACCAAAATAATCTGTAAACAGACACACCAATAAGGAAATGCAAAAGACAGAGATGGACAGTTGGTTCCAAAGAAGCTTATGAAGTTCAAATATTACTACCTTATGTCCTTATCTTCAATCATCTTAAATAGGAAATCTATCTAGATAAACTTTCACGCTTAAAGATAGTCACCACCACTTACAGTATCGTCTTTACATAGCCAGATCACATTAGTAATTGAATCTGAGTTCAAAAACAAGAAGCAATAATTTGAAATAATGCATGACTTTTTACCTCCAATGTTATTATCAGCAACAGAAAGGGAACTTGCATAGTTTATTCCCCATATGCTCGCTCTTTTGAATTCCATCTTGTTTTCGGTTAGTGTTCCCGTTTTGTCAGAAAATACATAACGTATCTGACCCAAATCTTCATTAATATTCAAGGATCTACACTGAAACCTTGAATTTGAGCCACTATCATACATATGTCTGTCCCCAATCATGAAATATGATTGTCCTAAACGAACTAACTCCATTGTGATATACAAAGATATTGGTATCATTATCTGGAAAACTATGATGGAACTCAAAAAAGAGAAAAAGGTTTCCATGGGTAACCCATAATATCTGTACAATTTCCGTTCAGTATTGCCTTTTCCGATGTATGTTCTCCTGTAATAAGGCAATGTATCAAGCTGCCCCTTGTGTCTCCTTAGCCATAGACCCATTCCAATTGCTACAACAAGGCACATTGTGAGAAGGAAAATGGACAGCCAGAGGGTTTCCCTGTTCATGTATGCTTCAAGTCTGCTCCTTTTAGATGGAGATGGTGCACTATTCAGCATAGCTTTGGTCTCTTGTCCAGCATAAACTACCACACCGATCGCCCATTCCGTGTTCTTTAGTTGGCATCCACGCAAGATAATATTCGATTGGCTGAGAGAAACCCTCTTCCCTTTCAACTCCATATTGGCAGTGAACTCATAGATGTTCCTGTTAGGTTGTTCACATCTGATAATCCCAGAAATGTCGGCACCTTCATGTACTAATGAAGTTGTTTCTTGCCTAGCATACCTCGTCTTCAGATTAGATTCACCATCTAAATTCATGGTCTGTATGTAAGCAATTCCACTATGATCACTCGTCCCCAGAAGCACCATATCACAAGGAATTGTCTCGTTAGATTTGATCTTTACAACCTCACCAGCACGAACCTTTTTCCATTTTTTCAATCTGAACTTACCAGATTGGAGGACTAAAACTTCCCTGTTATTCTCATTCCGGTCTGATCTGTGTCTTCGCCAATCCTCATAACCATCTTTAATAGCGGTCACTGAAAGCACAAATAGAAGAGGGAAGAGGGACACCGTTCTACCAAAAACAGCAAGCGGTGGGAGCTGGTTTAGAGCAGCAATAGCTAGAAAATATAAATAAGCAACCCTATGGAATTGTATAAAGAGGTTCTTAGGTAAGAAATTAAGTACAGTATACTTGCTAGTCCGTATCTCATTTCCAGTGAACTGGAACTTATCATTTGTCTTCTTTGGATCATTAATATGAATTAACCTTGGTACATATAACAAGTTGTCTTCCAACTGCATACTTTTTTGAAGAAGCCTCTGAGATTTGCTTAGCTTTTCCTGGACACAAGAGAAATTCATCTGAGAGGATGCTTCTTGAGATGAGGCAACCCGAGATGTATCACTAGAAATATCAAAGGAAGCAATATCACAATGGTGGTCCATTGCATCACTCCAAGGTACAAGACGTTTTCTCTCACATGAGGGGCATTCGAGCATAGACTGTGGACGGAAACGAAGCTCAGCAGAATGGAATTGCTTTTTCTTTGTATGAGAATAAGTAATAAAAACACCAAGTGGGGCAATGCCGCCCTTCAGGACCTACTTCACATCATCAACTCACTTTTATGTTTCTTGTCAAAAGTTGAGGATGATAACAAAGTATTATGTCTTCTAATTTCTGATTCTGATGAGCTGATTCCAGATGAAGAATGAGTCATATAGGCATTTGGAAAAAGTTGAAGATCAGTTGATGACACCAATGGTTTGCTAGACATCATCCAAATTCCTCCCAAGGAGATACATTGAAGGGTTTAGGTAAACCACCCAAAATTCAATCTGTCCAAATTGTATCCTATCCTTGTCTATGGCAGGCAAACTAAACCACGCTTCTCCAAAATCAAATCTTTTACTAGCTTTATCCTTTAAGAAATGTAAACAAGCAAATGAGAGGAAAATGCAATTTTGTCCTCAACAATCCTTGTTTAATATGGAACTCCTTCTAAAATTGCAGAATAAATTATGCCCAAAGTAGAACCTCCAGATAGCAGAGCTGCATTTTTCACAACCCCAGTAAACAACCCAATTTATATGAACAATTAAACATCTAGTTCTAGTGCACAATTGCACATTGAAATGTTCAAGTGAAAAATAAAAAATACCATAGTAGTACTAAAAAGCTGACCTTTAGCCGGTTTGAACTAAAATCCAACCCCAAGGTAGGAAGAGAAAATTCTAAGAAGTCCAGCGAGCTTGCAGCTTCACGTGAACGTGGACAGATAAAGCTTTACTCCGCAAACCAACAAAATTCATTGGGCAGCTAACTGCACATGCCAAAACTGAAATGCAGAAAACCCCAAAATCCTATCAAGAGAAATCATTGACAGGGCGCAACCATGATCATAAAATGTATAAAAAAAATAAGAGGTATCATAACATTGCATTTAATTCCAAGAAGAAGAACAGACCGAAATTGGCGAAACATGATAATCATTTCCCTGTTCCAGGATGGGAGAGAGAAAGAGCGAGAAAGGTGGCCAAGTCCCGACCTGTGAAAACTCAAGGACAGAGCGCTGCTGTCGTATATGAATTGGTGAAAGGAAGAAATTGGAGATCCTTCAACGCACTGAAAACGAAATCATGGCGCAAAATAATAATGTCAGATCTGAGAGGACAGATCTCTGAACAGTACTCTCTGAGTTCATTACTCCTGATCGGTTTCTTGTAATAATTAAGCAACGTAAAAGTAAAATGGAAAAGAAAATGCCAAAAGAAAAAATGTGTTGGAATGCAATACCGCAATTGTTTCTCCGTAACAGTGAAAGGGACGGAGGCAGAGATCGGCTGCACAGAGAACGAGGAGAAGCAAGGAGCGAGAAGCACAAATTTGGGGTAAAAAATATGCGAAAAAAGAAAAGTGAAACTGTGTTCCGAAGGAAAGAAGAGAAGAAAATAGAAAGGGAAAGAATTCCTCTCAGTTTCTCTCTCTTTCTTTCTGTCAGAATTTCTTCTTCTGGTTGACGAGCGATGACTCCTCGCTTCATTGGTTTCTGCCTTTGCCTCAAACCATTTACTTCCCAGTTCCTCCGTTTCTATTCCAAAAAAAAATTACGCATACCGCACTGTACAAGGCCTTTAGATTCTGAACCAAACCGGAACCAGAATCGAACCGTCGGCTCACGGCTTCAAATTTAAGAGAACTGGTTTCGGCTGGAGTTTCAAAACCCGTGGTTCCGGTCCCGGTTCCGGTGTAAACGGAAACCGCGGACAGGTCTAGGTATATCTAGGGGTTCGTGCCTTGTGGGTATGATTTCATCGATTCAGTTTAGTTAAATGATTAAATCCGAGAGTTGAACCACACATTTTGAGTTGGTTGTGGTCAGTTTCGGTTCAGCTAATTTCAATTCATTTGTATTCATTTCGTTCGGTTTTAGAATATTTTAGTCGGTTTTTGTATGTTCGGTTGATTTTTTAACTTTAAATAAATTATAAACCGTAAATCAAACTGTTGATGGATTGATTGGTTTTAAATGACCAAGATCGAACCGAATGGAATTGAACTGAACTAAAAAACAACAGAATATGTCAATTTATGACTATTATGCATACTATTGTTCTTTTGATATTGGAGACAATATCTAGTTTTCTTCTTGTTTTCATCAATTATATATTGATTTTGATATAGTTGATACTATTCCATATTCATACTATTTTCTTGTTAATGTTTACAAAAAACTTATAGGGGGCGTTTGGTTCTTTACTCATTAAAACTTTACATGTAAACTGATTACATGTAAAGTGTAGGGAGTAGGGACGTAATCAGTTTACATGTAAAATATAAATACATTGTTTGGTGAGATATGTGATCCATTTTTAAAGTACATGCAGAGTAAATCAGAACTTTTAACGCCTGAAACTGAATCAAAGATGCAATCCGGCCAATCCCTAACCATAACTTTCCCTCAATATACTTTAGATGAAGCTGCTGCTATTTGTTATAATTACCTCAGATAGAGACTTATACTTCATGAGTCATTCTCAGAAGAAAACTAGAAGAAGATTTACTACCTATCCAATGGAAATGGAGATGACATTAGATGGAGCTAATGTAACTTATTTTTTTTTTATATAAGGTGGGAATTTAAGGTGGGAATTGCTTGTGCTTCGTAAAACGTTCTTCCTTCTAGCGATGCTTTTACTGCCTTGAACATTCATTAAAAAGGGTATGGGAGCTATATTACTCATTTACTCATGAAGTTGAATAATATAAATTTGGCATCAAACTGTGTCGATGAAGAGCAGAACAGTGTTGCCGCCACAGTGAAGAAATGATGAGCAAGGTCCATCGTGAAAAAACGGTCGGCCGGCATAGGATTGTAAAATTTTAATTTGATCAATTTATATTAAGAATGTAAAATAGTTTACCACCATCCCCCCACGTAAAGTATGTTACATGATACGGTGCAAAATATTTTAAAATAGTACCCTACAGTTTACATTGAATAATCCTACCAAACGGTGTAGATTGTTTGCATCCCTACATTACTTTGCATCGTAACAAACGCCCTCATAGGGACAAGTGTGAAATACGTAGTAATATATAGAGAAAATTCCATACATAAGATCAATACATAGCATAATTTCTTATAATTTCTTAAATAACAATGTCATTGCTCTTTCCTAAAATAGAACTCATGTACTCCTATTTTGGAAAGTTTTTATTTTTTATTCTTTTAATAGTAATAAATAAGTCCTATTTAGATGAAAAAATAATTAATCATATTTTAGAACTTTATTCATGTTTAACTCCAATTTTGAATAATTTCTTCAATATAATAAAGGAGTATAATTCTTATAATAGTCTCGAAAAAAATAAATTTCACCAATTGAATTTAACAATGCCTTCTCGTAAGTCGTAAGATCAAATTTGACATTAAAATTATGTATGGATCCCAACTTAAATATCAAGGTCTTCTTTGGACCATAACTAACACGCACACCAATCTTTTGAATCCCTTAAGAAACTCTATTGATAAGTGAAAACCGTTAAAAGTGAATCCACACTAAACATATTCCTCATGTGATAGGTTTTAGGCTCAGGTCATAAAAAAGATGTGCACTTGAGAGACTTGTCCCAATCTCAAGCCTCTAAGGCTAGCTTGATTCGTCATGCAATCATTTCTTCACTTGGTTCAGGCGGCAATGTGAAAGTTAACTTATTACCAAATTTGACAATTGACAGTGTTTATAAACACACCATCCATGCACCAAAACATAAAGATACCAGTAATGCAATCCAATGAAACCAAGAAATTCAAATGAAAATTGAATCTTTACACCATCTATATTAAAATAACAAATCTCATTTGGATGGTGACATTAAACGCAATTAATAGAAGAATAGGCAAATTAAAATAATACTCTATAGAAAGGAGAAGTTCTCTTTAATAAGATAAATAAACTAATTGTGATGATACATGCACTGCAAGAGGTGATTAAAAAATGGTCTTTATGGATATCGTTGAGTTCTTTCAAAAATTGTAGCTTTTGGACAAAGAACTTTATTCGCCCAATGTCAATGTTCAATCTCAGTCTATGAGTATGAAGAGGAGGCAGGTAGAGGCGCAAAATTGATGGGTAGACTAGAAAAACAGGATAGAAACACCGAGGCCAATGCCCAAAAACTAAGCTTATTGACTTTTTGGATTTTAATTGTCTCAAATAAAATGTCAGGTGAAACTGCGATTTACGAAACACACATATTAGTTGATTGATGTGGTCAAACAACCCATTAATAGTCAACTAGTCAAAAAATAGATGCTAAACTATTAATCAAACACCCGTAATATGTGGAGTCTTTTTTACCAATCTATCATACAGTCTTTTTATATCAATTGTTAATTCGACCGAAACAACCATCAAAGAAAAAGGTTGAGAGAAGAGATGATAGAATTGCTTGTTTTATTTTTTCAATTTCTTAATTTTTCGTAAAAAACAAGAAATTATTCCTCAACCTCGTAGAGCTAAGTTTTTTTACCTCAAAGATCTAAACATTAAGTCGATCATTTTTATTCAAATTTCGGAGAGAATCGATCGTAATAAATTTAAAAGGCATGAACCAATTGTTTGATTTGGAAAAGAAGGACAAAATTGAAGCTTCATATTTGAACCAAGAACTAGGTGATGACGTGTAAGCAACCATGAATTCATGATGATTTCTCTACTTAAGGTCTAATTTCACGTACAACTTCATATTGATAGTAGGGTTTATGGAGGTTTATTAGGGAGTGACATCGATCATCCGTGTTTATAAGAAGTTATGAGTATTTTTAGTGTGGTTGTCAAAAAACAATATATAAAAAATTATTATTTTGCACTTATGTGGTCCATTTAATGTCTCACTGAAGTATATGACTTTGTATATCACACTATTGATGTCCAATTTTGGTTTATATCCCTTATATTAAACAAATTACACACAATGCATATACTAAATATATAAAGGGGAACCAAGAGATAAATGTCAAACCTCTCAACCCATCAGTTGTGCTACCTACCTATATGTTGTCAAATTTAACTGACGCATGAAATAAGAAAATAAAAAAGTGTGATTAAGGCTTATGCACAAGTGACAAGAGTCACAAATATGTTAATCTAAAGACTAAACACCAGTGTTTGTTTAATGTTTTTAATATATTAGACTACGCCGCACTTTAAATATCCTTTTAAGAATGTAGATAATATTGAATTACATTGGTGTCTCATATGGATTTAATGAAAGTAATTTTATATGAGATTATCATGGCAAAAAACTACCAACAAATTTTAGTATTTATCGATCATATACACATAATGATATGAATATTCTAAGACTATATCAGCAAGTGATGATTATGTTTAACGAAATTACTTGTTAGAATGCACACAAATGGTTGTAAAACGGGTGTATCCATTATCTCTTGGAGCATATACGAGAGAAATATGTGTAATATGTAAATGTTTGCTCATCAAGAATAGTATTATAGTGGGTTTGAGATTAACAAGGTGATTGTTCAAGTACCAAATAACAATGACACCAATTCTATAAACAAGTAGATATAATAATGTACTACTCCCTTATATGATGATTGCACATATCATATGGGGAGGATTCATGTGAAAACCCTTCTAAAATGATAACTCGAAACTTTTAATCTCAACCTTTCTCTTTTTATAACCATTGGTTATTTTTCACATGTGGACATATTCATAATTACACTAAATACAAATGGAGCTTTTTTACAATCAATCATAAATAATATATGAATGTCATCTTGTCAATATTAGTCATTGAAAAATTGAATGATGGAGAGAAGTTCTCATTTAAAAAGGGATTTCATCTTAAGAGGAGTTCTCATAAGAACCCTCCTCTATCATTGCATACTATCAATGTTTACCGAATTCCTATGTGTTAAGAGTCGGTCTAATGCATGTTTTTATAAAGCTTCTTTGATTGTTGAATATATATTTCCCTATGATAATTAACCAAATTACCAAAGAACTTGCATTAGTCTAAGAAAATGATCAATGAACTCGGATTGATATATGTATAACGAAATATGTATGTATGTGAAAACAGTTGCATGCTATTTGATTGGGACATGGGGTGCTTTAGAAAAACGAATTACATATTGTAGGCATGCAATTATTGGGACACTTGAATGTGTTTTGAACTCCAATTTTTTTATCTGGATAACATAAGAAAGAAACTCTCTAGGACCACATTTAAATAGTGTCCATTTTGATTTTTTCAATTAAGAAAGTTATATATGAGATTATGGAACAAGAATTTTGCCTTCTGCATTGATATTTTTTTAAAATTAACACATTAAACTACACTTTACTAGAAATTTATTCATAGAAGACTATAAATTTCTACTTGTAGTAATACATATTAATATCAGCCAAGAAGCAATTATATTTTTTGTCCCAGTAGAACAATTTTATTTTATAATAGACTACATATAATTTAATAAGTGTTTTCTTAAATATTACTATAATGAAACAATTTATTTCTTAAGAGGTGATTACTACTACCTTTGGATAAAAAATGTGCCGACTAAAGTAATAAAACAAGAAATGTATGAATGTCACAATTAATTTATTATATATGTTAATATAATGATCATATTTTTATTACTGTCAATTTATTATGCCACTACAAGTTTCGCGGCATTGTCATCGTCACTAGTGTCAGTGTAGTTGGGGAGCATGCCATTGTGACTGTTAGTGACCTCGGCTACAATGGTGGCAGTGGGGATAGGGCAGGTGAGAGTCACATTGAGATTATAATTCGTATTTCTTAAATTATTCCCTTTGTTTTTTGAAATTTGGCCAAGTTTGATCGGCAAGGAAAATAGTAAACTAAATCTATGTGCTTGAGGTTTTTGTAGAGGAGAAAAAATAACAGAAATCACGAATTAATCGATTAATAGTGAAAGTGTCAAAAGTGTTTGGTTAATAAAAACATGAAAGATGACAAAGTTATAAGGGATGAAAAGAGTAAAACAAATAGATAAGTAACAATAACTTTGTGCTTTAATAATATGATTTAATGCGCCAAAACCCTTTCCAATATATAAATTATATGCACATTAGTCTTTTGTGATTTAAAAATGCGACAAACATCTCTGTTGCAATTGCTCGATAAGTTTTTTTTTTTTTTGAATTTTTGTGTAGTTTAGAGATCTTGATAAATTGGCTTGCATATTCAATCATAGTATTAACACAAGCGACTCCGAAACTATTAAGTTTGTTTTTGGAGGGATTTTGTGCATGGTTGATCATAATATAGGAGGATTTGCCGCATTTTTAAAATCAAAAGGGGATAATACACAAAATTAATATTACACGCGGGGTTGGTGTTAAACCTCGACTGAAAATAATCTAATTAAAAATAGAGTGAATTCCCTAAATATGATTAAAAATGTTACAAATGCAAAAAAATTGGACTTGTTGTTTTAAATTTTCCAAATAGGAGTAAATATGTGTTACAAATGCAAGTGTTTGGACTGCCACCACTTGCTGCCGGTCACCAAAGCTCTGTTGCCTATAGCCAAAAATCTGCCGCCGCCATCAAACTGTTCCACCACCAACGGACTAACCTTGATTATGCAAGGAATCATGGGCGGGTCTACTATTGATCCAAAGTGTTCCCTTGACCACTCAATTTTTTTTAAATGTAAAAATATACACCAATACATTTAATATCATTATTTAGTGTTCACTAAAGTTTTAATTGTAAAAGCTTTTGAACACCCAAAATGAGAATGCTAAGTCCACTACTCCAAGGAATCATGGGGACAATTGATTGTACGACTAAATTACTAATCAAGGAATTTTATCAATTCGGGACCTGAAAGATGGATGAATTATCAATTCTGGACCTGAAAGATGAAATGCATCGGTATATGACCCGAATGATGAAAAACTATCAATCTAGGACCTAACATTTCATAGGTCTTGATTTATTTAATTTTTTATTAATTCCTTTGCTAATATTTGGTGAATCTTTCTTCACAAAAGTTTATTAGTTTGATACAACTAAATAATATTTAATTTTTTAAAATAAAAAAAAGTAATAAAATTTATGAAAACTTAGGTCCTAAATTGATAGTTTTCAATCATTCGAGCCCTAAATTGATAGTTTTTCATTATTCGGGTCCTATACTGATACATTTCATCTTTCAGGTCCAGGATTAATAATTCGTCTATCTTTCGGGTCCTGGATCAATAAAATTCCACTAATCAATTATAGGATCCTTAATTATATTTGGAGTAGAAAGCCAATGTTTATTCCTATTTATGAAATAAAAAACACTGAGTCTTATTTGTATATTTATGTTTAGATTTGCTCTAATTCGAGACAATTTCTTTTAAATATATTGTGATTGTGCTTGTTCTTATATTCCTAGCACAGAATCGCACCGGTTGGTCAAATATCATAAGATTACCAACAAGATGTTAGCTTCCACAATGGGGGTGTTTGGTTAATGGCCTATCAGCCATTTTTTGGCTGATTTGACTATTATTTGGCTTTTTGACCAGATAAATAGCTCATAGAAGTGTTTGGTTAATTGACTTTTTTACTTAGCCTTTTGTTCCAAACAGCCAAAAACAGAAAAGCCAATAAATATGGCGTTTAGGTTTTGGCTTTTCGGTATTTATCATTACATTCCTATTTTACCCACGAGTCCCTTTCTCTTTCGATAAAGGCCCTAATGATTTCTTTTCGTATTAGCCGCACTTCTCTGTTTAATCGACATCCACTCAGCTTAACATCGTCCACCAGGGTAAAATTGAGCTGTGAGAGCAACGCAGGGTTGGAATTCGTAGTTGTGAAATCCATGTTTAAGTGGATGATACTTTGGAGGTGAACCTAATCTTTGGGAGATAAATGATCATAAATATTTTAGGATATGTGTTTAATATACGTAGTATTTATTATTCTCTATATACTACGGAGTACGTATGTATCATATTAATTAAAATATTTGTTAAAATAAAATATTATTTGTGTTTATACTTTTTTAGTTTTTAAACTAACAAAAAACGCAGTACAAGTAGTTGTACAAATTACATTAATTAAATTTTTATTGATGTCCTTAAAAGTCATTTAACAAGTTATCAGATGATTGTACACAACCACTTTATCAAACACCATTTTATAAACAGATAATTCTATCAGCCAATCAAAACAGTCAACTGAACCCGCTGTCATCCATCAGCCAACACAATCAGCCAACAGCTAACAGCCAACTGCCATTTGCCAAACACCCCCAATGTCCTTTGAAGCCGAGATGAACGGTTATACTAGAGGTGCATGCACTTGTAATTTTTTTTTTCTACAAAAGAGGTATGTTGCAACAATATTTTATTTAACACAATACATCATTTTTACATCAACTATGATTATACAAAGGCACATACTTTGTAAATTAAATTTATTTGTACTTGTATCATTTTCCATTTAAAAAATTCTTCTCCTTAGTAATTTGAACTAAGATCTCCCACATAAGGAGGTCTGGAGTATAGGTAATGGTCCACTTGGACCACTAACGCTTATCAAATATACTACAGTATTTTCTAATATCACATCCATTTGGCATAAATTATAAGTTTTCAATTAACAAATACATAGTACGTAGTATTAAAATTCAAAATATGGGAAAAAAATTAAATTCTATTTTCTGATGATAATTACTAAAATTAACATGATCGAAGTATTTATTGTTTATTGCAGAGCATATATATAATATATAGTTCTTAAAATGGAAACTAACTCTGAAAGAAATTGCTTCAAATAAAACTAAAACATAGATAAATGCACAAATACGGCTAACGATGTCTATGTTTTAGTTTTATAAATAAAACATAGATAAATGCACTAAAACATAAAAAATCTAAACATATTTTAAAAAATAGTAATGATAGTCATATTTGTACACTTTGTCTATGTTTTAGTTTTATCTAAAGAACTTTCTCTAGCTTTAAATTATAACCACCACCACCACTCATTAACTAAGAATAATTTGTACATTAGAAATAATATCTAATAATACCAACTATTTAAATATAACAAAAAGTGATACATATCTACTTATCAACAAAAATTCAATCATACTTTAAAAAATAGAAATTATATCATTTAATTCATTGAGAACTAATATAAAAATATCAAATAAATGACATCATTTCAAAATGACTTTTATTTGATGATTTGATATAATTTTTTTATATTTTGGATGGCTAGACTTCTCGTCTAAAAGTGGCTCATATTATTTTTGTTATATATTCAAGTAATTGATATTTTTCGAAATTATTTTCAAAATGTGTATTATTATTTATGTATGAGTAGTACTCCACGGTAGTTGGCCGCTACATACTCCCTCTGTTCAGAAATTAACTTCTACATTTCTTTTTGAGTAAAGGGTCAATTTGGTCCTCGAAGTTGCAAAAAAGGCGTCAAATAAGTCCTTATATAGAAGATTCTGTCCGGACGTGCCATTTGAGGTGGCTCCCGGTGGAATTTTGTGATATTTTTTTTTGAGCATCTTATTCATTAAGTCTAGTTTACTCATACCAAGTTTTAGCTAAAAATTCAATCGGGAAGACATTCAAATGAATTCTTGAAGATAACAGCGCTTGTAACGGCACATGTATCTTCAAGAATTCATTTGAATGTCTTCCCGATTGAATTTTTATCTGAAATTTTGTATGAGTAAACTAGACTTAATGAATAAGATGCTCAAAAAATTTCATAAAAAAATTCCACCGGGAGCCACCTCAAATGGCACGTCCGGACAGAATCTTCTATATAAGGACTTATTTGACCCCTTTTTTGCAACTTCGAGGACCAAACTGACCCTTATCCCATTTCTTTTTTGAGATGTCCCAAAATTAACTTCCAATTTCACTTTATTTCTACTTATGGTAAGTTTTTACTTTCAAAGTACTCATTTACTATTTACTTTTACTACTCATTTACCCCCATTTAATTAATTTGGACCACTATTTCTCTTTATTATGTAAGGGTACTCTTGGAAAGTCAACTTTTATTTTTTCTACCTAAATCCCCGTGAAGTCAAACACGGGAGTTAATTGTGGGACGAAGGGAGTATTATTTACTGTTAATTCCCTTTGCAAAATTGTAAGAATAAAAACCCATTCCAAATAGGACTTTACTAGTACGCAATTGAAAAGAATAAATTCCACTTTTGGTTATACGAGTTTTAGGCAATTCTACATTTAGTCCACATCTTTCACTTTGCCTACTTTTGATCTACGACTATTGGGTTTTCGCTCATATATGGTCCTTCCGGCATTGTTGCCGATGGTTAAAATTGCCGAAAAAGGACCACAAACGGTTAAAAACATTAGTCAAGTACCAAAAGTAGATAAAGTGAAAGACGTGCACTAAAAGGTAGAATTAGGACAAAACTCGTAGAACCAAAAGTGAATTAATTCCAATTGAAAATGTAAATGCCACCAAACCACAAATTGATACTACTACAATGAAAGTCTCTCCACCTATTTGTAATATTAAAGGGAACAACAGTTGTGCTCTTTCTAATCAATAAAATCATGTACAACAAGAAATTGTGTATGTTTCTTTTCATTTCCTACTCCATCAAGAATCCAAGATTGAAACGCTTGATATCTTTCTTCTAGATCTTTTTCCTTTCATTCCTCTGTATCAAGATCTGAACTTGGGCTTGATGGTGCAATTCTACCCTGTGATCCTTCCTCATTTTCAATTTCTTCCATGTCCTGTCAATAACAATTCTATAAATCAACTTTTGTCTAAATGTGTTAAAGAGTAATTATTGTGCCTCTTAATTTGACCAAATAATTGTTCAAAGTTATTAAGATGATGTAGTCATGTATATTTAATTAAGAAATTGCTGAAATTAAGAATAAAATATGGATAAAATTAAAAAATGTGATTAAATAAATGTTTATTCACAAAGTAGAACATATTTAGTTATATTAAAAACATACTCCCTCCGTCCCCTTTTAAATATCCCGTTTTACCATATTGGGATGTCCCTATTTAAATGTCACATACCTTATTTGGTAAAGTTTGTGTGACACAAAATCATTCTTACTTTATTCTTACTTTATTCTTACTTTATTCTTACTTTATCAATTAATATCAACCACACAAACCCACTTTTCTTAAAACCCGTGCCACCCTCCTCTGGGACATTTAAAAGGGGACGGAGGGAGTAAATATTAAGAACTTCCCAAACTATGAGTGAATATGTCACGTTTTAGGACCTTTCAAAAAAAAAGTCATGTTTTGGGAAGAAAGATGCTTAAGCACCAAACTACTACGTAGTATATGTGCTTAATAATGACTAATTTTGTCTCTATTTCAAGTTAATGTACTCCTTTTAAGGAAATTCACCCTAAGTAATAATCAGGTGCCAAAACACTATCCTCTCTTCAATAAAAATAGAATTTCAAAAAGTAAAAAAAAACTGATTTCAAAACTCAGCAAAACTAAAACTAGGAAGCTGGAGAGGTAGTATTTGACTTGATCGAACCTAAAATTGCTCTCAGAGATTTAAGAACTTCCCAATTATCCAAATTCCAAACAGCTAATCCATTATGGTAACTCTAAGAAGTAGAAAATCAAAACCAGTCAAAGAATTTTTAGGTTGAAGTAATATTAAGATTAGGGATATATATGATACTACGTAGAATAAACACGAATAATGACATGAATGAATGATGTGTTTACCTTGAATTGATCTTCCTTCCCCTTTTTTTCTTTCTCCTTATCTCGAAGCGATCGAATAGGAGATATTCTCTGTCAAGTAAAGTAATCCTTAATGAGTTTGAGGTAAAGAGAAATCGCAGTCTATAATTGATAATTGAGTGAAGAAGGAATCGGCCGATTCATACCATACAAGATAGCCGGAGCTCCTTCAATCGGAAAAGGCGATCGACCTCCAGCTCAAGCTGCTTCTGAATCTCTCCTCTGTTTATCAGCTCCTGCATCTGCAAATCCATCACCGCCGCCCGCTCACGGAGCATCTTCTCCGTTCTCTGCTTGTCGATCCTCATCCTCTCCAGCTTCTCCCGTATGGAGCTGAGCTCATCGGCCAGCGACGAGTCCCGCAGTTCGATTTCACCGTGCGGCTTCCCCTTTCCCGCCGCCCCCGCCTGAAGCGGATGGACATTTTCCTTGTTTGAGATGTGGTACAGTGAAATGTCGAGCAGGTCGTGTTTTAGCTTGGGTTTGATCGCTTCATCGGGGAATTGATTCGCCGGAGTGTTCCTTATCTGGAGATGCTTCCGGCCGGTTTTCTGGCGTTGGATCTGGTTTCCGACCACCGGAGATTGTGCTAACATTGTTGAGACTACTCAATTTTGAAATCTTCTAAGTCTTTTGTAGAGAAGAGGGCACTATTTCAATTTTGAAAAAAGGAAGAGCCGAGTAACGGCTAGCCCAGCACAAAGCATCTTATGTTATTTTTTTGAAGGGGGAAACTGAAAAGGGGCAATGTCCCCATTTACTTTGACTCATTAGTTGGAGTGATACTGTTTTTAATAAAAAATTGGGATATTTTGACTTTGCACCCTGTTTTTGGGTGATATTGGATTTTGCATCCCATTTTCAAAACTTTTAGACTTTGCACCCTATTTCCCCTAAAATGTCTTTGCCTTTGCACCCCATTTAAGAAATTTTCTTCACAAAATGTTGTAGATAGGGTGCAAAGTCTAAAAGTTTTGAAAATGGGGTGCAAAGTCCAATATCACCCAAAAAGTGGGGTGCAAACTCAAAATTCCCCTAATAAATTCTCTGACCCCATTTGATCTACTGTTTTTTGCATTTGTTTTCTTATTACGTAGTGGTAATATTTTGTGAAAATTAACATTGTCTTTCTTAATTCTTTGCTTTTCTTTGAAGCTTATTTCCATTTGACTAAGATGGAGTTACTTGTCAAAGGGAATATGGAATTTATGAAATTCAATAACCTTAAAGTACAAAAAAACCACAAACACATAAGTTATCACGTTAATGTGTTAGTATATTCCAAACTTAACTTGTTAAGTTTAGTCTTAACATGTTTTCGGGTCACATACATGTATTAATACTTTAATTGATTTTGTATATATTTGTTCACGTCAAGTTAAGACCATAGAAATAGAATGCTCCTCAGTTCATATACAACTTGATTGGGTGAAAGTATTTTTTAAAAATTGAGAGACATATCTAATTTAGACGGATCTGACCCCGCCTTCTACATAACCATGACAACACACAATAAGCAAAAGGTTATCCACATAAGAATCTCCCTTCTTAAGTAGGATTAGGCATATTGATAACTTAACAATGAGTAGCAAAATACTACATTGGTGACACTAGTTCACATGTCGTAAAACGTAATCCGGAGTAGGGCTGTTAACGAACCGAGCTTTTATCGAACTATTCGAGCTCGAGCTCGGTTTCGAACCTAACAAGCCGAGCTTAACGAGCTTTCAAACTCGAACCCGAGCTGAGTTTTAAGTTCGAAAAGTTAATCGAGCCGAGCTCGAACATAGTAGTATTCGGCTCGGTTCGAACTCGATCCTATCGAACACCCTAAAATTTTAAATATAATTTATATATATTTCAAAATTTAAATATAATTAGTATGAGTTTATGATTTTAAATATGATTATTAACAAACCGAATACTTGTCGAATCATTCGAGCACGAGCCTATTTGTCACTTTTCTATTAAAATAAGGTAGATTCTATGTACCCAAAAAGTACCGCACCTTTGTCCACATGGATCAATCAGAATATTGCAATTGAATTATTTAAGTCTAAATTAAAATTGATATACCTATGTGGACCAATCAAGCGAATGGTAGGTACGGTATTCCTTTTTTTAAATGGGTACCGGAATTCTCACTTTAAAGTAACTAGTTTGTGGTTCTGCACATTTTTCTCTCCTCTGCACAAATTTCAACCACACAATTTTTACTTTTCTTATTCCTCACCTACTTTGCACTTGACAAAGTCCACCGGAACGGAGGAAATATAAATAGATTTAAGTATATTGTTATAAAAAACGATTGAATAATAATAAAAATGTGTACAAATTTTATACGGAATATTACAAGAATAATAATGTGCTAAAGAAAATGTTTTTTCCCCTAAAAGGAGTGGATATTGGATAATAAACCCAAGGGTACCACGTGGAAGAAATATGACCTTTACTGACAATTTCATACGTAGTAAGTGAAAGACTGATTCTTGCCCAGAAAGACGAGCTGCTATCTTTCATGGCTTCCTTGCTCTCCCCAGGTACTTCAACTATCTTCAACCAAAATCACCCCAAACCCTTTTCTTTCTCCCCATTAAAACCCACATCAACTTCCCTTTCCCTGTTCCCCCTTTCCAAGAGAAAACCCCTCTCTTTCAATGCATTCTTTGACGACATTTCAGATCGTCTCACAGTCATCTCCTCAGATTTACCCATTTCTCTGTCTAAACTACCCGGGTACACCCAATTTCTTAGTGTGACCGAGGAACTGCCCGAAGGGCAGAAATGGGGTTTACTCTTTTTTTCTGGAATGACCTGGATATACTTGACTGCCAGGCCAGGTGTGCTCATAGGCGCCATTGATGCGTACATTCTTGCCCCTCTGCAAGCTGGTATAGACAGTTTGAGTGGGGTGAGGAGACTGAAGATGAGTGATTTCGTGGTTGGGGACAGAATAGGGGAGGGTTCATTTGGTGTTGTGTATTCTGGTCTGGTTGCTCCAAAGAATGTAACCATTGATGAAAGAGTCAAGAAAAGAGGAGGTCAAAGGGCTTTGACTATTGATTCAAGTTTTAAACAAAAGGTTATCCTTAAGAAGGTAGGTATGTAAGTTATAAAAACTTAAATAGCTGGGATTGTAGTATTCAGTTAAAGTTCGTTTGGTAATCAAAAGTTGACTATACTTTTTCTAAGCATTCTAACAGAATAGGTAGTTGATTATTGAATTTTTCCTTTATCAAGTCATTTGGCTAATGATTTGCTTGATTAGTGGATTTTCCTTTGTTACAAAAACAGGATAAGTAGCTTCTGAGGGTGTTAGCCTGTTAGGGTAGCTGAAAAATCAGATTTAATAGTCAGTTAAATAAGCTTAATGATTATAATCAGAATCAATTTTTATTTGAACAAATGTGCTGAAATTTGGTGTGTAAATGATTAATTTCCTTTAAATTTGAAGGTGTTATATAAAAACGGAATGCTGAAAATTAATCATAAGCTAAACATTTCTAACTTCTCAAAAACGGTTAAAACTCATGATAGAAAGATGTTCTAAGAATAGCAGAATGTTTATAAGCATGATTAAAGGAGAATTGGAGTTTGCACTCTAATGTTTCATCGAAATTTAAGTTTGCATCATGTTTTCAATATCATTAATATTTATACTCTAAAATTTAAAACTTTTCACCCAACATCTCATACTTGTAGATTTTTTAACTTCGGGTGCAAATATTCATGATTTTGAAAATTGGGTAAAAACTCGAATTTGGGGGGATTTGGGGTGCCGAGTCCTATTCAGCCCCATGATGAAATTTTCTAAAACAGTTGAAATTAAAAAAAAAAACTAAACATTGGTTTCGCTTACAAGTTCTGACTTGAACATTTCATTGAAATGGATTTTATCAACCACCATATTCAGCCATATAATTTGAGTCAAATAACCCTTACCAAATGAACAGTTAGAGTACACGTTAAGGAATATAAATGAGGACATGTATATAAGATGCTCAAAAGTTAAAGAATGCCTTCCCGATTGACCTTTTGACCTTTTTATGTAAGTTCGAGGGCCTATCCGACCATTTTTCCCTATAAAGTGAAAGAAGATAAGCAGGCATCCCCACTTTTCCCTATATTCTGGTGCACTTTGATTTATTGTAGTCTTGAATATATAGGTAAAACTTGGGGTTCAAGGTGCGGTTGAATGTGGTGAGTTTGAAGAATGGTTCAATTACAGGCTGTCAAGAGCTGCACCAGAGACATGTGCCAAGTTTCTTGGAAGCTTTATTGCTGAGAAAACCAATTCAAAGTTTACCAAGGGTGAGAAATGGCTTGTCTGGAGATTTGAGGTACTTCAAAGACAATTTTCAGAGGGAAAAACACACTTCAACACGCTCTAGGAAAGTAAAATAGAGAGAAAATACATTTATGGAATCGGAAGGAAAGAAAATATGAGGAAAATGTGAAAAACAAAGCAATTTTTCAAACTAATAAATTTATTTCGATAATTGTTTATATTAAGACCTGAGTTTCTTTTCTAAAAAGTTGTTCTCATGAGAAGACAATTCGTTTGGATTGTGCATCTTTTTTTTTTTTTTTATGGTAGACACACCCTTGCGGTTCTGAAATTGTTGTCTTTGAGCCATGCAATATTTTATAAGCGCACATACCCTCACAGCCAAATACCTCGGCTGGACCGCAAGACTAACTCCTCAATAATTTAAGCCCATGTTATTAGTTTATTTTGTTGTATAGGAACTAAGAAATCTAAATATAGATTACAAATTAAAAAAAATACAATTGCAGTTTTCTAGTAAAACCAAAGTTTCTCTTCCTTTTCCCAGCATTTCTTGGACCTAAGCATATCCTTGAAGTGTATTGATATTGATGTTGCAGGGAGATGAGGACTTGGCTGATTACATGAAGGACCGTACCTTCCCTTTGAACTTAGAGTCTGCAATGTTTGGCCGTGTGTTACAAGGGATGGAATCCATCAAGCGCAATGCACTAATAATCAAGCAGATTATGAGACAGATTATTACTTGTCTGAAAAAGATCCATGACACGGGGATAGTCCATCGGGATGTGAAACCATCCAACTTGGTAGTAACAAAAAGGGGACAAATCAAGCTCATAGATTTCGGAGCAGCCACAGATTTACGGATTGGGAAAAACTATGTTCCGAACCGAGGCCTTCTCGATCCCGATTATTGCCCTCCTGAACTGTATGTAATGCCTGAAGAAACCCCCAAACCTCCACCAGAGCCTATTGCTGCTCTTCTCTCCCCATTTTTATGGCAGGTATGGTTAAATGTTATCTAACATAACAAAGTTATCTATAACCCCAGATAAGGCTTGGTTTTATGGGTCAGACACACAATATTGCTCTTATAATTTCCACGAAAATGGTATCAGAGTCTTATTATTGCCCATGCTATGTGCTTGTTAATCTCATCCCAATCTGGAAATTAGCTATATTAACCCACCATATAACAGTTGGACCTTCTAACCTTTACCTCGGGATAATTAAAAATAGAACGGTACACGTTCTAGATAAGGTATCTGTGTTGTCTTATTTGGATGAGACAAAAAGTATCATACGATCTATGGATCTAGATGAGATGTCTCATTCTATGGTTGTGAGATGGTGGATGCGGCCAAAGAATGTGGGGTAATAGAATTTATTTGCTAAATATGAAATTTAAAATAAATCTATAAGACTGTGAGTTGCTCCTCCAACTTAACTATGTCAGCGAATAAATATGCTTTTCAACTTTCTTTTGGAATATGATAGGTACACGGTAAAACAGATAGTAAATTGACGGTAATCTGAGTTTAACAGGTGCGGAAATAAAAGAAAGAAATCGAGACTCTTCGAGAGGCCTCACTCTCCCAGCCTAATTCCAACTGAATTCCAGCCTACCCTCTCCCTCTTCTACTCCTTCTATTTATTCTTTTCCAAATGAGGCTTCCCTCAATCTGTCTAATTATTTGGCCCAGCCCACTATTACATTTTATTAAAATATTTTAGCTCATAAGTCCAGGTCTCTATCATCACTCCCCCCTTTGACAACCACCTTGTCCTCAAGGTGGGGAGTAAGAGCAGCTATGCCATCCAGCTTCATCCTCGTGCCCCTTCCTTCCCAGTACCTCTCTGATTTCAGATCCTTTAGCTTCGGTACTTGAACCTTTGTCATCCATTCCTCCTGGCCTTTGCTAAAAGTTTCCCAAAAATCATCCAAATCTGGTAGTTGTCTCCATTGAACCAAAATTTCTGTATTTCCCTGTAATGCAAAAGATTTGACTCCTCCTGCATGCTCTTGATCCTTTTCAATGACATAATACTCTTCAATGCATCCAGCAGATCTGTACCCAAATCCACTATATTCTGCATATCCGTTTTGATCAACTCTGCTGTAAAGCCACTGAGTTCCAGTAGCAGGACAGTCCATGGATATTATTCTGCCATCGATCCCATGAACCACTTTTAACTTCCAATCCTCACCTTTTGATACATCTAGATCATTACCCAAAAATGAGTTGAAGAACTCCAGTGAGCCTCGAGATGCATCCAGGATGGCACATCCAATAGAAGCAGGTACAGCCGCAACCAAAGTCCCCATGGGAAGTAACCGAACCTCCACACCCCTCCGGGTAGAGTTTCGAGCACCTTCAGTGCTTTGTTGATTGGAACCTTCACCCTCAGGGGCTCCACAAACATCTTGTCCCGGTTTCAGCGAAGCAGTAACATGTGAGAATATGCCAATTTCTGTTCCGATTACGAAAAAATGTGACTGGTCCATTATGAGATTGGGCTCAGTGGTAGATACAAAAGCATCAGGCCCAACATTCATCATAGTAATATTGGTTTTCCACGCCCGTGCTTGAATCCTCCTCTCTGTTGTATATATGTCTTTTACCTGATCCTCCAGTTTATGCACAATTACCTTTTGCCATCTTTTGCTATCCAATATTGTCAGCCTCAAGACAACATAGGTAATAAAAATATTCACCCATTCATCATTATAAAGTCTTGTTGACCCCAACAGATCCTGATACATGCTTAATGAATAGCAATTAGTGTTCTTCACAGCACAAGATTCTAACACCCCGAGGGACTGAACTTCAAGAGCGGCCTCCCGTCCATTAGTCATCATATGTACAGTTCCACATCACTTCAGAGAGTTGTAAAAGTTTAGCCACCGAAGCCTCTTGCCAACAAGAAAATCATTTAAATAATCTCTGAGGAGGGAATGCAAGTGGGTCCTGACAAGCTCTCTGCTGGTTTCGTTGTCCAACAATGCTCTTAAAGATCCAGGAACATTCAATCTTCTGTAACTAACTTCAATATTCCCTACTCTTGTCAACCACTCCCTTTCCAGTACTATATCAGTTCCACCCGGTTCTAGTAAAAAAGTGTGAATGATAATTAAACCCTGCACCCATATCTGTAAGCTTTTACATATACCATTATTGAAAACCTGTTCCCCATGCTCCATCTCCCTCAGCAACTTAGGTGTTGTGTTATAGACCAGCTCCATATCTTTAACCAATTCCTGTGGGACAAGCTTGTGAGTAGCTACACAATCAATACAGATTACCACGATTTTGCCTCCATCTTGGTCATTTAATTGTCCTGGCACCCAGAAGGCCTTTTGCGTTGTAATTCCCTCTTTACTCCGTTGTCTTTCTATCTCAGCCTGTTGATTGTTACTCGTAGGTGTCCTTCCCCTCAATCCTTCCACCCAATGTTTAGGTTTGTTCATACAGCCCCCTTTTTCCTTCCATCCTCTCATGTCTTCAACTCTGTACTTTCCTCTCCTTACAGCCCTGTTCTTCTCTTCCAACAACAGGGCTTTATCCCCGAATTCAGAAACGTATTCATAATGACAGTGTTGCAACTCTGCTTTAGTCTCTTTCATTAAGCATGTTATGAAAATTCTTGTTAACCTTTCTGCATATGTGTGCCTCAATGAATCTACCAGGAGCTTGAATGAGTTTTGAAGCAAGTTTGGGGAGCCAATAGCTCTTGTAGCCACAGAACGTACTCCAGGTATAAGGGCCTGAGGTACTTCTGGCTCAAAACACTCTGCCTGTTCTCCATTTTTTCCAGGGTCACCAGTACCGACCATGGACAGCGGTTTCTTCTCCAGAGAAGAATTGTCATCTTCTCTAGCGGAATTTTGCTCTAGATTGGCGACCTTCTGAACATCCTCAGCACTGTTAGGACCCAAATGGACTCTCTCGTCTTCTACCTTTTCTCTGGGGCGCGTAGAAAAAATACCTTCCTGGGAAGGTTGCCGCTGATTATCTGCCTCCTGAGGGGAGGTTGAAATTTGCGAATAGGGATCAGCTGGCGATAGAGCTTGTGAACTGGGGACATCTTCGGGTGGCGAAGTTGGCGAACTGGGAGTAGTTGCTTGCGACTGAGACCAAACCTGCGAACTATTAGAGTCGGTCTGCGATGACGATGAAGCTTTTCTCTTCGAATTCTGGCAGCGTCGCACGGTCCGCGATGGTCCACGCCGGCGACGTTGTTGGCGCAACTTGGTGCGAAACTCATCTAGCCAGATCCTCCACTTTTTCTCCCAATCACTTTCCACCTTTTCCCTGCTCTTCACGCGGTTCTCCTTCTCCTGGTTTGAGCGCTTCTCCTCCAGGTTTGAGCCCTTCACCTTCTCCAGATTTGAACGGTTCTCCCTGTTTGAATGCCTCTCCAGTTTTCCGCGCGAACCAGAGGCGGTCAGTTCTGACCGTCGATCTTCTTTGCGCAAACCAGAGCGCTTCTCCACGCTTCCCGGGGTCGACTGCTCTGATACCATTGATAGGTACACGGTAAAACAGATAGTAAATTGACGGTAATCTGAGTTTTACAGGTGCGGAAATAAAAGAAAGAAATCGAGACTCTTCGAGAGGCCTTACTCTCCCAGCCTAATTCCAACTGAATTCCAGCCTACCCTCTCCCTCTTCTACTCCTTCTATTTATTCATTTCCAAATGAGGCTTCCCTCAATCTGTCTAATTATTTGGCCCAGCCCACTATTACATTTTATTAAAATATTTTAGCCCATAAGTCCAGGTCTCTATCAGAATAATTAAACACATAATGGTAAAGTTGGAAGTTGAAACAAATATACATTTGAACCATGTAATAGAAGACATATATATGCATACCTGATACCCTTTATGTCCAATAGTTGAGAGTATATACATAGTACGTACTACGTAGTATATGTTATCTATTATCTCCGTTCCACTAACATTGGGATATGAGGAGGTGATGCGATTATTAAGAAAAGTGAGTTCATGTGATTGATATTCAATTGAATAAAGTAAGAATGATTTAGAGTCACACAAACTTTCCAAGACAATCTTAGTAGGACGGACCAAAAAGGAAAGATGGGACAATCTGAGCGGGACGGTGGGAGTATTTTATAGTTCAAGAGTATATTTATTTTAACTTTAGTTTTTTTTGTATTTAATTGTTGTTGGTAGCCTTTGCGGCCCTAGGGTAATGTTGTTGTTATTGTTGTTGTTGTAATTGTTTCAAAAAAAAGTTGAGGGGCATTTTTATTCTTTATTCGTATCAAGATATTACTCATTAGTCATAACTACCCACAATATATTAACATGTAGTACATGTATCACAAATTTTATAAGTTCGTACTTCCTACCCTTATTGCAAGTTGTAAGGTTAGAGACTCAAGCTCCAAACCTGATGTGCTCTTGGGTTTATTTGGCTTATTTAAATTTAAAAGTTATAGTGGGGTAGGGAGTGGAGCAATGGTATATAATTGAGTTTATTTTAGCTAAAACTGATTATTCTGTTTATTTGTTTATTTGCAGCTGAACAGTCCAGACCTTTTTGACATGTATTCTGCTGGGATAGTTCTCCTGCAAATGGCTATACCGAGCTTCAGGTCCCCGCCAGGTCTGAAAAGGTTCAATATGGAGTTGAGACAAGCGGGATACGAGTTAAACACATGGAGGGAAAGGAGCAGGTCAAGGCATGATTTAAGCATTCTTGATCTAGACTCCGGAAGAGGGTGGGATCTTGCCACTAAGCTCATTTCGGAGAGGGGTCCGCTGAGAAGAGGACGGCTGTCTGCTTCGGCTGCTTTGAGGCATCCTTACTTCTTGCTAGGTGGTGATCAAGCAGTCGCCTTCCTTTCCAAATTCGGCTTCACTAAGTAGACACTTCCAACACGAGGAGTGAAAAAATCTAAGACATGTAAATTAGTAAAGCGTCTTGTTCATGTTATGAGTCTATGACCATCAATCTGACCTTAATTTTTTTTGGCTGGCGACCTTGTTTTATTTAAACTCTTTCCACCGTAATTTTGGTTAATTCATTTGGGTAAACATCTTCGAGGAGTCAAGCTAACATACTATGGGTCTTCAGAAAGGTAAAAAACTAACACATAAGGACTGTACATATTTTTTTCTATATGGGTTAGGTAATAGTTAATATAAATTAGGAATCCTTAGTATTTTGGCAATTACTCTTTATTATAAATATATTTGTCAGGATCCTCATTACGGTAACCTGTTCCATTTCCTGTATCCTAACAAATACACTCTGTCCAAACCCTCCACCTTTGTTGCCTAGTAGTCCTGCGTCCATTTTCCCATAGACATTGCCATATTCCACACCGAGCCACGTGTCTATTGCCCATGAACCCACCCCACCTGTCCTCTCCCAACACCGCACTGCCGTTTTCATCACCCTTCAACCAGCCACACAGCCCACTCGACCCGCTATTTCCCTCACCTCTAGAAGCCCCAGGCCCCCAGCCGAACCACCAGCCTCCTCTCTTCCCGCTGCATCCACAGTAGAACAGTCCTCCACCTCGACTTCTAGCCCTTCCATGGCCTCGGATATATCCTCTGCCCCCTAATTAATGTTCATCCTAATCCTATGCAGACTAGGGCCACGGAATGTTTAAACCCAAAACTATTTTTAATTCACAAACAATTGTGACTCCAACTGATCTCACTTGTTTTTCTGAGGCACATAAACAATTAAAAGGGCGATAGGCCATGTCTGATTGATTTAATGCTCTTATCATTAATAATACTTGGGATTTGGTCCCGTTTGACAGCTCTAAAAATGTTGTTGGGTCTAAGTGGATTTATAAAACTAAATTTCACTCTGATGGTTCTATTGAGCGCCATGAAGCGCGTTTAGTTGCTCAAGGGTTTAATCATTAAGCCCACATGTTCGTATTGTTCTTACACTTGCTATTTCTTTTGGATGGGCCATGCGTTAGTTAGATGTAAAAAATGCTTTTTTCCATGGTCACCTCACTGAGGAAGTGTACATGCGTCAACCACGGAGTTTTGTTCATCCTTCGTTCCCTACTCATGTGTGTCGATTACGTAAGGCTATTTATGATACTCTCTTTCTCACTGATGGTGAACTCCTAACAGATGCGACTGAGTATCGCATTATGGTAGGTGCATTACATGCAGTATTTAACTGTGACACGACCTGATATTACGTATGCAGTTCATTTAGTGTCTCAGTTTGTGCATGCTCCTCATACTGCTCATATGCTTGCAATCAAGCGCATTTTCATATATTTACAGGGTACTATTGATCATGGATTATGGCTCCAGTCCTCTCTACTAGAACATAGTATAGTTTGACATATTCTGATGCTGGTTGGGCTGGCTGTCCAGATAGTTCTCGCTCTACCACCGGATTTGCTGTTTTCTTGGGTCCTAATCTTGTCTCTTGGAAGTCCAAAAAGCAGCCTACTGTGTCCGAATCTTCTACTGATGCTTAATATTGTGCCATTGCCTACACTGTTCAGGACACCATTGATGTGCTTGTATTTTACACACTTTTTAGGCTTAGTTTGTTAATAATTTTGGTCACTTAATTTGTATATTTGTACATATTTTTATTATTTATCGTTACTTTGTACGATATGTAGTTCTATGCATGTATTTTGTATTTTCAGGTACTTTTGATACTATTTGATACATTTGTGTGTGAAGAGAAGAAGAAAATGAAAGTTCCAGTTAAAAGTAGAATTTCAAGCAAATGAGTAAATTGAAGAAAAGAGGCAAAAAGTGAAAGAAATAACATGGAGCAAGGGTTTGATCCTTGGTCACTTGGAAAAGGAAGGGCAAGCTCAACCAATGAGCTAAATGTCAAAGTTGCAAAGGTTTAGCTGGAGCTTATTTTAACTCCTTTCAACTGCAGCAAGAAAAGACGAAAAAAAACGTCAATAAATGGGTTCAAACACGGGACCTCAGAGTCCTAGAAGCATTCCTCTTCCACTGCGCTGCTACGGATTATTGATACTTGGACGCGTTTTCTTGTACATATACTCTTCGGTTCCGTAAATTCCAACAATTAATGATTAATCACCTTATCATTATATTGCCTTAATCCATCCCCCTCCACACATAATCTCGAGCCAACTTCTCTCTACACCTCCCAGAATCATTTCCTCCTCCTTCTCTCTTCATTCTTCATCTCCAAATCATCAACCAATCTTCAACATCAATTAATCACTTTCTCAATCAAGATTAAAGTCAAGATTAGCACCAAGCTCCAAGGATTGTCATCTATCACAAGTTTGATCTTCCTTATCTCTTTAAATCTTGTACTTCAATCATGAATTCATCTATTTCTAAGCTTCCCAACATGTATAGCTAAATAAATTTGGGGCTAGAAATTGGTTAATTAATTGTTCTTATCATGTTTTAATTTGTATTGATTTTAATTGTTAAGTTTGTTCTATTTAGATTGTTGTGTCCATAAAATTAATTATGTTATGTTTGTGATATATATTATGAGTACTCAATCATAAACATATTGTTTGTTAAATACACAAATGAACACTTTCTGAACACACCGTTAAACTTCTTTTACCTTGTCCCGGATTGAAGTTTTACGGGAGAATTTAATTATTTAATTATATTATTTACACCACGGGGTTGGGTAAATAATATAGTTAATAATTAAGGTTGTCGTTGCACTTAAACAACTAGTCTCGTTTTGGCCATCACTGGGAAATGTTGACTAGTTACTTATTTTAGATGACTTGTGTTGGGTCCTAAAATATTTATCCACAACTTCTCACAATCTATCTACGAATAAAATTAGCAATTATTTCTTTCAATTAAACATTGAACAATTAGTTACCAATTTCTACCCCTACTTACTATTGGTTGAACTTTGTGTTGATAAAAATCTCTCATCTCAATCACTTTTATTTTATTACTTTTTCAAGCAAACCAAAAAATCAAAAGAAACGCACTCCCAACTTTAATCCTTAGTTTGTGCTTAATTATTTTATTTCCCGCTTCTCTGTGGTTCGACACCCTACTTCCTTGGGTAAAAAATAGTTGTGTGCCCATTATATGCTACACACCAACTTGGCGCCGTTGCCGGGGAAGCGGTTTTGAAAAAAAAAAAGGGCATGAACTTTTGGTTTTAGTTATTGTAAATTGTGTGTATATTATTTTGTTTTTATCTTGTTTGCTTTTGCAGGTTCAAAAAAAAAATGCAAAAAAAAAGTGATTAATTAAAGTTCAAAAAAAAAAAAAAAAAAAAAATTGAACTGTGATTAATTACCTTACCTGAGCATTGGAGTTGGACTTGTTGACTGAACATATATCTGGACATTTGGACCATTGGACATATTGTCACATTTTAATTCAACGGATAATCCGCCTATATGGTCGGACCGCTAATTTGTACATATTAATTCAACGGATAATCCGCCTATATGGTCGGACCGTTTACTTGTACATAATAATTTAAAGGATACTCCGCCTATATGGTCGGACCAACTCTTTAATTTCTGCACTTTAATTATCGCACTTTAATTTCTGCACTTTAATTATCGCACTTTAATTTCAGCAATTTAATTTCTGCATTTTTTTTTTTTGCATCCCCAAGCTTGTCGGCCGTGTCCGCTTGTTGGTGGCGTGCACTTTTTATTTTATTTCTTAATAATCCCCAGACTGTCGGCACAACTGCATCTTGGTGGAGACTGTATTTATTACTGTAGTTATTTTTTTTCTTCTTCTCAAATCACCATATCTGTCGGCCCTGCCGCATCCTGGTAAATTACTGTATATATTAATACTGCTTTAAGGGCTCACTAGTCTTATTCGGTTCATACCAATTGACTAAGTGCGAACCTTAATTAATTAATTAATTCCGCAATTTTTTTTCTTTTCATCTCTCTCTTTCTCTCTTTTCCCAATCCCGATTCCCTTCTGCTTATGCTTACACGTTCACGTGGTGCAAATTGTGAATTGTTATTCTTCTCTGACATTGAAAAGCACATACGTGAACAGAAAAAAATAAAAAAAATGTCAAACGATGTTGTTGTAAATGAGCAGGAACCAGATCAACAAATCGTGGATCAGGTTACAAGGACCAGGAAAGCGTTGTATGATTATGTTACGCCTCCCGTGGATGAGCATGACAGTGTTATTCCACCGGAGGTTAACATGAACCAATTTGAAATCAAGCCTGCTATCATCCACATGGTTTCAAATGATCGATTTGGCGGAGCGCCAACGGAGGATCCAAATAATCACATCACAAAGTTCCTTCGAGCTTGCAACACCTTCAAAATCAATGGTGTGCCATCTGATGCTGTCAGACTACGCCTATTCCCATTCTCTCTACGGGATCGAGCTCAGAGTTGGCTTGACTCTTTTCCAGACAATCACTTCTCCACTTGGGATCAACTTCATGGTGAATTTCTCAAAAGATTTTTTCCGCCATCTAAAACGGCGAAAATCCGGAGAATGATTCAAAATTTCAAACAAAATCCCAATGAGCCCCTCTATGAGGCTTGGGAAAGATTCAAAGATCTTCAGCGACAATGTCCACATCACAACATCCAAAACTGGCACTTGATGACGGCTTTCTATGAAGGCCTAAGTGAAAATTCTCGGATACTTGTGGACGCGTCCGCAAATGGATCATTCATGTGCCTAGAACTTGAAGAGGCAGAAGAATTGATGGAACGCATTTCATCAAATGGATCAACATGGTATTCTGAGCGATCATCTGCTCCACCAAAAATCGGAGGCATGTACGAAGTTGATCATATGTCGGCCATAACCACAAAGGTCGATAACATTATGACTTTGATCCAAAAGATGGCACAGGTCTCTCTTGTGCAAAACTCTGCATCAACTCCAACTCCCGTTCCCGTTCTTATGTGTGAATCTTGTGGTGGACAACACAATCAGTCCACTTGTCCATGGGAATCAATGGAACAGGTTGACTATGTCAACTACAACCGGCAGCCCCAACAAAATCAGTTTGGTAATTTCAATCCTCAAGGAAGAAACCATCCCGGTTTTTCCTGGAGCAATCAAAATGGAGCTGCTAATCCACAACAAACTTACCGAAGTGCACCACCCGGTTTCCAAAATCAACAACAGCAATTCAGAGGTGGACAAGGTGTTGTGAACCAACAACAATACAAACCCACTCAAAATCTTCCATACCCTTCAAATCAACAACAAAAACCACTTCTACCCACTCCGGAAACAGCCCAAACTCCTGTCCTAGAAAACATTGTTGACCAACTTCTTAAGTCCCAATTATCTCAAGCCGAAACCCTGAAACAAATCACCGAAGAACTTGGTCAACTTCGGGCTCACAACAGGATGCTTGAGAATCAAATTGCTAATCAAGCATCCACATCATCGACTAAGGTGACGGGTAAGCTCCCTGCTTGCCCCGAAAACCCGAGGGAGCAAATCAATGTTGTCACTACTCGGAGTGGGAAACAACATCAATCCTTGCCCCTTTCTAATGATGAACAAGAACATGAAATGTTGGAGGAAGGGATCGTGCAACAACAGAAATGTGGAAACAATAACAATGAACATGATGTCGGTACCATGCCGAAATCAACTGATGACCATGAAGGATCAAAGACACAAAGAGAAAGTCCGGTAAGGAAATACATTCCCCCAGTTCCTTATCCGAACAGATTGAAGAAAGCCAATATGGAGGAGCGGAGAACAAAATTTTTGAATGTTATCAAGCAATTGGATATCTCAATTCCTTTGCTTGATGCCATTACAGAAATTCCTTCATATGCTAAATTTCTCAAAGATATTCTCACAAAGAAGAAGGAGAATCCGGCCACTGTTGCAATGAGTCAAGAATGCAGTGCCATCATCCAAAATAAGATCACACCCAAATTATGTGATCCTGGAAGCTTCTCAATTCCATGTACCATTGGTGGATCTAAAGTTAACAAAGCTCTTTGTGATCTTGGTGCAAGTGTTAGCTTAATTCCTTATTCATTATGTCAAAAGCTACACTTGGGGGATCCCAAACCAACAACGATGGCATTACAATTGGCTGATCGATCTGTCAAATATCCTATCGGCATTCTTGAAGATGTTCCTGTCAAAATTGACAAGTATTATATCCCAGGAGACTTTGTTGTCTTGGATATGGAAGAAGATGCCCGAGTTCCTGTTATTCTAGGGAGACCTTTTCTAGCTACAGCAGGGGCTATTATCAATGTAAAAAAGGGTACCCTTATCCTTGAGATTGGGGACGATAAGATCGAATTCAATGTACGAGAGCTGAGTAAGGATACACCTTGTGTCCTTGATGGTTACTATGCTGATGTTATAGACTCTTGTACTACAAATACATTTGATGAGTCTTATTGGCTTTCTAAAGATCCAATGGAGTACACCATACGAGAATCTATTGCAGATGAGCAAGCCAATGAAATGGTAAATTTATGCCTCGAAATGTTGCAAAGCATATCTTTACCGATGCCTAAAGCACTTAAATTTGAAGTGCTTAATCTTGAAGATCAATCCTTGAATGTCAAAGGAAAAGCACCTGAAGTAGAACTCAAACCACTTCCATCTACTTTGAAATATGCTTTTCTTGGTCCGGATTCCACTTATCCTGTCATTGTGAATTCTGATTTGGATCTTCAACAAGTGGAAAGATTATTGCAAGTCTTACGAAGCCATCGAAGAGTTATTGGCTACACCATCGATGATATTGTTGGCATAAAGGCATCTTACTGCATGCACCGCATTTACTTGGAGGATGATCACAAGCCGAGCATTGAGCACCAAAGGCGTCTCAACCCGAACATGAAAGATGTTGTTAAAAAAGAAATTCTGAAATTGTTGAGTTCGGGTATCATTTTTCCCATTTCGGACAGCAAATGGGTAAGTCCTATCCACGTGGTGCCAAAGAAAGGAGGAATTACTGTTGTGAAGAATGACAAAAATGAACTGATTCCTACCCGAATAGTCACTGGTTGGCGCATGTGCATTGACTACCGCAAACTCAACAAGGCAACTCGAAAAGATCATTTTCCACTTCCTTTTATTGATCAATTGCTGGAGAGGATGGCTAAGCACAAGTATTTCTGTTTTCTTGACGGATTCTCTGGATTCTTCCAAATCCCAATTCATCCGGATGATCAAGAAATGACAACATTTACATGTCCTTATGGTACTTTTGCATATCGCAGAATGCCATTTGGATTATGTAATGCACCTGGAACCTTTCAACGATGTATGCTAGCTATTTTCTCGGATCTTGTCGAGGAAATTATGGAAGTTTTTATGGATGACTTCTCGGTTTACGGGATTTCATTTGATGATTGTCTTGAAAATCTTGAAAAAGTGCTGAGCAAATGTGAAGAAGCAAACCTTATCCTCAACTGGGAAAAATGTCATTTTATGGCAACCGAAGGCATTGTGCTTGGGCACAAAATTTCTGAAAAAGGCATCGAAGTAGACCCAGCAAAAATAGAAGTCATTGAAAAATTGCCTCCCCCTTCTTCCATCAAGGGGATTCGCAGTTTTCTTGGCCATGCGGGATTTTATCGACGGTTTATCAAAGATTTTTCAAAAATATCAAAGCCCTTAACCAATCTTCTCTCAAAAGATGTGGAGTTTAATTTTGATGAATCTTGCTGCACCGCATTTTCAAAGCTCAAGTTGGCCTTAACTACTGCACCAATTATAAGGCCACCTGATTGGAATCTTCCATTTGAGCTCATGTGTGATGCGAGCGATTTTGCCGTGGGAGCCATTCTGGGTCAACGCAAAGGCAAAGAAATCTATGCCATTTATTATGCAAGCCATACTCTTGATGATGCCCAATCAAATTATGCCACAACTGAAAAAGAGTTTCTTGCCATAATCTTTGCCATTGAAAAATTCCGATCTTATCTTATCGGAAGCAAGATTATTGTATATACCGATCATGCGGCTATCAAATACCTCATCAATAAAAAAGATGCAAAACCGAGGTTGCTGCGGTGGATCTTGTTACTACAAGAGTTTGACATGGAAATCCGTGATAGAAAAGGATCTGAAAATGTTGTTGCCGATCATTTATCTCGTCTTGAGATTCCGTGTGATATCAAAATGCCAATCAATGATTATTTCATCGGGGAACAACTCATGTCTGCTCAAATTTTTGATCCATGGTTTGCCGATATTGCAAATTACCTTTCTCATGGGGTAATTCCACATGGGGCTACACATGCTGAAAAGAAGAAGTTAAAATATGACTCCCGTTACTACCATTGGGCAGAACCTTTTCTCTATAGAAGGTGTGCCGATGGTGTCATTCGACGGTGTTTGCCCGAAGATGAAGTTTCAAATGTCTTGCATCATTGCCATTCCTCAGCATATGGGGGACATCATGGAAGCTCTCGTACTGCTGCAAAGATTTTACAATCGGGTTTCTTTTGGCCCACTCTTTTCAAAGATGCAAGCAAATTTGTGAAAAACTGTGATCGTTGCCAGCGTACCGGCAATATTGGAAGAAAGAATGAAATGCCCCAGCATGGCATACTTGAAGTCGAATTGTTCGACGTGTGGGGGCTTGATTTTATGGGGCCATTTCCTAAATCAAATGGGAAAGAGTTCATCCTTGTAGCTGTTGATTATGTTTCTAAATGGGTAGAAGCAGCTGCCACACCGACTAATGATGCCAAAGTGGTGATCCAATTTATTCAGAAGAATATTTTCTCCCGATTCGGAGTTCCAAGATCTTTCATCACTGACAATGGTACTCATTTTTGTAACAAGGCATTGGAACGTGTCCTTTCCAAATATGGGATTCATCACCGACTCTCAACTCCATATCACCCGCAAACAAATGGCCAGGTGGAACTTTCAAACCGAGAAATCAAATCAATTCTCGAGAAAGTTGTTAATCCTTCCCGAAAGGATTGGGCCGGCAAGCTTGATGATGCACTATGGGCATACCGCACTGCCTATAAAAATCCCATTGGAACCTCACCATTCAAATTGGTGTATGGGAAAGCATGTCATCTTCCTGTTGAGGTTGAACACAAAGCATATTGGGCAATCATGACACTCAACATGGATCTTGCATTGGCGGGTGAGAAACGACTGTTGCAGCTAAATGAACTTGAAGAATTCAGACTTGCAGCTTATGATAGCTCAAAAATTTACAAGGAGAGAACAAAAGTTTTGCATGACCAGGTGATCAGCCGGAGAAAATTTGAACAGGGAGATAAAGTTCTTCTTTTTAACTCACGTTACAAATTCTTCCCCGGAAAACTAAAAACCCGATGGTTGGGTCCATTTGAAGTACTTGAAGCATTCCCATCCGGAGCAGTTCAGTTGTTAAACAAAAGCGGACAGAAACTCATGGTAAATGGACAACGATTGAAATTATATCATGATGGTGAGAAACAAGAGGCAACTTCTGTGTATTGCCTCATTGATCCAGAATATGAATGAAAGGCATGGGTCAAGCTAATGACCTTAAACGAGCGCTTCTTGGGAGGCAACCCAAGTTTGTAAATTTCTCAAAAAAAAAAAACAAAAAAAAAAGTCAAAAAAAAGAAAGACAAAAAAAGATTAGTCTAGGTTTTCTTTATTTCTTTGGACTCTAAAGGGGCCACATCTGCTCAAAGGGATCTCCAAACGTCATGCGGATAAACAATTCCAGATTCGGCCGCGCTTCAGGGAAGTTTTCTTTACACTCCTTTAATCTCTTTTCCACTGAGGACAGTGCAAATTTTAAGTGTGGGGGAGTGGGTAGTTCGACCCTGATTTCTTGTGTGAATATTTTTTTTCCTTGTGTGCTTATGTGATTTTGTTTTATTTTTATTTTGTGTGTTTTCTTGTGAATAAAGACCATTCTTGTCCAAAATGCAACAATAGACCAACAACACATTAGTTTACACTTTTTGTTACTAGTTACCTCCATAACTTTTTAAATTATTCATTCACCTCTTTTGATGAAATGTGGTTTGAGTTTGAGAAGTGTCACTGTAATTTTTTGAGAGTAACTTAGTATGAGCTTTGAACTTGATTCTTTTTCACAATTTAACATTAAACACCTTAGATTTTATTTTTCCAATTTATTGGTTTAATAGTTGAATTAGTGAAAGTTTATGCAGTTTAAGATGTTTATACATTTATTCTCCTTGAAATTTAATTTGAACTTGACACATTAGAAATGATTTAGGCCATCTTTGTTTACCCATGAAGCCAAACACTATCCCTTTGTAAACAAATAACACTTTCCCTAGTAACCCTGTTTGAGCCTTTTCAGTGTACAAGTGTAAAATAACTTACTTCACTTGTTACTAATTTTTCTTGTGACCTTGTAAATACATAACCTTGTGAAATCCTACCCAAGTCATTTTTGTTTCAACCCTAGAGTAGTTTGTATTGTTACTTGAGAGTGGATAAAATGGAGCTTCTGTTAAGTGTCATATTAGTGATGTACATATTTGTTTGTAAATTTTGGGGTTAGTTTTTCATTGTAATATTTAGTGTGTGCCTTCTTAAAAAAAAAGTTCAAAAAAAGAAAAGAAAAAAAAAGTAAAAAAAAAAACAAAAAAAAAAACAAAAACAAAGAGGCACATTAATTTCTTGTTGTGATTTCTTCTGTAAAACCCCATTTTTACTTCTTTTTCATGCTTATATTTCTCATTGTTTTGTATGCTCCAAGTTCTTGTAAATTCATGTGATTATCCGCTCAGTATAAGTGCAATCTAACTCTCTTTGTAAATCCCTACACCAAACCTTTCTTTCCACTATCCACATCATTAACCTTGCCAAAACCCGAAAAGTCCTAATTGATCTATTTGTGTCATTTTTTTAATTAAGTTAATTGGAGAAACTTGTTCTGCATAACCCGAACTAATTCAGATCTATAGGTGTTTGTGTTAAAAGTTTGATTTGAAAATCTTAATGATAGGCAATAATACTCTGTTTACTCTCATTGAGTTATTTTGTGACATTTCAGGGTATTGGACCGTTTAGTGGACATTAGAGGTGTATGTGTAATTTGTTTAGTTATGTTTGTAAATTTTACCAAATTGTGTATATTTTTGTGTTTGTTGTTTATTTTGCTTGAGGACAAGCAAAAGCCTAAGTGTGGGGGATTTGATGTGCTTGTATTTTACACACTTTTTAGGCTTAGTTTGTTAATAATTTTGGTCACTTAATTTGTATATTTGTACATATTTTTATTATTTATCGTTACTTTGTACGATATGTAGTTCTATGCATGTATTTTGTATTTTCAGGTACTTTTGATACTATTTGATACATTTGTGTGTGAAGAGAAGAAGAAAATGAAAGTTCCAGTTAAAAGTAGAATTTCAAGCAAATGAGTAAATTGAAGAAAAGAGGCAAAAAGTGAAAGAAATAACATGGAGCAAGGGTTCGATCCTTGGTCACTTGGAAAAGGAAGGGCAAGCTCAACCAATGAGCTAAATGTCAAAGTTGCAAAGGTTTAGCTGGAGCTTATTTTAACTCCTTTCAACTGCAGCAAGAAAAGACGAAAAAAAAACGTCAATAGATGGGTTCGAACACGGGACCTCAGAGTCCTAGAAGCATTCCTCTTCCACTGCGCTGCTACAGATTATTGATACTTGGACGCGTTTTCTTGTACATATACTCTTCGGTTCCGTAAATTCCAACAATTAATGATTAATCACCTTATCATTATATTGCCTTAATCCATCCCCCTCCACACATAATCTCGAGCCAACTTCTCTCTACACCTCCCAGAATCATTTCCTCCTCCTTCTCTCTTCATTCTTCATCTCCAAATCATCAACCAATCTTCAACATCAATTAATCACTTTCTCAATCAAGATTAAAGTCAAGATTAGCACCAAGCTCCAAGGATTGTCATCTATCACAAGTTTGATCTTCCTTATCTCTTTAAATCTTGTACTTCAATCATGAATTCATCTATTTCTAAGCTTCCCAACATGTATAGCTAAATAAATTTGGGGCTAGAAATTGGTTAATTAATTGTTCTTATCATGTTTTAATTTGTATTGATTTTAATTGTTAAGTTTGTTCTATTTAGATTGTTGTGTCCAGAAAATTAATTATGTTATGTTTGTGATATATATTATGAGTACTCAATCATAAACATATTGTTTGTTAAATACACAAATGAACACTTTCTGAACACACCGTTAAACTTCTTTTACCTTGTCCCGGATTGAAGTTTTACGGGAGAATTTAATTATTTAATTATATTATTTACACCACGGGGTTGGGTAAATAATATAGTTAATAATTAAGGTTGTCGTTGCACTTAAACAACTAGTCTCGTTTTGGCCATCACTGGGAAATGTTGACTAGTTACTTATTTTAGATGACTTGTGTTGGGTCCTAAAATATTTATCCACAACTTCTCACAATCTATCTACGAATAAAATTAGCAATTATTTCTTTCAATTAAACATTGAACAATTAGTTACCAATTTCTACCCCTACTTACTATTGGTTGAACTTTGTGTTGATAAAAATCTCTCATCTCAATCACTTTTATTTTATTACTTTTTCAAGCAAACCAAAAAATCAAAAGAAACGCACTCCCAACTTTAATCCTTAGTTTGTGCTTAATTATTTTATTTCCCGCTTCTCTGTGGTTCGACACCCTACTTCCTTGGGTAAAAAATAGTTGTGTGCCATTATATGCTACACACCAACCATACATATCCGTTCGGTTATGTTTGACCTCGGATTCCTAGTTCGTGTGCCAGTTCAGCTTTTTTTTTTTGTGATAATATTTCAACATCATATTTGATTGCCAACCCTGTTCAGCATATCCAGATTGGTTACCACTTTGTTCGTGAGAGAGTTGCTCATGGTGATTTAATAGTTAAATATGATCCTACTCATCTTCATCCAACTGATATTTTTACAAATTCTTTTTAATCAGCAATTTCACTTTTTGAAGGACAACTTGTGCGTTGTATCTCCCACACAATTTGATGGGTGTAATAGTTCATATAAATTAGGAATCCTTATGTATTTTGGCAGCTACTCTTTATTATAAACATATCCAGCAGGATTCTCGGTAGGGTAGCCCGTTCCATTTATTCACATTAGGATCTCTGTATTAAGAAGGGTGTCCTGATTAAGTGATTTTTATGTACGAATTAGTTTATTTTGTGTGATGAATAAATAATTTGAAATGAGTAAAATAATTAATTAAAAGTTATTTAGGGTCTCTTGTTAATGTTTACCGGGAAGGCGAGCTCACCTGGTAGGAAAAGGGCGCCAAAATAACTTTTAATAATAATAGTAATAGCAATAATAATAATAGTAAGAATAATAATAGTAATAATAATAATAATAATAATAATAATAATAATAATAATAATAATAATAATAATAATAATAATAATAATAATAATAATAATAATAATAATAATAATAATAATAGTAAATCCGGATTCAGATTAGAATATACCAGATAAAAATGATTCAGATCAAATCAGATAAGAAAAATTCAAATCAAAATAGATCAAACCTTGAGAAATTCAGATGAGAAAAATTCAAATCAAATGAACAGAACATCTTCTTACTGACCCCGGATCACGAGAAGATCAATTAAAGTAGTCAAAATAATGAATTATAGGGAATCTTGGATTGACAAGCCAAGTCAACAGGATGAACTTAAAATGAAGTGTCTTCTTCACTTCAACGGGAAGACTAGTACCAGTATAAAAGATACACAATAGGGACTTTTGTGTGGACTTTTGTTCCACACAATAAGGATTCTTTGTTGATGAAAAGATTTGTTTTGATACGTGATTTGATTATCTCTAAATTTCTTTCTCTTAATGAGACATTAGATTATCTTGACAAGATATCTTTTGAGGGGAGATTATCTTCATCTAAGGTGTATGAGCTATTGAGGATTGAGGGCACTCTGCACTCCTGGATGCCCCTCATATGGAAGCCATATATACCCCTCCAAGTTTTCCTTCATCACATGGATAGCCTTTCGTAATAGATTAGCCATGTATGATAATTTGGGGTACATTAACTTGATTAACATATGTCCTTTTTGTAAGGGTGGTCCGGAAACGGTACCACACATATACTTTGAATGTCATATTATAGGACATGTGTGGACAAGGATCAAGACATGACTAGGAATTACGAGGCAAATGACCACGTTGAGGAGCACAGTGAAATGGATAAAGGATTATAATGGTGCACACATTAAGGCCAAAGCCGTGAGATTCTCTTTTTGCTACACGGTTTATTGGATGTGGAGATCAAGAAATACCATTCTTTTTTATGCCGCCAAGGTTACTACCGAAGATATGGTCACTCATATCAGATCAAGTATATGGTGTACAAAGTGCTTTATTCTATGTATTCATAACATAGATGATAACTTTCTGAGTGTGTTTGCTAATTTGTCACCTATTTTTGTGATGGCTTGCATGTATTATGTGGCTAGATTGCTAGCCATCTAGTTTGGTTTTTAGAGGTGATAGGGGATCCTAGCTTAGGATGTCTATGGTTGTTTTGATTTTTGTATATGATGTACATAAACATTCTTTGGATGGTTCTATATATATTTACATTTCATCCAAAAAAAAGACGCACTTTGGAAAAAGGATGAACCACGAACCTTGAGCTACACGTTCGAAAACTATGAGAACATCAACGTCATTCAAACGCAAGAATCCAGATGAGAGATTGGAAGAATGTTATTTCATATCTTCAAACCAAACTGCCAACTAAGTTCGTCCTAAATCCTTCAAAAACTCTGAAATCTTCATCTACTCATCTCACCATCAGAGAAGTTGGAGGAAATCTTTGTCTTAACAAAGGAATACTTATTGTAAGTGAAGGGACGAGAAAACAGCTAGAGTGAAGTGAGGATACTCTTAGGAGTCTAGTGAAAAGGCTAGTCATCAAGGAAGCTGTGTGCAACCTCGGGTGACAAGGACACTACTATTGAAGAAGACGTGGAGAACTTATTAGGAGATATGAAAAAGCTTGTAAATGTACATTACTTGGAGCTTAGTGGAAAGTGGAGTAGAGGAACATGTTGTTGCTTGAAGAATCCCTAGTGTCATTTACTTTACACACTTTACATTTCTTTGCACTAGGTATGCAACTCTCAAATAGTGTGAACTCTTTCCTTCAACATATTTCACTCAAGAGACTTAGAAGGCAAATATGTCTTGGAGTGTTTCCGGATTTCCTTAGTCTGATAGAATCTATCCTTAAGAAGAGAAATCTAAAACAATCTAGTCACTCCTCATTACACGGTTTATCAATATATTTAACTGGGACCAATAACTTTATATGAGTGAATTGTTTCAAGGATCTGCAATAATTCAACACACATATTAGCTTCATTATTTATAATTATGAAAAAGTATCATTAACACAAGTGAACTAACATTGCAATGCGTTTATTGGTAACATTTCTATCTATTATTTTAAAGATTTATAATCATCTATTTGATCGAATGGAATTCAAATGAACTGAAACCGATTAAAATAGATGATAATACTAATAACAATGAGTAACAATGAGAGCTTTAAAGATTAAAACTCTGCGACATTCTAGTATGCACATTCTAGCTAGGGCAATTGTTTCCTAATGGAATTAGGGGTGAGGGGACTTTTGGATTATGTGATTATCTCGTTGGTCTTCTCGAACTCATCCATAAGTGCTCGTCAAGAACCGAAAATGAGTGTTAGTCCGCTTGGCCTTAAAGGTGAAGCTCGGCCGAGGGTGGAGTGGGCTCCTCGGTGATTGCCAGGTCTCGAATACAATCCTTGGCCTCAGGGGCGGAGCCAGAGCATTCGGCCGGGCTGGGCCGGTACAAAGAATATTTTTAGAAAAAAATTTACACGAAATTTTTTACTTAAGACATTTTTAAAATTTGGGGTAGGCCATGGCCTAGGTTGGCCCACCCCTAGCTCCACCCATGCTTGGCCTTGGCAGTTGGCTGAGAGCTTCGTCCTTTAATTTGTATTAGCAGCAACCATTGGGATTCTCATATTGGACTATGTTGTAAGAACCGGATCGGGAGGTGATCCAGAGAATTTACCGGGTCGGAGGTCAACATGGACCCGAATGGTCAACCCAGTCAATGGGAAGACAACTCAGTCAAAGTCGGCTAACAATAAAACATAAAAATTTATAATAATATTTCAGATGATTAATGTAAGGTTAAAACTGTTCTCATTCATAAGATCGAAGCGGTTATAAAATATAAAACAATAATAGTGTATTAAAATATAAAGGTTTCCACAAAATCCAAAATGAGCTTGAAATTATATGCCATTATATAAATATAATACTTATATAAAATTTTACAAAACAGTATAAATATATTTGAGATATATTTTGAATATTGTATTAATAACTCAACGGAACTCTATTTATAACAATGGCCATAATTATTTTATTTACAAAAAAATTAGTACGTCTTAATTATTACCATCACTTAATAATTAGTATTTACTAAGGATGTTTTTACTTGGATTGTAATTTGATGGTATGGTTTGGTCTGATCTGATCTGGTCTCTTTGTATTTTTATAACTATCTAAGTCTGTTCTGATCTGGTCTAGTGGAGTCTGAGAGATTATGGTCTAATGTGGTCTGAGAGATTATAGTCGAAATAAAAACATCCTAAACCCACAAGCAATTAGACTAACGCAATACGCATTTAAAACGAACAAGATGGAGCAGCTCAATCGATTTGCAATGGATAGTTGGATACGCATGTATCTTGTCTTCGAATCCTCGCCACCACTTGCATTTTAATGTAATATTTCTCTGTCGCTTTCAAGCCCGTGCGATGCACGGGCAGTATATAATTTAACTAATTTGAAATTTGATTTCTTTTAGATATATGTAATGGGATTTAAAAGAAAAATATATTTAGTCTAATATAGAACCTATTTGATAATAATAAATTAAATCGAGTTAACTTATTTTACTGAAATTGATTAAATTATGACTGAATAGGCTGAATGGGTAGAATCTCTTGAATCATAAAAAAAAAATTAAAATATATTCTATTTGTGAATCCAAAAGAGATTATATGAAAAATAGTTAAATGGATCTTCTACATAAGAATCTCAAGTAAATATAATTGTTATGAACCCGCCGATTTTAAAGAATTAAAATCAATCAAATTAATAAAATTCTATTAAAATAAAAGTAGGAATTTGTAAACATATAAAGATTTTCTAATTTGGAGTAGGAATCTATTTCAAAAGTGAAGACACATTTAAATTGTAGTTGTAAAATAAAGAAATAATCAAACATATTTACTTTTTGGCTAGGGCTAAACGTATTTACTTGTGAAAATATACATACATGTATGTATTTATGTATGATATCAATTTTCATCCTTAATAAATAAGGTAAGCTACTTGATCAGAAATATTCTTTTTAGATTCTATATTAGAATATCTAATAGTTTTAATTTCGTTTTTAAATTTCAATTATATGGTGGTTACAATTTTATCATTATTTTAATAATTAAGAAAGAATTGTATGAAGATGGAGCAAAATGCGAGGTATTAACACAATTGCAAATTTGGGGCTTAGAATTTTAATCATTCTCTTTCGAAAAAAGAATTTTAATCATTATCTCAACATTGAGTTTAGAAAAATAAAATATTACTCCGTACATTTTAGGAAATAGGACACTATTATTACATTTGTTGAGGTTTATTCCTTCAACCCGTGGACCCAACACGTAAGTCCAAAGGTTTCGAATGGAGTGAGAGTATGGTTATCTAGCCCAACAACTATTAGATGAATCAGGAAACAAGAGTAATAGCAGGCAATGTAAATAGGTATTATTAACTTCGTAATAACTCCCCTAAGTACAATCTACTTGCTAACAAAGGCACATCGGCCGTTCGTCTTACAAGGCAGTTAGAAATGCTGCGAGTAAGAATGCTGAAGCTAGTATGCTAAGAATAGAAAGTTGCCAACCCTTTACAATGGAATAAATGCTTCTATTTATACCCGCCAATGGGCAGGTGGCTGTAGTGATGTGGCAGCCTGTGGACCGCTGGTGTCCCAACTACCAAATCTTTAGCATTAAATGCACTTCCCGCCAGAATCTAGGTTTCCCGCCGGATTAGTGGGGACGTTCGTCCACCGGGAAGTGAGTTGGATTGCTCCAAGGGACCCTTGGGAGATATCGGCTGTTCGTCTCCTGGCCTTGGTGGATACTCACCATGTGGACTGGGTTTTCTCCGATGACTACAGGCTTGCTCTGGGGACGTTCGTCGTCATTCCTGGTGGCCCGTGGTTCTGCTCCTTGTCCCTGCATAGACGTTCGTCGGGATGAGCTGCTGGGCCTGAGTCCTCCAACACTAGACGTTCGTCCATCCCCGTGGAACATGGGCCTGTGGGCTGGCCTAGTGTTCTAACTGGACGTTCGTCTAGCAAAATGGGTTAGTGGGCCGAACCTCGGCTTGGGCCCTTAACCCAACACAAGTCCCCCACTTCTGATGTTCTGAGCATGCGCAGGACATAAGGAAGTATGAACCTCTCCGAAGTAGACGTCCGTATCTTGGTACTTGTGTTTATTGCACCTGGTGGAAGCATACGTTCGTGGTCATGGTGCTTGACAGCTGTTGACGGTTCAGGGAACGAGGTGACGGCTGATGTTGCGGCGGCGCATTTTCCCGAGGAAGCGTCATCATTACGTTCCCATCCCACGCTCAGCGCGTGGGCCGGAATACGCTCCTCGCCACGTGTCATCCCCTCGTTGGTTTCTCCATCGGTGTCTCTCCTATAAATGCCGGGTTTCTCCTCTGACTTAGGGTTCCCAATTTCTGCTTTCTTGCTCTCAATTTTCCGCAGCTCTTCAAGTTTCCCGAATTCGGCCAACCATACCTTTGTAAGGTAATTTCCCCCCTCTGCTTCTTTTCCTTACTCTGATTTCTAGCCGAAATGACTTCGATGGAGATTTCCTCAAGTTCTGATTCCAGTTCATCGGGTTCCTCCTCGGGCTCCTCTTCTGACAATGCGAATGCACGCTCCCTGGGAAAAACTAGTGTCTCCGGAACCTCGGGTTCGGCCACGACCGTGGGGACCATCCGGGCTGATGGCGAGCCGGATGACGTGTCCCAAGATAGCGGGAGCGACGCCGGGGGCGGGGGCGCTGACGGGGCAGTAGATGTTATTGACGCAGTCCCCCTGAATGAGCGTCCTGCTGATTATGATTCCGGTGAGGAGGCCGAATCTGGTTCTGATGTGGAGGTGTATGATCTGGGCATCCCCACGGATAGGGAGCGCCACATTTGCCCGATCAGGAGTGCACTTGACCATGACCAAGTCCTCTCCCGCGTGGCCCTCAATAAAATCCGTACCTTCCTTCCCCCGCCGTTCGTCTGGAGTGTGAGAGGTGCTGAGCATGTGATGAGGAGACGTCCGGGGATGATCATGCTTCACCTGGACTCCGTTGAAGCCGGGCTGCGGTTCCCACTGCACGCGTTCTATGTGGAGTTCTTCCACTGCTTCCAGGTGGCCCCGGCGCAATTCATGCCAAATTCTTACAGATTCATATCGGCATTCTTGGTGCGCTGCAAACTTGCGGGGGTCGATGCCACCCTGGAGCTCTTCCATTATTTCTACCGCGTCACTCCTCAGAACGCCGACGGGTATCTGAGCGTGGCCGCACGTCCTGGGAGGCGGCTGTTCAAGAACTACCCTTCGTCCATCCACGACTGGAAGAACCGTTTTTTCTTCCTTCGATACGACGGGCCTCCTCTCCCTCTCCGGTGGAATGGGTACCCCCCAAAGATTGAGTCACCGGAGCCGTCCGACGATCTGCTTCTGGATGCGGAGAAGGTTTTGGAGGGTGGCGTCCGTCCTATAGCCGGATTTCTGACCTTCGAGGCACTCTCTGGGGCAGGCATAGGTACCGTCCGTGTCCCTGGACTTTTTCTACCCTCCGACGCTCGTCTCGGGGCACCGGGCGGTCCTGTCCTTCGAGGTGAGTGTCTTATTCTATTCCCCGCTCGTCTCCTAATCCTTTGTTATTTTTTGCAGGTCCTCCGCCAGACAGAGATCAAATGAATCACGCCGAGTGCCTGAAGACCAGGAAGGCCAAAGCGGCCGCTGCTAAAGCTGCGATGGAGAAGGCCAAGAATGCCCCCGCCTCGGCGTCCAACTCCTCGGTTTCTGACGCTGCCCGGCGAACCGCCGAGGGTGAGCAGCATCTGATTGCCACTATGCTGGCTCAGGGTTCCGGGGCCCCTGCTCTTGAAGCCGCCCTTCCACCGCCGGTCGTCCCGTTGAAGGCGGCTCCTCAAAAGGGGACGGAGAAGGTCCCCGAAAAGAAACAAAAGAGGGGCCGCGAGGCTGTCTCCACCGGGCCCCTGCTTGAAGACGCCGGCTCCTTGCCGTTGGGCCGCCCGGCGGAAGAGCTTTGGAGGGAAATGGCCCTCAAGGCTGGCCTAGAGCTGCCCAGCCGTTCGTCTTCGGAGGCGACAAGTGCTGCCCTGGCAGCAGCTCTTCAGGTAATTCCCTCTTGCTAGATCTGAGCATATATACTTTTCCTTGACGTTCATCCTCTGATCCTTATTTTTTCTTCTGTCATCCAGTCTGGGCTTCTAGTCCTTCAGGCTGAAGCTGCCCGGGAGGCCGACCTGAAGGAGGCCAAGGCCAAAGCTGACGCGGCCATCGCTGCGGCCCGGGAGGCCGCTCGTCGAGCGGAGGCGGAGGCGGCCGCCAAGGAGAAGGAGATCGCCGCCCTGCGGGCAGAGTCCCGCCAGCAGCTGGCCAGTCTTGAGAAAGCTGGCTTCAAGCTTGTCCCGGTGCACCCTACTGCAGAGGGTGTCAGTCCGGAGTGGCTGGTCGATACCTCCGGCTATCGGAACACTGGGGAGTTCATGGACTCTGCCAAAGATTATTGTGCCGGAGTCTTCGCCGACTTGTTTGCCGCGGCTCTGGAGAAGATACCGCCCCGCCAGCGTCTGGCCCGCGGCGTCCGGCTGCTTGAGGGTTCTCCTCTGTCCCGCAAGTTCCTGTACGAGGTCGGTGACAGCACCTTCTCAGCCGGGTATAACGAAGGGGTTAAGGCCACCCTCCCCATCTTTTCGAGGCTGCAAGGGGCCGACTTCGAGCTGGCAGCGCATACAGACGACGATCTGCTGCTCCAGGCTCTAGGGAAACTGGCGAGGGACCAGCGGCGGGAGGAAGCCAAGGCTAGAGGGGAAATTCCGGAACCCCCGTCCCCCGAGCCTGAGGAAGAGGAGGAGGAGCTGAACCAGGGTGGCAGCCGACCGGAATCACCTTTCTTTGTATAATGTAATTTGTACTTTTCCATTTTAACTTCTGTAGTATCCGGCCGTTAGAGCCGAAGAATATACATCCTTTTGCCCATAATTGTTCCATGTTCATGATCTCTGCTTATTACTTTTCTTCCCTTTGTCCTTTGTTGTATGGGGACTCCCTATTTGCCTCGATATCCTCTGTCGCATAGTCTGCGTGGACGTTCATCTCTGTTCCCCACTTGGTTTGGGGGCAGGGGCGTCCCTCTGCCGAAACCCTGTACACATTTAGTGTGTGGCGCCAGTGCTAAGGTCCGTCTCCGGACGGCGACACCTGGTGCCGATACTGGCTGCCCCCCCTGCAACCTCATTCCGATGGTAAAACGACGTTCGTCGGGTGTTGACCAACAGCACGCTTTGCAAGTGCGATCATACGCACATCGGAGATTGCCTCACTGCTTGCCAACGACGTTCTTCTATCGTCGCGTGGCATGAACGCTAAGGCTCCGCGCAAGGGTGTCCGTCTGTCCTGCGTTTTCATCTGGTGGGGAGTGAGGAAAGGCGACGTTCGTCCTCCGTGCACCCTTAATGGACGTGATTTTCACTTTACCCTTTTCGTGCCCACCGTTTGTAGTATAAGGAATCCTTCCGGCGTCTCGACGCGTCTTTATCGCCCACGCGGTATCCTGAAGGTGGGAAGACGTTCGTCGGTAGTTGCCTTGTTAGTATGCGTTTCGGGCATGGACACATGGGCGTCTTTCCCTGAAACAGTGCTGGGTGACGACGTTCGTCCTCATTTGCGTGACATGAAAAACTGGTGTACTGCAAGAGGGACGTCGTCATTTGATGCGTGTGCCCTCATCAGCCGCCGATGCTAGGGTCAGCCGGGGAGTTAAGGAAGCAAGGGAAGGCGAATGTCTTCAAATTCCTCCGAGCCGATGGACCCTCCTCCAGGGACGTTCGTGGCACGGACCCGGATGTCTTTGTGTTGGTTATGCGGCGACAAAATCGAGACGCCTTAAATACCGTGGTAGGTACCGGTACCCAGGCGCCACGTGTCCTGCTTCGGTTGGGGCAATTCCGCGGCGTTGCCTATAAATACTCAGTACCCAAGTGATCCACTCACATTTCTCCTTACGCTGCGCAATTGTCTTCTCTCTCTAGACTTCTCTCAAAACGCATTGGGCATCCCGAACCCCAAAGGTACCGTTCGTTGCCATGTCCTCCGAAAGTCGCTTTGACGATGGATGTTCCTCCGGTGATGACCTGGAATATTATGAGCGGGGAATGCCACCCCGGCCTCCCCGTTATAGCCTCAGCTTCTCATGCGTCCGGCGTCAAGTTCAACGCCTGACGAATGCTGACAAGCGACTGATCAGTCAATGGTTTTACCCACCAAGGACCTACGACGATCGGCGTCTACGAAACCCCATGCGCCATCTGCCCGGCTATGTGGTGGTCCACCTAGATTCGGTGATAGCCGGGCTGAATTTCCCCTTGCATAGCTTCCACCTGGAACTCTTCAGGGCCCTCGAGATTGTGCCTGCGCAGCTCGTCCCTGCCGCTTATCGGATAATCGCTGGCTTCATCATTAGATGCCACAGCGTCGGTGTGACCCCCACCGTGGACCTGCTGCACCACTTCTTCCGTCTGTCCACCTTCGGACGTACGGGGTACCTGACCCTGATTGCCCGTCCGTCCATGGTTCTCTTCTCGAACAACGCTGGGAACCCAGACGGTTGGGAGGAGCGCTTCTTCCTGGCCGGAGTAGGCTCACCGATGCCATTTTCTGATCGGTGGAATGCCTACCCCGTGAAGACGATTCCGCCGCCCATGACGGACGAGGAGCTTGGATATGCCAAGCGCATAGCCGGACTTGGCATCCAGAACCTCCGGTTGCTGGTGGCCGAGCCCTTTAAAGCTCAGGCTGGATTAGGTGCGTCCGTTTGTACTTGTATTGTTTTAACCTCCCTTCGCTGCTATGGTTCTGAACGTCTTGGTTCCTTTTGCGCAGGAGTTTTTCCCTCCACGTCCAACATGCGTCGAGACAATGCCGCTCCGTCTGTCGCCGGTCGTGGACACAAAGGGCATGACAAGCCCGGGAAGCCGCTCGTCCCCAAGGTTGAAGCTCGGGTGACCAGGGCCCGGGGTGAGGAAGATTTGGGAGACGGCGCCTCCAAGAAACCGCGCGTCGAGGGTACCGCCTCCAAGGCTATTATAGTGGCCGATGATTCTGACGGGGAACCCGGAAGCCCCCTCAAGCGGCAACGCCCTTCACGGATCAAACTCCGAGCCTCTCCCTCGAGGGCTTCTGACGTCCGCCGCCTTCGAGATGACGATGCCCCAACCGCCAACGGTTCTGGCGACGTTCGTCCAGACTCTCCCCCAGGAGCCAGTGAGTCCTCCCTTGGCCTGATCGAGTTTTCTGGGGTCGGTCCTCGCAAAGAGTCTATGATGCTCTTTGGCCAGACGACGTCCTCCATTTGGTGTGGGCTGAATCTCAAGGTCCCGCAGGATTTCGCTGCTCAGGAGGCCCCTGAGGATCTTTTGGAATGCGGCCAGAGCACCTTGGACAAGGCCGGGCTTTACTTTCACAGGGCTCGGATGGCCTTCGAACGCCAGGGCAGGGAGACGGCCAGAGTGCGGGCTGAATGTGATGCCCTTCTGAGGAATGCGAAAGGCAGGGCCGGCACTCTTCAAGAGAAAGCCGATGCCCATGACAAGCTCATTCAGGAGAATGCCTCTCAGAAGGAGCTCCTCAAGAAGCAGGAGGCCGAGCTCGTGGATCTCCGTAGCCGGATGTGGGCCGTAGAGCAGGCCAAGGTGGAGCTTCGTCAGACGGGCGTGGACAATCATGTCCCCATTTATGAGGCCGATGTTGCCAAGATCAAGGAGTCTGGTTCCATTGCCTTCCAGAAATCCAAGGCTTATACTGGCGCCATCCACACTATGGCTATGAAGTTCTTCCCGAGGCTCGTTGGCGAGTTCCTGGCCACCTGTCCGGATGCCTACCAGGATGGGGTTAAATTGCTCCAGGCCACCCCCACCGGACGTCGTTTCCTTGACGATCTCGCCGATGACACCTACCGCAAAGGTATGGTTGGGCTAGTAGCGGAGAATCTCCCGACGTTCGAGCGTCACTTTGGGGCTCCTTTCGATCCGGAGGCGGCCGGCTTTGACGTCTTGATGGCAGACGCTCATGCAGGGGCCCTTGAGCTGCTGAAAGAGCAAGAGGAAGCTGCCAAAAGTGACAAGTCCGAGCAGGCCCCTTCCCATATTCCAGCTCCGGGCGCCGATCGGCTGTGATTCTCCGTTCATTATCTTGTACTTGTACAATTTTTCATTATTTGTATTGTACTCTGATACATTGTAATTTTCCGGCCAATAGTGCCGAGGAATAAAAATCATTCTTTGCTCCATGCTCGTCTGGCATCTTTTTTTTTTTTTTTTTTTTTTTGGAGTCTTTTAGTCTTCGTTCGTCCTTGGTCCTTGGTCCTACCGACGTCCCTACTTCGAGGAGACGTTCGGTATCCGCAGACATCGCAAGTACGAACAGGTTTATCTACATCGAGATTCCCCCCTTCTTCGTTCGTCCGTGGCCCTTTTAGTCTTACCGGCGTTTCTTGCTTCGAAGAAGACGTTCGGTACCCAAGGGACTCGCAGGGACGAACAGGTTTACCCTCGCGGGTTCCCGTCTTCGTTATCCCACGTCCATCGATCCATGGTCGTTTGTGGGATAAGCAGGTTTATCTTGGCAGGCTCCCTTGGTTCGTCTAGCCCCCTCCACGTCTCTACTAACCTCTACATCGAGAGGCGTTCGCCTTCGGTGGTGGGGGAAGATCTGGCACACCCGGGCAAGATTCCCTTCCGTGTAGAAGCTTCTCTCCTCTTCTCCCCATTCTTTTTTTTTTTTTTTTTTTTTTTTAGGGAGGTAATCTTCGTTCGTCCTTGGTCCTTGGTCCTACCGGCGTTCCTACTTCGAGGAGACGTTCGGTATCCGCAGACATCACAAGGAGGAACAGGTGTATCTGCATCGAGATTCCCTGGTGCTTCGTTCGTCCTTGGTCCTTGGTCCTACCGACGTCCCTACTTCGAGGAGACGTTCGGTATCCGTAGACATCACAAGGAGGAACAGGTGTATCTGCATCGAGATTCCCTGGTGCTTCGTTCGTCCTTGGTCCTTGGTCCTACCGACGTCCCTACTTCGAGGAGACGTTCGGTATCCGTAGACATCACAAGGAGGAACAGGTGTATCTGCATCGAGATTCCCTGGTGCTTCGTTCGTCCTTGGTCCTTGGTCCTACCGACGTCCCTACTTCGAGGAGACGTTCGGTATCCGCAGACATCGCAAGGAGGAACAGGTGTATCTGCGTCGAGATTCCCTTCTTTAGCGGATGTCGGCAAGAACAGAAGTGATGTAAAAACAGGGGCCTTTATTATTGACGACGTCCGGTCATTTTACATGGAGTGGAAATACAATAAGGACATCAGGCCCTAACTATTGATAGAACTTCTTCAGGTGTTCCACGTTCCACATCCCGGCATGGTTCCCCTCCAAGGTATGGAGGAGGAACGTCCCCTGGTTGTATCTTCTGATGACCCGGTAAGGTCCTTCCCAGTTCTTCGCCATTTTGCCGCCTTCGAGCGGCTTGCTCTTCTCTCTTTTCCTGAGTACGAGGTCCCCGGCCTCTATTTCGCGGAATTTCACAGCCTTGTTGAAGTATCTCTGGGTGGCCCTGTGATATTCTTCCATGCGACGAGCCGCTAGGTCCCTCCGTTCCTCAATGAAATGGAGCTCCGCTCGTAGGTTGGTTTCGTTGTCCTCCGGCTGGAAGTGCTTGGTGCGGTGTGTCGGGACCAATACTTCCGTCGGTACCTTAGCTTGGAAACCATAAGCTAAGGCGAAAGGGGTTTCCCCCGTCGCCGTTCTGGGCGTTGTCCTATATGTCCACAAGACATAATTCAGCTGTTCCGGCCAGGTGGAGGCGTAGTCTTCTAATTTCTTTTTGATCCCATCCATGATGGTCCGGTTCATGTTCTCCACCTGGCCGTTGGCCTGCGGGTAGGCCACCGAGGCTTTAGAGTGCCTGATGCCCCACTTTGCCAAGTATGCCTCGAAGCCTCTGCCGACGAACTGCCGGCCGTTATCAGTGATGATCTGCTCTGGGATTCCGAAGCGGCAAATGATATTCTGCCAGACGAACTTCTGGCACTGGAACTCAGTGATGGAGGCTAATGGTTCGGCCTCGACCCACTTTGTGAAATAATCAACTGCCACGATGACGAATTTCCTTCCTCCAGCAGCCGTGGGTAGAGGACCCAGCAGGTCTACGCCCCACCTAGCAAAAGGCAGTGCGATGGTCATCGGGGTGTAGAAACTTGCTGGGCGGCCGGGGACAGGTGCATACTGCTGGCATACTGCGCACTTCCGAGTGTGATTGAAACAATCTTGCTGTATGGTCGGCCAGTAATAGCCCTGCAGGATGATCTTCCTGGCCAAAGTCCGGGGGCCCTGGTGGCTGGAGCAGATCCCTTCATGTATTTCCTCGATCACCGCCGCTGCCAGGCTCGGCGGGAGGCATCGGAGGTAGGGTCCGCCGAACGTCTTCTTGTAGAGCTGCCCGTCAATAAGTTCAAAGTTAGGGGCACGCCTCTTTATCCACGCAGCTCTTCCTGTACTGCCATCACTTTCGGGCTCAGGGAGTGTTCCATCCCTGAGATAATCCGTTATTTCCTTTGCCCAGTTAGGTTCGGCAATGGAGATAACGTCCACCTGGATGACGTCCGTTGCCGGTACTGGGAACACCTCCTGCCTAACGAAGCCTCTGATGTGTCGGGGGATGCTTGACGCCGGGTCATCGGCTGGGGGGTTGCTTAGTTTTGACAGTATGTCCGCCTCTGCATTCTCCACCCGCGATACCTGCTCAAGCACCACCTGTTCAAATTGTGCGGTCTGTTCCTCCGCCAGCTCTTTGTAGACCTTCATTCTCTCTTCTCTGGTTTCTGCCGTGCCGTTCATCTGGGTTACTACTCTCACCTTCAGACGAGCTGCCCCGAGGGCTTTCGCGCATTTCAGCCCTGCGATCAGCGCCTCGTATTCAGCCTCGTTGTTGGTGACCTTGAACTCGAATTTCATAGAGTAATAGGCCTTGAAACCCTCGGGGGAAGTGATCACCGCTCCCCCGCCACAGCCCCGCGCACTCGAGGCCCCATCGGTGTACATCTCCCACCAATTGTCGAAGTCGTTGCTGTCATGGGTTTCGTCCTCGGTGCGCGCGGTGCATTCTGCAATGAAGTCCGCCAGTGCCTGTCCCTTGATCGTCGGCCTTGGTTTGAAGTCGACGTCATACTGGCCGATCATCAGGGACCACTTGGTTATCCTCCCGCTCGCCATTGGGTTCCTGAGGATGGTGGCGAGGGGTTGCGTTGTGTAGACGGTCACCGGGTGTGCTTGAAAATACGGCGCCAGGCGCTTGATGGATGCGATCAAGGCAAGGATCGTCTTCTCCATCAGTGTGTATCTCGTCTCGGGGCCGTTCAGCGCCTTACTCACGAAGTATATTGGCCGCTGGACGCCTTCAGATTCCTTTAACAGCACAGCGCTCACAGCTAGGTCGGCTACCGCCAGATACATGTACAATCTCTCCCCGGGATCCGCTTTGGTGAGGACGAGCGGAGAAGAGAGATATACCTTGAAATCTTCGAAGGCAGCCTGGCATTCCGGGGTCCATTCAAAGGGACTGGCTTTTTTCATGATCTGGAAAAAAGGGATCGCCTTATCAGCCAGCTTGGATAAGAATCTGCTTAGGGCCGCTAGACGCCCGGTGAGACGCTGCACATCTTTCAGGTTCTTCGGGGCCTCCATGTCCATAATTGCCTTCACCTTTTCCGGGTTAGGCTCGATCCCCCGCCCGCTCATCATGTAGCCGAGGAATTTGCCGCCCCGGACGGCGAAGGCACATTTCTTCGGATTGAGCCTCATGCTGGCCTTCTCCATGATGTCGAAGACCCTCTCCATGTCCTGGACATGGTCCTCCTTTCTCTTGCTCTTGATCAGGATGTCATCCACGTAAGCTTCCATTGTCTTCCCGAGTACATCTTTGAATAACATCCCAATCATCCTCTGGAAGGTAGCCATGGCGTTCCTCAGGCCGAACGGCATGACGATGTAGCAATACACGCCGTCCGCTGTAACGAACGCCGTTTTTTCGGCATCATCGGGGTGCATGAACACCTGATGGTAGCCCCTGAATGCATCCATGAAGCTGAGCAGCTCGCAGCCTGCCGTCTCATCTACCAGCAAGTCGATCCTCGGAACGGGGTATGGATCCATTGGACAAGCTTTGTTCAGGTCCGAGTAATCGACGCACATCCGCCAAGTGTCGCCCTTCGGGGCTAGTACCACGTTGGCCAGCCACTCCACGTGGATGACCGGCCGGATGTGTTTAATGCTGAGGAGGGTTGCCGTCTCCTTCCTGATGAAATCGCGTCGGTCGGCCGCCATATACCTTTTCTTCTGCTGTACAGGCTTGGCATCCGGCCGCACGGCGAGTCTGTGGCATATGAGGTTGGGGTCGATGCCCGGCATGTCCTCCGGTCCTCTGGCGAATAAGACTCGGGACCTCCGCAGGACAGCTATGACCCCCGCCCTGATTTCCGGCTCTAGATCTGCACCGATGGACACCTTCCTGTCCGTCGGGTCGTCGAGCTCGATTTCCTCCAGCAGAGTGGCTGGTTCCAGATGAGCGTCCAAGTCGGCCTGTTTGGCCTTCTCGGAGATGCTGTTGACCCGAGCCTCCCGCTCGTTGAGCTTCTCCATCGCCTTCGTGTAGCAGGCCCTGGCCATATGCGGGTCCGTACGTGCCACTCCCACTCCAGTGTCGGTGGGGAATTTGATGCATGAGTGCCGTACGGAGCATATGGCCTCCAAGTCTTCCAAGCCGGGTCGGCCCAAAATGGCGTTGTGGGCGCATTTTAGGCGGACCACGACGAACGTCATGCTGATTCGGGCCGTATGAGGACCGTCGCCGATTTCTACTGGCAAGGCGATGGTACCCTCGGCGTCGATGCAATCCCCGGTGAAGCCGGACAACGGGGTGCGTAGGGGATGCAGCATGTCCTTCCTGAGCTTCATCCCTTCGAAGGCCTCCCAGTAGAGGACGTTCACACTGCTCCCGGTGTCAACAAGGACGCGGCGGACGATGGCATCGTTCACGTCCATGCTGATCACCAGCTCGTCCCTGTGCGGTGCTGGTGACATTGGTAGATCAGCGGGGCCGAAGGTAATTGCCTCGATTTTGTTGCGCTTGGTGGGGGGTGCTGATACGGAACCCACATAGAGTGATCTCTCAAATTTTTTCCGTTCGGCGGGTGTATCTCCTGTCTCAGCGCCCCCGAAGATCACCTTGATCTCCAACTTCTTCTTCTTGCCCTTTGGGCCGAGGGATCCCTCCGGACGCTTATCTGCACTCCGATAATCCACGTCCTGAGGTTCTGCCTCGCGCCGGTCGTCGCGGCGCCATGTCTTGTGCCTCGGGGTCGGCTTCTGCTGGCTGTTTTTGTTCAGCAGCTGGGTGAATTCGCCCAAGTACCCCTGACGGATTAGCTCGTCGATTGCCTTCTTCAATTGGCTGCAATTGTCCGTCAGGTGGCCGATCCTCTGATGGTATTCACAGTAAGCCGATTGGTCAAGCCCCATATATTTTTTCATATCCTGAGGTTCCGCCAGGAGGCCCTTGTCCTTGATGGCCTCGAAGATCTGGCTCACCGGATATGCCAATGGTATATAGCGGTCGTCCGTCCGCGTCTGGTTGTCTCCGGAGGGAACCTTCCACGGGATCATCGCTCCGTCCGTCCTCTTCTTTTTGTTTGGGGGTGAGGGCCCGGGTCCCGGTTTGGGTCCGAGCCTGTCCGCCATCTTCCTGGGCTGCGCTACGGGAACTCCGTCCCGCTGCCTGATCTCCTCCTCAATGGAGGCATATTTTTGTGCCCGAGCCAAAACCTCGGTGTAGTTGGTGCCGGGATTCCGCCTTAGGTCCCGATACAGATCCCCTGTGGCCAGCGCACTGGTGAACATGTTGGTGGCCAGACGTTCGTCTAGATCGTCGACCTGCAGTACCTCGTCCCTCCACCTCACCAGGAACCTAGCCAGCGGTTCGTCCCGCCCTTGCTTGATGTGGGCGAGTGCCGTGACATCCTTCCTGGGGGTGGTGCTGGCAGCAAACTGTGCCATGAACTGCCGGGAAAGCTGTTCGTATGAATCAATGGTGCCTGGCCTCAACTGGCCGAACCATTCCTGAGCTGGTCCCCTGAGGGTGCTGAAGAACAATCTGCAGATGGCCTCGTCCGATGCTCCCAGCATGGACAGGTTCCCTTGGTAACTTATCAGATGGGCCTTAGGATCACCAGCCCCATTATACACCAAGTTCCCCGGGGGCCTGCAATCCCGGGGAATCTCGACGCTCATCACCCGCGGAGTGAAAGGTGATGTGAGAGAGAAAGAGGGTGTGGCCGAGCCGGCGTCCGCCCGCCTGTTCATCTCGGCTATCTGCCTTTCCATGGCTTCCAACCGTGCGTCCTGTGCGGCCCTTCCGGGGGACACAGGGGGCGCGGCTTCGGGGGTGGCATTCCGCTGAGCGGCCACAACATCGTGCGGCCGCCTGAAGATCTGCGTCCCTCGCCGTTGGAAACGTCGTCCAACGGTGTTGACCCTTGGGGTCTCGTCTCCCCGCGGAATCTGGCGAGGAGCTGATGGTGTGAGAGCCCTGGATGCAGCGATGCTGACCCTGGTCCGCCCTCCCGTTTCACGGGAGCCTGAACCCCCACCTAGCCGCTCATGGACGGAGGGCCGGTGGTCGCTGGAGCCTGTCGTATCATCGTACGACTGCATGCGGCGTATGGGAGAGAGGGGCGTTCGATGGGTGCTTGCAGAGTACACCCGATCTCGGGCCTCCCGTTCATCTGCCAAACGACGCATGGTATCTGCGAGTTCCCGCATGAGGTGGGGATCCTGCCTGGCCTCCAGGGGAATGAGGTCAGTGATGCCCCCGTTTCCCCCGGAGGTCCATATAGTAGCGGATAGTTCCGAGTTCTGGCCGCGGTTCCGACGGCTCGACTCCAGACGCTCGGAGAGATCACGCTGGTTGTTGCTTCCTGACATCGTATTTGCTGTAGGTAGACTTAGTAGCTGTTTGGGAGAGTTTCTGGAAACTTTTTGCTCAGTTTCCCACAGACGGCGCCAGTGTTGAGGTTTATTCCTTCAACCCGTGGACCCAACACGTAAGCCCAAAGGTTTCGAATGGAGTGAGAGTATGGTTATCTAGCCCAACAACTATTAGATGAATCAGGAAACAAGAGTAATAGCAGGCAATGTAAATAGGTATTATTAACTTCGTAATAACTCCCCTAAGTACAATCTACTTGCTAACAAAGGCACATCGGCCGTTCGTCTTACAAGGCAGTTAGAAATGCTGCGAGTAAGAATGCTGAAGCTAGTATGCTAAGAATAGAAAGTTGCCAACCCTTTACAATGGAATAAATGCTTCTATTTATACCCGCCAATGGGCAGGTGGCTGTAGTGATGTGGCAGCCTGTGGACCGCTGGTGTCCCAACTACCAAATCTTTAGCATTAAATGCACTTCCCGCCAGAATCTAGGTTTCCCGCCGGATTAGTGGGGACGTTCGTCCACCGGGAAGTGAGTTGGATTGCTCCAAGGGACCCTTGGGAGATATCGGCTGTTCGTCTCCTGGCCTTGGTGGATACTCACCATGTGGACTGGGTTTTCTCCGATGACTACAGGCTTGCTCTGGGGACGTTCGTCGTCATTCCTGGTGGCCCGTGGTTCTGCTCCTTGTCCCTGCATAGACGTTCGTCGGGATGAGCTGCTGGGCCTGAGTCCTCCAACACTAGACGTTCGTCCATCCCCGTGGAACATGGGCCTGTGGGCTGGCCTAGTGTTCTAACTGGACGTTCGTCTAGCAAAATGGGTTAGTGGGCCGAACCTCGGCTTGGGCCCTTAACCCAACAACATTTTTTATTTTTATCAAATTACTTTGAAGGCAAAATTAATAGCAATTTGGTTGATTTATCTGTTAAGTGGGCAAAAAACGAATACTTCATCTCTTTAATAGAATGTAATAAAAATTAAACAAGTATAAAAATAATTAAATGATTGTTACTCTGTGAGTCCGTGCTTAAAATTTGGTTATTAATTGTTGTGGTTCTAATTACAGAATTTAATACTTATCAAATACGTAATGAGTTTTGAAAAAGTTACCAAATTAATTAAGGTGGATATCTACGGATTTTTGTTTCCATATCAATATGCAATCAAAAATAGAATCTAGCTAATAAAATTAGAAGGTATAAAAATAACTAAATAATTAATATATCTAATGACGTGACACGATTATGTGGCGCTTTGTATGCTCTTAAAAAGTTCCTCTTATATATATATATATATATATATATATATATATATATATATATATATATATATATATATATATATATATATATATAGGGTGCGGTTCCAGTGAGAACGGTGCTTAACGTGAAAACGTGAGAACAAATCCTGGCTTTTAATTAAGAGAATCAGACGGTTGATTAATGCGTAGGTGTACAATTAGTTCCTACGTTGCGTAACATAGAAACACATTTAACAAACTAAAATAACCATACGTGGCTTGTGCACAGGGTAAAATCGTCTACCCTTTAAAAATCAATTAATGTAGTACCCGTTCAAGGTTGTCACCTACCAATAAATTAGGAAGAGATTAAATGTCAAATCTTAAAAAATGTTTTAGTTCTAAAATTGATTTAACTTTTTAAATTATAATCTGATTTTAACAAAAATTATATCAAATTAAATAACTTTTTATGATCTTTCAAATGAGATCCATATGACATATACAATTTTGTTTTTAAAAAAAATGTATAATATGCACACAATAAACCACAACAAACATTATCTTCAACTATCACATGTACTATATTATGTATCTAACGCACAACTACTAAGATCTGATGCACAAGAAACAATATCCAACACACAATATGCATAAAAAAAACTAAATCAAGTATCTTCAGCACAAAATCCAATGTCTAATGCACAAAGAACAATATCTAACACACAAAATTAAAAACTAATTAATATATAACATATAAGGATTTCACACAACTTAAACTAATATATAACACACTAGAATCAATATATAATGCACAATACGAATGAAAGCCCAAGAAGCAATATCTAATGCACAATCACCAATATCTAATGCACACAAAAACATAGTAGCTCACACAATTAATAACTAATATTGAACACAAGATTTCATATAATTTAAACTAATAATATATAATACACATGAATTAGTATCTATGGCACAATATGTATACGAAGTATATGTTAAAGAACTCGTATGTAGCACATAATATGGACATAGAGCATTACAACAAATACATCATATCATGCACAAGAACCGGTATCAAAAGCACAATCCCAAGTGGTGCATTTGAGTGACACAATAGTGCAATAGTGAATTGTACGGATGCATATGACTAAGTAAAATATGCAAATGTTAAGACCTAAAGTATGTTTAACATATGAAAATCATAAATGTGCAATTGATAGTCATTCGTTGTGTAGTAAGTGAAAAAACAAGTGTACATCACTATTTGATAATTACATTTGAGAAATATAAAATTGATGTATTAGCTAGTGATTAAGAAAAAAACCAACATGAAAAAATAAATACGAATGACAACCATTTCCTTTTCTTTTATTTTGTATGAACTAACAATATTTACATTCCAAGAATAGAGGACAATTTAAATTCCAGTGATTAGCAAAATGCAAAAACGTCCAAAAGAACTGAAATTGCACAAATCAACAAACCTGTTAAAGTAAAGTTCAAAAGGCAAAGTTTCATAAAAAGAAATAAATATTTTGATTGAATAAACGTAAAAGTAAACTCACGTGAGTTTATAAAAGGAATAATGCTATTCTTCCCATCCTAAAAGTGCGCAGCATTACTTCAAAGTCGATACATTCAAATCCCAAAAACTGAAATGTCGGGTTGCCAAAGTAGAAAAAGACGTATATGTCCTTTCCGTAGTCTTATTTAATCACGGATGGTTATTGATTTTGGATGGCTGGGATTTGTTCTCACGTTCTCACGTTAAGACTCGTTCTCATTTGAACCAAAATCTATATATATATATATATATATATATATATATATATATATAGATTTTGGTTCAAATGAGAACGAGTCTTAACGTGAGAACGTGAGAACACATCTGAGCCATCCAAATAATAAATTATGTTGAGATGATCAAATCATTAATCAAGGGCAATTTTGTAACATTCTTTTGCCGTTTTCTTGTGTAACTGACATTGCATTTAATACATGCATTTCAATTGAGGAAAGGAACGAGTAAGCTCCATATCCCTTGGAATTGTAGTTTATTTTTTACTTTAATTCTCTTTCTCCATTTATAGAAATTTTTGTATTCTTGGAATGTAAATATTGTTAGTTCATACACGATAAAAGAAAAGAAAATGGTTGTCACTCATATTTATGTTTCCATATTGGTGTTTGTTTTCTTAATCACTAGCTAATGCATCAATTTTATATTTCTCAAATGTAATTATCAAATAGTGATGTATACTTGTTTTTTCACTTTCTGCACAACGAATTACTATCAGTTGCACATTTATGGTTTTCATACGTTAAACATACTTTACGTCTTAACATTTGCATATTTTATTTACTCATATGCATCCGTACAATTCACTATTGCACTATTGTGTCACTCAAATGCACCTTTTGGGGTTGTGCTTTTGATACCGGTTCTTGTGCATGATATGATGTATTTGTTGTGATTTTCTATGTCCATATTATGTGCTACATACGAGTTCTCTAACATATATACATATTGTGCCGTAGATACTAATTCATGTGTATTATATAATTTAAATTATATGAAATCTTATGTTCAATATTACTTATTAATTGTTGTGCGTTAGATACTGCTTTTTGTGCTCGAGATATTTGTAATGGTGCTTTATATACAAACTATGTGTGATATGTTACTTTTCATGTGCATTAGATATTTGTTGTTGTGCATTAGTTACAAGTTCTAGTGTGTACGATAGCTGTAGATGTTTGGTGTGGTTTATTATATACATATTATACTTTTTTTAAAATAAAAAATTATATATGCAATATTGGTGTCATATGAAAGATAATAAAAAACCATTAAATTTGATATAATTTTTGATAAAATTGGATTATAATTTAAAAGGATAAATCAATTTTAAACTAAAAACATTTTATATGATTTGAGTTTTAATTCTTACCTATTTTTTTGGAAAGTGACGGCCTCCCACCGTTACAACATTAATTGATTTCTTTTTTAAAATTACTCTATTATCCTTTATTAGGTGTACGCCCCATTTCAGTTTGTACTAGACATAATACTATGTGATGATGTCCATCTTTTTATTGTGAACCAAATACTTATTAGCCATTCATTTAATGAGATGATGGGTTAAGATGTGTTCTCATTTCTCACAATAAGGGTTGTTCTCATTAGAACCACTCCCTATATATATATATATATATATATATATATATATATATATTGATTGGGTTTTACTGGGTTTGGGATGGTTCGGTTTTGCTCCCGATCCGTTTTTGCTCACATTTATGGGTAAATGCTATACCGGACTGGCTTAGGTGTCAGGTGACCGCCGGTCCGGTCTGATTCTTGTAACATAGGTGTGGACTGTATTCTTTGGCATCACAAGCTTGCAGTTCAAGAGATTTTGACAATGTCCATAAATAATTCAAAATGTCCTTTGCAATTTTCAACTTTGCTGGTTGAACTCCTAGACTTATTTCAACAAAATTATTAATCCAAGTAATAATCCTTGAGCTATTAGTCACCAAAATAAGAAACATTTGATTAGCTTCTTTTTTTGCCTGACTTAGGACATTTAGTTTATCCAAAAACATGGAATGTTTTTACTTAGACTGTAATTTACTGATCTGATCTGTTTAAATCTATTCTGGTCTGAACTGGTCTGGTCTGGTAAATGTCCGGTCTCTTTGTAATTTATAACTACGGAAGTCTGGTCTGTTTAAGTCTGGTCTTATTTGGGACCGAAAACAATCCAAGTAAAAACATTCATAATCTCACGCTCCTTACCCGTAAAAAACTTGACCATTACAAAACTCCAATATCCAAAATTCTTTCAATCAAGAGTCAAGACGAACATCAATTGACGACAACAAACCATCCACACCAGGCATCACAACAGAAAATTAAGCACAAATACAATAGAAGAGGATAATGGGAACGCCCCCGAAAAAATTAGGATTACTAGTTCCGATACCATTTGATATTGATATACATGCAATATATAATAAAAATGGAATAAATATCGAACCACATTTGAATTGTGTGAATGTATGCTTACAATATTGGGAACTAAAGTCTTATTTATAGATAAGGAACAAAAGGGGAAATAATGAAGACTTTAGATTTGGGAAAAGAAGAACAACCATAGATAAACAAAACATAAATTGCAAATTGCAATCACTTGAGAACGAGAAATAATAGTATGCGAAGAAATCTCCCAAGGAGAAACTAGCATGGTAGACGAGGATTGGATAAGTGCATGAGAAGATGACCGCTGCATATGTACGTAGTTGAGATGAGCTGTATAAATAACAGGAATTGTATAAATAATAAAGTATACATATCAAATACTCTCAAATTAAAGTTGATAGATGACAGGAATTGTAAAAAATATATACCACCAATTGCATGAATGGATGTTATTAATTGGACGATGATCATTATTTGTATAACTTATGGCCCAGGCCGCAGCAGCACCCGCAAGTGACGATTTTAATAAAGGATGAAAAACAAGAACCACCCCCAACTGCATAAACCATATACATCACGAGAAATCAAATTTGAGAATGTATACAAGTAATTAGTCTTTCATCTGTACATTGCACGTGATATCCAATTAACCAGCAATCAGGTCCAAATAAAAGACCAATACATACAAAACATATAACAAATCATTACACATTAAGAAAATTAACAGTGCACAATGTGTTGAAGATGGAGTCTTGTTTGTGCAGAAATATGAGATACCCGACCGGGTACAGTTAGTCATCCGATCGGGTATGAAGATTTTTGGCCGGGCAACTTTCTGGTTTGAAGACCCGATCGGGTCTATGCTCTTGACCCGATCGGGTATGTTGAAGATTTCAACTGGGAACTCACTGGAATGCAGGACCCGACCGGGTCAGGGAGGTCACCCGACCGGGTCATGAAGGTCTTTTGGCTTCTGTTTTCGACACCCGCCCTGGTGACGACCCGGGTATACTTTTTGTGAAGAGACCCGACCGGGTCTATGGGCTGACCCGACCGGGTCGGCGGAAAATTTTAATTTCGGGCTTAGCTTCCGGGCCTGCGGCTCTTAATTGTGATTAGGTTTCCTTAAACCTATTTAAACATCTCTAATGTACGTGTAAACCCTGACGCAGACATAATAATACTCAGCTCTCTCTCGTTCGCCGTGGACTAGCACAATCACCCCGATTGTGTGAACCACGTAAATTATTGTGTTCTTGCTCGTTAATTTATCGTTTTCTTAACCTAAATCGTAACAATTGGTATCAGAGCTATGGCTGACGAAGGGAAGGTTAAGATCGATAAATTTGATGGTCAAGATTTCGCTTTCTGGAAGATGCAGATCGAGGATTATCTCTACCAGAAGAAGCTTCATCAACCGTTGTCTGAGAACAAACCAGAAACGATGACGGAGGCGGAATGGAATTTGTTGGATCGACAGGCTCTTGGTGTGGTGAGGTTGTCGTTGGCGAAGAACGTTGCCTACAACATCGTCAACGAGAAGACAACGTTTGGACTGCTCAAGGCGTTATCCAACATGTATGAGAAACCCTCAGCAGCAAACAAGGTTTTCTTGATTAGACAGTTGGTGAATACAAGAATGAAGGAAGGTGCATCCGTGGCAGATCACATCAACGAGTTTAATTCAATCATATCCAGGTTAGGCTCGGTTGAGATTAAATTCGATGATGAAGTCCAAGCATTACTTTTGTTATCATCTTTGCCCGATAGTTGGTCCGGTACAGTCACAGCGGTTAGTAGTTCATCTGGAACCACTAAGCTCACCTTTGAAGGTATTCGTGACTTAATCCTTGGTGAGGATATCCGGAGGAGGAGTTCGGGGGATAGCTCCAATAGTTTGTTGAGTACTGAAGATAGGGGCAGAAAATCCACTAGAGGAGGTAACAAGAAGGGAAGATCGAAGTCGAGAAAGAGAGGGCAATCCAAGAACCGGAAGGACATCAATTGTTGGAATTGCAAAGAGAATGGACACTTCAGAAATCAGTGCCCAAAACCCCCTGCAGACAAAGGCAAGAAGGAGGTGAACGTGGCAGAGGATTATGAAGATGCTCTAATTTGTAATGTTGAGAATTCAGTTGAGTCCTGGATCATGGATTCAGGTGCGTCGTTTCATGCTTGTCATTGCAGGGATTTGATGAAAAATTTCAGGCCCTACAGCGGAAGAGTTCGTTTGGCGGATGACAAATCCCTGGAGATCACGGGTATTGGAGATGTTGATCTCAGTACCTCTTTGGGTACAACCTGGAGGTTGAAAGATGTGAGGTATATTCCAGACCTGAAGAAGATGTTGATTTCAGTGGGACAGCTTGATGAGGAAGGCCATAACGTTAGTTTTGGCAACAAGCAATGGAAGGTGACAAAGGGAAAGCTGGTCATTGCTCGTGGACAGAAGCATGGTACCCTGTACATGGTTGAAGTATCCACAGATGGAGCAAACGCAGCGGTTGAAGATGATGGAGTCTCTACTTTGTGGCACCAAAGACTTGGGCACATAAGTGAGAATGGATTGAAGATACTGTCTTCAAAAGGTAAAATCCCAGATTTGAAGAATTCAAAGTTGACCTTTGTGAAGACGGGACAACAACCGAAGACTGAGCGGCTGGAGTTGATTCATTCAGATGTCTATGGACCTACAAAGGTCTCTTCAATTGGAGGTTCCCGCTACTATGTCACATTCATTGATGACTCTACACGGAAGGTATGGGTTTATTTTCTTAAAAATAAATCTGAAGTCTTTAACACTTTTAAGAAGTTCAAAGCTGCAGTAGAGAATGAAACGAATCTTAAGATTAAGTGTTTAAAGAGTGATAATGGGGGTGAGTACAGTAGCACAGAGTTTGTAGAGTATTGTGCTGAACAGGGGATCAGAATGCTGAAGACGGTTCCAGAAACACCACAGCAAAATGGTGTTGCAGAGAGGATGAACAGAACACTGAATGAGATGGCCAGGAGCATGAGATTGCATGCAGGACTTCCAAAGATGTTCTGGGCCGATGCGGTGAACACAGCAGCATACTTGATCAACAGAGGACCCTCATCTCCCATTGATTTCAAAATTCCAGAAGAGGAATGGAAAGGTCGAGAGGTATCCCTTACTCACTTGAAAGTTTTTGGTTGTATTTCTTATGTCAAAGTTAGAGATGCAGATAGTGACAAGCTCGAGGCAAAAGCAAAGAAGTGTATCTTTATTGGGTATGAGATGGATGACATGGGCTACAGGTTCTGGGACAACCACAGCAAGAAGGTTATCAGAAGTAGAGATGTCACCTTCAACGAGAATGCCCTGTATAAAGATGGTCCTGCAGCAGGAACTAGCAAAGGCAAGCAACCAGAAAACAAACAGCAAGTGGTGTTTGAAGGGATGACTGAAGACGATATAGCACAACCTGCCGGTTGTGATGACATGGCTGGAGGTTCAGGGAGCAGTGGGAGCTCAGGAGATACAGGAATTTCTGAAGATAGTGGGAGTGACGAAGATAGTGGGAGTTCAGAGGCAGCTACTCCACACATTAGACAGTCCACTAGAATTAGAAGACCTCCTAACCGATATTCTCCTTCAGCAAATTACCTGTTGGTGACCGAGAATGGAGAACCAGAATCTTACTCAGAGGCGCTGACCGTGAAGGATTCCATACAGTAGAAGAAGGCCATGGAGGATGAGTTAGATTCGCTTGACAAGAACCAAACTTGGTCCTTAGTCAAGCTACCACCGGGAAAGAAAGCTTTGGAGAACAAGTGGGTGTTCAGAATCAAAGATGAAGCTGATGGGAGCAAAAGATACAAGGCGAGGCTAGTTGTCAAGGGGTTCCAACAGAAGAAGGGGGTTGATTACAATGAAATCTTCTCCCCGGTTGTGAAGATGACTACTATCAGGTTGATCCTTGGTATCGTTGCTGCTGAAAATTTGCATTTGGAGCAGCTGGATGTGAAGACTGCTTTTCTTCATGGTGACCTTGAAGAAGACATTTACATGGCCCAACCAGCAGGTTTCCCAGTGAGTGGTAAAGAGAAGATGGTGTGCAAACTCAAGAAGAGTCTATACGGGCTGAAGCAAGCTCCTAGACAGTGGTACCTGAAGTTTGACAGCTTTATGCAGCGAAATGGATACACTAGATGTGAGATGGACCATTGCTGTTACTTGAAGAAATTCAAGTCATCACACATTATTCTTCTTTTGTATGTTGATGACATGTTGGTGGCTGGAGCAAACATGCAGGAGATCAATCAGCTTAAGAAGAAGTTGTCCGAAGAATTTGAGATGAAGAATTTAGGGGAAGCGAGACAGATCCTTGGGATGAGCATAGTCAGAAACAGGGAAAAAGGTACTTTACAGCTTTCACAGCAGAAGTACATTCAGAAGGTTCTTGAGAAGTTCAAAATGACAGATGCCAAACCAAGGAGTACACCGTTAGGGAGTCATCTGAAACTTTCCAAGCAGCAGTCTCCGAAGACCAATGAAGACAAAGAAGAGATGGCTAAAGTCCCTTATGCATCAGCTGTTGGCAGCTTGATGTACGCAATGGTGTCAACAAGGCCAGACATTGCTCATGCAGTGGGAGTTGTTAGCAGGTTCATGTCAAATCCAGGGAAGGAACATTGGGAAGGAGTTAAGTGGTTGCTACGCTACTTGAAAGGTACTTCTGAAACTGCCCTATGTTTCAGAAGGAATGGTGTGATCCTAGAAGGATTTGCTGATGCTGATTTGGGGGGCTGTTATGATTCCGGGAAGAGCACTACGGGATATGTATTCACTATTGGGGGCACGGCAATCAGTTGGATGTCCAGACTATAGAAGAGTGTGGCTCTTTCAACCACAGAAGCAGAGTACATGGCCATTGCTGAAGCGGCCAAGGAGTTGATCTGGTTGAAGAACTTTCTTTCGGAGTTGGGCACGAAGCAAGGAGATTGTGTTCTATATTGTGACAAGAGTGCTATTCATCTCGCGAAGAATCCGGTGTTTCATAGCAGAACGAAACACATCAAGATGCGGTATCATTTTATCCGGGAGTTGATTGAAGATGGTACTATAAACTTGAAGAAGATCCTTGGTACGAAGAATCCAGCAGACATGCTAACCAAGGCGGTGACAACGGAGAACTTGAAGCTTTGCATGGCTTCAACTGGCCTTCCAGATACTTGATGAGAAGGCGTGAACAAGAGAGAGAGATCAGGGGTTTTGCAGAGGGTACAAGTTCTTTGGATGGCAGATGATCGTTGAACAAGCCTCCAAGTGGGAGATTGTTGAAGATGGAGTCTTGTTTGTGCAGAAACATGAGATACCCGACCGGGTACAGTTAGTCATCCGATCGAGTATGAAGATTTTTGGCCGGGCAACTTTCTGGTTTGAAGACCCGATCGGGTCTATGCTCTTGACCCGATCGGGTATGTTGAAGATTTCAACTGGGAACTCACTGGAATGCAGGACCCGACCGGGTCAGGGAGGTCACCCGACCGGGTCATGAAGGTCTTTTGGCTTCTGTTTTCGACACCCGCCCTGGTGACGACCCGGGTATACTTTTTGTGAAGAGACCCGACCGGGTCTATTTTAATTTCGGGCTTAGCTTCCGGGCCTGCGGCTCTTAATTGTGATTAGGTTTCCTTAAACCTATTTAAACATCTCTAATGTACGTGTAAACCCTGACGCAGACATAATAATACTCAGCTCTCTCTCGTTCGCCGTGGACTAGCACAATCACCCCGATTGTGTGAACCACGTAAATTCTTGTGTTCTTGCTCGTTAATTTATCGTTTGCTTAACCTAAATCGTAACACAATGGAGGCATATTATGAGCTCTTTAAAATTGGTTTTCAAATATATAAATCCATCAATGAATAGGAACTTCCAACCTCAAAACAAATTAAGTAGAAATTAATGCTAATAATAATGATGAAAGTATAAGTAACAAGTTAATTATTAATATTATTATAAGCAAATTGTTTATTGTTTTTTACAAATATCAAAGAACACAATTTTTTTAAAGGAAGACCAAAGACCAATTTGGTTATTGCTATTATCTCAACAAAGTTACAAAGTAGATATCTTATTCTCACTTTCTCCAATATCACCACCAATAACAATCATCATACGAAGTATGTATTTTGAAACTCGATGGTATATATGGTGAATTCAAATGTTGGATCGGAGTTCTTGTTATTGTATGACAAAATTCGTTATTATATACTCCGTATTAGTTAATATATAACTAAAACATAATTAGTTATCAGAGTATAATTGTTTTATTCCTAAAATAGGACTAATTCACTTCTAACAGGGGGCATTTTATACTTTTAAAATGATCAAATAAGTCTTATTTTGAGAATAGAATACATGTAATCATATTTGTACATTTAGTCTAAGTTTTAGTCGATCTTATTTAGAGCATAATAATTAATTACTACGAGTTAGACCAAGAGACTGGATTTCGATAATGGGAAGTCCTTGTAATAATTTTGAAACCAAAAAACCACATGACATGTAAAAAAGTAAGGAAAAAGGTACAAATATACCCTTGTAGTATGAGTGTGAGAACAAATATACTCATGTTCTATTTTTCATTCAAATATACTCCTGAAGTATATGTTGAAGTGCATATAAACCCCTGAACTTTTAAATGGTTCAAAATACCCCTCATATTTTTATAAAGGAGCAAATTTACCGTAATTGACTTTAAATTGATGAAATAACTTTCAAAAACACCAAAAATAAATTATAAATTCGAATTAAAAAAATAAAAAAATAAATAAAAGTGTACTTGTGTCCAATTCTCCCTTTTATTGTTTGTATATCACAATTTAATATTGTTAGTATAAAATATTATTTCAAAATTTTACTATATATTCAGGATTCTTTCAAAAAAGTGTTAACATATGTGTTGCAATTTAAAAAAAAATTGTTTACATTATTTTTTACCCCGGAAGGCAAACCACCAAAATCAGTGGTATCACATATTGTTTACATTCTTAGCACTATAATATCACATATTTTTGTATGATGATAAATAGTAAGGTTACAAAATAGTGAATTAGATTTTATTAATTGTAAACCAAATCAAAGCATGTTATTTTAAAAAGTTTAACAATGTGTTCAAAATTTCGCAACAAGACTAAATTTAAAATGAATGAATATGAAGTGTTTCATTTACAATGAAAATAATAATAATTTTGCAATTTAAAATTAAAGAGTTAATATTTTAACATAATATTAAATATATATTTTTAAATTTCAAATTTATAATTTATTTTTGGTGTTTTTTGATATTTATTTTATATATTTAAAGTCAATAAGGGTAAATTTGCTCCTTTAATTTATAAGAACATAAAGGGTATTTTTGCACTTTTCTAAAGTGTAAGGGCATATATGCATTTCAACATATACTTCAGAGGTATATTTGTTCCGAGAGGTGATTAGCAAAAAATCTCAAGAGAAAATAGTTTATTACACATAATCGAACAATTAGAGTCTGAAAGAGGCAATTAACTTCATTCATGAATTTAATTTAGGTGAGAACTCTGATACCCATTTAAAAAATGGGGTATCGTATCTACCACTCTCTTGATTGGTCCAAATAGGTATATCATTTTTAATTTAGACTTAAATAATTCAACTGCAACATTCTGATTGGTCCATATGGACAAATGTACGGTATCTTATGGGTACCCAGGGGCGGACGTATGTTGTTGTTAATGGGGGCACATGCCCCCAATGACTTTCTAATTTTTTAATACTATGTACTCCATTAATATTAAAAATCAAAGTGTGCCCCCAATGAAAATAATGGGGGACCCCATTAAAATATTAGACACTCACACATTGTTAAGTTAATTCCAAGACTCCAAGGCTCTAATAAGGTGATAGTGTCATACGGTCCATAGTCATTATTCTTTTTTAGTTTTAAGTTGTTACACTTTTTCTAAATTTAATTCATAGAAGGTATTCCATAGTCAATAGACTCAATAATGGATAGGGATTACGGTAGCAGCATGAATATTAAGATGTCTGCATCTCTTAGAAATCCACCTATTGTTGCCTACTGAACAAGCAAAAACGTTGAATCTTAGAATTTTCTAACCATCTCCTTTTTCATATTTCACTTCGTAACTAAGTAATTAGTTATTAGGAATTTACTAATATACTACGTATTCTTTTACATTATTTTTTTTAATTGATTAGAGTTTTCGGATATCGATTAATTAATTAGAGTTTCCAAATTAGAGTTTTCAGATTTTATTAGTTAATTAGAGTTTTCATATCTTGATTCTTAGAATTTAATTATAAATTTAATTTATCTTCTGTGTTTAGACTTTAGAGTTTAGAGTGTGTTATTTAGTTCGTAGAATTTTAAATTTCGATGACATCTTAATCCCATAGTTGTGTGAATTTGATCTTTTATTTATTAGTTGATTACGATTCTTGTTTGGGCAGATTAAACATATAAGTATTTAAACATATTATTTTGGGTAAATGAAGTATAATTTTTAAAACTTAATTTCTTTGTATAAATTAAACAATGACAACGCGATCCTATAAAACAAAAATATTGCCCACATTCAAACAAAGCGGGGATGTGGGACAAAGTTCAAGTGCTAATGTACTCCCTCTATCCCATAGAGAAGTTCCTATTACGTTTTATGATGTATGACTGACGATAAAACAACTTAATCCTTGTTCACACTCTATTGACGGAGTATATATTTTCTAGTTTGCTAAGAGCATCTTCAATGCTACAATGTGCACGGTGCACACGTGGCATGAGAAATAGCCACATAAATATTAGTACATAAATTATTTCGCTCCTTATTTGAATAGTTTTATATAGTTTTGGTAAGTTTTTCTCCACAATAATGTCAAGAAGACTGTCTAGATATTGACATTGCAGTTGACATTGCAGGGAAAAACTTACCAAAATTATATAAATCATTCAAATAAGGAGAGAGATAATTTATTTGCTAATATTTACGTGACTATCATTCATGCCACATGTGCATCGTACACATTGTAGCATGGGAGATGCTCTAACATATGATTTTTCCATCTGTCCAAGTTATTTTATACTATGTACGTTATAGAAATTTTCTCACTTCTACTTAATTGGTGCCCCCAATAGTCTAATTTTCTAGATCCGCCCCTGTGGGTACCATAGAATCTATCTTTAATTTAATACTAGTAGTTTACAGACATCTAGAAAAAAACTATGGAGTTTGGCCTTATCATCCTCACCCTCCTTTGCCTTGCTTCCAACTCGCACAGACCAATCCTTGTTTTCCTTTCCGAGTGATACGGCGTTCATAGGCGGATAACCTTTATTAAGAGTTCAAAAGAATACGTTGAAAAGAGAGTAAATGTAAGAGAATTCGAGTTAACAATATAATTTGACAAAAAAGGTATCAATGATTACGGAGTATGTGAATTCGAGTAAATTTATTACGGAGTATGTGAATTGTGAACTGTGAACATGTGGTGATGAAGTGGTCAATTGTCTACTACTTAGTGGAATCTATTTGTATTTGTGATTTATGAATAGGGATTTATGCCATAAAGCTATATTGTTATTGTTATATGCTTCGTGTTTAATTATCAGTTCCTTCAAAAAAACATTATCAGTGATGACTCTACCCACTGATTAAATATATAAATCAAAATTAATTATTATATGAATCTATTGTTGTATAATTTGGTAGGTTAAACATAGTGTAAATTTTACTTCCTATGTTTCATGTAATTTTTCAGCACCCCTTCAAAAAATGTTCTGGTTCCGCCACCGGGTATCATAAGAAAATAAACCTTAATGTGACATTTTCGATCCCCTTAAAAACATCTTGATTAGTTCTCTTCACATAATAATATGATTCACCCTAGAAAAAGATAAAATTTTCTACTGAAACTAACTATTACAGTATGATTTAGGAAAATTGCCCTAAAGAGGAGTAAATAGGTTTTGAAATTTCAAAATATGATTGTTATGTTTTTCTTCTCGAAATAAGAGTCGTTAGTGACATGATTGAAAAATACTGTCATGATTGAAAAATAATGTCATGTTGAATGCCTTTTACTGCAACTATATTGGAGTAATGACTAGAAGATGATATAGACAGTAAATAGTGTCATGTTACTCCTATTTTGGGAAGAAAAACATACGATAGTATATATAGCAGTAGTCCTATTTTGAAAATCCAAAGCTTGTTTACTCCTATTTTGGGAAATCTCCCTATGATTTATTAAGATGAGTCTATTTATTAAACTAACTAATGGTTTCAAAAAAGATTTCAATTTAACAGGATCCAAGTTTTTTCATTTGAGCAAGTTTTAATTTTATAGCTAATCCCAGAAAATTGCATGTATTATATTCCTTTAATTGGTTTGGTTTACATACCTGGAGGGGGCTGCTCTTGTTGGATCTTCGATTTTTCTTCTTCTTCCTTTCTCATCATGATGGCTTGGCTTCTTCTTCCTCTGTGCTATTACAATCAACTGAATCAAGCTAGCTTTGTTTAATTAATTTGGCAATATCATATGATATATTTATATGTGCTCGTATCATTTACTAGCTACGTATATAAAGCGTCATACTCCGTGTGTACGTACATTTGACATCATGCGTGACTCGGCCGATGAAGTCGCCTTCCAAATACTCCATTTATATCTTATTCTAGTTTAATTTAAAACGGAAGAATTACCGAAATATAAGTAAAAACGTTTCAAAATAGGACGATCATGTTTGTATGTCCTAAATATGAGTAATTAAACTTGAGTAACATGGTAGTAATTAAACGTTTTCAATTTTAATTATATGAGTTTTGTTTTTCTCAGTTTGAAGGTCAGAGGAGAATTTCTCTTCACAGAATCACAGTACGGAGTTTATTCGTAAGTAAAAAAGTGAGTCCCTTTATTTTAGATAGCAATATAATAACCTGGGATTTTATATGGATAGTTTTTTTCAAAATATTATTAAAATGAAACTTATTTTTAAAAATATGACTAATTTAATACATAGTAGTTGATTACATTCGTTCTGTTACGATTGTCTCATCTTTCATTTTGATGCCCCTCCAAAAATATTGTCACATTTCAAATTTGACAACATTTGTGTTGTTCTAAATTGTTTTTTATTTTATTGTAACTTTATCAATTTAATTCAATCACATAAATTCACCTTTCTTGATAACAACACTACATCTTCTTGTACCAATGTTATGAGGACTAATGTAATAATATAGTCACTATACTTTAACAGGTTATATTTTGTAAACAACCCTTAATTATTTTAGTCATATATATACCCCCGTTATGTAATTATTTCTTATAGGGAAATTATCATTGACCCCCCTTGAGGTTTGATGCATTATCAACCACACCCCTATACTTTCAAAAATATACTCTTACCCCCCTCTCTATCCGTTAATGATGCTTAAATAACTCTTAATCTACATTTAGAGAAAATTATGAATATAATTTCATAATTTTTCTTTGTGTCTAGTTTTAATACTGTAATTCTATTCTATCACAAATTTGGTCGGGTAATTAATATATTTGTCCATATTAAAGACCTTTCTATCGGAAGTCAACCAAATGAAAAATGACCAAAACTGACCTCACTCTAGGTAGTTCGTTTTATGCTTTCGAATTTGTAAAGTTAGTAAATTTACACAATTGAAAATGATCAAAATATGCTAAATTTGACAAAAATTGAAACAAATCAACTTAAATGAACCAAACTGACTCAAAAGTGAAGTTTACTACTTGATTTTACCATTAGAAATTGAATGCAAGAAAATTCCCAATTTGCACTTTAGATACTCTTTATTATTACTGGAAATGAGATCATCATAGGTATAATAATAATAATAACTTGTAAATTAATATTTGACAAAATATGAACATGTTTACATGTAAAATACTGTAAAACATTATAGTTTAGGACGGGTTCCACACCAAAACTGGTTGGTGCTAAATAATTAGTGCGCCCGTGACCTTATCTTCGGTTACAATCCCCTAATTGGTCTAGGTTCGCTCCTGATAATTTAAATATTTTTAACTACTTATTTTTCAACTTTTAAATGGACTATAGTCCATTTTAAAATGATCTCAATGGTTCTAGTAAAAAATGAACGGGGGTCGAAACATGGGCTCTAATCACAGTCCCAAAAGTAAGGCCTAAGGCCTCTTTTTCACCGGTATGGTCTCGATCCCGGCCTAAAATCTTAATTCAAAAATCGACCATTCCCGAGATCGGGCCTTGTCCTCCCCTAATATGAATCTCAAAAGTAAGTATTTCTCATACAAATTTCCAATAGGTAACAATATTGTCTCCTAAAAGTCCTTCACCAACATTTGTTTTAAGTATCAAATAACACTCATCGTTATTGGGCATCTATCCCTCGTTAAAAAAGTTTCACCAAGATTTCTACAATCTCAGATCTATTTTCAAACTTCTAAAAGTAATAGAGATTTACAGTTTTAAGCTTGTACCTTTCGATTGCATCTGCTACTAGTCCTATAATTTTACTCACATGTAGATGTAGTTATGTACCTAATAAATTTATCGATAATAAAGACCATTTCATCAGAGAATACGCATTCCCGCAACAAAGTTTGTTTGGGTCGAAAGATTCTTAATACATGTTAATTATATTTATTAATTATTGGATTAACTCTGCAAGTGAGTAAATTTATAAAACTAATAAATTCGTACTTTTGCTAAACGTAATTAAGAGTTATTAAACTTTGATTAAAGGATAGGGAGGGGGGTAAATGCATATTTTCAATAGTGCAGGGGTCTAGGTGATAATACGTGAAACCTCGAGGGAGGTCAATGATAATTTCCCTTTCTTATAATTAGGGGAAAATAAGAATACTAAATAATAATAATAATAATAATAATAATAATAATAATAATAATAATAATAATAATAATAATAAGGGGAAAATAAATTAAATACTTCAAACTTTAATGAGGTGTGAGATAAGTACCTCAAACTTGCACATATATTATATACGAAGTATGTCCCAAACTTTAATTTATATAAAAAGTTCTTTTCAAACCATAATGGTATGTTTTTTTACAAATACAACTACTATACAAGTTTATTAGAATAATTACATAATTTAAATTACTCTAAGCTTTGTTAGAATGCATTTCACATTCTAAAATTTCATTTTTGAAATAAATAATAGTACTTCCGGTACAATTTAATTTTAATTGCATCATCATCATAAATATTTTGGGTATTTTAAATTATATACTTTAACACCATAAAATCACATTTGTGAAAAAATACTTCCTATATATGATCCTAAAACGAATAATATTTTCCCCTAAAAAAATTGTTAGTCAAGAAAGAAATGAAAGCTACTAGAGTATGAAGTAGGTGGAACGAAAACTTTCGTGTGTGGAACGAATAATATTTTACTTTATCGTACTTTCTAAATTGAAATGCATCACTGATTCACTGCGGGCGTCATCTTTGGAGGCAGTTTTTTATCATTTTGAAGGAAGCTGGACATGAACACAAAATAAGCAAGAAAATCACCATTTTAAACATTCTTTTTTTATGTGTGTGAGGTGGAATAAATAACCAATAGGATGAAGCTAGCCAACTAGGGAATGCACCAAAACATTCTGAAACGTGAGTCCACCGTAAAATTTTCCTTCAAAAATATGTACTCCATCCTCCCCTCCAAAATAACTAAATAAGAGTTTCTATTTACATTTTACAGTGTCTGAAAAAATAATCCAAAAAAACATACTTCCGATAACTTATACTCCGTTTTTTGTTTGAATTATTGATCCAAAAAAATTGTAACTATTGCGTTATTACGTAGTACTTAGGTTAGGTGCGGAAGTGGTATGTCATTCTTTTTTATTTAGTGGTATTTGATTGGATTTCCTGTTTGTTAATTAATATATTTAATTAATTGAAAATTTTATGTGATGAAAAAAAATTGAAATTTGAAAAATATAATATATCCTATTAAGATATTAGTAATAACTAACAAGTACTCCGTAACATAAAGTCAATAGAGATTAGATAAATAGTATAGTACAAATTGCAATTAATAAACAAAAGTCCCACTATGGCACTATGTTTTGTTGAATTTGTGAAGTTAATGAGCTAAATACATTTTTTAACTATAAAACTACACGACCGAAAATAGGGAAAGATTTTTTATTGATGTATTGCCAATCCGCATGCTACATATATACAACTCAATTACAACCAAAACTCCTATAAAGAAGGAAAGGAATAAAGTACAATAAATATACAAGATATGTACAACAAGGAGTCCGCTAATGATAAGCTATACTTCCGCTCCAAGAAATATAACGCGTAACACCCCCCTCAAGATGGGCTATGAGGGTCCCGAATGCCCATCTTGGACAACAAGTATGTGAACTGCCGCTGACCAAGGGCTTTAGTAAGAACATCAGACAACTGTTCGGTGGTGGACCGATGGGAAGGTAGAATAGCTTCAGAACTAATATGATCTCGCAAGAAGTGACAGTCTATTTCAATATGTTTGGTGCGCTCGTGATAGACTGGGTTAGAGGCAATATGGAGGGCCGCCTGATTGTCGTAGAATATCTGCATGGGTTGAGAGTGGTTGACCGCGAGCGAGGCAAGCAAACCCTTGAGCCATAATAGCTCACATGTGAGAAGTGCCATAGAGCGATATTCCGCTTCAGCCGAGGATCGGGAAACAGTGTTTTGTTTCTTCGTTCGCCATGAAATAGGTGATGAGCCGAGCATAACAAAATATCCAGAGATAGAGCGGCGAGTGTTTGGGCAACTTGCCCAGTCTGAATCACAAAATCCTGTCAAGGATAAGTCCGCATCACGTCGTAAGAATATACCTTGCCCTGGGTGTGTCTTAAGATACCGCAAGACACGAATGACAGCCTCCCAGTGTGCAATACGCGGGCGCTGCATGAATTGGGAAAGAATATGCACTGGATAGCAAATGTCAGGTCGGGTGAGAGTGAGATAAATAAGTTTCCCAACTAGCCGGCGGTATTGCTCAGGATTTTCGTAAAATGGACTATCATCAAGCTGGAGCCCATGATTTTGAGTCATAGGAAAAGACACATGTTTGGCGCCCAAGAGACCTGTTTCGGTCAGAATATCCAGAACATATTTTCGCTGACATAAGAATATCCCAATTGGATTGCGTGCTATTTCAATACCAAGAAAGTATTTCATAGAGCCCAAATCTTTAACAGGAAAAGATCTACCCAAGTAAAGCTTAAAATCCAAAATGAACTATTGGTCATTCCCCGTGATCAATAAATCATCCACATAAATTAAAACACATAATATTTTTCCAGAAGCACGAAAAGTGAAGAGGGAATGATCCGCACCAGACTGGATAAAACCGTATGAACGAAGAGCTTGGGTGAGTTTAGAAAACCAACATCGGGGTGCTTGCCGAAGCCCATAGAGAGACTTTATCAAACGACAAACCTTCCCGGGAGTAGAGGCCGAATAACCAGGTGGAAAATGCATGTATACCTCCTCGCCTAAATCCCCATGCAAGAATGCATTGTCAACGTCCATCTGGTGTATCTCCCAGTCTCGGGTAGCCGCTACAGACAAAATAGTGCGAACTGTTACCATTTTAGCAACAGGGGCAAAGGTCTCGTGATAATCAATGCCTTGTACTTGGCGATTTCCGCATACCACAAGACTAGCTTTATATCGATCAATGGATCCATCGCTCTTGTACTTAATTTTGTAGACCCATTTGCAAAATATAGCTCGTTTGCCAGGAGGTAAATCTGCCACATGCCATGTGACATTGCGCTCGAGCGCATCTATTTCGCGTTGCATAGCCTCCCTCCAGTGAGGGGATAAAACGGCTTCTTTGTATGTCTGTGGCTCTTGATTTGCATTGATAGCAGCAAGAAAGGCTCGATGCTGCACAGAAAAATGATTATAATTTACAACATCAGATAAGGGATAGCTCATACCTGAGGCGACAATCGTAGTGGGAAGTTGACTGGGGGCGCTAGCTAGTTTCACAGTATTTATCTGAATTTGATAATCATTCTGCCATACTGGGGCTTCACGTGTTCTGTTACTCCGTCTCAAAACTGGTGAGGTGCGAGTGGTTTCCATCTCATCAGTCAACCGGGGTGACCGTGCCTCACTGGAATGAGAGCCTGTGGTGTCAACAACTGAGGTATGTGGTGGGGAAGTAGAAAGTACCCCCGTGGCTCCTGGAGGTATGGCACCCCCATTATCTGCATGCATATCCTTGTCATCTGCCAACCTTATCCGCAGGGACGGATCCAGGATTCTGAGTTAAGGGGGGCAAAATTTTTCGTTAGTGTAGGGGGTGAATTTTTTTTGTTAGTGTAGCGGGGTGAATTTTTTTTCCCTAGTATAGCGGGGCGAAATTTTTTCGCTACTGTAGGGCTATGCGGCTATTTTTATTCAAAAAATGACATTAATACATGCACATCCCGAACGACATTTAAATCTATTACATTCTAAGTTTAGACGATGACAAAGACATCAACCAATACATTTTCAATAACTTTTACATTGTTTAACCTCATGAATCGGTTATTGAAGTGTAATTTTTGTCAACCAAGGAGAGTGTTCGTGAGTCATGACTCATGAGAAGTTTTCTTAATATTACAATAGTAGTATACTAGTATGTATGAGATTGTTATTTTTAGAATAATATGCACCACATACACACACACATATATGGTGCATATTATATTTTAATATTTTTATTAATTCTATAATAATTTAGAGTTTATTATCCATGCAATAAATTATTTTTAGAAAGCAAGAAGTAAATGAATTATGTAATCTAATGTCTATAAATATTTATATTTTGGATTCATTTCACGTGATCTAAAAATGGTGTAATTAGTGTGTCTGGTATTTAATATTGTTTGATATATGTTTTACGAAATCCAGTACTTGTTATCTAATAAAGATAATTAAACATTACAAAACTAGGAATTCTTATATAATAAGTATCCTAAATCATAAATAACGAGTTACTCTATTGTTTATTTGTTTAAGTTATGTAAATTATTTTAGATGTTTCTTCTTTTAAATCTCCAATTAAGTATTACATTATGTAAGACTATATATATATTAATTTTGAAAATTAAAAGCTAAGGGAGGCGAATCTAATTAAATTATGAAAGTTTTATGAAAATATTACATATATGGTAAAAAAAAATTGAATGTCCAAGGGGGGCGGTCGCCCCCGCGCCCCCCTAAATCCATCCCTGCTTATCCATTCTTGGAGGGCTTCGTGCCTTTTAATGTATGTTAGACGTATCTTGCCCAGTTAAATGATCCACGGTGCATGGCGGATCACAAGAAAACGGGAATTGATTTTCGAAGAACCTAACATCTCGAGAAACAAAATGTCTCTAGTGTTCAAGAATAAGAATTGAATTGGCTGCAGGGTATCTAATGTGAATATAAAAGAAGCAAAAGCCAATCAACCTCATCTTATCAGTTTTTTTATAGTAATCTTATCAGTTTTAATTGGCTTCTTTTTAGTAATCTTTTTGGGAATAATTTGTTACTAAATTCTTTTTTTGATGCATTAGAAAATCAACCAATTTAATAACATAAAAAAGCTACGAACTATTGTGTGACATGAAATCACGAATCACTTTAAGAGCCCGTTTGGTAGCATCAAAATCGACTGTTTTGGCTGATTCTGCTGAAATTTATGAAGTTCTGGCTGAAGTGGCTGCATTGGCTGATTCTACTGATGATTTAAGAAAATTAAAAATTATTTTTAAAATATATTTTATTAATAAAATAAAGAAAAATATATACGTAAAAATAGCTAAAATGGTCATCCACAGTAACTTGAGCCAATACAGCCAATACAACCTTACTTTTTCTGCTTATTACACAATTCAGCGCGCGAAAGCAAAAATTACGTGTTTAGTGAAAAAGTTGGCTGATAAGCCTGATAAGCTGAAAAACATTATTGCCAAACGGCCTCTAAGAAGTATATGTAGTAAGGTACTGAAATAAAAAAATATTTACAGACATGCATATAAACATATTAGAATAGAGTTTACTGCAACACTACATAAAATCAAATAACTACACATGTTGCTTGCTTCGTAATTGTAAATTGTAATCAAAATTTACCTTTTTTCCGCAGCTCATTTATTTTTATAATGTATTACTTAGTGCTAATAATTAAACTTTAAATAGTATACTTATCAATTATCATATTATAATTATTATTACTATTATTATTTATGGATTAATTGTGTAAAGTGGGATGTCATTTCAATTTTGTAAAACACATGAACTTATAGTGGAAAACTGTATGTACGTTATTCTCTAAAATAAAAACAGCAACCTATATGAAAAACACAACCAAAGTAACTTAAATGTATTATAAGTAAAATTAATGGTATATTAAAATTTGCTTTAATTTGATTGGAAAATTGTTTTAATGTGCTTTAATTTGACTAGGGGTGGGCAAAAATACTGAACCGGCATGGTACTTAACCGAACCGATATGGTACCGGATCAAAAAACGGAGTTTGAAACGGATCTCAATTTTTTGTCCCGAACCGGTTCTAAATAATGCCATGACTGGTTCTCATATAATGAGAACCGGTACCGGACCGAACCGGACCGAAAGGGATTTAATTATTTAAATTTACATTTATACCATTACTTTGACTAGTGTCTTCACACTTTCACCGTCTTTGCTAGTTAATAGGAAGCCTGGAATCGAACTGATGTATGGTTTAATTATTTAAATTTGTACTACAATAATTTATTCTAGAGATTTATTAATATGTAATACTACCTTCGTCCAGAATTGATTCGCAAAATTAACTTTTCTTGATCAAATAGTTTCATTTTATTGACTTAACTAGAATGTCAATTTTTAATTATACTTCCTCCATTCTTTTTTAATGGCAACGGTCCACTCTTCACGCTTGCCAACGCACAAGTTTGACCATTAATATCTTTCATTTCGTATTAGTAAAAAAATTAAAAAATTTAGATTATGAAAATTTAAAGAGAGAGGAATTTAACAATATTTTTTTCAAATTTAATTTATAATGCATTAACAAATAAAATAGAGTCAAAGTAAAACATATGAATAGTGTAAAAAGTCTAACGTTGCATTTAAAAGAGAACGGATGTAGTATTTAATTTGAAGCTTGCAACTTTGAAGAGATTTCAATGTAGTTTCTGAATATGTAAATTTTAATTATTAAAAATTGAATTAATTATAAATAAAGAGAATTTAACTTTAACATTGGTTGACCAAAAAATTATTGACTTTGCATGTCAATTTGGGATGGAATGAGTATGAAAATTGATAAATTGTGTAGATTTTTGGAGGATGACTAAACACTTGAGAAAAGTGGCATTGTTTGATATTGATATGACATGATACCGTCCTATTTCAAAATGGAACTGTACCGAACGGTTTTAGATCTAAGACCGGATCGAACCAAACCGTTTGAATAATCACGGTATGGGTACGGGTTTGGCCAAATATTGGACCGGACCGGATCGCGCCCACCCCTAAATTTGACCGGGAAATTGTTTTCCCAACAAACAATCCCAAACATAGAGTTAGTTAATATGCTAGGAAATTGAACTTAATCTACGTTAGATTGTTGAAAGATCAAATCGGGTTAAAAGGGTTTTTTTTAATATAAACGAGCCACAATTGATATTAATATCGAGAAAGCATAAAAGATACTACGTAACATTTAAACTGTTGGGATATATTATCCCGGCCTATTACTGTTCAGGAGCCCAAGGCATCTCCCCAGCTTGGAGCCCGAATGACAAGGTCCATTTCAGCCTATTAGGCATGTTTCGGCCCCTTGGGCCCATTTTGGGCTTACTTGGCCCATTAGGGTAGACTTATTCCCTACTCCCTTTCCCCTATAAATATGGGGCTTTCCCACATGTTTAGGGATCTTTTTTTTTTTTCTGAGGGAGGAAAATACGTTTATCGGTTCTAAGAATGAGCACAAGTGATGTCACACATAATGGTGGTGGGATACAAAAACGAATAAAATGACGAGGCGATGGAATAGCTGGTCGTCATGTGAAGGCGATGGTCACCCTCCTGGAGGGGAGGGGTGAGCCCGATCGCTAACTCAAGAAGGTCGGCGTTGGGAGCCGACATACAATGATCATGATGTCGCTGAGCAGTCGGTCCTGATAAGGAGATGACAATAGTGTCCGATCAGGCTGATATGTCCGAGCAACGGCTCTCATCTACGCAGCGCGAGGATGAAACCGGTCTTCAAATATGGAAAGCACGCCGAGCCGGGAGGCCGGTCGTGATATAACGGTGTCGGCAATGAAAGGCCGACCTGAAATCAGGATGGCCTCACGGCCCTCGGCCGTGATGGTCTCCTCTAGGCCCTCGGCCTCTGAATGATGGATGATCGTCCCCGGGCTTTGGCCTCCGGGTGATGGATGTTCGTCCCCGGGCTTTGGCCTCTGGGTGATGGATGTTCGTCCCCGGGCTTTGGCCTCCGGGTGAAAGATGCTCGTCCCCGGGCCTAGGCCACTGGACGATAGATGATCGTCTTCGGGCCCTCGGCATCCGGGGTGAAAGATGCTCGTCCCCGGGCCTAGGCCACTGGACGATAGATGATCGTCTTCGGGCCCTCGGCATCCGGGGTGAAAGATGCTCATCCATGGCCCTTGGCTCTTGGGGTAGAGGATGCTCGTCCCCGGGCCTAGGCCACTGGACGATAGATGATCGTCTTCGGGCCCTCGGCATCCGGGGTGAAAGATGCTCGTCCACGGCCCTTGGCTCTTGATGGTCTTCTTTAGATCCTCGGCCTCCGGGTGGAAGATGCTCGTCCCCGGGCCTAGGCCACTGGACGATAGATGATCGTCTTTGGGCCCTCGGCATCCGGGGTGAAAGATGCTCGTCCACGACCCTTGGCTCTTGATGGTTCTCTTTAGACCCTCGGCCTCCGGGTGGAGGATGCTCGTCCCCAAGCCCTTGGCACCAAGGTTCATTTTGAGCATCATCTCTTATCTGACTATGATCTTAATCGTATGGGTACTTGGGTTTTGGAGATGGACGTTCGGCCAGTTGGGAATCTATATGAGCTTGATTTGGTTCCCTTTGGCAATTTTGACTTGGTCAAAATTTTCTAGCTATGAGTTTCCCAAGTTCCAAACTTTGATATAGACGTTCTGCCACAGTGCTAGCCTGCACAGGCTTCAAGATATACGCTCGGCCAGGGGATTGGAAGCCAGATCTGCTCCCCTTAGTCAATTTGACTTAGTCAACGTTAGCGATCACATGGCCCAGGCTTCCTTCAACCTTTCGCCTGCCTCACTAGCCGCATTGAGAGGGGATTACGCTCTTCTGCCACAGGCCTTGCTACCGAGCGTCGTCAAGAAAATGTGCAGCCGCCGGTGATGGACGAGCTGCGAAAGGTGAGGCGAGCATCAGCCGGCCCTAGCGGTCGTCCGAGCTGAGGCCGGTCTAGGATCCTTTCGACGATGAGAGCCTGGTGGCGTGTATGAGCCGCGCGGCCAGAGCTGAGCAGCTGGGTATTCTTGAGATGGGGAGGAGCAGCTGCCGGGGCAAATTACGCCGCCGGGCGGCGAGCAACATGGTGCCCAAGCTGACCACTGGTGTGTTGGAAACCCGACGGCAGCGGCCGTGCGGCGTTGCATGCCAAAGGTGGCCGTTCGGCGGAGGGTAGATACACTTGACGTACGTATGGGATTTGCCGGGTGGCGAGCTTCTGGTGGAGCACGGCGACGGTACAGACGGCTGCTCCGGCCAAGGTCTGCAAAATCCCAGATCTGAACCTCCTCCGTTGTTTTCTTCTCAGAATCTTTGTTCCTATTTTTTTTCTTCCTTTCCTTCTCACGTTAGATCCTTCCTGTTTTGTTTTTTTCTTTTTGCTAAAAGCCCAGATCTTCGTAACACCCTTTCTTCTTCCTCGTTGAAATCCAAACCTCCAGCATCAAATTTTTCTTCTTCCTAGATCCAGAGCTTCTCAGAATCATTTTTCGAGGATGTTTTTATTTATTTAATTTTTTCTTCCTTCCCTTAGCTTTTCACGTTAGATCTTCTTCTCCTGCTTGCTTTCCAGAATAGTTTTTCTTTCTTTTTTGTTCGAATCAGTCCACTTAGTATGAATTTTTTTGTAGAAACTCAAGAACAAGTAGAACACATGAATCTTTTTGGACAAATTCCCACAGACGGCGCCAGTGTTGAGTTTAATCCAACACGATATAGTAAATATATGTATGAACACTCAGTTTTTACGTGGAAACCCGAAAGGGAGAAAACCACGGGACTTTTTAGGCTAATGTCCAAGCCCTCTCTTTCTCATTAGGCTCTCCTCACCATTACATAGTACAATCTGAGCTCCGATTAATGGAGTCTTGCAAGCTATTTTAGAGAGAAGAAATGAGTTGGGGAAGAAGGGAAAAAGCCATCCAAAAAAGGATCCCTAAACATGTGGGAAAGCCCCATATTTATAGGGGAAAGGGAGTAGGGAATAAGTCTACCCTAATGGGCCAAGTAAGCCCAAAATGGGCCCAAGGGGCCGAAACATGCCTAATAGGCTGAAATGGACCTTGTCATTCGGGCTCCAAGCTGGGGAGATGCCTTGGGCTCCTGAACAGTAATAGGCCGGGATAATATATCCCAACATAAACTTAGAGACAATCACCTCACACAAAGCAACTTGACTTCATACATACTAAACGTACAATTTGAAGTCTAAAACGATCGTGACCAAAACATTCCCTATCAAAAGTACTCCATCAAAAATCCAAATATTCAAACCAAATCTAATCGAACTAAAATAAAAACAAACACCATATTATTAAAGAAAAATAATATTAGAGTAAAACTTTTTCATAACACTCTTTGTGGCATGGAAGCGATTCTACATGAGAACGAGCTGTTGCAATATGAGCTAAAAAGGAGTTGAAAATAGGCGTGGACCCGGTTCGGGCCGCCCGGCCCGGGACTGGCCCGGCCCGCCACTGTGCGGGCCCGGAACCGGCCCGGTTCTCGGGTCCGGGTCCGGTTCGGGCACAGACCCGGTCGGGTTAGCGGGACCGGGCTCGGGTCCTGGTTTTGGAGGCCCGGCCCGGCCGGGTCGGGCTCGGGCCCGGGCCTAACGGTCCAAATTTAATTTTTTTTTTTTTTTTTTTGCTTCTTTTGGCTCAACGGCCACCCCAAACGGCTATATAGCCGTTGGGTGGTACCAGGGGGGGTCAGGGGGCTTTGGGTGGGGGGTGGGGTGGGGGGGTGGGGGTGGGGAGTGGGAGTTAAAAAAAAACCTATAAATACTCCTAGTTTTAAACATTTTTCACACCTCTTCTCCAACTCTACCTAAATCCTACTCTCTACTCATCTCCAATTCTCCATATTCATCTTCTCAAATTCTCTTATTCTCCTTTATATTTTATTTTACTATTTAATACTTATACAATTATTATATCTACTTATATATTAATTATCTACTTATATATTATTATCTACATATACTATATTACTTATATTTCTTATCTACTTAATCTCTACTTATATCTCTTAATACATACATACATACTATATCTACTTAATATATACTTTATATAATAAAGTATTAAATATACTTTATAAACTATTACTATATACTTAATACATAATAATATCTACTTCTCTACTTATATTTTATATATACTTATTTTCCAATCTCCAATTCTCCATTATACTCTAATATTTAATTTTTATACAATTATTATATCCACTTAATACATACATTCTACATCCACTTAATATATATTTTATATATTAAAGTATAAAATATAAGTGTATTACTCATCTTATAGTAGTATACTTATATATTATATAATATAAACATTATATTATATATTACTTACTATAACTAGTATTATACTAGTTAATTAGTTAATTAGCATTCTTGTTAAATTTTTCATTATACTAGTTAATTAGTTAATTAGCATTCTTGTTACATTTTTCATTATACTAATTAAAATACTTCACATTTTATTTAACTAGTTGTTAGTTTGTTACATTTGTCACTATACTAGTTAACTACTTAATTAGCATTGTTGTTACATTTTTACTTGTACTAGTTATTTACTTCAAAAGTTGCTATAATTTTAATTGTAGAGACACACATTAATTCTACTTTGCACAAAATTAGTTTGAAGTATTAATTAAAATAGTTTTAATTAGTTGCATTAGTTTTGTATCCATTATTATATTTGTTGTGAATTAATATTTGTTACATTTTTTAGATGGAAGGTGGTAGATATTCGGTTGATTTGGGTAACCTCCAACGCAATCGAAGAAACGAGATTGGGAGGAAGAAATCCCGCAAAGGTAAAGAACTTGTCGGGTCTTCATCTCAAAGCCGAGATGATTTTGAAACGGGTTACCAAAGGCGAGATGGAGATGCGATGTCCGAAGAACAACTCCAACAAGAATTGGCCCGACATAATAACCGCTTTCTACAACAACAACAAATGCCGACGACCATTGACGAAGAGGAGCTTGAGGATGAAGATGCGGAGGAATTGGAACCGGAGACGGCCGAGGAGGAGGGTGCCGGCAGCCACGACGCCGACGCGCCTGCCTCATCCCAAACCGCCACCGGTAATAAAAAAAAGTAAGTCTGAACTAATGAAAAATAATTTTGATAAATGGAAGGACCCACAAACCGGCTATTGGCACGCAACTTGCAAGTGGTGCAACAACAATTATAGTTTGGGAACCTCCGGCGGATACGGATCCGCCGCAAGGCATCTTAAGGCAAAGCACCCCGTGGAGTATGCAAAATTAGGCGGCGGAACGGGGAAGCAAACTCAAATATCGAGGTTTGCGAATTCTCAACCTTTTGGTAATTTCTCCTACAATGATGCACAAAATTTGACTGGTATGGCTAACTTAATTTGTGAAGAAAATTTGCCTTATTGGTTTTCTGAAAGTCTTGCTTTAAGAGATTATGCACAAGGTAGTTTAAATCCTCAATTTAGAAATTATAGTCGCAAAACTGTTAAGAAAGAAATAATAAGACTTTATAATGCGGAAAAGGTAAGGTTACAAAATTTTTTTGCAAACTTTGATGGCCGTCTTACTATTTGTTCTGACATATGGGAGGATGATTTTCATCATTTATATTATTTGGGTCTGACTGCACATTATATTGATGAGGATTGGAATATGCATAAACATGTTCTTGCTTTTCGTGAATTTAATGATCGTCACACCGCTGAACATATTTATATTTTGATTGAGCGTATTTTAATTGAGTATAATTTGATTGATAAGGTGTTTGCTATTGGTTTCGATAATGCTACTAATAATACTGCTGCTATACCTAGATTGCGTGAGTTGTGTGGTGCCAATTCTTTGATGGGTAGATTTTTTCATCAACGCTGTGCATGTCATGTTATAAATTTATGTGTGCAAGACGGTTTAAAAGCGTTAGGAGATTCCATGGAGGTAATAAAGGGGGGGATTAGACGTATTTGGGGTAATGGTCAACTTAGATTAAAATGGCAAAGTTATTTGACTGAAAGAGGTGTGAGATATGTTGCTTTTCCTAAAGATTTGAGTATTCGTTGGAATAGTACTTATAAATTACTTAAAGTTGTTCTTAGATATAAAGAACATTTTCCTGCTTTTTTAAAAGAACATGATAACTATATTATAAACGCGGCTGAGATCGACACTTGCGAAAAAATTTGTAATGTTTTGATATATTTTTTTAATGCTACTGAAACTTTTAGTCATGTTTATAAACCTACCGCAAACCAATTTATTCCACAAGCTGTTAATCTCGCCGATACTTTTAAAGAATTTCAAAATGCCGTTTTCGTTCATTATTTTTGTGATCATATGAAGGAAAAGTTTTTAAAATATTATGCGCATATTCCCCATATTTATGGTATTGCATTTATTCTCAATCCTCGTTATAGACTTGCTAATTTGGAAGATTGTTTCAACTTCTATTATCTTGCGTTTTTCGGTGAATTTCCAATGTATGACGATAACCCCATAGATCCGAAAATGGAATACAACGAGGTTAGTACTTTATTTTATGCCTTATTTAATGAATTTCGTGCACAATATAGCAACACTCCCCCTCCCCCGTCACGAACATCTTCATCTAAAGGAAAATCGATTTTTAAATCTGCATTTGGCAATCTTATGAAAAAAACTAAAACAACTCACGTCACTGAACAAAGCGCATTGAATGAGATTACTTTGTATTTAACATATGAAGTTGATTTTGAAGAAAATGATGACTTTGACGTTCTAGACTGGTGGAAGTCAAAAGAAAGAACGTTCCCGATTTTAGCACGGATGGCTAAGCAAGTACTATCAATGCCGGTTTCAACAGTTGCTGTGGAACAAGAATTTAGTTCGGCCGGCAACGTCCTAACGGCATTTAGATCGAGATTGAGCGCGGAGTCTCTTGAGACGCTTATATGCTACCACGATTGGTTAAAGGGCGCACGTAGAACTCAAGAATTGAGCATCACCCCCTCCCAAGATTTTATGGATGACTCAACAACCGATGGTGGCTCTACCTATGCCGGAGATTCCGATTGATTAGTATTTTAGAATTTATTACAAAATGTATTATATAGCACTTGTCAAATTTATTTATACTTGTACTTCATATTTCAAAATTGTAAACTTGTACTTCATATTTCAAAATTGTAAATTTGTAGTTGTAGTTCAAATTAATTTGTAAACTTGTACTTCATATTTCAAATAAATATGTGTTCACTTTTTCATATGTAGCACTTCTCAAATTAATTAATTGGTTACAATCTAATGACTTAAAATTATTTTTCTAAAATATAAAGCCGGTTTTTAAATTAAAAATACATTTAGAATATGTAATTTGTTTAAATACTTATACACCTATTTTGTAACATTTGTAAATTATAAATCAAACCACTTTTCTAAGTACAAATAGTTTTAGTTTTACTTAATTCATTAAATTAATTAATTTATTTTACAATATGTGTATAACTTAAAAAAAAAATTAATTCAAACCTCCCAAACGGCTATATAGCCGTTGGGGCTATGGGTGGGGGGCAGGGGGGTCCCAGGGGTGGTGGTGTGGGGAGTGGGGTTCAAAAACATCTATAAATACATCTATTTTCTAACATTTTTTTACATCTCTTCTCCAATTCATCTCAAACTCTTCTCCATCTTCATCTTCTCTTATTATCCTACATTCCTACTTATACATATACCATTTTAAATATGGAAAGTACATCTTCCCTTATGCAAAACAATTTTGACAAGTGGAAGGACCCGAAGACCGGTCTGTGGTGGGCAACTTGCAGGTGGTGCAAGAAAGAGTGTTGCTTGGGGCGTTCATACGGATACAGGATGCCAATAAAACATATGAAGTCTTGTGACAAAGGGAAAACAACAACCAACGGTGGCGGAAATCCCAATTGATATTCATTACAAAATGTATTTCATATTGTTATTTTTTTCTCAATTCTCAAATGTAGTTCTTATTTCAAATAAATGCAATTGAACTTTGTTTTTAATAGCAATTTGTATAATATATAATTAATTAAAAAAAAAATTTAATGGCCCGGCCCGGCCCGGCGGGTGGCCCGACCCGTGTTCGGGCGGGTGGCCCGGCCCGAACCGGAACCGGTCATTGACCGGGCCGGTCCCGGGCCTACCATTATAGGACCCGAGGCCCGACCGGGCCTTGACCCGGCCCGGGCCCGACCCGGCCCGGGTCCAACACTAGTTGAAAACCAATTTTATATCAACAAAAATTCCTTTTGTACACGTTCTTATACACATTAGTATACCTCTGTGTCAGTGAGAGTTTTTTTTGTCTGTAAATACTAATCGACAGACAAAAACTGACTTGTTTTGTCTGTAGAATTTTCCACAGAAAAACAGGCTTGTTTTATCTGTGAACTGAGATTTACAGACAAAAATAACCTCTCACAAACACGGAGGTGTACTGATGTGTATACGAACGTGTACACCAAGAATTTTTCTTATATCAAAGTGAGACTACCGGGGCATGCTCGGGTGATACACTAGTACAAACAGTTCCGGGTGATACACTAGTACAAACATTATTGTTTTGTGACTTAACAATTTGAGATTATCTATGATCTAATTTGCTCTTAAAAATGTGTACACTCACAAATGTCATTATCTATGATCTAATTTGCTCTTAAAGCCCATCCTCAAACGAAAGCCGTTACACCCATCTTCTGTAGAACCGTCATCTCCTCTGCTGGGCTGCGACGTCGTCGCACATAACTCTTTCTGGATCCGCCACCCGCATTTTGTAGTTTCATCAGCTTTTCCGGACCAATCACCTCTCTGCTACTCTTACGCAAAATGTGAGCAGTGGACCTTAAAGTGCCTGATTGTAATTTTCTTTATTTGTTTCATTTTGCTTGATTTTACCCATTGGGATCTCTCTCCCGGATATGTGATATCGAGAAATGGGTTGTTCAGCCTTACCCCCTTACGTGGATCTGATTTAAAATGTAACGAGTTTGATTTACATTGGAGAATTCGAGAGTTGAATAAGATCTACTATGAATAATTTATAATAAAAAATGTAGCTTATTGATTATACTTTGCTGGGTTAAGAAATTGTGATGCTATTTGATTGATTTTCAAGTGGCATTTGTGTTGGATTGTTTCGAAGCATTTCTTGGAACTAATTTGGAGCTTTTTGGTTTCTCGTAAACGTTCAATTTGTTTTGTTTTAGAACTTTCCAAGTTTTGATTTTTGCCATCTAAAATGGAAGAAGAGGTGAAGAAGAAGAAGAAATCTAAGAAGAAGAAGAAGAAGAATAAGCAGAATAAGACCACGGATGTTGTGTCTGATGGCGCTACAGAGCCGGATCATGATCAGAACCACATGGGTGAATCACTGGAGAGTACTATTGCCAAGGTGCTGGATAATGAGGAAGCCAAAATAGATACGGATCAAAATAGTGATCTCTCTAATAAACCTGTAGGTGCAATATTCAACATCATGGAATCATTTCCAGTTTTTTACTTTGAGTATAAGAGTTAAAGATACCTTGCATTGGCGTCTGTTTGTTGATTTCTTAAAAATCCTATCGCTACAGCCAACTTTACCTGAAGGTGATAAACAGTACTGGCTGGACAGAGAGGTGAATAAGCCGTGTCTTCGCTGTGTTTTCAGTAGTTCCTTCTTAGACAAGATAGTAATGTGAAATCATATGTAAAATTTTGTTGCAGGCTATTTATGAAGAGAAAATTAAACAACTGGAGAAAGAGAAGGAAGTACATGTGGAAAATGAGGTAAAATGTTGATTTTGATATTACACGTGGAAAATTTCACTGGTGTTTACACAAATACGTGCCCAGTGCTCTACTCTACTCGATTTCATTAGTGACTATTGTGCTTTCCCAGACTAATATAGAAGAAAATAGTTTGGTGAAAGAGTTGAAGCCATACATAAAGATGTGACATGAATGCTAAATATGTAGTGTGAAGATATCCTTTCTAACAATATATCATTTCTTTCTTTAAAATAACGTAGCAACTCTTCATTTTGCAGTGTAAAGTTGAAGAGAGATTTAGACGACAAGAAAATGAAAATATCATTCGCACACAAAACATGGTAATGTCAATATAGTTGGTTCATAATTTTGCATGTTAAGAAAATGTTATTTATTAAACTTCGGAATGCACAGTCTAGCCTGGAGGAGAAAACATTGCTATTGGAGACGGAAAAGGATGTTCTGTTGCAGCAAGTGGTAATATAAAAACCCTTTTCTATAAATGCTTGTGTGCTTGTTTTTCGTTCTTTATTGGCACATTTACTCTTAGAGTTAGAGTCCTAATGATAGTTTTGACATTGCAGTTTCTTGAGTAGGCTAGACTAGAAACAGAATAAGACACAGATGCAGGCTAAAGAAAAGGTTGCATGCTGAAAGAGGGACTAAAATGGATTATGTATATTTACATGCATGCATACACACACTTTTCAATTTGTCTTCCTTCGTAGGGGTATTGCTGCTCCAATAAGATTTTTTGGGGGGTTGTTTTCAGGCTGTTCTTCAGGTTCAAATTTCACAATTACAGAATGAAAAGGATTCCTGGCTCCAAAAGGAGGTGATGTTTATTTCATTACAGTGAGTGAAGTATTAATGTGTTTCAGAGTGTTATCTCATTCCTTGTTTTTCCACCATTATTTGGTACTCATTTTGTGAACTTTTATTCTTTATTCACCTAGGCTCCCCCCTTTTAGCTAGCCAACTATGTGTAGAACCAACCTTTTATGCAATCAAAGTTCCTTGTTCTCTTAAGAGTTGAAAAGCAATAGACTGGTTCTATTATAAAATACAGTTCTAGTTTTAGTTTTATTGAAGTTTATTTTTCTTCTTAGATATAGGGTTTAGGACATAGGTTTCCTATATCTGATTTCCTATCCGGTGAAGGCATATGATAATAACATTTTACAAGCATTATAGCAGGTATGTGATAATCTTTTTTACTAGCATTATTTAAAAGTGAGCAAGTTTTTAATTAAAAGACACATCAATAAAAGTAGTATTTTATTATTCTGCATGGTATTCGAGTTAAACCCTATAATAATCACAAAACCCACATGAAAAACCCTGGCACCTTTTTCTGTTGTGAACACTAAACTGCACCGTTCTCAAGCTCAGTTCATAGCATCTCCAACCATTCTTTTTCACAAAACCAACCAGAATCGCTTTTCGGCCCAACGGTTGAAACCCGGTTGCTTTCATATTGGGTTTATTTCTCATTATACCTAGGTCTGTCCAGGTCCAGGAGTATATGTATGTGAGGCCTTGGGTGGTAGAAAGAACCAACACGTAATGGTGTCAGCAGTGAATTAGTAAGCTGTCGCAAAGTGCTCACTGCCAAACCAAAACCACCGTTTTTCCTTTTTTTTGTTATGGCATTTGGTCCTCGTTGTGTTCGTGCCACCATTGACTTTAGAAGAGGTGTGTCTCACCCACTTTTCCCCGATGAGCACAACTGCCGTGTGCTACCTTATATACTGCCATGCTCCACTGTCACTGATGCCGCATCGATGATTGAGGCTGTCTCGCGTGACACTTTTCAGTGAAAGTTTGCACTTTGTGTCATCAGCCCTCTGTGATCTTCCAGCATGATATTCACAATTTTCTAACGACCATATCATATGTCTTGAGGATGAAGTTGTTGATTGTGTGGAGAAGGAATGCTAGTGCATTTCAAACCTCAAGTGCTTGTGTTTAAGTGTTCAAGTTGAAGTGTTTATGTTCTTGTGTTGATGTGTTCATGATCAAATTTGAGGTGTTTGTTACTTCGTGTTCATATGTTTGCGTTTATTTGTCTGTGTTGAGAATAGAAATGTAAACTTCATGTATTTAAGTGTATTATGCAGTCAAAGAATGGACAGAACGTGTAAGTGTGGTAAAAATGTTTAGCATGTTTTTGTGTGTTGCAAGCTTGGAGCACGTGAAGGTGCTTCATCTACAGGGGGAAAGGGGTGTTGAATTTTACTAAACAGTTTACCTCTTCAAATTATTGTGTTAGTCAAGAGTCTTTACATATGAATCTTCACCAAGTAGTCTAAGGCCTTGTTTGGTTCAAAGGAGGGGAGGGAAGGGGAGAGTCAAGGAGGGAAGGAAAGGGAAAGGGAAGGAAAGATTTTGATAAAAAATTGTGTTTGGTAGGAGGAAATAGGAGGAAAGGTTTAATGAAAGTACTTCCCTAATTTACCTTTACTTGATAGTTTACTTAAAAAATAGATATATCTCTAACTATTGTGATTGTTACTCCTAAGGTCATAAGTCATAATATTTTTTTTTTGAATTTTTGATTTTTTAATTTTTTATTTTTTTATTTTTTTTATTATTAAGTTTAATTTTTGAATTTTTGAATTTTCAAATTTTGAATTTTCCATTTTTGATTTTTTTAATGTTTTAATTTGTTACTTTTTTTAATTTTAAATTTTTTAATTTTTTATTTTATTTTTATTTTTTTATTTTTTTTTTACCTTTTTTATATTATAATGTTTTGTCCATTCACGTAGGAGATGACTAGTTTGTGGTTATCAACACATTTCCTCCGAAATACCCCGATTTGGGGGGTTGAGAATGGGAGGAAGGGGAGGATTTTGGAAGCCTTCGACTTTCCTCCCCTTCCCCCCTGTTTTCTTCAACCAAACACACACAAATCCCTCACTTCCCTCCCCTCCGAAACCCTCCAACCAAACAGGGCCTAAGGGTCTCTTAAGTGAAGAGTCTTTATCTACCTATGGGTGTGTGTTTACTATGTATCTATGAAGGAAATGAGTCAAGGCAATATCAATCCACCATATCACTAGAATCAGAAGGGGTTTATAAAGAAAATGGAATTTCGCCACTGCCTATTGCTGCTTAATCAAGAATATATTCAACTATTCCAGTTTTTGCTCAGTTATGTGACACACACCCTTTCCCATGACTATTCTCAGCTAGATCAGAGACTCTAAACTATTATTCAAGTTAATCAACAAGAAAAGATTTAACCAAATCTGAAATATGCTCTATCATTTTCAATTGAGGAGATGATACAGAGTATATCTTTAGTGACGAGCAAGTGTTGGCAATTTGGAATATATCAAAACAGATGTAGGGGACAGTCCGGCAGACAACTAGAATCATCCACAATCTGTACACCTCTTCCATTGGTGGGTCCTTACATCAGTTACATGTCACTTAGATGGGACCCAAATACAGATTGGGAAGAGTTCAAAGCATACAGTAATTGCTTGGGTATGTCTTTTGAGTCTGAGCAATGGCAACATAGTTGGGTAAATAGGTTTTGAGTGGAGCTAAGAAAGAGAATGCAAATGGGTCATGAGAAAAGAAAAGTAAAGAGAACTGAGAGGAGTATTGGAATCGAATGTGTTCTGTATTTTCATAAGAACTTTTGATGGGTTATTTTGTTAATGAATGAGGTGCTCTTCTTCTAATTGTCTCTGTTTGAGTTGCATGGTTATCTTGCAGCTCTCTTTTAGTTTTTAGTTTTTTTTAGTGTATGTAGGCTTTACCCTACATAAAAATAAAAAAATAAAAATAAAAGTATGTAGGCTTTACCCCCATTGTGTGTTTAATGTTTTCTAAAATTTTTTTCCATAAAATAATAAAATAGAAAATATACGGTTTCCTATCTTAATGCATCTTGTAATATATAAACCCCCTTGCAGGCTGGTTATGAGGAAAAAATTAGTCTGTTGGTTGATGAAGCAGCATTCCTGAATATGGAAAGGGTAATGGATTGAGAATAAATATGCTTAGTTTGCTACTTAGTTTGTTTTATAAATACATTACCCAGGTTCTATTCACATTTATGAAGCCCTTGTTCACTAAGGATTTAAAATTGGACAAAATGGCCCTCTCTGTTAAAACTCAATTTTTTATTTCAGTAGAAGAGAGATTCAGGATTGACCAACTCTTTCCTCATTCGGGGCGGTGGAAGTGGTCCACCGCTCCAATCACACTAAATGGAGCATGTGGTAACTCTTTCTTTGTAGCGGTTGGCCGGTTGCACTGCTCCCATCTCTCCAAACACCGAATTTCCAACTTGATGATTTTTGGACCAATGAGAGCTTTACTATTAGAGTGGTCAACCTTCCCCAATTTCACCGCCGCCACTACAACTGCAGACAACTCTCACTGCTCTATCAAATGGACCCTTTGAATGTTACTGATCCATTGCCATCGTTTTTCACTCCATTTGTAGTTCCTCAAGTATTAGAAATTGAACACAAATCACTCTTCAACTAGGGTATCTGCAGTGGGATCTTTTGTGGCCACTTTTAACACTTGGGCCTTTTCTTCTAAATTGATATAGCTGAATAGAAAGTTAGCCACTGTAGGTAGTCTGGGTACAACAAAGTTGAATTGATTATTCATTTCAATCACGTTTTAATGCTTCCAATCAATGGTAATATACAATTTTCTCAATAAGCTGACCCGAGGGTGAAATCAGGTGAGATTGGAAGAAACAATAAAACAGCTGGAGGAGAAAAGACTTGCGCTGATTGAAAAGGAGGTACCATAATACTATTTCTTCCTGATACTTCTTTCTTCCTCTTCTATTAGTTTACCAGCATGGTTCTTTTGATATTTGTGTTTCTGAAGTGTGGTGAAATGGAGTTTTTTTTATCTTGTCATACAGAACATGATGGGAGAAAAAGTTTCAAGCCTGAATGCTGATAATGCACTCTTACAAGCACAGGTATTCTATCTCAATGAACTTAGTGCAGAATGATTTACTGAATTTAGGGGAAGACATTATGCACCCAAGGCTGGATACAGACATAATAAACTTGTGATTAATCTAATAGGTAAACATGTTAGTAAGTTAGTAACTTTTGAGAGTCAAGGTTTTGAGGCTCAAGTTCTCTGGAAAATAGTAGTAAGAGTTAAAGGCATTGCTACTTATGCTACATGTGAGAAGAGGAGAAAAAAAAGCTTAAAAGTTGCTATTTTTGTTATTTTTATATTTTTGCCTTGAACTCTTATGGATTTAGGCTGGCTTTTGGCCTATTGACTTGGGCTTGGACCTTTTTACTTTAACTTTTGCTGGACTTATTTAATGGTTTAACATTTTTTTAATCGAGATTTTCTGTCATCCTGTCCATGGGCATTTGTAAGAGTAGTTCCTTTATTTCTGTGAAATTCATCATATCATGTATCTGGACCAGAATTCCCATTTAGTAGACTAGATTCGTACATCATAATTTTATTTGTTTTAAGATGTCGATCTAGCCAGAGGTAGCAAGTTTTGTTTGCTAGTACTTCACTACATAACAAAAAGATTCATTTTTGTTTGTTTTCTTTAATGCAACTAAGGCTAAAACGCAGTAGTTTTATTTAAATGGAGGTGAACGAGCTTGAAGAATTGCGGAGAAGCAGTGTACTAGAAAATCAGGTGCTGAAAGAAACTGCAACTACTCTGCAGTCACAAGTACATGACCTTGAGAAAAGCGCTACGTTTTCTTATCCATCAACTGCGAAGAATCTGGTTAGTTGCTTATGTTGTATATTTTGGACCCATGTCCCACACCCACTCTTTCACCCTGACCATCCACCTAAGATATTGCTTGATTCTTTTCATTACATTCTTAATTTGAGTTGCGCTAGCATGCCATAACTTTGTGCCTTAGGGGTCTGTTTGTGATGAGTAGTTTGAACTTAAGAGGAAAAGGCTTTAAACGGATTCTATATCTTAAGAAGTAGAATATTTCATAATCTGAATAAAAAGGTGATTAAAGTGTTATACGGTCACAATAAGTCACATATTATCTTAAACATTCATTTATTCTATAATCATTTGGATCGATTCTTGTTAGCTGACCCAAAATCTTTTGGGAATAAGCCTTGGATGTTCTTGTTGTTTATTCATTTATTCTAAAATTTCAAAATATCAAGTAGACTAAGCCCTCAAAACCCTCCTCCTCCAAACCCCTATATCCAACAAACTCTAATCTTTACTGTTTACAACTGATTCAACATGTAGGATACCTCTGGAAATGCAGATGCTGATTCTGAGAAAGGTTCTGGCAATGCAATGGTTGGAAATCTTGTTCCTGAGAATATGGAGCATGGTGACAAGGTAAGCCATTACCATGCTATTGTGAAAGAAACTGCTCTATTGCATTCTTTAGGAGTATGTTGTGATCCTGGAAAATGGTAGTATAAGGGAAAAGATTGTTGATGAAGGTAATTTTCTTGTGTTTGGTTTTTAGCTTGAAAAATGCAAAGACAAATCGAAGATATTTTTTCTTCTAATAATGCATAAATTATACGTAGTATTTCTTAGTCCATATGGCATCATCATCATCATCATCATCATCATTATCCCAGTGCCCCAAAGTCTTATGTCATATCTTTCCTGATGCAACCTTCTAATGGGGTAATTAGATGAAGTTCCAAACTGTCGTCATCATTGCATGGGAAATATTATGACGTTACGGCAAGTTGAGACAGTAGACGTTAGAGTAACGTACTCACGTCACAACCGCAGCTCTGTTTGGGTCAATGAAATTATCAATTACTACGTATCTTTCTAATATTAGTAACACTATAAATTCATGCAACAAGGGACAGTTGATTAGTAAAAAAAGTCTTACGTCACATGCTTCCTGATGCAACCTTCTAATGGGGTAAATAGATGAAGCTCCAAAACCGTTGTCATCATTGCATGGGAAATATTATGACATTACGGTAAGTTGAGACAGATAGATGTTATAGTAATGTACTCACGTCACAATATAAGATTGCTATTTTAAAGTCACAACATGAAATCCATGAAACATGGGCAAGGAATTTAGTCTAGATTAATACAAGTAGAATATTGATCTTTTATTGTTATTTTTTCCAGGTAAATGAATTATGTGTTGAACTTCAGCAGAGGGATTCAACAATGCAAGACTCTTCATCTTCTAGCTCCGTCCCAATAACCGGAAACTCTGAATCTGCTTATAAAAATACCAATAGCTCAGCTCGTGAGTCAGAGCCAAAGTCTGAAACAGCCGAGGTCAATGAAATCACTAGCACTGAAGTTACTCCAGTGACTATACCCACAGAAGATAATGCTATGGGATTAGACTCTTCTGAGATCGAGTCGAGTGAAATAGTTCAAATTCCTTTAGATGAGGATGTTTCAACAACTGAATTGGAAATAATTTCTGCTGATCAGAAAATTGAGGTTCCTCTTTCGGATGCACCTTTGATTGGTGCTCCTTTCCGTTTATTCTCGTTTGTGGCTAGATATGTTAGTGGAGCTGATTTGGTCGATAAAAATTCGGCTTAGGTAAGTTTGTTGCCCGGCTAGCCATAGTTAAAACTCTACAAAAAGCAGCATTCATTCTAGCTTGTAACAATAGTGAATTATTTATTTAGCAACACAATAGAAAGAAAAGCCAAAGCAAACATAGCCTAATTTCAAGTCGTCTTTGATTCACAAAGCGGAAATTGCATTCCATTTTTGCTACCTGTATCACCTGTATGAGATGCAGTCATTCAGAGTTATTTTAAAGGCACTCACTTTTTTTTATATCTCTGTTGATGTATTTTTGAATGATTGAACGTAAAAAGAGCCACAATTTTCCATTCTTTCAATAAAATGAGGTCCTATTGTGGGAGTATTGCTAGCAAGTCATGTTTGAATATTACTTGATTGAGTACGTGAAAATTGTATAAGGTGAATAGTATCGCTCTTCAAAGTTAGCTAAAGTTAATGACTTACAGATAAAGATATTGAAAGTTTGAAATGTTTTTCTTTTAACAATTTGGTCATATTTCCATCATTTTCAATGTAGCCAAAGACTCAATATTTTTTGGCTCAAGAATATGATGAAATAAAGTAAAGTGGTTCACTAAATTGTCTGCGCTTCTTTCTTATGGAGCAGCAGTCAGTTCATGCAATTTTCGACGCAATTTTCACTATGGGTCATCCGGAAACAGTTTCTGTGCTTTAGTATAGGGGTAAGACTACGTACATCCGATCCTCCTTAGATCACCGTAGGTGGGAGCCTTTGCGGCACTGGGGTAATGATAATGATGATGATGAAGATGAACAATTTGGTCATAAATAATTAGTCATGGACTCGGGTCGGGCCGCCTGGCCCGGAACCGGTACTGTTTGGGCCCGGCCTGGACCGGTACCCGGTTATAGGACCGGTCCGGGCCACCCGAGCCCGGAATTAATCGGGCCGGGCTCGGGCCTTCTAAAAGTGGAACCGGCCCGGTTTGGGCCCGGAACCCGCCTATTTTTTTTTTTTGGTTTTTTCAATTTTTTTTGGTTTCTCCCGGGTTGGTCTGGGTGTTTGGGGGGGGGGGTTGGGGGGGTGGGGGTGAGGGGGGTGAGAGGGTTAATTAGAAAGCAAAAGAAATTTAAAAAAAATAACATGAACCGGCCCGACCCGGAATCGGTGTCTACCCGGGCCGGTTCCGGTTCTTCCTTCCCAAAAAAAAGCCTGGCCGGGCCCGGCCCGGCCCGGGTCCATGACTGTAAATAATGGATGTGACCCCAAGATGCACACTTACACGCATCAGTGGGTATCAGCATCTCACATTTGTCATATACATATAAGAAGTGGATTGGAAACTCATACATTTATCATATACAAGGATTCATCTAGGGGTGGATCGAAACTGGAACTAGAATGGTCCAGTTCAAAAAATCTTGCACTGGGAGACCAACCCTTACATGCACGATATGATCACGGTCTCGACCCGGAATCACTCGATCAGTTTTGGCTCTAGCTAAAAACCGCTCGACTTCGGTCCGGTCTCTTCCAATAAAACATTTGCATGTATAGTATGTGCACCATAGCTTCATGATTGATCCTTCCATTTTATCTAGAATGGTACGTGGAGTCACCATGCTGTATGTGAAGGCTATTTTTGGTCTGTGAATAGCTCGCTTATAAGATAAAATATTTTGTATAGAATGGGCATGTATGATAATGGTGGGTACAAACAGTTTATTTTATGATAGATTAATGAAAATCTGCACTCAACAATATCAATAGCACAGTTCCAGATATAAGAGAGAGAAATAGAAATTTATTCTCCAACTGAACAGATCACAGGAGATTCAATGATCAGGGGCTAATTCGAGAGGCCCAGTCCTTACTTCCCGAGTTACAGCCTACCTCCCAACAGCTTATTAGAGCATCTCCAATGGGGTAGTGGATTGGAGTAAAGTCTATCTTACGTGGCATAGGAGAGAGATAGAGATAGGATGATTATTTTAATTTAATATGGAGAAAGTGGTGTGTATGGAAAAATGAAAAGGAATAGAGAGATAGGAGTAAATTGTAGACAATGTCCACAAATAGACATTACACAGGAATCGAGGAGCAAGAGTGGATGAAAAGTGGGTTAGAAGTGATATAAAAAAATGAAAATGAAAATAAATAAGGAGATATGTAGGTCCTACACATATAATTTGTGAGATAAAAAATGGGACCCAATTGTAAGAGTGTGTAAGAGAATAGACATCCCCATTGGAACCTATCCACGCAGGGATAAAAGACCTGGCCCACTAGTTAGCTAATTACTAACTACCCCACCCTTTTTCCTTTTATTATAATTTATTTATACACCTTATCAAAGTACTTAATAGATTGCTGAGCTGGATGTCTATCCTTCTATTTACTATGGGACAATTTATTCACTTGGCAACGAGTTGGCCCGGTATGGCGGTATGTACGAGAACCAGATTCTTTAGAGTCTGGCACACCATTACACTATGAAAACGAGTGACCAAACCGTTAGATGGTAAAGGTAAAATTCAAAGTTTGCAAATAACCTATGAAAACTAGATGCTTGCTAAAACACCATGCAGGAACCGCGATCCGTAGATATGACCCGAGGATAGGAATTGTACTAGGATACTGTGTAAAATGTTTGGATCCATGTAAAACTCGGATGTGGGTGGTGAAAGAAAATAGGGTGAATACAAAAAATAAAACGTGGATGCAATATTTTAGGAAGGAGTCCTGTTCAGGGACGGAGCCAGAAAAATGACTCAGCGGGGTCGAAATCAAATTTACATAGAATCAAAACGGTAGATTATTTTTAGACAATACTCGAATCGAATGTAGTTTAGATAAATGATAGTTTAAATGAAACGAGTATATGTAGTTATTAATATACTTCGTATATGTCACATATATTATAAACTTGTTTTATACGGGTTGAGTTGAGTACCTCGGATGAGACCCATTGTCTTACCCTAGTACTCTATGGTTCTCTTCGATCTTACTCGGTTTAGTATCAAGATTTCTTATTAGAAAAGAATCATTTATTGAGTAGGCACTCGTAGCAGTAAGATATGTTGTCTTTGCTCTATCCCTAAATCATGTCACGTAAGTAACGAGTGAATTACACGCTATTTTGTGAATATAATTAATATTACGCATCACAATTTTTACTAATTTCAAACTTAAATAGTGCTGATTTTGCAGAAGTCATAACTTTTTACTCGTAAGGAGTTACGAGAGCCATAATATATCAAATCAAAAATATTTCAGAGCTCTACACTCTTAAATTTTCAGCGGCGTCGGCTGACCACCCTGACCCCCCAGTAGCTCCGCCCCTGGTCCCGTTCCTATATACATATGGATGTATAGGAACCTCCGTACGGACATAGCCTTCTCGGTGGAATTTTTTGATGAAATTTTTGGAGCATGTTTTTCATCAAGTCTGGTTTCTGCATACCAAATTTCAGCTCTAAACTCTATTTGGAAGGCAGCTTAATAAATTATTGAAAAAAAAACTGCACTTTTATATGTATACTTTGGCACAGTTTTTTTCATTAAACAAGTTGCCGCAAAAAAAATTAATCGCTCATTTGTCCAAGATCATTTCGTTTTGAATTCTATTATACGGAGAATAAAGTTTCAGTAAACTACTTTAAATAAAAGACTGTTTTTATCAAATTTGTTTTCTATTTGTATTTTTAATGGTAAATCCAAACACACACAGAAGCCATTTTCCACACGAAAAGCCATAGTTTTTTAAAGAAAAGTTACTATTGCTCCATTGGGGTTAGGTCATATTATGTACAAGTTCAATATTATATTTTTAAGAGTTGATTATTTTTTGTTTGAGATATTAAGGAAGTGTGAAGTTTATTTTAGACCGTCCCAAAAGGAAAGTGTGAAGTTTAATAAAAACCGGAGGGAGTATATTTGATAAGTATATAATATAATGAAGTCATTGATGATAATTGTGACGTTATAAATATATTATTTGTAATATTTGATGATTCAATCATCATAGTTGATTGTTAATTGTTTCCTAAAATAAAAATGAAGACTTTTATATGAGACATCCAAAAAATGAAAGTATGAAAATTAGAATGAGAGTATGAGATAGAGCGACTAATTGTTAGGCTACAACGTTTACCTTTGTTCTCTTTTCTTTTCTTTCTTTTCTGTTTTTTTTTGTGTGTGTGGAGCATTCAATTGCTTGATGAGCCCTTGTTTCAATAAATGATATTTTTTTTACTTTTAGACTATTAGTATATTAAATTGTTAAAGTAAATTATTATTTTTTATTGTCAAAACGGATGGCTTAAATTGCTATTATAGCATTCAGATAGGGGATAAAATGACAAAAGAACCACAAAAAATAAAAAGCAAGCAAACAGTAAAATTAAAAACTGCTTCTAAACCCTAAATTCTCTAGCACTCTATGGCGGCAGTTCAGGAGGGGGGCGGTCCAACAGTATTCTAGCTTCTTCCGCTCCTTGCCTCCAGTCCAGATCTGTTCCAGCACCTAACCCCACGCTTCGTCCATGACCTTCTGATCTCAACCATGAACGACATCTTTAAAAATTGTTAAACTAAATTTAAAAATTCAAAAAAAATCCATTTTATTAAAAAAACACCTCACTCTTTATGTAAGTTTACCTAATTTTTGGATGGTAGTATGATACCTAGCACTCTTGCCATATCACAAAACTTTGTCAAATTTTCTTTTTTTATATACCTCAAAAATTTGTCATTTGCATTAAAAGTAATAAATATATGGCTAAAGTTATTTATCTCTCCTCTGCACAAACCTCAACCACAATATTTTTACTTTATTATTCTACGTGCAAATCAACTTTGATCAAATTTTATGCGACGAAGTATATCTTTTGTAACCTATTGCCTTATAAGTTATAAAAAAACACTTAGATCGAGCCTGTTTGATAACTCTGTTTCAACTTATGGGAAACTTTGTTACCCAACACGTATTTTTTTATTTTGCGCGTTGGATGATGTAATAATTAAAATGGGTAAGGTTGAAGTTATTTCCTCACTAGATTGGGTGAATTTGCTTAACATTTACATTTCAGTCCACTCAACCATTTCAACCATGATTACATCAATTAGGTTAGTAAGACAGGTGAAGTAAACACGCAAGCGGCTTAAAAAGCTGCTTACTAACCGAAAGAGGTGCTTAAAGTGCCGCTTACTAAGCATACCACCCCCACCCCCATGAATAAGTTAAGCAGCAATTTAATCTTTTCCAGTTTCCGAATTTACCCTTACCGATACCCCTTGCCCTTAACCCCATACCCCCTTACCCCACCCCACCCTTACCCCCTTACCCTACCCCGACCCTACCCCTTTCCCCTACCACCTTCCCCTACCTCGACCCGACCCCACTACCCTACCCCCGACCATACCCCCACTCCATTCCCTACCCCCTACCATAGCCCATTACCCCACCCCCACAGGCGGTAAGGGCTAGGGGTAGGGTAGGGGTGAAGGTGGGGTAGGAGGGGTATGAGTGGTAAGGAAGGGGATGGGGTATAAGGGGTGGGGGTAGGGGTAGGGGTACGGGATAGGGGGTAAGCGTACGAGGTGACCCCCACATATTATATTACTTCCTCCGTCCTGAAAATAACCTCCCGGTTTGACTTTCACACACTTTTAGAAAATAAATTTGACTTTACTGTAGAGTGCACTATTTTTCACTGTTTAAACACTGTTTGGCACTGTTTAAACACTGTTTAAACACTGTTTGACACTGTTTATAACTTTTTTTATGTAGATAATTTGCCAAATAAGGAAAATATTGAAGTGTGAAGTTAATTTTGGGGCATCCATTTAAAGAAAGTGAGAAGTTGTTTTTGGGACGGAGGGAGTATATTATACTACCTCCGTCCCATATTAAACTTCCAATTGCGGGTTACGAAGTTTGACCAGCGATAAAGTTAAATGATTCCTGTGAAAACTCGGATTATTTTTAGAAAATAAAATTTACATATTCAGAAACTACATCAAACCCGCTACAAAGCCTGCAAAAAAAAAATCAACTTTTCATAAAATTTTGATATATAAAGTAAGAGTTTAAGTGTGATTTAAGTTGACTCTCGAAAAGCGAAATGGAAGTTTATTTAGGGACGGAGGGAGTATTATATTATATTATATTATATTATATTATATTATATTATATTATATTATATTATATTATATTATATTATATTATATTATATTATATTATATTATATTATATTATATTATATTATATTATATTATATTATATTATATTATATTATATTATATTATATTATATTATATTATATTATATTATATTATATTATATTATATTATATTATATTATATTATATTATATTATATTATATTATATTATATTATATTATATTATATTATATTATATTATATTATATTATATTATATTATATTATATTATATTATATTATATTATATTATATTATATTATATTATATTATTGTGTTCATGAATGTTTGTGTGTCTATATATGTATAGGGTTATTTTGGACATTTAAATGTTAAACGGTGTTTGAAATCCTTTGAAGTAAACATGAGCTTACAACACTGTTTATTTTATGCGCCGCTTATTAACACGAGTCTTAATAAGCATCATTTAGTAACCCGTGAAGTAAACGTGTTCTAACAGATTTAGTTAGTTCAATCAATTTTTGTGTTAGCAAATAGGCTCTCAAGGTACATGTGATTGAAATGTCAAAAAAATAAATTCTATCATTTCTTAAAAACTAACTTTAAATTTTTATCAACTATGGAATATATTGATAATTTATGATAATTTTATCTAGATCTTTTAAAATTAGCAAGAGTCGGTGTAGGATAATTTCAACTTTTTTCAAAGAAAGACTGAAATAACAAAAAAAAAAAAACTTAGTAAACGAAAAAGTAATAGCAGAGAATGCTGCTAACGTAAGGGTAATAGGCTAATAGCTACAATAAAAGACTGGCATGCAAGTACTAAAGAAACAAATCAGTAAGGAAGGGTTCTATCTATGTGGTGGCTTTCAGTTCGGCAACATTACTGGGTTGGAGAGTAAGAGGATATGAAGTAAACTGAGACATTTCTAAATTCTAAATGTGGCATGTGGCTTGGATAAATAAACAAGATGACCTAGCTTAAATATTTTAATACTTCCCCCTAGGCCTGGACTCGGTTCGGGCCGGGCCCGGTTCGGGCCTTGAACCGGCCGGGCCTCCGGTCCTAGAAAGGTAGGCCCGGAACCGGCCCGCCCTTCGGCCGGTGCCGGTTCGGGCCGGGTCACCCGCCGGGCCTCGGGCCGGGCCACCCGCCGGGTCGGGTCGGGCCTAGTAAATTATATTTTTTTAATTAGAAATTCAACCTAAATATAAAATACATACTTCCAAAAAATACTAATACAATAAATTCTAAGTTGTAAGTTTCTAACCAACGAATTAATTAATTAATTTGAGAAGTGCTACATATAAAAAAAATTATGTATATTTATTTGAAATATGAATTACAACTTTACAAATTACAAATTAACAATTGAGAATTGAAGGCAAAAATAAAAAATGAAATACATTTTATAACAAATTGTAAAATACTAATCAATCGGAATCTCCGGCATAGGAGCCACCGTCGGTTGTTGATTCATCCATAAAGTCTTGAGAGGGGGTGATGCAAATTTCTTGACATCTACGTATGGCCTTCAACCAATCGTGGTAGCATATAAGCGTCTCAAGAGACTCAGCGCTCAAACTCGTTCTAGATGCGGTTAGAACGTTGCCGGCCGAACTAAATTCTTGTTCCACGGCAACTGTTGAAACCGGCATTGATAGCACTTGCTTAGCCATCCGTGCCAAAATCGGGAACGTTCTTTCTTTTGACTTCCACCACTTTAGAACGTCAAACTCCTCATCTTCGTCAAATTCTACCTCATAATTTATATACTCCTCATCTTTGTCAAAAGCAGATTTAAAAAGTGATTTTCCCTTAGATGAAGAAGTGTGTATCGGGGGAGGGGGCGCGTTGCCATATTGTGCTCGAAACTCATTAAATAAGGCATAAAATAAAGTACTAACCTCGTTGTATTCAACTTGCGGATCTATGGCGTTATCGTCAAAATATAAATATGTTCAGCGGTGTGACGATCATTAAATTCACGAAAAGCAAGAACATGTTTATGCAAATTCCAATCACTATCAATAAAATGTGCAGTCAGGCCCAAATAATGCAAATTGTGATAAGTATCCTCCCAAATGTCAGAACAAATAGTTACACGGCCATCAAAGTTTGCAAAAAAAATTTGTAACCTATCCTTTTCCGCACGATAAAGCCTTATTATTTCTTTCTTAACCGTTTTGCGACTATAACTTTTAAATTGAGGATTTAAACAAGTTTGTGCATGATCTTTAAAAGCAAGACTTTCAGAAAATAAATAAGGCAAATTTTCTTCAACAAGTAAGTTAGCCATACCAGTCAAATTTTGTGCATCATTGTAAGAGAAATTACCAAAAGGTTGGTCATTTGCAAACCTCGATATTTGAGTTTGCTTTCCCTTGCCTTTGTCTATTTTTGCATACTCCACAGGGTGCGCGGACTTAAGATGCCTTTTGAGGCTCCCGTATCCGCCGGAAGTTCCCAAGCTATACTCCTTCTTGCAATGATCGCAACTTGCGTACCATTTATCGGTTTTCGGGTCTTTCCTCTTTGTAAAATTATTGTCTATAATAGGAGATTTAGATTTCTTAACAACTTGGGATGGACCGCCCTCGTCCTCCAACTCTTGCTCATCATCCGGGGTGCCGTGAGTCCCGTCGCCCCCCGCGTCCTCCTCCGCATCGTCATCCTCGAGCTCCTCTTCATCAATGGACTCCGGGATGTGTTGTTGTTGGAAAAAGCGACCATCATTTTGCTCCAATAGTTGTTGTAGTTGCTCGTCGGACATCGCATCCCCATCTCGCCTTTGGTATCCGTCATCAAAATCTTCTCGGCTTTGAGAAGAAGTCCCGGCCCGACCTTTACCTTTGCCTTTGCGTAAACTAGGATGACTTGTTGCAATCTCTTTCCTTCGGTTGCGTTGGAGACTACCCACATCTACGGAATGTCTGGCACGGTCCATCTTTAAAATGTAACAAGTATTATATGATATCAAATGTTTTAATGCAACAATTAATAATTAACTACTTTTTTTGCTTTTTTGATCTATGCAACAATTAACAAATTAACAAATTAACAATTTACTAGTTTTATACTTTAATGAAATGTAAAAATTAACTACTTTTTTTTAACTTTTTTTACTTGATGGAATATGTAACTATTAACTACTTTAAAATTAGTATTAACTACTATGTAACTACTTTATGCGGAAAATGTAATATTAACTACTATTAACTACTTTAAAATTAACAAGTTTTATACTTGATGGAAAATGTAACTATTAACTACTTTAATGAAAAAGTAACTATTAACTTTTTTTTGTAGAAATGTAGCAATTAAATAAATAACAAGTTTAACTAATGTTAAATAATAAATGATATGTAACAAGTAACATTTTTTTTTTCTTTAAAGAGTAATATGAGAAATGTAACAATTAACTACTTTAACTAATATTAATATGAGAAATGTAACAATTAACTACTTTAACTAATATTAATATGACAAATATAAAAATTTACTAGTTCTTTTTACCTTAATGACAAATGTAGCAATTAACTAATATTAATATGAGAAATGTAACAATTAACTACTTTAACTAATGTTAATATGAGAAATGTAGCAATTAAATAAGTAACTAATTTAACTAATGTTAAATAATAAATGATATGTGACAAGTAACAATTTTTATTTTCTTTAAAGAGAAATGTAGCGAAATGTAGCAATTAACTAATTTAATAGATAAATGAGAGGTCTAACAATTAACTACTTTTATAAAATGTATGAATGTGTATAAGTCTATATAGTTTATATAACTTGTAAATGTATTATAAGTAATATATAATATAATGTTTATAGTATATAATATATAAGTATATTACTATAAGATGAGTAATACACTTATACTTAATACTTTATATATATATATATATATATATATATATATATATATATATATATATATATATATGTGTGTGTATATATATATATATATATATATAAGTATATATTAAGTAAATGTAATATATAAATATAAGTAAATAACAATAGTATGGATAATAACTAAATATCAAGTAAATATGAATGTGTATAACTATTTATAGTATGTACAAATAATATAATGTGTAAAGAATTATAATATGAATGTGTATATCTAATTATTATATATAAGTAGATATAATAATTATATAAAATATATATATGTAGAAAGAATTTGGAGAAGATGAACAATGAAGATGATTGAATATGAGAGATTGAGAGAATAGAGAATTAGAGAGTAGGAAGAGTTGTAGAAGAAGAAGTGTAAAAGATGTATAGAAAATAGGAGTATAAATAGTTTTTTTGTAAACCCCACCCCCACCCCCTAACCCCCCAGACCCCCCCCCCCCCCCTCCTGTGCTCCCAACGGCTATAGAGCCGTTTGGGAGCTCCCCAACGGCCGGGCCGGTTCACGTATTAGCAGGCCCGAGCCAGGACCGCCATCCCACCGGGTCGGGTGGCCCGAACCGGTGCACCAACCGGTTGACCGGGCCGGTTCGGACCCGCACAGTAGCGGGCCGGTCCGGTTCCGGGCCGGTTGGCCCGGCCCGAGTCCACCCCTACTTCCCCCATAAGGCCATAACAGATGACCTAGCTTAAATATTTTAATACTTCCCCCATAAGGCCATAACTTTACGACTTTCAAAATTGATCGACCATAAACTCACCAATCACCATTGATATCTTAGTCGCAAAAGATTTTAGGGTCAAATGGGTCAATTAACATAAATCAATCAATGATATCGGAACCAAAGGGAAAAGAAGGATATTTAGAAATTACATTTAAAATTCCATTCGAATCTAGAAGAAATAGATAAAAGTTTGGATTCTCAAAACTGAAGAATAAAGACACTATGTTGCTAAGAAAATCAAAATTGGAGCAAAGGCTGAGGAATACCAAATTTTATAAGCACCGTCATCCTCGAAAATATACTCCAAATTTTTAATTTTGTAGCCATATCAGGCAAAAAGTGTTCAGAACGAAGACCACAAGGATCTGGGTGCTCGGTGAAGTCACGAAAATGTGGGTAGGAATAATAACTAGAGGCACAACCGCACAAGAGAACAAAAAAAAGATATTTTACTAGGCGAATAGCATAAATAGTACAATATTTATCACTAGGATAAATATTTTGTAGTGTGTATACACAGCATGGCATCTTCTTATAAGTATTGGCGAATGCTTTCTCCGCTCATCGATTCCATCTCCCGGAGAATCTCTTGTGCAAGGGATTTAACAGAAGGCTCGGCGTCCTCAAGCAGTTCGCCAAGGAATGGCATTGTTTCTGCCAAAAACTGCAAGTATTCTTCTTTCAAGTTCTGCACCAGGTATCTCACCACTCTCAATCCCAAGATGCGTGTGCGTTGTTTGTTGCTACGAGTTTGCATCAACACCTGTAATGTAGGACACATTAGTATTAGATCAAATCAAAATAAGGCTACTGAAAGCATATATATTTGTATATAGGGGGTTTTTTGGGAGAGTGCTGATGTGATAAAAAAAAGATTGAACAGAGAGCTGACCTCATGATTCAATGGTTTCCATAAAAGGTCAGAGGATGCAGTCACTGCCATCTGACCAATACACGAAACCAGCAAGTCGTCAACTTCCTCTACTGAAGGTACGCCTGGGTTTTGATCTAACAGCATTGGCGGATCTGTGTCTAGCTGGGACACAATAGGCTGCAAAAGGACCTGAAGAAGCGCTTGGCAATGAGTAAAGTAGCCAGAATAGGTAAAATACGGAGTACAAATGCCCAGGAAACAATACAACAACATCCAAGCTTTCGTTCCAAAAGAGTTTGGGGCCAGCTAACATGAATTGACATATGAAATTGAAGCTAAAAAAGATCAAGAAAAGATGAAAAGAACATCATCATAATCATTACCCCCACATAGGCTCCCACATACGGTGGGGTAAGGGGGTCGGATGAACGCAGCCTTACTCTTGTACCAAAGCACAAAGAGACTGTTTCCGGATGACCCATGGTGAAAATGATAAAAAGGATAAACTAAAGATAAGATCAAAAGATAAAATACATGATAATCCAAGCAAGAAATACCTCCAAAAAATACAAATGATCTTTAAGGTACGAAACATATGCTAATCCAGATAAGTATATTGACAAGATTCCACACCCACCCACCAAGGACCGTTTGGTACTCGGAAATAGTGGCAAATGCGAAGGAAGAAAAATTGGAAGGGGGATAAAGGCTATACTCATGATCGATAAAATTTCTTCAGATATATGTTTAAATTCACTTTATTCATTTATTTCTACTACAAAAAGAATAAGAAATCTAAATGTATTGAAAAAAAATAAACATATTTGACTTTCCCGCATATTTTCCCAGGTAAAGTCAAAAATAAAAATATTGATTTCCCACGTAGCATTTTGCCCATTCTTTAAGCATTTTGCGTGATCTGAACAGACTGCAGAAACCTAACTGCTTGAAAGCGTACACAATAAAGGTCTCCCTCCCCGACCCTAACCAAAATATTGAACTCCCTTAGACCAAAATATTGGAGAGTCCTCTTTTTTACCCCTTTCAATGCTATATGACTTCAAAGCATTAAGCACGTAATTGACATAAGGATCTGACAACTTGCCTGAAAGTTGGAAGAGTCGAGAAATTTGTTGTTTCCTTTATCATAAACAAAACATTTGTGCAAAGAAGACAAAACCAGTGCTCTTAAATGCCACGTTCGAACAGATAAACTGCAATCTGCATCCTTGACTGTTTCGAGAAGCTTGGCCTTTTTCTTTTTCTGGGTACCAATAATTTTCCCATCTTCAGCTTCCTTGAGGTGTCTTATGCAGTCCTCCAGCAAGTACTTAAAGTATGGGACGAACAATGACCTGACAATAATTATGAACAGAAACTCATAAAACATGAGTATAATGCATCAAACCCCTTCGTGATATATAAATTATGCGCATTAGACCCTTGTGATTTAAATATGCTTCAAACCCCTCTGTTTTATAACTAACCATAAGCAAAAAAAACCTTCAAGAACAAATTCAATTGTCAAATAAGATCAAAATGATTAGTATTTGTGTAGAATTTAGAGATTTTAAGGAGTCATATGTGACTCTAGTGTGCACACCATCATCACACATTTTTAGTGGAGGCCTGGAGGGCCCCACTAAAAAATGTGTGGTTATGGTGATGCCTACATGACCTATATGACTCCATACAAGAGTCATATATGGCTCTTTAAATTTTTTAGACAAATGATTATTAAGTAATTTGTTAAACAATTTGTTAAACAACAAATTATTCAATCATTTAACAAGTAATTATGAAATAGGATTATAAATTTTTGTTTTAAAAATGCCTTCAATAGCTTCTCAACACGTTTGATACACACATGGAACCCACACACAAAGCTTCCAAATTACCTCTAATCAATAGATTTTAAAAGTTTATTAAGACACTTGTCAAACACTCAAATCCAATAGAGACTTTAGAGCAGTTGCTACGCCGACGACATTAACTTAATTCACATGATCCAAGAGTTTGGGATGTTCTCTTGTATTTACCCTGATTTATATTTGAATAAAGAACAGAACATACTCCCTCTGTTGCGCTAAAATTGTTCATTTTTCCTTTTTTATCCATCCCACTAAGATTATCACATACCAAATTTGATAAAATTTGTGTGGTTCTAAATCATTCAAACTTTATTCTTACTTTATCAATTCAATATCAACCATATAAACACACTTTTCTTAATACCCGCATCACCTCCTCATGTCCCAATGTTAGTAGGACAGAGGTAGTACAACTTTTGTTCTTTTCTAATAGCAACAACTTGACTTTCACGTTTGCCAATACACAACTTTGATTATAATTATATGTAATTACGTATTATTAAACAATATAAAATTTTAATATTTCAAAAATTCACATTAAAAAAATTACTGATATTTTATGCATAATAATTTGATTATACATATGAGCATAAAATCATGGTCAAAGTATGGTGTATGAATAGTGCAAAATTCAGAATATTGCAATTATTAAAGAACGGGGGAAGTAGTATTGATGAGCACACCACCATTTATTCGGATTACCATTTGCCTAAAAAATCATCTTAAGCTCTACACCAATGGATTCCATGAAAACATACCTAAATTGACAAACATCTAGAACTCTAGAAGATAGATAGTTAGATACTATAGAATCAAAGTCAGCAAATGGAATTTGTTAATTTATAACAACCCTGACAACATAATGATGTGTTCTGACTCTTAAGCACGTTGTCACTTGCTCTTTTAAGGTGCATAGATTAAGGATTAAGGATGTCTTCAATTGGACTGAAATTTCCTGATCTACTATGGTCTAATCTTATCTGTTTAAGTTAGGTCTGGTCTGTTTTGGTTGGGGACTGAAACTAGTCCAAGTAAAAGTAAAAACATCCTAATTGTGACCAGCATCAGCGAAATCTAAACATTCCTTAATTGGCAAGTCAGATTCTTTTAGCAAGAAAAATAACTCTAGGAAATATGTGCAAAAGCTTGCAACATTAAAATGATGATTGATTATAACAGATTATTTTTTGTAATAACATTGATCCAGAAAGACAAACATAAAAACCGGGAAAAACTGTTTCCGAAATAAGCAACCAAAAATGTTCAGATGATTGGTGTAACACAGTTAATTGAGTAAAGCTTTAAACAAGAACCACCACTCTGACATCAAATATACAAAAAATGTCACCACATCAATCCCTGGACTTTGGGCAATAATATACCAATGCATATTTTAAAACCAAATGAAAAAATTTAAGAACTAACCTGTGGTTTTCAGCAAACATGTTCACCAAACCATAGAAAGCAATGGTGCGATCATAGGACTTCCTTATTTCATTGTCTTCCACATTTGAGTCTGACCATTCAACACTCTTAATAAAGAGAGGCCTAAACATTTTTTCAGTCAGCTTCATAGATAGACCCACCATAGCATTAATAACATTTTTCTCAACAAGATCAATATTTTTAACAGATTCCAAGCGCAGGCGGCGAAGATCAAGAGCTTGCAAGCACAGGTCAAATATCTTTGCATGATAGGCACCAATAGTCGACTTATCCATTGTAGCTACAAGGCCTCCAAGCATTGTGAAAGTAATGGATAAACTACAATCCCCATATCTAAGTGCATCAGGATATATCTTCAGCAATGGTGGAAGGGAAAGTCGAACCTAAAAGGACATTTGTGTAAATGTAAATTACGAACAAAAGAACATTTATAAAACCACCAAGGTCAAATGAAATGCTTCGTGAACACTTACAGGGACTTTACTTGCTATAAGTTTTCTTATATCATCAGCTTTTAACTTCAGCTGTACATCTGGTGTGGATGTATATTGTGGACACAAAACCAGAAGTTCAAGCATGTTTTCCAGGTATGGACTCAAGAAACCACCTAGTTTATCCACAACTGCATCTAAGGAAGCAAGGATAGACATAAACACAGACTCGCTTTGGTCAGATGATGCATTAAGACTGTACTCATTTTCTTCACTAGCTGGTAGTGTAGACTTGGAGAAATCGCGATACTTTTGTATCAGGTTTACCATTATACAAGGAAGCTCAGGCAGTGCATTTGGCCCCAAGACATTGACCAAGGCACCAGTGGTACGAAGACAGCAAGAAGAGACTAAACTATTGTTCGCACAGATACTTTTACAAATGGATGAAAGGCATAAGTTGAAGACTGAACCCCCTGAAGGGAATCTGACAGCTAAAACTTCAATTGTTGAAACTGCAGCCAGTTTCAATTGACTACTTGAGTGTTCACTAGAATCATCAATAAATTTCAGTATAACTAGACACAACTTGTTGAATACTTCCAAAGAAGCTTCATCAAGAAGAACCCAAGAGTCTCTTGAGTTTGAACTTAGTTCTTTTTTCCCATGCTTTGCTTGTATTGTACCGGTGGACTTCACTGTGTCACATAAAATCCCTAGAGCCTGCAATGAAGTGAAACTTTAATATATATATTTAAAAAATAAGTAAAGATAGATAGATGAATAGCGGCTACAAGCATTAATATATTCCCACAATCCCACTGATAAAATTCATAAGCTTAGTAGCAAACATCTGCAACAACTTGGTTAAAAAATGGATTGCTAAAAAAGTAGATATAGCACAAGTAATAACCGGAGGGGCTTAAAACCATTGTTTTGTCAAGCAGATAAAACCTATGCTCGAACTGCACAAAATGAATATATGAACTCCATTACCTTCTTTTTGACATTAATGTCTGCATTTTTAAGCAATTGCACAACAATGTTGAAGTATATTGAGGGTCTAAGGCACTTTGCAATGGCCTTCAAAGCAGCACGAATGTTCTCTTTCAGTTCTTTCCTGATTACAGGGGTACCCATATGATTTTTTTTGGATTCCGATAGTAGCAGATGAGATACCATAAACTCAGAAATAGAACCAATTGTTTTCTGCAAATAAATGTATAATAGAATTGCGTCATTAAAAGACACAATACTGTCAAAATAATTTCAGCCCGCATGATACAGCCTGGAAGATCACCATTTACAGAAATTTCTTATAATTTAATACAGACCTGCATGCTTTCTGAGACACCTTCTAAATCAAGCTTGAAAGAAACTTCTGGATTTTGCAGTTTGTTTGAAGTAAAATGGTCTGCAACTACCAAGATCATAAACATTTCTTCACTCCTACAATCTATGTCTATTTTCTGAAGCAGAGTAGCAATGGAGGGAAGCCATACAGTGCAATCATATTGCTCAGATAAAAGCACTGCAAATGTATACTCCCATTCCATTATCATGCTAGAATTCAAGTTACCCAATAAAGGGTTGGCATCACCAGTGCATGACAAAATCTTTCTAGAGATAAGTGAACGGAAGAGGAGGAAAAACACTGTTCCCAAGCTAGTATTCACCCCTAGGTTCCTGAGTAAAAAGACTATCAGCAGAACTGCAGAAGTTAATGACAGAGTAAAGATTCAAAATAACAAAAATTCATACTTGAGAAGGTGCATAACAATTGAAAGTCTTCGATGTTCCGCAACTTTGGGTAGAAAACTCACGAAGATCTGGCAAAGGTATGAGGTTAAATGTATCTACACCTTAAGTGTTAATTTTATGTTGGAAGGATATAAGCAGGTCCCACATACCTGTATCAAAGTGTCTGTGCTGTCAGTTTTAGACAGCCAGCATGGCACAATAGCAGAAATGAGGTCATCAAAAACACATTGGGAATAGCTGTCCCACTGCAACAACAAAAAACATCAGCTTAGAACAACTTCATTGTAACATTGTAATAAATCCAGTAGTATGATACAAGAAGTCTTTTGCATTACAGGATTTACAGGCTGATAAAAGGTTAGGGAAATGTGATGAAAACAACATTTCAAGTGTTATAGTAAGGCGGTACAAACCATTAACTGTGTCCGAGTAATTGTGTAGCAAGCAATATAAATGTGCAAATTTCAGTTGAGAAGGGCAAAATTTTCAATTAACAATTAAACAAAAATGTCAGAAAAAATCAAATATGACCTGTGTCATGGTGGTTTCCCCCACCATAATCAGAATAGCAGGAATATGGTCCAAAACTCTGGTAGGCATGACCTTTGCTATAGTTGATAGCAATGACATAACATGATTGCAGGTCACAGGATTGCTTACAGAATGGGCACATCTGATTAGAAGTTCAATATCAAGGTCCACAAATTCATCCTGTCAAAGTCAGTATTAGCAACTGATAAGGACACATAGAAACATGAAGATAAAACAACCAAGGAAGCTAGCAGGACCTTGGCTGTAACTGAAGCAGCAATATCTTCCACTAATAGCAGCACTGTCTGTTGAATGTTAATTACAGTAACAGAAATAGTCTGAGGGTTTTCAGATGGCAAAGTTGCATCTGAGTCTGCTGCTAAATGATTCCAATCACTGTCCAAAAAGATCTTGTGAAGAAGCTTGAACAATGGACCTATAAGAGAGATTCTGCACAAGGGATATTGGTTAGTACGAGCATATAAAGATACAAATTGTTGCTCAGGTATAACAGTGAATGAAAAAAATGCAAGAGCAACTCTAACCTGTTCTCCAGGGTTTTTTTCAACAGCAGAACATCCAGTAGAGAGCTAGTAAAAGCACGTGGATCCTCGGATTTCAGAATCAGATCACATACATCAGACTCTTGATGAATTGCTCCTTTTCTTTTTCTCCTTCCATGTGCTGAGCTAATAGTTTTAATGCTCTTATTTGAGATGGAATCAAGCATGCGTGCAACAATGGAGCAACTAATCTGAAGAGTCAATAATCCAATTGTGACGATTGAGTGAAGAGAAAACAAAGTAGGCATTACCAGAAAAGACAACCCACAGATTGATCCGAAATTCTTTCCAAACCGGTCATAATTGCACAAGCCATAGATCAAATTTTATAAAATAATTGGTAGTCAGGTGATAAGAATCTTTGTAAAAAAAAGTTAACAATGCATTAGATGGTCAGTAAGAAAGTGAATATGAAAAGTTATAGAAAAATACGTTATTTTAATTGACTAAATATATAGGCAAAAAGCTTGATAAGAACTTTATTGTTCTCCACAAAAAGCATGTAGGTAAGGAAAATGAAAGCACATTCTAATTAGTATAGATGCTTATATAAGAGGTGGGCTGGGATAGAGAGGGAACAAACATCAATCTGAAGCAAGACCCCTTTAGTGGCATCTTGTATTTCACCATTTGCAATCCGATACAGATATACAAGTTCTCGAAAGATAATTTCCTGCAACAACAAACTCAATCATACCTCTACAGAGAACATAAGCTTCTGCTATACAAAAAAAAAACGTGTCTATAGAGGCAGTAGCATAATTTATCATATTAATGTGACTGACTGAACATGAAATAAATATTCTAGCTTCCATTATCATTTATTTATAGAAATCATCAGAAACCACTCTGGGAAAGAAAATCAGCAATGAAAATGATTTGAATTGTTCAAAGAACCTGAGTTGTGGTCTCTAACATTCCATAAAGAGAATTGGTAAGATTTCTCAGAACAGTTATACAGGGCTCCACAGCAGCGGGGTCTTCAGAAGGCACAGCATTGAGCTGAAAGTATATGGCAATGACCACATCGTCTATCACATGAGAGTTCACAGAATAAATGGAACAAAAATAAAGGCATAATAATACAGAGATAAAAGCAACAAACCTGCAAAGCCATCAATATAGTGTCCTTCAATTCCTTACCGGTAATAGAAGTAGAAGGGGTTGTGCAGATCTGAAAGACAGAAATAGCTACCTCAAATATATTCAAAGCCATGAAGAGTATTTATATCTGCATAAGCTGTTTAATTTTGGACTTACATCTAACAGAAGGCAAAGAATGTCAACTTCAGCCTTTGACAATTTAGGATATGACTTATCATATCCAAGGTGATATCCACGCCGCCTTTTCAGAAGCTCACAGAGAAGTGATTCAACACCAGCAAATTGCATTAACCTGTTTCCCAATGCTTTAAGTAGTGATAGAATTCTTAGCTGCCACCAAAATTCAATGACATTCAAAACAGTTTACATTTCTAAATACTCGTGAAACAAGTAAAACACAGTATTTTAGCATATCAATCAACCAAGTTGAAGAGATCAACCTTCGCATAGGCAGAAAGTCCTAGAGCAGAGCCAACAAGGAACACCAAGATTTCATCTTTTGTTTTCTGATCAAATCTGCAAAATTAAGTAACAAGAAATCCTTTCTATTACAATTTAGAAATAATACAGAAACTTTTATTCATATTTAAAACAATGGTGTCAAAACTGTTCAGAGAATTTAGTATTAGCATAAACTCAATTGTTTAAGCTACCTATTTCCAATATTATGTTGCACTAAAATGCTCTGGCTTGAAGAGCTTAGTAGGGATGTAAGGAAAGATGGGAGAACATTCTTGTCTGAGACTATCAGCTTCTTCTGCTGAACCATTAAGGTCAACAGATCTCCAAGAAAATGAATCCACGCCACAGAAAGGCCTGTCATTCTTTAGGGGTTAGAAGACTTCTACATGTAACAAAGAAAATACGATGATTAAGCACTAGAAAAAAGGATCACCATTTCTAAATTTGGAGAAATTAACACGAGACCACATAGCCTGAAGTGCTTCAATACAGCTCATGGCTGCCATCCGCACTCCCTGTCATAGAAGATAAACATATCAGAAAATACTTGCCCTGAATTATTATTGTGATTTGTGACTTGAGACTTGAAAGAATTTCCCAATTTTTTAGATAAAGTTTTATAACAGCAAAACAAACCTGATCATCGTTTGATAAAGGAACAAGAACTGATGGAAACTCGGCAAAGAGTTTATTGAATGTAAGGTTGTCCTCCGTTTGAGTACAAAGATATGAAAAAGAATGAAGGCTCTCAATTTGAATATCTGCTGAATGATCTGGAAAAAACCCTACATAAGTTCCCAATAATAGATACAAAAAATTAAGGACTTGTTCTCCTCGTCTGTGTTGAATTCCAAATTATAACAATGACCTTATTTTGAGCAAAACAAAAGGTATCGAAAAGAATATTGGTTGAAGAATTGGACATTTGCACTATTTAAGAATTTAACAGACCAAGAAATTACCAACAAATATCAAAATATGTTACTTTGAAAAAACATTTTTTGGTGTTTGTTTGAGAAAAAGTAGAGCCAAAAAACGGCAGAGGCCCAATACATTATGAAGACTGAATAGCAAAGCTGCGATTAAATAAGGTACAACATATTGAATGCATTAGAGGAAGCTGATATGAAAACCTTCAGTGAAGAATTTTGACAGATAGTGAGATGGAGGAATCTTGCACTTTGTAACAAGGTAATCACAATGCTTCTTGAAAGTATGTTTTGATTGGGACATGAAAAAGATAAGTAGGTCCTGAAGAGAAGATATCCACTTCTCACTATTGTCCTGAAAACAGAAGATAAGGTCACAAAGATTATTAAGTTATAATGAAAATATAATGATGCCTCATAAGGAAAATAGAAGCTGCACCAACCATAGATACATCTTCAGATCCCATTGCAATGAAAGGCTCAAGTAACCTCCAAAACAAGCAGATAAGAATTTCCGCATTCAGCTCTTTTATTTTAGTCCCATCCATATGTTCCAGAAAACCTTTGTGGCCTCCATCCATGCCCGAGTTAAACTGTAGATCATGTAAGAGTGAGTACCAGCAGATTAAAAAGTAGTAGGAAACCTATACATGTTTGGAAACAGTGTCAAACAAGAATTTTACCTCACTTGCAGATATATCATCCCCTGAAGACTTCAGTAAATCCCAGTGAGATTTTAGAATTGGAAAGCAGTTGTCAAATAATGTCAAAAACTGATCCCCTGAAATAAGTAAGATGAAAAGATGCTGGCAAAGGTATACAACTCCAAAATATTAATCTGAGATCTGACCTTACAAATCTAAGATATGCTCTGTAGCATAAGATTCATAAAATGATACCAAGAAAAGAAGACTTAAATACAAAGGGAACACAAGACGAGGAGTTACAGGTACAACTGGCCTAGCAGATGTTAGCTCAAAATTATTGATTGATGAAGAATGACAAGCTTTTCCAATCTGATTATTGAATAATCAGAAACTCATTAAATTAAGATGTATCACCTGTATTATTCAGGGGTCACAGTAGGCAGAAAGTGTGTATAGTCGTTTAACTAGTTTGTGCATTTCTTAAGCCTCAATGTGAAACGAGGCATTAGCCTCAGTTTTTGTACTATTGTATATAAAGTAATTACAAATAATACGGAGTATTAAACTTCACTTAAAATATTATAGTAAAAGTATTCACTAATTTTAATACTTAAAAAAATCATGGTCAATAAAACCACAAAAGTGTCATAACACCATCAAAATAGGAAGTTCAAGCATCCCATGATATCAAATACTCAATCCAAAAACAGAAACAAAAAGCAGCATGAAGGAAATACTAATACTTTTGTTCGAAGAAGAAAAATACATAGAGCCGCAAGGAAGCCTAATCAGGAAAAAATAGGAGAGTGAAAAAAGATATTTCGAAGAAGAGACCTGTATGCATCAGCAATTTGAAGTTGGGTAGGAGAACTGTAGAAGTCACAGAATTGCAATGCAGAAGAGAAGTGTAGTGTAGGGTTATGCAGTAAAGTCGAGTTCTGTGTTATCTGGTAACGTTAAGTTCTTGATGAGAAAATAAAAAATGCTTTTTAAAGTTTAAATAGTGGGCCAAAATTGAATCGTACTTAATGCTTAACTCTCAGCAAAGCCTCAAGGCATTGTGCAATTAACCGTACAACTCATGCCAGAATTGCACAAGAGTCGTGGATTCTGCTATCAGGTATAACCTCAAGGTTTAATTGTAATAAATGCAGGCTTGTGTGAAGGTGCAATGTCATTGTGAAATTTCTAACATTGACTAGACATGCACCATATGCCATTTCCCAAGGTATATTTCCATTTCCAAATTAATGAGTACCTGTTATTTGTATAAATAAGGAAACTTTATATAAACAATAAACATGAGATAACGCAATATGATACAGCAAAAAGAGAACCACAAGCTTTCTTAGGATGAAGGGAGATAAACCAATGCACACATACCAATTTCCGGCAATGTGAGTAATTCCAATACAACCAAAAAGAATAATGTTTTTGATAACTCTGATGCACTGCAGCATTCAACAATCCAAGGAAGATAATCCCCAAGATGCATTAAGAGGGTTGTCGCCAATGTGCGGATATTTTCTGCATTTACTGAGGATATACCACTTGCATCCAATTTCTACATTTATTTAAAATAAAATTTCATTGTGTTCATAGAAAAAGGTAAAGAATCGTTCCTATACACAACACATACACACATACAGATATTTCAACAAGACATAACCTTCTTTCGGTCTGGCAAACAGACAAGATTGGTATACAAAGGCCACTGTAATTCTTTGGCCATTGCCAGAGCCTTCACATTCAATTCTTGAGTCTGCACTAAAGGAAATAAAAAATGTAGACAACAAGATGCAAGATCTTCAATCAATGCTAAAACTCATCATAAAAGCTCATTTACCTTTGGAAAAATCAATATCAAAGGGAAAACTAATGTCGCGAACTTCTTGGCAGATAAGCCAATCTCTTGGAAACTTGTTGCAGAATGCTGAAGGCAGGCCGCAGCAACATCAACTGCTAGAGAAGATTCATGCTGTGCACCTATAATGCCAATAATATATTAGCAAAAGGCACATATCTATGCCAATGTTTGCTATGACAAGACAATAAGTCATAGCTTCAATCAATATGAGAGATAAGCAATGTTTGCTATGACAAGACAATAACTCATAGCTTCAATCAATATCATCAAACTTACTAGATGCCAAAAGTCCAATGCATCTCTGAAGCACATTCTGAAGTGCATCTTGAAGAAATGAAGGATTTACTATTTCAGCCAGTGCCTCCAGATTCAAAACTGCCTTTACGACATGCAGGTCATTGTCATAAAGCCGGTGTGATATTGCATCTTGAATAGTACCAAATCTCTGTATCACGGGAAAGAAATCAATTTAGTAAAAAAATATGCCGCAGTTTATGCACCTCAACATAGAGCATATAGAATGAGGTCCCATATGGATGATTTAATGTAAAGCATTTATTAAGAGTCTGAGAGCACTTCCTAGTGTTACCTTACAAACTAAAAATCACTGTTAGTAAATAGAGAGTAAAATTTGTTTTCTGGGCTAAATTCATTAAACCGGCAAAAGATTAAAAATAACATTTCATCACACACAAAAACAGTTTTGATTTCAAACTCACAACCAAATAGGCCCTACAAATGAGAGGGAGTAGGAAATGAACAAAAAAATAAGAGCTGATCTGCTGATGTAGCAAATATACATTACCTGAGAACCAACAGCCTTGTCATTTAACAAACTTGGCACATCCAACCCCAAAATAGTGGAACGGCGAATTTGTGCCTGTACGCCAAAACAAGTAAAGTACATCCAATCCCATATTAGTGGATTTGTACTGTGTTTTGTTTGTAAATAGCAATACTCTACTGAGACTTATAGACTATAGTGTGTTCGGAATGAATTATGCTAAGTTAATTATGAGCAGGTTCTTTATTGCCAAAATCACGTAGGTTTATTTACTTGTCAAACATTTACATTTTTTCATAGAAGTACTTTTATTCCTCTAAAAGCACTTATTTCTTTAAAACAAATCATATCAAACGCACATTTAGCAGTAGGCAAGGTTTAAGAATATCCATCCTGCCAATACTATTAAATCATACTTCATGTGTCCCTTATTTAGCTTCCGCGCTTGCTTTTTCAATGCCTATGATGCACACATTTGCTCATTAATATATTTAAATGCGTATTATTAGTATTTTCTTAAAGAAACTTTGTAGTATAAAATTATAGATTGCTATATAGAATAATAGAAAATACATCTCGAGACAAACCTAACATGAACTCATACGATAATATTATTTCACACACACACACACATATATATATATGGTCAACGCTTTTTAAGTTTCATTGATGGAAAAAATCATGGGAACCTAAATGATGGAGAGAGAGAGAGAGAGATTTACGGGGGGGAACTTAATTATTACCCTAGAGGGAAAAGGGCAGCCCGGCGCATATTGACATTCCCACAAGACGAGGGTCCAGGAAAGGATCCAACCACAAGGGTGTATAGGGGCAGACATTCCCTTGTCAATACTCGACAAGAGGCCACTGCCAAGAAGTGACCACTCAGCCATACATCAACACCTTAACCGGTGCGCCTCAACTTAAAATTACCACAAATGGGAAAAATGATAGAGCCGAATAATTGGAAGTTTAGCTCAAACTATAAATGAACACCACACATCTGACGTCTTAAATACAAATTGCACACTTACTCAACGCATGGACCATTCGAACAATAATCATATTAGTGACATATTCAAAACACATAATGACTCCACCGAACACATTTGTTCATCACTAGCACAAAACACATTGTTTTCATGCTAGTAGATCATCTATTCAAGATAAATTACCAATATCATTATTTCCTAAATCATCTTTGTGGAGCATATTATCACTCATTTGTTACCATTACTCATTCTATGTGACTATGTATGATAGGGAAATTCTATTATAATTCTGATTGAATCTACAGATATAGGATATTACATGCGCTTGCCACTTGGAATCCATATATTCGCTTCTATCATAAAATCACATGATTTTCAACTTGAAGCGAGATTTTAAGAGCCTTGAATCCAACCATATAAAACATAGATGTGATGCTGCACTGCTACAATTCTGCCAATACTATCTTTCTTGGTCACTTTATTGGAAAACACGGAGTTAATGCTAGTTAACGCTAAATTGCTAATCTGTGATACCTGAGTACCTGTTAGACATCCTAAGCTCAAAAGATTATTCCAAGCACCACAATAACTTATTTACGTACAACTATACACTATGACCTCTGGGTTCAATGAAAGCTATTATCCTCATTCGTGATTCGTATTCTGATTCATTTTCTTCACTTTATTTTGGTGATTATGTGGTTCCAGCCAAATGCATTGTTTCCAAAAGGAATTCAAACTATACAAGACATAATACATACTTCAAATTCAATTGAAATTGGTCGTCTACTCGTACTCATTGATATGTTTTGCAAATTCATATAATGTAAAATTAAAGAGTGAAAAGAAAATTAGTACCTTTGGATGTTCCAAGGAAAACAAAACTTTTGAATCAAGTAACGCTTGAGAGAAATCCATATTCCCATCTAGCATCTGGCTTAGTATTTCCTGATTGGATCCATCCTTCTTTGACTGCAATTCAGCATTAATTTACAAGAGAAATCTAAGGAACATAAAATAGAATAGAGCTGGGGAGAAGTGTTACACAAAGGGAATAGTTAAAGCCAACTAAACCTGAAGAAATTTGTAAACCTCATATCGTAACTCAGATGGATATTTCTTATGCAATGATACCATAATCTGTCCAGCGAATTTTCCTATTGTTTATGGGATACAAAAACAGCAAGATTATGAGGCAATTTGAAGAATAAAAACTCGATCTGTACTTATAATGATAAAATTGATTAATAGGCATGTAAATGTATTTGAGTTTGTAGAACTTATCGATTAATCAAAGTCCCACACATAGACACAAAGATATGTGTGTATAAAATCTAACTTTATACACGCACATATATAAATATATAATTATAAATATGTTATGGGGGGTTTCTAGTGAGAACTGAGAACCCTTCTTAAAATGAGAATTTTTTACAATGAGAACATTTGATCTCAACATTTCATTTAATTTCGTCATTAGGTAGGATGCACATGGGGTCCTTTGTGTCATCATTCAAAAAATTCAAATGAGGTCTTTTGTAATTACTGTAAACTTATTACCAAAATGCAACCTTGTTGATTCGAACCCTTGATATGATATATCAAAGGTGGTGATTAAAAGTTCTCATTTATGAATGAGTTCTCATTTTAAAAGGGGTTCTCATTCGAACCCTCCCCAAATGTTATATGCATATCTACATCTACATATGTGCATAATGGGTAAATATATGTACATACATGTGTGTATATAAAATACATATAATATATATGAATATGAATATAGTATACATACATATATAGTCATTAACAAGAACAAATTATCATAAACAGTGTAATTCAAGATTATAAGTTCTCATTTATGAATGAGTTCTCATTTTAAAAGGGGTTCTCATCCGAACCCTCCCCATATGTTATATGCATATGTATATATAAATCTACATGTGTGCATAGTGGGTAAATATATGTACATACATGTGTGTGTATAAAATACATATAATATATGAAAATGAATATAGTATACATACATATATATAGTCATTAAAAAGAACAAATTATCATAAACAGTTCAATCCAAGAAAAGTGCAAACCTGTGTTGGACACAGATGAATCACTGTTCTTAAATATCCTCGCACATGTTTTTAGCATCTTTGAGACTATGCGGTCAACAAAGCGTTTCACAGGAACATTCTCAATTATCACTAAAAAAGGCTGATGGAATAACTCATCAGAGAAACTGCAATATAATAAAGTTTAGTTAGAAATTTAGAATGAAGCCAAAATACACATTGTAAAAGGGAATCTTCAACTGCTTAAAAGATAAAAACTCAACCTGTACTCTAGAAAGGAGTCCAAAAACACGCCCAGGAATTTGTCAATGTTGAACTCCTCCGTCAGTCCGCTTAGAAATTCCGCAATATCGCTTTAAATCAGAACCAGAAGCATTGCTGAACAGTTAGATATGGAGGAATTCAACTGAAGAGAGCTATGAACAAGAGTTGTCTTTTGATAGATATAGGTATAAGTTTAGAAAATACTACCTGATCCCATTCAGGATCTCCATGCTCTTCTTTGGAATTACTTCAACGGACTGCAACTGGAACAACAAAGTTCAAATAAGAGTATAAGAGGACTTGAGTTCAAACTCTCAAGGCAATACATATGGTGAGATAGGTAAGATACAGACCAAAAGAGGCCTTCCAAATCTCAACCAATGGGAAAATGTATAGAATAGATCAAGACTTGTAACTTTATCAGAAAGTACTTTGCATCATGAATAGCATTTATTGAAAAGAAAAACAAAATCAAGCATATGATATGTGTAGTACTACCTCTGTCCCATTAGAAGGTTCCCGTCCACTATTCACATGGTCAACTTAAATCATTTTTAATCTTTTACTTTATATATCAGATTTTTATCAAATTTACATTTTTTTATCAGGCTTTGTAGAGGTTTTAATGTAGTTCTGAATATGTAAATTTTATTTATTAAAAATAATCAGAGTGTGAACAGGGATTAGTTGCTTTATCGCCAGTCACATCATAAACCGTTCACGGGAACCTTCTAGCGGGACGGAAGGAGTATTATTTTCTAACATATATATTGAACTAACTAAGTATTCATATTCACAAAATAAAAATAATACCTGAACAAGGCTCACCAACGCCATAAACGACAAGTGAAGCCATTGTACACCAGTAGAATCCCTTGCATCACTGCAAGCCACGTCTGCTAAGGACCGAATCAAGCTTTTTACAACATTAGGGGACAGTGTTACCTTATCAGCTAACAGGCTCACAATCATCAAGGCACCAGCCTAACCACATAATCATGTGAGAAAGTAATGAGACATGATGCTGAATAAGAAGTATGTAAAGTACGCGAAGATAATATGGTTCACCTAAGACCGGAAACCCTGAAAGAACGTGTAAAAATACCCATCAATATTGCAACAGGCATGAACAAACCTAACCTATAGTACATACAAACTAAATTATACAATACTCTTCTACATCTGTAATTAAACAACAAAAGGAAACGAAGAAAACAACAAAAACAAAACATTAAACACCGATGCTTAAAACACAAGCTGAGAGCCCAAAAGTCATTGTCAGTTAGTAATTAGAGCAAACCTTTATATCATCTCCTCCTTTACCATGATGCTGAAGTCCAGAAGTAACATAAGGTAGGACTCTCTTCACAACATCACTATCAATGGTCATTAGGGAACCCAACACCTCAACAACTACAGCTGTACAAAATCCAATCACCGGCACGGATGGCTGACACTTCTTTGCTGGTGTTGCCTGAGGTAATACACATCTTTCAGATTCATGATAAATGAGAAAATGAAAATCTGAGAAGTAGACACTTAATGTGAAGCATGGGACTAACATATTCGCACAAAACCTCCAAAATCCCCAAATCGCGGAGACATTGTTGCACAATAACCTTCCTGGGTGGTGGTGCACAAGATCTCTTCACACCATCAAGAAACTTCCATCTACTGTTCCTGCACAAAAGCAGTTAACAAATTTTAGTCACAACAAAAAAGAGCATCACAATAGCATGCATATGATAGTAGATTTGCATTACCCTGTGTCTATTAATTGGATGATTCGAACAAAAACATGTGTGTCATGGTACGGCAAAGAACATAAAATTAACTCCTCCTTATTATAGACATGAATCCTGCAGTTTCACGTATGAAGTAATCTGGATCAGTAAAAGTAACTTTCAACAATGTAGAGGATTAAATTACTTCAAAAAAGATTTTTTATGGTTTGTATTTAAGAGAGCTGTAACAAAAAGGTTACTTGTATCTTCGAATCAAATATTCTAGTGTCTTTAAGGCTGAAGGCAACTGAAAGTATCCTGACAGCAACCGCAGATATGAACTGATTGATGAATTGATTCCATTGTTTTCCTCAATTCCCATCAGCTCTCTGTCCAAATCTCTACTCTTAGGACTAAATAAGTAATTTTTGTAATTCTTGAATCTCTCTTCAGTACTTATTAGCACATCCAGGCCTGAATCATAATACACCAGGAAAAATAAAGAATGCATTCTCATAAATAACAGCCGTCACTTAATGCAATCAAGGAGATGGGGACTAAATATTCAGACATTCCATGCTTATATTTTCATTATCTTAACCAGCTAATGGAGTAAACTTGTCATAATAAGTATCTAAAAATACTAAATGTAAAGATCACCAAGAGTTGTATAGGAAAAGTAAACATTCCCAGAAAAAGCTGCTTTCATAATGCAACTTTCTGCCACCAAAAAGGACTCTTTATCAAGTACGACTTCGAATTGAAACGTTGCAATCTTTTTTTATTCACTGAAAATGGAACTAAACCTGATAGAGCAGTGGAATAGATGGTTTCGACGTCTATGTCAGCAGCTTCCTTTGGTTCGAACAAGATTGAAGGACGCGTAAACGGGCGTTTCTGCGTCTCTGAATCAGATATTACTATAGATTTGATTGCCTGGAGCTGTGAAGCAATTGAGGTCGCCATTGAACAGGAATATCCTCCTGGGGTTTGGGGAGGTTTTAGAGAAGAATGGTGTTAGAGTTACCTCGTCGCCACACCCCGAATTTAAAACGGACGAACTAAATGTCAAATGGGCCACGGGCCTTTGTTATCACGAGGCACATAAATATAGTGCAAATTACAGGTGTAGTCCACTTTAATGAACAACATATCTTTTATGTCTCAATTATTTTTTTGTTTTCATTTTGGATAATTCTATTCACAGCACCCAATTTTCTAATCACAGCGACGAAATAAACGAAGTATCCAAATTACACTCCCCTGTTATCAAAACAATACTCTTTGACCGCAAACCGTAAGATTGTTTTCTTCGACCGACCAACAGCTAATTGGCCATCGAAATTGTTTTCAGCAAATTGTTTTCAAACAATAAAAGCCTTCGCGTGTTCAATCGGCCATGGCCTCAATATCTGCTACGATAAATGCTACCCATATCCGTACAATGGCCAATAAACTGAGGTTACAAGAAGTTTGCTGAACATATATAAAGGTGATGTTATTGTTGCAATACAGCACTTGCTCGATATATCAATTTCCTTCTGAATTAATTTTTGTTCTTCCTTAGCTTTCTTTTGTACTGTAATACTTGTACGTCTTAGTATGTACAAGCAGTTGAGGATTTCTTCTTTAAGGCACTTGTTCAAAAGAAATTCCCTTCGAATTGTATCTGATTGTTCTAAATTGAGGGTTCATAGTAGTGAAATTATCAAGTATTCTGATTTTGTGCTTAAGATAATATTGCATCTATGAAAATTAGTTTTCACAAAAAGAGGAAGAAGCCTTCTTCACTAAATTGAGACTGGTGTTTGTTGCTGGAGCGCCTGGAATGTGGAGTCCTGGTCTCCTGGACAGTGGACAGCCGGACTGGACTGCTGGCGTGTGGTGCTGGAGCGCTGCTGGTGAACCGGAGTCTGCGGAGTCGACGAATGCTGGTCTGTTGCAGTGCTGCGCATATTTCCTCGACGCAAGGTTGAAGGCTGTAAATAGAATCTCAAAGGGCATGATAGGAATTATAAAAATTATGTGTGTGTGGTTAGTAAAAGAGGGGCTGTAAATAGAATCTCCCTTTCACTTTTAACTTTTCTGTTTTCACTTTTGATTTTTAATTTCACTTTTAGACTCGTTTGGCCAACCGCCTTCTCAGACCACAGAGAGAGACGCAACGAGTTTCTTTCCGTTTCATGTCGGTGTAATAACCTAGAAGAGCTTACAGAGGGCTTAGAGATTGGCTTTTCTCGTCTCTAATCACCAATCGAGTTCAGCTTCGATTCCTTTTCCAATCAATCGATCTGGTGGCCGGGAACAAATGGCGGAGGCTTACATGTATTTCCGTTGCAGATTAGAGAGTGGATTTTCACGCCTCGCATCACAGATTCCTCTATGGTTTGATTTTCCATTGATTTATTATCCTTAATTTTACTCTGAATTCACTTTTGAACTTGGATCGCACTGGAAATTAGCAGCGACCAAGATCGAATCTTCCAGACTTTGAATCGCAACTTTGAATCTAAGAGTGGTTTGGGGCTCTCCATCTCACGACGCAACTCCTCGACTACTTGGCGACAAGTAAGGCAGTTTTTTGGCCGGAAACCACCAATGACGTCTGGGTTGTTCATCGTCGAACAGATTTCTTAGTCATCCAACATGCTAATCTATTTTGGAAGGTGGTTTGGGACTCGCCAGGTCCAGACAAATCGCAGGGCACTCTTAATCTCCCAAGTTGTGGTCCTTTTTTTTGTCGATCTAATTAAGAATTGCAGCAATGACAAAGAAGAACAAGGTTACGGACAATCTACACAAGTGCGAATCACCAGGTCAACGACTTCCAGGTTTGAGGCCTTAGACAATCTCGATGATGAATTTCTAGTACTATCCGTTGGGAAGTTGAAACCTGCACGGCCGGGAACCCCAAATGTTACTGCTACGTCACCTTTAAGGCCGGACAAATCTTCTACTGAGTCGGACAAATCAGATGCTTCTACTGAACCGACTGCCCTTGCAAGAGCTGGAAACACTGCTGACAACATAACAAATCCTACTGTCAACCCAGCAACTTCTACAAATGAGGGAGGTGGGAAACTGGAGGCTCAAGCAGGACATGGCACAACTCCAACAGAAGGTTTAATTGAGGACTATCCTAGACTATATATTTTGTGTAAATTTTATTTGGGGTGTTGTTTTTGTTTCTCTATGTTGCACTGCATGTCTTATTTGTTGTTGCATCTTGTTGAGTTTTGTTGCATCTTGTTGATTTGTTGATTTTATTGTATCGTGGTGCTTATTGTTCTTTATTTTTAATTCTGATTTTTGCTTGCTATTAATATTTGTTAGTGATTTGGAATAAAAAATCTTATATAGATATATATAAAAACACCTAAAAAGATAAATTTGGATTTATGAATAAACAAAAAGAAACATGAAGAAACAATAAAAAACAAAAATAATTAAAGTTATCAACAAAGAGAAACACAAAGAAACAACAAAGAAACAATGTGCAACAAAAGTAATAATTAAATGATAACAATATTTTTGTGTTCTGGATTTTTATACTTTACGTGCTTTTTAATTTACTCCAGTTTTCTGATTTTATAAATTCAATGAATCTTATTTCTATTTTTATCTTTTTACAATAGTTTTGAATTTTCTGAATTCTTTGAAACTTTATATATTAATTTTAGTTATTTTTATAATTTTTTACAATTGTTTTCAGTTTTTACGAATTTTATGTATTATCTTCAAATTTTCATATTTGTATTTGTGAGAAATTTAATAAGAATCAGTTTTCACTTCTTTTTTATTTTTGTTAGTTTTATGATAATTCATATAATTTTTATTGTCTTGCTTTACTTCGTACTTTTTTTAATGATTTTTGTTTATTTATTTTCTTTTTTTAGAGTATTTTAGATTTTTTTTTAACTTTTTGACTCTTCTAAAAAGTTTTAAGATTTAAAAATTTTTTTTTAGTTTCTTCTAATTTTATAAAAAGTAATTCGTAGATTTTATTTTGTTATAATTTTTTATTTTAAGATTTAATGCTTTTTTATTTTAAAAAAGATTTATTTGCTAACACTACATTTTTTATGGTTGAATAAATTTAGAGATAATACTTTGCTCATTAACAATAATTTTAAAGATAAAGACTTTTGCTTGCTAACGTGGCAAGACTACATGAGTGCATAACTTCCCTTTTGATAACCCGCGCGATCTTCCGAGGAACAGAGGAAGAAAGATGTGTATAACCAGCCAAGGTCTATTTGTGAAAGGAAAATTACGTTTAGTCTACTTTTGAAAAGAGTTTCCAAATGTGATAGAAGTGATATTACTTTTGTTTTTAGCCCATTTGCGATATTTTCCCATAAATATACGTCTAATCTCATTTAAATGGGCCACGGGCTTTTGTGTAGATGAAGTATCCATTGCAATTCAAAGTTCCCAACTTAAAAGAGTGTCTTTTTTTATGGTTGTATACGAATCAAATAATTTATGTTTAATTCAGGATTCGAATTTGTATAAGTTGGTTCGAATTCAAAAAACTCAAATATAAATACAAATAAAAATCCTAAATTCGATCAAATTGTTATCAAATACAAATATGAATATCACTATATTCGATTTGAATGCTAATCAAATATATTTGATTAACAATAGTGATAATATTATTAATAATAGTAATAATAACATTGTAATAACTTTTGGAAACTAGTTATACTTTCAAAATGTAGCCCGTATATACATTTAAGTATACACATTCAAGCCAAATTTTAATAAATCAGAAGTATCATAAGGAGTAAGGGTTTGTAAACGAAACAAATAATTTCAATTCGCTTCGTGATTTGGATTCATAAATTTTGATTTAAATTTGAAAATATAGAATATAAATACGAATACAAATCAAATTTTTAGTTCAAACATCTTTGAAGTATGAATACAAATAATTATGTATTTGATTATAATAGTAATGAAATATATTAGTTTATACATGAATAAAATCAACTATCTAGTATGTGTGTGCATCAACCCACTATATGTGTGTAGTATAAACTATATATCTTATAGTGTTTTTTGCTATCAACAATGCTAAATATTTAACATAAAATTACAGTCGTTTGACTTTGATGTATACAATTATTTACTTATTTCACAAATTATAGGTATATTTTTATTATGTGTGTGTTAGTGTTTATTTAAAAAACTTTGAAATATATTTATGTAAAGTAATCATAAATTAATTCACTGGAGTATATTGTGCACAACCTAAAAATGCATCGATCCATTAATTTTTAAATAAAAATGTAATGTTACAAATTAAATTCTAAAAACACATATTAAGTCATAGCATGCATTTATAACATAAGAAATATAGGAAAAGTTGTTTTACGGTGATATTTGACTAATATTTAATTTATGATCAAATCGATTTGATATTCGTATAGAAAAAATTAAACAAATAAAAATACAAAAATCACACTTTTCGACCCGATTCAGTTCCTTTACAACCCTATGACTTTGCCTACACGACTCAAGTTCCTTGGTTCAAGAGCCAAGTGGTTCCAGTACTGCCATCAAGACAAAAAAAAGGTGAATGATTCTATTATTGATAGATCATAGAGCTTTTGATATACAAACTATAGACCAACTTGATGCTCAGATAGCCCAAATGTTTTATATCGGAGGGTTGCCATTTAATTTGGCTCGAAGTCCTTAAGTGAGTGCATTCACATTTGTTGCTAATCGTTCTTTAGGGTGGCTATATTCCTCCGTGATACAATAAATTGAAAACTACTCCGTACATTGCTTCAGCAGGAGAAAGTTCATGTCCAACGATTACTAGAACCCATTAAAGTACTTGGATAGAAAAATGAGTAAGCATTGTGAGTGATGGACGGGGAAACCCACAAAGAAGACCTTTGAATAATTTCATGGTTGTTTCTGAAGCTGGCTCAATGTTTACTAGAGCCTGTGATTGTTTGGGGGAGGTTAATAAGGACAATGAATTCATTGTTGCGCTAATGAGGGAAGTCATTGATGAAGTTGGTCATGAAAAGGTCGTGCAAATAGTTAAAGACAATGCTAGCAATTCTAAGTCTCTCAGAGCAATAATTGAAGGTTCTTTCCACATGTGTCTATTGGACTACTTGTGTTGTTCATTCATACATTAAATCTTGCTTTGAAAAACATTTGCGCAACAAAGAACCTTGAATCTAACCAAGAAACATATGAAGAATATCATTGGATCACAGAAGTTCATGGTGATGTTGTGCATATAAAAAAATTATAATGAATCACTCCATGAGACTTGACATGTATAACCATTTTAATCCTTTGAAGCTGCTTTCACGTGATGAACCCCGTTTTGCTTCGGTATTGTTGTTCTTAAAAGATTTAAACTTATTAAATGTTCCTTAGAAGCAATGGTTTTAAGTGAACAATGGATACAAATCATACAAAATCGGGATGATAAACAAGGGAAAGCTAGGTGGATAAAGTGTTGGATGAATCCTAGTGGGCAAAAGTTGGTTATATTATTGCTTTCACTGCACTGATGTATGATGTGATCACAATATGTGATACAAACAAGCCAACTCTACATTTGGTTTGTGACTTATGGGACACTACGATACATGAAGTGAGGACAATCATTTATAGGCATGAAGACAAGTCCTTTAATGAAGAGTCTCCTTTCTTTAATGTGGTTCATCACATTCTTCAGAATCACATGGGAAAAAGTATTACTATCCTTCATTGTCTGGCACAATCACTAAACCCTCGGTGAGTTTTTCATGACCATTTTGTATCAATGCCTCTCTACTACTACTATTATATGCATTACATATACAACATTGGTACATAAGATTGATATTAAATATCATATTATTCATTACAAATAAATTAAATATGTAGCTGGTTTTTGACTACCAAATGGGGCTCACTGTCTATCTCGTTAAATCATGGGTAGGATATTGTAAATTATACTATCTGTTACTGTCTATTTATTATTGTGTATCTTCTTCTACTTTGTCTTTTGAAGATTCTATATTGCGCAATGGGGTAATGCAAGACAAGGAAGTGTACTTCCTCATATGGATGGAGATCTATCTGTTCAACAAAACAAGTGCTTTAGAAGAAGTTTCTCTCTCGAAGAACGTCCACATGTGGCACACCATTCCCGCCGAGTGCTTCCGCCACATCGAGAAGTACATGACCAACGGCCAATAGGAATAAGACACCGACTTCACCGTCGACACCATTTGTAGGTTCGTGGATAGCGAGGTCACCCTCTCCAACGATGCTTGGATCCTAGACATCGACGACACCTATCTTTCCAATCTGTCATACTACAAAACTCTGTGTTTCGAGTACCCAATCATAACCTTGTTAAACACTACGTAACAAAATGTGCAAAATCCTACAAAGTATTATCTAGCTGTGACGGAAGTTTTATAAATTCGACTTATGTATCCCACCTGGGAATATATATAAATTTCATGAAACAAGTATTATTTCATCCACAAAAGTAATCATATTATTTTTTCTTGGTTAATGACATGATGAACAAGTTTGATCAATGATACTCCCGTACTATTTACAATATGCATATCATATGGAAATGCCCTTTGTTAAATATACTTTTCATACATGTTACAAATTTCATACAAATATAATAACTAAAATCATTACCCAAAGTTTATTACTATTGATAAGAAAAGTCAACTTGACCAAGTTTTATGGGATTGATGGACATCTAACATAATAATTTGAGTCAAGCGCGTGCACATCTAACATATATACATATATAGATACTTTTTGGTGGGCTACAAAATTCACACACACACACACACATAATCATTCGTTCATAATTTACCGGTGTGGGAAATATTTCAATACCTCATCTCACAACGAGACACTTCTTCTGGATCGTGCCTTCATACATTTTTTTTTATTTGTTCAACGTCATTTTTCACAGAGAGACTGTATTATGATTGTGGATTGGTTCAGCTCTGATACCATGTTAAGCTCGGGTTCCACCCTAAAACACAACCTGATACGAGAAGTAACCTTGTAACTTTAAATTGTAGTTTATTAGTTTATATTTTATCCATGGGAGAAGTATTTCAACAACACGCCGCAAAGATTAATGAAATTATATTGAAAGAAGATGTTAACTTTCTTCAGGTAAAGAAAGCATTGTATATCAACATTTTCTGCATAGGTCACAAAATAGGGAAGTCACCTGAGAAGAATGTATCCATAAAATAAAGGAAATTATATTTAAAGATTAACACGTGCTCAAATACTATGCTCTTATGCAATGGAAAGAGAGAAGTACTTGTCCAGATTTTTTGATAGCAACTCCATGATGAAGCAAATGAATCTATCATCAATGAAAACTTTCTCCAACCTTGATAAATCAACAATCGAAGTTAGTCCAAATAACTTCTATGTTAAACTGTGGCAGAGAAAAAATTAACAAAATCATATAACTTAATTGTCTCTTATACCTATTTTAGTAACTATTTAACTATCACTTTGTATCATCTTTAATTTATTAACATGTATAATAGTTCCATTAGTATTTTTTATAATTTGTGTCACATTTTCTTGTTTAGCATCCATTTTTAATCATTCATCATTGTTAACACCTTAAAAATAATATATACAAAATTCTTGCATATAGACTTAGTTAGGACACCTATTCGCAATGTTGAGCCAAATTTTATAATAAAAGTGCATGCTAAATTTACAAGATAGAGAATACAAACTTACTTCACAATACCGTTGCATTGGGTCAAACATGATCGACGCCTCCCTCAAATCGTAGGGTGGGACTTCATTTTCAGGTATGAGGATCTTCTTCATAACATATGATCTTAGAAGTCTTTTCCATAACACAAAAGACCTCCCCGAATGCTCCCCACCAAGGCAGTTAAATTTTTTTATCATTCAGATGCCAAATATTATTTGACACTTGTCCGCAAACTAAATAGAAATTTAGATGTTTGCTTAAAGTTCTAGCACATCAATGAAGATGATGAAGATTTATCAGGATGGAGGTGACATATAAATTGATAGTAGATGAAGGCAGGGTAGCCACCTCTCGTGATGATATCTAGTTATATTGTTCATCTTAAAAGGATAATATCATGCTAAGGCTTTTAAAGATTTGACCCTTCATTCTCTATTGACAGTATCTTCTTCATTGCATATCTAACTCTAGGCTTGTAAGCACTATGAAACTTTTTGAAATGTCCCCCCTCCAATACAACTTTTCAAATGATACAACAAATTTTACAAATGATATATAAATGTTGGTTTGAAATAGTATATTCGTACATTGAGCAATAGTTTAAAGTTTTAACAAGCTTACTCTGTTGAATTATTGATAACACCGATAAATATGTACTAATAATTATTGTCTTTTTTAAAGTAAATGTTCCACACAAAAATAGTATGAAACAATAAAACGCTAAATAAGATCTTGAACTACTTCTCCTATCAGGTTGACCTTTTAGGATGAAAATCCAAATCTTAACATGGTATCAGAGCAAGACCCGGTTGTGGTTTGACTACTTATTTAACACCCATGATTAATGGTAGCTTGTAAAGAGTTTGTTTGGCTCATTTATACACTACGATGTTTTCCAACTCGGTTTGGATAGAGGGGGCGTGGTAAAGTAAATGTTCCACACCTGAATGGTATGAAAAAATAAAACACTATATAAGATCTTCGCTACCCCTCTTATCAGGCAGGTGGACCTTTTAGGATGATATATAATAGCTTAACAATATTAAGATTTAGGGTTACTCCTCATATCAAATTGAACTTTTTGAATCTAAACACATTCTAAACAATTCAATTACTATAACAAGTTTATTTTTTTAAATTAATGATATATGTAACAATTATTATTATCCATATTAAACTACTTCTAACTTTGATGATTTGCATTTGGGTAAGATATTCGTCCGTGCATCACATGAGTGAAATGTGAACAAAAGGGAAAAGAAGGCTAGAAGTTTGGCAAGTTACAGAGTACACCTAAATACAGAGTATTATTACTTTGTACTATTATATACTTCCTCTGTTCTTTAATAAGTGCAACACTTTCCATTTTCGACAATTTCAAATTAAATGCAACCTTTCTATTTTTGGAAAGAATTACTAAGCCAATTCACTTCTATACCCTTCACTGTGTACAACCGTTCCTTTTCTACTTTTTCTTTAATTATTTCTCCATCCACCAATGATTCCATTCTTCTTTACAGCTTCTAGCTCGTTCGTTTGTGTATCTTGTGCGTTTCTCTTCACCAAGACACCAATTCTCCATTTTTTCCATCATTTTCCTCATTTGTTTTTATTTTCTCTGATTTGTATTTAATTATGGTCGGAACGGAAGACATGGACTGATTTTGCTCCGGTCACTCACCCACAAGCAGAGACACGGCGGTAATTGTGGCCTCTAGGCGGCGGCGGACTGTTGCGGCTCTGAATCATTGCAGTAATTGTCTGCGTGGGATGACGATTGGCGGAAGCGGAAGAAGGGGTGCTGGGCTGGCTTCAAGCCATGAGAGGAGGACTGTTAGCGGCGGCGGACTGTTGCGGCCTCCGGATAAAAGTCGCTCACCGGAGTTTAGGCAAAGGGCCGGTCTTCCTCTTCCGAAACTGAACAGTACACCAGGGCTCGCTGTTTATTTCTTGGTTGTACGTAGCAATAATTTTATCCACTACTCCTTTTAGGTACTGTAGCACTTTATTTGTGTGGCTGCTACTTTCTTACGTAGAAGGGTAAAATAGTGAAGTCCAACCCCTTCACCCGATTTCTTAATCTTTGCGCCGAAGTGCATGTTGCACTTATATCCGAACAGAGGAAGTATATATCATTTGTAAAATTTGCACTAATACTTTGTAAAATTTGTCGTTGTCGTTGTCGTTGTCGTTGTCGTTGTCGTTGTCGTTGTCGTTGTTGTTGTTGTTGTGAATCAGTTCGTGATGTACTGCTGGAAGTTCTAATAGCGGCCGGTAGCGGCCTGTAGAGGGCGGCGTAGCGGATTTTTTCTGTGATTTGAAAATCACACCCTGATAGCGGCCCGTAGCGGTAGTGGTACCTACCGCGGCCGCTATAGCGGTAGCAGACCGCTATTTAAAACACTGAGTGCATGTAGGTTACAATTATTTAGTAGGGCCTGCAATGTAACCTATCATTTGTAACGTATTAGGTGATTTTTAGTCGATCATTTCAAATATTCACTTGCTCTGCAGATATGTTCCATTATTATTATTATTATTATTATTATTATTATTATTGGTAAGTTCATCATAATATTACTCATGAGTTGTAGTTTAGTTGTTTTATACAATGTTCTAAAAGGCATAAGGCGTGCCGAGGCGCGATGACGAAGCCTTGAGCCTTTGGAGCCTAGGCGGGCTTAGGCGGGGCTTAGGCGTGAAAAGGCGTTTTAATTTTTTATCATTTATTTTGATTCTCCTAGAGCTATTTAAAATATTAAATATAATATTAAATAATGTTACTCAAAAACAATTATACTTTTCTTATTTTTAACAAAAAGATGTGTTGAGTACGTCCTAAATCCAACAAACATGGAGTATAAATTTATCAATTACACAAAAAAGTAGTTTAATAAAAACAAATAATCCTAATATATGACCAAAACAAGGACAATAGTTAAAATGTAACTTGGTGACTTTTGTTGATTGAAATTACATTCAAACTTTTCATTGTATTGAATATAAGATTATATTTACAATCACTTTAATTAATACAGTGTTCTAAAATGCGTGAGACGAGAAGAGCCGACAAAGTCAAGCCTTAAACCTCCGATCTATGCCTAGACCAATTAATATCCAATGTTCTAAAAACGTTTTAATATTTGTTAATTTATTTATTTATTAGAAATATAGTAAATATATAAATGTAATATTAGCAACCATCTTGCAAAAACATCATAATATTACATTTTATTTAAATATAAACTGCTACATTCCAAAAAAAAGCACGCATTATTTATGCACATCGTATACAAATTTGAAGTATTGATAAAAATAGTTCAATGATAATATTAATCATAATAAAAAAATAAGTAATAATAATTTATAATAATGCTAATAATGAACATGTAATAATATTAAATAGGAAAAATTGAAAATAATAATCCCAACTATTGCCGGTCCGTCGATAATAATCCCAACTATTGATTATTTTTGTATAATCCCAACTATATGGACCGTCCGCCAATAATGGTTCATGACCAAATATTACCTCCTATAAAAAGTGAATTTTAAATAGAAATTAAGCGTAAAAATTAAAATTTGGGATTATTTAAAGGGATTACTTGTTATATCTCTTCTCATCCACTTTAGAAACTACAACAATTTATTTATAGGGACCATTATTGGCGGAAGGTCCCTAAAGTTGGGATTATTCTGAAATAATTGATAGTTGGGATTATTATAGGCGGACCGCCAATAGTTGGGATTATTACTATCAATTTTTCCTATTAAATATTATCGAGCTTATATAAGTAATAACGATTTTATTCTCCCAAAAGAAGTAATAACCTAACGATTTTATAATAATGCTAATGATGGTGAAGTAATTATATACTTGAAGTAAAAGTTGTTGATCATTTAGCTTGCTTATATAATAGGCTAACTGGCTAAGCAACATATTTAATGAAATAGCAATTAGCAAGTGGCAACTACTATATAGACATCCCTTACACATGAAAATAGTAGACGCAACATCTGTGTCTGCTAGTCAAAGATTTTCTAATCCTTCAATGGGTTGGGCCTGTAGTAAGAGTTAATTTAATTTTTGTGGCCCTGGACGCCTTTTATCACGCGTTTGGGCTATGCTGGGCGTAATGCTCACGCCTTGCGCCTAGGCCCGCCAACACGGCGCCTTTTCAGGCCTTTTAGAACACTGGTTTTATGTTAGCATGGAGTTTATGCTAACATATAATTGTACTATGTATTCTCTTAATCACAACATTTTGTTAATTTACAATCATGCATGTGTACGTAAATGAGATGCATGTGTACACAAATGGGCATTATTGAAGCAATTGTTTTGGAGTAATCATAAAATTTCCTTGCATGTTACAAAAACCGGTCAAAGGTAGTTTGAGATGCCTTTTCATACATTTGTTTTAGCCAAATTTGGACAAGCTAAAACTAATTAGAATGAGAATTGTATCAGAGGGAGTTTTAATCTTTTGCATTCTCATCTCGAACATAGTTTCTTAGGTCTGCTTCAAGAAATCCAACATCACCCGCTCCGCTTGATTCTGCAATGAATACGCCCATAGCCTGAGGGATTGAGATGTTATTAGATTGCATAGTCGAGAAAAGCTTCTTCTTTGCTTCAGACAAATTACGATGCGATTTCAATAAATGAACCTTGCTTGGAGTCTCACAATAATGATTATGCGCTTCCTCAAAACGGTACACCTTAAACAACACAGTATTTCGAGTTCTTGAAACACCAAGCATGACCATTGCATACATCCGTTGCAGACGTTTTGTGTACATCTCTCTGTATCAATTCCAAGCATGGCATTTTTTTCTAACCCCCTTCTTTGTAACATGTGTAAACCCTGCCCCTTATTACACCATCTTTCGTTTTCTTCAAAGATTCTTTGCGCACACTAAACCCAGCAAGCTTAGCGTACCTATTGTAGAACACAAATGCATTTTCTAAGTCTTCAAATGTCATCCCCACATATGGGGATTGGGATCCTCTGCCGCACGGCAGAGTGCCTTGCGTGCAGAGGACCGTTGGATGGGGGATGAGCGGCCTCGGGATCTGCGCTTCAACATCTCCGACCGTCCATCTTTTGATCGGATGGTTCCCGAGGGCCGGGCACCGTGCCTTACTTTGAAGTATGGCAGAGGTTCCGGATCCCACATATGGTCTTTCCTGAGTTGGAACATTTGGCGCAACATGACTAACTGTCAAGCTACATGAAGTTCTCTGCCCTGGTGATTCCATGATTCTGCTTTTTGAAATAACGATAAGACTATTAATTCAACCAATAAATCAGTTCAAATAATAGGTGAGAAAACCAATTTAACAAATCTTAGATGTTAAATCTACAACTACAAAACTCTCCATAGCAGAAATTTGTATTTCGAAATAAGCCATCACAAGCACACACACAAAAAAGCACACTCATGAACCAAGCAGCTCGCGAGCTCTTGTGGATTACTCGAGAAAAGATCGACTCGAGTTCGGTCATATTAAGCTTGATTCGAGTTCGGCTCGACTCGAATAGTTAACAAGCTCAATTCAAACCTATTTATTTTAAACTCGTGACTCGCGAGCCGGTTCGCGAGTCATTGTGTCATATTTTATATACTTCGTATATAATAAACATGTATAATAATTATATATATATATATATATATTTTGAAATATATACGAAGTATATTCTAATTTAGGACTATTCCATTTTCAATGCTTATCACAAAGTATATTATTATAGTAATAATTACAAAAATAATAACATGTGTGTAGTATTATTATTACCATAATCTGTAATAATTATAATATGTACTCTTAATATTTTTGACAGTAAAATAAAGAATAAAAAATGTCAGTAAATGAGGGATACAGTAAAAAGAAATAATTACATAAATATGACCAAAATAAAGATGGTTTACAAAAATATAACTAGTTACTAGAGTAGTAATGAAATCATAGTAATTCATGTTCAAATTTTGAATTTAAGTTACCATAACATTACGTTGTAGTAATGAATAGTCATATTTATGTAAATAAGTTTTATTTTGGTAACATTCATGTAAAAAACCCAACTAAAAATGAGAATGAATAAGTACGCATATAATATGTTTAGCTCGAGTTCGAGCATCTTATTCGAGTTCAAACCTATAAAAATTAATTAGCAAACTTGACCCGAGCTCGAACCAAGCTAGAATAGGTCGAGCTCGGTTTGAGATTGAGCTCGAATGATTTAACTCGTCCGAGCTCGAGATCGACCTCGAACTCGTGAATTCTTATCAAGCTCAAGCTCAAGCTCAAACATACCCATGCTCGGGCTCGGCTCGGCTCGTTTACACCCTTACTCTCTGCACAAGAATAACTGCAGAAGCAGCATAACCCTCCCGACCTGACTCTACTCATCCATTTTTAATCGTGTATTTGATTAGAAAAAATATTTATGGAGTAAATATGTACGAGCCCGCGCCTAATGAGTTAGGTTGTGGAATTAAAATATCAAATCCGATATTAGTTGAACCCGCTAAAAGCTCATTTTGTTATTGTTATGCTAAAATGTTTAGTTGGATAATTTATATCTATATCTATCTATAGATATACTAAAGCAGAAAAATGTGGGGATTTGGGCGGGAACATTGTAGCTAAAATTTTAGGATATGTTTGATTTATTAGAATAATATTGACGTGTGGTATCAATTTTAAGAGATGTATTGAAATGTATGTCTTTTGGAATTCCCGTGAGTATACATTCATTATGGTGTTGCACTTCTCAATATGAATGACCATTAACGCATTGAAAACAAATAATCTGATATGCGTCTAAATGCTTCAACATTCAACCACAACATTCACTCATTATATTTTCATCTCAACCAAGGCCAGCACTCTTCACACAAACTTTCATGCAAAACTTGTGATAATTATTGATAACAAAAGGGTTGTTTGCTGCATTTGTTAACGTAAACGGGTAATTTATTTTAGGGGGATTTTACTTTGCACCCCACTTTTTAGGTGATATTGTACTTTGCACCCCATTCAAAAACCTTTGAGTTTGCACCCCAAGACATACCATTTTGTGAAGAAAATTTCTAAATAGGGACATCAGTGGCGTATCCAGAAAATTCGGCCAGTAGGGGCAAATTTACACTAACTTTATTACAAAATTTTCATAAAAGAAATAATGTATTGATTAAAAAATCTACAGTTTAGTAAAAAAATTTATAAGAAACCGATGACATATTTAATTATAAGTTTATAACTCTTTTAAGTTACAATTAAGCAAGTGTGTTTTAATGCTAAGTGCGAAAAGATGTGATTGAAATTACAAAATAATTTATTAAATTAAACTAATTTGTTTATTAAGTACAAAACCAAATATATAAAACAATTGGATAAAATATGTAATTATAAGTGCTTTAAGTTACAATTAAACAAGCTTTAATATTATGTGCGAAAAGAAGTTATTAAAATTACATAGTAAGTACTACATTTATTAGCTACATTAAAAAATGGAGGTAAGGGTCATATTGGTACTCGAAGTTGCATAAAAGGGGTCAAATAAGTCCTTACTGTCCGGCCGTCGCCATTTGGGACGGTTCCCGGTGAAATTTTTGATGAAATTTTTTGAGCATCTTATTCATTAAGTCTACTTTACTCATACCAAATTTGAGCTAAAACTTCAATCGGGAAGGCATTCAAATGAATTCTTGAAGATAACTGTATTTTTAATTGCGCAGTTATCTTGAAGAATTCATTTGAATGTCTTCCCGGTTGAATTTTTAGCTGAAATTCGGTATGAGTAAACTACACTTAATGAATAAGATGCTCAAAAAATTTCATCAAAAAATTCCATCGGGAACCGCAACAAATGACGATGACTGGACAGAGCCTCCTATATAAGGACTTATTTGACCCTTTTTTTTGCAACATCAAGTACCAATCTGACTCCTACCTCATTAAAAAATTAATTGAAATCTTAAATTTGGAAAAAAAAATTAAAGAGTTGTAAAAGGGCAAAAAAATAAGAAAACAAAGGGGAGCAGAACACTGGGGGGATTCGAACCGGTGACACAAGTGCAGACAAAGAAGCGCTCCAACAATTTTATACTATACATAATACAACAATATATATATAAACAAATAAAATTTGATATCTACTAATATCTAAGGTAGTTTCTTCGGTACCTAACATATTTTAGAGGTACGGTACCATTGATGATGTGGCCAAATAATAGATAGACACGTAGATATGTTAAAATACACCACCAATAATGAATTAATGACTGGGGACTCGGTTTAGTAAAATAAAATTTGCAGGCTAGTCCTTAAAATGAACGGACGCTTCAAACTGTAACGGAGTCGTTAAATTCCTGCTCTCTCCATGGCAACTGAGATCGACGGCTTATCCTTCTCTCCGTCGCAATCAAATAACACCGCAGCAGCATCAAAGGATGCAGCCCAATCCCAGTCTTTACGCCTTGGAGGAATTATCTTCGACACAATCTACGAAATTTTTGTATGTATGAGGTTTATTCATTACATCTAATTAAGGGTTTTAATTTATGCGAAATAACTATCAATTATCTGATAAAAAATCGAACTTTTAGGACTTTTTTGTGCGAATGATTTTTGTGTAATAAAATGATTATTTGTTTAGTGTATCTCGGTTTTTTGAACTTTACTACGTATTCCGTATTCTGTTTCGTCACAGATCTTACTGAAATACTGATTGAATGCAGAGTATTTGACAATTTAGTAGGAACTACGAAGTACTCCCTCCATCCCCAAAAAAGGATGACACCCCATCCCTGAGAGCCCCCAACACCGATCGGACGACATGATGGGATGATGTAAATTAGACTATAATCACAATCTGACAGATATGGAGTGAGGCTCTGTCCCCGGTACTTGTAGATGCCCTATGCATAGTAACTTCTCAACGTAGTTGCCGGGATTCGAACCTGGGACCTAACCCTTGTGTCACGACTCCCTTGCTACCAGTTGAGCTACGCCCACCTGTTACTCCTCTTGCTACCAGTACTCCATACTCCATCCATCCCAATTTGATGGTCTTGTTTCTTTGGGCACAAAGATCAAGAAAGTGTGATAAAAAGACTAAAGTACGTTACTTTATGTAGTGTTCATCCTTTTACTTTTACCGTTCATTAAAAAGATGTATAAATGGTAATCCACTTTTAGTTCTTTGCCAAAAAGGGAAACAAAACCATCATTTTGAGACATCCCAAACTGGAAATACATGACCATCATTTTGGGACGGAGGGAGTATTAGATTCAATTTGTAATTGCTTTCACCATTGGATGCTCCACAATTATCTGTGTCGCACAAGTCATTTTGTTTCGGTTTCTTGCAAAGCTTCCAAGAAAAGACAGTGTGCTTCAAAGCAGTTTTCTGAATTCAAGCTAAGCTACCAGAATCTGTGTGTTTTTGCAAATATGGTGGGCAGATTTGGTTATATTAGGAGGTTCCATCAATTTCAATGTATTGGTGTTTTGAACTACTTGAATTTGCAATTGAAGCTGAAACCAATAGTTCTATAAGCAGCCGTTTTTGTTTGAAAAATGTCATCAAAATGATTGAAGTGGTGATTCTATTGTTGGGAAAAAATGAACATCTCAGAATTGATGGGTTAGCATAGCATGATAATTGATAAATTGATATCAGATTCATAATTATTATCATCCTATGTTTGAACATAAACACATCACTTGTTGAGGGAGGTTCATATGAATTCAAATCATTCAATGAAAGTACTGGAGATAGCACTCGGAGAGATTGAGATGAGCCAAACGACATTTTTGCACTGATTGAGATGTCCAATGACAAAAAATATTTGGTTAACTTTTCTAAATGAATTGTAGGCATGTAAAAGGTTAATTTACATTTATATTATTCACTTACAACAAAATATATGCTTTTCTTGATTATTATCAAATTAGTACTTTGTATATGTTTTAATTACTTAATAGCTTTACTTATTAAAATTGAAAATACATCATCCCGTGCATCGCACGGGTACCATAGTAAGTGTGGAGGAGTTTTGGGCGAGATTTTGGGCGGGAATAGCAGTCAACTTGAGATGTTATATGTCCTTCAATAAACTAATTAATTAAGTGATTAAAGACGGTCTAGCTTCTTTATATTGTGTTTTTCGAGAGAGCAATTGCTGATGACAAACATTTATAAATTACTCCCTCCGTCCCAAAAACAACTTCCCACTTTCCTTAAATGGATGTCCCAAAATTAACTTCACACTTCAATACTTTCCTTATTTGGTAAATTATCTAGATAAAAAAAGTGATAAACAGTGTCAAACAGTGTTTAAACGGTGCCAAACAGTGTTTAAACAGTGCCAAACAGTGCCAAACAGTGTTTAAACAGTGCCAAACAGTGTTTAAACATGCAAAACAGTGCACTTGATAGTAAAGTCAAATTTATTTTCTAAAAGTGTGTGAAAGTCCAACTGTGAATGAAGTTGTTTTCGGGACGGGAGGAGTAATATTTTTAATTTTTAATTTATATTATTTCACTAAATTACGATGATCTAGTTTATATACGGAGTATGAGAAGTAATTAAATTTATACGAGTATAATATTTATGTATGTCAAAAAAAAATTCTTTTACATATGAGGTATATATTTCCCGTGCGGTATATACTATATGTGTTACAAATAGTGACATATAAAAGTATTAAGTGTGGTTGTGAAATTTGAATATACAAATTACTTGAATGATTGATCATAATTTTTTTCAAAAATAGAAACTTTTAAAATTAAGAGAAAATTGTATGCTTGATTGAGTAAATAAAAAGGTCAGCTTTTCCTTCTTAAATTCTTTAGTAATAAGTTAAATAGTATCACAAAAAAATTCAATAAAATAATTGATATATATATATATATACTAATTACTTAAATGGTATCATAATTTTTATTCAAATCAAGACTTTCAAATATCTTTTTTTGAATCAATATCTTTAAATGCAATCGCTTGAATTAAGGACATGATATTTTGGGTTGTTTTAATAAACATTCATATTATGTCCGCATTTTTAAAGTAAAAATGCAATAGTAACAGAAATTGCCGATTGAGTGATGACCGTATAAGTAGTGATCATTTTCGAATTGTGTTAGGATGGTGACTGATGATCTAGGGCTGGGCAACAATTGATTACAATGAAGGTGCTGAGAGAAGATTGATGGAGAATAAATACTCACCGAACAGTGGTGAAGGCTAACTAACTTCCAGAGCCATGATAGATGAGGGTGAGGGATGTGAAGTTTAAGACAAATTGATGTCGACCGTTAGTTAGAGGGAGAGATGAGAGGGAGTCTTCTAGCTTACACCGATTAGACATACTTAGAAATACGCGTTGTCAGTGTTTTATATTATCGGTTTTGGGCTTCTCGATACTAAGAGTGGACATTAATTTTTTAAGAGATACTCCACCATCCCATTTTTAACAGATACAAAAAGAAATATGTCATTCTTATAGTTTCAATTTTTCTACTAAAATCTCAATCACAACTTTTACTTTTCCTCCACTATATTAATAATAATTTCAAATTCAAAAGGACAACCAAAACAGGACCACGATAGTAGTTCTTTTAAAAAAACTTAATATTCGTGATAATGGTGTTCTAAATTCAAGTAGTGTGAAAATGTATGTTGTTCTTTCGCATGCTACTAATTCTGATAATTCCTATACATGTGACAAAGGTGGGCAAAGCTACAATATAACAAAAATGTCATATTTAAGAAAGTATTTTAAAATCTGTAAAACACTTTCAACTTTCATCTTTTTTTAATACCATTGTTGTGGAAATAGTTTATTTCTTAGATTTTTTTTGCTATTGTTTATATTTACAGTTAATATTATTACACTACGACATATAAATTCTTATTTCAAAAATTATTATAATGTACGGAGTATATATTATTTACATTATTGAAAAATTTACTAAATCACATGAGAAATATATTTTTTCGTGCATCGCACGGGTTTAATACTAGTGTACCTTAAGGAGAAACTTTTCCAAACGTTGCCTTTTCTTTTCTTTTAGCTGATGCTGTGTTTTTTTTTTTCTTGGATAATCTAAGTGCTCCTTGCTATTTTTTTTCTTTTCAAAATTGGAGTGATGGAGAACTCAAGAAATAAAAGGGAAAGATGAAGCGTTTGCTTAAGTATTTTATGGCAGTGGCGGAGTCAGGATTGACACGTTACAGGGGCCGGATCTTAAAGAATTTACATAGCATGGGCCAAAACTTAAATTTTTCATATATTTTTCACTACTTTTAAATATTTATTCATATATATACACATCACAATTTTTTTCTTGTAGGGGCTGTGGCCACCGACAACTCTCCCTGTCTCCACCCCTGTTTTATGGGATTGGTTTAAGGTAGATTCTACGGTACCCTTAAAGTACTGTACATTTGTTCACATGGACCAATAAGAATGATGCAGTTGAATTATTTAAATCTAAATTAAAAGGGATATAATAATTTGGACCAATCAAATGCGTGGTAGGTATGGTACCTCAATTTTAAAAGAGTGCCGGAGTTGTCACCTTGGTTCAATCGGGTAGGTATAAATCAGGTAGGTTTATTCGGTTATTTGCTCACCCAACTACGGACTACCCAAGTACTAAATTGTTCATTTTTAAAATTACTGCTTTTTTAAAAAGCAAAATTACTAATTTTTAAAAGTTCATTTATACTCCGTAATCCGTATTAAATTTGTAGGAGACTTGAGAGTATGATATTTATCAAAACTTCACAAAAACAATAAATCCAATCTATAAGTTCAACAAAAATTCCCATTTTTTTTTGTGTGTGAGATTAATTTAATATGTAACTATTGATAGCCTAGAATCCTAGATAAGATAATTTGTGACTTCACAACGCTGATACTCCCTCAGTCCCTCCGTCCCTAAATTATCTTCAAACTTTCCGTTTTGGTCCGTCCCTAATTAAATTATCTCCTCTTTTCCTTTTTGGCAAAGGATTTGTGATTCACAACAATTCTTACACATTTCTCTCTCTTCTGCACAACTCTCCACCATACAAAACCCACTATCTTAATCCCCGTGCCGGGTCAAAATGGGAGGTAAATTAGGGACGGAGGAAGTAACAAAATTGTTGTTAACTAATGGGTTGTTTGGAACTTTGGAGATGCTCTTTTAATTTATTCAACTTTTGCTCTGGAATTGGTCAATTACACGAAGGTCACTAAAGTTATTTTATAGTCCATAAGTAAAATTCCCATTAATATCATCTCAAACCCTTTGTCAATTACACGAAAGTCACTAAAGCTATTTTCTATTCCATAAGTAAAATTCCCATTAATATCATCTCAAACCCTGTGGCAAGTGCAGTGTTTATGTTCTATTTTTTGCAACTAAGATAAAATTATCAGGAGGTGACTTTGTGTATGAAACTGGCCGCTGGAAGTGTGAGCGGATCCACTATCATGAGTGAATCTGTTGAGTTATGAACAAATTATATTATATTAAAGCCATGCATGCATCCACAAAAGAAACCCAAAGTAATAGGTTGTTTCGTAAAGAAAATATCAAAGGGCCTGCCAGATTATAGTGTTTGCTCATGAATTGCATGCATCAATGGGCAATTTGAACGTAACTGAGAAAGCAATGTCATGCAATGGGTTGCGATTGGGCTTTTCTTATTTCGGCCAGCCAATAAAAAGTTAAACTAATGATGTATGTTTACTAATTCAATATATTTGGGTCTTCTGAACAGTTTTGTCATCCAAGTTCTAGGTTCCATTGTTCAAGGTCATCCAAATCATGGAATTTTAATTACGGAGTATTACAATTGTTACATACGGATTATAATTTTAGAGTATTGCTCAGATTCCATATCTCCATCATTAATTTAATATGGAGTAACTAAATGATGTCCCTTTTTTTATCGTAACATGCGGTTTTATATTAAAATCAAGAACGCATACAAGACAATATTCAAACAGAATTTATAGATCCAATCGTGAATCCTAGGAGTAGACATATAATCAGTCACCTCATACAAAGCAACCTGATTTTGGAGGTGGGTCTGGAGGAGGACGGGCTCTTGCAATATGTATGAATACAAACTCAACCATCGTCGAAGCGGACGACCAAGGCTTCATGATCCAGTACCGATACAGTACAATATCCCATCTGCACTCTGTTCATCCACCAACGTTATCTCTTCTGACATAATTGCAATCCCAAGCGTCAGAAGACTTAAAATCAGAATAATCTGCCGCTCCAATCCCATAATGATGGGACAGCGGAAAATCTTAACCCCTACAAAGAGGAGAGACGGCCACTAGGTTTTAGAGAGAAGGGAGAGCTCCCTCCCTCTAGGTTTCGTATTTTAACTAACTTAATTGTAGTTACTGCTATATTTTAACTAACTTAATTATAAGTTTAATGTGTTACTGCTATATTTTATCTTTTTGTGTCTAAATTTAAATCTACGTAAAATAATGTTAAATTTCACATTTTGCAACTTAAATATAATGGTGATCACGTCGAAATTTCACTGAAGTGTGTAAATGTCACACCCTCAATTTTCTGAATTGTTGTAAATGTGACCATTGCTCTAGCTCCCGTTGTAAATGTATCACTTCAAGGAATCACATTTATAACAATTTGGATAGTTTTTGTTTTTTTTTAGAAAAATCAATTTTGACAAATGAAAAGTGACTATTTCAATATAGGTATGTTTGAGGGATTAAAATGTGATTCCCCTAAAAATAATTATATGAAAAATTGTACATGTATCACATGGGTACTATCCTAGTTATTGGACTAAACTAAAAAGTCGACCACATTCACAATTCGCAATGAACTCCTAATTTTGGCCACCATCATTCAAATTTCCTCTAATCCCCCAAATTCCGGATACGTCGTCAATAAATATCTTCAAAAACAATCAAAAAAACATTTTCCAAAACTTTAGGAGATCTATTTTGGTCTTTCAAGTAGTGGTGGACTCGGGTCGGGCCACCAGGCCCATGAACCAGCCCGGCCTGATACTGTGCAGGCCTAGGACCGGCCCAATTCACTGGTCCGGGTACCAGGCCTTGACCCGGCCGGGCCGGGCCCGATTCGGGCTGAAATCTTTTTTTTTTCTTTTCATTTTTTTTTATTCCTATGGATTGGGCTGGGTGTTTGGGGGGGGGGGGGGGTTGGAGGTGGGGGGTGAGGGGTCGGGGATTAATTAGGAAAAGGGAAAAAAACTTAAAATAGGCCCGAGGCCCATCCCAGACCCGGTGGCTACCTAGGCCGGTCCCGGGCCCACCTATTTAGAACTGGAGGCCCAACCGGGCCTAGGTCCGGACCGGACCCGAATTGGCCCGAGTCCAGGACTACTCCCTCCTTCCCTAAAACTTTGCCATCTTTCCTTTTTGGGACGTCCCAAAAAACTTTGCCATTTTCCTTTTTAATCAAATTTTTGTGGTTTCCGTTTTTTTCTCTCTCATCTGCACAAACCTTAACCACACAGTTTTTACTTTATTATTCTCCGTGCCAGTCAACTTTGGCAAAGTTTTAAGGGACGGAGGTAGTACTTTCAAGGCTCTTCTTCAATCGGTTAGGAGGCATGCATGGAATCAAATCTGGATCGGAGTGCCTAGATGTTCAACGATTAAACAAAAGATATTATTATCTCCTCTCATTAGATCATGTTTGTATTTGTTATTAAATTAAAATGTGATACGTAGTATTTTCTTAGATAAATAAAAAAAATAAAGTTGGCCTAGTCCAATAAAATATATGGAGTAAACTTTCACTTTATAAATCTTATCCAAATTAATTCAAGGAAAAGGTCACTCTACTATTACGGAATCGTCACATAAAATGTATTCAATAAAGTGTCATATAAATACGCCCACTGATAAAAAGCAATCAGGTGAGTCCTAACTCCTAATGACCCGTTATAAACCTCTTAATCCCGATTTTAGTTTACATGTCGTTACTTTTGCTCCGTATTTAAGCCAATCTGGGATAACTTTCCACATCAACCTTATAATCTATTTTGAAAAGATAGCCGGATGTACGCTAAAACTGGAATTAGAAGGTTGACAAAAGGTCACTAGGACCCATTTGATTGTTTTTTATTAGTAGACGTATTTATATGACACTTTATTAAGTACATGAGCTTATGTGACAATTTCATAGTAGTAAAAAACCTTATTTGACCATTTTCTCTGAATTCAATATAGGTTAAACAAAAAGATACTACGTACAATTTTATTACTCATGATCAGGGACGGACCTAGAAAATTCATGATGGGGAGCGAAAATTATATTTTGAGAGACGAAAATTATTTTTCTTTTATATATATACACTAAGAATAATTTTTTGTTGGAGGGGCGATAGCCCCCGGATCTTCATAACTCTAACTCATGACGGTTATCTGTGGAACGCCTCTCGATAGAAATACAGTATGGTATATGGTTGCTTGTTTATTCCAACAGATATTATTATGGCTTTCACTCATTAAGTAGCCATATCTCCAAGCTCTTTTTATTCCATCAGCATAAACAATGAATGCAATCGTGTCATTCATGCAGAGGAGAAAAGCAGAGTAGACTGCACACAGAGGGATAAAGCAGCATTCAACCAGAAAGAATCACAGGAAAAATACAAAGAGATTACGAGACGAAGACGCGAAGGGAAAGGAATAAGCACAAGGAGAAAGGAACTAAAGGAATGAAGGATGAAGATAAGAAGGAAACAATGTTTGACATACCAGCTATCTTGTGCAGAAAAGAGAGGAGCGGAAGAGTTCAATGCCTCCAGAAGCGCGAAAGGGGTCTCTGCTACGATTTTTCAATCACCAGAGTGCGGTTTGCGCCTAGTTCGTTACGCCCCATTCGCGCCTTTTAAAACTAAACTCTCAATTAGTCAGTAAGAATGTGGATGATTATAATAACAGTTAATTGTAGAGTTTACTCCCCACCACACTTAAAACATCCAAGAACCGGAAAATCAAATATTCTTGACTAGTAAGTTTACAAGTTTTAGATTACATAATGAGGAAACTCAAATTTCTAAATGAAAATAAAACAATGACATCTACTATGGAATCAACTGTGTTTTTGAAGCAAAATCACATTTCACCTCTTGATTTATGGGGCTAGGAAACAGTTAATAACAGTACTAATTAATTATTATAAATTTACTCCACTGCCACATTTACAACATCAAAAATATCCAACAGCCATTTTACATCATATCTGAGCAAAAAGCCAAAAACACACAACCCTCCACATTACAAGAATCCAAAAACTCAATTATTCATGCCTCAAAAGTTTACAAATTTCAAATAACATCATGATGAAACTGAAACTTCTAAATGGAAATCAAATAACAACCACTTCTACTTTGGAATTAGCATTGTGTTTTTGAAGTAAATTACGTGTAACCTCTCGATTTAGGTCCGGACACACTTTGTCATATGTCCATCTGTCAACTCCATGATACTGGCGTCCTTGAGATGTGATAAGCATCCGCTTTAGGGCAACGACACTATCAAGTAAATAAACAGCTAACTCCATACAATTACATCGGTCAGAAAACCCATATATCTCGACTTCTTTAAGGTGAAAATGGATGCATCTATTCTCAATAACTCCGCTCGCTTTACTTTGAAAATTATGATCAGGAGGATATAGAGAGAGAAGGAACTTCTGCAGGACAGGAGAAGCGTTAAGAATGTGTACAATGGCGAGAAGATCATAATTTGGTAATATTATAATAAACAACTCCAAATTCTTCAGATATTTGAATGGAGTCATATTGGCAGGCATGAGAGGTTCCTCCAAGGGAGCTAAAAACAACGAGAGAGTTTGTAGATGTGAGACATCTTCTGCAAGTCGATTGAAAACGTACTTTGTGCTCACAGATAAATAACTTATGAAACCAAAATAGATTTTCTCAAGAGATGGAAGACCAAGAAGGGTGAACTTCTTTTCTGGACCCATGTATTCAAATGTAGTAAGCTCCAGTAGAGAATTGAGTTCAATAAGGCCATAATCAAGAGAATCTTCAATAATCAATCTTTTTAGACGGCCTAATGCACCTTTTATGCAATAAGTCTCAGGCACATATCACAGATGGATTCTCATAAACTCAAGGCTCACACAACCAGAAAGGATACTGTCTAAAGAAAGTTGATTTATGAGTACGTAACCAATGCAGAGAGTGACTAAAGAATGAAACTTTATTGCATAATTGGGCACATAGGATAATCCACAAAAAAGAGGGATAGATGCTTCAATGGAGACGTTTTGCCATGAGGAAGAAGATGCAAAGGAAAGTGGTAGTAGGAACAAACACCCTTGGAGCAAGGTCCAAAGTCAATTTTAAGCTGCTTCCCCTCTTGCTGCATAGCAAAACGTATCCACTCATGAACATTGGAAGCGGAATCATCGTCCAGTGGAAAAGTAACCTCAAAAGTGTCTAACTTTGGTCCCGTAAATGAAAATAAAACAATGACATCTACTATGGAATCAACTGTGTTTTTGAAGCAAATCACATTTCATCTCTTGATTTATGGGGCTAGGAAACAGTTAATAACAGTACTTATTAATTATTATAAATTTACTCCACCGCCACATTTACAACATCAAAAATATCCAACAGCCATTTTACATCATATCTGAGCAAAAAGCCAAAAACACACAACCCTCCACATTACAAGAATCCAAAAACTCAATTATTCATGCCTCAAAAGTTTCACCTCTCAATTTAGGTCCGGACACACATGAAACTGAAACTTCTAAATGGAAATCAAATAACAACCACTTCTACTTCGGAATTAGCATTGTGTTTTTGAGGTAAATTACGCGTAACCTCTCGATTTAGGTCCGGACACACTTTGTCATATGTCCATCTGTCAACTCCATGATACTGGCGTCCTTGAGATGTGATAAGCATCCGCTTTAGCGAAACGGAGCTATCAAGTAAATAAACAGCTAACTCCATACAATTACATCGATCAGAAAACCCATATATCTCGACTTCTTTAAGGTGAAAATGGATGCATCTATTCTCAATTACCAGAATTGAAAAACTCAATTATTCATGATGACTCAAAAGTTTACAAAATTTACATTACATCATGATGAAACTCAAACTTCTAAATGGAAATCAAATAACAACGATTTCTACTTTGGAATCAACATTGTGTTTTTGAAGTAAATCATGTGTCACCTCTCGATTTAGGTTCTTAGGAAACACTTTGTCATAAGTCCATCTGTCAACTCCATGATACTTTCGTCCTTGAGAATTGATAAGCATCCGCTTTAGGGAAACCGCACTATCAAGTAAATAAACAGCTAACTCCATACAATTACATCGGTCAGAAAACCCACATATCTCGACTTCTTTAAGGTGAAAATGGATGCATTTATTATCAATTACTCCACTTGCTTTTTTCCCGTTATGATAAATATATAGCTGCAATAAAATTAGATAATAATCAGTAAAAATTGATGTAGCAGGATGCTTTAGACAAAATATACTCCGTATAAATTTGCTTAGACATCTCATACGAGTCAAATAATAAAATAAAAACCACACCCTCAAATTAGTACTCTGACAATGCAGACTTTTAGGATAAACCCCAAATCATACTAATTTTTTTTAAACACAAAAACTCTCATAAAAGAGTATGTTTGCGTTACGGAAACTGTGCGGTAAATCTTTGGAAACTCTACACCTAGTTATTTTCTATTAAAATAATGTTTTTTTCTGTTTCACGTTTCCCCATGTCCCATGATTTCCACATTTTCGTGCAACATAGACTAAATTCCAAATTTAAACTTTATTCGATTGTCTTCCGCATTTATCAAAATAGAAATTATGGAAGCAGTGAGTTCCACCTGGAGATAAACAAGTAAACAACCACACATTGCAAGAACTTACCGTGTATTTATGTAAAACAAACCAAAAAGAGAATCTATGAAGTGAACAAAATCAAGTGGAAAAAATGAACAACAGACTTACAGAGAGAAGGAACTTCTGCAAGACAGGAGAAGCATTAAGAATGTGTACAATGGTGAGAAGATCATAATTTGGTGCTACCAAAATAAACAACTCCAAATTCTTCAGATATTTGAATGGAGTAATGCTGACAGGCATGGGAGGTTCCTAGGGCACCAAAAAGTAAATAAAAAGCCAGATTATTATTTTTCCAATGTTTAAGATATACTACTTCTGTCCCAAAGTTTTCTTCTGAGTTTAATTTTAAAAGCTTATAAAGTGTAGTTCTATGGGAAAAAGAAGTACTAAAATTTTGGGACGTAAAAAAAACAAGGGGTGTAGTTTTGGATATCACACCTGCATGGGAGCTAAAATAAACGAGAGAGTTTGTAGATGTGAGACATCTTTTGCAAGTCGATTGAAAACGTAAGTTGCGCCCACATATGAATAATTTATGAACCTAAAATAGATTTTCTCAAGAGATGGAAGACCAAGGAGGGTGAACTTCTTTTCTGGACCCATGTATTCAAATGTAGTAAGCTCCGGTAAAGAGTTGAGCTCAATACGGCCATAATCAATACACTCTTCAATAATCAATCGTTTTAGACGGCCTAATGCACCGGTTATGCAACACGTCTCAGGCACATAGCACAGATGGATTCTCAGAAACTCAAGGTTCACACAACCAGAAAGGATGTTGTCTAAAGAAACTTGATTTATGCGGGTGGAACCAATGTAGAGAGTTACTAAAGAATGAACCTTTACTGCATAATCGGGGACACAGGATAATGCACATACTTTGAGGGATAGATGCTTCAGTGGAGATGCTTTACCATCAGGTAGAAGATGAAAAGGAAAAGTGTAGTAGGACTCAACACCCGTGCGAGGTCCAAAGTCAATGATAAGTCTGTTGGCGGCTTGCTCCAGAGCAAAACTTATCCACCCATCAACATTGGAAGCGGAATCATCCTCTAGGGGGAAACTAACCTCAAAACTGTCTAATTTTGGCCCGGTATATAGCTTCAAAATTTGAGTGACCGCAGTAACAAACTTAGATTTATGACTTCGCACTATCTTCATGTAATCCCTATCGATGCAAATTCCAATTCCAAGAATGGACAGAGGATCGAGCCGAAGGTTGGATGTAAACGGGGATAACCCTTTCCACTTGCTAGACAATAACCGCATCTTCGCCCCTTCTTTGAGGCTCAATGATGAAAGTATCGTGCAGAGGATATCATCAGGTAATTGACTGATACGATCATCATCAGGCTTTAGGCTGGGGTTTTCCTGAATAATCACCATATCTACTTCGCCGACTGCAGAAAGTCACGAAACAATATGGAATGAGAAAAGCAGTTCCGTCTAATTAATTTACCGCCGGAACGAGAACACGTCCGGGAAGGTGGTCGCTAATTGATTTCTGATGTGCAGGGTTTTACCAATAGATTCTTTTTTAGGAATAGGTTTCCCAATTGGGATTTCTCATCACCCCAATAGCGGAATAGGGAGCTCACGGGAATCGATTTAGGAATAATTGGGTTTATAATTCTTTATTGACCATGAAGCAAACACATTTTTGTTCCCACGCAAAATATATTTTATACTCCGTAATATTTTTTACATATTCAAAAATTAGATTAAAAATTTTACGCAATCATAAAAATCAGAATCAAATTTGATATAAAAAATAAGAGATTAAGAGTGATTTGTGTTGACCAAATAAATAGTGTTCGAGACAATCTTAACAGGAACGGAGAGAGTATTTTTAGAGCATCTTCAATCCTTGGCTGTTGATATTAAAAAATTTATCACACATGTCAATAGATGTATGGAATGTCCAGCAACATAGGATGAATGTCAAAACCCAAAAACTGAAATTCCTAAAGGCCTCCCCAACGCAACATTTCCAGGTGATGATGTTTTGTCCAACTGTTATTTAATTAATTCAAAGAAAACTCGCATGCATCCATATTCTTCGGTAACTACTTGTCGGTTTTGGATACTCTGTATTATTTTTTGCTCAACCAGCATGTAGAAGGCGCTGTTAAATGAAGACTACGATGTCTACAATGTCATAAGAAAAAATTGACAAGTCAGCATAACATGGAGGTTAACATACTGTCTTGGACAACTACGTCCTTCGTGTATTTTTTGATTTGGGCGGCACAAGATTAACCCGAGCCCACATTACCCGCCAGCTCCGGTCATTTTTAACCGGGGTACTTGATTACAAAAATATTTATTGGTTAAATATGCATGAACCTGCACTAATGAGTAGAGTTGTGAAATTAAAATCTGAAACACAATAGTGGCTAACTTAACTCAAAGTTCATTTTGCTATTATTGTGATACAATGTTTGTTGGGTAATTTCTATAGAAAAGGCTCAAACAAGGTCCTGTACTATTATAAAATCGTCACATAAGATCATGTACTCAATAAAATGTCATATAGACACGTCTACTTATAAAAAACAATCAGATGAGTCCTAATGACCTCTTGACAACCTCATAATCCTGGTATCCTGGTTGAGCGTGCGTTTGGGTGTCTTTTTAAAATAGATTATAAAGCTAACATGGAATATTTTGCCAATATTGGCTTAAATACAAAGCAAAAAATAGAGACACGTAAACTAAAATCAAAATTATGAGGTTGTCAACAAGTTATTAGGACTCATCGGATTGCTTTTTCTTAAGTAGACGTATTTATATGACATTTTATTGAGTACATGACCTTATGTGACGATTATGTAATAGTAGAAGGCTTTATTTGACTCTTTTCCCTAATTCCTATGTAAGACCAATATGTTCTATCTAAAACTTTATGTATTAGAATTAAAAATACTTACGAACTTGACTAGGTGATTATTGTATATTTACACTGGTGTGTCTACTCGTGCACCGCATGATAAGTTATGTGTTTAAAATTTTTCTTAAAGTTATAGAAACAGTTACTTGTATGTGAATTCATCAATCGAAGTTTAAAAGAGTACTCAATTGACTATAAATACAACTGTCAAAATGAGTCCACACTCGACATCCATAGGGTTAGCCCATTTCATAGTGAGTTAGAGTTATCATTTATTAATCCGATTAAGTCGCCGATTTCATTGTTAAAGGTACTGTGAGTCGGACAAACGACGGTGGTATGGTTTTTTTAAGAGAAAAGGGTCAAATAAGGCCTTCTACTATTATGAAATAGTCACATAAGGCCATGTACTCAATAAAGTGTCAAATAAGTACCTCTACTTGTAAAAAAAATCAAATGAGTCCTAATGGCCTATTTACAACCTCCTAATCCCGGTTTTAGCTTACATGTCGATTTTTTTGACTTGTATTTAAACCAATCTTAGTTAAATATTCGACGTATGCCGCATAATCTATTCTAAAAAAATGGTTAGAAGTACACTAAAACCGGGATTAAGAGGTGTTAAATAGGTCATTAGGACTCATTTGATTGCTTTTTACAAGTAGAGGTACTTATATGACACTTTATTGAGTACATGACCTTATGTGATTATTTTATAATAGTAGAAGGCCTTATTTGACCCTTTTTTTTTTAAATAAATGAGAAGAATTGAAGAAGGAAAGTAAAAAAGAAAAAAAAATCTTCTCAAATAAATGAAAATACACCGGGATATGGAGGAGGATTGAGCGCCCTTGGATGACCCTCTGCCGCCGACCTGCCGTGCTGCGTCCTCTTTTTTCTACTCCATGGGTGGAGTATTTTGTTACGAAGGACCCATGGGTGGAGGTAGGAATGGGCCAATCTAGGCCATGGCATACCCCAAATTTTAAAATGGCTTAATTTTTAAGGTAAAAAATTTTGTGTAATTTTTTTTCTAAAAATATTCTTTGTACCGGCCTAGTCTGGTCTAGTGTCCTGGCTCTGCCCCTGGAAGGACCTAATTGCTACAACGGGAAAGATGGAAGACTTGCATCACCAAAAATGGTCCAAGTGGGTTCCCACGCAAACATGGTAACCGGGAACCTAGTTGATGACCGGTTAAACATCTAATTTGAGAGTTTTTTCAAAGTTGAGGGGCTTAATTGAACGATTATTAAGTATGAGAATTTAATTGACTTTTTTGCTATAGTAGAAGGACTTATTAAGTGACTTTATGTCCTTGTTTGGATATCGGCGGAGTAGGCTAAACCGTCAACTTTTTAGAAACCAAAACGCTGCTCTTTGTAGCGGTTTGGTGTGAAACCACCAAAAACAAAACGGAACCTATATCTTTTCTTTGAGTTTTTTTCCGTATTAATGTTAATTAAATAATTAATTACAAAATTAGTGTTGGGTTAAAAGTATTTACCAATATACTGCTGGGTTAACCAGGGTCGGGGTAAGTCGCCCAACCGTTGGGCGACTTTCTCTTTAAGTAAAAAACGGGGGTCGGTTAAGCAAGACAGAACACTTCATCCCCAAATTCAAAGCAGCAGCAGAGAGCGACCAAGGACGAAGGACGAAGGACGAACGACGACCGAGGCTTTCACGACTCCGGCGAACCTCCATCTTCGGCGACCCCACTCCGGCAAACCTCCATCTTCATCTTCAACACTCTTTCTTCTTTCTTCTAGGTAAATCAAACTCTATTTCATCTCATTTTGAACTTAGGGTTTTGAATGTTCACATGTTCGAATTTTTGGATTATGAATTGATTGTGAATTCAGTTCTTGTGAAATGTGGATATGTATGAAATGTTGAAATTTGATTTTAAATTGATTGTAAATTTGAATGTGTATTTTGACATTTGGGCATTTGGGTAGACTTGAATGTAGCCAAATTTGGGTATTGAAAGGTAGACTTGAATGTACATATCATAATTTGGGTAGTTTCATATTGAAATGTGAATTGTTTTTCAATTTTGACTTTTGGATATAGTACAATTTTGGTAGCTATTTTTATATTGAAAATTTGAATGTGTATAAAGTGTGTATATTGATGCCTACTCATGAATGTTGGACAATGAATTGTTATTAGAATATGGATTTCTCAAGCTTCTCAATCATATGTCATTGGGGAGGGAATTATTATGAGGATGCTGGGCAAATATGCATTGAAGGTGGTAGAACCAGCTTTGTCATGGTTTCTCGTGGCGCATGCATGCTGGAGATCCTTCAAAAAATACATGCAGCCACAATGATTCATCCTAGCCGTTCTTTGCGGTTGAAAATGAAATTTCCCATGAACGGGGGAAAGTACATGCTCATGCCCCTCATTGATGAGCTAGCTATAACAAATATGTGGGGCATAACTCAGATGGAGGATATGTCGACGCTTGAGATATACATTGAGGAATCATGTGACGCTTATGGTACTCAATCAACATCAAATGCTGTCGTATCTACGCATGATGTCAATGCAGGGGTGAATGCAGGGAACTCCTCAAAGGCTCCTGTACTGGACATGGTTATACAGGAAGATGGTAGGTATGTGCACAACGGTGCATCATTTGTGGATGGGCAGGGAAGTGATGATGATGCTGACGAGAACATCAATGGTGATGACATGACAGAATCTGATGAAGATGATGGTCATACTGTCACGGCAACTGCCCCGTCTAGCCACTTTACTAGAATGTATGATCTCCCTGAAGGCTTTACTGATGCGTGGATGAGTGGATGAGTGGATCAGGTGAGAAAAGGTTTACCCCTGACGGTGAGTTTGAGGTCGGTCAACAGTTTGACAACAAAGAACAAGTCATCAATATGGTGAGCTTGTATTCTATCAAACGGAACCAATTTTATCGGGTCATAGAGTCCGATAAACACAAGTGGGTGGCACAATGCAAAAGGAAGAAAGAATGTGATTGCCTCTGGAGAATACGCGCCACAAAGAACAAAGGCAACCTTGACACCTTCACAATTGTGCGTTATCCTGGACCTCATTCTGCTACGTGCGTTGGCAACACCGACACTACAGATCACGTGGCTTTGACTTCAGATTTCATCTCTAAAGATGTGATAGACATTGTTCGCACTGATCCTTCTCTTAAAGTGCATACTATCATTGAGATGTTGAAGGAAAAATATGGGTATACGGTATCATACCGGAGAACATGGATGGGGAAGCAAAAGGCCATTGCAGAAATATTTGGCGGTTGAGAGAAGTCATATTCTGAATTGCCCCGTTTCATGACAGCGCTCCAACATTCAAATCCTGGAACTATTGTTCAGTGGTACCCACCCCCCAATACTCTCACAGTTTATATGCAGTTTCAAAGAGTTTTTTGGGCATTCAAGGCATCAATACATGGTTTTAAGCATTGTCGACCCATACTTACTACTGATGGCACACACTTGTATGGAAAGTACAAGGGTACATTGCTCGTGGCCATGGGTTGTGATGTGAACAACCAAATATTTCCAGTCGCCTTTGCAGTTGTGGAATCTGAGAATGGAGATAGTTGGCCATGGTTTATGGCATGTATTAGGCAGTTTGTGACTAACAGGGAGTTGTGTGTCATTTCAGATAGACATGGAGGTATTGTCAGGGCAATGAATGAGGTGGGCAGTACTTGGGAGGAGCCTTATGCGCATCATAGGCTATGCATCCGCCATCTTGCATCAAATGTGCACACTCATTTCAAAGACATTCATCTAAAAAATCTTTTTGTCTGGACCGCACGACAATATCAGAAAAAGAAATTTGATGGTGGGTTCAAGAAGATAGGTGAAATGAGTTTGGAGGCACGACACTTTTTTGCCAACATTCCTCCGGAAATGTGGTCACTGCACCACGATGGCGGGTACAGATACGTTACCATCACTTCAAATCTGGCAGAGGTTTTCAATAGCGTCATGAAAAATGCTAGATATTTGCCCATCACCGCCTTGGTCCAGGTGTCTTTTTACCGGGTTAATGCATATTTTGTTAATAGGCGTGAAACAAGTAAATTGAGGCTCACACAAGGCCACGTGTACTCCCCACACATCACAGACTTAATTGAAAAAAATAGAGAGAAGGCAAAGCATCAAAGTGTCACTCCATTTGATTTAGGCCGAGGTATATTTCAGGTGGAAACCGGTTGTGGTGGCCGAACGTTGGGAAAAGGTGGGAGAAAACAAACTGTCCATCTACAACGGAAAACTTGCACTTGTAAAAAGATGGAGATATATAAGATTCCATGCTCCCATGTGTTAGCCGTGTGTAGACAACGTAGTTTGTCTTATGCTCCATTTGTGGATAAGTTTTTCTCATCTGACCAATACGCCGCCACTTATCATAGAGTATTCAAACCAATTCCTGATCGTGATTATTGGCCTACTTACAATGGACCCGAAATCGTGCACGATCCATCCATGATTCGGGCTAAGGGAAGACCAAAGTCGACACGTATTAAGAATGAGATGGATGAAGGTCCATGAGGAACGGTTAGATGTGGAAAATGCCACCAAACGGGCCATAATAGAGCCACATGTGCGAAGAGATCGTCTAGACACGAGGGGGGGGTCCGGTGGGTAAGGTTCTATTTAGAGGCAATCACAAATCATGTTTTCGTTGCAGGAAAAATAATAATATCCATATTAATGATACTGGGCGAGGACCACATCATGCACGGGGCGAGGACCCTCTAGGCCGTCGGTATGTTTTCAATCGTATGTATTTATGTGAGTGTATGTTGAGTGTAAATTCATTAATAATATCCATATTAATGATACTGTTACATGAATGCGTAGATGGCTATATGCTGGTCTATCTCGCATGTCATCCGCTACTGGGCTCGGTGTGTACAGGGATGCATTTGATCGGATGTCTGAGGACCAGGTATGGTGTGGGTAGTATAACATTAACTATAATATGTATAGACAATCTCCTAATTTTGTATCTTTATGAAACAGATTACATGGATGCCGTTTACACCTGAGATGTTAGCAGAGTTGCCCCCAGCTGGACGAGAGCATACTCACATATGGCGAGCACGTGTGCCGTTGATATGTTTCGACATTGTTGAGCTTCATTTGCCAGATAGAGTCTTGCGACAGTTTGGGTTTGAGCAGGTCGTTCCACGGCCTATCGACACTTATGTTGAGCTGCATAGGCTGGATAGGCGGGGGAAGCATACAGAGGATTGGGCACTCAGACATGTCCGATACGTGACTATGTGGGAAAGGAGAGCTGAGCTAGTTGTGGCTGGGACACCGACATATGTGCCATCTGTTTCAGGAGACTACATGGGATGGTATTACAGCATCACTCGGTTGTTTGTGTCTCCTTCGTTCAGACTCCGTACTCATCATTATCAGCATAGCTCCTTGGCTTTTCATCTTACGGTGAGTATATTAGTAATTAGTAAAGTAAGTCATTTCATTTATTTAATATTTGTATGTATTTCAATGTAAATGTAATTGTGTTTCTTATTTCAGACACATCAGCAGGCTACTGCCACAGTGACTGATAGTCATGATGTGGACATGTATGGAGAGGCTCTGACAGGCATTGCGTCCTTGTGTTCAGATGTGTTGGGGCGAGTCGACTACTACCATCTTATACACATGCCACCATCTCAGGAGATGCCATCCACGTCTAGTGCAACGGCGGCTTCATCATCCCAGACGCAGCATGAGAGAGTGGTTCTTCAACCACGACAACGGCGTAGGCGTAGACATGAGCAGCAACATCTCCATGACGAAGCTGACGATGGGAACATGTAGTTTGGCTTTTGTATTGTAGTTTTTCTTATGCAGTAGATGTTGTAGGAACAATTTACAACATTTGACGTATTTTCTCTTGTAAAGTGTTGTATGTTGTCTTGATGTGTTCGAGTATGAATATTAGATAATTAGTTGTTATGAATATTGGATGATTGTACTGTGTTATACCGGTTATGAATGTAAGGTTTTGTATTTCATTTGTAAAGGATATTTTCAAGGTGTTTTTTATGTTGTTGAGAGTAGGTGTTATGTATGTGATTGTGAAGACGTGTGTTGTATGTTTTATAATGTGTTGTATATGGCTCGTAACACTTAAACAGGAGAAGAGAGACCTTATTTATAGCAAACAGATGAATCCAGGTTGAACTGGGGCGAAAAAACTGCTGAAATGCAGTTTTCGGACCTAGGCACGATCATGCGTCCCAGGGTACGCACGATCGTGCGTGGCTGGCAGTAGCTGCTCGCCTTGAATCATATTTCAGGGGTAAGTCGCCCAACCGTTGGGCGACTTATAAGTCGCCAAACCGTTTAGCGACTTATAAGTCGCTCAACCGTTGGGCGACTTACCCCTGACCGTGGTTAATCCCAGCAGTATATTGGTAAATACTTTTTTACCAGCATTATTTTCGTAATTAATTAATTAATTAACATTAATTCGAAAAAAACTCCTTTTCTTTCAGCACAACAAACATTATGTGCCTCGCCCATGGGGTCCTTCCCATTCAACTCTTTCATTTTGTCCTTCCTTTACGTTTTCTTTTCTTATTATCACGTTCTAATGTTCTATTGATCCAATTGCATTTTAAAAAACTCCGGTACCTTTTTAAAAAACGGGGTATCGTACCTACCATTCATTTGATTGGACCACATCACTTTATCATTTTTAATTTACATTTAAATAATTCAACTGCTACATTCTAATTGATCCATATGAACAAAAGTATGGTAGACCATAGAAATCTTCCTTAATTTTAATGCCAAACCCAGCCAGGTTATGCGAATGAAGACATAAACTTCTCACATTTCAAGTTCTGCCTTCTTAATTTCGATCTAATTACGTACAATTCTTAATCATTAATCAATTATTGATTGATTCAATAATAATATATACTCGATCAAATAAATATTCAAGTACGATACACTTTTATGTTATAGTTGAAATATACTTGAATAGATTAATTGGTAATCAAAGTTTTCACGTATTATTGGCTAAAAAAATTAACACTACAAAAAATACAAGATTGACAAGGATTGATTGATGATTTTGAGCTAAATTGTTCGTGTCAAAATGTTTTTGACACATATTTGACATATCTTTGTCGAATCCTCGATGAATTTTGATGAATCCATCCCAAAAATCTCACCCAGTCCCGTGTTTTTTGGTAGGGTAAAAAGATTGTATGTTTCTCGCAAAGATGGAGTTGTTAAATGCTAACTACAAGAAGAATAATTCGCCACTAGGTGGATGTTTTGAAACGAGTTGACTTGTTTGACAATTCTACAAAAATGCATATAATGAAGACCTTCTTATATCGTATTTCAATATTCTACGAAAACTGAAGAACCGGACAAACGCAGCTTCAAATACATTTTAGTTCACTAGTGAACGTAGCCACGTAGGTACTTAGCTTTGTTTGTTCTAATTTTATTGATCAACATAATTTGTTTGCTCGCTGATTTCGAGTTTCAAGTTTTTATCATATCCCAGTTCAACTTTGTCACTTACAATATATAGAACTTTCGATGTTACGATATGATGAGTGTACGTGAATAATTAAAGCATTAATAGTAATCTATATATATTTTGTTGGAGAATGATTGTCTTTTATTATTTGTGAAACATTGTAAACTGTCATACTTAAAGCTTTAATTTTAAGGAGAGGATATGTTTCAAATGAACATAATTGATATTGACATTCCACTTCAATCATGATTAATAATATTATACCTATAATACCATTTTTAGTACTGAAAAATGCTATGTGTACATTAGATGTACACAATTTGTACACCATATAAAAGGCCAAAATTAAATTTTTTACCCCCCTCCCCCAGCTCTCTTCCGCACGTGTGAACCTCTTCTCAAACCTCCCGCCACTCCACTTCCTTTCTTCTTTGCCGTTTCTTCTCGTTCTGTGTGCATATCTCCCCCCACGGTTGTCTTCTTCTTCGCCTCTCCACTCCCATCCCCTGAAGTCGTCTCGTATCGCACACACCATCCTCATCGCGAACCATCCCCGGTGTCCTGGCGTGACTGCGAAACCCGGCGCCCCCCTGAAGAACCCACCAGCGAAATGGTTCGAACGTCACTGTCATCGTTGGCTGAGGCTTCAAATAGAAGGTAATATCCTCTTCTTGAACACATTTCTGAGTAGTATTCTTGATTTTGAGCCCCTATTCTGTGGTTGGTGCCTCTAGTTTTTTTTATATAAATTCATTATGGCATTTCGAAAGTATACGCTTGAACAATGAGTTTCATGAAGTGAGAAGCACACTGTAATGGTGGTTTGGGAACCCTAAGGGGCCGGATTGTAGGATTTTTAATTTGTTTGGGGGATGGACTGATAATGTCTGTGGCCAGACGGTTTAGGTTATGCAATTCATTATGATTGAAGTTGTTTTCTGATTTTACATTTGATTTCATTTGTCCGTAGTTTGTGATGTGTTGTTTGTGTTCCTTGATAATAAATAATTTTGTGTAATCAGTACGGTATTCTTGAAGTATATGCTTAAATTATTCAATTTGCTCAACATAGAAGGGGTTTCGGTATCTTAAGGGGCCATTATTTTGGATTTTGAACATGGGGTGTTGAATTGAATCTGTTGTAAGTCATGATTGTGTAGATATATGACTTCATTTGTGTTATTTGTAGGAAAAAGCATGAACTCATGGTTCCCGTTAAGTCCCATTTCCCGGCACAGTATTCCCAGTGCACTTTTTTTGGGAAATTGGGTGACTTGCTGGATTCCATGCCCCTCGATCAAAGGGAGGAGTTCAAAAAGCTTCCATGGGGTCATTTTGCTAAACCTCCAGAATTGCAATTTTCTGGCCAGATTGTGCATTTGCTGTTGTTGCGGCTGTTTAAGCAACAACTTGAGGATGAGCTTTGATTTTCAATAAGAGGGAAGATCTTTAAGTTCACTTTTAAAGATTTCTGTGAAATAACAAACCTGCCCGCGTACACCACCAGACTGAGATTTGTTAAAAAAAGGAGAAAGGTAGTGTGGCTGATATATTCTATAAAGGAAAGAAGCGTGTGACTTACCAAGATCTGAAGGAAACAATGGTGGCATTGAATCCAAAGAGGAGGATTGAGCCGTTAGCATTTTTGAAGTTCGTTTCCCTTTTCGTCATTGATGGTGTGTTGCTTACCAAAGACCACAGTACAATGATCAATGCTGATCATTTTGATTGGGTTGAAGACTTTGAGAACTTCAAAAAGTATCCTTGGGCACTCGAGTCTTATAAGCTTATGGTGGCCAACATGAAGTCGTTGATGCGTGGTCAACCGGAGAAGTTTGAAGCTTCATTAGCTAAGAAGCCTGACTACAAGAATGCTAAGTTCACTGTTTGGTCCTTACCCCAAGTCTTGCAGGTTCGCTTTAACTTGGTTTGTGTGTTATTAGAATTGTCTGTGTAAAAATCTGAAATTGTCTGTGGCCGTATGAGAAAATGTCTTTAACTTGCTTTAACCAAGAATTTCTTTGGTTGTTTCACAGGTGTGGGCGTATGAGAAAATCCCAGGACTTGCAGGGAAATGCGGCCAAAAAGTGAAATCTGAAAAAGCTAGCATTTTGAACTGGAAAGCTGTTGGGTTTTTCCACTATTCTTCTTTGAAGGAACTAGTATTTACCGACGAGCCTTTACAAGAAAGTGTAATAACCATTTTGGCATAATATGCATGAACCATTTTTACAGATTCAACTGTAATAATTTGAATTTATACTGCAGGATGATGACAATGATGGAGAGGAAGATGGTGAAGAAGAATCTGACGAAGAAGATGAAAGCCAAGAAGATGATGGAGATGATGGGGCTGCTGATGTGGACGTCAAACTTTTTAAGAAATTGAAGGTCATGGAAGAACTTGCACATGTAAGGAATGACATGGACAAGCTCAGGACAAGTGTTACAGTGGTTCAATCCACACTTGATGAGGTGAAAGGCATGTTATGTAAGCTGATGGATGTGGTTGGGCATGGCAAACAGGAAGCTGCCACTGAAGAGAAGGTATGAATTAAAAAATGGACGTGCATGTTACTAGTTTTGTCTGTGAAGTAACTGTCTATGTGCATCAATTTTATTTTCTGTGTTGTTACATGTAACTGTCTACGCAATTATTTAATGTGTTCACGAAACAGGAAGTCACCAATAAGGAGAAAGAGAAGCATGATTCTGTTCAACATACACAATGTAGAGAGCATGACATTCTGGATGAGGCCACTCAAAAGAAGGTATGGTTGCCTAATGTCTGTATACGCTTATGTAAATGTCTGTGTACTTGGTTCATAATGTATGACAAACTACTAAGATTTTGATGTCGTCGTGCTTCACAGTCTGAGAAAGCGGATGAAGCCCAATGTGGAGAGCCTAATTTCCCGCATGAATTCATTGAACACAATGAGGGAACCGAGCATGGCACTCCGGTAGTGGTAAATGAAGATAAGGTATGATTGTCTTTTGTTTGTGCACCACACTTAAAGTGTCTGTGAAGTAAGCTGTAAATGTCTGTACATTTACAGGAAATGTATGTGTGCTTACTTCACAGTGCATGTGAAAGTGTAAATAATTTGAGATGTTCGTGGTTTACAGGCTGAGGAAGACAATGTAGGAAGCGAGCATGGCACTCCGGTAGTGGTAAATGAAGTAAGGTATGATTGCCTTATGTTTGTGCACCGCATTTAAAGTGTCTGTGCAGTAAGCTGTAAATGTCTGCACAGAATTTTGTAAATGTATGTGTGCTTAGTTCACACTGTATGTGAAAGTGTAAATAATTTGAGTTGCTCGTGGTTTACAGGCTGAGGAAGACAATGAGGGAAGTGAGCATGGCACTCCGGACGTGGTAACTGCAGATAAGGTATGATTGCCAAAACTAACGTTCCAATGTTTTGTCATTTTGTAATTGTCTGTGAAATTTTTGACATTTTGTCCCCAATTAAGCATGACTCTGATGAAGATCAGCAGGGAAGTGAGGCCCTAATGGCACTTGTGGTCACCGGTGAAAAGGTACGCTTGCTTTGCAATTAAGTGTGCAGAAAGGTGATTTGGAATGTGTATGTACTTACATGTGATTGTTTTTTTGAAGGAGAAAGATGTTGAAGTTGTTGACCGCAGTGTTCCCGCATTGCCTAAATCAACCCTCATAAGCTTTCTTTTTGGAAGAAGTTAGTGCATAATAAATTGACATAGTAATTGTTTGGACCACTCATTAATGTGAACTAACATTGACTATTTCACAGTTGAAAGACGTGGATATGGTCTTAGGAGATTGTGAGTCACCACTGCCTAAGGTTAAGTTGTTATCAGTATGTTTACTTTCAAGTGTGTGTGGCAAACATTGGGGTTACTGTCTCGTGCACATGTGTAAACATCTATTTTATTTCAATTTCGTAGGATGATGCATTTTTGGATGCATCACTCACTGCCTCAACGCCTTTTGAAAATGTTGAATGAGAAGATGTGCTTCAAGATGAGGTTGAAATAACCAAAGCCCAACCTGCCATCTATGAAAGGAAAAAAAGAAAGAGGTTTGTCTCAAAGTATCATAGCAGCCCTTTCATGGATCCATGTGCTAAGCGGGTGAAGCGAATCGAAGTTGGAAGGGACACAAACATTTCAAAAGAAGATAAACTGTTGAATGAGCTCAAGACTTGGGCGGAAGCCCCTGCTACTGAGGAACCGGTGTGTGTGATGTTAGACATGCCAATCCATATGACTGTTGATAGAAAGTTCTTCTGTGACCTCATTGCTCCACAGGAATGGCTGAGCAGTATGGTAAGTTAAGTATATATCCATAAAGTAATTTTTACTAAGTGCCTGTGTGCACAGACATTTTAATCCTTAATTTCCTTAATTTGAACCAATTTCTTGCAGCACATTGATGCCCTAACCAACTTGTTGAGGAGCCAAAGATTTCAGGGTCAACAGTGTGAAATAATTTCCATGTTCTTCGTGGTAATCTCTAACATCCACATGTTATGGAGTGTAGTGTAGGTGTCTGCCATTAGTATTAAAGCAATTTGTGTCTATCATTGCTTAAATGCAGAATCAATTGAAAAAGAAGAGATTTGACAAGCCAGAAGATTGGAGTGGAGACAGATTCTTGAAACGTATTGACTGGCGTGGGTTGTCAAAGGTGTGGCTTGTTACATATACTGTGTTGTCCACATACAAGTAAGCCATGTTATTGCAATCCTACACAGACATCTTCAACTCATACTTTATTCATTCTCAGGTTTTAATTCCGTTGAATGTTGAAAATAAACACTGGATCTTGTGTGAGGTGAATTTGGAGGAGGTCGTGGTTAAAGTTTATGATTCCATGAAGACTTCCCGAAGTAAATGGTATGCATTTGATTTGTGTTCGAGGCTTCCTTATCTAGTACAAGAGATTCAACATGACCTCCCACGTCCCTTACACCTTAGACCATGGGAGGCAGTGGCTGTTGATGGGGTTCCACAACAAGGAATAGGGTAAAAAAGTATTGATAAATATTCTTTATTGTTATGGTGTTTGATTTCCGGTGGAATCGTATATGTATATATGACTTCATTATTACTTTTGTGCAGGAGTGGAGTATGCGGTGTTATGGTTATGGCATTTGCTGAACATTTGATGCACGACCTCCCCTTAACACCCGGGTGTGAGTACGACAACTGCCGCACAATACGAAACAACTTCGCAGTACGCCTATGGGGTTGCAGGAAGAAAGCGTAGAAGATTCTAGAAAAGTATGAGGGTTGTCCATATATGTATTTTTGTCCTTGTGAATGATGGGAAAACACTTAAACCAAAGTACTTATTTTTATTTGTAACAATTTGTCCATGATATGCCCGAAGTAGTTATATATATGCTTATGTTTTTGATGTAATCCCTAAACCAAACATATGTATATCATCTTCTGGTTTTGCAGTATATGATGGTAGAATATTGGATGTGAACATTCCAATATTTAAATCTTTCTAGCATTGCCAATTTGTGGATCTTGTGGTGATTCATATATTGTGACAATATGTGATAAGTTGTGACATTTAGAATATAGTTATGGCAAAGTATGTGACAAAATGTCATTGATTGTCATGATACAAAAATTGAGACATTACTAGCGTTGTAATTGCCTAAAACAAAGAAAGGTTCAAGCTTAAGTCATCATTATACATCCATTCTAAATTGGTGGCTGCAACATTTCTTGGTACTACCTCTTCAACGTTGCTTTGTCCGGCCACTTTCGATGATGCTTTCCCAGCTTGCTTTTTAGGCCTCCCCTGATATACATTGCAATAGTACATAATATGAGTGGACAGGAAATTTGAAGTTCCAGACTTTAAATGTCTGTGGCCCGACATTTTCCTCCAGGCTCACAGACATTTATGCCATGGGCAATCAATGGGTTGCAGTGGCTTAATGTCTGTGGCAGACATTTCTTTCCGGACTCACAGACATTTAGACCATGTGCATTGTAATTGTTCCAGTGGATAAATGTCTGTGGCCAGACATTTTATATCAGGCTCACAGATATTTATGCCATGGGCAATTTATTGGTTCCAGTGGATAAATGTCTGTGGCCAGACATTTTTCTCTAGCCTAACAGACATGTATACCTTGGGTATACGGTATAGGTTTCAGTGGCTTAATGTCTGTGGCCAGACATGTTGCTCTGGCCTCACAGACATGAATACCTTGGGTAAGGTATTGGTTCCAGTGGCTTAATGTCTGTGGCCAGACAAAGTAGCATGGTCTCACATGCATTTCACACTTTGGTGACCCAGGGGTTCCAGTGGGTTAATGTCTGTGACCAGACAATTTGATCCGGTTTGACAGACAAATGGATATATGTACCTTAGCTTTTTTCTTCCCCTTTTCAATAGGCCCTTTTTGCCTATTCTTTCTCGGAGCACCTTTACGTTTTGTCCTGTTTGGATCTTCAATAGGAACACTTGTTTGTCCGTTCACGCCCACGACTTGGATTGGCGGGGTGTTCGCTAATTGAGTCATAACTCTACAAATTGATGAACGAGCATTTGACCTGTTGCATTTTTCCAATTCACCTTCAAGCCATGTCAAGACGCGTTCATAATGTTCATCATCATCAGCCACACTATTCGCAAGTCTTTCAAATGTGGTGCATAACTTGTCAAACCGTTGTTGCTCTTTAGTCGTAATCCAACCATCAAGTAGAGACACCTAGCATCCTCCTGGAACTCTTTCTCTACTTTGCATTTCAACGCACGCCCGTATTGATCAACAAATTCCTTAAGACTTGTTTTAGAATGAACAAAGTCGTCAAAAAATGCGTTAATGCTTTCACTCCATTGGGTCGTTGACATCCCTGCCCAAAAAGTTGGCCTCAAGTAGCATGGCACCCACCGATGTCTTTCATTGTAAAGCACATGTAGTCATTCATGGTCATGAAGATGAAACCTGCACATTACAAACCATGAATATTACGATAGTTGTGATATTGAACATAAGTTGTAAAAAAAAAAAGCTTACCTTTGCAACATAGAACTCCCTAGGAGGACATCCATCTATACACTCAAGCCACGTTGTAAACAACCACACAAATGTGGCTGTGTCCTCGTTTGAAATTAAGCCACAACCGAACAAGATGGATTGCCCATGGTGGTTTACCCCTACAGAAGGTGCAAAGGGCATGTCGTACTTATTGGTGAGATAAGTTGTATCGAAAGTTATCACATCTCCAAAATCTCTATAAGCATACCGACATCGCTTGTCCGCCCAAAATACATTGCGAAGGCGAGATTCATCATCTACATCAAGGGCAAAGAAAAAACCGGGGCACTCCGCTTGCATTTTGTAAAAGAAACTTTGAATTGCAATGGCATCACCATTTCCTAAACGCAAGCGGCGAAACTTGTCAACGTAGTTCCTACAATCCTTTTCAATGAACGGTAAATTCTCATAACCGCCCGCTTCTACTACGGCAGAGGTGTAGGTTTTGTGAAGAGGAATTCCGGCAACCGCATTTATTGCAATTTTTCTCTTCGCGCTCATAGTCAATCTCCTATTGCAACGAAAGGCTCTAGTTTTGGTAAGACTCATAGGGTGGTTATGTTGTTCATGCACTTTCGAAATAACCCATGACCCGACATAGTCATACATTACTTTGATTCGGGCTTTGCAACCCATTGTACTAGTAGCTGCAGGCATCAAACAATTTGTTGACTTTGAAACTCTATTTCCAGCACGACCACATTCAATTAACATTCCTGTTACGTTTCCTTCTTTGTCTTTCGTTGAGCTCCTAATCCTAATGGGAAAACCTATACGTTTGGCGTAATTCTTATAATGATCATAGGCTTCATCTTTTCCCGCAAACAACATCCCAACTTCTACATGGACGTCTGGTGTACCACCATCTACATTAGTGTTATCCGGGTATGAGAGAACACATATATAAAAATTGATTATTAAAAATATAAACGTCTGTGGACAGGCAATAGCAAAATACATTTACTTTATTTCATCTGTGTGCACAAGCAATAGAATATCAACATTTACTACATCAAAAATACAATACGAATACAACACTTTTACTTCAAAATCATGGAGTGCCATTAATGAATGTTAGAGTATACAAATACAATGTCATTAAGTTCTACAGGCACTGAAAACACGAAATGCCTGTCCTCACAGACATTACGTTCCACGTACCTTCTTCATCATCAACCTCCAGAATCTGCTTTTCCTCTCCGTCGCCGACGTCTTTCGTACAGAGCTCACCTTCTTGTGTCGCCGGAGGTTCAGACACGGAGCCGCCTTCGTCTACTTTAGCTCCCATAAAATCGGCCATGTCATAACTACTGATGAAGGCCATCTCCTCAAGAGTATAATCCATTCCTCAAGTCTAAGTATACTTCCGCCGTTGAGATGTGAAGAGAACAGGAGGAAGAAGAAGCTTCAGTGAACAGTGGTTTTTTGCTGCGTTTGTTTGCGTGCGAAAATAAGCAACGGGAAGGGGGAGTGGGAGGGAAAGAAAGAGAGGAGAGAAGGTGGGGGTAAATGGAATGGTAATTTTTTGGGGGTTTTATATGATGTACAATATGTGTACATCTTGTGTACCCCAAGACAAATTGTTTAGTACTTGGCTTGTAATAAAGGGGAAAAAGTCACAATCTCATGTCTCCTCTCATAAACTTCATTTTTACAGTTAGTGACTTAATTAGTGGTGTAACCGGGCAATGTGTTGGGCTGAGTCGTAATAGAATTATACTCTTTCCGACATCCCGTCCCGCAAAATTGTTCTCACTTTTCCTTTTGGGTTATCCCAAAAAAAATTGTTCTCATTTCTTTTTTTAGAAAATTTTGTATGACTAATTTTCATTTACATTTTTCTTAATCAATCACAATCATACGTTTTCATTCTATTTTTATATTCTTAAACTTTGATCCAAGTCTAATAAATTTTACTCCGTATTCAATTTTTTTTACCTGCACACCAGTAGTTTTTATTAAACTTGAAGAGTGTCAGTCCGGCAGTGCACCATATATGTACTCCCCGAGGTCCTAGCTATGCCCAATTTACAAATTACCATGGACAATGCTTGATTGATGATAGGATTATTATCGAAAATGCTAAGTGTACATATATTGTACACAAATTGTACACTATATAAAAGTCTCTCAATTTATTTTTACCCTTTCTTTTCTTTGATTTACCTCTTCCCAGAATCCCACCCAACCCCTTTCTCTCTCTTTCTCTGCCCCTTTCTCGCATACCTACGACTCTTCTTCCCCTTCTCCTCCCAAACTTCTTTTCTTCATCTCTTTTTCTTGTTTGTCCACTATTTCCCCTTCTATCTTCTAATCAAGTTGCCTTATATAAGAATGTGATGAAGTATTCTCTCTATGATGTATAATTTTTCTCAAAAGTATTATTAATGAGGTAATAATATATTCCGATTTTTCTTATGCAACTTTTGGATTTATTTATTTTTCCGGATTTGTGTCTTATATCATTAAAATTTTGAGTATTTTGTTCTATTGTAAGATATTGTGGTGCTAATTATTGAAATTTCAGTCCAATTACTATTTTCCATTCTCTCAAAAAAATATTACATTCAATGCTCTTGACATGTTTGTTAAAATGACTCAATGGAAAATTTATTCAAATCCAAGACTTTTTTATCTATTTCTTTTGTTTGTTAGTTGTAGATTCTAATTTTCTGGTTATCAAGTCTAAATTAAATACACTGTTTTTTTTTTTTTTTTATGATTTGCTAGTTTAATATTTAAATTTATGTTTCTAATTGTTGTTGTGCTAAAGCTAAAACATCAAGTAATGAAAATAGAGGGTATTTTTTCCATGATTTCATGCACATCTTAGCATGGCGACACTTATACATTCATGGCAAAAAAATAGTGTAAGGTCCGTTAAAACATTGAGTTTAAAATAATTATGTCTTAGAACTTCATTTTTCGTGTATATGTGTGGATAATAATGGTATTCTGCACTTTGGAAGGAAGTATCACATAAATGTTTTTAGTATGCCCTTGAGTTTTTATTAATTAGTTGATTTGTTTTTCTTTTAATTTGCTTCACCACACGGAATAGAGTTTATTATGACATCAGGTCAAACTGAGACTCTCTTCAATGCTACGAAAGTCCTCTCTGCCTTCAACTTAATCAATGCATTATACAAGTTGTTTTAACTTAAGGCAAATTCAGGCTATAGTTTCATATTTATTTGACTTGTACTGCTTTACAAGAATGTAGAGTTGACTTCTTCAAGATCTATTGAGTAATCAATCCTCAAAAGAGTTATAAAATTTCTAGAGAAAGAGCTACTGAAAAGTCAAACTCCAAATATGCACTTCATTTTACTTATTCATATGCACTTCATTTTACTTATTCATTTCTTTCATGGTGTAATATAGTCATCTTTCACGCCCAACTAGCTGCAATGCATTTGCAGGGAATGATGATTCATTGTCTTATGCAAAACCTGAGCTATCTCACATCTCGAATAGTCCAGGATCAAATTGAGTCCCAAAGAAAGTCAAAGACTAAATGAAGACAGAAAAGTTGTCGATTAATATGGAGCATAGTTTGAATGTTAGTTGTGGAAAATTTTCAGCCTTAGCTTTGGTGTTGTAATGTTCTCAATTATTTTCCTTTGAATTCAATGTCATTTATGTATTAACTTTAATGAAAGTATCTATTGACTCTTGTATTAACATTTACAAGTATATAGAATGTAATAGTATTTAGACTTGCTTTTGTTATCAAAGATGTTTTTTTATTTGAAATAGACATTGATAAAATAAATGATTTAAAAATTAAGTAATTTGAAAGTTAAGAATGAGAGTACCAGATGACTTATTTTGTTTCCATTGGATTGTTGAGTGTACTATGTAGAATTGTTTGTGAATAAGTTATTGGCTCAATGGGCTAAGTGAAATTGTCTGTGAACCAGACATGAAATGTATGGTCATAGACAATAGTCACTAGAATGGATTATGAGAAAAGTGAAATTGTTTGTGAACCATATATGAAGTGTCTGGTCACAGACAATAGTCACTTGAACGGGCTATTTGGTTAAGTGAAGTTGTCTGTGAATCAGACATGAATTGTCTTCTCACAGACAATAGTCACTGGAACGGGATAATGAGCTAAGTCAAATTGTCTGTGAACTAGACATAAAATGTCTAGTCATACACAATAATCACAAGAATGGGCTAATGTGCATAGTGAGATTGTCTGTGAACCAGACATGAAATGTCTGGCCACAAGCATGGTAAGTAAGTACATAGAACACCTAGCACTTCCGTTGGCATTATATATAAGTAAGTAATACAAGAATAAATCATCTCATATATATCCTTTATTTTGAAACACAATGCTTGACTTTCAAATTGATTATTTTTTAGATGCCACTCCGTGTTTGGTTCATAGATAATTCAACTTAGCACATTATCCTATTTCAATGAGAATTGCATGTGGCTAGACATTTCATGTATGGTTCACAAACAGTTCCACTCAACGCATTAGCCGTTCCAGTGGTTATTGTCTGTGACCAGACACTTTATTTCTTGTTCACAGACAATTCAATTAAACATATTAGTCTATTTCTTCTTGGCACACACACCTATTCCTTCTTGGTTGGGGTATGTACGTAGTCCTTGAGTAAAGATAAAAATAATAATGAAGAGTTAACATTATTTAAACATGATTACCACCTAATATGATATTAAAACCAAACAAAAATTGAAGAGATAGGATTACAAAGCCAAAGTCTATTGGCAATCCCTAGAATGAGGACGTATCCTCTTACGATACAATAAATCAAAATAAAGGGGAAGCAAAACAGCAATATGCATGACCAATGTGTCAACAAACAGGGTCAAAATCTTATTACATGAAGAAAAAAACATTCCAACAAATGGATTTTCCTCTTTCCAAATAATGAATGCTCCGTAGAGGTAGGAAATTTGTCTCCTGCCCGTCTTTTGCGCTTGAAATGCCCATGAACTTTCATCCTTCCAATTCCATAGTAGGTGCTCCTCCTAATTTACATTTCCTAAGATTTTGCATCTCATCCTTCCTTAGTTGCACCTCAATAATGAATTAATGATTAATTAAGTCAGTACACAAATAGACAATTATGTATAATGACTTTTATTCATATCATATCAAACAAAAATTTAGTGCCAAAACTGATTGAATTGTTTGAGCAGAAGTCAGAATTCATATTCTCCTCTTGAATCAATTTCTGCATTCCCCTAACAATTCTCATAACACCTTGACCTCCAAAATTTCTTCTTTCACATCACAAAACCTTGTTTTGGCTTAAGTTGCTCAAAAAGATGCAAAAGTAAACGCAAGTCCTTAAATAAAACAAGCACCATTTTCCACACAAAAGTAAGACAAAAAAACACTACATAACCTAACACTAGAGATTCAAAATTAACAATTAAACATTATTAAAACTATTGTTAATTGAGTAAAAGAAACAAACAAGAAAAACAAGCACCATTTTCCACAAGAATGACATTTGGCTTAGAGCATATATATGAATGCAATGAATCAACTGTAACTCGTAACTTGAGACCAAAATAGAAGCCCATAAATCCATATTTGGCATTGACTATTCAAATTTTCACAAACTACATAATCAAGTGTACTCTACAAAAAAACACTATACAACCTAACAATAAAAAACAGTCAAATAGCATGCACCAAGCAACCCTTAAGTTGATCAAAGTCTACTACTTAGTGTGATTATTCTACTATATATAAGTAGGATAAACAAAATGAGTTGATTAGTGTTCCAAGTGAGTCTCTAATAAAAAAAGCTAATGATGTTCTCTATTGCATACTTATGAATATCCCCAAACTAAAATTTAAAATAATAAAATAAAATAGTCACTTAAAAATTACAGTACACTTTTATGGAACAAAAGAGTCAATTATTTAAGTTAAATAAAAACAAGGTTCTCTCAAGCTTGCATTTGAAAAAAAACAGAATATGAAACTCATTAAACACCAAGGAGCATTAACAAATTAAAAAAAGGAGAAAAAAATATTGAATTTGAACAAAAAGTTCATTTGGTCATTTCAACAAACACTTTATGGGCAAAACAAACTAGAGTATTTACACTAAGATTTTAAGAATTAACTCCTCATATCTCTTACAATAAAACAAAACAATCAATTGTTCAAGGTTAAAACATATATAATATTCATGAAATTAGGAAAAGTATATAAAACCCCCTAAAACGCACATGAAAAAATGGGAATAAATACTTACGATTAAGTTAAGGAGAAGAATTGAAATTGTTGTATATCGGTATATGACCATTTAAATGGCATATGAGGATTTAGTGGGAGAAGGATTCAAATTGATGTATAGATTATAGAGCTTCAAAATAAAGAAAAAGAAAGGAAGGAGAAGGAGTGACTACGATGGAAGAGCCCAGGAAAGGCGCAAAGAAGGAAAAGGGGGAGGGAGAGAGAAAAGGGGTAGAAAAATAAAAATGATATGGTAAAATCTAGAAGGTATTTATAGCGTGTACAATCTGTGTACATTTCATGTACCCTAAGCATGGTTGGGATTATTATACTAGCTCACACTTTGTCCAATGTTTCTCCAAAAAGGTTGAATCTTCAATCGCACAGCCCCATGCCCCAATCCGACATAGTACATGGGAGGTTATAAATCACTGGGTTCAATCAATTCTAACGATGGTAGACCTTATACCCGTGAGCACCAGAGGCCCAGCCTAGCATATAGGAGTTGTGACCTCCACACAGTCGCTGCAGGTTAATTTCAATCCTTGGTCATTTGTCCTCCAACGTTTCTACCGTTTTACTAGAGAGTTGAGCTACTGTGCAGGTAGCTCACACAACAGCATATACTAGTATCTTGTGGAATACTACGTATAATATTTTTAAACTGGAATAAGAACTTTTTAGTTTGGTAAGCTATTAACATGTGATGTGGTGATTTTTATAACTAAATAAACCTAAAAAATATTACTACAAATGACTGATAAATGTGATAATGATGTTTGATTGTTACGTGAATATAGACTCAATAGAATAACATGGTGATTGGTGAATAAGCTACGAAGAACTACGGTATCCTTAAAATTACAAACGAAAATTTACTACATATTGCATATCTAGTTTTAAATGAGAGTAAATTAAATATGTTTTAAAAAATTACCATTAGAGACAACTCAAATGGTTAAATGCCAGTGTTTAGAAATCAATTTTGAATAGAATATTGTACTTCATTAGTAGTAAAGAAAATATTACTGATATACTCGATCAAATAAATATTCGAGCACATTTTTATGTTATAGTTCAATACTTCAATAAAATTAGCATGATTGTATGTGTTAGATTGAGTTGGCTAGTTTGACAATTCTACATACAATCCCCGTCTAAATTAAAGAGGCATTGTTGATAGGCGTAGCTCAACTAACTCTAGATAGACATGAATTATCTGTCAGATTCTGATCAAAGTTCAATTTACCATTTCACCGGATGTTGGGGTCATAGATCGAGATGGGGTGACACAAACCCATATAAAGACTATTCCTTCTAGCTTATTTCAATGTTCTCTTTTTTTTATATAGGATATTTAACTCAAGAAGCTACGTTTTTTGAGTCTGCCATCCATAAGTCCATAACAACGCACCAACAATTTATGGTCCAAAGTTCGTTCGATCAACATTGGATTGTTAACTTTCTTTCAGTTGTACGTAGTAGATAGTATATGATAAAAATTATCACGGTGCATGTTAGCGAGTGACATAGAATCTAAGGAATACCTTGTCCATTTTAATTCAAATGTAAACAAATTAGAATGTTATACTTCGTATATAATACCTCTAGCTCTAACTGCTCTATCAATGAGCGTACGCACTTAAATTTGTTTTAATTTTATTGGACAACATAATTTGTTTTTGATCACTTACAGTAGAACTTTCGATGTTAATACGAAGAATGTGTAAAATTAAGATAGAAATAGTAATCTAAATTTTGTTGGGATCAGAATGATGATCTTTTATTATTAGTGAGTCATCGTAAACTGTAATACTTATAAAACATAAGTATATTTGTCTAAATAATAATAAAGCATATGTTGTTTCATACTTGAGCTCGAGTTCGAACCCGAACTTTCGAATTAATCGAACTTGTAACTTTTGAGTTGACGAACCAAAATTATTGAGCCGAATCGAGCTGTGTCAATATTTGTGAGTCAAGCTCGAGCCCGGATCGATAATTTAAGCTCGTTTGAGCCGCGCTCGAGCTGGAGCCTACCTAAACTCGGCTCGGCTCATAGCTATGTATAATTTAGGTCCAATTTGAGTTCAAAATAAAACTCTCTTCCTCCATAAAAGTATAAACGCTACAAAATTCTTATTTACCCAGTGAGTCAGAAGAAGGGGCATGGGGGCTAGGGTAATAGGACTGAAACTGCTTTCATAGAGTTTAGAATTCAAGATCTTCCATATGGGAGAGTGAGACGGTGCAAATTGAGTATGACCACTGTTGGAAATTTATTGAGAAATGGTGTTGAAGTGTTCAACATGAACATTTAGAAGAGATCTCTATACCCTTTAAAAGGAGAAAGACGGATGTTGAGCCGGTTAATACGTACAAATACTTGATGTATTGATTTGCCTTATTTTATTGAGAATTTACCCAAAATAGGGCTAAAAAGGTTTGGAAATTCCAAAATAGGACTGATATGTTTTTATTTCCAAAATAGGACTAATTAATGCCATGTTTTGGCAGTACCAGACTTCAAACGTGGCAGTATTTTCCAAACTTGGCAGTAGTTACTCCAATTTTGGGAATAAAAAACATGGCAGTCCTATTTTGGAATTTTCAAACTGTTTTAGTCCTATTTCGGGAACTTTCCCTATTTTATTACTATTAACTGCAGTAATAGTGATAGAATACTTAGACTATATTACATACAAATCACTTGTTCGGTGTTATTTTATCAGTAGCTTAAATACACCATACACCTTATTTTTATCTCAAAAGTTCTATCTTGTAACCCTGTTATTGTGATAAGGGAAGATAGATAGTAAACTTTTAGGAAAACGTATTTTATACGTGACTAGAAGTGATTTCTAGTCCAACCATATTTATACACTCTTATAATGAGAAAACTGTCAAATAGGTCCTCGAACTTTCATAAAAAAATCAATTAAGTCCTTGTATAGGAGATTCTGTCCGGATGTCACGATTTGGGGCGGTTCCCTGTGGAATTTTTTGATGAAATTTTTTGAGCATCTTATTCATCGAATCTAGTTTATCCATACCAAATTTCAGCTAAAAAATCAAGTGGGAACGCATTCAAATTAATTCGAGAACGCAAAAATTCGTAGTTATCTTCAAGAATTAATTTGAATGTGTTCCCGGTTGAATTTTTAGCTAAAATTTGGTATGAGTAAACTAGACTTGATGAATAAGATGCTAAAAAAAATTCATCAAAAAATTCCACCGGGAACAGCCCCAAATTGCGACGACCGGACAAAACCTCCTATAGAAGGACTTAATTGACCTTTTCATGAAAGTACGAGGACCTATTTGACAGTTTTCCCCTCTTTATAATTTACGTAGTGCTATTTTCATCCTCCTGTTTTAACAAAATAACAACCACTTCCCATAAGGTTGGGCTACAAAATTCATATATAATTTATATGTAGTGTGTGTAAACAAATAGCAAAATTTTCAATTAATGAAGTTCCATCTTAAAAATCAACTTATATTTTATATGTTCATTACGAAGATAGAATAATCTCCATAGATCGAATTGAAATAGTATTTATCACTTCTAGGTGCCAGTTTGTTAGTATGCGTTTTCTTCACATATGGAGGGTTTCTCCACACTTTATTATGTGAAATGTAGTTCAATATCTTGTGAGATAATGAAGTAGTTCATTTAAACTAAATTAAAAGTGAATTAGTTTCATCATTCTACCTTAGAGTATAGTTCATTACCTTGTAAGACAAAGAAGTAGTTCATTTAAACTAAATCCAAAGTGAATTAGTTTCATCATTCTAGCTTAGACTTTAATTCATTATCGTTGTACACCTGTAGTTATAGACTAATAAGTGGTCATTCATTTATTTTTTGTTTGTTCGTATTTAGGTGCATGTAATCCATTTGACCCGACGAGGTTTCGAGCATGGATGGCAATATCAGAGGAGAGGGTCTAGCTACCCCATCTGTGTTTAGGCTTTTTAAGAAATTGCTCTAAAGAAGTGATAAGTCCGTATTTAGACACGCATTTGATGCGTGTCCGGGTCGGATTATTTATAGTTTTCCTGGCTTTTTGGCGTTGCAAGTCTCAATTTTAGCTCAAGTTGTGATTATAGGCGTTAAAATGTTACATTAGATCATTAAAATGTTACAAAAAGCTAATGCAACACTTTTATGGACGTTACTTCAGGTCTCGTTACATAAAGTAATATGCAACACTTTTTCTCTTATTATGTAACACTAGATGAAAGTGTTGCATAAATATCTCAAATGCAACACTTTTTTGCAACACTATAATCAGCATTTTACGTAACACTTTTCAAATAAATGCAACACTTAATATATGACTTTAGGCAACACTTTTTAATATATATGTAACATATTTGCTATACTATTTTGCAACACTTATTATAATTCGTAACACTTTAATAAATACTTTATACAACATTTTATTTAAAATTGGCAACACTTCTCTAGATTTATATTAAACATTTTGTATCATATTTTTTATAATTTTTAACTACACGTATAGATATAGAACAACATTCTTGTAAGATGACATTTTATATATTACTTCGTATAATATTACCAGTATTAAAATATTCATAATCAAAATATGCGAGAAATATCCACTATATCATATGCGAGAAACAATATTTTGAAATTTGAATACATATCAAAGAATGTATAATAAACTAAAAAGTAACACTACCTAGATTGAAATCAAAATTAAAATATCGTAGATGACTTCTAATAGCAGCTAAAACTCCTCTTAGTGGTCGGAAACCAAATAAGCAGAGGACATGCAACTTTTATTTCTTCAACCCATTTGCCTTAGCAATGTCTTCTTTCTCATTTTCCACATCAGAGTGCTCATAATTGCAACCGCATCAGGAAGATTCCTTTAGCATCTTTGAAAATGAATAGCTGCAGCCATTTGGAATAATTAAAAGTTCAAATCTTCTCCTTAATAGCACTACAACACCTAAAAACAAGTTCCCGCTCACTGGAACTTTTCATCGCATCCGTTAGATTCAATAAGTTAAATCGACGACTTCGGCGCCTCCTATTCTCTCTGAATCCTTTCCTTTTTTTCTTCTTCCCTTTCCTTCTTTCTTCTTCCCTTTCCTTCTTTTCTTCTTCCCTTAATAATTCTATCATTGACAGAATATTAGCAAACATCCTCATTTGGTGTTATCAGACCAAAAATCTTCTCCTTAATAGCACTACAACACCTAAAAACAAGTTCCCGCTCACTGGAACTTTTCATCGCATCCGTTAGATTCAATAAGTTAAATCGACGACTTTGGCGCCTCCTATTCTCTCTGAATCCTTTCCTTCTTTTCTTCTTCCCTTTCCTTCTTTCTTCTTCCCTTTCCTTCTTTTCTTCTTCCCTTAATAATTCTATCATTGACAGAATATTAGCAAACATCCTCATTTGGTGTTATCAGACCAAAAATTGCTCCAAAAAGGAGATACTTATCTCCCCAAATTTGCCCGAAGTCATCCACCTGGAAATCATCCGAAAAAGGAGATGGTTATTCATCTAGCCGAAATCATGTACCTAGAGTCATCTGCCTCGAGAGATCATCTGAAAAGAAATCATCCGAAAAAGGTGAAGTTGCTTCCTTCTAAGTTCTTCTGCCGAAAGATTCAAACCGAGTTTGAGGTAATCTATTCTTCCTAATCATATAATCCATCTTTTATTTAAACTGATTTCCAAAATTTGTTAGTTTTTTCTTCTTTCTTCCATTATTCATATTTCTTTTATGTGTCAGTGACACCATTTTCTGTTTTAGTTTTCTGTAACTGGTTAATTGACCCTTCCTAATTCACTTTAACATAACTATTCTTTAGTGAGTAATCTAACCATGTTTGTTTCAGATTTAATGTATAGTTTCTTTTGTTGTGTCTACCATCTACAATATCATTTGCTTCATTTAAATTAGACTTTAGAATAGACTATTTGACTTGCTTATGTTTTTCATTTTCTTAGAAACACAAAGTTTTGACTAGCTTTATTTAGAAAAACTAAATTGGCTTTATATATGTAATATTAAAGTTTATTTTTTCTGTGTGCCCTTGGCTTTTCATCGGGCAATTAACTGTTCATCCACATCAGTGTTTCATTTTTTGTTCATTCTTGCATAATCTTCTCATGCTTTTCATGCATCCATCTTTATTCTTTGGTTCTTAATTTCATTCATCATAACCTATGCTTTGTTATATCCATTCTTTCAATTTTCCGATTTGATACATTTGAAATATCTCGGACTAATATTTAGTGATATGAGGTACTCAAAACATTGTACTAACTTAGATTATAGAATTAATTGATTCAATCTTGACAATTTATTGATTTCAACTCAATCCAGGTGTAGGCATTCTAAGTTTCTAACTAGAGATATACACTTCTCGGGGATTGAGATTAGTCGGGAAACTTTGTGGCCTCTTTGTGGGTAAATATATACTTCTTAAGCCTAGAGTTATTTTCTAGAGGAAGCCAGGACATTCCAATTTTAAACTAAATGTGGCTGTGGTGCAGAGGGTATGGAGATTCTGGGAGTCCTATTACTATGAGATCGCAATGGCTCATTTGGTGGTGCCGCTACCTTTCCGTCAATGCAGCCTTGAACATTTGAATATAAAAAAAGAACTCTTTGCTATATGGGAAGAAATAATGTGGCGCTATCAACACAGTTTTCAAAGGGTTGAAATTTATATTTTTGACATTGCTAATAGAAACCATGCTTTACTCACAACTTCAGCCCAGAAATGAAGGAGATAATAGCTAAAGCACAATATATTGCATTCCAAGCAAATAGGATGATCATCTTTTTGGATCAAACGGTCCCATGCACTCTCATATTAACATGCTCAGGACCGTTTTTTAGGGGGTTCAATAGGTTATCCGGAACAGGGCCCCCGAATTTATGGGGCCCCAAAATTTTAAATTTCTTTTAGTATTATAGAGTACGGAGTAATATTATATAGTAATATTAATCAGTACAATACAATTAGTAAGGAAGAAAAATATAGATGCGTGTTTTTTCGTTGGTCCTTTTACTCTTTTTAGTTCTTTTTAATGAGTATTCAATTGATTTGAGTATAAGTATTTGGATTGATATTTTTTTTAAAAAAAAAGAATATTAATTTGGGGCCTCGATTTTACATTTAGAACCGGGGCCTCCAAATTCATTAGACGGCCCTGAACATGCTATGAAGCTGCAAGTTAGCACACGAAGTCCTAGGGGTATGATGTAAGAGGCGGCTAATACTCTATACGTTTTTATAGTTTCCAAGTGTTTTTTATTCTCTCTAACATTAAAATATTGATAAGCAGCAGTTTTGATGGTCCCGGATAGAGGTAAAAGTCTAGAGGGGGGGGTGAATAGACTTTTAAATCTTTTTCAACTTTGTGAAGTTTTTCCCTCTAGATGAGTTGATCTATAATCTTTTAAGAGATTAATAGATGCACAGCGGAAGTCTTTAACCTCTTTATACTTGGTGTGAGACAACTTTCTAGTTTAGATGATGTTTAGACTGGTGACAAGAGGAAGTAGGCTTGGCAGTAGACTGGTGAGCAGATAACTGCTTAGTCTACTGCTGCACAGGCAGTTTGCTGACTGGCAGGCAACTGCTGAGTTAGCAGTCGACTGGTGGGCAGGTTGCTGCTGAGGCAACTGTTAAGAACAGGATGACTCTTGGATGGCTTTTTGTTCTGGCTTGTTATGGCGTTCGGAAAGACACATATAAATGGGCAGTGGGCTCAGCAGGAGGGTGAAGTCCAGGGTACTGCTGAGGCACCTTCTGAGTGAAAGATAGCTTCTAGTGGAAAACACTCTCAAGGAGAGTGAGTTATTAAGCAGTAGGCTAAGCAGTACAGTCGATGAAGACTACTGCTTAGGATGCTGCTGGCAAACTACAATCCTTTAGTGAGATGTGTTTGGTGTGTGCTTCTGTATGTATGAAAGTAAATCAACACACGATGTATCCTGGTTCAGAGGTGGTGTAATCCTCCTACATCCAGTCCCACCCTATTTCAGATGGATTTCCACTAAAGTATTCAGCCCAATACAATTAGTGCCAATCTAGCCTTGACAACTCTGGCCTAGATTGAAGGTTTTTCACGATGAGTATAACACCACTCAAAGTTACTCAGTCCTTAGACTTTTCTCAATTGATCCAGTGGGGATCAAAAGGTACTCTATCTATCTAACCACACTTTAGGATCCGAACAACTGTTCTCCTAAGTGTTTACAACAACTTGTTTTGATTCACGAAGTGTCTAGCCGCCAACTAAAACCTAAGCTCTATAAATGTTACAATGAATGATCTAGTCTAAGAGCTTAGTGAAGCATGAGTCAAAGCAGAGTGTTCAAGCACTTTTTCTTTTGCTGGATATGCGTAGTGTAATGACTGAACCACTTGCTTTGAACTCAATGACTTGCCTTTGATCTCATGCTTCTGCCTATTTTTATAGGCATCTCCGGTAGATTAATCTCCTCCGTTGGTTAAGAGGATTTAATCCTAGACGTCCAAAGTATTGTACTTGCGTCTTCTTGTGTTGGAGCAGGATAAGGATTTGTCTTTTGAAGACCACTTGCTTTGTACGAAGATAGCACCCATACCTTAGGCCTTCTTATCGCTGCATGCCTATTCTGAAACTCTTCACTATTCACTTAATCAGATGTCTTCTCTCCTCTTGCGTTCTGAGTGTTTTGGCCTTGTCTTGCAACTACACTTGTAAAGCTGAGTGCGTGAACCTGCTCAATTTTGTGTAGTGAAGTAGTAAAATGTGTGACTTAGAATATTTTGTATCAAATAAGTTTTGTACTGGTAGGATCTTTGAAATATCCTATTAAGGTAATAAGATTACCTTATTGCATTTTGTTCTTTCCAGTACAATTTATTTGTTACAAATTTCACAGTAAAATTTGTCACTTATTTTACTAATCACTTTCTTTCTTTAAGTGACATGATTAAACTTATGTACCAAATTAAAGCTATACTGGTTGGATCTAAATATCCATGTAAGGTAAATAATTTTCACCTTATTGCATTTTATCGTTCCAGTATGTTTAATCTGATACATAGTTTGTACATTGGAAGTCTTGTCACTTTTAAGTACTTGTGAAGTTTAGCAGGTATTGTGGACAACTTAACTGGTAGGATAACAAATCCTATTAGGGTAAAAGTTATTACCTTATTGCATTTTATGTTCCAGTTAGTTGTTCACTATTCTTGTTCACTTTGATTTATCTATATATCAAATAACACTTTACTGGTTGGATTTAAATATCCAATTTCAAGATAAAGACAACTTTACCTTATTTCATTTTGAATCCCAGTGTGTTCTTTTTGTTATATAGAATTTACATTGTTATTTGTTGTAGTGAACAGAATATCAAGAACTCTTCTTCTGAGTGTATGGTTTATCTAGTATTTCGAACATGATAAGCTAAATATTTAACTGGTAGGATATCAACTCCTATTAAGGTAAAATTACCTTATTGCATTTTGTTTTCCAGTTAAAATAGATAGTTTATTTGTGCGAGATGTTATTGTGTGTAACAAATAAATTTAACTGGTTGGATTTATACAATATCCTTTTGAGGCAATACAATATTGCCTTATTGCATTTTATGGTTTTCCAGTTATATTTATTTGTTAACCGTCCTAAAAGGAGCACGACACATCAGATAACTTTCTTAGTACTAGACAACTGCCAGATGTTACAAAAGAGGATAACCAAGACTCCTATAATACTACAATAGAGAGGGGATAACAAAAGCTTTTGGCATCATCAAAAACAGTTCATCAAAATCTGGGGTCTAACAATTTCCCCCTTTTGTGATGATGCCAAAAGAAGAGTCCTAATCACTAAGACTCTCTTTCCCCCTCTTTTGGTAGCATCAACCTTCTACTCTTGAAGCTGCCTGTCAGATGATTCTCCATGGAAGAGTCTTCTTTTCTTCACAGCATTGATTTTAGCCAGCTTTTCTTCGAAGACTCTATTGATGAGGTCCTCAGAGAGGGCGTCACCAATAGAGTGTGTCTGGAGCCAGCTAAGTGCAAACTCTTCCTCAGTTTTGATGGTCTGTGGAGCCATCAGGAGTATGTTAATTGGAGCGAGTCTCCATGCTCTCCAGTTTAGGACTCTCTGTTTTTCTGAGTAGAGAGAATCCCTTCTATGACCATTAAGTAGGAATGTTTCAAGATTACTCATGAAATCATTCCTTAATTGGGTTGTGGGATCGTTTTGTGTAGGAGGAGCTAAGGAGAGGTCGAGATTGAGTCTCTGGTATGACATTTTGAGGAAGGCTGAGAGTGTTTGTTCGAAGAAGATGATTGTTGATTTGTGAGGATTTAGAGAATAGACGAGTCTATTTATACACACATGCATTGTTTAGTATTCCTTGATGAGAGTTTCGAAGCTTATTAATGGGATTGCGGCTTTGTTCTTTTCTAGATTACGGATGTAACATAGATTGAAGAGAAGATTTTGATTGGGTGAGTTCACCGTTTTATGAAGAAGCAATTAATGTTCAGCTTGATCTCCAAGTGTCATGTTTGAACGTTGCATGTAGATGTAAATTCCTTTTGCTTTTGGTAGGGTGACATGTGTATCAATGTGCTCTTGATTCTGAACACGTATTTCACACATATGACTGATGATGATTTGAGAGTTCAGAAGAATACCTGTAATATTTCTCAATGTTTTAAGGAGACGATTTTTATCTTTGACAATGCTGCCAAAGTGATGGAGTCTCCTTCTTCAGGTAGACATTTCCCAATCCTCTGTTAAGACTTTGATCAAGAAACTTGGTTCGGACCATGGTGCTCCATTTCTTTTGATCAATTTTGCATTCCCCCTTAGAAATTGACATGTAATTTTCTAAGTTTAGTTCCCCCTCAGCTGATGCCTTAGAGATTCCTTCTTCAGTGGAATTCTCCTTCAAATGTGAGCCTTCTGTCGATCTTTTCAGCCTCCTGCTTATAGGCAAAGTTTTGAGCAGAGTACTATGCTGAGACCTTTGCTGAGACATCTGCCTTTGACAAAGTGCCTTGCTGCTGAGGTAGACACCTGTTGATAGCATCAATGCAGTCTCTCTGAGCAGTGACCTGAGTGTCAGTTGTCTGCTGAGTCTGCTGCTTCCGGTGTGCAGTCATCTGCTGAGACTGCTGCTTCAGGAGAGTAGCTGATCTTCTGTTTGGATTTGGTTTCCCTTCTTGGTTGAAAGTTTGAGATTGACTTTCATGGACCTTGATGCTTCATTCCTGTGGGATGGATGCACTAGACTACTTTTCTTGTCTTTATCAAGGGCTCAGCAGTGGACTCAGGCAGGATGCTGGTTCTTCAGAGGGTTCTTTTGAGCAGTATGGTCTGTACTCATTGTAGTCTGCTTTTTACAGCCGGCTATCCTTGAGTATTTTATGAGAGTTCCCCCTTAGCAGGTGGCTAGGAATTTCCCCTTAGTTCTAGAGTTGAGTTCTTCATTCTTTTGGGGCTCCTTTCTTCACATGGTCCTCCTCTTTTTGTAGAACATTTAGGAAGGCAAATTTTACGGCCATTTGATGGAAAGTGATTTGCTTATTAGGCGACATTAGCAAGGAGTATCCTTTTGCTTAAAGTCGTGTAACAGAGGCAAAGAGTTTCATCAAAATCTATTTCATCTTTTTATCAGTAGTTTTTGGCTACTGATCAGGCCTTTCTTTGATGATGCCTTCCTTATCCATTTTGTTTATGAATACCTTTCTTTGAGCACAAGTTACCATACTTCTCTAAGATAGAGAACTTTGTGTATGGTTTGTATCTAGTTTGAAGTTGAGAAGGTTTCTTGGAATCAGTTTGTTGAGAGAAGTTGGCTTCCCTTTAGAGTGATGATCTAGTACGAATTCCTTCATGGATGTATTCTTGTTGAGGAGGATGTTGCCACATGCTTGGTTTGAGTCTACTGCTTTTCATCATCTTGTGTCTAACAATTGGAAGAATTTGGGGAATGTGAGCTTCAGTTTTGGTGAGGATCCTTTTTGATCTTTTCCTACTGCTGGCAGTTGTCTCAGTCTGAGTCTTTTGCTAGCAGTAGTCTGGCATCTGAGTCACCTTTTTGAAGTGGTCTCAGCTTTTCTTCTTCCATTACCTGGATGGTCCTTCATCTCCTTTTTAAGCACAGTTACATCTTTTGAGGAAGATGTAACAGTTGATCTGGAGTTGGCTTGTGCATTTGATTGAACTTTAAAACCTCAACACAAGGTGTGTATAGGTTTGTAAGTTCTTCATTTGATTGAATCTCCAGCTCCTTTGATATCTTCTTCTCTTTTCCTCATTTGCAAGTGTTTCTTCGGGTTCTTCCTTTGAACAGTTTGTCAGTGGCCTTCTGCTCCTTGTCATGTGCTTGAAGCAACTAGAATGTATGTACTATTCTGTTGAGTTAGTTGCTCCAGCACCCTCCTGTATTTATCAATGTTGAGTGGTAGTAGCCCACATTGAAGTGGGCAACTTCCTTTGAACAGATTTGGGCATCCATACCCATTTAGAACTATTTCCCCCTAAGCAGTGTGATCTACAGCCTTTTGAAGTGTTGCATTCAGATGGGGTGGCTGTGTATGTGTTTATCATCTCTCTCCTGTGTGTAGGATAAGAGTGATTTTTTCTAGGTTGATTTAGCTGCTTCTTAGGTGGGTAGTTGGTCTTATTGGTGTTTTGCCAACAGGTTCTTTGGTTTTCTTGTTTGAAAGGAAGTTTCTGTTTGTACAGGGATTTTGATTTTGGTTTAGGAGCAGACATGTTCCTTCTTGTGGGAACTATATGGATGTGGGAGTGTTGGTGGCTAAGAGACTTTGTGTCTTCTTTGAAAGTATGTTTTGTGGTAGAAGAGTATTTGGGAGAGTTTTTCAATGAGTGGGAACATGATGTGTATCCTGTGTCTTTTTCAGTGTGTGGAACTTCCTTAGTGAGTGGGGGAGTGAGGGAGCTTAGCTTTTCTTTCAAACTGATGTTTTCACATTCAAGAAGATCTATCTTTTTGATTGCTTCACCCAATTGTGCATGAGCTACTAAAAGATTTTCTTGAAGTCTACAGTTTTCATTCATTAAGCTAAGGTGCTCTTTTTGGAAGTTTTCAAATTGATGGAGCAATGCCTCCATATCAACACTGGTTGAGTTGGAATAATATGAATTGCTCGAGGAACAGGAGAATACCTCATCATTGTCACCTTCATAGGATCTGGCCATATCATAGTTGTGAGAGGAGCTATTTTCTGGAGTCATTCCAAAGAAGCAAGTAATAGCCTCCTTCTGCCTTTCTGATGAGCAACTTTCATCATTTGAGCTGCTTTGATCATCTTCTGATTTACTCTCCGTGAGTTCATCCCATACATCCTTTGTTTTCCAGTCATTGGATTTGTTGCTGTTGATCAACAGATTCTTTGCTTGTTGTTCATCCATCATTTAGAAAGTTTTGGGATAAAAGTGGATTTGGATCTTTAGTTCAAAAATAGTCAGAAACTGACTCTAGGAACACACCGCTCTGATACCACTTGATGGTCCCGGATAGAGGTAAAAGTCTAGAGGGGGGGGGGGGGGGGTGAATAGACTTTTAAATCTTTTTCAACTTTGTGAAGTTTTTCCCTCTAGATGAGTTGATCTATAATCTTTTAAGAGATTAATAGATGCACAGCGGAAGTCTTTAACCTCTTTATACTTGGTGTGAGACAACTTTCTAGTTTAGATGATGTTTAGACTGGTGACAAGAGGAAGTAGGCTTGGCAGTAGACTGGTGAGCAGATAACTGCTTAGTCTACTGCTGCACAGGCAGTTTGCTGACTGGCAGGCAACTGCTGAGTTAGCAGTCGACTGGTGGGCAGGTTGCTGCTGAGGCAACTGTTAAGAACAGGATGACTCTTGGATGGCTTTTTGTTCTGGCTTGTTATGGCGTTCGGAAAGACACATATAAATGGGCAGTGGGCTCAGCAGGAGGGTGAAGTCCAGGGTACTGCTGAGGCACCTTCTGAGTGAAAGATAGCTTCTAGTGGAAAACACTCTCAAGGAGAGTGAGTTATTAAGCAGTAGGCTAAGCAGTACAGTCGATGAAGACTACTGCTTAGGATGCTGCTGGCAAACTACAATCCTTTAGTGAGATGTGTTTGGTGTGTGCTTCTGTATGTATGAAAGTAAATCAACACACGATGTATCCTGGTTCAGAGGTGGTGTAATCCTCCTACATCCAGTCCCACCCTATTTCAGATGGATTTCCACTAAAGTATTCAGCCCAATACAATTAGTGCCAATCTAGCCTTGACAACTCTGGCCTAGATTGAAGGTTTTTCACGATGAGTATAACACCACTCAAAGTTACTCAGTCCTTAGACTTTTCTCAATTGATCCAGTGGGGATCAAAAGGTACTCTATCTATCTAACCACACTTTAGGATCCGAACAACTGTTCTCCTAAGTGTTTACAACAACTTGTTTTGATTCACGAAGTGTCTAGCCGCCAACTAAAACCTAAGCTCTATAAATGTTACAATGAATGATCTAGTCTAAGAGCTTAGTGAAGCATGAGTCAAAGCAGAGTGTTCAAGCACTTTTTCTTTTGCTGGATATGCGTAGTGTAATGACTGAACCACTTGCTTTGAACTCAATGACTTGCCTTTGATCTCATGCTTCTGCCTATTTTTATAGGCATCTCCGGTAGATTAATCTCCTCCGTTGGTTAAGAGGATTTAATCCTAGACGTCCAAAGTATTGTACTTGCGTCTTCTTGTGTTGGAGCAGGATAAGGATTTGTCTTTTGAAGACCACTTGCTTTGTACGAAGATAGCACCCATACCTTAGGCCTTCTTATCGCTGCATGCCTATTCTGAAACTCTTCACTATTCACTTAATCAGATGTCTTCTCTCCTCTTGCGTTCTGAGTGTTTTGGCCTTGTCTTGCAACTACACTTGTAAAGCTGAGTGCGTGAACCTGCTCAATTTTGTGTAGTGAAGTAGTAAAATGTGTGACTTAGAATATTTTGTATCAAATAAGTTTTGTACTGGTAGGATCTTTGAAATATCCTATTAAGGTAATAAGATTACCTTATTGCATTTTGTTCTTTCCAGTACAATTTATTTGTTACAAATTTCACAGTAAAATTTGTCACTTATTTTACTAATCACTTTCTTTCTTTAAGTGACATGATTAAACTTATGTACCAAATTAAAGCTATACTGGTTGGATCTAAATATCCATGTAAGGTAAATAATTTTCACCTTATTGCATTTTATCGTTCCAGTATGTTTAATCTGATACATAGTTTGTACATTGGAAGTCTTGTCACTTTTAAGTACTTGTGAAGTTTAGCAGGTATTGTGGACAACTTAACTGGTAGGATAACAAATCCTATTAGGGTAAAAGTTATTACCTTATTGCATTTTATGTTCCAGTTAGTTGTTCACTATTCTTGTTCACTTTGATTTATCTATATATCAAATAACACTTTACTGGTTGGATTTAAATATCCAATTTCAAGATAAAGACAACTTTACCTTATTTCATTTTGAATCCCAGTGTGTTCTTTTTGTTATATAGAATTTACATTGTTATTTGTTGTAGTGAACAGAATATCAAGAACTCTTCTTCTGAGTGTATGGTTTATCTAGTATTTCGAACATGATAAGCTAAATATTTAACTGGTAGGATATCAACTCCTATTAAGGTAAAATTACCTTATTGCATTTTGTTTTCCAGTTAAAATAGATAGTTTATTTGTGCGAGATGTTATTGTGTGTAACAAATAAATTTAACTGGTTGGATTTATACAATATCCTTTTGAGGCAATACAATATTGCCTTATTGCATTTTATGGTTTTCCAGTTATATTTATTTGTTAACCGTCCTAAAAGGAGCACGACACATCAGATAACTTTCTTAGTACTAGACAACTGCCAGATGTTACAAAAGAGGATAACCAAGACTCCTATAATACTACAATAGAGAGGGGATAACAAAAGCTTTTGGCATCATCAAAAACAGTTCATCAAAATCTGGGGTCTAACAAGTTTATTGATAAAAGTGAGTTGCTACTACGGCGCATCTCTAGAAAAGAAAATAGCTAGGCCACTTCCATGGTGTGTACCTGCTCTCTGGTAGAGGTAAATTTATACTCTTTTATTTGTATTTCTATTTCCTTATATTGTATGCGGGCAGCGGGAAATAATTATTGCCCGAAGTTTTGCATACACTCTGTATATTTTTAACCGATTGAAATGTTTTCAGAACTTTTTGATAGTATATTCATGAGCTGTATGCATATTCTAAGTACTTTTTAAATGCTTGAGATTTATAATTGGTTGTGAATCAAATATCACTATCTTTTGATTTTAAGTGACACTTTAAATGTCTTTTTTGTAGGGACTTCATCACGCAAAAGTTAGAAAGTATAGATATGTACGTGAAAAGTAGCACTTACCTCATCTTAGTTACTATTTGTTCATGCCTTATGTTCATGTTATTATAGTAAATACGTAGTATATAATATGCCTAATTCGTTTTTGTATAGCTCTAAAAATTAATTGTACTCATTTTTCTCTTAATAATTCTATCATTGGCAAAAGAGTGACTTTAATATGTAGCTTTGTTCTTCTTGAAACATTGATGTTTATCTATCTCTCTACCTCTATCTCGGGGGGGGGGGGGGGGGGGGTCTATTAGTCTATTAAAAAGATGACATTTTCCATCAATGTATCTATTCAAGTTTGTACTTATATTGCCCCAACAGTAGAAAAAAGTTAAAATAATTAAATGTGCCATTCACATGTTTTTACATATCCAGATTTTGCACGTCTGATTGACAACAGTAAGTGATTTGAACATTTATTTTGTTACAGATACTGGAGTTGTATGAATTTGGCCATCAACAGATACCTATATCAACTATATACCAAAGGTTGATGTGCTACTGGTGAAGGTGTTTATGTAAAGCAGTGTAAATCGAGAGCTTGCCCAACACTCAGAGGCACAAAAGTTAATTAATTAAGTTCTTATAAGGAATTTATTGACTTATTTACTTACATGTTATTAGAAGAATACTTCACATGGAGTTCCTGTGATTTACCCCTTTGATATTTTTTTCAGGTTAGAAATATAAAAAAGGTTCCTAATCAGTCCTACTTACCATGCTTAAGTTGAATATTTGTTTTGCCGACCATAGTTTGGTCTCCTCTTTGATCAATTCATTTTGTCAGCGATTCAAACCTACATACATATATGTGCTCAAATTTCATCTTACTTTGTCCTTCTTTTTGGTTTTATATGTATTTGAGCAACATCACTTGCTCATTACATTACTTGTGAATGAATAGTGTACTGCTATAAGGGACGAGTGGATGACCATTTGTAGGCTGTAGCTTAAAACTTGGTTTCCCTATTTTCAAGCATGGAAATGCAGTCCTATCACCTATGGATCAGGTCTTTAACATGCTTGCTTAACTAAAAAGGTTGCACAATTTTATTGCCAATTAAGTTTGTTTGCTATGTTACCTTTATTAAAAATATATCATGAAAAGATTAAAATAGATTTTTCCTTACCAATTAGACGTGCCTAAATGTAAAATAGATCATGCATTCCTTAAATTTGAGTTAGGTTTAAAAAGTCTTTATATTTTTCTCCATGAAAAAGAATGTCTAAATTCCAACCAGTTTTGTGAACAAATGCGATTTGTCCACTCTTACTCCAACTTATTGATTTCTTTAAATCTATCATATTAGTGACTTAAATGTGGAGTAAATAACAAATACTCCAAGTACGCATATCACATTAGTTCAATACTTCAATGTTGTTTGCCTGTTTTTCTATTTATCTACCCTTTCATGGGTTGACTTAAATCATGTATATGTAGAAATTTCTATATTATTAAAAAAAAAAAATCCCAACTCCTTGATTGTCATGGACTATTTGAGAAGCCATCAACTGGGATAATATTGTTCCAAAATTCTACATTCTAGGATAATTGAAGGAGACCCGTTGAATCGTTGATCATTATTTCCCAAATATTTTAGCACTTTAATCGAGAACAACTGTACAAGCTTATAAGTTATAATGTGTGAATGTGATACTACCTATATATATGTGTAGAGTCCGGCTTAAACAAGAGTTAATGACCTATATAGGACTAATATTAATAGGATGTGCACAAATAGGACTAGGAAAAAAATCAATAATTCGTATGACTAAAAAGGGCTGATTTTCCACTTTTATCCCTCATCTATAATCAATTGAGTATAACGCGGACGGAAGCTATCGGAAAACTCGGAAGACATCGTGCGATAATGGGGGGCGAAAATTTATGCAACGGTTGTAGGGCAATTATTATGGAAAAATTTTCCGGCGCACGGCTCGGGAATCAAGATACTAACGCAACTCCCAATTTACTCCAGCCTGTTACTCTTGTTCCAAATTCAATTTTTTCGAGAGAGAAGCGCAACCTAGAGCTTGGACAACGGGGGAATGGAAGACGTCATGCCGATGGATGAAGATGGTCATAAACAGAGCAACAAACGGATGAAAGGGCGACGGAAATCCAACCTGGTACGTATTTTTGCCAATATTAATGGTTTTCTTCCACATGTTCACCAAGTGAAATGTGTCTACGGTGCGTTGAAGTGTTTTTGGAATGGAATGGTATGCCATTATTTGTTCTAGAAAGTGAAACAAAAAAATGGAATGAAACTAAGGCATTTGGAATTGATTTTGCCCTAAAGATGGAATTTTTTTTATTATTTTTGCATAAATTGAAAATGGAAGAACTTGTACTAATTTATGCCAAGTATTTAACATTCGTATTAAGGTAATGGCAAAGATAATATTCAAAATGAATATTTTTTGTAGAATAATGGCATTCGGCATATGATAATGGCAGATTTTTTAGTGAATTGGATGTACGTAGTCAAGTACTTAGTCAACTTTTTTGACATTCATAGGCTTGTAGTGGCAGATTTCTTTTGTTTTCAAGAATAAATTTGGTAGAAGAATATTTATTTGTCATATTTGACATCCGTGTGTTTAAAATGGCAGATTGTTGGTCACTTACAAGTGAATACTCTTGTGCAGAAAGCAGTTATGCCAACTTTTTTGGCATTCATAGGCTTGTAGTGGCAGATTTCTTTTGTATTTAACAAGAAATTTGGTAGAAGAATATTTATTTGTCATATTTGACATCCGTGTGTTTAAAATGGCAGATTGTTGGTCAGTTACAAGTGAATACTCTTGTGCAGAAAGCAGTTATGCCAACTTTTTTGGCATTCATAGGCTTGTAGTGGCAGATTTCTTTTGTATTTAACAAGAAATTTGGTAGAAGAATATTTATTTGTCATATTTGACATCCGTGTGTTTAAAATGGCAGATTGTTGGTCAGTTACAAGTGAATACTTTTGTGCAGAAAGCAGTTATGCCAACTTTTTTGGCATTCATAAGCTTGTAGTGGCAGATTTATTTTGTATTTAAGAAGAAATTTGGTAGAAGAATATTTATTTGTCATATTTGACATCCGTGTGTTTAAAATGGCAGATTGTTGGTCACTTACAAGTGAATACTCTTGTGCAGAAAGCAGTTATGCCAACTTTCTTGACATTCATAGGCTTGTAGTGGTAGATTTCTTTTGTATTTAAGAAGAAATTTGGTAGAAGAATATTTATTTGTCATATTTGACATCCGTGGGTTTAAAATGGCAGTTATGCCAAATTTTTTTTGGCATTCATAGGCTTTTAGTGGCAGATTTCTTTTGTTATTAGGAATAAAGTTGGAACAATTTAATGAATTAAATTAAATTAAATTTGGAGCAATGTGAATGAATTATGTATAAGACTGTTATTGCCAAATAGACTAATTTTAAAGTTTACAAAAGGCAAAATTGTTATGCACTTTCAATTGGTGTGATAATCTGCCATTTTCAAATTTCTGAGGTCTGAATATATGTTATGAAATGATATGTATGCCAAATATTTGACATGAGCTGGTTGTGTCATTGTTAGCATGATATTGAAATGAACGTGAGTGTGATATATTTGCATACCTCAGGTGATAAGGAGAGCTTTTGGACAAAAGCAGGTGGAAAATATTGAAAGCATGAAGATAAATTGCTATTGCAATTTGAGCAAGGTGGTGGAAAGGATAAAGAAACAACTGAAAGATGATGAGTTGATTGAATTCAGGAGGACTATATTCGGATGGGTGTTAGATGTGGAAGACATGAGAACAATCAGTGGACAGCTACATCTCGGCTTTCTGTGCAACTACGTTAAAAAGGTGAATGACATCAAAGAGGTAAATGCCATAAACTTTCACATTCAGAACAGCATGATTAGTTTTACAAAAAAAGATTTGTGCATGGTCTTGGGTTTAAAATTTGGAGGTGAGAAGCCAGCGATAGACGAAAATTTCAGGGGGGAGTTGTGGAGAAAGTATTTTGGAAACACAACCTGGGTGAAAAGAAGTGATTGCCAAAATGCGTTGTTGAATTACAACACTGATGACCCTGGAGTTGAAAAAAATGATGGAGTTAAACTTGCACTACTCCATGTGCTGTCAAATGGTCTTTTTGGCAACCAAGTGGCAAGGGCATTACCAGCACTTTACGTGAATTTAGTAGACAATTTAGAACAATTTAATGAATATCCATGGGGGGATGATGTTTGGAGTGAGCTAGTGGCTAATATGAGGGCTAATCCGAAGAGTTTAAAGAAATGCAAGGGGGATCGCGTTACACTGCCAGGTTGTTTGATTGCCATTCAAGTGTGGGCATTTGAGACCTTCACAGGGCTGGCAAAAGAAGGAATATGCAGTCTCATTCAAGGGCGAGAGACGCGAATACCAAGGGCAGTGAGGTGGTCATTTGTTAAGAAACCATCTATGGAAACCTTGAGCAACATAATTTTCAAGAATGAACAGGTATGACTATTGCCTCTGTTTATTATTACTAGATATAAATATGATGAACAACTAATTGATTTTTTTTATGCAGTTTGAGTGGCAGCAGATGGAAGCCACAAATTTGGAAATTGAAAATTTTCCAAATTTAGTATGCCATGAAAGCCAAGAATCTGAGAAGATAAACCAGCTGGGAATTGATCGTGGAGTTAGGGTTGAGGGAGTGAAGGTAGTTGAAAAAAAAGGGAAGATCAAGAAAGGAAAAAAGGCAGCAACTGATATGAAGAAGAATAATTCCATAGAAGCAAATGATGAATCTGAGGAGGATAATGATGGAAGAGTGGGTTTTGGAAGTGGCAGAAAGGTGGACGTGACTTTGAGAAATGTCCGAAGAGTTGGAAAGGGTAATGACAAGATATTGGCAGAACTGAGGGAAGTCAGGAAAGCACAGAAGAGGCACGAGACGTTGCTGAAACGTATACTATCGCGCATGGATAACGTGCAAGAAGAATGAAGAGACACAGAGTGAAGATGGAAGCGAGGAAAACAAAGAAAACGAGAGCGCGGAAGAAGGGGAAGAAGAATTAGAGGGTGGAGAGGTGGATGAAACAGAAGATAGTTCATGTGCAGAAGATGACAGTGCACCAATTAGCAGCATGCCAAATTATAATATCTTTGGCCCACAGACACAAGAACGGTTCCAGGAAGAACAAGAAATTGCAGAAAATGGAGTAGTCCAAAAAATGGGAGAAGTGGGACGCAAAGATAAAGAATGCCAACAAGAAGGGATTAGTAATGTGGAAAAAAGTGTTAGGAGAAGAGAGGATGTACAGGAAGAATGTTTGGAAGATTTGAGCACACAATTTGTGACCGAATTGATCACGACTGCGGATATAGTGGAGAAGCGTGTTTTCGGGGAGAAAATTGCAGAAGAGAATAGTGCAATAGAGAAGGTAAATAAAAAGATCTCTGGCTGTTTTAATTTGAGTTAATATATAAAACACCGTGCTATTGTAATTGCAAATTTAATTAGTAATTGATAATAATTCTTTGTTATAGCATAATGCACACGTGCCATTACAGAAGCCCGAACAAGTAAGTGTAGATAATGAAGAGAGAGCAAATAGAAGCGTGTAGGCAGAACTAAAAAAAGGAAAAAGTGTAAGTGGCAGTGCAATATTTTTGTGAATCTGAACACATAAAAGTGGAATAGTAGTTGGTACGCCTGATTATGTGTATTGTTTGTTATCATGCAGGTTGAGGTCCATGAAGAGAGAGCAAATGGAAGCGTGGATGCAGCACTGAAAAAGGGAAAAAGTGTAAGTGGCAGTGCAATATATTTGTGAATGTGAACACATAAAAGTGGAATAATAGTTGGTACATCTGATTATGTATATTGTTTGTTACCATGCAGGTACAGATCCCGGGTGCACCCACTGGAAGGCCAAAACGCAGTGCAAGATCACCGGATCGTTATACACCAGCAGAGTCCAGAGCAGCGGCAAAGAGGAGACGGAAGGAAAGAGCAAAAAGAACTGAAGAAGACCAATTTTTACCGGCAAGAAAGTATGGACCGTTTGCAGAAGATCCAACTGAGTGCCCTCCGGAAGAAGAAATGAAGAATGTGGCAGAATACATTCAAGTTGGTCTGTTGAAGAGGCTGTCAATGAAAGGCGGTGCGAGCAAATATCGTAAGGAAGAGGAAAACATGCGTGGTGTTCCGTTTATTTTGGATGTGGCCAAAATCGAGTCAAAAACTTGGCTATACAAGTTGCATGTGAATCCAGAATGGCTGGACGATATGGTGATGTTTCTGTCCTAATCTTTTAGCAATATAAATGCTTCTGTGGATATTTGGTGATAGGTTTGTTTATATTTTTTGTTATGGCAGCATGTATATGTAGGGATGTATTACTTGAATGTGAAACAATTCCAATTCAAGGTGCAGAGCCCGTACAGCACTAGTGGGCCATATTTTCTGCAAATGCTAAGGCGTGAGAATGAAAAGATACAGAAAGGTGAGTTTACAGTTCAAGAAGCAGCAAACATTGCGGTAATTGAAGATGACATTCAAGGTAGTGCTTCACCATTTGCTAGAAGTTGGTCAGAATCTGAATTTGTTTACCTACCTCTTAACACTGGAAGCCACTGGGTTTTGGTTGTTTTGGAAGTTAAAAAAAGAAAAATACGGGTTTACAATTCCAAAAGCAGAAGACCTGAAAGTTTAAGAGACATTAGACCTTATATACCCAGCATGCGGTGGTTGCTTCCTAAGATCATGGACGTGCATGGTGTTTATGAAGAAATTGGATATGAGCGTATGGGTGACAAGGAGTTAGAGTTAGAAGCTGTGGGCTGCCCACAACAGGATGACGGGTAAATTTGACATGTGCTCCATTTGAATACAAACATTTTAAATATTTTGAGTAATTAAATGTAAGAAAAAGATGACTATGTTGTTAATTGGGGGTTATAATTGCAGGGGCAACTGTGGAATGTTCGTATTGAAGTTTGCAGAGTTTTTAATGATGAAGAAAGATGTGAAAGAGGTTCAGTCAAAGGACATGGCCAAGTATAGAGCAAAAATGACAACCGAGTTAGTGTTGTATAACAAAAAAAGAATGGAGGAAGAAGAGCAAAGGAAGGGGAGGTCAAAGAAGACTGTGTAATGAAAGAAGGAAAACCGAAAGCTCAATAGCAGAAATGTTCTTGTTGAGACTTGTGTCAAATGATGTGTTTTGGATATTTGTTTGTTATGCTTTTGATTTTATTTGAGAGGGAGACATAGTAATTTTATTTTAGTATTGTGATTGTACTATGTTTTTGTTGTCCTGGATTTGTGGGATATGTCTTTGTTTTGTTTACAATCAGAATGGACACGTGTTTGAATTTGAAGTGTTATCACTTATGATATGAATGGAAAAAGGAACACATTGTTTGTGCAAACATGTGTGGTAGAATATGTGGCATAACTTTGGCATTATATGTTATGCCGTAAATTAATTCAAACTCGCATTTAAGTACAATTTTAACGCCAAGTATTTAACATTCGTGGTACTCATTATGAATCCATTGTGATGAAAAATGTATATGCCTAGTATTTGACATTCGTGAGATGACAGTGGAATAATTGTTAGTCAAGTAGATGAGTTTTTATTACAACTATTTGACATTGGTATTAGTATAGCACATGGGTTGCTCATTTAAACGTGAATACATTATGTGGAATAACACCTATGCCAAGTATTTGACATTCATGGCGCGCTAATGGCAGATTTTATACTTTTTAGGGAAAAAAATTGTAGAAGAATATTTGTGCTTAATATTTTGCCTAATGTTGAGATTGTGAATTTTGCAAAGAAAAAATGTAAATACTTTTACAAATAACATCGTGTTGACAGGTAGTGTAAGGAAGCAAATCAAAACATAAATTAATGGTGCTTTGAAATAATGAATATTGGGATAAAAGAGTGTGTATTCGTAATAAAGGAACGAAATGCATTATAAAAAATATTCGTAACAAAACAGAAACAGAAGAAAATACATCAGTCATTTAACATGGTCAATGGATTGCGGCAAGTTTTTTTGTTGTGACCAAGAGCATGGCAACGAGAACATTTCCGACGCTTGATTCCCCGATGCTCGCCAATAGATGGAATTCTCGACTTCTTAGGACGACCAGGTGGGCGTTTTAAACACGAAGGTGGCTTGCAACGAACATCTAAAACATGTGAAGGAACCGACCAAGACTCTGCATCACATATAGGGTGCATGACACCATTCCAAGTGGATAGCCAGTAATCTCGGGTGTAATATGGCGATATATAAGTGTAACATGACATCGCAGGGCGGGTACCAATAGCAGCAACGGCATGCACACAAACAAAGTGAGACAATTGAAACACCCCACAACTGCATGTCTTGGCATTAAGGTCAACAAGAAATGAGCGACAATGTCTATCCACAACTTCAAACTCTGTATAAGACGCTGGCTTGACCTGCATTAAGTTCAAAATATTTGTTAATATGACAATGAAAAGATTGTCTAAACAACATGGCTGAATGCATGTTAATACTTGTTATGAGAGTAGTCTGGACAACATGGCAGAATCGTGTGCAGACTTAGCCAAATTGCCATTAATATGGAAGTTTTGAATATCAACAGAAAAAGCAAAAGACAAATAAAATGCATTATTCGTTTGACGCAAACTGAATGGTACAAAATCTAAACATAATCCATTACCTGCATCCTGCTAGCTTGTCGTTGAAGCTCCACAAGATGTTTCTCACGTTTCGTTGCCAAAATAGTGCATGCTTTCTCGGCGCTTTCCTTCCTTTCAGTGAACCACAACTGCATCCTTTCCCTAAGGAAATCAACAAGTTTGGATATAGAATATTCCCTTGCAGAAACACTGACATTGTTCAGAGATTCAGCACAGTTTGAAGTCATCACATCATATCTCCTAGGACCAGACATGCACTTAGCCCACTTTTCAATGCCAATCTTTTCAAGCCAAGGTCGTATACGAACATCTTCAGAATCCAATAAGCACATATATTCCTCATATTCCTTCAATGTCGCAGCATTGTATGCAGCCTTGAATTTCCAGCCTAAATTCTTACCTGAGCCCCTAAACTTTGGAATCATGTTCCGCCGAAGGTGCGCCACACAATATCCATGAAGAGCATGAGGGAAAATCTTCCTGGCAGCACTGAGAATGCCTTCATGTCTGTCAGATATGATAAACATATCTGGTCGAAAGGTTAGGGATTCTCTGACTTTGGTAAAAAACCAATTCCACGAGGCTTTGGATTCGAAGTCACAAATTCCAAAAGCTAAGGGGACAATATGACCGTTAGCATCTTGTCCACAAGCTGTTAGTAGTGTCCCCTTGTAGTATGCCTTCATAAATGATCCATCTACAATTAAAACAGGTCTGCAAAAATCCCACGCCTTCCGCCAAGGTCCAAGAGACATAAAAAAGTAACGAAACTCATCCTCATCACCTATTGTAAGAGAAATCATAGAATCCGGATTCGCCTTGTCAAGCATATAAGCCATGGATGGTAGTTTTTGATAAGACTCTAAATCTGATCCAAATTGCTTTTGCATTGCTAACTTTTGAGCTTTCCAGGATTTCTTATATGACATGGAAATGCCATGGGCCAAATTCATGTCTTCCCTGATTTGCCGTGGTGCATAAGGTTTTTGTGAAGCATCCAAATATTTATGGCAAATTAGCTCTGCAACAGTGCGATATGTCGCTTGTCTATGGTTTCCTTGCCTAACATCAAGGAAATGTTGGCTCTATCCTTCCAAATTTAACGTGTTGACCGTGTTGCTACTCAATTGACCTCGTTGACTATCTAGCTCCGCTAATTGACCTGCAAAATAATCACTAAAAAGAACTAAAAATAGATTAGTGGCTCGAGACGCGTTATACACTGTCCTAAGGAATTATTTCCGGCGTGCGGAAATTTCCCCCAAGATATAACGAGCCCTTCGGTTATAAAACCGGTACCAGAACTAACGAGAAGAAATTAGTATATGAACCCAACAATAAAAATGTATTGTAAATTTGTTGTTTACACATGTTGAGGTTTTGTCCCGTAGATCTGGAAGCCCAACATAAACCTCGGATATTAAGGACGATGGATTCGGTATAAACATAAATAAAATATATAAAAGGTGTATGAACTAGCTATTTTTACGTGGAAACCCGGAAAGGGAGAAAGCCACGGGACTTTTTAGGCTAACGTCCAAGCCCGCTCTTTTTTATTAATATCCTCCCATCACTCATTTACATAGTACAAGGGTAGAACCTCCATTAATGGAGTTCATTTGCTAGTTAACTTACAAAGGAGGGAGAAGAAGTAATAGGGAGGAGAAGAGCCAGAGAGAGATCCTTAACCTGGAAGCCAAGCTTCCTATTTATAGAAGGTAATGGTGACCCTTTGATGCTAATGGGCCGAAAAGGTCTTAATGGGCCAAAGCAGGCCCAAGTAGGCCTAAATGGCTCCAAATGGGCCTGAGGGGCCTAAACGAGCCTCACGGACCGGGCCCCGTACCGGGACGGTGTCTTGGGCTTCTGAACAGTAGTAGGCCGGGGTAATATACCCAACACAAGTCCCCCAGTTTCTTGAGTAGTGAGCCTGCAAATCTACTCGAGAAAGTATAATCCTGCTCACGTCCTTCCCTGCCTTCCCTGAATCAGAGTCTTGGAATTATCTCGGACTCAAGGCATGCATAAGCCATAAGTGAGGTGCAATCCCGCACTAGGCACGACGGCGCTAAAGAGCTAGCCGCTCGTGCTGCATAAGACGGCGGTCTCGACCCTGAATGGCATGGGTGGACCTGACCGAGAAGAAGGCACAACGCCGCTGTAGAGCCAGCCGTTCGTGCTGCATAAAAACGGCGGTTGTCATCCTAGATTAAGGATGGACGAGACCAACCAAGAGCCAGGCATGACGGTGCTACGGAGCCCGTTCATGCTGCATAAGAGCGACGGTCGCCATCCCAGAGCAAGGATGGACGAACCTGCCAGAAAGCCATGCGCGATGGTGCTGTGGAGCCCGTACGTGCTGCATAAGAGCGACGGTCGCCATCCCAGAGCAAGGATGGACGAGCCCGCCAGAAAGCCAGGCACGACGGTGCTATGGAGCTCGTACGTGCTGCATAAGAGCGACGGTCGCCATCCCAGAGCAAGAATGGACGAGCCCGCCAGAAAGCCAGTCACGACGGTGCTTATAGAGCCCGTTCATGCTGCATAAAAGCGACGGTCGCCATCCCAGAGCAAGGATGGACGAGCCCGCCAGAAAGCCAGGCACGACGGTGCTATGGAGCCCGTACGTGCTGCATAAGAGCGACGGTCGCCATCCCAGAGCAAGAATGGATGAACCTGACTCGGACAGACATGGACTTGACTCGACTCAGACAGACCTGGACTTGACTCAGACAGACATGGACTTGACTCGACTCAGACAGACCTGGACTTGACTCGAGACCACTGCGGGCCATCATGAATTCACATCACCTCCAAGCCAATTTATATCCCCCGTTCGCTCGCCTTCGCCGAACGGGTCGTTCTCCCCTGGCCGAAATGAGACTCAATCAAACCAATAGTTCCATTCGCTCGTTCGTCCCACTAGAACGGTCCGATGCACAACGAATGATCACGTCGTGCCGAGGTGGCTGATCGTAGAGCTACAGAAGCGGTCAGATCATCTGGATAATAGATCATCCTCCATGGAGTGTGAAGATGCCTCAAAATGATCATCGCGCCGAGCCAGGAGGGTCGGCTGTGGTGAGAGGAACGTCGGCGCGGAGAGGCCGGTATGGAAATCCAAGGGTCTTGCGAGCGCCCTCTACTCAATGGACAGCGGTCCATAAAATATAATATGAATCCAAGGGTCTTGCGATCGCCCTCTGCTCAATGGACAATGGCGGCAACAGCGGCAGCAGTCCATAAAATATAATCATGAATCCAAGGGTCTTGCGAGCGCCCTCTGCTCAATGGATTTTTTTTTTTTCACTTGCCACAAGTAAGCACCAAGATTCAGGTGCAAGCCGTTCGGTTCATCTCCGTTGGCTGTCTGTGGTTCCTCGAACACGCAAGTCATCAGTGTTTAACGTCTGCTGCCTTCCAAACCTGAGTCCGATATAACCTGTTCGGGTTATCATCTGTGTTTTCCCTGTAGCAAGGCAGTTCCACAGTTCGTGTAATGCATGCCATCTTCCAAACCCATAATTCCGATGCATACCGTCCAGTTTTACCGTCCGGGGTCATTTGTTTCTCCCAGAAACCAGCACCAAGGTTAAGGTGCAAGCCGTTCGGTATATTTCCGCCGGCTATCCGAAGTTTCCTGATTCGCAAGGCATTAGTTCTTGCTGCCTGCTGCCTTGTAGGCCAAAGGCTGATGTAACCTGTTCGGGTTATCATCTGTGTTTTCCCTGTAGCAAGGCACTTCCACAATTCGTGTAATGCCTGCCATCTTCCAAACCCATAATTCCGATGCATACCGTCCGGTTCTACCGTCCGGGGTCATCCATATTAGGGGGTTGAGATGTCCATTCTGGACCATTGAGAATAAGGCTCCCAATTCGGGTCACCTCCTTATCCTCTGCCACAATGGAGACTCGCCTCCAGGTTACAGCTCGGGTTCCACCACAACGAATCACTTCGTCGAGGTTCGTGCGAGCTGCATAGCCAAGGCGAGATTTTAAGACCAGAGTCCCGATCCCCGCTCGGTCACCCTATGCTTTCGGATGCCGCCCGGTTCATCCTACTCAAGATCTTTTACATCATCTCCCAAGCTGAGTCCGGGCTTGGTTAACCTGCACCTTATGTTTTTTTTTTGTGCTGAGATGATGGCTCCCTATGGATCGAGACAAGTGGTATATATCGATCGAGGTGAGACTTCATGGAATGTGAAGATGCCTCCAAAGCAAATAATGTCATGCCGTGGGGCAGAACATCAATAAATCCAAGGGTCTTGCGAGCGCCCTCTGCTCAAGGACAGCGGCAGCAACTGCGGCAGCGGTCCACAAAATGTAGCCATGCTGAAAGTCAAGCAACGGTCCTCATCCGCGCAGTGCGGGGACAAGGCCGGTCTTCAAATATGATAATGGCACCGTACCAGAGGGTCGGTGTCCATGTAAAGATGTCGGCGCTGGGGCCCGATCAAAAACAAATAATCAACGGTCCTCATCCGCGAGGAGCGGAGATGAAGACGGTCTTCCAAATGATCATCACGCCGAGCCAGGAAAACCGGTCGGTCGTGGTGAAAGGAAAGTCAGCGCTGGGAGGCCGATCTGTAAATCCGAGGGTCTTACAAGCGCCCTCTGCCCATAATGTTGCTCTAGGTGCCGAACGGCGGAGGCCGGATTGCCAGTCAGGTAGCGTAATCTGAAAGCTCGTGTATCGTACAGTCCATATGACTTCCCTTCATGTGTTGTGACCTCTATACATTTGTAGTCCCTTCTTTTCTCAATCGTCCATGATTCCTTCTATACACTAGTAGTCTTTTTTTTTAACCACGAATATCTCTGCGTTTCACAATCTCCACGTCCGAGCTGGTCGAACGACTCTAAATGTAAATATTCCTTCTTTTTGTTGCCAATCATGAGCGTCTCTGCGCGTCACGTCGAACGTCATGAACATCTCTGTGTGTCATGAACGTCTTTGAATAAATGTGATTCTTTTCTTGTTGCCGGGCATGAACGTCTACGCGCTTCATGCCGAATCGTCATGAACATCTACGTGCATCATGACCTCCCATTCGAGAATATCTCAAGAATCTCACTGCACAGTAAGCATGGTAATACGGCCGAACGACCGAACAACATATACAAGTATATACAATTACACATGTATAATATTTCCTTTTTATTCTTTATTTTTCATTCATGACTATCGGCCGAAGCGGTAATGATAACCCTTGGCCTAGATTCATTTCTTGATCTGTTAGAGTCCACGACTCGAACCACCTAGTGTTTTGTCGGGTATTCAAGTACGTATTTTGCCCCGTACTGGGTATAGTTGCCGTTCAGGCACTTAATGCCGTACGAGACCATGAATGGTTTCAAAATTAAAACATGTCATTGGGGACACTTCAGCCAATTAATTTGGCCCGATCGGGGGTGGACTGATACACGCAGTCAAACCAAACATTTAATTAAAATGTTGGTGATATTGTTCATAAAGCCCCGTTCAGCATTAATTTATTCGGGATTTTTTTTAATCCCTATTAAGTAATGGTGTGTGCAATTAATAGTAAGAATACTATTTAATCAACCAATGAATACTTTAATGCATGAGTACTTGGTGCGTTGTCGGAGTAATACCATTCGGGACACTCCGATCGCTTACATTCAGCCGATCGCGGGTTGGCTGGTCGGCCCATTTAAACCAAATCATTTAATTTGTAATGATAATGGACTTGTCACTGGAGTCTCGCTCGGCCATTATTCAATTCAGGAAATTTTAATCTCTACTAAACAAAAAGAAAAGAGGAAGGGGATGGGTTATACGGATGGAAAAGAGGGGGGTGGGGCTTTTTGTGTTGTGTACACAAGTGTGTGTACACCCGTGTGTACCAGGTTGTGTAGACAGCATATTTTCCAAGGATGATTTTGGATAACAGTGAATATGTCTAATCAATCAGGTGTTGTCTTGTCGCTGTCTTATCCTCTGCATCTCCTGCCAACTCTACTGTTTCCATCCCTTGTTAGTCTTGAAGCACGGGTCTGGCTTATCATCTAGCGGGTTCTTCCAGGAAGCCCCCTCCGAACCTAGTTCGCTGGCCAGCTTGCTGGAGGTCGGTGTTCTTCATCCAGCTAGGCCCAAGCTGGCAGCAACTCTGCACATACGGTCTCCTGCGTAGGCCCCCCACGTGATGTGTGAACAGAGGCCATCCCCCAAGTAGCTAGGTGTGCGAGTTCCATCCCCACGTGGGTCCCTGCTGCTGTTCCGCGAGGTGAGCTCTCTGGCGGTTCATCCTTGGCAGCAACTGGCTTTGGGAGAAGGTAGAGCTACCTCGTTTGGCTGGAGCGTGGTCTGCCCGCTACCTGGAGCCAGGAAATCCCGGTTGCTGTGCTTCCAAGTCTGATAAAGTTGGTGCTTATTAATAGGCTAATATAATTAGGAATCTACCTAATAGATATTTAGGAATCTGTCTAATATATATTTAGGAATACTTTGTATTTTGGCAACTCCTCTATTATAAATATATCTGTCAGGACTCCTATTGGAATACCTCTTTCCCATTATTTCACATGGTATCAAGAGCTCTAGGTTTGTAGATACAATTTTTTTTTCTTTTTTCGGTTCCCATGAACCTTATTATAGCCGCCGCCGCCTCGGGGTTGACTGCCGCCACATTTACGGTAGTCTTCGATCCTTTGAAGATGAGCGCGGCTAATATGGCGCAGATCACCTCCTTCGCGTCGCTGAACACGGTGTTTGCTTCCAGCGTGCCGTTGAGTTCGCCGCCTGCTGCTGCCTATGTCCGCGCAGCCCACCTTCCGCGCAGCCCACCTTCTCTGCGTCGCTGACCACGGTGCTTGCTTCAAGCGCGCTGTTGAGTTCGCCGCTTGCTGCTGTAGACATATATTCTCATGGAGATTGATGTGTGTTTTCTCGCACTTAAAATAGATCGTAATATAGTGGTGTAAGTGCGAGTATCGTCTCCACAGGGACGGACAAAAGGGAATCAAGAATTAATTAAATTCAGCGATTAAAAAGAAAATAAAATAAAAGCGTCGTGCGAGATTGGTTGGTTTGGAAAATAAAAACTAATGCGAACAATTAACCTAGGGGGTTCTTTCTAATTAATGACGAAGGGAACAGGGATCGATTCCGGGGTAACCAGATTTCTGGCAGATCAGGCCTAATTACATGAAATTAATTTAATTGAGCCTAGCTAATCATTACTAAGTTCTTACCACTCTCGCGGCGTAGAGTACAATAATTTAGGGGACCAGGCTGATCTCTCATGCGACAGGATCCTAAATTATTGCCAAGACGAGCGAGCTTACGGCCCCTTAATCGCTACTAATCTCTTAGCGAACGATTAAGTGTGTGTGAATGTGTCCTAGAACAAATTAGAGCTCTCTTAATTTATTCTATAAGCAATTGTAATTCTAGTCGCGATTCTAGGTTACAAAAGATATCAATTAAATATTTCAAACACAAATTAAACGGCATTCATGCAATTAAACCGAAAAGAATCTAGCCATACATCATGATTAACCCCTTCATCAATCCCAAATCCCTAATTAAAACTACTCACAATTCATAATTGAAGAATCAATAGAATTGGAATAAAAAGAATTAATTGTCATTAATTAAAAAGGTGGAACTTACAAAGAATCCCAAAAGATTGATGAACAAGGCTGAAAAGCCCTCTAAAATTCGTGCTAGGCACTCTCTCTAAGCTCCCCCTTGAAAACGGGGGTTTACAGGCGGTTTAAATAGAAAAATCGGGTGAAATTTGAGCTAAATTCGGATTTTTGGAGCCAGGCACGATGCCAGGCACGATCGTGCCTTCGATCGTGCCTCCGGAGCAAAAACGCGCATTTTTGGCAGGCACGATCGTGCCTCCCTCCAGGCACGATCGTGCCTCCCTCCAGGCACGATCGTGCCTCCCTCCAGGCACGATCGTGCCTGGATGGCAGTAACTCCTCCGTGTTTTCTCTTCACGCACGATCGTGTCTGACTTTGAGGGCACGATCGCGCCTACTTAACTTCCGAATTTGACAAAACTTCCTTCATTAAAGTTGTAGATAATGAAGTCCTCTATCCATCCCAATTTGCCGAATGTGATGTGAATCATCCAATCAAGAGATATGATCAAAACGGTGGAAGGTGTCTTTCTGAAATCGCAGCAGAGATCATCTGACTTCATCGTCTGTTTTCACCTCCTTCCTCTCAGATTCTCGCAAAGGTGTCTTCATATGATTTGTAGCCCTTGAAGTTAGCTTTCATATGGAACTTGAATCGTGTACATTGGATGTTTCTACAAATAGATATGCTTGAACGATTGACAGAAGGTCATTCTGATCGTCGTTTTCAAGCTTCATTCATCTTCTTTTGTCCCGAAGCCAATCCTAGAGCTCTTTTTTCCTTCAAATCTTCATCGTGAATCTTCCGGTGACCTCCAAAGCTATAAAATCATTCTCAAATTCTTCTCAAATCATCCCGATTGTTCCTCAAGTGTCGGTGCCGGGCTCAAATTCCCTGATTTTGACTACAAACAACACAAAAGTCGAACCAATGCCCGATAAACATAACTTGAGCTAAAATTGAGACTTGCAACACCTTAAAGCTAGGGAAAACCATCAAAACCGATCCCAACACGCATCAAATACGTGTCAAAATACGGACTTATCAGAGATCTTATTGTCAAAGATGTGCCTTCTAATCTTCCGCTCACGGATATATTTACTAAGAGTTTTTTTTAGTTTGCAATTTCATTTTTTTTAAAAGACAATCTGCGCGTTGTATCTCCCGCACAGTTTGAGGGGGTGTAATAGGCTAATATAATTAGGAATCTACCTAATAGATATTTAGGAATCTGCCTAATATCTATTTAGGAATACTTTGTATTTTGGCAACTCCTCTATTATAAATATATCTGTCAGGACTCCTATTGGAGTACCTCTTTCCCATTATTTCACACTTATCTTCCTGACCTGTTTTTTGTCTTTTCTTTCCTTGGCTGAAACTCGGTGTATCTTGTATGGAAACATAGTTTCCATAATTCTTCTTCCTTCGTTTGCTGACAGAAAGTCTATAGAAGCTAAATCACCAAAACAAAAATTTCCATAGTCTTTCTTCCTTTGTTTGCTGAGGATCCACTGCTTTCCGTCTCAATGTTTAGCAGAGATGGCAAGAACACATGTAACTTTTTGAATCCGAAATGAGAGAACAGATAAATCGGCCATTTCTTTGAATGTTGTACACATGTACACATGTCTCGTTGTCACCGAACGAGAGAACTAAACAGAAGAAGGGAGTTCGAAGGGTACCTGAGCAGAAGCAACAGATGAAGCCCTAGAGAGAAGACAGAACAACACGCCGAAGAATGCAAAGTTTCGAAATCCAGATTCAGAGCCATTAGAGCCTTTTTATACTCTGTCACGTCGAATCGTCAGCCAATCATAAAGGTACACGTCACCAGTAATGATGACAGGGACACGTGTCACGCGGAGAATCCTCCCCAAGTAATCATGACGGTTATCGGGGAAGCAAAACGGCAGCCGCGTAAAACCGTCAAAATACGCCTCGGGAACTGGCAGAATACCGAGCGATACATACCCGAACAGCATTCAGACAACAATCTTCTACTTCCTTATGCACTCACTACCGTTCGAGACATAGGAAGTGGGGGACTTGTGTTGGGATATTGGGTCCAGGCCCAATATCTCAGGCACAAAATATGGGGATACCAGGAGGAAACAGAAGGCCCAAAGCAGTCCGGGCCGATTCCTACCCTCATTCTTCTGAGAAGGATCCGTGTTGCGGCGGTCCTTCTCGATCTCCTCCGCTTCAGCGTATCGGTCCCCCCGCTGAAGGGCCTTCGTATAATCGCGGGGGGGATCAGTGATAAGGCTCCGAGAGAAGTTACCGTTGCGGAGGACGGTGTGGAAGAGGGCCATCAAGGTTCTGTCATCAGCACCTTCGACCTCGAGGGAGGCCTGCCTCCAGCGTTCTAGGAAACTCCGAAGGGTTTCCTCCTTCTGCTGTCTCACGTTTAGGAGGTGGGAGAAGTGTTTCTTTGAGCGGTGCCTCCCTGCAAATTGTGTAAGGAAGCGGTGGGCAAGTTCTTGCCAAGAATCAATGCTGCCCTCGGGCAACCGGTTGAACCACTCATACGCGGGTCCTTCCAAGGTGGAAAGGAACCAACGGCATAAGTATTCATCCGAGGCCCCCATCATCATCATACTATTTTGATAGCGGCTGTAGTGTTCTTGGGGATCCGTCTTCCCCTCATACGGCTTGATGGGTTGCCCCCGATATTTGTGGGGGATTTTGGCCGCCAACACCCTTGGGGTGAAGGGGGTCCTAGTGTGGAGTTGAATGAGGGGCTCGCCTGAGCCTTCGGCAAGTTTACGTTTCATTTCCTCCATCTGTGCCCGGAGGTCAGCGTACTCCGGATTTGGCCTAGCTGTGGAAGCCGTCGGCGGTGCCTGACGATTCTCCTCAAGTTGGCGGAGGAGGGCCTCGATAATTTCGTCCTTGGGATCCTTCGGGGCAACCCCTTGGGAGTTGGCCCGGAAGGATTGCGCCTGATTGATTTGGTGCCTGGCGTCATCGGCGTGGAGGAGGGCTTTGCCTTTGCTCCGGGGGGGAGGCACGCCCTCGGCACCCGAAGCGGAGGCTCCGCTCTCCTGAGGCCTGCTGAATTCCTGTTTGCCGAGGCGGTCTTGGACCCCTCGGCGTATGGGAGCTCCCCCAAGCCTCTCAAGTGCAGAGGTTCGGGGTTTCTCCTTCATCAAGGGACGTTTATCCCTGGATTGGGCCTCTTGGGAGGCGGTGTCCTGTGCCATGACCCCTTCGACGTTTCCAATCCCCGGGGGAGGATTGGTGAACAGAGGAGGGAGCGGTGGTAATTGAATGACATTCCCCCCAGCGTAGGGCTGGAGGGGTGCCTGAGAGGCGAGGGCTCCGGAATTGAGAGCCATGTTTTGAACAAAGGCCGCAAAGGCAGCCTGAAGATCGATGGCCGAGGCCGGAGGAGGAACTTGGTTCTCACTCCGATCCCTCCTTCGATTATCAAGGCCAATGCGGGCATCGGGGGTGTTCTTCTGCAGCTGCTGACGTAGGTCAGCGGTGGCTTGCTCTAATTCGAGGATGACACCACCCTCGGGTACTAAGAGCCTGTTGGAGGCCTCAGCCCCGTTAGTTTCGCCGGGGGCTACGTAGTTTTCCTCAAGGGTCTTGGATTGGGCACGGGTGGTTCTTCCCATTTTTGGTAAGGGTTTGTGTTTGGTGGAGGGGGAGGGTTTCTTACTTGATAGTTCAGACCTCTCAACGAGAGCACCAAATGATGGATAGTCTACCCGGGGGGTATCTTATCCGAGGGGTTATTGTGGGAATAACTAGAGAGAAGTCAGAGTAAATAGGAGGAGAGAGAGAGTCGATTTTATTAAATGAACTCAGCGTGGTTTACAAGGAGAATAAGGGCTGCTATTTATAGCAGCAATAAATGCGATGAGAGGACACGTGTCAGTAATCCAACGGCCGAAGGGTCACATCAGCCTGGTGGCACCGGCAGTGGTACGTCAACCGCATTGAATGCGGTTGGCGGATGTGACGTGGCATTAAATGCGGTGGTTGGCTGTCTCTAAAAGGAATCTTGATGATTGAGTTTGTTCAGCCGAGGGTTCCTTGTTCAGCCGAGGGCTCCTTGTGCAGCCGAGGGCTCCTTGTGCAGCCGGGGGTTCTTTGTGCAGTCGAAGGCTTCTTGTGCAGCCGAAGGCTTCTTGTGCAGCCGAAGGCTTGGTTCAGCCGAAGGCTTCCCTTGGTGCCGAGGGCATGAGAGTGCCGAAGGCTCATGTCTTCGCCCGTTTTCTCCCAGCGGCTTCTTATGCCAGAGAAGGCTATCCTGTGAGTTTTGGAGCCTTCGGCCAAGGAGGCCGAAGGTACCCCAGCGTGTATTCTGGGCTACTTTGGGGCTTGGGCCGTTGTATTTGGGCCTGAGATGTTCTCTGGGCTCAATGGACTTGTGTAGGAGAAGTAGGGGTCTATGGGCCGGGGGTTCCTGGGCCATATACTCCATCAATTAGTTTTTCACATTTTTTTAAAAAATTATTCTAAGTTTATTTCTCTTAATTTTTATTTTAAAATACGTTCTACGTAATTGTGCTAAATGTTCTATTTTTATTTTAAAATAAAAAAATAAAAAAAGTTCTTACAAATTAGATTTTTTTCTTTATTTATGTTTTTAAATTAAACAAATTAATTACTACTATATCAGACTAGAACACTAAAATCCAATTAAAAAATACTCCAAAAGAAAATTCTTGAAATAGAAGTAAAAACATTTGAGAATTCAAAATAGGACTCTCATGTTTTTATTCCTTAAATATGAGTATTTATTGCCTTGTTTAAAGTATGGTACTGTCAAAATATGGTACTGCCAAACCATGACATTAGTTACTCCGATTAAGGGAATAAAAATATGATAGTCATATTTTGGAGTACACAAATATTTTTACTCTTATTATGGACAATTTTCCAAATCCCAATTATACTGTTATACTTTGTATTGATCTGAACTCATAACATATTACTCATTGTGTTTCTCTATATCTATTTACTACTTTTTAGGATAACATTTTTTGGTGTAGTATACAGTTTTTTTAAATCGAAAATAGAAGTCAAAAAATAATAGAAATCAATGGTTGAAATCCCTAAAGATTTTATTGCTCCTACGACAAATGGTCCTATTAACGCTATTGTTTAGATCACCTATCCCGATTTCTAAATGCACTATAAAGACATTCTATATATATTTGAATTTCAGGGCAATTCTTGTGTAAACCATTTATGAATGCGACAAGATCAACGATTACATGCTGGGGTTAACTCCTGGTGAGATAAAGACATACTTGAGTTCGGATTCAACATCTTCTTCTTACTCAAACGGTACACTCCTTAAAGAGATTCATTCTCCAGAATTACCCAATAGTATTAAATGTTTTGGTGTGCCAACTGCCAAGACATGAGCTGAAACTTTAAATGGGTGCACCAGTGATGCTAATGAGGAATATCAGTCATTCTGATGGATTGTGTAATGACCCTCACCTCATCGTCACTAAACTTAAACTCATATCTTTGAGGCTCAGGGAACAAATGTAAGACAAAAGTTTCTTATTCCGAAGATTAACTTTAATCCATCTGACCTAAAACTATTGTTCACATTTTAATGTAGACAGTTCGAGACCATTAACAAGAGTCAGAGACAATCTTTGGAGAGAGTTGATGTGTCCTTACATTGCCCAGTTTTCACCCATAAACAACTTTACATCATTGTCTCAAGAGTAAATTTATCGTTTGAGTTATAGTTTATTACATGTGATGGTGACAGAAAACTGGCCAACAAGATGTTGTTTACAAGGGAGTATATAATAATTTGTAGTTTTTGCCCCTAAAAAATCATTATTTACTTTTGTCAAAAACAATATATGCATTGGTATATCTCCATCACAACATTTTTATATATTCCAAATAATATATTGTTTACTAACTGCATCTCGTGCGAAGCATGGGTGAAAAATCTAGTAGATATAATAATAACCATTACAATATGAAATTTAATAAAAACAAAATAAAAGGCAATGATTCTGAACGTGAACTTGCATATAAAAAATCACCAAATTGAATTTCACATACTGGCCAGTATAATCGCCAATTGAGTTGCAAAGCTGATCAAACGGATTGACGTTGAGTTTGTTGAGTTGCAGAGATGATCGAACAATTTGACGTTGAGTTTGTTGAGTTGCAGAGCTTATCGAACCCAATAAAAGAGACAGAGACGAATGAAGAAGAAAGAAGGCGGGGGCGAGTAAAAGATAACTAACGGGAGAAAAATAAAAAAAATAAAAAAAAGGAAATATTAAAGTGTTAGGCGTATAAGATACCAGAGATAAAAAGGGAAGGGAAATATAAGCATGTTTCCAAATAGGACTAATATGGTCCTATTTTAGAATAAAAACATAAAGAATCATATTTTAGATTTTTACACGACTTTTACTCCTATTTGGGGTAAAAACTATTCTTTGGTTTTAAAACCAAGTTAAAAAAATACTACCTTCGGGCTTCGTCCAATTTTTTTTTTTTTTCACATTTCCCTTTTTGGAAAGGTTTGTGTGACTATCATCCATTTACATTTTTCTTATTCAACCACAATTATACATTTCCATCAAGGCAGTCTAATGAATTTGGAGGTCCTGATTCGAAATGGCAAATTGAGTCCCATAAGACAAGAAAAAAAAAATACAAATTTTAACAATGGAATACAAATAGTTTAGACAATTTAATGAAATATAAGTTTTATGATATTTAAAGTCCATAAATTAGAGAATTTAAAAGTTGTATACCTTTTGAAATCTTGAATAATACATGACATCTGCAAAAACAACCTATAATTAATACTACCTTCTAAATTTTTGGAGACCCTCTACAAGAGTAGGCCGCGGTGCTAAGCACCTCCTAAAAGACGGCCCTGATTTCCACTTTATTCTCACCTTTTTAAACTTCCATCCAAGTCAAACCGGGAATAATTTTTGGGGATGGAATACGAGGTGGAATGTTTGGACATAATTATCCATCAGTCCATGTATAAAAAGGAAACCCAGTCCATGTATAAAAAGGAAATCAGGAAAGCAGAATCCTAATTGAACTGTCCGCTGACGGTCCATGTATTTAGGGCTGAGCAAAACCCGATCCGACCCGAAAAACCCGATATTTTTTTCGGATATTATCCGAACCGAAATGGATATCCGACCCGAAAAACCCGAAACCAAAAATCCGATTAATATTGGGCCTAGATCGGGTGGCGGGTAGGGTTTGTAAAATCCCAACCCGACCCGCCCGAATATCCGAAATATATGTTAGTGTGTACTTTGAATATGGTAAATTAATACTTGCATCCAATTATTTGTGTAATTAATCTAATTATATTGTGCAATTTGTATTAAATTATTTGTGTAAATTGAATGTGTAGTGCACTAGTGTGTATAATTTTTGTCAAAGTGGCATTCCAACACTTTAATTATCCAATTATAATGTGTTTTAATATAACCGAAATATCCGAAATATATTAAATTATGTAGTGTGTACTTTGAATATGTTAAATTAATACTTGTGTTCAATTATTTGTGTAATTATTTGTGCAATTTGTGTTAAACTATTTGTGTAATTTGGATGTTTAGTGCACTAGTGTGTACAATTTTTGTCAAAGTGGAATTTAAGCACTTTAATTATTCAATTATATATTTTTTTAATATAACCGAAATATCCGAAACCCGACCCGATATCCGATAATATCCGACTTAAAAATATCCGAAATACCCGATCCGAATATCAAAGGGTCGGGCCTAGTATTTAAATTAAAAAACCCGAACGGGTTTAGGGTTCCCGAACCCGACCCGCCCGAACCCGACCCGTGCACCGCCCTACATGTATTATTCCTTATACTATCGGCCGATCAGAAATCCCAAATAGGAAATATATTCCTTATAAAGATCCATTGGCGTCTTAACAGAAACCTCCCAATTCTTATAGTCTACCTCCGGACGTATTAATTTTTTCTCAGTCTGAAGGAAGGCAGCCCGGCCAGGTATGGTGATTATCCAGGAAAGCTCCAACTTAGAGGATGATCGTATTAGTCAATTGTCAGATGATATTCTTGGTCTGATTCTCTCGTTTTTGAGCCTAAAAGAAGCAGTTAGGATGCGGTTATTGTCTCACCGGTGGAAAGGGTTATCCCCGTCCACACCCCATCTTCAACTTGATTATCTGTCGATTCTTGGAATTTATTTCGATGGGTTCTTGGCGCTCAATTACAGGAAGATAATTCCCAAACATAAATCTAAATTTATCACAGCTGTGACTCAAATTTTGAAGTTATATACGGGGCCGAAATTAGACACTTTTGAGGTTACTTTTCCACTGGACGATGATTCCGCTTCCAATGTTGATGAGTGGATACGTTTTGCTGTGCAGCAAGAGGCCAACCAACTTAAAATTGACTGTGGACCTCGCTCCAATAGTGTTTGTTCCTACTACACTTTTCCTTTGCATCTTCTGCCTGATGGCAAAACATCTCCATTGAAGCATCTATCCCTCAAATTATGTGAATTATCCTGTGTGCCCAATTATGCAATAAAGTTTAATTCTTTAGTGACTCTCTACATTGGTCACACACGCATAAATCAAGTTACTTTAGATAGTATCCTTTCTGGTTGTGTGAACCTTGAGTTTCTGAGAATCCATCGGTGCTATGTGCCTGAGACTTGTTGCATAACCGGTGCATTAAGCCGTCTAAAACGATTGATTATTGAAGATTGCCATGATTATGGCCTTATTGCGCTCAATTCTCTACCGGAGCTTACTACATTTGAATACATGGGTCCAGAAAAGAAGTTCACCCTCCTTGGTCTTCCATCTCTTGATAAAATGTATTTTAGGTTCATGAATTATTCATTTGTGGGCACAAGTTATGTTTGCAATCGACTTGCAGAAGATGTCTCACACCTACAAACTCTCTCGTTGTTTTTAGCTCCCTTGGAGGTGTGTATATTGAAAACTACTTCCCTTGTTTTCTTTTTAATATGACTCAAAATTTTAATATTTTTTTCCTAAATAGAAAATGTTGCATGATGGATGCTGTTCATATAGATTTATATCAACCACAATCATGTAACTACACTTTATAAGCTTTTAAAGTAAAACTTGGAAGAAAACTTTGGGACAGAAGTAGTACTATCTTAAACATTGGGGAAAATAATGGCTGGCTTTTGATTTAATTTTTGGTGCCCTAGGAACCTCCCATGCCTGCCAGCAGGACTCCATTCAAATTTCTGAAGAATTTGGAGTTGTTTATTATTATATCACCAAATTATGATCTTTTCACTATTGTACACATTCTTAATGCTTCTCCTGTCCTGCAGAAGTTCCTTCTCTCTGTAAGTCCGTTGTTTCTTTTTTCTGCATGATTTCATCCACTTAAAAGATGCTCTCTTTGGTTTGTTTTACATGAATGCACAATATGCTCTTGCAAAATGTGATTGTTTATCTCAAGATGGAACTCATTGCTTAGATCATTTCTCTTTTGATGAAAGCGGAAGACAATTGAATAAAGTTTAGATATGGAATTTAGTCTATGTTGCACGAAAATGTGGAAATCATGGGATAATGTGAAACAGGAAAAGCCATTATTTAATAGAAAACAACTATTCGGACAGTTTCCAAAGATTCACCGGAGACTTCCTGAAATGGAAACATACTCTTTCATGAGTATTTGGTGTTTCATAAAAATTTAGTATGATTTGGGGTTTATTCTTAAAGTCAGCATTGTAGGAGCACTTATTTGATGATTTGGTTTGTATTTTATTATTTGACCGGTATGGAATGGCTTGGCAAAATTATGTATTTTGTCTAAATCATTCATGAGTTCATCAATCTTTTATTGATTATTATCTAATTTTTTTGCAGGTATGTCCTAATCATAACCGGAAAACTAAAACGAGTGGAGTATTTGATAATAAATGCATCCATTTTCACCTTAAAGAAGTCGAGATATGTGGGTTTTCAGACCGAATTAATTGTATGGAGTTAGCTGTTTATTTACTTGATAGTGCTGTTGCCCTAGAGCGGATGCTTATCAATTTTCATAGACGAGAATATTATGGACTTGACAAATGGAAATATGGCAAAGTGTTTCCTAAGAACCTAAATCGAGAGGTGACATGTGATTTACTTCAAAAACACAATGTCGATTCCAAAGTAGAAGTCGTTGTTATTTGATTTCCATTTATAAGTTTGAGTTTCATCATGATGTTATGTAAAATTTATAGACTTTTGAGTAATGAATAATTGACTTTTTTTATTATTGTAATGAGGAGGGTTGTGTATTTTTGCTTGGATATGATGTAAAATGGTTGTTGGATACTTTGGATGTTGCTAATGGGGTGGTCGAGTAAATTTTATAATAATTAATTAGTACTGTTACTAACTGTTTCCTAACCCCATAAATTAAGAAGTGACGTGTGATTTACTTCAAAAAATCACAAATTGATTCAACAGTAGATCTTATTATTGTTTTATTTTGATTTAAAAGTTTGAGTTTGGGCATTATGTTAATCTACAACTTGTAAACTTACTAGTCAAGAATATTTGAGTTTTCTGGTTCTTGTGATGAGTACTGTCTCTGTATGCTGGATATAATGTAACTGGCCATTGGATATTTGGATGTTTTATGAGTGGTGGGGAGTTAACTCTAATTAACTGTTATAATAATCATCTACATTCATACTACCTAATTGAGAGTTTAGTTCTAAAATGTGCGCCTGGGGCGTGACGAGGCGCAATGCGCACCGAGGCAATTGAAAAATCGTAGCAGAGGCCGATTTCGCGCTTCTGGAGGCATTGAAATCTTCCACTCCTCTCTTCTGCACAACATTGCAGGTATGTCTAAGGTTGTTTTCTGCTCATCTTTTTCCTCCTTGTGCTTCCTTGCCCTTTTTTTCTTCTTCTCTTAATCACTTTGTATTTTTCCTGTGATTCTTTCTGGTTGACTGCATGCTTTATTCCTCTTTGTGCATGCTCTATGCCCTATATGCTCTACTTCTTTTCTTCTTCTCTTAATCTCTTTGTGTATACTTTCTGTATATATATTAGTCGGATTAATGTATACTCAATTGGATTTTATGCTACTTCTGCATATTCATCAGTTTTCCGGATTTGCTTCCATTTCTTCCGCCTTAGAAATTCCATCGTCAATCATACCTAAATTCCTCAAATGAAGGTTAATTTATTACTCCCTGCATCCTGCTCATTGTGAGAGCTGTGAAGCGGCTGTGAATCTGTGATGATATCATTTTCTGTTTTCCCTCTCTCTGGGTTTACTAATTTTGAAGAATTAGGAGGACACTGCCCATATCCTTGCGGGCAGCAAAAAAAATGGAACTGGTTGCTGCAGGCCTGCAGCCACGACGATTCCGCAACCCATTTCCTCAGCCTCTTTGAATCTTTTTATATGTACATTTCCCTCAAAAGACAGACCAAAGGTGATATTTTTTATTTCCATTCCACAAAAGCAAGGTCGTCATAAAAAAAATTGGGCTCTAGCTTTCGGCGGGTCAAATGCATAAATAGTACTTCAATTATTGGTAATATTACATTTTGGTACCTTAACTCTTAAATGAATAAAAAAGGTTCCTTAATTACACATAAATGTTTTAAATTGAGATTTTATTCAATTTTTTAACAAAAAAGTCATTCATGACGATCAAAATTTCATGTGTAGAATCACCATATAATGATCATATGGACAAAAATAAGGTGAAGTAGACTTTACGCATAGAATTCTTATCGCCACATGTAATTTTTTGGTCAGAAATTTGAATAAAATCTTAATCCGAAACATTTATGTATGGTTAAGGTACCGTTTTAATTCATTTAAGAGTTAAAGTATCAAAATGTAGTTGCGATACCATTTATGCATTTAGCCCAGCTTTCTGCATTATGGTTTCATTGCGTGATTTACATGTGCACGAGCCTTCCTTGGCAGTTGGCTCAAATTACTCTATACATGTAAATTATGTAATGGTTTTTGAGATCGTATTTATACATGTCACTTCATTGAGTTCATTCCTTTTCTCCAAATTTTTTCTTTTGAGATCGTATTTGCATTCAATCACTGATATTATTATTGGTGATTTCCTTTTAGGTTTAGTGAATAAAACAGCACAACACGATGCACTCTTTTAGGCCTTGTTTGGTTAAAAGGAGGGGAGGGAAGGGAAGGGTTAAGGAGGGAAGGAAAGGCAAGGAGAAGGAAGGATTTTGATAAAAATTTGTGTTTGGTTGAAGGAAATAGGAGGAAAGGTTTAATGAAAATATTTTCCCAATTTACGTTTATTTTGATAGCTTACTTAAAAAAATAGATACATCTCTAAATATTACTCCCCCCGTCCCATTTTACCTGTCCTACTTTCCTTTTTGGGATGTCCCAAAATAAGTGTCCACTTTCCTTTTTGGGAAAGAAATATGTGGCATATACCAATTCACTTTATTATACTCAAACCTCAACCACAACTTTTACTTTTTCAATCACTTCATTAATAATCGCGTCAAGTCAAGCTAAGACACCTAAAATGGGACGGAGGTAGTATAAATATTACTGCTAAGGTCATGAGTCAGAATATTTTGTTTTTTGATTTTTTGATTTTTTAATTTTTTAATTTAATACGGAGTAATTTTATTTAATAATTTTTATTTGTTAATTTTTATTTTAGAAGTTTCCATTTTATAATTTTTGAATTTTATTTTTAGAATTTTTAACTTTTTTAATTTTTAATTTTTTTAACTTTTAAATTTTTTAATCTTTTAATTTTTAAATTTTCAGATTTTTTTACCTTTTTATATTATACTACGTAATGTTTTGTCCATTCACATAGGAGATGAATAGTTTGCGATTATCAAAACGTTTCCTCCAAAATACTTCAATTTGGGGGGTTTAGAATGGGAGGAAGTGGAGGATTTTGAAAGTCTTCCACTTTCCTTCTCTCCCAATTTCCTTCAACCAAACACACACAAATCACTCACTTTTCTTCTCTCCCTTTCGAAACCCTCCAACCAAAGAAGCCTTAGAGAGAACTTGTGGGTATTTCATGGATCAATTTCTGATTTCGTATGTGTTTGGAGCTAATATGAGTCGTCACAACCCGGCTAGCTTTTTGGATAGTTCCCAGTGATGCTTTTTACACTTTGGTTGAGAAATCGGCCCATTGTTTTTCTAATTGTTACTTCTCCGGTATTCACACACACATATGGTAAGTAATTTTTTTTTATTTCTAGGGGGCGTCATGGGGAGGGGATTTGGGGGGCCTAGGGTAAACTGAGATCAATCTCACTCCATTGAGAATTGAACCCGGGACCTCCTGTAAGGGAGAGTGAGTTGGCGACCAACTGGGCTGGACCACTTCCTTATATGGCAAGTAAAATATTGTCTTGTTCACTTACATCAGTTACAGGTCCGGCCAGGCCGGACCACTCCCCCCGTCCGGCCTCCTCCATTTGGAGGCCTTCCCGATGGTATTTTTTGCTCAAATTTTTTGTGTAGGTTCCTCATCAAGTCTAGTTTGTCCATACCAAATTTCAGCCAAAAATTCAATCGGGAAGGTCGTCAAATGATTTTTGCAAGTTAACTGGTCCGGAATATGTATTTTCCGGACCAGTTAACTTGCAAAAATCATTTGACGACCTTCCCGATTGAATATTTGGCTGAAATTTGGTATGGATGAACTAGACTTGATGAGGAACCTACACAAAAAAGTTGAGCAAAAAATACCACCGGGAAGGCCCCCAAATGGAGGAGGCCGGACGGGGCTCCGGTCAGGTATACCTGACCGGAAGACTACTCATCGGTAAAAATTAATTGCGTTGATATTGTTAATTGTAAGATCAACATTTCTATGTACATATGGTCAATAAATAAATAATACGTAGTATATACTTTGTTAGTAAAATTATAGAATCAATAATTGTTTCACTTATAATAGCATCTCTAATGTTACAATGTGCACACAGCACATGTGACATGAGAGATGACAGAGAAAAATTTACCAAAGTTGTACAAAATCATTCAAATAAGGAGAGAGATTATGTATTTGCTAATATTTATGTGACTATCTCTTGTGCCACATGTGCACCGTGCACATTGTAGCATTGAAGATTCTCCAAAGATGTCTCAACTATATTTTCACTTGAATGTGGTGGTATACTCTTGAAAATGGAAGTTTTTCTTGAAAAGCTGTCTTAAATCTACCAATTTTTTAATGTATATTGCCTATTGGGCGTATAATCTTCTTAAAGTAATAATTGTTTCTAAAAACATCATTTAAATACTACTAACTCTAACTGAAATATGTGATCAGTTTTATTTTCCCTTAGCTTGAACAATGAGTATCAACTATAATTTCACTTGAAGCGCTAGAATCATGCAATTTTATTTTTTGAAAACAGGCATGTCCACATCTCTCGTTGAAAAGAGGTATGAACTATAATTGGTTTTAAAACTAACAATAGGAAAATCAGGTTCTGTTTTAAAAGTGGAATGAGAATTTGAGCTTTGTGACTAAAGACTTTCATACTTGTCGAAGGTGAAAGAAATTAGTACAATTGTCAAAGGAAGTTCTCTAAAAAAGGTTTGTTCCAGGCCGGTTTTTATTTTTGCTTTGCATTTTGCAGAAGAATAGAAAAATAAACTTCAAAAAAAGTCACACAAATTTCAATTCCTTGATATTAACATATTGATGAACACATTGCTTGAAACTATTTTCCAAATTAAACTATAATTATTAGTTGTGTAGAGACCACATTTTTACTACTTCTAAAAACAATACTTGAAGGACAAATAAGTACATGTTCTTTTCTGGTAGGGTAATTAGCTGCTTTTTTTTCTGCCTTTAGGGTTTGATTGCTGAAGACAAAAGGTAAGATAAATATAACATTGCTATGTAGGAACTAATTTTGCGTTTAACAACTTATAGTCACTAAGTAATAAAGCAGAGCAGCTTCAGATACTTCAACAAATTTACGAAGTTTTTAAAATATCGAATGTGCAGCAAGTTAAATTAGATAGAGAGAAAAATAGGATCGTTTTTTGATAGGATATACTCCGTATTTGATGAGTCTGGTTTGTGGCTAAATGCTTTCATGCTTTTTCACTTGATTACACTAATTTGTTGGTGTCAATTTGACATTCACTTGATTAACTGCTGATTGAAGTTAATGACTCAGAACTGAAAGAAATAGAAGTCAAACTAAGAGAGTGTTTGCAACTGCTTCTGCTTAAAAAAAAGCACTTTTGGAGAAGTAAGGAAAAAGTGATTGGTAGTAAAAGTTGATAGTGTTTGAGAAAAAAGTGATTTTGAAAAGTAAAAGTTGGTAGTGTTTGGTAAAATAAGTGTTTTTTGTTTAATAGAAAAGGGAAAAGCACTTTTCACACGCAAGCCGAGAAAAAGTAAAAATTGGTAGTGTTTGGTAAATAAGTGTTTTTTAAAGCCAAAAGCTGAGAAGTGATTTTTTTTAAGCAGTTGCAAACACTCCCTAAGTGCAGAATTATGCTTTGAAAGAGGTATGTTTCAATTTCTATTTTTACTTGAAAATATTCGACATAAGTATATAGAACACAAATTCTGGTAACAATCTCTACAGGATAAACTTTAGTTTCAATTTTAAAAGAAGGCCTCAACTATACAATCACATGAACATAATACATTTTAGTGATTTCACTTTAGATGTCATCATCATCATTATTACCCCAGTGCTCAAATGCTACCACCTACGGTGGGGTAAGGGGGTCGGATGTACGCAGTCTTACCCCTATATTGAAGCATCGAGAGATTGTTTTCGGATGACCCAAGGTGAAAAATGAAAATCGCGTTGAAAATTGTATGGATTGACGGGTGCTTCATAATAAAGAAGCGCATACAGTTTTGTGAGCCATTTAACTTTATTCCATTACATTCTCAAGTCAAAGAATAGTGAATTTTTTGCTCCATTATAAATGATGATGTAAAGCATTAAATTAAGATTTTAAAATAAAGCTGATATAACTGAAGTGGAGCCTATAGTGAAGTCAAACTATAGAACCTGAAATGTAAAAAAATTTTGAGAAAGAGGTGATAGATGGAACTTGTTATTTGAATGCTCCGATCAACATCTTACTTCAATTTGATAATGGAATGTTTCCAAATGGAACTTTAACACTTCGTATTTTAGTAAGAATGATATGGTATATAGAATTGTTCTATATTAACGTTCTTTTTCTTTTTCAGATTTCAATATTGCTTCCATACGCCTGACCATAACTTTGCCTCATTTAATACGGATTACCTATTTTGTACTCCGAACATAACTTTACCTTTAAGACTCGTAGTACCTTTCATGGAAAGATCAAAGATGTTTAGGACTTTAGGGTGAATACACTTTGCTTTATGTTATATACTCCCTACTACGTGTTTGATAAAAAAAAATGGGTGTGATTTCTTAATAATTACCATAAATATGACCCACCTTAGATCATTTGGAGTGATGCAAGAGGCTAAATGTCAAAAATGGACTCCATCCATATGAAAACAGTGTTTTGACTCTTACGTAGTATTTCTTTGCATTCCAGCACCGTCAATAAAATACACTTTGAACATTTTTTTACATATCAATTTAGTAAAACATTAATTAAATTATTATAAGTAATATTTTCATTTTAATTTTTTTTTGATGAATTATAAAATAAAAAAGACACATTTCGATGTAAAAAATCATTTTTTTTGCATTTTGAAATAAATGTAAAAATAACATTTTAAAAAGACACATGGAATAAATTAAAATAACAAAACATGGCAGGTAGTGCTCGCTAACCTCATGCTAACGTCAATATGACGTCAGTGAGGTAAATAATTCCTGCACATCAATTCTGGCGCACGTCTCCTCCCCTGCGCATAGCAGGTACACCCCACTCCCCCTTTTTCTTTTCATTTTCATTTAATTTTTGGCTATCAAAACTTCCTCCAAATTTAACTCCTTCCCACCTCAAACCCATTTTTAATACTCTCTTCTATCAACCATTTTTTTTTCTATCAACCAATGTATAAAATTAGGAGTCAAACAAATATGTCATTTTTAACATTTTGAACTCCTAATATATATACCTCACCACTCTTACATGTTTGTCACTCTGTCTTACTCTACCTTTCCACACGTGTCTTTCTCTTATGGTATTCCTTTGGGTAGATAATAATATACTTGGTAGCAATTATTCAAATATGGCAAAATATTAATGCTTATTAATGACCAAAATTTGGGCAATAATTCCATCCGTCATATATTACAAAACTTACCAAATCATTAACTTCCGGACCAACGCATGGGCGGGAGCTCATTTTATTTTCCACATTAATTTCCCATTATACCCTTATTTTGGGACGCAAAATTCCCTCCAAAAATAGTAACAACTTTGCTACTTTATATAATATAAAGATCACGTTCTATTGATCCAGGTGCATTTTAATGCCAAACCCAGCCAGGGTATGCCCAGTGGCGGACCCAGATGTTTGTGAGAGCGGGGGCACACTAGACACTAAAGTTAGTCTATAATAATAACTCCAAATGTAATAAAAATGATAAAAAAATGTACGTAGTATTAAATTATACAGAATAGTTAATTACATATTATATATTTCAGTGCTGCAACTTTGGTAAATCAAGCCCACGAATTTTCATATTCTGAAAATGTTGCATAATAGTTTCATTATCGATGCTTCTAAAAACATCTCTCTCGATGTAGCACACCAAGCAATTTGTAAGATAGTCATCTCCCATCATATTGCGAAGATCTGTCTTGATTATCAACAATTTTAATTTTTAAAATAATCCCCCAACTAAAAAGTAGGTGTCGTCAATGCAGAATAAATTGAAAATAAACTTACAAATCAAGGAAATATGGGAGGATTGAGCGGTGTAGGCGTGCGGCGGTGCAACATCAATTCAGCTAGACAGCGAAGTCCCCATAGGCCAGAGCCAAGGCAGTGACATCCCCTAAAGTCGTAATTCGTAAACCGTTCACATGATTTTTATCATTCTAGTCTTCCAAATGTTAGTGAGTTTTTAGACTTTTATCACTCCGTAGTTTTAGTTGCCCGCACATTGGCTACTCTTTTGCATTTTAACTTTTTTTTGTTACTTTTTGTTTTCAATTCTTAATTATTTTTTTTGTTTTTTGATAATTCTATATCTTTTATTTTAATTCAGCTAAAATTTAAATGTTTTGTATTAATTTTTTATTTATATAACCGTAACATTTTAGTATCTTAATTATCAAATACTGGTATGAAGCCGAGGCACCCGTTTTTATCCTAAGTACTACTACTGAAATTCCGGGCTCGAAGCGGGGCACGTGCCCCACCTAGCCCCCCTTAGGTCCTCCACTGCGGTATGCGAATTAAGACATAAACTTCTCACATTTCAAGTTCTACCTTCTTAATTTCGATCTATAACCATTACGTACAATTCTTAATCATTAATCAATTATTGATTCAATAATAATATATACTCGATCAAATAAATATTCAAATACATCTTTATGTGAAGTAATTACCAAATAACGAAACTTTTCGTTATGACATTCCCAAAAACGGGAGTTGCCATTATGTTACCAAAACACGTTAGTCGGAATCTCCAATTCCGACAGGAATTTAGGTTTTGAAAATCTAGATTTTAAAAAAAAACACCCCTCCTCCAGTCGGATTAGGCACTTCCGACCAGGGTTTTTTAAATGATTTCATTTAAATTGGAAATTACAAAATAAAAAAACACATAGTCGGTGTAATCCGACCAGGGGAGTGTTCGAAATTTTTTAATGTTTCCATTATTTTATTTGTCTAACCCGAAGGAATTAAAAAACAGTAATAATAATAAAATAAATTACCTAGTCGGAATTGTGTAATCCGACTAGGGGTGTTCGAATTTTTTAAATATTTGCTTTTTATCCTTGTCGGAAATGAGAAATCCGACCAAGGAATATGTTTTAGAATTTTTGTTTTTTTAAGAGTTTTTATGATATTTTATAAATTAAGCTATATTTTGTTTTCTTTTAAGAAATTTTATAAATTAAATATTTTATAAATTAAATTGTTATTTAGAAGTATTTATTTTACTAATTTTTAAGTCATTTAATTAGAGAGAAGTTCACATTTTATAATATGACACGTTTAAGTAATTTTTAACTCATTCAATTACATAAGCTCACATTTTATATATTTATTTTTTGTAGTATATAATATTATTGAAATTTATGAATGTATCTATTTTGTACAGTCATAAACTCGGGTGAAGAGTCGGACGACCCAGACTGAATGCCTCGATGACATGGTGCTTTGGTCGGCTGATGTGATGCTCATAATTTGCAATATGCTGAAAGGCATTACCGCAATTGATTTCTTCGGTAGTTCAATATTTTGCAAGATATTCCGAAAAACCCAAAGCAGAGTAATGATCATCACACCAATCATATCGGTCCAACATATCAACCGGTGCCTTAACATTGTGGGTGAATGTGCTAAATTATATATACTACGATACAAGCCAAAATACGATAAATGGAATTAGGTTACCAATATACGAGAGTCGGATTCCACAATATAAAGGTTCAATAATGATTGAGAACATGTGTTATATTTTATTTGACCCGATAAAATAAAATACTACCTCTGTTCTCTTTTAATTGCGACATTGGACTTTTGGGATATATTGGGATGACCTCTAAAAACAGTTTGAGAATTGAAATACAGCTTTCGGGGTCAAATGTACACTTTATATGATGTTACATTTTTTAACTTCATATCGGTAATCAATAAATGTAGGTGGATCATCCCCAAGTCATATAAGGGATCCCCAAGAAATATGGCCTAGCAGTCGTCTTATTGAGGCGCACCTTTCGGTATTTTTCTTTTAATTTTTTGGACACTTTTGAAAATCGGAGTTACTTTTAACGGTATTTTTCAGACGTTTTTAACGGTGTGACCCTCTTGTGATAACGGAATTCAAACACATGAACCACTTTGATAAAGAATGAAACACATGACGCTATCTGAAAATGAGCCCAACCACAAGTACCTTTTCCGTACTTTTCCCTAAAATTTAATTTATAAAATTTTTTAGAATAAAACAAAATATAGGGTAATTTATAAAATTTCTTAAAATATCATAAAATTTCTTAAAATAAAACAAAATAAAATTTCTAAAACACATCCCCTGGTCGGATTTAGAAATTTCTAAAATTTCTAAAATTTCTAAAACACATCCGAAACTGGTACAAGAAGCATGGCATGACACGTGTCCAGAACCCTTCTCACAATGTGCCCACGACAGGCTACACCCCGACAACACACGATTGGGGTATTGTGGTAAGTTTTTGAATACATACCATATTCGCTACCATATATCGGGTCATATTATTTACACGTGTTACATTTTTATGTAGAAGCAAGGCGTTCACGAGGTGTATCAGCTCTTAGCCGACCGCGCGAGTTACGAGGATTGTCAAAAATGACTACGGCAGATGGCCCTGGATGTAGGTGATGAAGATATGCTCCACCGGGGCATATTCCACTACGAAGATGAAGATGCAGGTGGAAGTGACGAAGAGAATGATTCAGATGAACGTGAAGATGGGGGTGAGGACTCACAAGCGCCCCCTCAATTCTCAACACAGGGTGTCTCATTTGATCAACCACCCCCTCAATTCTCAACGCATCAAGGTGGGTCATTTGATCAACCACCGCCGTATTATGATTCTTATCAGTGGTCCACACAACCGGATGATTATGTTGAGTCATTTCTGAATTCGTCTTTTCACTATGGAGACACAACGGGGCCTTGGAACACTGGCGGTGGGGACGGAGCAGGGCCGAGCGCGCAACATTAGATGTAGTATTAAATTTAATGTTGTATGTACCGTCTATTCATTAATAAATTATATTGAAAACTACATTTGTTTTGTTCACTTCCATTAAAATTACAAAAACATTTCACCTAAAACAAAATGAAATTTTTATCTGATTAGACGAATGGAGTAAATCAAAATTGCACTTAAAATTACAAAAATTGCAATTAAAACAAAATTCACAATACTAATGGATTAAAAAACAATTCAAAGCAATCAATTGTTTTCTTACTAAAAAAATCATAATGCTAATGCTAAGTCTTCATTTTAAAAAATATGTCATCAATCTAAAAAAAGTTTTAAATTTGGAATTGATATAATTTAACCCTAACACTTTTATTTTTTTTCAAACTCAAAATCAAAAATAAAATTGGAAAAAAAAAATATTTTTTGCCAACCTCTAACTAATTCGAAATAAAAAACAAAATTTGAAAAAAAAAATTATTTTTTCCCTAGTCGGAATTGGGTAATCCGACTAGGGGGAGGGAATTATATTGTTTCTTTGGGAACTCTATCTACTTCGACATAAAAAACAAAATTTTAAAAAAAAAAAAAAAAAATTCCCTAGTCGGAATTGGGTAATCCGACTAGGGGAGGGAATTATTTTTTAATTTGGGAACTCTATCTACTTCGACGTAAAAAAACAAAATTTAAAAAAAAAAATTCCCTAGTCGGAATTGGGTAATCCGACTAGGGGGAGGGAATTATTTTTCGAAATCCTAACTTCTGGTCGGAATTGGTAGTTCCGACTCCCGTTTTTTGATAAACCCTAGGTAAATCCCCGTCTTTTGGCAACCCAATCCCCCTTTCCCCGTCTTTTGGTAAATCACCCTCTTTATGTTATACGGAGTAGTTCAATACTTGAATCGATCAATTGGTAATCAAAGTTTTCACGTATTGACTAATTTAAAAAATTAACACTACAGAAAAAACGAGATTGACACGGATTAACTAATGATTTTGAGCTAAATAGTTCGTGCCAAAATGTTTTTGACACATTCGACATATCGCTGCCGAATCCTAAATGAGTTTTGATGAATCTATCCCAAAAATCCCCACCAATCCCGCATTTTTTGGTAGGGTAAAAAGATTGTATGTTTTTGGCACGGATGGAGTTCTTGTTAATTAAATCCCAACTACGAGAAGAATAATTCGCCACAAGGTGGATGTTTTGAACCGAAGTTGACTTGTTTGACAATTCTACAAAAATGCATATAATGAAGACGTTCTTCTAGTCTATCGTATTTCAGTATTCTACAAAAACTGAAGAACTCGAAAAACCCAGCTTCAAATACATTTTAGTTCAAATGTAAACATATTAGAATGTAGTGAATGTAGGTACTTAGGATGTTTTTACTTGGACTGTAATTTGTCCCAGACCAGACCAGTCCAGACCAGACCAGTTCAGACCAGACCAGACCAGACTTGGATAGTTATAAAAATACAAAGAAACCAGACCTTACCAGACCAGACCAGACCAGACCAGACCAGCAAATTACAGTCCAAGTAAAAACATCCTTAGCTTTGTTTGTTCTAATTTTATTGATCAACATCATTTGTTTGCTCGCTGATTTAGAGTTCAAGTTTTTATCATATCCCAGTTCGACTTTGTCACTTGCAATATATAGAATAACTTTCGATGTTACTATATGATGAGTGTGAAAAATTAAAACATTAATAGTAATCTATATATATTTTGTTGGAGAATCATTATGAGCTCTTTTGATAGCACGAAAATCGGCTGATTTGGCTGATTCTGTTAAAATTTATGAAGTTCTGCCTAAAGTGGCTGCATTGGCTGATTCCAATTATTTAAGAATAAATTATTATAAAAATATATTTTATTAATAAAGTAAAGAAAGAATTATATGTAAAAATAGTTAAAGTGGTCATCTACTATAACGTCAGCCAATACAGCCAGAAAAGTAACTTCAACCTTACTTTTTCTGCTTATTATACAATTCAGTGCGCGAAAGCAAAAGTTACGTGTTTGGTGAAAAAATTAGTTGATAAGCTTGATAAGCCGAAAAACAGTGCTGCCAAACGGCCTCTATGTTTTATTATTTGTGAGCCATTGCAAAGTGTCATACTTGAAGCTTTTTAGGAGAGAATATGTATGAAATGAACATTATTTTTTTTTTTTTTGAAAAGATGAAATGAACATTATTGATATTGACATTTCAATCATGATTAATACTCCTTACGTTTCTATTTCTTTGACATAATTTGACAAGTCAACATTTAAGAATTTTTTTTACTAAGGGGTAAATTTTAAGGTTTAGAAACTGTTTGACACTGTTTTGCATTGTTTGGTTTATCAAATGAGAAAGGATGACACCCCATCCCTGAGGGCCCCCAACACCGACCGGACGGTACGATGGGAGGATGTAAATTGGACTATAATCACAATCTGACAGATAGAGAGTGGGACTCTGTCCTCGGTACTTGCAGAAGCCCTATGCATTTTTCAGCATAGTAACCCCTCATCGCAGTTGACGGGATTCGAACCCGAGACCTAACCCTTGTGGCACTCCTAGGGATGGCAACGGGGCGGTTCGGGGACGGTTTTACATATAACCGTACCCGCCCCATTTGATAATTCTCCGCCCCATAACCGCCCCATTACCCAACGGGTAATTTTTTCCCAAACCGTATCCGCCCCAACGGGTAACGGGTATAACCACGGGTAACCGCGGGTAATCGCTTTATTAAATGAGTGATTGATATTTTAATATAAAAATAATATTTTAAAAGGCAAAAAATGGCATCACCTAGATGACTCTAGACTGAGACGCCACTTTAAAGTTTCGTATATCTACAAGACGAGAAAGAAGACAACATAGATTAATTTGAACCTAAAAATACTTAATCTGAAAAATAATTATTCAGTAAAAAATATGATAATAATCAAACAAGACTATTAAGATCTATTATGAACTCTCATTGAACATTATAGTTAGTACATCTATTATCCATATACTTAATGAAAATAGAAAAAATCTCATCTTCATTTACTTATGGGACAAATAATAGACAAAAATGTAATAAAAATATAACTAAAATAAACGGGGCGGGTACGGGGCGGGTAATGGGGCGGGCATGTATAAAACCGTAACCGCCCCGTTACCCGTAAAAACAAAACGGGTATTCCCCGCCCCATACCAGTTACCCGGTCAATGCGGTTTTCCCCGTTTTGACCGAGACGGTTCGGTTCGGGTATCCATTAGATCGGTCACAATTGCCATCTCTAGGCACTCCCTCACTACCAGTTGAGCTACGCCCACCGGTGGTTTATCAAATGAGAAATGTAGCATCCATTTTGACACTTCCAAAAAAGGAAAGTGTGTCAAAGAAATAGAAACGGAGGAGAGTAATATTTTATCTATAATACCACTTTTAGTACTAGTAATAAAGTAAAAAAAAAAAAAGTGACTGTCTCCTGACTCCTCTCATAAACTTCTTTTTTAAGGTTAGTGGTGTAACCCGACAAAGTTTTTTTTGAAAAGTTTTGTATGACTAATTTTCATTTACATTTTTCTTACTCACTATAATCATACATTTTCATTCTATTTTCACTTTTTTAAACTTCGGTCCAAGACCAAAGGGAGGGAGTACTATATAAAAGTTTTTATTAAACTTGAAGTGGAACAGTGGAGGCATGGATCTTAATTGATGATAGGATTAATTATATTAGCTCACACAGCAACATATACATACTAGTATCTTGTGGAATACTACGTATAATATTTTTAACTACAATAACAACTTTTTAGTTTGGTAATTAAGCTATATATTAATACAATTAGCTCAATGCCCAATATATTTTTATTAAAATATGTACTCCGTATTATATTTTGATTTGAAAATGATTTTTATTATCATTTGGCATCTAACAATTAGAGAATGACAATTTGTTGTGTGAAATAGTCATCACAATTCAGGTAGGGGAGAGCATCGGACGGGTTCGGGTAGGACGGGTTGGGTTTTTGCATACCCTTTCGGTTATCGGGCTGAGAATATAAAACCCTACCCCGTCCAAAAAAGATTTCGGGCTAATCGGGTTGCACAATTTCGGATTTGGGTCGGTTTTAATCGGTTTTCGGGGCCATTCGGGCTGATTAAAATCCATTAAAAACATAGCATGAATAATTCATAAAATCAGCTTGAAAATAAAATTTTGTACAACTAAACTTTACAAACACAAATAAAATACATAATAATATGTTATCAAAAGCAATTGCAAAATTAGTAGAGTTTGTACAACTCCAAACACATAGCTAATAAGCCCAATAGTTCTAACTTATACACTTATACACTCATACAGTCATACACATTACTCCAATATTACTTGGTACTTATACACTTACACAATTATACTGCTTATGCATAAAGCAGTTTAAAATTTAGAGTTTGACCAATCAAATGTTCCAAAAGAGCAAGTACCAACAAAAAGTTTAACAACATTCAATTGATGTACAAGTCTTCAGATCTTGACTCTTGACATCACTTGACTACTATAGTGTTTCCAGAATTCCAGGTTTGAGCAATTTCGCAGATCATCAACCAAACAATCATTGATTTTGTTTCTATGTAAGTCACAAGCACATTAGTATCATAAAACACTAAACTATACCGGGAACTTGGGAAGTGTGAAGTATAAAAAAATTCAAAAGTATATAGAAATACAATAAGATTAGGCTCAGATTAAATTTCAGTTCACTAATAATGGGGGCATTAATCACTATATAATTAGAATCAACACCAAACCCATTTATTTCATTTCCTCGTAGAACTGTAGAAGGCTAGAAGCCATCATCATTGCCAAAGTAACTAAGTAAGTAAACAATTCATGTACGAACTCAGAGTTCATAAGTACATAGGAAAAATGCAGTAGTAAAACCAAGGCAGCAAGCAACGTATCCTTAATTTGACTCAGTTTTGTATTCTTAATTTAATTTTTTGGGTGGAAACTATCATCACTGCTTAAATAATGCAACAATTAATCTAATAACTCATAAGTCATAAATGCATATGCATAAGCAAATTCTAGTTTACAGTCTAAGTGGCACCATGTATCTTGTTATATTTGGCTCAGATTTAAATTGACTTCACTATTAATGGGGGCATACGAAACTATATGGAAATAGAATCAACACCAACCCATCAATTTCATTTTTGGTGGAAGCTATCATCATTGCCAGATACATCATACATGCTACACTTAATCAATTAACTCAATGTTCACATTACCAAATTCCAGATTTCCAGTACTTCCCTTAAGGCAGCATGTATCTTGTTATATTTGGCTCAAATTTAAATTGACTTCACCATTAATGGGGGCATACGAAACTATATGGAAATAGAATCAACACCAACCCATCAATTTCATTTTTGGTGGAAGCTATCATCATTGCCAGATACATGCTACACTTAATCAAGTAACTCAAGAGTGAAACAAGATTACCATGTCTTGTTGTACAAAGTACAAACACAGTAATTAGGTGAAATTATACCAGTGAATCAGCAACACTTCCAATACCATGACAGCAACATGGTTAGGCTTTTACAGCCAGATCATTGACACAAGCATAGCAAATCATTAGTGAAATAATATATTACATATCTAAAAGATAAAGGTAAAAAGTATACTACTATCTCATCAAGAGAAGGGCCTCCACCAACATTGCCATTAGTTAATTCTGCATTGAAAACAATAAGAAGTTAACAATATGTATAAATATAAACACTGAATAGTAAATAAGTAAAAGTTAGTACCTGTTTCCAGCCTTTCTACCTCCTCAATATTTTCTTCAACTGACGCAGGCTGGTTTGACATCCTCAACCAGTCTTGAGCACATATGAGTGCTTCTACAATTTTGGCACTCAAAGAACTCCTAAAACAGTCCAACACTCTTCCACTTGTACTAAAAGTGGATTCAGATGCTACTGTGGAAATAGGAACAACAAGAATGTCTCTTGCCATCTTAGATAGGATAGGAAACCTCTCACCATTAAGCTTCCACCATCTCAGTATATCAAATTCATTGTCCTCCTCAAGAATGTTCTCACTCAAATATAGTTCAAGTTCATTTTTTTTCAACCCTAAGAGGCCACTATCTTGTTTTTGCTTTTTCAATTGGGCTTTGAATTTTGAGACAGGCCTACTTTCAGTTGACTCAGATTGTAAAGAAACAGAACTGGGGGTTAATTGAGAGCTTCCACTGACTGAAACATCATAGTTTGTAACATAATCACCATACAACTCATTCAACCCAGCTTTATCTTTGCAAAGAATGCCTCACCTATCTTATCCCCATACAAAGCATTCAATTGATGTGGCATGTACTCATATTTGTCTCTAGGATCAAGCACATTTGCAAAGAAAATGAGCATGTTCATTTTTTCTGGATCACCCCAGTACTTGTCCAGTTTGGATTTCATAGTAGTCCCCATATTAGATACAGATTCAGTTTCAGAAGCAACCATATCTTTGAGAACAAGGAACAGATCAGATATTTCAGAGAAGAAGGTATTTGCAGTGACATAAAGAGACCCTGAAATCCTAAGTGTCATATCATAGAAATTTTTAAGAATGACCACCAAAGTTTCAATTGCAATCTAGTCCCCAACATCAGGACTCTCACTCCCCAGATCAACAAGATAGGAACTCTCATTCTCCTCATAAGCTTCAAACACTTTTTCATTGGACATTGCAGATTTGAGCATCAAATAGGTTGAATTCCACCTAGTTGGGACATCTAGGTGCAATCCAGCTTTAGTTTCCATTCCAATCAAGTCTGAAATGTCCTTGAATTTTTGAAGCCTAGCAGGAGAATTTCTAACATACTTAACAGCATCCCTGACTCTTTGAACAGAAGAATCACTTTCTTTTAAGCCATCTTGGACAGCCAAATTAAGGATATGAGCAATACACCTCATATGAAGGTACTTAACTTTTACAGAAGAGGCACCCCAAGATAAAAGCTTCTTTTTAAAAAAAACCAATTGCAGTGTCATTACTGCTTGCATTATCAACAGTTACAGTGAAGATAGATTTGAATCCCCAATCTACCAGGCAAGACTCTAGGGCTTTAGCTAAGTACTCTCCTTTGTGGGAAGTCACAGGAACAAAGGAAATTATTTTTTTATTCAGCTTCCACTCATTATCAATGAAATGTGCAGTTATACACATGTAATTGATCATTTGTACAGAGGTCCATGTGTCAGTTGTTATGCTGACCCTCTGAGTGTGTTCCCTAAACAACCTTTTCAGACTTAATTTCTCATCTAAAAAGATTTGGTAGATATCTCTAGCAATTGTCCATCTAGAAGGAATTTGGAACCTAGGACAAGCTACAGAGATAAACTTCCTAAATCCTTTTCTGTCCACAAATCTAAATGACAACTCATCAATGATAAGCATCTCAGCAAGTGCTCTCCTAATTGCAACCTGATCAAACACCCAAGTCCCTAACACCCCAGTTTTTTCAGATGTTGGATTACACAGGACTGGTTGGAAAGTGAGAAGGGCTTGCCTAGCATCCTTTGAGGCAGGAAATTTCAAACAACTGAGTATGTGATTTCTAAGAGAGGAAGTACCATGCTTCTTAGACTGACAACAATACATTTTACCACAATGTATGCATTTTCCTTTGACAACAACACCACTACTATCTTTGATCTTGTCAAATTGATCCCATATTTTAGATTTGGACTCTACCTCCTTTCTCTTATTTCTAGCAACATTAGTCTGTTGTGTGCTGGTGTTAGCCCCAGCATCATATGAGCTTCCACCATAGGTTCTTGGGAAACAGGAGTCAGAGGAGGTTGAGAGCCAGATGCATGTAACACCCCAAAAACCGGTCTAGCTGTTTAATGCATATCAATAAATGTACAATTATTATTTGATCTTTCTTATTGTACTAACAGTGAAATATAAAAGAAAATAGAAATAGGAAAAAAATGTTGAATGATAAAATAAGATATCACTAAATGAGGTTAAGACTGCTAGAACTCCGTAAAATCTACAAGTCACATTTATAATACTTTTCAATAAGTGTTTAAGCCATTAAATTATAACTCTAGGACCATAATGTATTAATCTTCTAAGCCCCGAATCTAGACGTTCACGTGAAGATGTTGCCAGAAGTGTTATAATGTCGTGTCCTCCATTGAAAACTAGAGTGGTCGGTAATATTACTTTTGCATGTACATGTGACTTCAATAAGTGTTTGGAAGCTTCTCTGTAGCTGAAATATTGTCCTTAGTAGCCCATTAAATTTAGACATATATGACGGTAGTGGGCTAGTGAACTATAATGGTCAAACAAAAGTGATACTCTGAATAGCCACGTAGAGACTTAGTTCATTATCATGATACACTTGTTTTAATAAGACAATTGGTTCCTGGAAATTATGTCATACGAATAGGATAAATTTTAATTATTAGAAATATGCATTTTGTTGATTGGTCTAAATGGAGGTGGCATTAGAAGATTTTAAAAATTAATGCATCTTATTTATTGGATTGGTCGAATTGGAGGTGATGTTTGGGGAGTAGCATGAATTTAAGTAAGGACCTAGCCCTCTCTTCCCCGGTAGAACAAGTCCACAAAATTGTCTCAGAAACCCCCCAAAATGAACTAAGCTGCATGGAGATGAAGCAAAGATAGTCGCATACGATACTCTCACGCTAGCAATTTGAGAAGAATTTCTTTAAGGTCAGTACGTTTCCGCCCCAGTTTAGTATAATTTCCATCCCCGTTTCCTGTTATGTTATGGGGATGATGAACACCATTTAGCATTAGAGATGTTGTGTGTGCTCTAAAAATGTGTTCTTCAAATTTATAACAATTATTGATTGTATTATTTTTTTTAGCGTATGGAATATAAGAGCAAATACATTTTTTTTAATACTACTTTACGGAAAATCAGCAAATATCTAAGTGGTATGAAACTTGTATTCAGTATACATAAAGATTAAAGAGTGTCTGAGTAAGGAGCTAGCTTTTATATTATATACTACGTATAAAGATGTATGTACGGAGTATGTATTTGTGGGTACTAATTGAATTATTGCTATATTTGCATAAATATGAAATATACGTGTAATCTGCATTCATTAACGTGTTCACTTATATGCATGTCTAATACGGGTATGTTTGGTTTGGTTTTCACCTAGTTAGACACACTTAGAAAACCTCATAATAAATTACAAGTATCTATACGTGCATGTACCATGTAATATATATAATACGGAGTACATGTATAATAATGCCCATGCACGAATCTTTGATCTAGTATAACCAATCAATTAAAAACGGTGAAATATGTAGCTAGGTCCTTGCAAAGAAAAACACATGCGCACTTTAGATAAGAGCCATACGTATAAAGATTACAACTAGGTACAAGTATGGGGTATCATTTCTCATGAGTATATACTTATAATTAACTACATTCGGCCTTGCCATTGAAGTCAAATTAAAATATTTGGCATTCATGCACTAAGCCACTAACTCCATAAACCACTTACGGTAGGCATGTAAAAGTAAATAATCTTTAGATTTTAATTAGTAATATTGCATGCATGTATAATAGACATATATGTACTCACATACATAGGTTACGTATTAAATAAGTAGTGTATATTATGCATGGATGCTCTAGCTAGTTAAATTTTAAGTATAATAATGTGTATACATATGACATGCATGCATGCGTTAACTTAATTAGGGCCCCACTTGTGTATTTACCTACTTATAAATATAAGTAGTAATTATTATTTTCAAATTGATAGTAATTTGTCTAGTATGAAAATAGGAATATTCACATATACGTAGGACGTGGGTTACTGGTTACATATATGTGTGTGTAAATGAATATGCATATATTGATGATTTAAAAGGTTGAACCAAAATGTATACCTTAGTTAAATTAATAATAAAATCAAAGTACTAAGATAATGGAATTTGGTTGTTTATTAAGTAATTGTCTTTTTATATATAAATCGGCCAGATAACATATAAGTTGAAAATATGTTTTCTAATTGTTATTTTTAGTGTATATTGAACAGGTCACTCTTTGATTAGATAAAACTTATAATTGAAAATCATTTATGTATTTAAATAGTTATTTGTAGTTAAAATAGAAGATGAGTATTATTATGGAAAAGGCCTTGCTCTTGATCCGGTACTCTGACTAGGATACTCCTGTTCTGTTTAGTGTACTATGTACACTCCTGAAATTCTGTTTAGAGGAAATAGTGTTCTCCTATTTAGTGTACTACGTACACTCCTGTTCTGTTTAGTGTACTTTGTACACTCCTGAAATATTTTTAGAGCACTATTACTCTCCTGTTAAGGTTCGGGTCTCTTCGGTGATTCCGTCCTTTCTGTTCAGCTAGCTTCTGTCAGGGATTGGTACGTGTAGCTCCGGCGATTACGTTTCCATATTCCTTCTGGGTAATGTGGGTACGGACTCCGATCGGCCGTATTCCTTACCGTTAGTATTCCTCGGTCTAGGTCCAGATTCTAGAGTTCAAGGCTAAATGAATATGTTTTTATAAATGATAAGTTTCAGATTAAGAATTATCTGATAACTATGATATCAGAATATGTTTCTGTTCTGTACAAAAATAATGACAATAATAATCTCAAAATAGAATTATCTGATAATTATGATATCTGAATATGCTTCTGTTCTGTACACAAGAAGAATATAATAATTATCTCAGAATACAATTATCTGATATTTATGATATTTGAGTATGATTCTATTCTGTATGTAAATATCTGTATTTTATAACAGCTGTTCAGTTCACCCAGGTATGTTATATGTTTGTCTGATCAGATGTGAATTATGATATATTAATATGTTTGATATGTTAATATTATTGTTATTGTTATTACCGTACCACTCAGCACATTGCTGAGCGGGTAGTTGTGTGTTTCCTACCCGTAGGTTGAGCACGGAACCCGCTAGGAGCACGAGGATGGAAAGAGGCGTAGGACGCATTTGCATACCATGTTATTTGGTGTTTGTTTTAATAAAGGACTTTAATATGTCATATGTGATTTTAAGAACTTCCGCTGCACACCTTGAAGTGTTTTATGATGTTTATGTTATGTCCGTTTAAATAACATTCTACTCCTTGTGAATTTGACATTTTTGGTATTTAGTAATGAAGTCGTTTTGGAATTAATACACTTTATTTTAATTAATAAAATATCTTATTAAATGTTTTGTGTTTAAAAAAAAGGGGCATTATTTTACTTGAATCACGAAAAGTATTTTTTTTGATTAAATCCGTTTTGATTTTCCGCCAAGTGACGCGCCACTCGGGTCGGAAGGGTCGGGCCGGGTGAGGTGTTACAGTTTTGGTATCAGAGCCAATGGTTTTAAATGATTCTTTTAAACCTTGGGTAAATGGGTTTTACTTTATTTACAGTGTGTGTCTTGCATTGCATTTTAGAAGTCCGCCTCCCATCCTGGTATTTAGTTATATCATAGATAACTAAGTTATTATGAAATTTTAAATTTAGGCGCCCATAATGTCATCTGAAGATCCAAGTGAGCATTCTGTGCATGGATCCGAACATGCCAGCACTCACCATGAAGAATACCATGTTCCGAATCCGTTCATACAACAGATGACTGGACTGTTCCAGCAGATGGTTCAAAATGTGATCCCGATTAATAACGGAGATGCACGAGAGTCCATTACGATCGAGAAGCTTAAGAAGAATGGCGCCTCCATTTTCTTTGGGAAAAGGGGTGATACTCCAGAAATTGCTGAATTTTGGCTTGAGCAAACTGCTCGAGTATTAGAAGACTTACAGGTGCCGATAGCCGATCGCCCGCGCCATGCTATTAGTTTGCTGCAACATGGAGCCTACGATTGGTGGAAATCTGTACTTCTCCGACCTGATCTACCGATGCCCGTGACGTGGGACTACTTTCAAGCACGTTTCATAGATCAGTTTGTCCCGGCCTGGTACCAAGAAGAACGAAAGCGGCAATTTATGGATCTGACACAAGGATCCATGACAGTGGCGGAGTATGCATATGAGTTCCTTCGCCTGAGCAAGTATGCTCGGGATATGGTAAGAGTGGAAGCTGACAAGTGCCGGAAATTTGAGTATGGGCTTAATGAGGAAATCGCTGGGCAGGTGGTCAGCTTACGCCACGTTAGCTTTACGCAGCTTGTGGAGGCCGCTCAAAGTTTTGAAGGGTGGCGCAGAAGAAAGACCGGCAGGGGGACATTTTCTTACTCAGCACCGACAAAGAACCCGATGGGGAAGAAACACGAAAGCGGAAGGAGTAAGTCCCGTGCCACATCCATGTCTGCTAGCAACAAACCTTGTCCGTCAACTGCCCAAGTGAAAAGTGTCCCGTTATGCTCCTTTTGCGGGAAACACCATATGGGGGGAGTGTAGAAGAGCCTCCGGAGCTTGTTTTAGGTGTGGCCAGATGGGTCACATGCTTAGAGAGTGTCCATCACTTGCCACAGGTAATGCTTCATCGGCTCCAGCCCGCCCTATGCAGCCTCCACAGAGGAGGGGGCAAAATCATAATCAAGGAAATATCACCAACAACTCTGAAACTGTGAACCGGCCACAACAAGGTCGCCCCCAGGCACGGACCTATGCGATGCAAGCTAGGGAGGAGCAACCGGAAAATGATGTCATCATTGGTATGTTTACTCTTTTTAATACCGATATGTGTGCTTTAATTGATCCAGGTTCTACACATTCTTATATATGTGTCCGCCCTGCGTGTTTACATGAGTACCCGAGAGAGTCCTTAGACATCCAAATGGAGGTATCCACACCTCTAGGGCGAAGTATCATTGTCAATCAAGTATACCGACATTGTCCCTTGGAAGTTCAAGGAAAACAATTCAATGCGGATCTCATCGAGTTACCTTATCGAGAATTTGATATCATTCTTGGTATGGATTGGCTTTCTAAGCATAAAGCGGTGGTGAATTGCCAAGATAAAACATTGTTGCTTCAAACTCAGCAAGGTGAGACTGTTCTTGTTCCTGGAGAATTATTTCCAAAGCCACCTCAACTCATTTCTATGATGCATGCTAAAAGGCTTATGCGCAAGAAATGTCAAGCATACCTAGCATATGTTCGAGATACACAGAAGGAAGCTCCTGTATTAAATGACATCCCTATTGTACAAGATTTTCCAGATGTTTTTCCTGACGAGTTACCAGGTTTACCACCATCTCGAGAAGTGGAATTTAATATTGAACTAGTTCCTGGTACCACTCCCATTTCTGCAACTCCTTATCGAATGGCTCCTGCTGAAATGAAAGAATTAAAGGCACAACTTCAAGATCTCTTAGATAAGGGATTCATCCAAACTAGTGTGTCTCCATGGGGCGCACCAGTTCTATTTGTGAAGAAAAAGGATGGTTCCATGAGACTTTGCATCGATTATCGACAGCTAAACAAAGTTACGGTGAAAAACCGTTACCCATTGCCGAGGATCGATGATCTCTTTGACCAACTCAAGGGAGCTAAAGTGTTCTCAAAAATCGATCTCCGATCAGGATATCATCAGCTTCCCGTAAAGAAGGAAGACGTACCAAAAACTGCATTCAGAACAAGATACGGGCACTATGAGTTTTTGGTCATGCTTTTTGGTTTAACCAATGCTCCTGCTGCATTCATGGACCTAATGAACAGAGTATTCAAGCCTTTTCTAGATCAGTTTGTGGTTGTCTTTATTGACGACGTCTTGATCTATTCAAAGTCCAAGAAGGAGCACAAGGAGCATCTCAAGATTGTGCTAGAAACACTCCGAAAGCACAAACTCTATGCCAAGTTTTCAAAGTGTGAGTTTTGGCTTGATAAAGTAACCTTTCTGGGCCATGTCATTTCAGCGGATGGCATAAGAGTGGACCCCACGAAAATACAAGCCATCACAAATTGGAAACCACCTCGAAATGTGACGGAGGTCCGAAGTTTTCTGGGATTAGCTGGTTACTATCGTCGCTTTGTTAAAGGTTTTTCCTTCATAGCTTCACCTCTCCATAAACTTTTGAAGAAGAATAAACGTTTTGAATGGACACAATCTTGCCAAGAGAGTTTTGATAAACTAAAGAAGGTTCTTACTGAAGCTCCAGTCCTAGTCCAACCTATTTCAGGTAAAGACTTCACTGTGTATAGTGATGCTTCTCTTAATGGCCTAGGATGTGTTCTTATGCAAGAAGGAAAGGTGGTTGCTTATGCCTCGAGACAACTTAAAGAGCATGAGAAGAACTACCCCACACACGATCTGGAACTAGCAGCCATAGTCTTTGCTTTAAAGATATGGCGACATTACCTTTATGGGGAAAGATGTTATATCTTTACCGACCATAAGAGTCTCAAATATCTTCCGACCCAGAAAGAGCTAAATTTGAGGCAAAGGCGCTGGTTAGAGTTAATCAAGGATTACGATTGTGTAATCGATTATCATCCGGGGAAGGCTAATGTTGTAGCAGATGCTTTGAGCCGGAAAACTCTAGCTGAATTACATCTCAAACCCTCACTTCAAGAGGAAATCCTAGCTGCTCAAAAGTGTGATGATCAATGTCTTAAGATAGCTGAGTCCATTTCTAAGGGGGAGAGACCAGATTTCTCTAAACAAAGTGATGGTGGATTATGCTTCCGAGGTCGTTTAGTTGTTCCTAACGGGGAAATTAAACAAAGAATTCTTCGTGAGGCACATGAAACCAAATACTCGATGCACTCAGGCAGTAACAAAATGTTTAGAGATTTAAAGAACCTTTATTGGTGGTCCGATATGAAACGTGATATCACTGAGTATACTTCGAAGTGTCTCATTTGCCAACAGGTTAAAGCCGAACACCAATTTCCATCTGGATTGTTACAACCTATTACAATACCGGAATGGAAATGGGATCGGGTAACTATGGATTTTGTGATGGGATTACCATTGACACCAAAGAAGAATGATTCAGTCTGGGTAATTGTGGACCGACTTACCAAATCTGCTCATTTCATACCCATTCGAAAAGATTTCTCCTTAAATAGGTTGGCCGAACTGTATATTCAAGAAATAGTCCGACTACATGGGATACCCCTATCCATCATATCTGATAGAGATCCAAGATTCACTTCTCAATTCTGGGGAAGCTTACAAAAGGCACTTGGTACAAAATTGAACTTTAGCACAGCGTTTCATCCACAGACAGATGGTCAATCTGAAAGAGTTATTCAAATTCTTGAGGATATGATGCGGGGTTGTGCAATTGAGTTCAAGGGAAGTTGGGAGAAATACTTACCTCTTATGGAGTTCGCATACAACAACAGCTACCAAGCTACCATTCAAATGGCACCATATGAAGCTTTATATGGTCGGAAATGTAGAACTCCGGTCTGTTGGACAGAGCTGAGTGAAAGAAAGATCGTTGGGCCCGATTTGATTCAAGAGACAGAGGAGAGGATCAAACTTATTCAAGAGCGACTCAAGATAGCATCAGATAGACAAAAGTCATATGCTGATCTGAAGCGTCGTGATATTGAGTATGCTATTGGAGAAAAAGTTTTCTTAAAAGTGTCTCCTTGGAAAAAGGTTCTACGTTTTGGTAAGAAGGGAAAGCTAAGTCCAAGGTTTATTGGGCCTTATGAAATCACCGAACGTATTGGTCCAGTAGCCTACCGCCTAGCACTACCACCGGAATTGAACCAAATACATGATGTCTTTCATGTATCTATGTTAAGAAGATACAGATCGGATCCTTCACATGTGCTAACACCTGGGTCTGTCGAGGTCAATAAAGATTTGACATATGAAGAAGAACCAGTGCAGATACTCGCCCGAGACACAAAAGTGTTAAGGAACAAAAAGGTTCCTTTAGTGAAAGTCCTCTGGAGGAACCACACGACGGAGGAAGCGACTTGGGAAACCGAAGAAGCAATGTTTGCTCAGTATCCGCACTTGTTTGACAACGTAAATTAAGGTAATTTCGAGGACGAAATTCTTTTAAGGGGGAGAGAAATGTAACACCCCAAAAACCGGTCTAGCTGTTTAATGCATATCAATAAACGTACAATTATTATTTGATCTTTCTTATTGTACTAACAGTGAAATATAAAAGAAAATAGAAATAGGAAAAAAATGTTGAATGATAAAATAAGATATCACTAAATGAGGTTAAGACTGCTAGAACTCCGTAAAATCTACAAGTCACATTTATAATACTTTTCAATAAGTGTTTAAGCCATTAAATTATAACTCTAGGACCATAATGTATTAATCTTCTAAGCCCCGAATCTAGACGTTCACGTGAAGATGTTGCCAGAAGTGTTATAATGTCGTGTCCTCCATTGAAAACTAGAGTGGTCGGTAATATTACTTTTGCATGTACATGTGACTTCAATAAGTGTTTGGAAGCTTCTCTGTAGCTGAAATATTGTCCTTAGTAGCCCATTAAATTTAGACATATATGACGGTAGTGGGCTAGTGAACTATAATGGTCAAACAAAAGTGATACTCTGAATAGCCACGTAGAGACTTAGTTCATTATCATGATACACTTGTTTTAATAAGACAATTGGTTCCTGGAAATTATGTCATACGAATAGGATAAATTTTAATTATTAGAAATATGCATTTTGTTGATTGGTCTAAATGGAGGTGGCATTAGAAGATTTTAAAAATTAATGCATCTTATTTATTGGATTGGTCGAATTGGAGGTGATGTTTGGGGAGTAGCATGAATTTAAGTAAGGACCTAGCCCTCTCTTCCCCGGTAGAACAAGTCCACAAAATTGTCTCAGAAACCCCCCAAAATGAACTAAGCTGCATGGAGATGAAGCAAAGATAGTCGCATACGATACTCTCACGCTAGCAATTTGAGAAGAATTTCTTTAAGGTCAGTACGTTTCCGCCCCAGTTTAGTATAATTTCCGTCCCCGTTTCCTGTTATGTTATGGGGATGATGAACACCATTTAGCATTAGAGATGTTGTGTGTGCTCTAAAAATGTGTTCTTCAAATTTATAACAATTATTGATTGTATTATTTTTTTTAGCGTATGGAATATAAGAGCAAATACATTTTTTTTAATACTACTTTACGGAAAATCAGCAAATATCTAAGTGGTATGAAACTTGTATTCAGTATACATAAAGATTAAAGAGTGTCTGAGTAAGGAGCTAGCTTTTATATTATATACTACGTATAAAGATGTATGTACGGAGTATGTATTTGTGGGTACTAATTGAATTATTGCTATATTTGCATAAATATGAAATATACGTGTAATCTGCATTCATTAACGTGTTCACTTATATGCATGTCTAATACGGGTATGTTTGGTTTGGTTTTCACCTAGTTAGACACACTTAGAAAACCTCATAATAAATTACAAGTATCTATACGTGCATGTACCATGTAATATATATAATACGGAGTACATGTATAATAATGCCCATGCACGAATCTTTGATCTAGTATAACCAATCAATTAAAAACGGTGAAATATGTAGCTAGGTCCTTGCAAAGAAAAACACATGCGCACTTTAGATAAGAGCCATACGTATAAAGATTACAACTAGGTACAAGTATGGGGTATCATTTCTCATGAGTATATACTTATAATTAACTACATTCGGCCTTGCCATTGAAGTCAAATTAAAATATTTGGCATTCATGCACTAAGCCACTAACTCCATAAACCACTTACGGTAGGCATGTAAAAGTAAATAATCTTTAGATTTTAATTAGTAATATTGCATGCATGTATAATAGACATATATGTACTCACATACATAGGTTACGTATTAAATAAGTAGTGTATATTATGCATGGATGCTCTAGCTAGTTAAATTTTAAGTATAATAATGTGTATACATATGACATGCATGCATGCGTTAACTTAATTAGGGCCCCACTTGTGTATTTACCTACTTATAAATATAAGTAGTAATTATTATTTTCAAATTGATAGTAATTTGTCTAGTATGAAAATAGGAATATTCACATATACGTAGGACGTGGGTTACTGGTTACATATATGTGTGTGTAAATGAATATGCATATATTGATGATTTAAAAGGTTGAACCAAAATGTATACCTTAGTTAAATTAATAATAAAATCAAAGTACTAAGATAATGGAATTTGGTTGTTTATTAAGTAATTGTCTTTTTATATATAAATCGGCCAGATAACATATAAGTTGAAAATATGTTTTCTAATTGTTATTTTTAGTGTATATTGAACAGGTCACTCTTTGATTAGATAAAACTTATAATTGAAAATCATTTATGTATTTAAATAGTTATTTGTAGTTAAAATAGAAGATGAGTATTATTATGGAAAAGGCCTTGCTCTTGATCCGGTACTCTGACTAGGATACTCCTGTTCTGTTTAGTGTACTATGTACACTCCTGAAATTCTGTTTAGAGGAAATAGTGTTCTCCTATTTAGTGTACTACGTACACTCCTGTTCTGTTTAGTGTACTTTGTACACTCCTGAAATATTTTTAGAGCACTATTACTCTCCTGTTAAGGTTCGGGTCTCTTCGGTGATTCCGTCCTTTCTGTTCAGCTAGCTTCTGTCAGGGATTGGTACGTGTAGCTCCGGCGATTACGTTTCCATATTCCTTCTGGGTAATGTGGGTACGGACTCCGATCGGCCGTATTCCTTACCGTTAGTATTCCTCGGTCTAGGTCCAGATTCTAGAGTTCAAGGCTAAATGAATATGTTTTTATAAATGATAAGTTTCAGATTAAGAATTATCTGATAACTATGATATCAGAATATGTTTCTGTTCTGTACAAAAATAATGACAATAATAATCTCAAAATAGAATTATCTGATAATTATGATATCTGAATATGCTTCTGTTCTGTACACAAGAAGAATATAATAATTATCTCAGAATACAATTATCTGATATTTATGATATTTGAGTATGATTCTATTCTGTATGTAAATATCTGTATTTTATAACAGCTGTTCAGTTCACCCAGGTATGTTATATGTTTGTCTGATCAGATGTGAATTATGATATATTAATATGTTTGATATGTTAATATTATTGTTATTGTTATTACCGTACCACTCAGCACATTGCTGAGCGGGTAGTTGTGTGTTTCCTACCCGTAGGTTGAGCACGGAACCCGCTAGGAGCACGAGGATGGAAAGAGGCGTAGGACGCATTTGCATACCATGTTATTTGGTGTTTGTTTTAATAAAGGACTTTAATATGTCATATGTGATTTTAAGAACTTCCGCTGCACACCTTGAAGTGTTTTATGATGTTTATGTTATGTCCGTTTAAATAACATTCTACTCCTTGTGAATTTGACATTTTTGGTATTTAGTAATGAAGTCGTTTTGGAATTAATACACTTTATTTTAATTAATAAAATATCTTATTAAATGTTTTGTGTTTAAAAAAAAGGGGCATTATTTTACTTGAATCACGAAAAGTATTTTTTTTGATTAAATCCGTTTTGATTTTCCGCCAAGTGACGCGCCACTCGGGTCGGAAGGGTCGGGCCGGGTGAGGTGTTACAATGCAGGTATGGTATCCATACATTCAACTTCCATTCTGATAGGTGATAGGAATATATAGTTCAAAAAACTCAATGCAAGCTTCCAGATTGAACACAACATCATACAATTACATTAAAGTCTGGAACAATCAGCAAGCTGATCTACAGAAGGATATAAGCAGTAGGCTTATTCACTTCTCTACAGACTTAGAAGATACCAGTTCACTCTAACTACTCGTTTGAGTGTTAGAGTAAAAAAAGGCAACTTCAACACATGTCAAAAGACTCAGAACTCATAGTAAATCAACCATCATCTTTACTCAGGGTCCATTTATACACAGGTATCATCGAGGCATCACATATTCAGAGGCCATTTATATCAATTATCAAAATTTCAGAATCATAGATTCATAGGCATCACCAAAGCATCACAGATTAATATGCAGGTATGGTATCCATACATTCAACTTCCATTCTGATAGGTGATAGGAATATATCGACATATAGTTCAAAAAACTCAATGCAAGCTTCCAGATTGAACACAAAATCATACAATTACATTAAAGTCTGGAACAATCAGCAAGCTGATCTACAGAAGGATATAAGCAGTAGGCTTATTCACTTCTCTACAGACTTAGAAGATACCAGTTCACTCTAACTACTCGTTTGAGTGTTAGAGTAGAAAAAGGCAACTTCAACACATGTCAAAAGACTCAGAACTCATAGTAAATCAACCATCATCTTTACTCAGGGTCCATTTATATAATAATCTCATAATCACACAGGTATCATCGAGGCATCACATATTCAGAGGCCATTTATATCAAAATCTCAGAATCATAGATTCATAGGCATCACCAAAGCATCACAGATTAATAGGTAGTTCATAGAAAGGATATCATGGTCCGAATCTAGGGTTTCAAGCTTCCACCAAACACATAACAGTGCATCAAAATAATACAACTAATTCATATACAAAACAGATAACACATCACACTTAGGGATCATGCTTCCACCAAATCACTTTTCAAAGGCAATATTACATATCGGAACATGCATTAAATGGTTTATCACAGATTCACAACGGACCAAACATACAATTTAGGTATTTAACATTTATACCTCAGTAACAATTAAAATTATCGAATGGGTTGCAAGCTTCCTCGAATCCACAAGATCACAAGAGTAGAAGACTATAATGCCTTGCAAACTTCGTAACTTCGTAAGCCCGGTACGAAGAAGCAATGAAATCGGAGTACAAGCTTCCACCGGAGTCCGGAGGTACAAACAGACTACAGAGGTCGGACCTACGACGGAGAGTTGACAGGGATGGGTTAGAGAGAAGTCGCAGACTCGCAGGAGTCGCAGTAGGAGAGACCGAGAAAGTGAGAGATTGAGAGAGGGAGTTGCGAGTGAAGAGTGGAGGCACTAGAGTGTTAAGGTTAGGGTTAGGGTTAAATAATTCGTATATATAGTATGGGTAGTTCGGGTGGTCGGGCGGGTCGGGTAGGGATTTATAATACCCTACCTGTAACCCATAACCCTTAAAACATGGGTTGGGCTTTTCGGTTCGGGTTTTCGGGTTCGGGTCAACCGACCTAATCGGCTATAAGAGGGCAGACCTGATCGGGTGGTCGGGTGGGTTCGGGTTATGCTCACCCCTAAATTCAGGCTCTGTCAGCTCCCTATACTTGAACCGGTCTACTTCTGCTTTCCGTATCGGCATTCATGGACAAAGCGCCAAAAGAACATCTCAACTGGTTCAGGAATCCATCGCAGACCAGATACCGCCACATCACAAACAAGTCTTTCTATATAGTTGTACTTCATTTGGATTTGGCATTTTGTTTCTAGTCCCAGCCAACCGTCTGCCTTTTCTTTTCCCGTAGGGGGTCTTAGTAGATTTCCAAGTTTTCTGGGAAGGTCTTGTGTGAGTAGATGTTAAGTAGGCACCATGTCAATTTGAACATCCTTGGTTCCATAAAACATTAACCGTGTCTTAGGAAGAGCCTTCATAACATCTACTCACACGAGACCTCCCTAGAACATAGAGAATCCAATCAAACCGCTTGATCTAATTAACTTGATCAGCGATTAGTTTGTGTAAAGCCAACTGAGAGGAGTCCAAGAAAACTCATGCACGAAGCCGACTTCGAGGAGCTAGAGCAGGCGAATCTTCTGAATGAGCCACTGCAGCTTGTCTATGACGAAGATGGACTCCATGAGTATTGTACATTTTACCAGCACCTAAGAAAGCATCAATATGTATTGGACCCAAAGTCCTTCTAGGAACAACTTGATTGGTTTGTATTTCCTTACAGTAGCTGGCACTGGGTCCTTGTATGACATAGTCTTTAACAGAGCATTGATGAACACATTTTTTCAACATTAGCTGAAACCAATATATATAACTAACATCATGGATATAAAATAGGAAGGAAAACAGTGAGATAATTGGAAAGAATGAAAATGTGTGTTGGAGGTATAACATATTAATGCCTCAAGATGACTTTAAAAAATGATCATTTTTCAAAGATATCTCTTTTTTGTGGTCAATTAATATAAAGTCAGGATTGATCAATATGAGTTACTTGGACAAACATTTTAAGTAATCAGATTAGATAACACCTCATCAACTAAAAAACGTATAGATCTATAGCTTGTAGGAACAGTAAACGCAAAAAACACAAGAACATAAAGCACATGATACTAAATATAAAAGAAATTGTTCCAAATAGGAGTAAATCATAGCTAAATTTCCCAAATATTATTAGCTATGTTGTATTATCAAAACAAGACTTACTTAGTCCTGAAAAGGATATAAAAACGATAAAAGTTCAACTCTTAGGAGTGAGCGAATCCTATTTTAGGAAGAAAACAAAGATGGTTTTATTTGAGAAATTTAACTACGGAGTATATTTTACTCCTATTTGGGGGGTCTCTAAATACTCTGTATATCTTTATCTGCCACACCACAATCAAAGGAAGAGTACCAGTAAGTATGTGTCATACATGTTAGCTAAATTTAAGATAGGTTGGTTAATTAACACTGAAATCAGTTAGACAAAGAACAATTTATATTTTTTTGCTTTAATGAAAAATGAAGCCTTTTGGGGGTTTAAAATATAAACATTTGCCATGGATACATATGTGCTAAACTGATAATACATCAAAACAGACATGGCATGATTTCAGAAGTTCAGTAGAGGAAATGCAAACCCCACAATGAAGTACCTAATTAAAGAGTTAAAGAAAATGGTATAAATTTAGAAGCTCAACAACATGAAGTTTTGCTCATGCAATTCGTGTTACTGTGAAAACAACCACATGACTTGCATTAAAGAGAAGCAAGATGGGTGCTAACCTCAAGGAATGTCTCCTTTTTATGTTCATTATATCTAATTGAAAATTCTTTGTTTTAAAATTGTCCACAACTACATCATTCAACAAAAATATTTGGTTTCGATAACCGGAGGTTTTGATATGCAAAATCCTTATTGAATTCAGTTTCAAAAGGAGCAGTTGCAATTAATAGTTAATCAAGAGGTTTGGTTTATATTTTCTAGTGTTAGAGGAAAAGTTGTTAACAAATTAGGAGCATATATGGCTATATATTTTAGTTTCACAATTTCCATGAACTTTAGTTGAATGGTACTTTATACAAGCAAATAGTATTTGTTAACGAACAATTTTTAGTCCAATACCTCAATCTGACAATCAGTAAACAAATGGAAATAACACAAGAACAAAAAAGACGGAAATAATTAGTAATTGACGAAAATATTAGTAAATTTATAGGTACACTCTCAGTAATTGGCTTATATAATCTTGACTTAAGCCCTCATTTGTAATTGATTCGAGAATCCAACAACCATAAAAGAGGAGTGACATACGCAATGAGATCCAATTTTGCTCTAACCAGTGCAGCAGTAGTTCTTAAAGTGTGACCACTCACATGGTTGTGGTCCGCTGGACTCCAACTCATTCAAAGTCAATACATTTCAGTAAAACAGTTAAATATCATGATACAGTACACGTAGAGTTCAAGCAATTGTCTGCTATGTTTTTTTGAGCAACTCTTCATTTATAAGTGACTGGAAATTGTTAAAGAAGCACATGCATGGAAAGAAAGCAGGGATAGGGTATGCCTATAGTGCAAACGAGGGGTGGACGCGCGAAATTTTTCCAAGGCTGGGCAGAAACACATCTATACCTGCTGAAGGCAGGAGGGATGGAGATTGCAACCCGTACATCATCCATAACTTATTCAAGCAATGATAAGGAATTCAATACAACAATAATGTGGGTATTAATGAGGAAGGAGATGAGCATAGCTGAGTGTAATTCGGAGAAACGGCCCGAAAAGAAACCTGGACAGTCAGCGCAAGCAGAGGGGAAACGGCCGGAGCCTGCGCGGTTTGGCCGGTTAAGGCTCGACTGATTGACACTTGCGGTGCGCGAATCCAAGGTCAGGGCAACCGACGCTGAATCAAGGGGGAGCTCTTGTGTGCGAATTCAGCGTTGAAGGGTATAACAGACATGAGGCAAACGGAAATTTAGCCAAGGTAAAACGGAAGCAGACGGGAGTTAAACGGAAAAGTTAATCCTTTTAAAAAGTACACCTGACAAAACACAATGTATCACTCAATAAAGCAAAGAATTACACCAACACAATTTTCAACCCTAAAATGCCCTAACCCCCATTGAGCATTATAAGCTTTTAAAGATGTGATGAGATGATTTCTTTATAACTAAATGAACCTAAAAAATATTATGGCTGATAAGTGATAATGAGATTCGATGCGTGAATATAGTAGACTCAATAGAATAGCATGGTGAATAAGCTAGCTAAAAGAACTATAGTCAGGTATCCTTAAAATTACAAACGAAAAATTACTACTTAATGCATATCTAGTTTTAAATGAGAGACTAAGTTAAATACTTCGTATGTTTTAAAAAAGTACCAATAGAGACAACTCAAATGGATTAAATACCGATTTTTATTTAGAAATCAATTTTAAATAGAATATTCTACTTCATTAGTAGTAAAGAAAATATTACCAATACTCGATCAAATGAATAAATACCTCGTATGTTTTAAAAAAGTACCAATAGAGACAACTCAAATGGATTAAATACCGATTTTTATTTAGAAATCAATTTTGAATAGAATATATTCTACTTCATTAGTAGTAAAGAAAATATTACCAATACTCGATCAAATGTTATTTGTTAAGATCCAGGGTTTCATCCTAAAAGATCAACCTGTTAGGAGGAGTAGCCCGAAGCTTAATATAGCACTCTAATGCTTCTGAACACCCAAAGGGGTTCATATAAACACCCAATTTTTTAAAAAACATGTAGGTATATAGGTTTAATTTAGTATAATTATCTATGGTTCTTTAAATTGTAGTTATAAAAATAACATTGAACGCCCAAAATTAGGATCCCAAATCCGCCACTGGTTTTAAGACAATGCATGATCATAATATCTCAAGAGTTTATGGCAGCTAGCAATGGATTAAATAGTGGGCAGGGTAACGTTTCAAACCTTAAATGGGATTAAATCAATTTTTTGTCAATTTCTAAAATGATCATCCATTCAAACCTTATCGGTAATATTTTTGTCATTCTTTCGTTATAAAATTGATTCAAAAGATATGTGTATGGAAAAATGATCTGAAAAGGATGGGAGAAATATGAATACCATATATGACAATGTTCAAATTAAATGCTCCACTTTGAAAGAGAATTTTCAATGTAAGTAAAAAAAGAGTGTAGTTTTCTTCTTTCCAAACTATGACTAGCTCTTTTTCTACTATATATTTTGTATCACTTTGTTAGTTTAATTGGATTAATTGAGTCATATTTTCAGTATATAACATATTTTGTGTGGCATTTGAACAAAATGAGTCAATGTTTTTTGAGCAAATTCTAATTCAAGTAAAATGCAATTCTTCTAAAAAACGAAAAGTGCAACTCTACATATGGGGGATTTGAAGGATGTGAAATTTTTGAATGTTTTCACTTCAACTCCATTTTTATTTTAAAATGTAACAGCTTCATTATTCATACTCGTGCTCAGATCAGTGCAATGAATTGAAGTACGCCAATAGAATGACAATAAAGAATTTAGCGGATCAAACGATATATAAATCTCATGAACATGATATGCTTTACAACATTCTTATTTTGAGACATAATTAAAGAAAACCTGAAGAAGCTGAAGAAGAGAATAGCTCATTTAGCATCTTTTAGATTTATTTTTGCTTTGCTGCCAAGCTCAATAGCTCATCAAGGGTTCAACACTTCTATGTTACCTCCTTATTGCTTTATTTACATCAGTGAAGTGACTATATATATACTCCATCCGTTCCAAAATGATTGGCCAAATTTCCTTTTTTGACCGTTCCAAAAAGGTTGATCATTTCCATTTAAAGTAAGTAATATGTGAGTAAAGTTAATTCTCTCTTCTCTGCACAAATTTTAATCACACAGTTTTTACTTTTTTAATCAACGTGCAAGTCAACATTGGCCAATGATTTTGAGTCGGAGGGAGTATATAGTCTTTTTTCTGCACAGAAACTTGTGCCATGGCCCATGGGGTACACCTTCCCATTGAACTCTTTCCTTTGTCCTCCTTTGACTTTTCCTTTTCCTATTATCACATTCTAATATCAAACTCAGCCAGGTCATGCGAATTAAGACATAAACTTCTCGTTTCAACTTCTGCCTTCTTGATTCGATCTATATTCTACATCGTATACCATTACGTACAATTATTAGTCATTAATCAATTATTAATTGGTTCAATAATACGTAGTAATAAATACTCGATCAAATTAATATTCAAGTACGGAGTACATTTTTTATGTTATATACTACGTAGTTCAGTACTTCCATAGATCAATTGGTAATCAAAGTTTGCATATATTGTCGACAAAATTAACGTGATTGTATGTTTTCTCTTTTTTGTACTGGTGGAGTTCTTGTCAAATCCTAACTACGAGAAGTATAATCCTCCACTTGTTGGATGTGTTGAACCGATTTGACTAGTTTGACAACTCTAAATATAATGCACGTCTAAATTAAAGGGGCATTTTTAAGTCTCTCTCCAATGATAAGTGAAAATGCCTTTGACCAATGTTGACAATCGATCCAAAAAAAATGTGAATCTCCCACCCTAGAAGCCCGGCCCCGCCCATACCCAATAGGATGGTGGAAAGGTTAATCACGGTGACTCAGTCAGCAAGTGACAGTAGGACATACACTTGTGCGCACCAGATGTTCAACCTTATTTCAGATTATGTGATTTCCACCCGGTTGATGTGGGAATTCGAACTTTGGTTCATTGATTCAAATCTCTCACCACTTGACTAACTGATATACCAGTGCGAGTTTGACCAATGTTGACAAAAATGCATATGAAGACTACATACCCTTCTATCGTATTTCAATGTTCTTTAACATGGGTGGTTGAGGAACATTCAACTGAAGAAGGTTTTTTGAGTCCCCCCGCCCATAAGGCCATAACATAATTTACAACACCCCGAACACCTTATGATTCAATGACATCACTATGTGTGGTGTTGGATGATTGAGGATGAGAGTTAGGGTAAATGTCATAGTAGTCAAAAGTGTAAGAATTATTTGTGTCTATGATATTGGAGTTTGGGGAATGTTGATGAAAGGTTTTATATGGAAAAATAGTTTCATGGAAGATTACATTTATGGAAACAGATATTGACCTGGAATTTAGATTGTATAAAACATATCCTTTTGTTCCAGTTTTCTGACCCAGATAAATGCATTGTATAGCTCTGGGAGCTAACTTGGATCTGTTTGCAAACAGGATAGAGACATATGATAGACATCCAAATGTCTTTAAATCAAGAAGATTTTGTTTAGTGTGATAAACCATTTCAAAAGGAGATTTGTTTTGTAAGAATCTAGATGGTAACCTGTTTATAAGATGAACAGCATGTTTGACTGCATAGGACCAGAAGATATTTGGAATTTGTGATTGAAAAGGTAAGGCTCTACAAACATTTAGAAGGTGTTGGTGTTTTCTCTCTACAATGCCATTTTGTTGTGGAGTGGCAATGCAAGTAGTTTCATGTAAAATGCCTTTTGAATTGAAGAAATCAGTAAGGAAAAATTCTTTTCCATTATCTGATCTGAGTCTTTTTTATTTGCAATTATGTTGATTTTCATTGAGAATGATGAAGTTTTGCAGAATAGATTTGACTTCTTGCTTAGATTTCATTAAATGAATCCAAGTGAAACGACTAAAGTCATCAACAATGGTTAGAAAGTACTTATATCCTTCAATGGAAGTGATAGCAAGTGGTCCCCAAATGTCAACATGAATGAGTTCAAAGAAGTGAGAAGTTTTTGTAATGCTATCTGGAAAGGGCAATTTCTTTTGTTTTGCAAAGGAACAAGCATCACAAATTTGAATAGCAGGGAATTTTATTAATGGATATTGAGAAGACAAAGTCTGAAGAACATTATTGGAGGGATGGCCTAACTTTTGATGCCATACAATAGAGCTAGGAGTATTTTGATTTTTATTACAATCATTACTCATGACAGAAGAAACAGAATTCTCACTATACTCTATTAAATGAAACAAGCCAGATTGTTCTTTAGCTGCTCCAATCTTCCTGAAGGTATGTTTCTGCATAATAATACAATCATGTTCAGAAAAGATGACAACACAATTGATGGTTTTTGTAAGTTTGGGAATTGATATCAGGGATACTGTGAATTCTGGAACATAAAGAGTATCGTATAGAGTAAGGTTTCCAATTTGAATTGTTCCAGATTGTCTCACAGTAACTGAATTATTGTTAGGCAATTTTATTGAAATGGGTGAAATAGAATTTAAAGAGAGAAACTGTGATTTGTATGGACATATGTGGTCAGTGGCACCACTATCAAGAAGCCATGTGGATGTAGTTTTAATACCTGCATTGTTTATGAAGGAATTGGTGTTATCCAGTTTATGAACACTGTTAACAACAGGAGAAGGATTTGAATATGGATTTGGAGATTGTTGTAGCAAAGCCAGAAGTGCATGATATTGATCCTTTGAGAAACTATATTTGTTCTGAGATTGGTCTTCCTCCTGAATTGAATTTGATGTAGCAGCAGGATAAACAGTTTCAAGTATGTTTGCAGAGGTTTGTCTGGCTCCAGAAATGTTTCTACTTCCTTCATTTCCATTGTTCCTATAGCCTGGTGGATATCCATGGATCATAAAACATGTTTCCACAGTATGATTGGTTCTGTTACATTTGGTGCAGAATTTGTTGTTTCTATTTCCATTTCCCCTTCCTGAACGTCCACCACGAGTGCTAGAGAATCCACCGCGATTGTTGGAATTTTCTCCACGGTTATTTGAGAATTTTGTAATTGAGTCATTATTTCCTTGGTACAAAGCGTTGGCTGAAACTTCTTGAGGTATGGCAGAAACATTTACCCCAAATTCACGCTCTTGTTGCTGGATTAAAGAGAATGTTCGAGATAGAGTTGGCATGGGATCAATTAGCATAACTTGCGAACGTACTTGAGCAAAAGAATCATTAAGACCTCTTAAGAACTTAATGACACAATCATCATCTCTCTCCTTCTGTATTTTCTCAAGAATTCCACAATTGCATTTCGATTTACACGAACAAGTAAGAACAACACGATATATGGATAACTCTTTCCAGAGGATCTGTAACTGAGTGAAGTATTGAGATACTGTAAGATCACCTTGTTTGCAATTTTGAATTTGTTCCTGTAGGTAAGCAATGCAAAATTTGTTGCCGTGTGAAAAATGATCGCACAAATCCTTCCATATCTCCGAAGCTGTATCTATCCACATCACTGATTGCCGAACATTAGATGTCATGGAGCGAGTGAGCCATGACATAACAATCTTATCGCAGCGACGCCAAGCTTCATGCAACGGATCTTCAGGTTTTGGACATGGAATCGTGCCAAGGACGAACTAGTCCTTGTTCTTGGTTTCAAGTGCGATAAGCATATCATGTTTCCACTGTTGAAAATTATTTTCGGCAAGCAGTGGTGAAACTAAGATGAGAGCTGGATTCTCTCCTGGATGCAGGAACAATGGATTTGCTGGATTGACAAGATGATCAGCCAATTGATTTCCGTCCACCATTTTTGCGGAAAAGAAGAAAGAAAATTAGAGAAGGATAATGCGGTGATGTTGAAGCTCTGATACCATCTTAGCGAAGAGAGAATCAGGAAAATCGAGAAAATGAATTGATCAAATTGAGTGATTTACATCCAGTACCAGTATTTATATTACAACAGTAATTATCTAGCCATAACAAACTTTGACTAGTCAACTGAAAACTAAAAGTTGGTACTTTTATATCTAATAATAAGCTAAGGAAATACTAATTTTTAAGAGCCATTTTGGCGCACGAAAATGATTTCACTGATTATGTTGAAATTTATGAAGTTCTGGCTGAAGTGACTGCAATGGTTGATTCTACTGATTCAAGAAAAAATTGTTTTAAAACACATTTTATTAATAGAATAAAGAAAAATTTATTTTAAAAATAGATAAAACGATCATCTATAGTAACTTTAGCCAATACAGCCAGAAAAGTAACATCAACCCTACTTTTTCTGCTAATTACACAATTCAACGCGTGAAAGCAAAAATTACATGTTTTGTAAAAAGTTGGCTGATGAGCCTGAAAAGCCGAAAAATAGTGCTGTCAAACGGCCTCTAAAATTGCTTCACATCACCAGTTGAATTACAGATGGAAATAAAATAAACATTCCTAATTCTAGGTAAGTGAAAGTTACAATTAAAGTCAGGTCAATGGGAGTAAAGAATAATATTTTAAAATATACGTAGTATGTGGTATTATACTCCGTATTATTATGTGATAAGAATAATGTGCTCCGTAGATATTTGTAATATGGACCTTGGCCATTATTATACGGAGTATTACTCAACCTCTCCCCTGACTTCTTGACCATGCGGTTGGGCTGAGGAGGGAGAATGAGATGGGGACGGAGGACTGTGTGGCAAACCTTTAGATTTTGAATACCCTACACGACTGGATAATGTAATGTTTTATTACCAACCTTCAATCATTATCACCAAATATTTATATATATTCTCATTTCAGTTTCTAGCTTTTTTGTATATCAAGAGCTATTTAAATAGTTTTGCCACCTTCGCTCTCTCGATTTTGTGCCACTGACATTTTAAGCGCCTGCTTGGTAGCACAAAAATCGACTGTTTTGGCTGATTCTACAAAAATTTATGAAATTCAGGCTGAAAAGGCTGCATTGACTGATTCTGTTGATTCAAGAAAAAATTATTTTTAAAATATATTTTATTAATAAATAAAGAAAAAATAATACTCAATATTGATATGGTTGATATCATTGTATAGATTGTGCATGATTGGAGTAACGAGTTAGAGAAATAATTAAACTCTTTTAAAATGATACTCAATATTGATATTGGTAGATTTTTCCAAGCATTTACCCAACTATTCATTGATTTGCCTACTAGGATAAAAAAAAAGTTTAAAGATAAAAATGTCATAATTTGTAGTGTACGTGTCAAATGACGGAATTACGGAAAGAGTAATGTAATGTACGTCGTGTGGTGTCTAGTGCGCCACTGTGCCCCGAAGGCCCTTCAAACTCCGGGGGATCAGGTGTCACCCATGCCCAATCGTAACTTTAGCCAATGTAACAATTTGTCAATTTAGGTAAAGAAAGTTGACAAAATGAGTCCTTAATTTCAGGAAATTGATTGATGACTTTTGTCATGGTAATAACTAATAAGAGTGAGAAAGGAAAAGAGTATTGTAAAGTACCAAATATTCACTTGATGAATCTAAAAAATACTTTTAACACAATGCATGATCATAATATCCATGGGCGGAGTTAGGGGTGGGCCAACCTAGGCCCTGGCCCACTCCAAATTTTAAAAATGACTTAATTTTTAAGATACAAAATTTCGTGTAATTTTTTTTTTCTAAAAATATTTTTTGTACTGGTCCAGTCTTGTCCAGTGCCCAGGCTCCGCCCCTCGTAATATCCCAATAGTTTTCTTATGGCAGCTAGCATTAATGAATTAAATAGTGGGCAGGGTAACGTTTCATGTACGTAGCATAAATATGTGGTTCAAAAATTCAAAATTCTGAACTTTCGCTCGAGTTTAACCAAATATATATAGAATCCGGCAGCTGCATGACATTAATTTTGCAGCTTATAATCTTATATCATGAGAATTAATTAGACTAAATTCATTAACATGTGCGGATTGGGCAGTAGGCTGAGTAACAATGTAACATGGCATGACATGATTAAGAGCTTAAAAATGTTTATGATTTGAAGACAATAGTTTATTGGAATGTAGCAAAATGGAAAATGAGAACAAACAATAATGACACATGTGTATACACAAACACATGTCTATAGATATTTATCACATGAATGACTACTTCATATTTTTTTTTGGAAATACTACTTTATATTGTTATAAGAAAATAATAACACTCATTCCTTCATTTTCAAATTGATATACAAAACTAGAGACCATTTTATAACATCGTTTTTCCGCTTATCATACTTATCACTCAACTTTTTCATCAAACACGCAACTTTTGTTTTCGCGTGTTAAATTGTGTAATACTCCGTAATAAGAAAAAGTAAGGTTTAAGTTATTTTTCTGAGTGTATTGGCTGAAGTTACTATAGATGACCATTTTAGCTTTTTATGTATAATTTTTTCTTTATTTAATTAATAAAACATATTTAATTTTTTTTTCTTAAATCAGCATAATCAGCCAATGCAGGCACTTAAACCACAATTTCATAAATTTTAGCAGAATTAGCCGAATTGAATCAGCCGATTTTCGTGTTACCAAACGGAGTCTGTATCACCAGGTTTTAACGTTTCTCAATAGTTTGTACGTGAATGCTAGTAATTAAAAAATATGTAAATTTATTTAATATTAGACCAAAAGATCCGTAGAAATAAAAAAAATAACTATGTTCAAAAAACTATGTACATATGCACCATAATTGTTTTGATTTGATATAATTATTAATAAAGTAATTGAAACTCTAAAACTTATGATTGAAATTACAATATAAGTGAGTGAAATATTTCTTTTCCAAAAATAATACGGAGTATGACACTTATTTTCGAATAACTCAAAAACAATAAAATCATCGTGCCTATGAGATGGAGGATATTTATTTATTAGATATACATTGTTTAAATTTTTAGAGGATTTAATAAAATATCATAAAATTTGAAAATAAAATGTTTTCATTCGCGTGCATGACCGAAAAATCGGATGGGAGAAGTGCGTTTATTATCCTTTTGGACAAAAAAGAAGAAAAAGAAAGTGCTCTTTGAAAAAAAGAGAGAGAGAGAGAGGATTATCGAGATTGGTGAAAAGAGATTCCTACCAAACGAAGGAAAAGTAAAAGCAGATTGCTAAAGAAGGAAAGGTAAATTTGCAGAGTGTGGGAGACAGAATTTCAGCTTTGTTAGTCTTTAGTAGTGTTACATCAATCAGTTATTGTTCCCAGCACCAACAGTTTCAGTGACGGAGGTGACTGCTATAGCTCTCCCATTAGAAGAAGAAGAGAAATGGCGACGTTGTCGCAGCAACACTCCCCCGCGGCCCATTCCTGCCGCTCTCCGCCGCCCGCTAGCGCCATCACCTCTCCCGCAAGCTCATCCCCCAACCGGTACGATTCAGACCATCATTTTATGGCAGTATTTGAATCCGAGGCTTTGATTTTGGACCTTTTGGTATTTACATATGGCGCAGTTCATTGTTTCTGGAATTCATATGCTAATAGCCTGATACTTATCTATCTCTGTTTTATCAATCCCAAGTAAATCCTTTTCAGTTTATTAGATTAGATCCCTATGACTGGGAATTCCATCTTAGTTTTAGAATTCCATCTTACTGGCCGGATTTAGAAGGGTAGAGCAGGATGAATTGAAAGGGAATATGAAATTTCAAATTTATCAAGTACCAATCATATGACTCAAACAGAACACTATTACTGGCAATTTATTTTATTTTTATTTTCAAGTGTAATATATATAATTCCAAACAAGATAACTCTATTTGAATTCACTGGGTAATGATTTCTCTCTTTGAGAAGGAATTTTTTCAATAGATGATCTAAAAGATATTCTAAATATCAATCCTGAAAGATGTTTTTTTACAAGACCCGAATAATTGTAAACTACGGAGTATCAATTTAAGACTTAAATGTCATGATTTTTTAAACAGTTTAAATATTACTCCGTATTTACTTTTATTAAACCAATAAATTTTTGTGAGGGAAAATTCATCAATATCAGAAATAAAATAAAAAAAATGATTAAAGAAGTCAAGATCAATAGTATTTTAGGCCTTTGATTAATCAAGTCCTAAACTAATAGTAGTACATTTTATATTTCAAATTCTAGATTGATAAGAATCATTTTTTGGTCTTGAAAATTGGGAAAAAAAATCCTTTTTTAAATGGCCTAATTTGGTTACATCGCCTAAAGGTGCCATTGTAATTAAATGTATCTTATTTTATTCCATAGACTACTTCTTTAGAAATATTTGTATACGGAGTATCTCTATAAATACGCTCACCAATGCACACTTTTATAAGTTTTGTGAAATTATCCTTCCAAACCTTCTTAATTCCAACCATGTGAAAAGCAATTGAGTGTCAAACAGTGTATGTTCATCCGTATACTTTGTTTCATTCATTAACACATAGCTTTTTGCATAATGTCTTATTGCAAGTGACTCTGACTAATCTATGTTTCTGCAGTATATTTTCTGATGTAGCAGGGGATATTACTATTCATGTTAATGGAGAGTCTTTCCTTCTTCACAAGGTACGTTGTTTTCCATTTCCTGCTTTCCACAATACTCGGTATTTCTAAAGGAAATGTCTCCAGTTAACTTTTTTATTTTTTTAAATTGTTTAGTTTCCTCTGGTATCTCAAAGTGGGAAGATCAGAAAGATGGTGGCAGAAGCGAATAATAATCCATCAAACCATATAGAACTTGAACTGAATCACATACCAGGTGGGCCCGAGGCATTCCAGCTTGCAGTAAAGTTCTGTTATGGCATGAACTTTGAAATCACAACAGCAAATGTGGCGCATCTACGTTGCGTGGCAGAGTACTTGGAAATGGATGATGATTATAGTGAGGAGAGCCTCGTTTCACGTACAGAAATCTATATGGATGAAGTGGTGGCTCATAGTCTCGAGAAGTCAGTCGAAGTCTTGGCTTCTTGTGATGCATTGCTACCTGCAGCCGAAGAGTTAGGGATTCCAGGGAGATGTATTGACTCCATTGCCAAGATTGCTTGTCAAGAGCAACTTGTATCTGGTCTATCACATTTGGATTTTGAAGATGACAGCGGATCTCTGGAATGGTGGGTTGAAGATCTCTCCATTCTTAGAATTGACTCTTACCATAGACTCATTACTGCTATGAGCAAAGCTGGGGTACGCACTAGTACCATTGTTGCATCATTGATGCATTATGCACATGTATTCCTAAAAGGTATAGGGAAACCACACATATGGAACCCTGCCCGGGCATATCCTATTGTGGTAGAAAACAAACAGAAACTCATTGTCGAAAACCTCGTCACTCTATTGCCTCAAGAGAAGGGGTCATCATATTATGTCCCAATAAGTTTTCTATTCGCAATGTTGAGGATGGCGATCGTGGTGGATGCCATGTTAGCATGCAGGCTAGAGCTCGAGAGAAGGATTGCCTGCCGGTTAGAAATGGTTTTACTTGACGACCTCCTCATCCCTTCCACTCAGACAGGTGATTCTTTGTTTGACATCGATATGGTCCACCGGATCTTGGTGCATTTCCTGCAACGGGTCGAAAATGAAGAGAATGTGGATTGTGGGTATGAATCTGAAGCTCTCGGCTCTCCAAGCCATGGCTCTATATTGAAAGTTGGACAGCTCATTGACGCTTATCTAGCTGAAATCGCTCCTGACCCGTATTTGAGTCTTGATAAGTTCATCGATATGATAGCGGTTCTACCAGATTATGCTCGTGTATTAGACGATGGGCTCTATCGAGCTATAGATATCTATTTAAAGGTGAGGTTCTAACTTTTGAAAACAATTTACGTTTCACTTTCCAAGTAATTAGGCCTGAGTCACTAAGCTGAGTCGTAATACACATTGGTCAAACCACATTGAAATACTGAATTGAATCGACTACTTAGTCGTAAAAGATTAACCTTTTAGAATGGAATTTCAAATCTTAACATGATATCACAGTCTCTTAAACTCCAACGAACAATCCCCATAAGACTATAATGAGCGTACGAGATTTATCATTGGTATGCTCCACCTGAGCAATCATCAAGTCAGTATCTTGTGGGGCAATGTTAAGCCATCATGTATTGGCCAGATATAAATACAAAATGCAAATTCATATTAAAACTGGCATCTTAAGTCATCCTATATTGACCGCATATGAAATTCAAATTCATGTTCGAGACATTGAAGCACTTCTATTGTCTTAATCTCTTAAGATTTAATCTCAACTCTTAATACTAGTTTACTCACCACATTTTGAACTCATATGTCTATCTTCAGTATATCTACCTGGTACTCTTAACTGGAAGATGTTAATCTTGGAAATATTATACAGGCACATCCAAAGCTATCTGAGCAAGAATGTAAAAAGCTATGCAGGTTCATAGACTGCCAAAAGTTGTCTCAAGAAGCCTGCAACCATGCTGCACAAAACGACAGGCTCCCTGTGAAGATGGTGGTGAAAGTTCTATACTTTGAACAGATCCGTTTGAGAAGTGTCGTGTCTGGGGATTCAGGAGACGGATTTCCGTCACAAAAAATAAGCAGCGGTGTCACAAGTGCAGCTGTGTCTCCTCGAGACACATATGCTTCTCTGAGGAGAGAGAACAGGGAATTAAAGCTTGAAATATCAAGAATGAGGATGAGACTAAGTGATCTGGAAAAGGAACAAGTGTCCATGAAACAGGGGATGGTGGTTAAATCAGGACATGGAAAAAGTTTCTTAACCTCTATATCCAAAGGCATAGGAAGGATAGGTATTTTTGGCGGTCCGGCTGGTGGGAAGCAACACAAGTATGCGCGGAGATCAAGGGCACCATAAGGAAAAAACTGGTAGGAGCAAAGGATTCTCTGGTTCATAGTTAGGATACGTTTTACACTTCTGACACAATTTTGTACCTGATTTCTAGTATACTTTTTCGATATCAAGTTTTGGGTTTTTCAAGGTGATTCAACTAGTGATCCAAGGTGATTCAACTAGTGATCCAAGGTGATTCAACTAGTGATCCAAGCCAATCCGACACCCACGGATCAAGTTCAACTGGTTTAGGTGATAATGGTGGTTGGGTTCGAGCTTGATGCTTGACGAGCTGTACAAATGCGCCTTGTGTTTGGCTCGGTAGATGTTCAATGAGCATTTGATAAGTTCAAATGTAGAAGCCCAGTTTATGCTCATTAACATGTTTGTGCTCGAATTATTTGATAAGTGCTTGAATGGTAATAGTAAAATTGGAGTTAGTTTTATGAATTGACTGAAGTTATTGTAGAGAATCTGTTTAACTAATTTTCATAGTTTTTTTATTTACTTTATTCATAAAATATATTTTCAATACTCCCTTTGTCCCTTAAAACTTTGCCAAATTTGACCGGCACGAGGATTAATAATGTAAAAATTATGGTTGAGATTTGTGCAGAGGAAAGAGAGAATTAACTCGAACCACAAATTCTTTACTCCTTCCGTCCCCTTTTTAATGTCTCGTTTTACCGTATTGGGATGTCCCTATTTAATTGTCTCATACCTTATTTGGTAAAGTTTGTGTGGCTCGAAATCATTCTTACTTTATTCTCACTTTATCAATTAATATTAACCACACAAACTCATTTTTCTTAAAACTCGTGTCACCCTCTTCCGTCCCAATAAAAAAGGGACGGATGTAATACTTAAAAGGAAAAGTGACAAAGTTAATGGAACATCCAAAAAAGGAATGTTGACAAAGTTTTAAAGAACATATGGAATATAATTTTATCATAATCTAGCAGATTCAGCCAATTGAGCCGTTTCGGCCAGAACTTCATCAATTGTAGCACATTCAGCCAAATCAAACAATTTCAGCGTTACCAAACGAGCTCTAGAAAATATAATCATTGTTTCATTTTTTTGATATATTATACTTTTACCCACACAGATAGCTCAATGGTTGCCGAGTGAAGTTGTTGGATTGGGAGCTTAGGTTCCATCCTTGATAACAACAGTATGAGAATTTCATGTAATGTGGCAGCTCCTCCAGCACACCAGACTTTGAACCATTTCACTCAGAAACTTTTGAGATCATCACACCATATCACAATTTATCCGTCCACCATTCTGTCGAAACATGTAGATTTATATTAAAGTATAGGTAAATGTAAAATATTATGTACTCTTACTCATATTTTCCTTATAACTAAAAGTGCAAAAAGTTTGTCATCTTTTCTTTTTGAGGAAAATAATAAAAAATACCCCAAACTTTGAAGGGGTGTGAGGTAAACGTTATGTGTATATGTAAACTTTAAAAGTAAACTTGCATATGTATTTTAAATACTTCAAACTTTATATAAAAAGTTATTTCCGCACCATTGTCATGTACGGGGTATTATTTATTCTAAAAATGTAAATTTATGGGATTGATTGTTTAATTTAAAATAGCAAATTAGAAGTGCTGCAATTATATATATATATATATATATATATATATATATATATATATATATATTTGGGGTAATATTATTTATTTCGCAATGTAATATTAGAATGTTAATTGTGTCTTCATAAATTTAAAAAAAAAAAATTATGTAATTAACACTATAAATTTACATTTTTAAAAGAAATAATATTTGACTATGATGCTAAAATAACTTTTTATATAAAGTTTGAGGTATTTAAATTGCATATGCAAGTTTGGGATAATATCTTCCACCCCTTTAAAGTTTGGTGTATTTTAATTATTTTTCTCTTTCTTTTTTGGCGACTCAAAAAACTTTGTAACTTTTTCTTTTGTTGATATTATTTGTGATTGGTTTCGTTAATAGTTTTTATTTTATTAATTTATAGTGGTACATTTTAAATTCAGGGGGAGAGGATTACTCCTTCCGTCCCTTAAAACTTTGCTAACTTTCCTTTTTTGGATGTCCCACTGATTTTGCCACTTTCCCTTTTAAATAAAGAATTTGTGGTTTCTGTTAATTCTCTCTCCTCTGCACAAATTTCAACCACACAATTTTTACTTTATTAATCCCAGTGCCGGTCAAACTTGGGAAAGGATGTAGTATAATTCATGATATGCAAGATAGTTACTGTTCAAATATCCAAATGCTCCCACTTCTCAAGTTCTCATCATCACTCTAGTATTGAACTGATAACCCATTTCCACCGGAAATCATTGGCTGAGCACCAGGCCACCGGCCATTCATTCGTCTATTTCCACGTCAAAAGATCGCTTAAAGTCATAATCAGATTTGAAGGCTTCGAATCCCACAAGAGATGCAAACCGGAGCCCTGCTTTCCTGCATGACATCTTCTTCCTCCTCTTCATTGTACGGTAAACCTTAGTTAGCTCTTGAATTTATTCGTTTGATTTTCATAATTTCATTTACTTGAATTTGATAACTGCTGCAGGTCTCCTGTTCTTTGTATTGCCTTTCCCGGCATTGAAATAAGAAACGATGTTTCATTCCCTTGCAAGATTCCTTCTGGGGTTGCGAGAGGTTAGGTTCTTTCACTCTTCTACAGATTTAAATGTTGGGTCTCACCTTGGCTTATTGGTTTTCTAGGCTAGTTTTGATTAGATATATAGTTCAGACTTTGAGAAGCATTTTTCATGTCTCTCATATGGGCTAATCCCTGGAAAGCCTTGTACTTCTCCCAAAACTTCCATCCAAACGTACCCTAAATGCTATAAGCAGAATTTGTCAATATAAGAAAATAAGCTGCTTTGAACGACATTATTGGAAATAAAATTATCATTAGTCGAAGAGTAAAATTCCTGAGCTTCTAATGGAACTCCCTTGCTTGATTTTTTGTGAGATCCTAGAACTCAATCCACGGCTTACATTTTAACATGTTATTATGTGAATGGTGAAAATGAAAGTTATTACCTAAGAAGGACAGAAACTCTGCAGAGCTCATGTTTCGTTCATGAACTTGGGCACACATTGGAAACTTCGAATTACCATTTCCGTGCTGTTTCTAAATGAAAAATAAATGGAATATTTGTTCCTCTAATTAATCAGGAATATTGGGCCTCCCTTTTTTCCCTTTTCTGATGGGAATTCTTGATGGAAACAAGTGTCTTTGTGAAAGATTTTTATATGATTTTTATGAGATATATTCAATTACTCGTATCAACATGATCTTTGTGATCTTCCATGGCCCGCGTTACATTTGCTAGATATGTTTATATTATCTATATTTTAACATGTAGACAAGGTTTAAAAAGGCGGGTTCAGGTATCAAGGCAGTTTGTTCCTAAGAGGCGAGGCATAAGCCTTGAGGAGTATTGAGGCATAAGCCTCAAAATATATAGACATATAAAACTTAAAATAGTTAGACTAGTAACAAACAACTAAAGAAGTAAAGGATATATCCATATGAGCTAATACCAGTAAGTGTGAAGTCCAAAAAGTGTGAAACACAAACACATATGAGCTAATACCAGTAAGTCATTAGAATTCAATCACACAAACATCACACACAGAAACATCACACACAAACTGAAAGATGAATAAAAAGTATACGTTAAGGACTTAGGGTTTAAATGAATAAAAGACTTGTTAGGGTTTCAATGAAATAAGACTTGTTAGGGTTTAGTGTGCCCACATGTTTTAATTAATGGACTCCTATTTAAAAAGTACTCTGGGCCTTTTATTAAATGAAATGTCTTAGGCCTTTTTAAGTTACTGTACATTAAAAACAGAGAAACAAAGGAAAAACGCCTCAGGGCACGCCTCAAGGTGTACACCTCAACTTTTTAGGCGTAATCCTCTTAACCTGCAAAAAAAAACCTAAACCCTGATACCCAATCTGTACGCCCCGCCTTGAGGCGCGCCTCAAAACCCGCCTCTTAAGTGCCTAAAAACCCAATGCATGTAGACTATTTTTTGGTTATGTAGCAAAGTTTTAATGAAAATATGGATACACATAAAAAATGATTATAAATATATGGCTGGTTTCGTGCACACATATTTTTTATATTTGTGCACTCTGCCACGTTTCCTAGCCTATATCTTTTGAAAAGACTTTTTCGAGTTTCCCTTTTCATGCTTTCTTGCTTTCTACCATCTCTATAGGTAGCAGGAATCTCAAGGTATCTCAGTTGAGGGCTGGCTTCTGGGAAGCAATTACATCTGGGTACATCATATCTCTTACAAATACTCTATTATTTTCTGACTTATGTCCATCATATCCATGTTTGTGCTATTTATTGACTGAATCCTAGTTTGTTTGAACATTTTCTTACTTGACTCCTTAGTGCAATTTGTTTACCAAATTGCCAAAAACAAACTACCCTCGCTACATTATTTGGCCACAGGCCCACAGCTTGCATTTAAGATATAGCTTATCTTTTTTCTTTGAAGTACTATTAAGTTCATACTTCATATATGATTTTTGCTTGTTTGGGTGTAAGGATTCACAGAGAAGTTTCACCATAATTTGGTCTTACCTTCATCAAGTATGAAACTTTTGAAATGTTTTGTGTTTAAGGTTTTCAAAGAATAACAGTTTGGTCGAGCCTCCATCTTCCGTCCAAGAAGAGGAAGATCATGTCCCTGAGGAATTTATTCTAGTTGAAAAGCCTCTACCAGATGGGGCAGTTGAACAGATTATATTTTCTTCTTGTGGGGATATTGATTTGTATGATCTTCAAGATTTATGCGATAAGGTGATTTATGTTTGCCCTTTTCTATGAAGCTCTTTATTGTTTAGCTAAATGACATGTTTGAAGTTCACGGAACTATCTGGTAATATACACGGACCCTACTGAATCCCTGTTTCAGTTTGTTTTCAATTTTCCCTTCCTGGGAATGACCTTTTCCCTTATTTTAACAACGTTGTTTGAGTCTTGAGGTAAAATAGCCCACCCCACCATTTCATTGTGTTATGAATTTACCATAATATATAAATTGTGCCCGTTTACTGTTTATTATGGAGTATACACACACATATATATACATATATATTTATATAAAATAAATATATATATCCATATAATAAATGTATATATATTATTTTTTAATAAATAAGAAGTACGGAAACTCTGTAGAGCTCACATTTCACAAGATTAGAATCTGTAGAGCTCACATTTCACACGATTCACATTAAATGTATCCGTTATTTTTTAATAAATGATGGATAGAATGTGTTATTATTACAAAATGAAAATATTATTTGTATTAATCATGGAATGATTGTAATATTTTTCACATGTTATCTATATTAAATATGCTAACCAAACTTATTGTACTAGGGCCCCTCATGGATGGGTCGCTCAAACATATTGAAGCTCTGAAATAGCTGTGTAATAAAACTTCGCGTTTCAGAGAACTGTAATCTAGATCGGACGTTTAGTGACATATGGAATTAATCTGTCTGTTTTTTATTCAACAGGTTGGCTGGCCTAGAAGGCCACTGAATAAGCTCGCCACAGCTCTTAAAAATAGCTACATCGTGGCAACTTTACATTCTAGAATAGTATCAACAGAAGGTATTTAGTTTCATCTGTGGTATCATGAAGACTAGCCTGTTTCTTACAGTTGCATGCCTGAACTATTAATGAGTTTCTTTTAATAAATTAGAGCTGTGAAAGGTTAGAATACAAAGATATTGAAAGCTGATTTGTACTAAGTGTGCACAATAGTTATAGGGTAGTGGTAATACCAAGGGTGATGGTTAGCACTTAGAAGGATTCATGGTGGTAAAATTCTCCCAAGTGAATAAGTCAGGTGTGATAATTTGAGGGTAAATTTAAGATAATTTTACTGTTCTCTTAAACCCTTCTCTAGCACTCTCCCAACACACATCGTTATCCATAACTATATTGGTTAATAGAAAAAATTATAGTGCTTTTGTTACATGTCTTAAAGCTAGCACAAGATTAGATTAAAAAGAGGTAGAATGTGGTTTCCCTGTTCTTGTGTGCTTGTGTATCTTTTGGCATCTGAGTTTTTCTTAACCCTTCAAAAGAAAGTGACAAACGGCATGATGTACTTGGGCTAGTTACTTGGCAGAGGTGAATGTCCAAAAGAAGCTGATAGGTATGGCCCGTGCAACATCAGACCATGTCTTTAATGCTACCATTTGGGATGTTCTTGTAGATCCTTCCTATCAGGTTATCTTTTACATCAACCTTAAGGGTTCATTTGTAATAAGGATGTTTTTATTTGGACGGTTTTTAGTCCGAGACCAGTCCAAGCAAGAGCAAATTTAAATAGACTTAAACAAATGAAACCATACCAGACTTTGATAATTATAAAACACATGGAGACCAGACCAGTTCAGATCAAACCAAACCAGACTAAAACAAAGCAGATCAGACCATAAAATTTCAGTCCAATTAAAAACATTCTAACTGGTTCAATCTGAATTTATTGATTTTAGACATTTGTTTTAATGCATTTTGTTTATATACATCTAACATATAATGGTTACAAAAGTTGTTTATATATTTCTAGCATATACCGATTAAAAAAGCTAAAGCCAAACGTTGGAAAAAATCATTTTATTATACAACACATTTTTCATTCTACCAATCCTACCATTTTCCACATATTGCCACATAGGTATAGAGGATAGTTGGAATTCTAAATAATTTAAAAAGAAAAAAATATTTATTTCCCGGCACAGTTGTACACTTGTACTTGTACTCATGCTTCTTTTGACACAGGGCCAAGGGCTTGGAAAGACCCTTATTGAGAAGCTCATACGGACACTTTTGCAAAGGGACATTGGAAATATTTCATTGTTTGCTGACAGTCAAGGTACCATGCCTAAATGATCAGAAAACTTATGGTTGTGTGAATGAAAGATATTTAGTTATTAAAAGCGGGACTATGCACCATATACATTTTCTTGAGTAACCACAACTTAGTAGAGCATAAAACTATAATGTAAAGCCCCGTCTAAGTGAATACATTTTGAACCTTATTACATACGGAGTACTAATTAGGGTGAGTTTTACCAAATACGTAGTATATCTTTATATATTTCTGCCTTACTAAAAGATTGACTATGCTGACCTAGCAGATTTCACGCTTTTTTAAATGCAGTTGTTGAATTTTATCAGAACCTGGGGTTTCAACCTGACCCTGAGGGTATCAAAGGCATGTTCTGGTACCCAAGGTCGCAGTAGTAGTTTGTATCTGGCTGTTTGAATGAAAGAATCATCATGCAGCTGTCTAGGCCACAGTCGTGTTTCAGGCATTTTGTTGTCAGAAGAATCATCCTCTTATGATTGTTGAAATCTCCCGACCCATTACACTAATTCATTAATGTACATCAATGGAGAAAATGGAGGGACACTTGTGTATTGACTATTGACCATATGAACTATGAAGTAATAACTTTCAAAAGCATGTCATCAACAATTTTTTTTGTGTGGATAATCTGCAATACTAAATTTGTTTTGTTTACATGTAATTTTTGGTCCTCTTGTGGCCACTGTCACCTATGTAGTTGAGGTGCCGCATCCCAGCCATTCACCCATGAGTCAATTGACCCTTCTCATTGTGCCACGTTGAGAAACTGTGACTACCATAAGGGTGGAGTGTGGAGATCTCGCTATGCTTCAGGTTCCTCCAAAATAGCTAAACACCAGGCGGTTTCATTCAATATTGATTTCTTTTTCTATTTTAATGCTTTTAAGGCACAAAGTCGAGTGAGAACTGAACTTGAATCGGATAGTTTTACCGGACTCAGAATTGAACCGGTACTGAATTCCCCTTTCTTGGGACTGGAAGTGACCCATACACCCCTACTAACATATACCAAACGCATAAAAAATGTAGTCACGTTGTCTTTTCACAAACTGAAAGTGCTTTTGGATAGCATAAGAAAGCTGAATTGCAATTTATTTTGAGAAAAATACCCATTTAGGGAGGGACAAAACTTCGTTTAATTACCACTTCTAACTATCTAAGACACATTCAGTTTTGTATATATATAAAAGAAAGCATCCATCATTCCATTGTAAGCAAATTTGATTCCCTGATTTTTTATATTCGTACTCGCTCACAGCCATTCATAGCAAAAGCTCCCATATTGATAAACATAGAATTTGAACTCTAAGAAATATCAAGAGAAAAGGTGCAAATAAGGCCATGTACTAACCAAAAAAGGTCAAATAAGGCCTTATTTAAGATACTCTGTCCGGCCGTCGCCATTTGGGGTGGTTCCCGGTGGAATTTTCTGATGAAATTTTTTGAGCATCTTATTCAGTAAGTCTAGTTTACTCATACCAAATTTCAGCTAAAACTTCAATCGGGAAGGCATTCAAATGAATTCTTGAAGATAACTGCGCTTTTAACTACGTAGTTATCTTCAAGAATTCATTTGAATGCCTTCCCGATTGAAGTTTTAGCTGAAATTCTGTATGAGTAAACTAGACTTACTGAATAAGATGCTCAAAAAATTTCATCAAAAAAATCCATTGGGAACCGCCCCAAATGGCGACGACCGGACAGAGCCTCTTAAATAAGGCCTTATTTGACCTTTTTTGGTTAGTACATGGCCTTATTTGCCCCTTTTCCCAAATATCAATAACAGTTGCAACTATAATTCAAAAGGCGCGACAACAAGAGGAATGAAATGTAGCTTTGATCCTCTGGGAAAAAGGCTGGCTAAACCTACTCGTGCGCTAATGCAAGTATTGCAACACGTGCAATTTTTTTATTCTCACTAAAATCAAGATAATAAACAACACAGTGCAACACAAAATGAACAGCTTACAGACCAAATTACTTTGAAGAATCATCAGCATTCACCAATCTCTCTTTTTCAGAAGCCAATTCATCCTCCTCTAATGCAGCTACTGTCTTCTTTTCGCCATCATCCACGCTCTGTGAGCCAGTCATCCTGGCCAACACCACAAACGACATCCCCCCGAGAACATTGTTCAAACATCTCAACACGATCACCGAGCTCTTGAACACAAATGCTGGGACAGATTTAGCCAGCACGAACTCGACTCCATTCAGCGTTTGGTATCTCAGATTACTGCTCACCCCCATGTGAATAGCCCAAGTGGCCGCATTCAGTATGGTTGGCGGGGGCTTGTTCGGCGTTTCAAAACTCGGATCCATCTTCTTCCTGATCTTGATCAGTCCGTTCGAAATGGCTGTGCCCACCAGCCCAGCTGCGAACCCAACTGTAGCAAAGAGCACACCTTTGTACACTAAAGTGCCTGCCCGGCTGACCAGGCCGTAAGAACCGGGCTGGAACATGTGGCTTGGTGGGCAGCTAGAGAATATGGAAGGTAGGGTTTGGCTTGCTGAGGAAGCGGTTGGCGCCAAGAGGTACATGAGGACGAAGTTCATGATTGAGCCCACGACCATGGTGGAGAAGACGAAATCGAGCTCGTTGAGTCCGAAGTTAGGGCGAGATGCCATGTCTCCGATGACACAGGCGGTGACGCCGACCAATTCCTCCATGAGAACTTTAAAAGGGAATTGCGGATCGGCGGCAACCCTGGATCTCCATCCGCTGAGAAAGGCTCCGATCGGTCCGAAATTGTCCCCAGAAGAAGATTTCGAGTCATCTGAATCGCCACCGGAACTCCAATCCCCGCCTCCATCACCTTTCCTGCCGCCGCCTCCGACCCCACTGTCACCAACGCCGCCTCCGCTGCCGGCGCAGAGGGGAGGCAGTTTGAGGAGCGAATCTGAATGCCGTTGCTGCTTGGAAGAAATCGAAACTGTGAGATTACTGGCAAACAAAGATCCATTGGCAGAAAAAGAACGCGGACATAGAGGGGTGAGATTCCGACTCTGAGAATGATTCGGAACAGAAATAGCAGAAAAATGAAGCTGGGCCATCGCCGCCATCTTGAAATCTTCTTCTACCCAACAATGGGATCTTTTCTTTCTTCAGTAGATGCTATAAAGCGGGATCGAGAAACAAGAAAGTGCTGGAGTAGGTAAGCTATAAGCTATGGAGAGTGACATGAACTCATCAGCTTCCGAAGCTTATTTGACTGAGGATCATCAAAAAAACGACACCGGTGAACAAGCCGCCAAATATGGAATTTACCCCACAACCCTAATTAAGGCTTTGTTTGGGTGAGGCCTGTTGCCGTAGCTGAAAAACAAGAGAAGAAAAGAAATTAGGAAAAATTGTCGATTCGGGTCATTTTACTTTTTAAAAAATTAATTAAATCCCTGAACTTTGTAAAAAAAAGTTTAATTGAATAAATCTGCTGGTCATTTGCCATGTCAGCGGGTCACCCATTGACATGGCGCACACATGGCGGTCTACGTATGTGCCCGTCTTCAGCAATTGGTTGACAAGACTTTCACATGTGTGTCACGTCAGCAAAGTTATTGTTGATTAGGCTGAGACATGTGTGCCACGTCAGCGGGTGACCTGCTGACATGGCAAGGAACCTGCAAATAGACTCAATTGAACTTTTTTACAAAGTTCGGTGATTTGATTGATTTTTTAAAAGTACGAGGACTTAATTGACTTTTTCAATGAAAGTACGAGAACCAAATTGACTGTTTTCCTCAAGAAATTATGGAGTCTGATCCTGTTTAGTAATACTCAAATCAGCTGTATTGGCTGATTCTGCTAAAATTTACTCCAACCAGGGTAGGCCTGAATTCGAGCGATATCACCACCAGGTAGCTCAACTAGTGACTCTGCCTGAACCAAGTCATGTATCGCTTTTGATCCTATGCAGAATCATGCAATTACCTCCATCAAACTAAATGGAAATAATTTCCTCCCGTGGTCGTAGTCGATCAAGCTTTTCGTCCAAGGAAAAAGCAAATTTGGCTACCTCTCGAGAAGAACAATTCAGCCAGACCTCAAAGATTATGGATATGAACGATGGGAGGCCGAGAATTCCATGATTATGTCATGGTTGGTGAACTCAATGGAACCATAAATTGGCCGAACCTATTTGTTTCTGCCATCCGCGAATGCCATCTGGGATGCCCTAAAGGAAATATACTCAGATTCGGGGAATGCTGGGCAATTATTTGAGATCAAGACACAAATGGGATAGGTGATACGGGGGGAGAAGAGTGTAACTCAGTACTACACTGATATCATGACTCTTTGACAAAAGTATGATCTGTTTTGTGATTATACATGGCACTGCCCGAAGGATGCTGTCCTCTATTGGAAAATTGTTGAAAAAGAAAGAGTTTTGGACTTCTTTGTTGAACAGAGAACTTGATGATGTTAGAGGGAGACTTCTTTGCCGAGACCCATTTCCAAGTACATAAGAGGTGTTTGCTGAAGTTCGTCGCGAGGAGGGTCGTCCACATGTTGGATGCTTAAAGATGAATCCACCTCTTTACCCATTGAAACATCTGCACTAATGATCTCAAAACCAAATTTCAAGTCTTAGCATCCATTGCAACAATCTAATAAGAATCAAGAACGACCAATGCGTGATTTTGTCACAACATCGGGCACATCAAGGCAAAGTGCTAAAAGATTCACGGCAAGCCAGCTGATTTCACTCATTCCAGCCGAGTCTCACGCAATACCAAAGGATGCTTCCTCACTGCATCTGGAGATCAAGCAAACACATCCATCGACACCTTCTCCTTCACCAAGGACAACCTAGAACAATTGTTTCAGTCCTGAAATACTCATCGGTCTATTAATACCAACATCAATACTTCAAATACATCAATCTCATATACCTCAGCCTCAAATAACTCAGCCAATCCTTCACCATCTCTGGCACAAAAGGGTATCTTGGCAGCCACCCTTAGTGTAAGTTTAGAAAAATTCAACCCTTGGATCATTGATTCAGGGGTTACTGATCACATGATCGGGTCTTCCTACATGTTTTATGATTACTTTCCTTGTTCTGGTAATTAAAAGGTAAAAATCGCAGATGGTTCCCTATCCGTAATTGCTGGAAAAGGTTCTGTCATTATATCTCCTTTTATTACCTTAAACAATGTCCTACATGTGCCCAACTTATTATAGAACCTCGGGTCAGTCAGTAAACTTGCTCACGATTCTGATTGTGTTGTAAAATTTGTGTCAAATGGTTGTGGGTTTCAGGACCAACGCTGTGGGAAGACGATTGGTAGTGCAAGAGAAAGTGATGGACTCTACTATCTTGCTACAGACAACCTCTTGAGTAAACAAGCTCAGAAACCATGTTTTTCTAGTTTTTATTTTTAGAGAATGGAATAATGTTATGGCACTATCGACTAGGCCATCACAACTTTGATTATTTACGCCATGTGTTTCCTATTTTATTTAAAAATAAGGATGTGAGATTTGTCAAATTGGTAAACATAAACGTTCTGTTTATCCTTCTTTGCCTTATATGTCATCTAAACCTCTCTCTTATTCATAGTGACATATGGGGACCATTTTTTTTTTTTGACATATGGGGACCATTTAAGATTAAAAATATTTCTGACACTAGATGGTTCATAACCTCTATTGATGACCATCTAAGATGGGCACCCGAAGGTTGGAAGCGCCGTCCTCGCTAAGAATGGGAAGAAATTGGCGGAGAAACCGGAGGGGTCCGACAAGCTGAAGACTATCAAGGAAGCCACCCTCCCGGAGGAACTTCTCAAGCTGGGCTTTCGGCGATTTCGTTTGGTGGGGGAGGTTGATGATGAGTACCCCCTGATAGACAGGGTTTATGAGAGTGCTGAAGGTGAATGTCGAGGGCTCTTAGTTGTGTACTTAGGATTTTCTTTCAATCATTGTTGTATTCTGATGTTTGTATATGTTTCCCTTCTCTTGCAGGCCCGACAATGGATGCTAAAAACTTTGCCAAGCTGAAGAAACAGTTGGCCAAGGAGCCGAAGAAGAAAAAGGAGGGCCCATCCCAGCAGAGGCCTGTTGAAGACTTCTTCCCGAAGGGGGAAGCTGTGGAGGTTAAGGGGGCTGAGGGGCCCTCTCAGGCTATCGCCGAGGGCGCTGGTGCTCTGAAGACCGAGGCGGCCAAGAGGAAGGCCCCGAGAAAGGCTGTCGAGGCCCCCGGCAAGAAGGCCAAGAAGGATGCCGGGGGCAGAGATGCTCCTGTAGACATTTCCGAGGGCCATTCCTCGACGGGTACCCCGGCGATTGTGGCGACTGCTATCCCCAATGCTCCCCCGGGTCAGGGAGGCGAGTTGACGTGGCCGACGGAGAACGTGCAGTTCTCCATTACAAAAGGAACCGCCATCATGCATGGCACCCTCAATCCGAGGGAGTTCCTAAATGGCGCCACCCCCCGACGGATAAGTCGGTGCTGTCTACGTACAAGGACGACGTCCTCGTCGGAAAGGTCCTACAAGCCTCCGTCACTGTAAGATTTTTCTCCTCTTTCTCTCGACTTAGTACGTTTGCTTGGCATATTTCGATTTCAGAGCTTTGACCCTCGTTGTTTGATGATTCAATTTTGCAGGCTGCCCTCGGACTTGGTGAGCTCCTCAAGAGGCTGGAGGAATCACAGGCCCAGAAGCGGCAAGCCGATGAGGCCCTGGCAGATTCCCGGAGGCAGCTTCGCGAGGCTAGGGAAGCCCTTCGGCTGGAACAAGAGGCCTTTAACCAAATCCTTGAAAATAACAAGGTGGTCGCCAGAGCCGAGGGCAAGGCGGACGCTGAGAGGGCCGCTGCCGAAGCTGTCCGGGTCGCCGCCGAGGGGGCTGAAGCCGCCAAGAAGGAGGCCGTTGCCCAGGCTGAGAAGGAAGCCGTCGCCGCCTTTATTGCCGAGGGATGGAGGGATGAAGAGCACAAACAATGGCTGTCCTCGGTGGTCGAGGAAAGTGTCGACAACTGGGTTGGTGGCCCCGGGGCAATGTGGCTAGCTCGGAAGGGGAAGAGCTACTACGAAGGTGGTGAGTACTTTACTCAAGCCAACATCTACCGGAAGCTTGCTCGGCATTTCAACGTTGATCCGAAGGTGTTCAAGCCAGAAGCCTACGGCCTTCCGCCCCTCCAGCCCGATGTGCGGATCCCTCTGCCCGAAGGCGAGGAAAGAGAGCTGCTTGAAGATTCTGAGCTGGCGAAGGAAGCCGATGATGAGGAAGTTGAAGATGATGCAGCCTCTAGGTCGAAAGGAGGCGATCATGAAGCTGCCCCCTAGGAAATTCATGCTTTCAATCTCTTTGTAATAGATCAGTGCTTCATCGGCTTCGGCCATATGTAACAAACATTTATGCAATCTCCCCAACAATTATCATGAATATTCGCCTCCGGGCTTTGTTGTGTTATATGACTGATCACCTTCATTTTCAACTCTTCTGTGTGAATGTATGCCTCCCTTTTCTTGAATGAATGTATGTTTTCCTCTTCTCTCGTCTGGTTCTCCGAGGGCCACAAATTTGTGGACTTAGAAAAATTTTCTAAGTGAGGACTTTTGTCAACAAGCCTTCGGTTGTAGTATAGGTTCGCTGGGGCATGTAGTTGTGGACTTAGAAGTTTTTCTAAGTGTAAACCCAAACATGAGCCCCCAGTTGTATGTTGGGGTTGCCGGGGGCTTGTTGTTGTGGACAGAAACTTTCCTAAGTAAAACTTCTGTCAAAACCCTTCGGTAAAGAATCCCTGTAATGCCTCCGGTGTGAAGTGGTAGGACCGAGGGCTAAAATGAATTAGGCTTAGGAAATTTTCAAAGTGAAATTGTATCTTATGCCCCCGGAAATGCTGGGCCTTCGGTTAGTAGCATAGCTTCGGGCCATTGCCAAGTGGTTTAGGAGGCCATCGGCCACGAATCTGTAGGTGAAGAATTGCCCCCCGAAGGGTCTCTCGTTTGTGGACTTAGCCATTTTTTCACGAAGTTTCAATAGGTGCTGTAGTGAACCTTCGAGCGTGGGAACTGCCTGAGCCCCCGGTGCATATGGTTGCCGAGGGGTTCGAGATTATAGACTTAGTGAAATTCTGAGATGTATTTCCAACAGGTCTTGTGAGTAGCCCCCCGGTTCGATGAGTGTTTTCCGAAGGGTGCGAATACATGGACTTAGAAATTTTTTCCTCGTCGAATGAGCCTGGTGACATTCTGCCTTCGGCATGAGGCCTCCGGTTTGTGCGGATATAGGTTTAGCTCGCCTTGGGACTTCGTGTAGCTTCCGGCATGGTCCATAGTTGAACTTTGATCCAGCATAGATATTCGTCCTTAGCCAAATCTAGGTGAAGTTTTGCTAGTGAGCCTTCTTCTTGGGCCTCCGGTGGAAATCTCGTACCCCAAGGTTTCATGCAGTGAAGCCTTCGGCCCTGTAGCCAGATGACCTGTTGTTGAGAGATTTTCTTTCGTCTTTGTAGGAGCCTTCGGGAATGTATATCCGAGGTGTTGAGCTTCCGGGGAGAACAGTATCCGGGGAGTTCCTTCCCTCCTACACATCTTTTTTTTTTTTAAATGATGTAGGAGAGGCGTCTAGAAACTTGGTCTCTAGGAAAGGCTTGGCCTATATGGGAGGCAACGGAACAAACCGTTGGCTCCCCCTTCGGGAATGACCTTCCGATATCCCGAAGGGTTTGAGGGTCGTTTCCTCGGCCCGAGACATCGTCTGTTGCCTGCTTCCCCTTGGGAGATAGCACGGAAAGCGCCTCGGTTTTGAAAGTCGTCCCCTCAGCCCGAGACATGGTCTGTTGCCTGCTTCCCCTTGGGGGATAGCGCGGGGAGCGTTTCGTTTGTGGAAGTCGAATCCTGGGCCCGGGACATGGTCCGTTGCCTGCCTCCCCTTGGGGGATGGCGCGGAAAGCGTTCCTGGGAAGGGTTTTATTTGCGTGTAGAACACAAATAGCCGGGGGCACATGGTACCAGCCGGAGCCGAGGGGTATTGCAACCCCCCGTTTTTTTTTTTTTTTTTTTTTTTAGGAGAGTATGTAAAAGTTTGAGAAAACACTTGGTGTTTTCAAAGAGTGATGGGGGTGACCCATACCCTTGGTACTTGGTACCTAAATTGTTGTTCCCCTTCATCAGAGGGAGAGGCCTTGGGCCTATTTTGGTGGAGAGATGAGGGCTTGGCCACTCATTTGTAGGAGAGAGGGGGGCCTTGGGCCGTTTGTACAGTATGTAGGTGATGAAGGCTTGGCCTTTTGATCATTTTCCCAAACGGATGAGGGTGATATATTACATTTGCTGAGGGTGAGGGCTTGGCCACTCATGTTTTATTGATAGAATTTGACAAGGTGGTGGACATTCCAATGTCTAGGGACCTCTGTTCCATTAGGGCGTTTCAGTTTGTATGTCCCCGGTTTGATGATGGCTGAGACGACGTAGGGGCCTTCAAACTTAGGCGCCATCTTGCCGCCTTCGGTGGGTAGGCTGGCCTCCCTTCGTCGGAGGACGTAGTCACCCACCTGAAATTCCCGGGAGCGGACCTTGGTGTCGATGTAGCTTTTGACTTGTCTCCTATAGTTTTCAGCCCTGAGGAAAGCTTGTTCTCGACGTTCAGAGATGAGATGAAGGTCGAGGGCCATATTGGCATCGTTGACTTCGGGTTCATATTGTTCAACCCTTCGGGTGGGAAGAGTCACTTCTGTTAGAGCCTTGGCCTCAAATCCATAGCACAGGGAGAAGGGTGTCTCGCCTGTCGCGCGCCGAGGGGTGGTGCGATAGGCCCATAAGATGTTGTGAAGCTCTTCTACCCAGCCTCCCCCTTCGGCTTCCAGCTTCTTCTTCAACCCCTCGAGGAGGGTGCGGTTGGCATTCTCTACTTGCCCGTTGCCCTGAGGGTAGGCAACGGATGAAAAGGTGTGTTTGATGCCCCATGCCTCTAAGAGGGCACAGAAGGGGGCTGCCTCAAATTGAGTTCCATTGTCGGAGATGATTTGTTGGGGGACACCAAACCTTGTGAGAATATTTTTGAGAACAAAGTGGCGGCACCGGGCTTCAGTGATGCTGGCGAGGGGCTCGGCCTCTACCCATTTGGTGAAGTAGTCAATGGCCACAATGATATACCTGTTGTTGGAGGTACCCCTCGGCAGAGGGCCTACTAGGTCAATACCCCATCTGGAGAAGGGTATAGAGGTGCTGATGGGGGCATAATTGACCGCTGGTCTGCCGGGGGCCTTCTGAAAGTGTTGGCAAGTGGTGCACCTTCGGGCTAGATCAGCACAATCTCTAGCCATCGTGGGCCAGAAGTAGCCCTGAACTATGAGCCTTCGGGACATGGAGAAGGGGCCCTGGTGAGCTGAGCAAGTGCCACTGTGCACTTCCTCCATGGCGACTTCGGCCTCATCTTGATGAAGGCACCGAAGGAGGGTGCCGTTGTAAGATCTCTTGTAAAGCCTCCCGTTTTCGATGGTGTAGCTGGGAGCCCTCAGCTTTGCTAACTTGGCGCGGGCTTCGTCTTGGGGCAATTGCCCTGTGGTGATGAAGGCGATGATGTCAGAGATCCAGTCCTCCGGCCTCAGGTTAATGCTCATGACGGGGCTCGCGTGGATGCTTGAGAGGCTAAGTTCCTCAATTCTTGCAATTTTTGAGAGGTGTTCGGGGGATTCATCCGAGAGCTTGGATAGAATGTCGGCCTCGGAGTTTTGAGCCCTCGGTATTTGGGTAAGAGAATGGGCCTCAAACACCTTGAGCAACTCCTTAGCCGCTTCTTTGTATTGTTTCATCCTCCCTTCTTTGGCTTCGTACTCCCCGGAGATTTGACCCACGACGAGTTTGGAGTCACACTTGACGTGGATCATTTTAGCCTTCAGATTCGCTGCCAGCCGAAGGCCGCAGAGGAGGGCTTCGTATTCGGCCTCGTTGTTGGAGACTTTGAAGGAGAAGCGGATGGCATAATAGGCGCGGAAGCCCTCGGGTGTGATGAGAACTACTCCCCCTCCGCATGCTTTGGTTGCCGAGGAGCCGTCGGTATAGAGGGTCCACCACTCATCAAGGGGTGCCGAAGGCTCCTCATCCACCGCTGATCTCGCGGTGCATTCCGTTACGAAGTCTGCCAGGGCTTGGCCCTTGATGGCAGGCCTCGGACGGATATCTATGTTGTATTGGCTGAGGAAGATGGCTCATTTCACCATCCGAGAGGAGCTAGTGGGACTCCTCATGAGGGCGCCGAGGGGTTGATGAGTGAGCACTTGGACCGGATGAGCTTGAAAGTAGTGGCCAAGCTTCTTGACGGTCCAAACGATGGCTAGCACCGTCTTCTCGACGGGAGAATACCTGAGTTCGGCCTCCCAGAGGGTTTTACTGACGTAGAAGATGGCATGTTGGACGCCGTCTTCTTCTCGGATTAGTACCGAACTGATGGCCGCAGGGCTGACGCCGAGATACAAGTATAAAGTCTCCCCCACCTTCGGTTTGGAGAGCACTGGGGGAGAAGAAAGGTACTTCTTAAGTTCGTCGAAGGCTTCCTGACACTCAGATGTCCATTGAAAACCCGCCGTCTTTCTCATGATTTGGAAGAAGGGGAGAGCCCTCTCGGCTGACTTTGAGAGGAAACGGTTGAGGGCTGCCAGGCGACCCGTCAACCGTTGAACTTCTTTGACGTTGCGTGGAGGCTCCAAGTTGATGATGGCCTGAATCTTCTCGGGGTTGGCCTCAATACCCCTTCGGCTGACCATGTAGCCTAAGAACTTTCCTCCTTGTGCGCCGAAGGTGCACTTCTTCGGATTCAGCCGGAGATTGAATTTCTGCATGATGGCAAAGATTTCCCGGAGGTCGTCGGCGTGAGTGCTTGCCTTCTTGCTTTTGACGATCATGTCGTCAACGTAAGCCTCCATGGTGCGTCCTAGGACAGCTTGAAAGACCCTGGCCACCATTCGGGTGTAGGTAGCGCCTGAGTTTTTGAGGCCGAAGGCCATCACAAGATAGCAGAAGATGCCTTCGGGTGTCATGAAGGCCGTCTTTTCAGCGTCTCCCTCATGCATGTAGATTTGATGATATCCGCGGAATGCGTCGAGGAATGACATGATCTCGCATCCGGCGGTCTCATCCACCAATTGGTCAATGTTTGGCAAGGGGAAAGGGTCCATAGGACACGCCCTATTCAAGTCCGTGTAATCCACGAACATGCGGAAGGTAGGAGGCTTCTGTGCGAGGACTACGTTCGCTAACCAAGAAGGGTATTTCACCTCCTTAATGTGTTGGATGGAGAGGAGCATAGATACCTCCTTCTTCACGAACTCCCTTCTCTCGGCCGAGAGGGGTCTTCTTCGTTGTTGCACTGGTTTGGCCGAAGGGTCCACCGCTAGGCGGTGGGTGATAACCCTTCGGTCAATTCCTGGCATATCCTCCGGCCCCCATGCAAAAACAATGGAGTAGGCGCGGAGGGCCTTGGTGATGCCAGCCTTCAAGTCTTCGGGGAGCTTGGCTCCAATCTTCAGGACTCTCTCCGGCTTGGCCGGATCGAGTATCAAGTCTTCGGTCTCCTCGGCAGGCTCAGCCCTCGGCCTGCCTTCTTCTTCCTCCAAGGCCTTGGTGGTGATGGTGTCAACACGAAACTCAGTTTTACTAACCTTCTTGGTAAGCTGAAGGTAGCAGGCCCTGGAGAGTTTCTGGTTCCCCCTCGAATAGCCGATGCCGGTGGGTGTAGGGAATTTGAGGCAAAGGTGTTTCATGGAGATGACGGCTTCTAAGTCCTCGAGGGCAGGCCGGCCGAGGATGATGTTGTGCGCGCAGTCGAGGTTGACGACGACGAATTCCACTTCGAGCTTGGCTCTATGGGATCCGTCGCTGAATTCAACCACTAGGGTGATGACGCCTTCGGCGTCTACGCTATCCCCCGTAAATCCGGAGAGGGGGGTGTTGATGTGCCGAAGGGACCCCCTATCGAGTCCCAACTCTTGAAAAGTGCTGAGATACATGACGTTGACAGAACTCCCCGTGTCGACGTAAGTCCGGTGGATGATGGCGTCATTGATCTCAGTGCGGATGACGAGGGCATCCCTATGCGGCAGAGAACCCGAGGGGAGGTCCGCATCCGTGAAGAAGATCGGATCCGCCCTCGGCCTTTTAGTTGGGGGCATGTGATTGACTTCCCCAATGTAAAGGGACTGTGCCCACTTCTTCCTCTGGCTTGTTGAATCGCCTCCGGTGTTGCCGCCGTTGATCATATGAATATGGCGCTTGTATTGTTGATGAGAGCCTTCTCCCTCGTCGTCGAGGCCCCCAATTTCGCGCTTCTTCCCCTGTGGGTTTCCCAAGGGGATGGTGTTGGGGTTCACCCATTTGTTAGCCTTCGGCGGAGGCCCTGGATGGTGAAGGGGGCCCTGGGGAGGAGGGCCCCTGATAAACTGAGACAGGTGGCCCGCCTGTATTAACCTCTCAATTGCGTTCTTCAGCTGATGGCAGTCGTCGGTTTTGTGTCCATGGTGGCGGTGAAAGCGGCAATATGGCTCATCAGGGCCGATAGCATAAATCTCGAGGGGTGTACGGGAGTCTCGCTCAACGAGCCCCCGCTCTTCTGCATGATCTAGAATGACGCTGACGGGGTGCGTCAGGGGAGTGCGTGGGTGCTCCAGGAGGACGGGTTGCGCCCATGCCTTTGGATTGTTCTTGTAACCGCCCCCGGGTCTGGCTTGGCCACCTCGGGAGCGATCATTGTAATGGGGCTCTCGGTTGGCCGGAGGGGGAGGCCCTCCGGACCGATTCCTGCCCTCATTCTTCTGAGAAGGATCCGTGTTGCGGCGGTCCTTCTCGATTTCCTCCGCTTCAGCATAACGGTCCCCCCGCTGAAGGGCCTTTGTATAATCGCGGGGGGGATCAGTGATGAGGCTCCTGGAGAAGTTACCGTTGCGGAGGACGGTGTGGAAGAGGGCCATCAGGGTTCTGTCGTCGGCGCCTTCGACCTCGAGGGAGGCCTGCCTCCAGCGTTCTAGGAAACTCCGAAGGGTTTCCTCCTTCTGTTGTCTCACGTTTAGAAGGTGAGAGAAGTGTTTCTTTGAGCGGTGCCTCCCTGCAAATTGTGTAAGGAAGTGGTGGGCAAGTTCTTGCCAAGAATCAATGCTGCCTTCGGGCAACCGGTTGAACCACTCATACGCGGGTCCCTCCAAGGTGGAAAGGAACCAACGGCATAAGTATTCATCCGATGCCCCCATCATCATCATGCTGTTCTGATAACGGCTATAGTGCTCCTGGGGATCCGTCTTCCCCTCATACGGCTTGATGGGTTGCCCCCCGATATTTGTGGGGGATTTTGGCCGCCAACACCCTTGGGGTGAAGGGTGTTCTAGTGCGGAGTTGAATGAGGGGCTCGCCTGAGCCTTCGGCAAGTTTACGTTTCATTTCCTCCACCTGTGCTCGGAGGCCAGCGTACTCCGGATCTGGCCTAGCTGTGGAAGCCGTCGGCGGTGCCTGACGATTCTCCTCGAGTTGACGGAGGAGGGCTTCAATGATTTCGTCCTTGGGATCCTTCGGGGCAACCCCTTGGGAGTTGGCCCAGAAGGATTGCGCCTGTGTGATTTGGTGCCTGGCGTCATTGGCATGGAGGAGGGCTTTGCCTTTGCTTCGGGGGGGAGGCATGCCCTCGGCCCCCGAAGCGGAGGCTCCACTCTCCTGGGGCTTGCTGATTTCCTGTTTGCCGAGGCGGTCTTGGACCCCTCGGCGTCCGGGAGCTCCCCCAAGCCTCTCAAGTGCAGAGGTTCGGGGTTTCTCCTTCATCATGGGGCGCTTGTCCCTGGATTGGGCCTCCTGGGAGGCGGTATCCTGTGCTATAATCCCCTCGGCATTGCCAACCCCCGGGGGAGGGTTGTTGAACAAAGGAGGGAGTGGTGGTAGGTTGATAACGTTCCCTCCAGCATAGGGCTGAAGGGGCGCCTGAGAGGCGAGGGCTCCAGAATTGAGAGCCATGTTTTGGACAAAGGCCGCAAAGGCAGCCTGAAGATCGATGGCCGGGGCCGGAGGGGGAACTTGGTTCTCACTCCGATCCCTCCTTCGATTATCAAGGCCAATGCGGGCATCAGGGGCGTTCTTCTGCAGCTGATGACGGAGGTCAGCGGTAGCCTGCTCCAACTCAAGGATGATACCACCCTCGGGTACCAAGAGCCTGTTGGAGGCCTCAGCCCCGTTGGTTTCGCCGGGGGCTACGTGGTTCTCCTCAAGGGTTTTGGACTGGGCACGGGTGGTTCTTCCCATTTTTGGTAAGTGTTTTGTGTTCGGTAGAGGGGGAGGGTTTCTTACTTGATTGTTCTCACCTCTCAACGAGAGCACCAAATGATGGATAATTTACCCGGGGGGTATCTTATCCGAGGGGTTATTGCGAGAATAAATAGAGAGAAGTTAGAGCAAAATAGGAGGAGAGAGAGTCGATTTATTAAATGAACTCAGCGTGTGGAGTTGGGATGTAGATCATGATTTACAAGGAGAAATGGGCTGCTATTTATAGCAGCAATAAATGCGATGAGAGGACACGTGTCAGTAATCCAACGGCCGAAGGGTCACATCAGCCGGTTGGCACCGGCAGTAGCACGTCCACCGCATTGATTGCGGTTGGCGGATGTGACGTGGCATTAAATGCGGTGGTTGGCTGTCTCTAAAAGGAATCTTCGATGATAGAACATGTTTGGCCGAAGGCTCCTTGTGTAGCCGAGGGCTCCATGTAACCGAGGGTTCCATGTGGCTAGGACCCTTGTGTGGCCGAAGGCTTGGTTCAGCCGAAGGCTTCTCTGATGCCGAGGGCATGACAATGCCGAAGGCTCACGTTTTCGCCCGTTTTCTCCCAGCAGCTTCTTATGCCAAAAAGGCTATCCTGTGAGTTCTGGAGCCTTCGGCCAAGGAGGCCGAAGGCATCCCAGTGTGTATTCTGAGCTACTTTGAGGCTTGGGCCGTTGTATTTGGGCCTGAGTTGTTTCCTGGGCTCAATGGACTTGTGTAGGAGAAGTAGGAGTCTATGGGCCGGGGGTTCCTGGACCATATACTCCATCAACATAATTTCACAAAGTTCTATTAAAATCGATAGAATCTCTTAAATTCGATTAAATTCACGGGATTTACAATCTTTAAAACTTCTTTATAACATTTATGTTGGGGACACCCTCCCCCTTCCCTTAGGGTCACAAAAAGGGAAGGCACGAGTTGAAGGGAACAAATTGATAGTTTCTCCTGAGAGGGACACTATAGAGGGATAAAGGCAGGGGAAGAGGTTGTTAAATCTGAGGATGAGAAGTTGAGATCTTTGACAAAGGTGAAGGAAATTTGGGTGGTAGAAGGAGGCTCATCAAGCAAGGGAGGCAAAGTGGGTCAGAACCGTAAAAGAGTTGAAGGGGGGAATGACATGGATACCGATATGGCCAGTTTTCACTTCAAATCTCTCGCATGTGTAGCGATTAGTCTTGCTCATCCGCCCTGCCTTCTTCAAGTCCCGAAAACGTATAGGTAGAATCGAAAATAATGATTAAACTAATCATTTTTTATAATTGAAGTCAAAAGAATTAGAGGAGAAGAAAAGAATAGGAGGAGGCTAGGGTTTCCCCCTCCCCTCCTCTCTCTAGACACATCACTAAACATGTTTTGTCCATAACTAACCTCATATGATTCGGATGCTTCATATCGCGTAAAAGTCCATGCATTTGAAGAATTGCCAACTCCAAATCGAATTAGTGAACTTCAAAGCCAAAAGACAGTAGCATATCCAGGGCCGATCCGCCTTTTCAGGTATGGGCCAAATTTGGTATCGGGCCGATCCGATCCCGGACCCGATTTTCATTTCTTCTTCTTTTTTGGTCGGATCAAAGTTTAAACAAAGCGGGCTGGGACTGGAACAGAGACCTGAACCGCCCGGTTTAGTCCCGAAAACTGTGAACCGAGACAGGGACTGCCGAGTACCTAGTCTTGCATCGAGACCGGTTTTTCGAACCCGATAGGATCACTGTGTCGCGCACAGTAGCGGTCCTGGTTCCAGACCGGTCTGGACCGCCGACCGGGTCTACCCCTATATAGGATGCACTATACTCCAATACACTGTCTCATTTAGAAAACCATATTATACAACTTCTATTGTAAGAAATTTACCAATTTTCATCCATCCTTTTTATGGCCTTTAATGATAATGGATAGTAGCACAATACTAGTAATTTTTACAATAATACGTAGTATCACTTTGCTTATTGTGTGTGAAAAACAAAAAATAATGCTTACCAAAAAAACAGAAAAGAATAAATAAAAGAAAAAAGAGTTGAGAGGAAATAGGAGTACCATTGAAAACGTAGCAGATAGTTGTCACCGTCGTATTGGCTCTCTGGTGACCACCTCTCTCTCTCTTTCTCTCTCCGCCTTCTTCCTCTATCTTCCCTGTCGCTCTTTCTCATCTTCGGGCTCAGTGTGAAACCATGAAAGGGAAAAGAATCAATCAACTCCGACACAAAACATACTCTTATTGACTCTCCATTCCCTTTCACGGTTTCACCGCCCAACGATCGCATCCGCCGCTTCTGGCTTCGCCTTCGCTTTGCTCAGCCCTTTCCCGGCTCTCGTTTTCGTCCGCCCTGCCTTCGCTATGTACGTTTCTATGAATTGAGGGAATGAATCCCGCGTATGATATCTTGGGCGAATTTTCTTTCTTTTCGATTGACTCATGATTTATGCGGTGCAGGATCGGTTGGTTCGGCTGATTTCCTTCCTTTTGACATTTCTGTCTCCTTTTGGCAAATTCTCTCTAGGGTTTTGATGTTCTAGGGTCTTCTTCAACGCCATCATAGCAAAGGAGCCTCGACGGATTTTCGATCGCGCAGGTTTTCTCAATTTTAACAGTGTTTTTCTCTCATTTGATTTTTGGCTTGCTAAAAGAATGAGCGAAATTGTATCCTTGTTCAGGGTGAGGTTTAGAGCAAGGTCATCCTCAAGGATGGACGCCTCCGGTGGTAACTCGGACTCCCAGAGAGGTGCTTCGAACACTGCTAGCAGTAATGGCCATTCTAGAAGATACGGGGTACAGCTTTCAGCGTCAAATATAATCAGATACCCTGTGTCTAGCTTGTTGGAATACACTGGCATCTTAAGGACAAGGTCCAGCCACTCAGAAACAGACAGTTTGATCAACCACAGATCTTCCCTTGGGTATAGAGACAATTTTCAGCAAAGACCGGATGATTCTGGAGCACCCACTGCTCATCCCGGGTCTGCAGAGGAGGTCACAATTAGGATAATCGGTTCAGGTGATCAAGAACATGACAGGAGTGGAGCGGGTTTGACCTCACCCATTTCTGGGCCATTGAGGGAGTTAAGTGGGCAAAACGAGCCAATTTCAAGGTCTGCTTCTGCAGCTTCTGTATCATCTGGTTTTGATAGTCAGAGTGACTTCAGAAGTGACACAGCAGGAGAGGGAGGCTTCAATCATCAAGCTACAAATGGAAGTGCGGATACTGGCAATGCAGATGGAGGTGGGACCTCCAACAGGGACTCTTCTTACCAAAGATATGATATTCAACAAGCTGCTAGGTGGATTGAGCAAGTCCTTCCCTTCACTTTGCTTCTATTGGTTGTTTTCATTCGGCAGCACTTGCAAGGTATTTTCCCCTTACCTCTGCTTAGTAGCTGCAATTGCTTTGATTGAACCATATCATTGATTTAGGCCTAGTGGGATAAGTTTATTTGGCTAAAATGATTGAATCTGCTGAATGCTGAACTTTACTTGTCATCATGCCGATGTTCTAAGATCCGAGTTAATGTGATGTTTATCATTGCTTCCCATGCACTGCCTTTCTTGTTTTGCTTAATTGGCGTCAAATCAAAGTGCTTCAATTTGGGAACCTATGTAATATGTTTTCTTTGGTGACTTCTGCTCTATTTCTTACATTGTAGAATGTTGAATACTGAAAGGGTGCTCGTTTGTCGTTATTGTTTTCTCTTCCTTAATTCCAAATGGGCCTTTCTCTTCTATTTTCTTCTTCTTGGGTTCTTCCTCTGTTAAGATTACTTTTGTAAGAGTCTTGTTCAACTTTTCTATGTACTGAAATTATAAATATTAGTTCCAATTGCAATACTTTTTTCAGTTCCGGTTATATTGGTTTTGTAGGTTCTCTAATATTTTTGTGACAACACATTATAATGGGCAGGTTTTTTTGTGACCATGTTCCTTGCTGCTGTTATGTTCAAATCTAATGATATTGTTCGGAAGCAAACAGCTCTTAAGGTAATACCGTAGTATAAAATTCCATGTATACACACCCCAAATCCTAAACCATAACTCTAATCATCTTAGAAGATAGTGAAGTTAGAAAAAAGAGGGGAATTAGGGTTGCTTATGGAAGTATATTAGATCCAGAAACTCATTCTTGTACTCCTTTTTAGACCCATGTTATTTAGTCAATGCAGGAAATGACCAACCTCTTTATTTTGTATGCAGGGGGAAAGGAAGATTTCTGTTCTTGCTATAATTTCTATCCTGTTTACAGTTCATGTGGTTGGGTTGTATTGGTGGTTTCGGCAAGATGAGCTTTTATACCCATTGGTTATGCTTCCACCAAAGGCTATACCACCCTTCTGGCATGCTATATTTATGATCATGGCGAATGGTGTGTTTTGGGTTAATTGTTACGTAGTATGATTATCATATATGTACCTAATAGTCTAATACTACCTATGTGCCTATTTAAGAGATTTGTTTGATCAATATACAAGTTTTTAGTTTTGGTAAGGTACATCTAGCATAAATCATGAATCATACTTTTATTTTTAAATTTATTTGTTGGTTAAACTAAATTTATCATATTAAACTTGTACGTAGTATGTGACTTCTTTTGGCAAATTGGTTTACAAATTACATGAAAAATTAGCTTGGCTTGATCAAACTTCACTTTTCGGACAAAGATGCTCGATGCTACTCTCTTTTTTTTGGGATGAAAGGAGTAATGGAAAACACTGGATATTAAGTATGCCATCTTTTTCATTCAAATTTATTGTTTTTATGTATAGACACCTTAGTCCGTCAAGCAGCAATGGTTCCCAAGTGCGTTCTATTGATGTATTACAAGAACAGCAAAGGAAGGAACTACCGGAAGCAGGTAAGGGATTGTATAGAAACTGCATGTCCACTGGATCCCATTGTTTGCTAGGTTATTTAATAGCCATTAACGAATGAAGACTTATTTCTCTTTGTAGGGACAAATGCTCACTCTGGTTGAGTATCTTGTGCTGCTTTATCGTGTGCTGCTTCCAGCACCAGTGTGGTACCGTTTCTTTCTTAACAAGGAATATGGAAGCCTCTTCTCATCATTAATGACCGGGTTGTATTTGACTTTCAAGCTCACTTCTGTTGTTGAAAAGGTCTGCTTTTCCACGTCATCACTTATCTCTTTCTAAATTGAGATTTAGATATCTTCATTAATTCGAAGTGTTTGTAGTTTTGTATATTTAGTTCTCTGACCTGTGGCATGTCTGTTTAGGTCCAATCATTTTTCAGTGCTCTAAAGGCTCTTTCGCGCCGAGAGATCCATTACGGAGCATATGCAACTTCTGAACAGGTAAGGAATATATTTTCTTCTTCTTTCCTTAGAACTGAATTGTTATGAGTTGTATGGTGAAAAAGGTGTGTTGTTTTGATACCTTAAGGATTCACTTGGAAGCTGGAAAATTAGGGAAAGTAAACTAGGAAATTAGACGGGAAATTTTGAAGGGAAGAAAATTTGGGTGAAAGTTCAAAATTGTTCAAACAATATTAATCACTTAGATATTTGCATGGACATATTTATATTTTTTTATTATATTAATAACATCATCATCATCATCCAAGCCTTAGTCCCAAGAATTAATATTTCGATTCATGTCATACTGTCATGTGATGTGGCTAAGTGATATTGTTGGCCGTCGTGTGCTTACCAGAGCACCCTCCTCCTTTATTGTGGCTTGGGACAAACATGATACCAAAAATGATCTCATGGCGGAGTTTTATATTACAAAATGTATATAAAATTTCAATACTTCTAATGAATGATTCTCCTTTCTATTTTCCAATTTCAAACCAACTACTTTAAGGAAAAAATGTTCAGCTGGGCCTTTGCCCCCTTCCGCTACCATTTTCCGAGTTACAAACTCTTCTCCCTAACGTATCCGTTTAAAGATATGCATTGACAGAAACTACCCAGTTGCTATAATAGAATACACATGCCATTACATTTGAAATTACGCATCACTTCGGCTATGCTATGTTGCATCCGGTGTGGATATCCTGTGTTGATCAAGGTTAAAGGAAGAAAGGTTATTAATGTCTTGGATACTTCTATATTCCCTTATTTATTTGGCAGGTGATTGCAGCAGGGGATCTGTGTGCTATATGCCAGGAAAAGATGCATGCCCCAATCTTGCTTCGCTGTAAACACATATTTTGTGAAGACTGTGTCTCTGAGTGGTTAGTTTGTCATTTCCTTATTTTGACATACTATTATGCTTGCTTATTATGCGTTATTCTGATTGAAACGGTAGTCCAATCATGGGTTGGCCGGTTGGCCCACAACAATGGGTGTGTGGAGCTATCACGAGGGCCCTATGGAGTAGACTACTTTGTTAGGATGTGGTGCCCACTGAATTTGAATCTGAAGCGGGCTTGTTTTTTTGTTTCTTTCATGATAACCCTTCATACAAGTAGGGGGCAGAACAAAAGTGTTTTTCAATTTAATGACACAATAGCTTCTTCAGAGAAATAGTATTGTCATGGTTGAAAATGGCTGAATATGCTTCCATTTTTGTTCAGGTTTGAGAGGGAAAGGACATGTCCTTTGTGCAGGGCTTTGGTAAGATCAGCTGATCTCAAGTCATTTGGTGACGGATCAACCAGTCTGTTTTTCCAGTTGTTCTAAATCATCAATTGGCCAATTAGTCCATATACAGGCGTTTCTTCTCGCTGAAGCGTTTCTTCTCTCTAGGGCGTTTCTTCTCTGTGAAACGTTTCTTCTCTGTGAAGCGGTTCTGAAGATTAGAAAAGAAAAGATTCCTACACCCAAAAGAGCTCATTTTTCTCCTTGCTGTTATCGCCAGAAAACAAAAGCAGCAGTGCATTGGAAAATGTTGTAACACAAACTGTAGAAATTGTTTATAGCCTTGTAACTGAAGAAGCTCAATGTTCCGAATTGGTTCACGTAGTCCACTAAGGTGACAATGTGTTGAACCGCTAATTTACTTCTAATCTAATATGCATAGACTACGTATATAAAAGAGCTTTGCAATTTTGTTCTCTTTTTGCCTGTTTTCTCATTGCTGGAATGCCTGTATAGCTTCACCAGGCGCAGTTCATGTACTTCAATTTATATTCCATCTGTCTCACCATCTCTATCTAATTTGTTTTCCGGTCTTATTACATTCATCTCATACGATTTCCGTCCTGAAATTATTTAGAAAATAATTAAATAAGGTAATTCGAGTATATAACATATTGAAGTCATTGATGATAACCGTGATGTTTATATGTGCATTTTTTAATATTTGATGATTAATTAAGAGTGTTAATTATTTTCTAAAATAAAAATGAAAAACTTTAAGCGAGATGTTCACAAAAGAAAATTGAGAAACTCAAGCTAGGACGGAAGGAGTATTATATTTGGTATTATGACTATTATCTAGCAAGTACTTGTACTATATTTAGTACTACGTAGTACGTACTTTCACTTTGCAGTACATGTTTCAAGGATAGTGGAGGAGATAACACAGCGTATATTTTCTATCAAAGAAGAAACCCCACGAATTATTTGGTCAAATTTCCACTCAGTACTATTCTCAATTTTGAAGGGGAGTTTTAATGCACTGGTTAAGGTGTTATCATATGAATGAGAGGTCACGTGTTAACTCGTTAAGTATTGGAAGCAGCCTCTTTTAAAATTTTTGATAGGGGAGGCTCTTATACATCCTTGTGGTTCTCCGGATGTATACTTTGCCGGGATGCCTTCGTGTACCGGGTTGTCCCCTTGTCTATTCTCAAATTTAAAATAGCTTTAACCACATCGTAGTTATTCAGGTCTGGTTCTCGAGCCAATTTTGGGCTGTTTCTTTATTATCAAGATTGATCTAAAAATAAGAGTCGCAGAATAATTGTTCAGGTCCTAATTTTGCTTAATCGGGACATGATCTTGTTGACATGGTCACGTGGAAATAATCAAATAAACAAAATGGCCCTGATTCGAAATTGGGACTGTGCCCATGTATTTGGCATTGGGAACGAGTAGTAATTCTTTTAGCCATCCTATAACTATGAGAGATTAACAAATAACAAGTCATGAGTTGATAAATCACAGTCAAAGCTAGGGGTGGTGCATTCCAATAATACGGAGTAGTAACAACAACAACAACAATAATATAGTCCGTGTTTTATTCAAGTATGACACTTTAATTACATTTTTTTTCAACTTTTTTTTTTATTTTTTTTTTACTCCAGGGGCATCTGGGGGAGGGGGGCTGGGTGGTCTGAACTAATCAGGGCTGAAACTCATTTCATTGAGTTTTAAACTCGAGACCTCCCGTAAGGGAGAGTGAGTCGGCGACTAGCTGGGCTGGACCGCTTCCTTGACACTTTAGTTACAAAAAACACATATTGTTACCTTACCGAAATTTTAGTAAACCGTTTTTCGGCACGCCGAAATTTTGATACGGTTAAAACACGGCATTGGTAAATTTCATGTCACACTAGAATTCTAATATACTCCCTCCGTCCCCTTTTAAATGTCCGTTTTACCATATTGGGATGTCCCTATTTAATTGTCACATACCTTATTTGGTAAAGTTTGTGTGGCTCAAAATCATTCTCACTTTATTCTTACTTTATCAATTAATATCAACCACACAAATCCATTTTTCTTAAAACTCGTGTCACCTTCTTCTGTCCCAATATAAAAGGGACGGAGGTAGTAACAAATTATGTTCATTCTTTCCATTTCAGTCCGTCCCAAATTTATCTCATTTTTTCCTTTTTGGCAAAGAGTTTGTGGATCACAATCATTCTTACACATTCTTACACATTTCTCTCTCATCTGCACAACTCTCCACCACACAAATCCACTATCTTAAAAAGTGTGCCCAGTCAAAACCAAAGTTTTTATTGGGACGGAGGGAGTATACAAAATTAGTGTTTCTAGTGATATGTGAGAAACAACAATAAAAAATATTTCCAAAACATTAATAAAAATTTTACAAAATACTAATAATAACCTAGCTGATCCCAAATTCTTTGGAGATTAAGGCTTGGTGTTGTTGTACTTATAGTAGCCCAGTTATTCTGTCCTATTCAGTTTTGAATAAGAGTTTATGATAATAATGTTTCAACATTTGCCACGTACCACATGCTAAAACACCTGTAAAGCTAACTTAAACAACATAGATATAAATAAAAAGTAAACATAATTCAAATAACATGAGCATAATAAAGTCATTTACTACGTATATTTTAGGTGATGTGTTCTGGTCATTTTTATAATTTAAAAAAAAATTGTTTGATTGTATTTTTAGTATAGCAGTATACTAATTATTTTCAAAATATACAACGATATTGATACTATATGGAAGTGATTCCGTGGGTACCATGATGAGATTTTTAAAGCACATTGAGCCTTCTCTTTGACTAAAACTTTTTTTTAATGTAATAATAATGGCTTATTTAAAATCTCCACACAAAAAATAACAAATCATACCCAATCATCAGGTCTGGTACTAAATTTATAGTCAATCACCCTCAACCGAGTAATATGACTAGCTAATCCCAACATTGCACATGTAAACCAAAAGTGATAGATTTAGGCACTTCATCACCCACCTGATCTTTACAGCAAAGTGAGCTCTTTAAAACTAGCATGATGACAGATGAGAAATCACATATAGGTAAACGTAATGAATTACTAGTATATATCATAACAACTCTTGTTCACCTCCTACTTTGTCAATGATTTTGCTTTAATAATCGTAGTATATAGAAAAAAACCTCCATAAGGAGAAATACCCTACTGAAGTGAAGTATATAATGAGTGTTGTTTATGGAAATTAATTGAACGAAGTAAATAGATGTGTTAGTTTGTTATTGTCTCTTAGAACCTTCAGCTCTGAAACACGGCGGGGGATCAAGCTTTGGAACATCAGTCGTTGGTTGCGGTGAAAGAGGAAGAGGGAACTTGTTGACGGAAGAGCTTCTCTTCATCATGGGAAAGTTGGTGACAGGGGAGGAGCTTATTGTATCAGGGAGTGAACGAGGGGATGCAGGGGATGTTGGAGAAGACGAGAACACCCCCCTGACTCCACCAAGCGTAGTGGGTGTGTAAACTTCTGTTACTTCATCAATGGCTCCCTCATCATCCAAATACACCACGTCCTGCATAGTCAGTTGGTGATATTCTACAATTTCTCTCAAGAACCGATTCTCCCGGGCATACACAGCATTCTCATTTGCTAATCTGGACTTCTCTGCTAGTAAGGTTTCAAGTTGATGCCTTATCTGCAAATGAAGAAATAAGTACTATGAATTATATGACCATTACCACCCTTTTGATCATCACCTAGTACTAGTGGAAAGTGTGTCCTAAATCAATAGTGTTTTTTTAAAGAAAAAATCAATAGTGTTTATGTCTCTTTTTTTTCAAAGTTTTTGTAGTCTTGTCGAGACGCTAGCTCGCCCTTGGTCACCTATGTTTTTTTGTTCCTGATTTGACCATACCCAATCCTATCTATGCCCCATCCAATCAAAACAGTGTTAATGAACGCTTGTCCCTGCGTTGTAGAGAATTTAATTGGGTTGGGATCAATAAACAAGGTCATAATGAGTATGCATTAAAAAATACTAAAGGATTGAAATCAATCAATTAGCTAATCTAACTCCAGGTCTTATAAACTCAAGTATATCTCTTTATTGTCACTATGCAAGACTCTTAACAGTTATAAAGTCAAGGTTCGTGGTCACCACAAACACATATGTAAGAGATTACCATGTCATCATCAGCAAGATTGCCTCCCTTTTCACGAGCATCCCGAAGCATCTTGTTTTCTTCTTCCAGCTGCGAGCATCGCTGTTTTGCGAATGTCAGATCTGCTTTAACTGTTTTTAGTTCTCTCAAAAGAAGTTTAGCTTTAGCAGCTGTTGCCATCGCCACCTACATCACATCGACAGCACAAACATGCAATTTATCACCAAGAAGATACTAAAAGACAATAAAAGTTAAGCCCCATATAGATATCTGTTAAGGACACTAACATATCACCCTTGTTACTTTTGCGGCAATCCTTGTTGTCACCTCTATACATCACTATCACTGTCTTTTTTAGATGAACCGTAAGCACTATCATTGTTTGTTTTAGCATAGAGTGTGGTCAGTGGTCTTTATAGACAACATGAGCTCCTTTCATAAATTAATTTTGGATTGGTTGGTTTCATTAGTTTTCCAATAGAATAAGATCCTATTTGGTAGCATTATCTTGATTTACTTAATTGGCAGAAATTGATGATATCAAATATTTTCCTTTTAGCATATTGAGGTGTATTTCAGGCAAAAAACCACTACAAAAGGAACTTAAAAAACTTCAGAAATCCATCAAATAAAAATTCAAAATCATGGTAGGTTACTGTAGTCCAAAAATAGCCATCACACAAGTTGGCACCTTACGTCGCGAGATGCCTTGAGTTGATCTTCGGGACTAGTAGTGTGCATCTGCAGTTGAGTTGGTTGTGGTGGAATTTGCTGCCACGGGCTACATACACCACCAGACACCTGATTTTCTTCTTCACTGAGATTGTTAGGAACCTTTCTCCTGATCTGCAGTTTTCCCATTTCTTGATTGTTGACTACAGTTTTATTATCAACCGTAGTTCGTCTTTCCTGAAGCAAAAGATAGAAAATGTAGGTCCAATTAATTTCTCCTCCAATTAATCATGCCTGAATCACTAAGATCTGCAACCAATCTTTATCTTACAGAACCATTGAACAATTGTGGGAATGAAATGAATAAGAAGGAAAAATTGAAAATAATAATCCCAACTATTGCCGGTCCGCTGAAAATAATCCCAACTATTGATTATTTTTGTATAATCCCAACTATATAGACTATCCGCCAATAATGGTCCATGACCATATATTACCTCTATAAAAAGTGAATTTTAAATAGAAATTAAGAGTAAAAATTAAAAGTTGAGATTATTTAGAAGGATTACTTGTTATATCTCACCCCATCCACTTTAGAAACTACAAGAATTTATTCATAGGGACCATTATTGGCGGAAGGTCCCTAAAGTTGGGATTATTCTGTAATAATCAATAGTTGGGATTATTATGAGCGGACCGCCAATAGTTGGGATTATTACTATCAATTTTTCCGAAGAAGAATCAAAGTAGAACCGTATGTGGTATGTCTATATATGGTACCACAAAGATAACAAATAGATAAATAAATACGGGTATTTCCTCATTCTATCCTGCAACAAAACTTGCCAGCCCTCAACAAGGAGAAACAATGAATCAGCATTTGCGAAGAGATAGAGAGAGTACCTCAAATGCAGTTCCTATTTTACCACCAATCTGATTGAGTGAAGATGTGAGTGCATCAACTCCCTTTTGAAATGCAGGACTCTCTGTTTTCCTAGAACCATCAGAGTTTTGAAACGACTGATGGTACTGGGAAGTCTGAGAATGAAGAAAATGAAGAACAAAAAACCAGGAACATCACTACGGCAAATCCATAAACACAGAATGTACCAATGAGGGCAGGGACTAATAATCACCTTGCTGACTCTAGGAGAACTCATATTCCTAGGCTCAAATTGATGGGACATGGTATCATCCTCGAGAATTGCTTTAGCTTTCCTCGCTAGAACACCCCAAAAACCGCCCCCTTCATTTGTACTCGACATCGACGTATAATCATATGTGGGACCTCCCTGATTGAATGTAATTGCTCATACATCAGAAAATTATCATACTACGTATTTAACCAAAATGAACTTCCTGTCTTAAGCTGTAAGGTTATGCTAAAACAAAAGGTGGAATCCCTCGCATAAATGACTCCATAATAAGTCTAATGCTCATATTCAAGTCAATACAATACCTGAACAATATTATTCTCAAATCTCAATGACTAATCGGCCTTTATTTCTGTTTCCAGTTGTCGACCCTTTAAAACTATTAATAAATTTATGGCAAATTGATGCCACAAGGGGGGAGGGGGCTAATCCTTTAATTAGGGATTGACAATCCATCACCTTAGATCGATCTCGGAAGGAAGACTGCGCTTGGGCGGAGGACTCGCGGTGAGCAGCAGAGGCTCTAATTGCCTGAGCGGCCAAAGACTGACACGCCGAAGAGGAAAACGAGTCGCCCTCCTCCTCCTCCTGAGATGGTCGGAAAATATCGTCATTGAATGTGGACGACCTCGTGATACCTCCGTGTCTTCGCCTGCATGCCATCCTTTCTGTTCGAATTCAATCAATGGATCTTCACGCACTCGCTGGACACCCCAAAATCATAAGAAATCGGAGCCGCAGAACCTCCGGAAATCCACCGTCTACGGCCGTAAACCACCACCATCTATTTAACCGTGTTCGCAGCGAGAAATGAGAGGGAGCGAGCGAGATGGTGACAAATTGCATAAACAGGCGTTAACGAACTAATTCTCCTCCATTTCAGTACAGTTACTCTCTTGCAAAATTCCGTTATTGGCGCGCTTGAGTCCTTTCTCCCTCTCAATTCCTTTTTTTTATTATCTCTTTCACTTTTCAATTACCTACCGAGTATAAAAAAGGTCATGTTTTGTCGGAAAAGACTTAAAAAAGTTTTTAATTTCTATAAATATGACACGCTTTATTTTAGTTCCTTATAAAATAATTTATTTGTTTTGCATCTTTGTAATATGCAATGTTTATTTTTTGTCCATCACCAACTCCAAAATAACTCTATGGAGAAGTATAGAAACGCTTCACAAGGATTTGCATTGGATGTTCATTGACTTAGAAAAGGCTTTTGATAGAGTACCTTGAGAAGTTCTTTGGTGGGTCTTAACTAGAAAAAGTGTATCACGCAAGTATATTAGCATCATCATGGATATGTATGAGGATTGTACTACATGTGTCCGTACTAGTACGTGTAGGGAGGACTGCAGAGTTCCCTATTACTATCGGAGTGCACCAAGGATCGGCTCTCAGCTCTTTCTTAATTGCCATAGTCATGGATGAACTTACGAAGTCAATTCAAAACGAAATATTGTGGTTCATGATGTTTGCCGACGATATTGTATTGATTGAGGAGACGCAATCAAGTCTTCAAGCAAAGTTGGAAGTATGACGACAAACATTGGAGAACAAGGGTTTTAGACTAAGTCGGGGCAAGACAGAGTACATGGAGTGCAAGTTGGTGGAGGTAGAAGCAGTGGTAAAAGCGGGATTACTCTAGATGGTAAGGTGATACCGGTCAGCGGTATGTTCCGTTACTTGAGCTCCATAATTCAGAAGGACGGTGAGTTAGATGGAGATGTATTCCATAGAATCAGAACGGGGTGGATGAAGTGGAAGAGTGCGTCGGGATTTCTATGCGATAGAGGTATGCCGAGTTGCCGACTAGACTGGAGAGTAAATTTTATAGGGCAACAATTAGGCCTGCATTACTGTATGGCGTAGAGTGTTGGGCGGTGAAACAATGTCATATTCAAAAGATGAGTGTGGCAGAGATGCGTAAGCTGCGTTGGATGTGTGGGCATACTAGGAAGGATCACGTGAGGAATGAGACAATCAAACAAAGGGTGGGAGTAGTAACTATTGAAGATAAGATGCGGGAGTCGCGCCTACGGTGGTTTGGTCACGTGCGTAGAAGACCGAATGATGCACCTGTCAGACGAGTTGAGATGTGTGGAGAAGAGGCAGGAAAGAGAGGGAGAGGAAGGCCCAAATAGACGTCAGTTAGGGGAGTCCGAAGTGATATGCTTCTTCTTGGGTTGGATGAGGGTATGGCTTTGGAGAGAGCAAAGTGGGGGGCGAGTATTCGTGTGGAGGAGTGATCTTGTATTATCTTTTCCCTTCATCTTTTTTTCTTGTTTTTATCCTTTTATCCTTATATATATAAATATTATTTTTATCCTTTTTATTTTATCATTTTTAGGTATATTCATCCCTTTTTATATTATCTTTTTTTATAATAGCTTATCTTTTTTACCTTTATTATCTTTATTTTCTTCCTTTTCCTTTTGGTGGTGATATCATGTACTGATTCATGTTAGCCGACCCCAATATCTTTTGGGACTAAGGCTTAGATGTTGTTGTTGTTGTACAAAAAAATGCTAGTTGCCTAAATCTACTAGAAAGTTTAAATTTATCCTTTTATAATTTTTTTGAAGCAAACATGGGATTACAAACAATAAAAAATCAATTATTCACATTTTTAAAATATGTACTAAAGACCTTCTAAAAATAAAATTAAATACTTTTTTAATAATATGACAAAGAATTAGAGAAATCCTATTAGTCGGGTTATTTAGAGATCAAACAAAAGTTATTATCATTGGTGGTGGACACCAAAAGAAAAACCAACATAAATTTCAGCAATAAATTTTTTTTTTTTACAGGGATGTAGAACAAAACATACTATATTTGTAGAGACTAAAACCATATTTAAACTCAAAAAAATTATAAAGGGTAATGTTTTTAATTGGGCTGAAACCTTATCATATGGTATGGTCTGGTCTGATTTTAACCGGTCTCGTGTGGAGTATGTGTATTTTATAATTATCGAAATCCGGTATGGTTTAAGTTCAATATGGTCTGTGTAAGTCCAAACTGGTCTGGTTCGTTTAAGTCTAAAGTACTCTGATTTGCTCCATTTAAGTCTGATTCGAGATCTAATTTGGTTTGGTCTGAGTGTGAAATAGTAAAAAAAAAATCTCTTTCATCTACTCATTTTCCGATTCTTTTTTAAAACCTTATACGTGCTCTTTTTTTTTAGTTTACGTGCATTGTAATTTTATTGAATATTACTACATAATAAATAAAAAAGATCTAATAATGTCAACCATATTTACAAGAAAAAGATAATGTGAACAATAAAGTTATGATTTGTGTCAATACCTTTATGTATTGTAGGAGAGCCTACACCGTACAATTGGTTGTACCGTGAGCACGCTACAATCGAATATTTTATGTTAAAAAAATGAGTATACAGTTTAAAAGAAATGAGTATTAGTATTAAATCACTATAATTTTTTTCTCTGCGTTCCCTAGGGTTAGCCGCCGCTGGGGTGATTTCCGTTTTCGATCATTGATCGAAGAACGGTGTGAGGTTTTTCTCGCGGTTTGGAGCACTCGTTACGTCGAGGTCCTTGTATACTTGGCGGCTGTTTTGTTTCGTGCTCGGCAGTTACAGAGGGAGGGGAAGGGAGATTCCGAATGGGCTTTTTCGATGGAGGATATCGTCCATAATTACAACAAGATGACTATTGGCAGGGCCGGTCCTGAGATTTTGGAGGCCCTGTGCAACGAAAAAAATTGGGTCTTTTTTCCATGTTCCAGACACTAGTGATTTGATTAAAATACAAGTTACTAATGAACATAAAAATAAAAACGAAATTAGTCATTAATAAAATACATTTCATTAATAAAATACCTTTCATTTGATCATAAAATACCAAATATCAATTATTCAAGTTCTCTCTTAATCCTGTCATGTTTAAAAAATTTAGGTTAAAAATAAATTTACATTATTCCAATTCTTAATTGAATAATTTTTAAACACAATTATTCTCAATTCAATTACTTAATAACTAATAAATCATTCAAATAAATAAGCAAACAACAATAACAAAAATAGGCAACAAACTGAATACAGAATAACCAGATTTTACTCATTTGCAATTCAAAGAATAAAAATTTTAAAGAAACAGGAAATGGAGTTGGAGTGCTTACCGAGTTACCGAACTGGCTTTGTGCCTTTGTGTAATAGCTAGCTTTGTTTGTGCAATTTGAAGCAAGCTGGAGAAGTAGAGAATTGCAGATTGAGCTCAAGCTTACCGAGTTACCAAACTGGAGCTCTGGCCGCTGGCCCTTGCTTGCGGTCTCCGGCGAACCCTTTCGAAGCAAGCTGGAGAAGTCAGAAGTGGAGAATGGCAGATTCCGGCGATTCGGCGAACCCCTTCGAAGCTTCGACCTTCGTAGTTCGTTCCAAACTTTCGAGTTCCTACTTCGGCATAATGGCAGATTGGGCTTGCGGTTTAGGCGTTTAGCCGGTTCCCTAACTCCCTTCGTTCTTTCAATCGTTTGTTCCCGTTTCCTTGAGCTTCAAAGATGAGATGATGGGTCTTGGCTGAGTAATACTACTAATAAATTTTTTTTGGGGCCTTCCAAATTAAAGGGCCCTGTGCAGTCGGGCTGGGTGCACCTGCCTTGGGCCGGCCCTGACTATTGGCGAAGATGACAACAAACTCAACTTTGATGAGGAGGAAGCTGGGGAGATTGAAGAAGCCAAAGATAGAATGGAGTTTCCGGTGGTCGGAATTGTACTTACGGATCGGAAAATCAATTTTCAGGCATTCAAGAAGCTTTTAGTTTCAATCTGGCATCCGGGGAAAGAGATCTCCATCAAAGAACTTGGAGATAAAAGATATCTTTTCACTTTCTATCATATTGTGGACATGAATCGTGTGCTTGAGGATGGTCCTTGGTTGTTTGAGAGAGATCTGCTTCTCTTAAGAGCAGTTCAGCCAGATGATATCCCTGAAAAGATGATTTTGTGTGAGACTGATTTCTGGGTACTGGTCCACAATGTACCTTTTAAATTTAGAAACCTGGGTTCTACTAGGAGAATTGGAAATTATATTGACACTTTTATTAGCTTTGATAAGAACCAGTTTGAGGGAAAATGGAAATCTTACATGAGAATTAGGGTGTGCATGGATATGAGAAAACCTCTGAAGAAGGGAACTAGTTTGAAAAAAGAGGGAATTGGACATTGGGTAGATTTTAAATACGAGAAACTACCTAATTTATGTTTCTTGTGTGGGGTGATTGGGCATTCTGATAAATTCTGTCCCTTGAAATATGAGGATGGCATTGTGTTGGAGAAAACTTTTGGGGTTGCGCTTCGGGCTTGTGGAGTGGGGAAGACCAGGCTTACATGGGCCAATAAATGGCTAGTGGAGAATTCTTTGGGCTTAGGGGGTGCTAGGTTTCAGCAGAAGATAGATCTTGAGAGTGAAGGCATAGGGGCACCAAACAGACGTGAGTTCTCAGTAGAGACAAGTAACCGTGTGTCAAAGAAGGACGAGATGGGCAACAAGGAAGAGGTTCCAGGGGAGGCAAAACACAAGAGGATTTGGGAAGGCCAAGCAAGAGAGGATGCAACTGGTGAAGGCATGTGACTAGATGAATAAAAAAGTGGAGTGGCGGCGGGTCAGGTCTGCTAGACCCGCCGATGGTACACTTGGGGTTTTAGCTCAAGAGGACTAGTTTTGGCGTCTATTTTTTTGTGTGTTTTTGCATTTTGATTTTCACATTAAGGCGGTTGTGTTTTGTTTTACTTTCCTTTTATGCTGTAAGACTGATGCACTTGGATTGGGGGATGAGAGGTCTGCGATTGGTTACATTATGCCCAAGTTAGGATCAACGAGTTATATTGCTTTGTCTAAGGTGATTAACTCCGAGTCTGGTCCAAGGGCGGATGGTTACATGTGGTCGTCCTTTGGTTATTTCAAACCTTATTTGATTGCTATTTTATTAATGTAAGCCCCCTTCGATAAGAAAAAGTATTAAATCACTGTATTGAGAACACAATTGAGTATTAAAAGCATGCAACTAAGTATCATGATCTTCATGTAATATATATATGCTATAAATCAACTTATTCATTGAAGCGGTCTAGTCTAGCTGGTCGCCGATTCACTCTCCCTTATGGGAGATCCTGGGTTCAATTCTTAATGGAGTGAGATCGATCCCAGTTTACCCCAGGCCTCCCAAACATTCCTCCCCCTGACGCCCCCTGGGGTAAAAAAAAATCAACTTATTCATCAATATATTTATTGTGCTAATTTTATAATTTAATACTAATAATCATTTCTTTTAAACATTATACTCATATTTTAAAATATAATACTAATAACAATCTGACTGTACCGTGAGCACGACACAACCGATTGTACGGTATATTTAGCCATCTATTTCATTTGTTTTGATAGTTTTTATTAGGAAGGTAAATTCAAAAATGAAAAAGAAAACATTTTGAGACAAAATAGCACAACGTATTAAATAAGAAATGCTCTAGATTGTGTTATTTTTGTCTCATGTTTTAAACCCGTCCACTACATTTATTTTTGTAATATATTTGATGACATTTTTGTGATTCAAATTTAACTAGACATTATAAATTCACTGTGAATCATACATTCCTGTTTTATTTAATTCGAATGCCTTATCTTCATTTCACACATTATGTCTGGACATAGGCAAATTAGGCAGTAATATAATAGATTTTCCCATATATGATTACTAAAAATTGTATGACTAAATATATATTAACCTTGAAATAAAAACACACGGAGTATATCGTTTGATACAAGAGTACAAGTTTCTTTGCTAAACTTTATACAAAACAAACTATTAAGGTCTCAGAACAAATACTATGTAAAATATATTAGCACCACTTACACTAGTTTTAAATACGCTTTTATCAACCCATATCACACACATGATGTCGTGCTCAAATGCGGAGGATTGACCATAATGATAGTATTCTACAGCTATGTGTAGAAGTGGTAATCGAATAAAGGTGCATCAGGTCTCTCGGCCTTGTCCAATAGTGTCAGTGAGAATCAAGAGTAATGAGGACCACACTCAACCTCACTGCTACAGCTCAATCCAGGGTTGGTCATGCTTGGTAATGGGCTGTCCGGCCTAGATTACGATCGCGGCCTCGCTCGCTGCAGGGCCTCGGTCCACTAAGTAAATGACTTGGGCTCCCGATCTGGATCATATATCTTTGAGATCATGGGATATAAGGCAATATACTCCATTGGTGATATTCTAAGATTTTGAGAATTGACTGAGTAAAGGGAGGGCCGGAGGGAGTGGGATAGAGATGGATGGGTGATAGACCGATAGTTGATCTCCTCTTAACCTATTAACATACTTTTCTTTTTCATCCGTTGCAAAATGTTTGCTCATTTCATTAAAGGAAAGGAGTATGATTTACAATATTCTTTGATGTCATATGTCTATTCATGTTAGCTAACCCCAAACTCTTTTGGAAATAAGACTTGGATGTTGTATTTTTAGTACATCTAAACCCCACGGTTTTCACTTTCATAAAGTGGACCTGATCAAATTGGGTAGTAATTTAAAGAGAGAGAGGGAGTATCAGTGTATGTAACAATGCAAAAGAGAACAACATGCAAAGTAGAGAAAAATAGTTTTGTGTGATCATATTAAATTTATGAAGCAATTATTATAAGCCACATAAATCGTTACAAGTATGGTAAGAGATAAGCTTAGTAGAATGGACAAATAGACATATATAGTAGTTTCTGGATAGGTTTGAGTAAGCATGCATATATGGTTGAGCTTTTATGTAAAGGAAAAGGAACAAGTTTTTTTGGGTGCTAACTTGGTTTTGCTTTGTATTGGGGCTGAACTAAAGAACTGAAAAACCAAAATCGTCTGACAATCTGATTGAAAAGACCAACGTTGGGCTGAACAAAATTGTTACGTACTGACAAAACCATAGGTAACTGAACACAAATCGACATAAGTTACTTGTTATGGTCTTGGTTTTAAAAGTGAAATTGAAAAAATTGAACCAACAATATCACCCGTACCAAGTATAACACTATCAATAGGGATGAAGCGGAACTGGCCCTTCCAAATCAATGTTAAGTGTATGCATAGCTTCTAAAATGCTTTGGCTCATGCATTTAAGTAAAATGATTCCCTTGATCTGTGGTTTCACCATCATGAAGTGCAATAGTGCATGTGTTGTTTTAAGAGTGATGTAAAAGAAAATTACTCTTAAATGATTTCATAATTTTAGGAAAATCAAGTGAAGTAAGCTCTAATAATAAGTTTATTATGATAAGCGTATCAAAAAAGAAGTAGACGAGAATGGTGAGTTTGGTGTTCAAAGTTGCTCATTCTTGGTTTGGTATTCCATGATCGATGCTACGAAAAAATAATGGTGTCCACACCATGCCTTACATCAAGTTTTCACAAACATAACTTTGTACTCAGTGACTCATTGTGTCTGTGCATGCACACACGAGTGTCATATTTGTGCATATATCATGTGTGTATGTCTACGCAAATATAAGATGACAACGCTGTAAAAGGTGGTACGAAAGTTGGTGTACAAAAAAACAATACAATGAGTTTCAATCAAAAGGCTAACATTTACCCTACAATTGAAAGGATATATTAGAATCTAAGGGAGGGGCAGATGAATGCCACGACGGTTGATAATTGTTGTTACTTTTGTATATTGAAGGCCTTACTGATGTTTCTGGTTGATGTTCATCTTTGTTGTTCAGTAAGCTAGTGAGAGTACCATTTCTGCTGCTTTGTTCATTAAATAACTGTTGCCCAAAACCCCCCACGGTAATACTGTTGCTTTGATCATAGAGTGATCGCTGCCCAAGATCTCCTACAGTGACTCTGCTGCTAGGATCGTATGATGATCGCTGCCCAAAATCTTTGTCTGATGCTGAATTCATCTGGTTTAGCCGCGCTCTCAAGAACGCGAGATCAAATGTGAACCTTGATCCCAATAATGGTTTTGGTGGCAAATCTATTGGGGCTTTCATTTGGGTTTCAGAAATCAACCCATCAGCGTTGTCTGAAGGTGTTGGGAGCATATGTTTCTTGTTCCGTAGTTTTTCTTTATTTCCCTTTTTTCTCATATTAAGCTCAGTTGGCGCTTTAGGGCGGAATGACTGCTCAAGGGCCAATACGATCGGCCGTGTAATGCGATCGTTTTGCTTTCTTGTGTCAACTATCACTGAACTTCCTCCTGCCTTCTGGATCTGTTCATAAGCTAAACTTTTGTTGATTCCACTTATCTTCTCTGATGGTGAAGAGTTCAAAGATGCAGAAGGATTAACAATGGGAGAAGGGGACTCTGCCTGCTTTCCAATCAAATTGCTACGACCACACTTATTTGATGCTTCAGATGCTTTTCTGTTTCTTTTGTATTGCAACATCAATCCCACAGGTTTGTCTGAATCTTTCACCTGTTTGGAGTCTATATCTGCACATGATGTATCCTTCGTGGTATCATTTGTCTCGTTGGTGAAGGCATGTAGGCCTATTTGAGGATCGGATGTTGCGGCTGCTGAATTCATGTCCGAAAAGGATGTCATTTTGAATGTGGCATATGATGTGGGGACTTGATAAGACGGGGATCGGAATGTGGGGGTATATGGATGGAGTGCCTGTAGTCTCATGGCAGCAACCCTCTTTGCTGTGGGCCCTAAATCTTCAACAAACCTCATCAAGCTCTCTGTGTAGTTCATGTTTAGCTCGTTTGGCTAGACAAGAAACATGAAACCTCGCTTAGTGTGTTGTTGAGATATGATTATCATAATGTTAATGTATAAATATCACATCTTGTATATGGGGTGTTTCATATAGTATTTCGAAAATAAAATTTATGTGTGAAAATATGACTACAGAATCACTATGTAATTACTTTAGTAGGCACACAAAGTAAAATTGAATCTCTACATAGCATTATTATCAATGCGAAAATCGCACCTTTGTCCATATCTTTGTCCATTAGTTTTACTTTAGTCATATCTTTGTCATAATTTTCTTAAATAAACCAACTTAAGGTTTTCAAAAACTCTTACTAAGATGAAAAGGAATTAACTTTACTACATTAAACAGAAAAGGAAACATCGTTAAGTGATATATGACGGTTATTAACTTATGATGTTAATGGAATATAAACCAACATATCGTGCTATGGGTTACTTCACCTACAATTCAACCCCAAATCTTAATAGCAACCTAAAATTTATACGCAAATCTTAATAGAGAGTTACATACATGGAAAAGAAAAACTCACAAGAATTGATGTTTTGGGGAACTCATTTCCAATGGAGGACTTCCAAGTTATGTATGTGGAGCGTCGACTATCTTCACTGTTGCTACCTGTCAAAGAATGATTGTGAGAAGCAAATCAATAAAGACTTCCCTTTTCTTAGCGGGAAACACTCACCCTGGAAGTAGACACGGTCTTTGTTATTAGTTTGAGCGAACTGTTGGCTCCCTTTATTGATCCCTGCGAGTGTTGATGGTGCACCAAAACCGAAGAGGGTTCTGTTTGAAGCATTGTTAGCCTTGACATCTTTCTGGGGGCTTGGCTCTGGCTCTTTGGTTTCATTTTTTATTTTCCTCGTAGATCTTCGTCTTGACCCCGCGAATTCCGTCTCAAGGTTTTCAGGATCAGTTCTTAGGACATGGAATACTTTCTTGGCAAGATCGTGTATGCACTTAGCCTGAAACACATCATATGGCCTTTTAATTAGTTGTCCTACAAATGTTGCCCATAAAAAGGGGAAAAATTCTCAAAAAATACCTGTCTGAAATAAATGGTGCTAGAGGAGTTGAAGTGCATAGCATTTTCAGGGATCAAGAATGCGTCATGCTGCATAAAACAAAAATTTGAAGATGATGATAAACTGTATATAGCAATTTATTTGGTAAGTCGTATACGACTATCATTCTCAGACAATTGTCCACTAATTAAATGCATTGTTCTCACAATTAAGTGGCATATTAAATTTCATAAAGTAGACTATAGTAAAATGACTACATTTTTCTTTTATTTTACCTTAATTAGCTTGTTAATTTCAAGATGGAGAGACGAGTGGGATATCAGTTTCAGACACATTTTGAGAGAATCGAATTGGACTGCACATTTTTATCCAGATATAGCTAGGGCATTTTTAATGTTATTTTTAATCTTATTGATACTCTGGGTTATATTAGGAGGTCTATTATTGTGGATAAACATGGTCTTGCTTACTTTCGATTTTTTTTAATTCTCATGTATGTAATAATGTAATTGGGTCAGGTATAGTCCCCCCAATTATTCGCTTTATTTTTTCATTTTCCATGTATTAGGAAAGGGCATGCCCTTTCTGGGAAGGTTTTGGTATAGTCCCCCTCTCCGTCTGTACTACTCTGTACTTCACATATTTCTAATAAAATCCGGTAAATGTTCCCCGGCATTTACCCCACTAATTTTGGTGGTTTGTCTTCCGGGTTAAAGCAAAAAACAAAAAAAAACAAAAATAAAAAATAATGTAAGGTTATCAGTTAGGTATGTTTTTCAACGTGTAACAAAAATAATTACCTTAAGCGATTAAGTGACTTATTTTATATTAAGAGTAGATAATTGAGATTGGTTCCTACCTCAAACTGTTCTAGATTCTCATACATTCCTTCATGAAGTTTAGCCCTCATGGTGCCGAAATCCATAGGCTCTTCAATGATATCATTGTAATTCTCAACCTTTATAAAGAAAACATCATTAATTTTTAATTCAATGTTGGCAACAACAAAAAACGCTAACACATTAAATGAAGTTCATATGATTCAACCTTATCAGGATCCACTGGTTCAGCAAATATTTCATATGCATCTCTCCTGTGTGACACAAAGGTGAGCCATACTGTCATACTTGAAAACACTAATGATTAGTGTATCCTAAATTTGTAAAGTAATACCTTTGTAATATGTCTAGAATTAGCTCGAGTAGGCGCTTTTCTGGCAATTTTGTCTGTACACCTAACAATTAGAATGCAATTCTGATTGTTGAGCCATGTTACATAAATAAAATGTAAAAAGTACAAATCAACATATAAAGCTTTGAAAAAAAACATATAAAGCTTTGAACTACTATTTCAATATAGATGGACAAGTCTTAATGTATGTTGTTATTAATCAAGTTTTTCCAACCAGGGCGGTTTCTGATAATCAAACTAGAGCTTCAGACTAAGTACATTAGAAAACTGGTGATTTTCTATAAATCTGTGATTTTCTATGAATTGAAGGACTTACTAGTGCCTGTTGATGATATTTCATGTTTCCGCACTTTGCTTCTACCCTGCTAAACGGATAAAAGAACAAGAACGAGTTCTTGAATAACATATTCTCAGAAAGTAACACAAACTGATGGCCAATATAGTTGTTTAAAGTTCACATGTAAGTATTAAAGAGATACACATGAGTAAGGCCTTGAATTAGACTAGGCAGGACGTCCTTCATACAGATCACCATTTTTAATACTTATTTATATATGCTTTTTTAAGATCCAACCTCGGAAACCTGTTTGGCAGCCAAATGGGGGAACTTTCTCTTGCCCCTCGCCCTAGCCAGGGAGGGTAATCTGGGCTTTTCGCCTTTAGATTCTTCCTTCCCATCAGTTTCATAAACAATCATTTTCCTCTCTTGAATTTCCTTGTTGACATTAAGAGCAAGAAGCCGCGGGCTGTTTCTCCTATTCTGGCTTTTGCATTCTCCATCTTTCCTCATTGATCTAAGCAAATTTGTTTTCTACCAGTGTTACTTAGCATAACAGGTTATCAGATAAAGAAGCCTATGGGAACTCCCATATATATATATGGTGGTGGATCGAATGCAGCTGTGTAATGTTGATATATAATCCCAAAAAGCATGAAGAAAATGGAATACGCACAAATCGAAAAAAGAAATTAAATAGTGATCTTTTGAATTTGGAAAGGTTTTATGAATTTTGTTATGTTACAATCTCTTAATTTATCATCCTTCCGGATTAAGAGTTAACATTATTATTATTACCAACACTACAAAACCAAAAAGATGATCAAATTGAACCGTCGAGGTTTAAAAATAAGGGTTATTTTCAGAAATATTACTAAAATAAAACTTATTTACACAAATATGACTAATAATTATTACAAGATAATTATTAGTTTAGGGATTAAAAGATATTGAACCTATAATTCAAACAACAGTTGCCAACAAATTAAAATTTGATGGCATGATCATTGACTGCATTTTCACGGGTTAACATCAATGCATTCATTACAAAAAATAGTCAATGCACAGAAAGAAATTTCTGTTCGCCGGTCAAAAACCAGCGTATGTAAACATACACTTTACATTGATAAATTTCATTTTAGTAATTATATATTAGTTTTTATTTCATATGTCTAAATATATGTATTTAAGATATTAAAAATCAAAAAATTGTATTAAATAATTAAGAAAAACTATCAAATTCAAACTCGAATGTCAATGAACAACATGTTTTAACAGTACTGATATATATATATATATATATATATATATATATATATATATATATATATATATATATATATAATAAAGAGATCAGTTGTACCAAAATAAAATCATTAAAATCACTTCTTATTTTGATAACATAGAATAATCCTTATAAGGATTTTTATAAATCTGGGGCCTGATAGAACCTAAAATTCAATAATTTTAATGTTATTTTATTCTAAAAAATGAATATTTTTAAATCTCAAAAAAATGATAAACTTTTGTGAAGAAAAATCATCAAAAATTAGTAAAGGATTTAATAAAAATAAATAAATGGATCAAAATTTGTAATATTTTAGGTCTTAGATTGATAGTTTCAATCATTCGAGTGCTATATCGACACACTTAATTTTTCATGTATTTTATTGATAATATTCCTAGTCGTAAACATGGGAGGAAATGTGCGAATATATTCACAATGCTTACCTTCGAGCGTATATTACTCCCAACATTTTTTAGGTGCAAATATGTTTCTTCAATTACACTTAAGATGCATATATAGGTGATAGGCCCTGGTAGGCTATTAATCTAAGTAGATCATAAACTAGAATAAATTACACTTTTTGTCCAAAAAATTCTAGGTTCAATTCCACATTTAGTCAACATCTTTCACTTTGTCCACTTTTGATACATGACTATTGTGTTTTCGCCCATATATGGTCCTTCCGGCATTATTTGCGATGTTAAATTCGCGGGAAAAGGACCACAAACGGTATAAAAAATTAGTCAAGTACAAAAAATGAACAAAGTAAAAGAAATGGACTAAAAGTGGAATTTATACAAAACTCGTAGGATCAAAAGTGGAATCAATTCTAATAAGCTTATTAACTTTGTACTAATTTGAATGGTAAAATAAAAAATAAAAAATAAAAGAAACAATAAAAAAAATCGATATGACAAATTGTAAACTACTCCCTTCATCCCGCTAGAAGGTTCCCGTTGACAGTTTACGATGTTTGATTGACGATAAAGCAACTTAATCCATGTTCACACTCTGATTATTTTTTATAAATAAAATTTACACATTCAGAAAAATTAAAACCGCTACAAAGCCTGATAAAAAATGTAAAATTGATGAGAATTTGATTTATAAAGTACTCCGTAAAGGATTAAAAATGATTTAAGTTGACATTGTGAATAGTGGATGAGAACTTTCTAATGGGACAGAGGTACTATGTTGTTTTGTATTTGCGACGTGCACATCTTAAATTATGTTAAGAATTTGTCTTTTGTACTACCTTTGTGCTCTGTCACAGTTTAAGGTTCTCTTAGCAAAAACGACATGATAATTCGGTATGTTTTTAATTGAACTGTTTTCAACCCATATCAGACTAGACCAGACCAAACAAGACTTAAACAGACCAGACCAAACCACACCTAAACAGACCAGACCAAACCAGAGTTAAAATGATCAGACATTTACCGGATCAACCCATACTTAAACAGACTAAACCAGAACAGACCAGCCCACCAAATTTGTGTCCAAGTAAAAACATCATTAAACAATGATTAAATAAGATAATTTGAATATATTTTTAGAAATAATTTTGACGAATATATAATATAAATGGGTAATTGATAATAATTGTGATCTTATAGATGTATTATTTTTAATGTTTGATAATTAAACTATTATTTAAGAATGCTAATTAATTATTTTCTAAAGTAGAACTGAGAACCTTGCTGGGACATCTAAGAAAGGCTAATGAGAACTTTAAATTGGGACAGAGGGAGTAATTTTATATAAATAACTAATAAATGTTTTAATACGAATAATTGAAAAAACACAAATTTTAAAGATTTAAAAAATTAACACAAATTTTAGAGATTATACTCCTACAGTACAGTGTTTCAAGATAATATTATCACTATCATTGTCGTTGTCATTATTATTATCATTATTACTATTTTCTTAAACTATTATTATTAGATGTTTTGTCCAAAATATTACTGAAATAAAATACAGTATGTGGATAAAATAAGACTAAGGTGAATATCATACATTTTTAGCACAATCAATTCATTACGATGTAAAATATGAAGTAATTATAATTCATCATCACTAAAAGTCACTATATGACATTTTGTACATATTGATTTTATTATTAATTACTTGAAATGGTTGCAAAGTACGCAATAGATGACTGATAATTAGGCTTTGTTTGTAAGTGATTGTGCTTAAATAAAAGCACTTTTTGGGAAAAAGTGGTTAGTAGTAAAAGTTGGTAATGTTTGGTAAAATAAGTGTTTTTTGTGTAATAGAAAAAGTAAAAAGTAGATTCTACACAGAAGTCAAGAAAGTAAAAGTTGGTAGTGTTTGGTAAAATAAGTGTTTTTTCTTTAAAAAAAAAAGCTACAATCACTTAAATTAAGTGATTGCAAATAGAGCCTTAATGTATTTTGTGAATACACACACAACATTCGAAGCATGTATACTTATCACTTTTTTCTATAAAAGTGATGCAATTTTTGAAAAATAATACTCCATAAATTTGCACTCTACTTTATTGTCCAAATTGGACTTTGTATCCTGTTTTTAAAAATCTTTATTTTTGAAACTCAATCTCATATGAAAAGACAAAAATGTCCTTGATCATGAATAAGTTGAAGGTCAACATAGTTGTTAATGAAGGGCATTTTTGTTTTTTCATACGGGGTTGAGGTGCAAAAACAAAGATTTTTAAAAACATGGTGTAATTGTGCAAAGCCCAATTTTGACAATAAAATGATGTGTAAACTCAAATTACCCATTTATTTTATTAGAGTGGAAATGAGCGAAAAAATGCAAATTTGGAATGATCATTATTATTATTGACCTTATTTGGTTCATATGCTAATATAGTAGTCCGTACTTCGTAATACGGTAATATGATACTCCGTATAATGTAATGAGCAGAAAAATTGCATATATGGAATGATCGTTATTACTGCCCTTATTTAATTCCAATGCTATATACTTCGTATGTGCCTATGCTATACCGAGTAATAATATAGAGACGGAATTTATCCAGAATTAACGTTTCCAAAGTACCAAACATATTTTAAAAATATTATGGGGTTGGTAATTTGGTATATTCGGTAATAGTTCTCAAAACATCTTCTTGTCTTGTCCTGTCTGAACCGGCCTAAAATGTTTTCTTTTGGACTGAAATTTGCTTGTCTGGTCTGATCTGGTCTGGTCTAGTAAACGTCTGGTCTCTGTGTATTTTATAACTACGGAAGTCTTGTCTGATCTGGTTTGGTCTGATCTGGTCTGGTCTGGGACTGAAAACAGTCCAAAAGAAAACATCCTAGTATGGTATGATAAATGTCTAGTCTCTATGTATTTTATAAATGTTCAAGTCTTATCTGGTCTGGTCGGTCTAGGGCTGAAAACAGTCCAAGAAAAAACATCTCAGTCATTTCTATTACAAATGTACAAAGTATCATTCTTAAATAAATAAAAGATAAAGTGGTTGTTTTACACGGAGTACTTCTAGCCTCCAAAAAGTAAAAAGAGAAACAATGGATCCATAAAAAGTAAATAGTGAAATGATAGACAAGAAGATAATGTGGGGAAGTAAAAAATTAGTTAGGGTTGGACTCGGTTCGGCCCGGGCCTGGCCTAGGCCCGGTCGGGCCTCCGGTCCTATAAAGGGGGGCCCGGAACCGGCCCGTCCTTCGCCCGGTTCCGGTTCGGGCTGGGTCACCCGCCGGGTCCCGGGCCGGGCCATCCGTCGGGTCGGGTCAGGCCTAGGTTAAATTTTTTTTTATCTTTTTAATACAACTTAAATATGAAATACATTTTTCAAAAAATACTAATACAATAAATTCTAAGTTGTAAGTTGTAAGTTTGTAACCAATTAATTAATTAATTAATTTGAGAAGTGCTACATATAAAAAAAGAATGTATATTTATTTGAAATATGAAATACAACTTTACAAATTACAATAGAGAATTGAAGGAAAAATTAAAACATGAAATACATTTTACAATAAACTGTAAAATACTAATCAATCGGAATCTCCGGCATAGGAGCCACCCTCGGTTGTTGATTCATCCATAAAGTCTTGGGAGGGGGTGATGCTAACTTCTTGACATCTACGTATGGCCTTCAACTAATCGTGGTAGCATATAAGACTATAAGCGTCTCAAGAGACTCAGCGCTCAAACTCGTTCTAGATGCCGTTAAAACGTTGTCGGCCGAACTAAATTCTTGTTCCACGGCAACTGTTGAAACCGGCATTGATAGCACTTGCTTAGCCATCCGTGCTAAAATCGGGAACATTCTTTCTTCTGACTTCCACCACTTTAGAACGTCAAACTCCTCATTTTCGTCAAATTCTACCTCATAATTTATATATATACAGAAATCTCATTAAGTGCGTTTTGTTCAGTAGTGTGAGTTGTTTTAGGTTTTTTCATAAGATTGCCAAAAGCAGATTTAAAAAGTGATTTTCCTTTAGATGAAGATGTGTGTGTCGGGGGAGGGAGCGCGTTGTCATATTGTGCACGAAACTCATTAAATAAGGCATAAAATAAATTACTAACCTCGTTGAATTCAACTTGCGGATCTATGGCGTTATCATCATACATTGGAAATGGACCAAAAAAAAGCATTATAATAGAACTTCAAACATTCTTCCAAATTACCAAGTCTATAACGAGGATCGAGAATAAATGCAATACTATAAATATGCGGAATATGTGCATAATATTTTAAAAACTTTTCCTTCATAAAACCACAAAAATAACTCACGTAAGCGGCATTCTCAAATTCATTAGAAGCACCGGCGAGATTAACAACTTCACGAATAAATTCGTTTGAGGTAGGTTTATAAACATGACTAAAGCTTTCAGTTGCATTATTAAAATATATCAAAACATTACAAATTTTTTCGCAAGTGTCGATGTGAGCGGGGTTTAAAATATAATTATCATATTGTCTTAAAAAAGCAGGAAAATGTTCTTTATATCTAAGAAAGAACTTTAATTAATTTATAAGTACTATTCCACCGAATAGACAAATCTTTAGGGAAAGCAACATATTTCACACCTCTTTCAATAAAATAATTTTGCCATTTTAATTTAAGTTGGTCATTGCCCCAAATACGTCTAACCCCCCCTTGACTACCTCCATAGCATCTCCTAACGCTATTATATCGTCTTGCACACATAAATTTATAATATGGCATGCACATCGTTGATGAAAAAATCTACCCATCAAAGTATTAGAACCACATAATTCACGCAATCTAGGTATAGCAGCAGTATTATTAGTAGCATTATCAAAACCTATAGCAAACACCTTATCAATCAAATTATACTCAGTTAAAATACTTTCAATCAAAATATAAATATGTTCAGCGGTGTGACGATCATTAAATTCACGAAAAGCAAGAACACGTTTATGCAAATGCCAATCGCTATCAATAAAATGTGCAGTCAGGCCCAAATAATGTAAATGATGATAAGTATCCCCCCAAATGTCAGAACAAATAGTAACACGGCCGTCAAAGTTTGCAAATAAATTTGTAACCTATTCTTTTCCGCACGATAAAGCCTTATAATTTCTTTCTTAACCGTTTTGCGACTATAACTTCTAACTTGAGAATTTAAACAAGTTTGTGCATAATCTTTAAAAGCAAGACTTTCAGAAAACAAATAAGGCAAATTTTCTTCAACAAGTAAGTTAGCCATACCAGTCAAATTTTGTGCATCAGTGTATGAGAAATTGCCAAAAGGTTGGTCATTTGCAAACCTCGATATTTGAGTTTGCTTCCCCTTCCCTTTGTCTATTTTCGCATACTCCACAGAGTGCGCGGACTTAAGATGCCTTTTGATGCTCCCGTATCCGCCGGAAGTTCCCAAGCTATACTCCTTCTTTCAATGATCGCAACTTGCGTACCATTTATCGGTTTTTGGGTCTTTCCTCTTTGTAAAATTATTTTCTATAATAGGAGATTTAGATTTCTTACCAACTTGGGATGGACCGCCCTCATCCTCCAACTCTTGCTCATCATCTGGGGTGTCATGAGTCCCGTTGCCCCCTCGTCCTCCTCCGCATCGTCATCCTCGAGCTCCTCTTCATCAATGGACTCCGGGATGTTTTGTTGTTGGAAAAAGCGACCATCATTTTGCGCCAATAGTTGTTGTAGTTGCTCGTCGGACATCGCATCCCCATCTCGCCTTTGGTATCCGCCATCAAAATCTTCTCGACTTTGAGAAGAAGACCCGGCCCGCCCTTTACCTTTGCCTTTGCATAAACTAGGATGACTTGTCGCAATCTCCTTCCTTCGGTTGCGTTGGAGACTACCCACATCTACGGAATGTCTGGCACGGTCCATCTTTAAAATGTAACAAATATTATATGATATCAAATGTTTTAATATGAGTACAATAGTAGTAATAAAATGCAACTAATAAAATTAACTACTTTTATTAGTTTATACTTTAATGCAACAATTAATAATTAACTAGTTTTATACTTGAATGAAAAATGTAACAATTAACTAGTTTTATACTTGAATGAAAAATGTAACAATTAACTAGTTTTATACTTGAATGAAAAATGTAACAATTAACTAGTTTTATACTTTAATGAAAAATGTAACAATTAACTATTTTTATACTTTAATGAAAAATGTAAAAATTAACTAATACGATAAATTTAATTACTATGAATTCAAGTGTAACTAATATAATTGTATAACTAATATATAATATAATGTTTATAGTATATAATATATAAGTATATTACTATAAGATGAGTAATACACTTATATATAATACTTTAATATATATAAGTAAATAACAATAAATATAGATAACAAAGTAAATATTAAAAAGATGGAGATGTATAAGTGGATAATAAGTATATATTAAGTAGATAATAAATATTAGTAATATAATATAGGTATATAAGTAGATAATTAATATATAAGTAGATATAATAATTATATAAATAATATATATATATATATATATATATATATGTATATATATATATATGTATATATATATATATATATATATATATGTATGTATGTATGTATGTATGTATGTATGTATGTATGTATGTAGAGAGGTTTGGAGAAGATGAAGATGGAGATGTATAAGTAGATACTAAGTAATTTAAGTATATATTAAGTAGATAATAAATATTAGTAATATAATATAGGTATATAAGTAGATTATTTTATAACTAATATATAATATAATGTTTATAGTATATAATATATAAGAATATTACTATAAGATGAGTAATACACTTATATATAATACTATAATATATATAAGTAGATAATAGGTAGAGATTAAGTAGATAAGGAATATAAGTAATATAATATATGTATGTAAAGTAGATAATTAATAATTTAATATATAAGTAAATAACAATAAGTATAGATGATAAGTAGATATCAAAGTAAATAATAAGAAGATAATAAATATATATTAAGTAGATAATAAATATAGTAATATAATATAGGTATATAAGTAGATAATTAATATATAAGTAGATATAATAAGAGATATTACCCGAAATAGGACTAAAAAGTTTGAAAATTCCAAAATAGGACTTCCATGTTTTTATTTCCAAAATATGACTAATTACTTTCATGTTTTGGCAGTACCAGACTTCAAACATGGCAGTATTTTCCAAACTTGGCAGTAATTAGTCCTATTTTGGGAATAAAAACATGACAGTCCTGTTTGGGAATTTTCAAACTTTTTTAGTCCTATTTCGGGAACTTTCCCATATAATAATTATATAAATAATATATATATGTAGAGAGGTTTGGAGAAGATGAAGATGGAGATGATTAAGATTTAAGAGTATGAGAGAATAGAGAATTAGAGAGTAGGAAGAGTTGGAGAAGAGGTGTAAAAAATGTATAGAAAATAGGAGTATAAATAGGTTTTTTTATCCCCACCCCCACCCCACCCCCAAAACCCTTCGACCCCCCCTCCCACCCCCTCCAACGGCTATAGAGCCGTTTGGGAGGTCTCCCAACGGCTAGATGCCACCAAATAATTTTAAAAAAAAATTAAAAAAACGAGCCGTTGGGCCCGAACCGGGCCCGGCCCGGCCGGGCCGGTTCGCCATTTGAAGAGCCCGAGACCGAACCGCTGCACTACCGGGCCGGGTCGACCCGAACCACCCCCCCCCCCCCCCCCCCCCCCGACCCGTTCCCGGGCCGGGCCGGTTCAAACAGTAACCGGGCCGGGCCGGTTCCGGGGCGGGCCGCCCGGCCCGAGTCCAGGCCTAAAATTAGTGGAGTCCATATTAGAAAGTGTTCATATTTTAGAAAGTATATGATGCGATGGGATCGGAGGTCATTTTTTCAATTAGTTTGAAAAGAAGTTATTGAAAATTATATTTAGGTATGGAGTAAGGATGTTTTAATTTTAATTCGAGTCCTAGGCCAAATAAATTAGATCATATCAGATCCTAAGTTACATGTTATTATGCGTGAGTTACATCTTGTTATGCGTGAGTTACATATTCTTATACGCGAGTTACATCTAATTATGCCTGAGTTACATCTAATTATTTGTGATATTTTACTTATCTTTATCTTTAACTAATTAAATTACAACTGAATTAATTTTTTTCTTTGCCAATTTAATACAAAATTTTATTAATCCACGTAAATAGTATATTGTATTTCATGATAAAAAAATAAAACCCTTTTATTGAATAAAAATTACTCGTTTTAATTCAATTTTCTTTTGCAAAAAAAATGAATTTTTGGGAAAAAATTATTTCTTTAAAACATTGTGTGGTCTTAATATTAAAAACAAATCATATTCACTATTTAGGTAAAGTAAATAAGAAATTAGACTCATTTTTTATTGTTTACATTGAAATCATTGTTTTAGACAAGTTACATTTCGATTTGCCTGCAGTAACATTTCCTATTAACGTGAGTTACATTTCTTTACACGCGAGTTACATCATTCATGCTACTGGGACAAAAAGAAAAAAAAAACAGTTACTGTTTACGCGTGTACTACTCACGCGTGTACTTTTAAAAATTGATTAAAACTACGTTGTTTTTGGGCCTGGAGCATGGTGCTCACCGTGGGATAATCCCACGGTATACAAACTGATTTTTTTTAGTATCATGGTTGATGAAGAATTTCAAAATTTGAGATTATTTAAAATTTATCAAATACATATGTAACAATGATGTATAAAAGAAAAATCATTTATTTTAAAATCATGAATGAAGATGTTAAACCATTCTTTAAAAAAAATGTCAAATAAGGTCATATTTAGGATGCTATGTCTGGCCGACACCATTTGGGGTACTTCCCGATGGAATTTTTTAATGGATTTTTTGGAGCATCTTCCTCATTAAGTCTAGTTTACCCATACCAAATTTCAGCTAAAAATTCAACTGGGAAGGCAGTCAAATGATTTTTTGAAGATAACTGTGAAGTTAAACAACGCAGTACGTTTCGGAAAATCATTTGACTACCTTCCCGGTTGAATTTTTAGCTGAAATTTGGTATGGGTAAACTAGACTTAATGAGGAAGATGCTCAAAAAATTTCATCAAAAAATTCCATCGGGAACCGCCCCAAATGGTGTCGGCCAGACAGAGCATCCTAAATATGACCTTATTTGACATTTTTTTTCAAGTTCGAGGCCCTATCTGACCCTTATCCCAAAAAATAATTATATGTCTAACTTTTTATCTGAATACTTTCTAGACACTACATCTTTAATAAAACTACAGGCTTATAATTGACATTAATATTGAAAAATATTTTGCAAATATAGAAAAAGTAGTCACGAAAGCAAGTCCAAAACTCATATGACATCTTAAATCGATATGGTGTATTTTAATAATGTAATTAATAACTTTTGAACCAGTGTATATTTCATGTCTCTAGCTTCTTACCTTGGTCCTAAAATTCTTGCTCGTTTCATTTTATAGAGAACAAATGAACAATGATTCACAATTCCAATATACATCTCATTCTTAACTAATCTTAATCACACAATGTATGGTACTTTCTAAAATTTACTACCAATGAAAACAAAGTAATAATGTTTAGAAGGGATTAAGCATATTAAAGACTGTCTTACAGTGGAGTAAGTGTTTTCTACTCTTAATACAATCTCAAATAGGACTTTAGTCTTTAATATCATAAGAGATTCCTTCGAAAGAGAAATATGGGACATTTTGTAGAAGGTCATTTTGTGTTCTCATTTCTCAAACACAAATACGATTTCTTTCTATTCATTTTTTCTGCCCTTTCCTTTCATGCCAAACAATATATAGAATCTACTACATTTATTACATTTTTCTTTCTCTTACAACCATGAGGCCATCAGGGTAGAAGGGACGAATGCAACCATATATGAGGGTAGAAGGGACAAATTTACAAATCTACCTCTAAATATAACTATTGTATTTTGTTTGCCATTACTTTAAGCAGTGCATAACGTCTAAAATAACTTCCCTTTTTAAATTCTTTGATAGTATTTAAAATTCATTTTCAATATACGAGTAGCAGTTTCACTTCTCTCCATTAGTTTTTTTTAATCTCCATTAGTTATTTTATTTAACCAAAGAATGCATTTTAATCCAATTTTAAACTTTTATTTGACAACAGTTCTAATCTACAATAGTATAAGGTTAATGATGATACCAATCATCTTTAATAATAATATGAAGAGAAAACAGGCAAATAAGCCCTCGAACTATTTGCGTTTTTGCAATCAGGCCCCTGAACCGGAAGAAGTACAAATACACCCCTCAATTCATTGAAAATCAAGCAATCAGGTCTTTTTTACCCACTGGTGTCGGTAGTTTCTCATCTCCTTACTTGCACCAGCGGGTAAAAAAGGAACTGGTTACTTGATTTTCAATGAGTTGAGGGGTGTGTTTGTACTTCTTCCGGTTCAGGGGCCTGATTGCAAAAACGCAAATAGTTCGAGAGCTTATTTGCTTGTTTTCTCTAATATGAATCAAGCCTGTGATCTTCACAATTATAGTAATAGCATAGCAATGCCATCAGACCACATAATTATAGTAAATATATGAACTCCCATTGGTACATTATGTTTGTATTACCAGAGTAATTTTTTATATTCTATTGACAGAGCTGGATTGCAAATTTGTTATTAGCTCTCCTCCCCTCAATCTCTCCCCCACTCAAATAAAGGGAAAACGTACTTTTCTTTATAGTATAACACCTCCGATATCACTAGGCCACGTATGAGTGTTGATGGTTTTACACTTTTACTAAGCGCTTATTAAAACAATATATTAAGGTAGAGGATAATCCATCCCGCCATAGAGATAACAGCAAAGATATGAACCCAAAATAGGACGGCAGCGGCCTCTCTCCCACACCCTCTCAAATTTGCAACAGCCCCTGCACATATAAAAAACATACATGGTATGACATAGAAAAAAGAAGACGATTTCTATGAACTTACCTGAAGGCAATGCCGAACAATACGTACATAGATTCATCCAAAATCTAATCTGAAACTTCAAAAGCCACTATTACTGTAAAATTGTGTTCTTTCGGGTTTTCATAATTACATTTAGGAAGTCTTCTGTAAGTTTGAAATGTCTAAAATGGAAACATTTTAACCTCAAGAACAATAGTGGAAACTCAAAAATCACCCTGGACTGACTTTTTTCACTTCTCCAATAAGGAGCTTTTTCCAACAGCTACATCACTCCGAAATTAGGTCTTAGCAGTCAACTCAATCAAGGTACACAGTTTTTCAAGTTATACATGCATGAATGGATGGACAAATGAACGGCTACTTGTACCCGGTAAAACATATTTGGAATTGTTTGGAGTATTTACCAAAACTGCTTGTCCCATGACTTCGCGAACTCTTTCTTTGGAACAAAAGAATTGAAGAAAGAAGACTCCTCTTAGGGAGGGGTATCTTATATTTTTAAAACTTATCAAGATAACTTAAAATGATATACCCACATCCCCCCCACCCCCCCCACCCCCAAAAAAAAAAATATTAAAAAGAACAAACAGAGGTTTGGTTTAGGGAAGAGAGGCTTGCCAGAAAGGATAGATGTTGGCATGGTATGTTGGAGGAGAAGAACGAATCTGAACATTTTGTCACCGGCTGGTAGGAATCCTAGTTTATCTGCCAACATGACAATTCCAAGTCCAGTTGGAGGAACTAAAACCAACCGCCCAAATACGATTGCAGCAGTTGTCCTTAATCCAAGTTTTGAACGCCCTGGACCTGCATATATTTTTACACGAGCAATTACTTGCTCATAATGGAATAATATTGGTATAAATGTGTGTGGGCGTTGAGTGTGTGTGTTTGTAAGCAAATGATTTACCTTCAATAAGATTGCCTCCTAATGCCAACAATATGCATGGAATCATGGCCTCCCTGATTACATGAGATGGTGACTTTTTTAAGTTCACTTTGAAATGACAAAGGGGTTTTAAACAATAAACCAGAAGGTGAAACAAAAATCAACCACAGAATAAGTCTCTGATCATACCCGAGAATCAAACAGCTGTCGGTGAAGAAGTAAAATGGACCATCTGAAGTGAATATCAGTTTCTTGAAGAATGGAATACATCCCAGGATTATAGCTAAAAACTGTTTTAGAGATAGTAGAGATTGAGATACGGTTATTACTTATTACGATGAAGCTAGAACTGTTAATCATTCTTGGGCAGTAAAGTAAAAGAGAAGGCCCTTAGTTACTTACTGAAGCAATTATGGGCGGTTGAATAATTTGCTGGAGCTTCAACTTTTCATACAGAAACTTGAAGATCTCCTTAATCTGCATGAAATCCAAAAGCAGTTTATTTTAGCTTATTACAAGTTCCCAAACACTGAATTGTTAAATAATAGCTTTCCTATTGGAGATAAATTATTCACCCCCGGTTTTTGTTTAGCCTTTATTCAGATTATGACGAATCAACATACTCCCAAAATAGAATTAGTCCAATTCTCACCTTATCTTTATGTGAACTGGTCGACTCGGGAGTTGCAGGCTCCTGCACAAGCAATGGAAGTTGCTCATTGGAAGTATCCTTCACAGAAGCATGAGAGGTGACTCTATTAGGAGCCTTTATTGGAAGATGGGTCCCATCTTCAACGTCAAAGGTGCCTTCAGGAGGAGGTGCAAGCATATGGAATACGTAGGTGTAGAGAATAATTGCACCAACCTAAATACAAAATTCAAAGCTTTCAATTTTTTCCCTGCACATTGTCTACTCGATAGAAAGAGACAAAGAGGAACAGTAACACATATTTTCCAAATTGATGATAGCAAAATAGAATCTTTCAATTTCTTGGGATATGTCTGGAAGGAGGGTTTTAAAGGAATTGGAGGGGAATGTTTTCAACGGTTTAGTCTTTATCTTGATAAATACGAAGTAGAATGTTTCTAGCACCAGTAAAGGTATTTGACATCTTGTAGGTTACATATTATGTTAATCATTCATTTTTTATGAAATCTCACGTGTATATTAAGATATAGACTAAGGATGTTTTTACTTGGACTGTAATTTGCTGGTCTGGTCTGAACTGGTCTGGTAAGGTCTGGTTTCTTTGTATTTTTATAACTATCCAAGTCTGGTCTGGTCTGAACTGGTCTGGTCTGGACTGGGGCAAATTACAGTCCAAGTAAAACATCCTAAACCTTCCAAACCTTACCCTCCAAACCCTCTAGCCAAAAAGACTCTTAAAGATGCTCTCTTTCGCTTTGGCTTTTTAAAGACATTTTTTGCCAAGTTCTCTTAAAATATTCAAAATTGCATTCGGTTTGTATCATAAAACCTTTTCGAAAAATTAAAATACAATATTTCATACTAAACGAGAGCAGGCATAAGATTTAAGACTGTAGTCGATTGCAGACATACTAGCAGTATGACTAAGATTTCATAAAAAATAAATGATTAACATTATATGTAATCTACAAGATCTCAATCATATTACAAAATGATTCTCTATGTACACACTTCATGTTATGCTCTATAAGTATTACAAAATGTATAGATAAGTAAGATAACCACAAAAATAAAATGCTTATACAGTCATGCTAAAAGCTAAAGTCTACTAGCAGCAGCACGTCGATCTTCTAGTCTAAGCGAACTCAATTCCAAATACGAAGTATTTTGCACGAATAAAATGGTAGCAGTTGACAAATTTCAAAGAAACTCCCGGGGTTTGTGTAAGAAGGTTATGTCAAGCGCAGCAGGATGCTAAATAATTTATTTGCCTATTTCTGGTAAATGTAGTCATTCTCCTCATATTGGGTTCTTTCTATTATCCTTTTTCTAGGATGGCTGCATAATTAACTTATGGTTGCAACATATGTACTTATGTGTCACTTGTGTTGCATAAAAAGAATCGGACAATTGTTTCTCACAACCTCATATTTTATATCAGACAAATCCCATAGCTTTCTTGTTCCCTTATCTCATTATTTGGGTATAGACACCCTTCCCAATCAACAAGGAGAGAGGATAAAAATGTTAGCTGGGATGCAGAAAATTTCAGAATCCTTGTCATCATTGGACCACCCCCCAAGTACAGTTCTAGGCAAAGATCTTTTTGAAGAGCCAGAACAAACCCCACCTTTACATGAGTGAACATCACATTCACCACAAGAAAGGTACCAGGGCCATTATTGTGGAACCATTGAGACCAGCCATACTGTCCCTAATATTAATATTAGATCAAAGGACATTAGAATTTCTACCACACCTATGTCATGTCTGATTTTCAAGAGCCCGCTTATATAAAATAGATCCATAGTGTATATAAATGAAGGTTAATTGTTTCTTAATTGCAAGGAGCTCTATTTTAAAGAAATATTGTGTTGTTAATCAATGCCTTTGAACAATATCTTCGCTGTTTAGTTTCACAAGTTGGATAGTCTATTAATACTGAAATACTCATATTGGCGAAGTGGATCAGTATCTATCCATGATCACTTATTGAGTTGGTACAAGAAATGATCTCAGGAGTCAACTAGTCAAGACTAATTTCATATTAAGAAAAGTTAATATTGATATGCTAAATACCCATTGGCCGAATGAGATGTATGCATTTCCATCTTGGGAGCACTTAGTAGAGTCACCAAATGGATTTGATTTATCACGACATAATGCTCCAAGCAGCACAAGTGGAACATTTCCAATATTCCCTACACACAAGTGCATGGACGTCAGGTTATTAATTGGAGAAGCAAAAAGGAACTACTAAAGTTAAGAATTAAGACCGACTCCAAAGCATCTCCATCTTTTAACTTCTTCATTTCCCATCATAACTTCAATGAGACTAATTCACACTCATAGTCATATCTCACCACTTATTCCAAGAATACATGTTCCAAAAATATTGAAATGTAAATAAAATGGCTATCCTAAAACTGCATGGGCACAAAACAATCAAATTCTAACTTACCTATTCCAATATGTATAATAGTAAACTTGAAGAATGGATATGGTGGACGGATGATTGTTGCAATAACTAGACCTATTATGGAGCCTGATATTGTGGCCATGACCACGTTAACCGGAATAAACCACCTGGCAAAGAAGAAGACCCATTAGTTCAGTTTGGTGAAGATGTTATCAGAAAAGTATCACAAGCAATAGATCCTCACCACTGAAGCATCTTCTCAAATGTGATTGCTTGTCCAAGTTGAGCAAATATCATGCACGGGAGAAGAAGTGAAAACACCAGCTGAGTGAAGTTTCATTTATATTAGTCGGTCGTTCAGTACTTAGCAAGCAGAAATTTGATCATGGAGATACCTCTCAGTAACTAAGAAGCCACGTAGAATTTTTTTCAAAAAAAAAAAGCTGCATTTAGTAAACTGTGATGATGATGAGTCCTTGACCAAACACAGAAGACAGAACAGGAGATTGAAACATCCAAGTGCTACAAAAAAAAGCTAGTAACTTTACACTCCATCCCTCTTTACTTGTTCTACTTTCTTTTTTGGTCAATCCTAAACTAATCTCCAAAAGTTGTAATTTCAACACTACCAACTTTTTGCTTTTACTAATTCACCATGTATTTCTCTCCCCATATTGAAGAAACTAGACACAACTGTGGCCCCAATAGAGGAGAATTTTGGAATGTAAAGTATCCGCTCGACCGGTCCCTTCTTTCTTAATCTCCTCTTCGGATGGAAAGGTGTTTAAGAAAGTGAAAATTGTTTGGTTTATTTTTAAGAGGGGAACTATTTAGATCACATCATTCTTTCCTTTTTAAATTAAAGGAAAGTGAAGATAATGTCGAGAAGAACAATAAAAATTGAAGAAAAAATCGGCCAGGGTGCAGCCTATTTTACTGATCTCCAATAAAAACCCTTAAAGGCAAAGTGGCCTTTAATTTGGGATGGAGTAAAAGGCTAGGGACACATTGGAATTCACTTATTCCCAGGAAAAAAACTAAATGTCAACCTAAGGATCAATATATTAACAGGCGATTGAAAGCCATAGGCTGGTGGCATCAAGATATGGAAAACTAAATTTACTAACTCAGGAAGCAGATAAAAAGAGAAACTAGCTGTAGGTGAAAAAGGGGCGAGTGTACCTCAATGTAAGCTTGAGAGTTCTTACCCCATTTAGAAGTCTTCTTCCACTTGCAGGCAAGATGTTAACATACTTAGAAGCCATGAGAAACCCTAAGAAGCACATTGTGAAAACCTTAGCAATAGGTAAGACTGCAATCTTGATTGAACCCATAAAAGACTCTCCTCCCCTTTGAGGTTCTGTGAGAGCCTCCACAAGCAACCTCTGCATCCTAATCATCATCTTCGCCGTACACCAATGCTCTTCTACTCCCCCACAGATCAAGCAATCTGTTCTTCTACCATCCAAGTGAAAACAAAAAGAACACCAAATCTGTTCATTCCAATCGAGATTGCTAAATCCAAAACCCTTAAGATTGTACGATTAAATGCAGTAATGACTGGCGATTCAATTTTCGACAAAAAATGTACTCGCAGCGGCCAACCACCTAACCTGCTATAATAATAAAGGGAAAAGGACACAGGACAGACAATGTCACCCGATTATTTAAGTCTATACACATTCCAGAAACAAACAGAGTTAGAAACAAATACCAAAAATAAACCGAATATTCGTCGGAGAAGATGAACTGCACGTGGATTACCAGCCGGGCAGATGGGGAAAAATATTGTTTAAATCTAAAAAAAGTGAGGATCACAAAAAATATAAAAAAAAAAAATGTACCGTTTATAGCTCGAGCTGTCTCAGCTTATACGTAATCTATTGGGCAAGAAATTCGAAATCACAGAGTTGCGTTTGGGTGGGAATCAATCTATTATTTGGATTTTGATTGAGGGTTTTGGTGTATATGAAAAGCGACAATGATTGAACGCCGGGAATTGGACCAGAAGTGGGGTCTAGTTGACGAAGCAATTGAATTTCTTTGTCTTCTTCTTCTTCCTAAAAAAAAAAAAGAGAAGAAAACGTGATTGTTCACAGAAATGGAGGTTTAAATTTACTTCAATAAACAACGATTCAACTGTCGTACGAATCGGGTGAAAATTCCGTACGCGTATTTACCGTGTACATGTCAATTTCCTCTACGAGCAAAGTCGTGCGGATACGCCTTTTGGCCAGCGTGGGAAACTGGGAATCCTCTGCATTTCATTGACAAAAAAAAAATATTACCCCGTCTCATATTATGTGTCTTAGTTTGACTTGACACGGTTATTAATGAAGTGGTTGAAAAAGTAAAAGTTGTGGTTGAAGTTTGAGTATAATAAAGTGAAATGGTGTATATCACATATTCTTTCCAAAAGAAGAAAGTAGACACTTATTTGGAACAACCCAAAAAGGAAAGTAGGACAGGTAAAATGGGACGGAGGGAGTGGGAATTTTCAATGGACCAATATTAATGGTAGGTTTGGTGACTATTTTTTAAGTTATTATTAGTTTTATAAATTAAATTCTGCTTCCAAAATACAATTTTTATTTCACACGCATAATTATTCATTATTAAAAATAAGTACGGTGAAATTACTTCTCTAAGTAAATTGGTCGAATGTGTAGATGTCATTTTGGATAAACAACATCCAAGCCTTAGTCCCAAACGATATTGGGGTAGATGTCATTTTGGATGTTGGTCTTAAAATGAGGTATAAAAGTCAACTGTCAAACCCGAAAATAAGACAAAAAAAAGACTTTCGAAGAAAAGGAGGAAAAAGAGCAAAGATGGATCAGAAAAAGACCCTTGTATTAAGCAGAAAGTTTATTTATAGGCCAATCACATGTTTCTTGTTACAAAGTGACAAAGTGAATTTCAGGTAAATTTAGTTCTCAACATCAAAGATCAATCGAAACAAATCTCCTAATTCTTAATTTTGAACAGTGTGAGGGAAGACTTTAGTACCTCAAATGAAAAACAAAATTAAGTTGATTCGGAGCTTCTCTCACCATAAGCAAGTCGTCATTTGAAACATCGGTCTTGTACAGCGCTTTACTCACCAGATGTAATGAGTGATAGACGCATAATTCAGCAATGGTGTTTCTGCATGAAATTACTGCACGGGGTTTCTGATCATCATCTTTAAGAGCTTCGTTCGATGTCGGTCTTCCTCATGAGTTGCTATTACGATATGCTACAGATGAAAGGAGATCTGGAGAAAAAGGTGATCAACAGGCTTTTTGTACTTAAAGAGCAACGGGTGTAGACCATATAATAAAAAGTTACAAAATTTGCTAAATTTACAACAATTGTCATTAATGAAATGTACTGTATCTAGGTAATCAGACGGTGGAGGATGCTTCTCATTTTTCAGTTTAAAGACCACTTCTCATGGGATCTTCTCTCTCTATACATACATACATATATATATATATAGGGTAAGGTTCAAGTGAGAAGAACTCTTTGGGTGAGAAATGAGAATGAATCTCAACCATTAGATTCGACTAAGTTGCAGTAAAAGACACTTCATGATGCACTGAATTATGCAATCTAGCACGGTGGCATTTCTGTAAATACTTATGAAAAATCCGTATTACACGTGTCTAGTGCAACATGAAGCTATTTCGGTGCAACACCGTCAAATATTAGTGCAACATGAAATAGTTTTAGTGCAACATGTGCAAAATTTAAATATTACTGCAACATAAAGCCAATTTTAGTGCAAATTCGTAAATCCAATGGCTGAGATTCATTCTCATTTCTCACATTAGATGCATTTCTCACCTGAACCAATATATATATATATATATATATATATATATATATATATATATATATATATATTAGAGATGAAATACAAACTATGCTTAACATGCTAACCTACAAACTAATACCAGCTCTCCAATTTGATTAGATTACCGTGAAGTTGATTCATTAATTGAGGGGTTTATTGTTATTTTTCATTTATACTATTTTTGGAAAAAAATAATCACATATTTCCCTTTCTTCTTCTTTTTTACTCCAGGAGCCGTCTGGGGGAAGGGGGTTGGGGGGTCCTGGAGTAAACTAGGCTGAAACTCACTCAATTGAATTTTGAACTCGAGACCTCCCATAAGGGAGAGTGAGTCGGCGACCAGCTGAGCTGGACCGCTTCCTCACCTATTTCCCTTTCTTCTTTCATTCCAGCTTTTCCATCGATCGCGGTTTGTCCATCAATATGTGATTACTCCAGGATATCAAAGTTTCTCTCCATCTTCATCTCAAATTTAAGAGAATATGATTAATGTTTTTCTATTTGAATGTCATGGACTTTGCACACACAGGGAGAACATTAGTTCTCAAATGCAATGGATTTCGGCATACAATTGAATTGATACGCCAGATGTTTTTTAATTTTTCCGTTTTGGTTTTTATATCAATTCAACAATTTCGTGTTTATTCAAAGTTGTTGTGATTTTATGATCTCTCTTTTTAATAAACTCTTCACATGGTTATCTTCTTCTCAAATCACCGCTTTGTCGTATGAATATAATAGAATAATGAGGTAGTCATCTCTGTTACCATGGATACATAGATAATGATCATATATGATGCATCTAAATCTCAAGATTTTCGTATGCATGAAAATTGAATTAAGAATGCAGATGTCATAACTATAAGATGCATCATATGGTCTATTAAGATGCATGTAAACTTCGTTTTACATCTCTTGACTTCGTTCACTTCCTTTTTGTTAATGTCAATTTCTAAACAATTTCTAGGGCCATAGAGAAGGGATGATCTTGCTTATAGGGATTTTTATCACAATTTGTTCTGAAGGAAGGGGTACGGTGCTTGAGGAGGTATAAGGTTAATTAGCAGGTTATGCAGCCAATTGCTAGAGCATTGTGGTGATTTTTTATATATAGCAGGTCTATTTGTATAATTATCGTTCAAAAATAGGACTAAATATGTTTTCTTAATCAAAGAATAAGTTGATTGATATATTGATCTTATTCTTCTAAAAAAAACTCTTAGTGGTACTGCTGCATGTACTACAACTCACATACACTCACTTTTCTCTGATGATCAACTTAACATGATACTTAGGGAAGTAGGGGTCAACTTAACAACAATCATCATACATGATACATGTGTATATTTTAAACATATGATCAAGATTAACATTTACGGATTTACCTATATTATAGCCTTCGATCATTATTTAATTTTTACCAACAAAATTGAAGCAAATAATCCGAAAGCTGGTTGAGCTTATCCAAATGACAACTTTTGTGAATAGCCATTCAGTAATGCTTAATGTGAGCAAGGTTACAAATTTTCTTGGTGCAATAAATATTAAAATGTTGTTGATATGAAGTGACAAATAGCTGTTGGATTTTAAATAATTCTTGGTGCAATAAATATTTCTTGCTCAATATTAAGAAAGAGTATATTCAATTTTTCTTTAAAAGAATACTTTTGGGAAAGAGTATAAAAACCCTTTAGAAACTTTTGTTACGCTATTTCTGTGCAATATAGGTGTGTTCTTGTCCAAAATCCACATTAGAGAATAAAGATTCAAGGTAAATGGAGAACTAGCAACCAATAAAAGTGGGTCCAGGTGACATACCGATCGAGGCTTGGAGAAGTTTGGGAGAGAGAGGCATCGGGTGGTTAACAAATTTCTTCAACAAGATTTGGATAAACAACAAGATGACAACGAGTTGGAGAAAGAGTACTCTTATTCCCTTATTTAAGAATAAAGCTGATGTACAAGAATGTGCCAACTATCGAGGGATTAAGCTTATGAGTCATACCATGAAACTTTGGGAGCGAGTGATTGAGCAAAGACTTCGAAGAGCGGTGAATATTTCAGAGAATTAATTTGGTTTTATGTCTGGTCGCTCAACAACTGAGGTTATTCACCTTCTTCGGCAACTTATGGAGAAGTATTGAGACGCTCACAAGGATTTGCATTTAGTGTTCATTGACTTAGAAAAGGCATATGATAGGGCACCTCGAGAAGTTCTTTGGTGGGCCTTAACTAAAAAAGGCATTTCACGCAAGTATATCAGCATCATCATGGATATGTATGAGGATTGTACTACAAGTGTCCGTACTAGTGTAGGGAGGACTGCGGAGTTCCTTATTACTATCAGAGTGCACCAAGGATCGGCTCTGAGCCCTTTTTTATTTGCCATAGTCTTGGATGAACTTACAAAGTCAATTCAAGACGATATACTGTGGTGCATGATGTTTGTCGACGATATTGTATTGATTGATGAGACGCAATCAGGGGTTAAAGCAAAGTTGGAAGTATGACGACAAACATTGGAGAATAAGGGTTTCAGACTAAGTAGGAGCAAGACAGAGTACATGGAGTGCAAGTTTGGTGGAGGTAGAAGCAGTGGTAATAGTGGAATTACTTTAGATGGTAAGGAGATACCGGTCAGCGATATGTTCCGTTACTTGAGCTCCATATTTCAGAAGGACGGAGAGTTAGATGGAGATGTATCCCATAGAATCAGAACATGGTGGATGAAGTGGAAGAGTGTGTCAGGATTTCTATGCTATCGAGCTATGCCGACTAGACTGAAGGGTAAATTTTATAGGACAACAATTAGGCATGCATTACTGTATGGCACGGAGTGTTAGGCGGTGAAACGATGTCACATTCAAAAGATGAGTGTGGCAGAGATGCGCATGCTGTGTTGGATGTGTAGGCATACTAGAAAGGACCGCGTGAGGAATGAGACAATCATACAAAGGGTGGGAGTAGCACCTATTGAAGATAAGATGCGGGAGTCGCGCCTACGGTGGTTTGGTCATGTGCATAGAAGACCGGATGATGCACCTGTCAGACGAGTTGAGATGTGTGGAGAAGAGGCAGAGAAGAGAGGGAGAGGAAGGCCCAAACAGACGTGGGTTAGGGGAGTCAGAAGTGATATGTTTCTTCTTGGATTGGATGAGGGTATGGCTTTGGAGAGAGCAAAATGGAGGGCGGGTATTCGTGTGGAGGAGTGATCTTGTATCATTATATATAAATATTACTTTATCCTTTTTATTTTATCTTTTATATGTATATTCATCTCTTTTATATTATCTTTTTTTTATAATAACTTATCTTTTTTATCTTTATTTTCTTTCTTTTCCTTCTGGTGATATCATGTATCGATTCATGTTAGCCGATCACAATATCTTTTGGGACTAAGACTTTGATGTTGTTGTTGATCATTTTGATTTTGAGTGATTAAGAGCTGTCTTGTCACATCTTTGGATATAAATCCTTTTTTGTGGGCATTATTAAGGAGGGCTGTCTAGCTTGTCCCAAATAGAACAATTCAAACTAAAGATTTCCATTTCATTCACGGCTCTAAATTAGTACTCCTATTTCGTAGACAAGTGCTATGTAATTAAATTAAATTTCCATTCCATTCGTGACAAATACTACATAATATACTATGTATTGTTTGGTATACCACTTTTAACATTTATAATCACAATTAATTAGCTTACTTTTTTACGTACATTATACGTAGTACCAGTGGCGTATCCACGAATTTCCGCGAGTGGGGCGAATTCGCACTAAAAATTTATTATCTAAGAAATTTCACAAAAAGCGAAACAATTTTAAAATATATTGTAAAATTATCTGTAAATAACAAAATATTTGTTCAATAAAAAAATTTATGATATCGTACTTAATAAATTTCACTATATCAGTAATAAACAAGTCACAAATTTTTTATTTTATTTCATACTTCCTCCGTCCCGAAATAACTTTCATACTTTCCTTTTCGGTCCGTCCCAAAATAATTGTCTTGTTTCCACTTTTGGCAACAATGTGTAGCTCATATTAATTCACATTTTTCTATTCAAATCTCAACCACAACTTAATTTTACCTTTTCAATCACTTTCTTAAAACTTGTCCTAAAGCAAACAAGACGTTTACTTCGAGACGGAGTGAGTATTATGTTAATAAACAATGAATCGGGAGGGATGTATTTAGAATTAATTTAAGTTGTGGATATATAAGTATATATAGTAAAACAAATGTAGAAAATAGTTTATATTAATTGCAAAAATGAACTTTACAAAATATATGTGAAACTAAAATTGTAACTACATTAAAATATTTTAAATCTTACAAATTAGAAAAAAAACTGAAACAATAATGTATAATAACCACTTAAATTCATTCAAAAGCTTCAAAAGGACCAAAATGAAAAATATTTAATAAAAAGTAGCCGAAGGAATCGATCCCTGAGCCTAGGGATAGGCTACCGCATGGCAACCGCTTGGCCAGACGCTACTTCGTTCACAAATACCATAATTAGTGTATAAGGCCTTCATATGCAGCACAAAAAAATATAATTGTAGATTAAATATATATGTATATATTGGGGTAGGGTGGGGTTGAGTGGGGGCAGCTTCCCCCCTTCCCCCACGTTGGATCCGCCCCTGCGTAGTACTACACAAACCATCCCCTCAACCTCAATCCAACTCAACCCCTAATATATAGTTTGAAATTTTATAAGAAATGCTTAAAATAGAATTTAAATATAGAAATATAGAAAAATTCTATAATAGGATAAGTGTGTTTTCTTTCTCATGATTTATACTGTATAATAGTATTAGGGGGTGTTTGGAACTGATTCTGCTTCTGCTTCTTTTTTAAAGCAGAAGCAGAATCAGTTTTCAGAAGCTGGTACCCCCCAGCTTCTAAAAAAACTGATTCTGAGAATAAATTAGAGCACCAGAAGTGCTTCTGGAATTTCACCCAAACACTCCAGCTTCTGCTTCTGCTCCCTGAAGGAGCAGAATCAGTTTTGAGAATCAGATCCAAACATCCCCTTACTCGACTATCAACTATCAAGTACTACTCGACCATCATTACACGTAAAGTTATCCAATTTCTACGTCAACTTAATGAATTAACTAGTGCTCCCTCCGTCCCTAAATGTTGTTCCAATTGCGGATTACGAAGGTTGACTGACGATAAAGTTAAATGATCCCTGTGAAAACTCGGATTATTTTTAGTAAATAAAATGTACATATTCAGAAACTACATTAAACCCGCTACAAAGTCTGCAAAAAATAATTCAACTTTTATAAAATTTCGATATAAAAAGTAAAAGTTTAAGAGTGATTTAAGTTGACCCTCGATAAGCGAAATGGAACTTATTTCGATATATCATGCATACGCTGATAGCATCATAGCACACGCATTTGTCCAATTCTTTAGCTACAGAATCTCACTATCTCACAATTAATGTTGTTTCACCTATTTTTCATTCAATAGAATACTCATTTTTTTGAAAATCAAATAACTTAATTATTATTGATAAGGGTAACCAGAAACATAACAATCAAAAGCCGAAGCATTACAATCACAACGTTCAATGCTACATTAGGGTGAGACAAAGAACAAAAAAGTCATATAAAAGCTATTATGTTCGCTAACCCTGCAACTATGTAGACTCGTCCCGCAATTTGACTGTTTGTGCTACTCGAAATAGGTCCGGTTTGACCAGCCACCGAAAAGGATTTGTTAAACTTGCCGGTTTTTCCAGCCACCGGTAAGGAGCCAAGTGCAAAAATATTCCGGTTTCACCAGCCACCGGAAAGAAAGCAATCCATTCACTCCCATCTTCCTTGATCGGCGGTGGTTCAGGAGGGGGGCGATCGGCCTTATATTGATACAGAAGATCATGATCGATAGAGAAGCCCATACACATCTCTTACTAACACCCAAGAACACCCGACCGATGATGGCGGGGAATATAAATCTGACGAGCGACACTTCGCCACCGAAAGTAGTATCTCTAGACAACGCTAGGAAACAGACGTATACATAGAACTGAAAATATTGATCTAACGAAACTTTTTTCATTATTGGGAGCAAAAGAAAATGGAACAAAGAGAGAAGAAGGAGAGGAAGAGGCTAGGGTTTCCCGCTCCTCTCTCTAACCGAAGAGAACACCTCAACTGTCTTCAATAGAATACTCATTTAAAAAAACGTTTATTTGCACTTGAATAAACTCGTCTAATATTTGCAAATACTCATTCCATAATTTGAATGTACATGGACATTGCAAACGTAACTTTTTATTTCGTTCGCTGAGTTATGTAATAATCAAAATAAATAAGATTGAAATTAATTTTCTGACTGAATTGTCTTAAGCTATTCTAAAGAACAAATTTAGCTATTTTTGATACTATGAACTCCGTATAATTTTATAAAATAAGTGGTAAATTATGAATTGTGATAACATGTGCCTCAATATCTAAAATAGAACAATTCCCAAGGTCTCTCAGGATAGGCAATAGCATCAAGATAACGAACAAGCTAGCGTAGATAAAAAAAAAAGATCGAATAGAGGCAATATAATATTATAATGTTCTAGTCGTCCTGGTTATTTTTCAAAATGGTAAAGTAACCGTGAATCGTTTTTTCATTTCATCCGTAAGTACCATTATTTTTTGTTTTCGTGTTTTTGTTGGAAAAATGGTTTTACAAATTATATATTATTTGTAAAAAATCATTTTGAAATGAATGAGAAATTGTGTCCAGAAATTCTCTCCGAAGCAAGATTCGTGTAGGACTTGTCTGGGGCCGCCACCGCCGGCGACTGGCTAGACAGGTCGGGTCGGGTTTCGAGTACAGGTGGGTACTCGCGTGGCTTTAAGACTTAAACATTATTTTTTGTACAAATTATTTTCGGATAAAAGAAACTTTAAGAGAAGGGTCGCTACCTTTTCTTAACATGCACCTTTTGGGATTGTGTCTCCTGGCCAGAGCACTATAAATCCCATTAGGAGGCCTGCGTTTTTGAATTGATACGAAGTCCGAAAAATGTTCAAAGTTTTTCTTAATCCTCCTCATCCATATTCCATCACTTTAGTGCATCGTTTGGTTCGCCAGTGTCTTTCGGGAACGAAAAACCGTTCTATCCTGGAAGGCGATTGCTACTTATGTTGTGCTCGGTTTCATTCAAGTAATTCTAGTTATTTCAATTTTATTTAATTAATGCATGCAGATTTATTTGATTTTTCGATAACAATCTTAAGACGAATTTTTGTGCTTTGTTCTATTCTAACTTCTGCGTGCATATGGTTATTGCCTATTTCTCCCACTGTGATTTCATTTTTTTACTCAGTTTGGTACACCAGCGATTTTAATCATGCTACATGCTTTTACTTTGCATAATTGCATGTCAGAATAATTGCTTTAATTTCATTGCATGATTAGTTGATTTAATCTTTATCATTTATAGAATTTAACTTTGGTATAGTATATTGGTCGTACGTGTTATGTGCTTGTGTTTCAGTTCCTGCATATTGCTATTTTTTTTAATCCCTGCTTTGCAATAATAGCATATCTGCAACATTTTGATTTATAATTTTGCTGGGCATAATAATGATACTCGGTTTCTACTTTACACGAAAGTGACGAAACTATGAAAACCTGTGCATCTATTTGCTATTAATCGTCTCTAACAAATGTTATGACTATTCAATTTGTTTTGCATCCGTTCGTTTATAAGTAACATTAAAACGGTTAAATTTGCCATATTTTTATCCGTTGGCATGTGATTATACTCCGTATGATATAGTAAAAAGTTGTAGATAATCTGTTTCACTTGCTAATTGACATCACTTTATCATTTAGTCCTTGCCTATCCCGTGACATTTATCATTCCTAGTTATTTCAAATAATATACTTTGTGTATATTTTTTACGTTAATTGGGAATTTTAAACTTTTCTGTTTTGTGTAAATAGGAGTGATGAAACTAACATCACTTTTCCAAAATCATCCACACTCACTAGTCAGTTCTTCTCATGTGGAGAAACCTAGTAAATTCAACGGCCATTTTTTTTAAACGTTAACAACAGAAAATGTTGTTTTATTTAACAATGTTAATTTGGCTAAGTGTATGTTCGAAAGTCAACCTCTTTTAGAACGAGGCGAAACTAGAAACGAGAAAGTAGAAGCGGTGGATGCGTGAAAATTTTTGAATTTCTTGTGTAGAAATTATATATTAAATGGATTTGATGACTTCCTATACCGTGTTTATGCTGATATAAATAAGGTAAAGGAATTGTGGGAATCACTTGAGAAAAATAATAAAACTGAGAATACTAGCAATAAGAAATTCATTGTCGGTCATATCTTTGACTTTGTTATGGTTGAACATAAATTGATTATTTCTCAAGTTGAAGAATTCCAACTTATTTTTCCTAAAATTAATGTTAAGGGTATGCCCCTTAGCAAGTCTTTCCAAATTGCGGTAGTAATTTGAAAATTGTCACTTTGAAATTACTTTAAAAATAAGCGAGCACAAGGGTCTCAAAGGAGCTTATTATCTGCTTGAGCATAAAAGAGATTATCGCAAGTCTGACCAAAAGGTCAGAAGATCGTAAGAAAGACTTTGATTTTGGACTCCCTTCTAATTAAGAATAGTTTCAAACTAATCTTTGTTTCTGACAAATTTGTGTTAAATAAAAAATGATGTATTATTTGTTGGGAAGGACTATCTTAGTAATGGACTCTTCAAAATGAATGTGATGACTGTTGTACCAAACAATGTTGTTGCTTCTTCTTAGTTGGTTAAGTCGTCTACTATTTGGCACGCAAGATTAGGACACATCAATTATGATACTATACTTTGCGTAGACTTAAACATTTAGATTTGTTGTCTAAGTGTCCTATTGATATATCATAATCATAAGTGTGAAGTTTGTGTGGAAGCCAAAATGGCTAGAAAACCTTTTCAAATTGTCTCAAGAGATACGAGACAGCTAGATCTCATACAAAAATTTGTATGATATTAAATATGATGAAACTTGAGGTGGGAAAAGGTATTTCATTACCTTCATTGGTGATAGCATTAATTATTGCTATCTGTATTTGCTAAGAAGCAAATATGAAGCGATTTATGCCTTTAGACATTATGAAGCCGATGTTAAAAATCAACTTAATTGGTAAGAAAATCAAGGTATTAAGAAGTGATAGAGGTGGTGAGTATGAATATTCTTTTGATTCAATTTATTTGAAAAATGAATTTATTCATCAAGTAACCGCTCGTTATACGCCTCAATCAAATGGTCTAGTCAAAAGGAAGAATGAGAAATTGAAGGATATGGTTAATGTCATGTTAGTAAGTTCTTGTTCACCAAACGACTTGTGGGGGGATGCTATCTTGTTTGCAAATTATATTCTCAATACAATGCCCCCACAAGAAAACTCTTAAAATTCCATATGAGTTATGGAAAGGACACAAAACCAAGTTTCAATTTCTAGAGGGCATGGGAATGTCTAACTAAAGTAGCTTTTCTCAAACTTAAAAGAACAAATCTTGGACCAAAGATTTTTATTGTGTCTTTGTCGTTTATGCACAAAATAGTAGTGCATATCGATTTCTTGTACATATATCTCATAATGTGGACGTGGTCATCAACATCTTTATAGAATCTAGAGATGCTACATACTTTGAGAATGTGTTCCGTTTCAAGGGAATTGTGAGATTGTTTCATTTGACATGCATAGATTTAATCTACCCCATGTTGATGAACCAAGCTCACATAAGAGGACTTTTGATTCTATAAATGATAATGATGAAGTGGCGAAAGAAACTAAAACAGGTTGAATAAAAAGGGCACAAAAATCTAAGGATTTTGGATTGCATTTTGTTGTGTACCTAATGGATGATGAATCTCAAACATTTAAAAAAAACATGTCATCACCAGACGTTGCACAATGGCAAGAGGCCATCAAGAGTGAGATTGACTCAATCATGTCTATCCACATATGGAAAGTGGAAGATTTGACTCATGAATCTAAACCTCTAGATATAAATGGATCTTCAAAAAAGAAGATATGAACTCATGAAACCATTGAAAAGTATAAGGCTCGATTGGTTACCAAAGGATACAACCAAAAGGGAGAGTTTGACTACTTCGATGTCTGCTCACCGGTTACAAGAATAACTTCAATTCGAAAGCTATTAGGAATAGCTGCATTAAAGGGTTTAGAAATCCGTCAAATGGATGTGAAAACTCCATTCTTGAATGGTGACTTAGAGGAAGAGATTTACATGTAACAACCTGAAGGTTTCATTATCCCTGGACAAGAAAGAAAAGCTTGTCGCTTGGTAAAATCTCTACATGGGTTAAAACAAGCCCCCAAGCAATGACATGATAAATTTGATAGTGTAATGCTATCAAATGGATTTCTAATCAACGAGGCCGACAAATGCATATATGTGAAAGGCAATCAAACGGACTACGTCATAGCGTGTCTATGCATAGATGATATGTGCTTATTTTTTGTAGTAACAGCAATTTGATAATAGCTACGAAAAGTATGTTGGCCAGAAAATGTGATATGAAGGATCTCAGTGTTGTGGATGTAATTCTAATAATTAAAATCACAAGAATACCTGAAGGGTTGATATTATCTCAATCACACTACATTGAGAAAATGCTTAAGGGATTCAAAGAGTATAATATCATACCCATGAGAACTCCTTTTGATTCCAGTGTTCACCTCACTAAAATCAGAGTGGAAAGTGTATCACCAGATGACTATCCTTGGGTCATAGGATGTTTAACATATGTCATAAATGGAACACAACCCAATATAGCTCAAGCTGTGAATAAGCTAAGCCGGTTTTCAAATCCCGGTAGAGAACACTGGAAAGCGCTTATAAGGTTACTTGGGTATTTGATGTACACCAATGACTATCGTTTACATGTTCAAAAATATCTAGCCGTGCTAGAGGGATATACTGATGCAAATTAGATATCCGATTCCAAGGACACAAAATCAACGAGTGGATATGTGTTTACCCTTGGAAATGGTGATGTGTCGTGGAAATCTTCTAAACAAACATGTATTGCTAGATCTACCATGGAAGCTGAATTCATTGCCTTAGATAAGGCTGAAGAAGAAGCTGAATGGTTGAAAGAGTTTTTGGAAGATCTTCCTTTTTGGGAAAAACTTGTCCCTCCAATATCTATTCAATGTGATAGTCAAGCTGTTATTGGAAGGGCAAGGAATGTGCAGTTTATAACGGTAAGTCTGGACATATTCGTCGTAGACATAATACCATTAGAAAACTAATAAAAATGGGATCATCTCTCTTGACTATGTTAAGTCGAAAGAAAATATTGTGGATCTGCTAACCAAACCTCTACCGAGAGAGTTGGCCGAGATGTCAATGAGAGCGATGGGCCTATGGCCAATGATCTAATTAAAGTCCATGGGGAAACCCTACCTATTATTGAGAGTGCCTCATAATTAGGTTCAAAGGGAGGTACTAGACAAGATATAGTACACTCATGCCATGAGTATTTAGGGTAAGTTACGCTTTTAATGATCTCTATATCTTGATATGTTCAAGTAAGGTATGGCATGATACCTTCCATAGAGATCACCTATGCTGATGCAAGAAGGCCGCTTCTATGAGAGTTTATGGTACGAGATAAAACTTTGGTGCACGATAAACTCTCGAAAACAATAGCTGGACGAGGAGGTGTTCAAGGCCGAAACGAACACAAACGTGAGAACCAAAGATGCACCCGGGGCTCTGTGTGTTATTCATTGTGTAGGTTTACACAATGGTTTATGGTTCAAAGCAAAATGCTACCGATTGTCCAGTAAACCGATGGATATACACTAAGGTAGGTTCAAAGTTTCACGACTACCTAACCCTATGCAGAGTTCCCATCTTCCTCTGTCAAATCTTGTCTGTTATGTCTTAAGCCAATTTCTCATTCATGTGGGAGGATTGTTGGAAAAATGGTTTTACAAATGATATATTGTTTGTAGAAAATCATTTTGAAATGAATGAGAAATTGTGTCCTGAAATTCTCTTCGAAACAAGGTTTGTGTAGGACTTGTTCGGGGTCGCCACCGCCGGCGATTGGCTAGACAGGTCGGGTCGGATTTCGAGTACAGGTGGGTACTCGCGTGGCTTTAAGACTGAAACATTATTTTTTGTACAAATTATTTTCGGATAAAAGAAACTTTAAGAGAAGGATCGCTACCTTTTCTTAACAGACCCCTTTTGGGATTGTGTCTCCTGGCCAGAGCACTATAAATCCCATTAGGAGGCCTACGTTTTTGAATTGATACGAAGTCCAAAAAATGTTCAAAGTTTTTCTTAATCTTCCTCATCCATATTACACCACTTTAGTGCATCGTTTGGTTTGTCGGTATCCTTCGGGAACGAAAAACCGTTCTATCCTGGAAGGCGATTGCTACTTATGTTGTGGACAAATTCGTCTTAAAGAGACAATGATTCATTTGGTTCGGTTTCATTCAAGTAATTCTAGTTACTTTAATTTTATTTAATTAATGCATGCAGATTTATTTGATTTTTCATAACAGTTTTTTCCATGGTTACCTCGTTATGGATATTTGTAACCACCGCTAATTTACATGCAATTTAGGTATGTTTCTGGCCAAAATCCACATTCACGGCTCAGAATTAGTAGAAAAGTACTACGAAGTATGTACACTAATTTATACTCCGTACCTAGTATGACGAATCCTCCGTAACATACTCCGCTTGTTTGTAGGCCTGTCAATGGGTCGGGTCTAGACCCGAACCCGACCCGGATCCGTCTTTTTTTATTGGGTATGAGTCTATATTTTTTCCCGTTACCCGGACCCGGATCCAGACCCGTTATTAAATGGGTCGGGTATGGTATATGTGGTTCCGATCCGTTTAGGATCCGACCCGTTATATATACATATATATCGTATATATAATGTCGCCCACATTACTATTACGTACTTCGTATTATAGTAAAATCCTAATTCATTAGTATTACTCTTTCCCTTAAATCTCCGTACTACGTATCTTACAAGTTACTTCATACTCCGTATAAAGTAACTCACAAAGAAGTAGAGAAGGCAAATAGACTCAATAAAGTGATATCAACTTACCAAACTCCTTGAGATTTGTGATTTTGTAAAAGTTAATTAGATAGAACTTATTTGGGATTTTATTTTTCTATTATTATCATAGATTCAAAGAGACTATTTGGATAAACCTTATATTTTTGCAGAATTATGTTTATTCCGCTAGTGCACCTTACATGTTCAATTTTGAATGTGTAGATCTGAAATATTCATGTTTATATTGTTGCTTTGGGTTGAGTAATTACAAACATGTATTTACAGTGCGCCGTATTATTCCCAAAAAGACTTGGTAGTAAGAAGTCATGTTTTTTTATTTAAGAAATTGGACTTAAGATTCTTGTGAGATGGGTCGGGTCTACCCGACCCGGTTCTGATACCCGATGGGTTTAGGTCCAGAACATTAGTTCAAGACCCGCCGGGTATATAGGTCGGGTCCGGAACAATATAGAGGCTAGCGGGTCCGGGTCTGGAACACTATATTCCGGTCCGAACCCGACCCGTTGACAGGCCTACTTGTTTGGGATACAACTTTTACTAGTAACATTTTATAAGTCATAGCATGTACTCCGTATGTTATACGGAATATCATAGATAGCACGTACTAGATTGTAAGTAGTAATACTTTGTAATTTTCCCTAGCATTTGTCCAATTCTTAGCTACAGAATCTCATTATATCACAATTAGAATTGTTTCACTTATTTTTCATTCAAATACAATACTCTTGGGAACAAATGTTTATTTGCATTTAAATAAGCTCATCTACTATTTGACAAATGTTCATTCCATGATTTGAATAATGATGAGACCTTGTTTGGTGATCATGTTTTTTGACTTATTAATTAATTTTTTCATTAAATACATAATTTTTATTTCGTTCGTTTAGTTATATAATAATCAAAATACGTAAGGTTGAACTTACTTTTTGTGAAAGGATTGACTAAAGTTACTGTAGAGAATCATTTTAGCTATTTTTCATAACATGTACTCCATCCGTCCCACTTAAAGGTTCTCACGCGGTTTATGATTGACCATAAAGTTAACTGATCTTTGTCATTAATAAGATTATTTTAGTAAATAAAATTTACATATTCAGAAACTACATAAAAAGTTTTATAATACCTGATTAAGAAAATTTAAGTTTGATATATAAAGTAAAAGATTAAAAACAAATCAAGTTCATCAAAGAATAGTGGATGCGAACCTTTAAATGGGACGGAGGGAGTATAATTTTTTCTTTATTTTATTAAGAAAAATGAATATAATTTTTTATAATTCAATAAAATCAATCAATCTAGTTACTTCAGTTAGAATTTGATAAATCTCAACAGAATCAGCCGATTCAACTAATTCCAATATTATCGATCTCACCAACTCATATACTTTTTATATGTTTAGTACTATATCATTGTGACACATTTTTTGTGAGTTATTAAAAACGGTCAAACCTACTAAAGAGGTGATTTTGCAACTGAGATCTAAAACATGAATGAATGTCCAGGGCTCGAAAAAATTGTTTTGATATACGTAATAATTATTTTAAAAAATCGATATATTAAAATTGACCATAATACTATGATAGTAAGTGTTAGTCTGTTGTTTTCTGTAAAATTACATATTACATTACCTATGTTCCGGTCAACATTGCCAACTTAGAAGTGGATGAGAAATAAGAAAAATGAAAAATTGTGTATTTGAAATTTGTGCAGATAAAGGAGAAATGAGCAGAACTAAAAATTAGTATTATATGGAGTAGTTATATACTTTAATAAGAAAATGATAAAGTTTTTGGGACAACCACAAATAAAAAATGGCAGAATCCAATGGGACGGAGAAATACTAGCTTACAAATTCATCTCAATTTAATTTAAAGAGAATTCCAGTAAAAACGTTTTGGACAATCATGTTTTTTATTCTCTGAATATAGAAGATTTGCCAAATGGCAGATTACTCCTATTCAGATAATAAAAAACATGATAGTCCTATTTTGAAATTTCAAAACGTTTTTACAGTTATTTAGCGCAATTTATGTTGAATTTATTTTTGAAATATTACACACCTTAACGATATTCTCATGAATTAATATTACTACGCTCATTTTTACTCATGATAAAGTTAAGAAAAATCTGACATTAATTATAGAACTCAAGCCTAAAATTTTGACTCGGTGAATTCGAATACCATTACATATTCAACATTTCAACTAGGGGTGGGCAATTCGGTTTACGGTTCGGTTTTTCTTCGGTTTCGGTTCGGTTTCGGTTTATTCGGGTTGGGAGATTTTGTACCAAACTAAAACCATTTGTGTTTCGGTTTGGTTTCGGTTCGGATTCGGTTCGGTTCGATTTGAAGTTCGGTTTACCAAAGTAAAAAATATTATGTTTAATTTAGTTTGATTTGATTCGTTTGTTTATGTTTATTATTTTATACGATCAAGTTCTATATTTTAGAATTAGAAAATGAAAGTAGTAGTTCATCTCATCTTTTTTTAATTTATTGATTATTTAAATAAAATGTAAAAGGAAATAAAAGATAGAAAAATAAATAATAAAATATTATAAATTAAAACTTCTAACATCTTTTTTATCACTACAAAAAATTCACTTCTTACAAAAAATAAGATAGTTGATTAGCATTTGTAATATCACATAAAATATTCAAAAAACCTAAAAGAGTCGGTGGTACAAATGTTGTAATATTCACAATTTTATTCAAATGAATCATGTAAAAATATAAATGCAATTTGTTATTGTTATCGCCAAACATAATAAATACTCCGTACAAATATGTCGTATTAGCTAACTTTGTCATAATGAATGTATGAATGTTGTTTGGTGTTCGGTTCGGTTTACGATTTTTCCATTTTAAACCAAACCAAACCAAAGTACCAAACCATTCGGTTTGAGCAAATGTTTATCAAACGGTTTACTTAAGTAAACCTAAACCAAACCAAATCAAACCACCAATGTTAATAATATACTATGTATGAATTTTTTTTGAGTTTTTTTAGTTCGGTTCGGTTTAATACGGTTTGAAAGAAATAGTACCAAACTCAAACGAAATTGTATATGGTCCGGTTTCGGTCCGGTTTAGTTCAGTTTGATACGGTTCGGTTAAATCAAACCGTTATGCCCACGCCTAATTTCTAACATTTCAACGCATCATCAATAGCAAATCGGCAAGCTTAGTGAAAAAGAGAATATAAAACTATCATGATTCAAATAAACATTACATCCAAAATCACAAAACTAATCCAAAATTTGAAATTTCGAAGATGGATATTAATTAATTAATCATGTAGTTATGTGTATTTTGAATCTAACCAACGATCATTGTTGTTGACGCCAATTGGTCAACAGCTGCGACCCATGACGCTGCGCATCATGCCCTTGAACTCCGCGAAATCAACGACCCCATCGCGATTCTGATCGACGGACGATATCATCTCCTCCACTCTCCCGATCTCACCGCGCCCTTTCTCGATCAGCCCCAGCTTGCCGAGCACCGCCTCCAGCTCCCTCGCCGATATGAATCCGTCGCCGTCCTCATCGAACACCTTGAACGCCTCCTTCATCTCCGCCTCCTCCTGCGCTTTGCTGACGGCCTCCTCGCCGTATCCGCCGAAGAGCTCGTTGTCGAGCGATCGGTGGAGAGCCTCGAAGTCCTCGAAGGTGAGGCCGCCGCCGGCGCTTTTCGATTTGACGAAGGACTGGATCGTGGAGTCCAGATCGGAGAGATCGGTGTCCAATCCGAGAAGGTTGAGCGGCTTGTTGAGCTCGTCGACGGTGATCAGTCCATCGCTGTTGCGATCGAACATGTCGAAGATGCGGCGGAGGCGGACGGAGTTCAGGCTGGGGCTATGGAGGCGGAAGGAGGTGGAGGAAGGGACGGTGACGGCGTTGGTCTCGCATTGGGCTTCACTTGTTGCTCCCATGGCTATGGCGGAATCAAATGTTGACGAAGAACAGGCGAAAGTGAAATAGGAGAGGGAAATGAAATCGAAGATTGAATTGAGAATTTAAAGATTGGTGGGATGCCGCGCATTTGACTCCGTATAACGGGTACGCGTACGTTGAAAAAAAAATTGAAGAAAGCGTCCGTTGAAAACTTGAAAACAAAGAAACAAAATTTGTAACTTCTAATGCCGTTTGGAAACACTTTTCCAGATTTATCAGACAACTTTCTTTTTCACTAAACTCGTAACTTTTACTTTCGCGCGCTGAGTTGTGTAATAAGCAAAAAAAGTAAGGTTGGAGTTACTTTTCTGGATGTATTGGCTGAAGTTACTGTAGATAGCTGAGTTGTGTAATAAGCCAACTATTTTAGCTTTTTTACATCTATTTTTTTATTTATTTTATTAATAAAATATATTTTAAATTTTTTTTCTTCTTAAATCAGCAGAATCAGCCAATGCAGCCACTTCAACCAGAACTTCATAAGTTTCAGCGGAATCAGTCAAAAGAGCCGATTTTCGTTCTACCAAACGGGCTCCTAATACTCCCTCCGTCCCATTGGGATGTTTCCGTTTTCCTTTTTTTGGATGTCCCAAAAAAAGTTCTTCTTTCCCTAAATGGAAAGTTATCCTACATCAAAACAGTGTCAAACAGTGCCAAACAGTGTCGAAACAGTAAAATTTATCCCCTGATAAGTTTATTTCCTTAATATGTGTGTAGGTCAAACCGGGAACATCCCAACGGTACGGAGGGAGTATTTGAAGATGTGAACCGATCTCATTTGAATTGTTTTGATTACATTTGAATTTTTATGATCTAATATGATTTGAATTTTTATGAACCTGAATATTTTCTATTTGATTGAAGGTATGTTATTACTCCGTATTATTGTTGTTGTTATTATTATTGCTCTATACTACGTATAACACAGTGTAAATATAAATATAGATTAAAAAATATAACATATTAAAATTGAAATATAACATATATATAATAAAAAATAAAATAGAAATACAAAATAAAAAATATAAAAATATAAAATATAACATAGATGTAAAATTGAAAACCTAAGATCTATAAACTGTATATAATTGAAAATATTAAATACCCCAAAAAATAAAAATAAAAATTGAAATATAAAAATATAAAATATAAAAAAGGTATGATATAGAAAATAAAATGTATAAAATAAAATTTTAAATGTAAAAATATACATATAAAGTGTATTTTTTCTTTTTATATTTTTACATTAATATTTTGAGTTAAATGCAAAACATAAATATATTTATATATATTTTTATTGTATATATTTATAATCTATGTTAATATTCTAATTTTCTATTTTTTCTATTTTTATTTTGAATTTATTCTTGTGTTAAAACTTTTATAAAGTTGAGGGTTGAATTGAACCACCGAAATGAGTTCATAGATCTATTTGAACTCTAAGGAGGTGTTTACTCTAAGGAGGTGTTTACTTCCACATCACATGCACAATTAAAATTCGGAAATTCGGCGAATCAGCCCCCTGTGATTTAAAATATACGTCAAACCCCCTTGTGTTTTAATTAATCATGTGCCAAATCCCTTATGTGAACAAATTCAATTGTCAAATAAAAGAAAAATGATTAACATTTTTGTATGATTCAGATATTTTGACATATTTATTTGCATATTCAATCAAAATATTAGGAAAAATGATTTTCAAATCGTTAAATTTATTCGTAAAGGGGATTCTGTGCATGATTAATTAAAACACAAGGGGTTTTGACGCATTTTTTAAATCACAGGGGGCTAATGCGCCGAATTTCCAAATCACAGGGGGGTTTGGTGCATTAAACCCCACAATTGACACTCAACAAGTGACGTCACGATTAACCAGATATTATCTGTAAAATAAAATTTGAAATTTTATAAAGTATAAAGTGCGAATTGAAACTTTTTTTTTCACTTGAAGGCTGAATTGAACAAACATGCCTGAAACTTGAACCTATTTGACTCTTTAGGATGTTTTTACTTGGACTGTAATTTGCTGGTCTGGTCTGGTCTGGTCTAATCTGGTCTGGTCTGGTCTGAACTGGTCTGGTCTGGTCTGGTAAGGTCTGGTTTCTTTGTATTTTTATAACTATCCAAGTCTGGTCTGGTCTGGTCTGAACTGGTCTGGTCTGGTCTGGTCTGGACTGGTCTGGTCTGGTCTGGTCTGGTCTGGGACAAATTACAGTCCAAGTAAAAACATCCTTAATCTGAAAAATGTCAATAATTAACGACTACGGAGTGCTCCGTATTATATTTCGGTTGGTGCACATCATAAAATCCAATAAATAAACTTATTATTTGGTTTAAGATGCTCTGTAGAGCTCACTGAATGAACTGACAAAATCTGGCAAAAAAATATTGCTGTTCAATTTCAACTACTTATATAGTTATATTAGGATAAGAAAGTTGTTGGAATTTTTTGTACAATATTCATATCATATCATTTGAATCTGGATATTATATTATACGTATTCGTGTAATGCGTTGCAAACTTTTCCTTCCAACTGTTTGAGCTGAGTCCCTTTTATTAATAGTTTTATAGTTGGTCTTAGAATAACATGTTTAAGACGTAGTATTACGTCGCTCATAAATACATCACAATATGACATATTGACATGTAACGCATTGTTATCAACGTAATCCGTGGACCGTGGTATATCAAGTAATACTATGTTAAATTTTACAAAAAATATTATGTAGCTTGCTCCTTTAGACTTGATATAAGAGTTTATGGTTTGCTGGTAGGGCGAAGTCTATAAGTACGGAAGATGTAAGAAAGGTAAGAAAGGAGTGGAGTAAGGATGATGTTTTACTTGGACAGATCAGACCAGACTAGACCAGACTTTCATAGTTATAAAATACACGAAAACCGGACATTTGCTAGACTGGACCAGACCAGTTCGGACTAGAGCAGCAAATTTCAATCCAACTAAAAACATCCTAAACCCAATATGGGTTGGGTCAAAGTCAATGCGGATGCAGTTGCAAATTAACAACACGGGACAAAAGTTTGGGGTTGGGTGGGCGGATGGCTAGGGGTGGTAATTGAAATCTTATTCCCTTTTGAAATGAGAGCTTTGAGAATAAGAGAAGCTTTTTTATGTGCAAGAGGGAAGGATCGATCACGAGACAGACTCAAAAATGTGTTTCCCAGGATATCTGACACCTTTTAAAAGAAAATGTTGATTTAAGAATTAACTGGTTCAGACGACCTTCGAATAATTAAAATTATTTTTTCACTGATAAAAAATAACTATATAAGTTTGGACCCTTTGTCAATTAAACTAAGTGAGACGTTGTCACCGTGGAATTAGTCTTACTTAGATGTCAATAAACAGTTGTCAAAAAAAAAATAGAAGTAACGTCTAGATAGTCTTGCCTTAGTCCATATTTCATTTGACAAGCGAGCATAAAAAAAACTTGTATCATTAAATAGGTTATGTCGAATTATTAAACATTTATATTATACTAGATTTACTATCACAACACATTGTTGAAGACCACTTACATTTGCGACTAACTCGGTAACTCGTTCGTGTATGTGTGATACCTATGGTCAGTTGAGACTAACTAGTTAGAATTCATTGAGCCAGCCGACAAGTTTGAACATCAATATTGATCTTAACTTATCATAACTCATAAGTATTTCCTACATACAGTTTTGATTTTTGATCACAATGTGAGTGAGAGCCGTAGACAATATAGGCGAAAAGATTTGTGACTTCTGCCTAGGGCTGGATTCGGGCCAGGTCTAGGCCCGGGCGGGCCGCCGGTTCTGAATAGGTGGGCCTTGGACCGGCCCGGGTCCGATCCGGCCCAGGCCTCAGGTCAATTTTTGTTTTTTTTTTTCCTTTTCCTAATTAACCCCCCCCCCCCTCACACCCAACCTCCCAAACCACCCCAAATGGCACAAAATACCCAGCCCAACCCGAAAAGTTAAAAAAAATTGAAAAAAAAATTAAAAAGCCCGGAACCAGGCCCGAACCGGTCGGGCCGGTTCGGCTTTTGGGTGATCCGAGCCCGCACCGGGAACCCCTCAGGCCGGGCCTACCCGGACCGGTCACTGGCCAGGCCACCGGACCGGGCCGGTTCAGCACAGTACCAGTCCCGGGCCGGTTCCGGGTCGGGCCACCCGGCCCGAGTCCAGGACTGCTTCTGCCTAAAGTCCAACCACAAGTTAGGGATGGACTCGGGCTGGGCGGCCCGACCCGGAACCGGCCCGGCCCAGCCCGGTCACTGTTTGAACCGGCCCGACCCGGCCCGGCGGCCCAGCCCATGGGCAGTTCAGGTCGACCCGGGCCGGTGGCTACCGGTTCCGGGCCCGGGCCTTCATTTTGGTGAACCGGCCCAGCCCGTTCGGGCCCGGTCCGGGCCGGATTTAATTTTTTTTTTTTTTGAATTTTTTTTAAGTTTTTGGGTTGGATTGGTTATTTTGGGCCATTTGAGGTGGTTTGGGATGGTTTGGGGTTGAGGGGGAGGGTAGGAGGTTGATTAGAAAAACCCAAAAAAAAGTATATAGAACCGGGCCCGGCCCGGCCCGAACCGGACCCGGGGTTACCCGGGCCGGTTCTGGGCCTCCCCTACCTTGAACCGAGGCCCGGCCGGTTCAAGGCCCGAACCGGGCCCGGCCCGGAACCGGTCCACCACTACCACAAGTCCACAACCAATTCAGCTACAGCCGTAACATGCTTCACTAATACAGAGTAATTCTTCCTAGGGGTGGTTCGGTACGGTATACCGAATATTTTATCGCATACCTTTACCATACCGTAATCTTTCGGTATGCAAAAATACATACCGTTACCATACCGAAATTTCGGTATACCTTGTTTCGGTATACCAAAATTTCGGTATGATAAGGTACGGTTACGGTAAATTATCATGATTTAATATAACAAATTATTATATGTCAAATGAAATAAATAAAATCAGTGTTAATAGTGATATACTAAAAGAAATTAATTACAAAATATCAATGAGATACCCTATTTGTGTTCTATTTAACTTTGAACAAAAAATATTATAAATATGTATAGATATTTTAACACATGATATATGAAGATAACAACACATTCAGCTAAAATAATTTAAACAACATAAATATATTTAAAATAACATCGATCTCCAATAAAAAGTATAAATAATTCAAGAAACATGGATATAAAGTGATTTATCCTTGAATTAGTGTTGTGTTTCTAGTTATTTTTATAAGTTTAAGAAAAATATTGCCTTGGAATTACGGTATGACGGTATACCGGTATACCGTTTATTTCCAATATATATACCGATACCATACCGAAGTAATTCGGTACAGTACCATACCGTACCAAAAGTGTCGGTATACCTAACATTTCGGTAAATTCGGTATTTTTCGATATGGTAAGTCCGGTATACCGAAGTTTCGGTATTTTCCCCCACCCCTTATTTCTTCCAGCTAATTTAAGTGGCCAGTTTCATCACTTCATGAGACTCGGGGAGTCGGGGATACTCCGTAATCCGTATGTTGCATTTTTCTGCTCCAGCAATTTCAATTTCATCATTATAGGCTTTTTGGACATTCCAAGATGACGAACTAAAGCAGTGTTTGCTAAAGCTTATTTTAAGCACTTTTGAGCTTTTAGATTAAAAAAAGCTGTAAAAGGTGTTTGGTAATGACAACTTCTAATTAAAAAAAGCATTTTTAAGTTAAAAAGTAGAAGCTGGGTGTAGGCTGCTTTTAATAGCTTCTAGGCTCTTTTGTAAATATCAACAACTTTTGAGGGTAATCTTTAACCTAATTTACCTAGCCTTGTCCAACTCTACCCCTCTCTCATCCGTTTAATTCCCAACCTACTTCTCCGTCGTCTTCCTCGCTCCAAATCTTGCAGCCACAGACAAGTTCTTTACTCTTGTCTCAAGTATTGCAGCGGCCATGCAATCTTCACAGGCAAATCCAATTTGTTGATGAAATTTGGCAAACACAACCCCGTCCCCATGGTCACACCTCTTTTACACACACACACAAAGATGTGGTACATCTTGAAAGCTCCAATACGTCTTCATATATACGAAGTATATATAAAGGACAAATGGCTTAAGTAATTTAATTAGGATTAATGCTCCAGTACATCTTGAAAGTAAATTAAGAGGGACTAAAGCAAAAGAGACGACACATACATACACGAAACAAAAATTGTCATTGTTGACCATCGATAGGCATACATATATGTGACCTGCAACATTAATCGATGTGTCTGAACAATGGGAGATTCAAAATCGGAAGATGTATGCAGACTCTTGAGGCTTGCTAATATATGCACCATATGATTTATATGTGGTTGAGGGCATTTTTGTATTTTCATCCAAATGTTATATCACAATCACTTTTTTATCAAACACTCCAACTTATATCTTTTAATTAAAATCACTTCTCTTTACAAACACTACCCACTTTTACTACAAATCACTTTTCCTGTAATCACTTAAATAAATCACTTTTAAAAAGCACAAGTAAACACAAACACTCCCTAAATGGCCTTCGCCACCTTGTCAGTCCGTTCCAAAAATGAACCCCAAAGTACATCACTTTAAAAACCTGGTTATTCGGGGTCTCCAGTTCAATTTGGAGGTGTCATATACAGTTGAGATTTTACAAAAATAAAGAACTATTCCTGTTTAAAATAAAGTGTAGAAGGTATATTTGCAGGTTATTATAAAAATACACACTTGCAAGCCACATTTTGCACGTAATAATATCTTGAACGCAAACTAGTGGAAGCTAGTTGTCAGTTTCCTTGACGCTCCCTTGTTACCCAGGTGACATTCCTTCAAAACCAACCATGCCTAACCCAGGTCAAGGCCCTTGGAAGAATAATGTTTCAAGAAATATCAAAATTGTCTGCCATAAACATATACAGTCAAAATTCTTAGCACACGTGCAAAAAAAGTATGAAGAAAAACAAACAATTATACAAATGTGATTCGTTATTACCAATCATGGCTGTCGTATATGGATATTTACAACTGCTGGCTGAAAAAACATGGCATGTTGAATTGAAACTGCAAGGGGGAATATTGGATGGAAGAGAAATGAAGATATCTTCTTTGTCCTCACATCACCATTGCCAGATTCAGGCCCTAATAATGAAGGCAAGTCATTGTACATTACAATAAGCGTTCATAAGTTAACACTGAAAATTAATTTTAGGCTTAATACCATATACTCATATAGAACATAAAGAATGGAAATGAGCACGATACTCCATAGTTGGGTCGGAGAAAATCAAGAACACTTGCAAAGAAAGTAGTTTGCACCTGCTTTAATTTTGAATTTGAGAATATTAGCCTGCCTCCTTGAAATGAATTTGATGGGATGGTCAATGGATTGTCTATGTCGATCAGCTGCAGAGATAAGCTGCACCAGGAAGCAAGAGATCAATAACAAAATTTAGGCCTAATAGCATATAGACCATAGAGCACGGAAATGAGCACCCAAGACCCTAAATATGTATGGTATGATATGGGGAGCATAGAAGAACTAGGAAGTAAAGGGAAGTGCAATGGGATCTTAAGATGTGGTATGGCCTATTTAGCGAATAGGATGGAAACAGCTATCAACTTGTTATGGTCCACCAAATATTTTTCAGGAATGTGAAAGGATTAGTTATAAAAAATACTGTTTTGCAATTCCATAAGCTTTTTGAAGTAGACACACTATTGTGGACCCATCTATTTTAGGGTCAGTTTGGGAGTTGGGTTGGGGGTAACTTGGAGGGCCAAGTAATATCTTGATATAGTTTTAAAAGATTTGTAAGAGTAGCAGAATCTGTGATAACACAACATTTCAATAACCCTTTATTCGTTTCAGAAAGGTTCTATTTTATCAAGATATATACTAAACCCTCGAAAGCGTTTCCATCCAAAACCTACCAAAACCCTTAATCCAAACATGTCCTTACTGTCAGAAACACATCATTAATGCAGAACTCAAACTTAGCCCGTAAAAAATATAATCATACCTTTTCATCATATCTAAAGAGAGATTGATCAAAGTAGGGTGATGGACTCTGAGATTGACAACTGAAAGGTATAGTTGCCAGCACTTTCTTGACAAACTGCAATTTGAAATTCATGATGTGAATACCTTAGTGGAGAAAATAGAATGACAGCATTTTAGCTGAACTTTTAGTTTTGAAGATATTTACCTGAGAAAAGCTACTGGCTTTATTTTTTATTCCCCTCAGTTGCTCAAGAGCATGTACATTATTTGAATGAGTAGATATGAAGTTCATATGCAATGAACTTCTAGATGATGCGTGAAAGTGGTCACAGAAGAGCTCAAACAATAAATACAGCTCGTCAGCTGAATTCTGTGAAAATCATGAATCATTTCAATCAAATTTGGAAGAATACTCAGTGCCTGTTTCATGGGCTTCTAAACTGGTCACCAGCAAACTGTTTTAACAAAACACCCTTTTTCGACTACATTGGTTGGATATGCTGATAAGGAAAATAATGCAGAAGCTAAGTTAATGCTTTCCCGAAATAAAAGTAAAGAGTAAAGACAATGTTACCCTTCACTTTTATGTTTTACTTCCTTCAGTTTATGTAAAAAAAGATACAATTCAGTCATTTCAGCAAATGAAGTAAGTCGCCAAACTAGACTTAGATTGGAATATTAACACACACACAATTAAGGTACCTGATAAAATGCAACTATTTCAGTAGTCTCCATGTTATAAACAGCAAAAAATGAAGGATGGTTATCGACATTTCTTGACATCTGCAGCACAAATTTTCAAACATTTATGCGTTGAAGAAAATTCCATCATGGAGGTAAACAGTAAACACTCCGGAAACTAAACATGATATGCAAATATTCAGACATGCAAAGCATGGTGTCAACTCCTATCTTTAGCTAAGCATGGACCTTCTGTTAATATTAAAAACAAAAGGCCCAATCCCCAGGTCATTTTATTCGAAGGGAAATACATCTGCCTAAAAGAAAGGAATCATGGAATGCCTGGAGACAAATGTGAAAAAAATAAGTGTGGCATGAAAAGAGGAAAGTATATCTCACCCCACCATCGACACTGCCAAACTTTATTAATAAATGATATCTGTCCAAAAACTGCACCTGCATACCAAAATTGCAAAAAGGATGTTAACAACAAATTGGAATGGATTAGTTAGGGGTGCACACCAATAGGCATTGAGTAAAAGTCAATGAAGAACTAAATGCATAGTAGATTCCAAGGAATACCTTCCAAATTATTAAATCAACATAATCTTGAAAATGGAGGTAGAACTTCTTCTTAAGGTTCAGCATTCTCTGATGTAGAAAGATGAAGTAGCCTCAGCAATATGAACCTCAGACGTTTATGTATAGCAAATCGTAAAATCACGTATTCGCATTATATGTATTATAAGAAATGAAAAAAAAAAACTCACTTGTTCAACATCATGTCATCTGAGCATGTTATGAATTATGATATCATGTTACGTTGACTTAGTTTTAGTTTTATCATTAAATAGTTGAAAGAACCAAAATGATTCATAAAATGATAACTCTCTAAAGTGAATGCTTTGATTTCCTTTATCAAACTAAAGTTCATAAAATTCAGAGTTCACCATATCGCACTATCTCCAAAAAGTAACTTAGTAAACATGTTAAAATCTGGAAAAGATTCTTAGTAACTTAGTAAACATGTTAAAATCTGTTTTAAAAAATGGCGCACATGGCGATGGTGCCAAAATGGCGCGGGGGCTTTATGTGTAGAATCATTGCCAGGAGGGCTTTTTGTGGCGAGGGGGCTTTGTATCGCCATGTGGCACGCGCCCTATTGCGCCATTGACAACTATGAATATATAATTACAAACATAAACAAGAACTGCATTCCCACAGTACACCAAACATCAACACATAAAATGAACCCACTAAATAACTCAATCAATGCTCCATTCCCAGAGTACACTTAAAACTTGATAGATGAATTATCCAATTGATAGTAATTGCTCAATATAGGACCAAAACATACACAAAGTTCAAATAAAGGACGAAGTATGTTTTATTCCTATTTAGGGAATTTTCTCTTAAATAAATACAGTAGATTGATCAATGTGTTCCAGTATCACAAGGACTTACAAACCAGCCGGCCTGACGGGAACCGCCGTCCGGCCGAGGGCATTTCGGGACCTTCCAGGTGGAATTTTTTGATGAAATTTTTTTAGCGTGTGCTTCATCTAGTCTAGTTTACCCATACCAAATTTCAGCTAAAAATTCAATCGGGAAGACAGTCAAATAAATTATTTAAGAACACTGCACAGTTCATATATAAAAACAGCGCAGTATTTTTCAAAAAAAATATTTGACTGCCTTTCTGATTGAATTTTTATCTCAAATTTGGTATGGGTAAACTAGACTTGATGAAGAACATGCTCAATAAATTTCATCAAAAAATTCCACCGGGAAGGTCCTGAAATGCCCTCGGCCGGACGGTGGTTCCCGTCAGGGCGGCTGGACATGAAAGATTGTCTATCTTAAAGATCTTATATCATGTCCAAAGATCATGCGTGGAAATTAAATACAATAGATTATTAGATAGTTCAATGTATTCCAAAGTGACCAGGATTTTTAATCTAGTTTTCACATTCATACAGTACAACACTATAAAAGAGTGAAAATATCCAAATGCCATGTGTGTAACCTGGATAAAGCATGACCATAACTTACCGTGGCTTGATCAGATTCTTCATTCCAAATCCCTCGAAATATAAAGGAGAGCAACCTTTGTTTAAGGACACCAAGGAAAGAAGTTTCTTGAATAAGCTCGCTATGATTAGGAGCTCCACCACTGTGGTTAACAATAACCTGGTACAATTTTAGGGATTATAGTGCAATGAAAACCTAGGTGTTCCAACCTGACCCAAGAGATCAAAGAATCTAGACGAATCTAGCAGACAGGAGAAGAGTTAAGATGCCATAGGTTGCAAGATCTTACCGTTCAAAAATACTCAACAGGTAAGGTTAGTAACTTTTAGATGGTAGAAGAGTCGACTTTTTAAAATTTCAGGCGCGAGATCCAAAATGGACCTAATGCACCAGAACTCCATTGAGCCCATCCAAGTAGTTAGTGGGATGTAGAATTGAGCACCTAGCTTGCAAATGTTTAAATAACAAAATTTAAATGCTAAAAGAGAAGGGGAAATACTAAAGGTTATCAAAAAAACACGTTCCATTGTGAATTACTATGCCTCTTAGGGAAAATAATGAAACATGTAATGTTGGTGTGTGCGGAATTGGGGAGGGTCAGATCCCAGAAGAAGAAACTTATGGTGTCAGCAGAGAGAGGGAGATGCAAATTCTATCAAAAGGAAAGATCGATTGGGTGCTGTCCTTCAAATTCTCCGAGATTTAAATAACTTTCCATACTTTCACCATTATGCATCTGTGTCGTGATATTTTTTACAGAATGGAAACGTATAATGGTGATGAATTTGGAATTCCTTCTCTAAATTTTGTGACAGGAAGGAGATATGGCGTAAAACACTTTTGTGTTTTTCAGCATGAACTTATAGCGTGAAGCCATTAACTAATTTTTAGACTAATGGACACTGAAGTTCATGCCACTGACCTAAACCTAGTTGGATTAAGGAGAAGTAGCAGTGATGGTGATGACGGATTTTGTGTGAGCATATCCAGCATTTCCTAGATGTCGTTCATGTACGCCTAGGACAGACTGCTCCTCTTCTTCCTTCAATGTCTTCAAACTATTTGTTGGATTTAGCAAGGAAAATGCATATCATTTTATGGTTCTAATGGTATGCCTGCTGTTACAGTAAATATCAAGGAAAATGACTAGAAAGGTCACGTTGAGACTTGGGAGTCTTTTTACCTGGGAAGAATTGATAAATAGTTCATCATCTTCATGGCAAAATTCTCCAATACATCTAACATCTACAAGGTCTCCAGAATCCCTTATCTGAAGAATGTGTATCCTTTGGTATCGAAGGGACAATATAGCTAACATGTTATCATACAGGTAAACACCAATATTATGTGCCAGATTGATGTAATCATTGGAGAAAACTCTCTCCTCAAGTATAGCTCCATTGTCCAATCTAATGAATGAGACCAAGGTATGAGATAAACTAAAATGAACCAGAAACCAAGTAATAATCAATACAGACCGTGGGGCTGGGTGAGAATTGTGCACCTCAAAAGGTAAAAAGTAATTTTTTCAATGAAAGGGATCCCATTGACTGCTCCACGGACAGCAGGTGCATCCTGAACTTGTGCAGTTGCAGTTGAAGTCGCAAACAGGCCAAATTGGTTATTCTCTACGTAGAGGAAAAAATCTTTGCATATAACCTCTCCACTAGAAGCAAGCGTAACACTATATAGCTGGGTGAAGAAGCTCTCAAACTTTTTGGCTTTAGGTGGAAGCTCGTCACCATCACTGTCTACTTCATTGCATGAAAACGACAGCCATGTTGGCCTATAAACGATCAGATCTTGAAGATCTCGGCTGAAGCCGATGAGATACAGACCGTCTTCAGTGAACTTGCGGAAAGAGTGGTCGGGGCACTCAACATCATATACTGTATAACTTGGAACTATGTTCTCGTAAAATCGCCTGGCACGATGAATCTGCAAGTATCAAATTATTATTTTTTCAGCCTGGAGAAATTGAACGGAACTCGCATGTGTTGATTTTTCAAGTGAGTTTGATCATAAAAACAACTTCGCCAACTAGGAGCAGAAGACGGGAAACTTACGCTCGTTCCTGGAGCAGGAGTGGAAATCTGGCGCTCAAAAATCCTGGAAGTGACATTACTGCTTCTAAACATCCGTTCTGGTAGTAGTGATCCGCCCCTGCCTTACGGAAGGGCAACTGCTCCTAATGCCTCGGGAGCTGGAAAATGCAGGAATTTGCGGGACATTCCCCAAATTGAGCTAGCTTTAAGCAAACTTTAGTTAAATTAGGATGACAAATCGGCAAGTTACAGGAAGTGAATTAGCAGGAGTTTCATATTTGAGAGACCGTGTTCTGGAATTTTTCTCAACACATTCAGCTTGGAACAATGAGATGAAGAAGCAACAACTTCAAAGATGAATTCGGCGGAAGAAAATGGAAGAAGAATCGAAGAAGCTACTCCGGATAAAATAGTGGTTCAGAAGCTTTGGTGATGTGCAACAGCGAGGGGCTCAAAAGTCAAGGCTCCATGAATGCATGTCGCCAAGTAAAAACTTGTTAACAAAAACATTAGAAAGTTTATGATAATAAAAATACCTCCAATCTACTTTAGTACTAATAAAGTAGAGTCATCTCAATTGAAATTGATTTCTACTTAAATTGCAATTGAGTACAATTATTAGAATTGATAATTTTTAGATTTTGCCCATAATTGTTTATAATTTAGATTGAAGTGAGGGACATATTCAAATAATAGATTGTTAACAAATGGCTTAGCTGATTTTTAGATAAACGGTTTACCTATGAGATAAACATTGGAAATACCTTTATTGATTTTTTTAAGAGATAAACATGGAACACACACTTAATTATCATATTAAATTATTAATGTTGCATATATAAAAACGTACTGCTTATACAAACTTTTGAGTGTCATTTAAGTATTTTTTTACATTTGATCAATTAAATGAATTATTTGTTTTAGTTATTAGTATTAATTATTTATATAAACTTTTCGATTTTAAATTTGATTTTTACTTGGATTGTAATCTGTCGCAGACCAGACCAGGTCAGACCATACCAGATCAAATCAGACCAAACTTGAATAGTTATAAGAATACAGAGAAATCAGACCAGACCATTTCAGATCTGACCAGACTAGACCAGCAAATTACAGTCCAAGTAAAAACATCCTAAAGTTTCGGTATATTACCATTTTTAAGCAATCAATGTTTGATAAATTGCCACTTCACAATATTTGTACTATTTCTAATATAATCCATCACAATATTTGATCTTTTGCTTCGTTGACCGTTTGTCTATCTCACGAAAGAAAAAGAAATTAGCCGCTTGGTTTAATTTTACAGTAACCTTTTTCTCCATATTACTCCGTATGAATTTTAGATATTGCTTCATTTAAAGCCAGAACTAATTGTTCATCTTCTTCCTCCCTTTTTAATATTTTATTAGAGAAATCAATCGTGTATAGTATTTTAATATTCTACCACCATCTTTACATAGATTTTAATATTATCAAAGGATTATATAGTATACTTCTTTTTATAAAATATTAGAAAAGGAAAATTAATAATTAGTCTTATTTAAAGCCCTCAGGTTTCTCATGAAAAAATAAATGATAATTATATTAAATATGGATTATAAACTAAATAACCACTAATATATAATGTTAAGTGATAGAGTTGATAAAAGTTAATTGGAAAAGTTAGATTTGTTAGTAACAAAACTAAGGAAAATCAAAGTAGTATATAGTTTACCTCTCATTATAAAAAGTATTAGAAAAAGAAAAATGAATAATTACGCTGATTTAAACCCCTCAAATTTATCATGATTCCTACTTGAGCCTCTGCTACCCAATGTTTAGCGTAAATTATTTAAGGGAAATTACCCTAATTGAGACAAATTAAAAAACGTTTTTCAATTCCAAAATAGGACTATCATGTTTTTATTCCCAAAATAGGACTGATTACGGCTATGTTACAGCAATACCTTACTTTAAACATGATATTATTTTCCAAACTTGACAGCAATTACTCCTATTTTGGGAATAAAAATATGTTAGTCCTATTTTGAAAATTTTAAATTTTGTTACTCCTATTTCGAGAATTTTCACATTATTTAATAAACGCATTAAATATATATACTGTAATGTTTGAGTAACAATTTGACATCCAAAAATGATATTGAGAAACCCCAAACCATCCTCCTTTGATAGTAAGGAATAAATTATGTATAAGTGTTTGATATTATGATAAGTTTTAAGCTCATAAATAAGCGTTTGATATATCACTGTAAGTTATAAATAAGTATCCAAAGCTCATAAGTTTAATTTGGAGAAAAGATTTTAAGAAATATTGTCATAAAAAAAGACTAGAAAATATGTTACAACGTACTCTGATCTTAAATTCTCGCAAATACATTTGGAGTATGAAAATTCTACATTGATCGAATTTTGAAGCTACAGGACCAAAAATACAATTGTTATTGTTGGTCCCTGTTTTTCTAGACTGAAATATAATATGAAGGTTGGAGTTTCCCATTGATGAAGAAGATTTTTACATAAAGATGAAGAAGATGAACTTAGGTAAAACCTCTCCAGAGCAATAAATCCTACGACTATAATATTCTATGTGAGTGAGTGGAAAACTTACCTATCCATTCTCTAGGGCCATATTTACAGGCTCCTAGAAATGGTAGGTTTACAATCATATAGGTTTTTCTAATTAGTAAGTCCAGTAATCGCTACTATTAAAGAATGTAGCACATAATTATAGACTTAGCTATATACAATGTTCAAACACATATTTAATTGGTTATCCACAATCATGTACATCATAAATTTCAATTGAGAATGGGACCATGAAGCAACTCTATCTTTACAACATTATATTTCTTTATTATCTAATTATTAGTATAATATAGTTCAAAAAGGTAGATTTCAACTTCAATATGGTTAGTAACAACAAACAATTGAGCGGGAGACTTTTCTTTCTCATATGTAGCGTTGTTTGGTACTCTGTGTAAGATATGTGAACTAATAAATGTGCGGGAGAATTTTCTCTCTCATACGGAGTGTTTTTATATAGGTATAAGATAAGATGAGATAAAAGAAGATAAATGCAATAATAATTGAGCGGCGGGATAATTTTCTCTGTCATACGTAGTGTTTTTCAGTATACTATATAAGCGGACTAATAAAACTGTATTTTTTAAATGATGTAAAATTGTAGGAGAAAAACTATTTTATATCTAATTGGAACAATTAAGCATGCGTGAGTTCTTTGCATATAAGCTTCAATCAAGGGACTGCGAGACTGTGAGTACAATACAATATTTAAATCAAGGATACTTCTTTAGCAGTTCATTGTTGATGCTTATACAATGATTGAACCGGAAAGACTCTCATTTCTAAGAAACAATCAGGTGAAACTGAGATATGATATATACAAAGGTCCGGTAGATGTAGTTGTAAGTGGAGAAACAAACCCACATGCCCAAGTCAAAAGAATAATACTACCATCTTCGTTTACCGGTGAAGCAAGGTACATGATTCAAAACCATGCATCAGGATGCACGTGGTAGTCATTGTTCGCAAGTGTGGTAACCCAAACATTTTTATAACTTTCACGTCTAACCCAAACTGGCCACAAGTAGATAAGTGTCTTCAGGATGGAAACTATAAATCTAAAGACAATCCCGATATCATTGCGAGAATCATTAACATCAAGTTCAAACGTCTCATAGAAGAACTCAAATATAGAAAACTATTTGGAGAACCTCAAGTGCTTAAGTTCTCTCCAATGATTAAGATCAAGCTCAAACGTCTTGGTTTTAAATAAATGTAAATATAATCACATATAAATTTACTTCATTGGTTATGCAGTTATTTACACTATGTGCCCACATCATCCTTTTTATACGCTCTGCATACATGTTGAGAGGCGTTGATGACATTCATAAGGTCATCTCAGCTGAACTCCAGATCCTCTCCAAGATGCAGAGTTGCATGACGCAATAAAAAGTTCAATGATACACGGTCCTTGCAGAGATTTCAACAAAGATCACCTTGGATGATATATGGTGTGTTCTAAACATTACCCAAGGTGTTTCAGGCCCACAACCTCCACTGATGAAGATGGATATCCAGAGTATTACAGAAGGAACACTGCATAACGGTAAACAGAGGTGTAAATCCTGAATGAGTTTCTAATCAAGCCGGAAGATAACTACCTATCAGCTATCGTTAATAGCATTTATTGTAACCAGCAAGAACGCCCCAGCAATCCAACTTACTTGATGGAAAGAGCGATACTTGAACTTTTTTACGTGGTTCTCCAAATAAATGACTACATGCTATCTTTGATCCCCGGTGATCAAATCATGTAACTCATCTCAGATAGCATCATTAGTTCACATATCGGTTTGTGTCGTGAGAGTGACGTGTATACACTAGAATTTCTTGATAGTATCTCAATCTCGAGGTTGTCTGGTCACGAATTGCATCTAAAGATTGGTGCTCCCATTATGCTCATGAGAAATATAGACCAGCCAGCAGGATTTTGTAATGGAACCAGGTTGATCATTCTCACCAAGCTCAGAAAAATGTGCTAGAGGCAAAGATCATCACTGGAAGAAATATGAGGGCCACGTACTGTTCACATTCCCAGATTGTACGTCGTTATCTCCATCTGATGTAACATTGCCTTTTAATTTTCAGATGAAGCAATTCTCAGTTATGGTATGCTTTGCAATGAGCATCAACAAGAGCCAATCTCAGTAAATATGCATGTCAGGCTATATCTTGGGAAAAAATGTGTTCACACTCGGTCAATTATATGCTGCCATATCAACAGTCAAGAGCAAAGAAGGATTGAAGATTTGGATTCGATCTAAAGATCAGGGATTTTCCTCTAATGTCATAAATATTATCTATATAAAGGTTATCCAGAATTTAGAAGCATAGTCTTTCAAATTTATAATGTCTTACGGATCCCAACATCTTTATTCTTATATATTATATAATATTATTTTGAATTAATACGTATTTCAATGCTTTTATCAATGTGATTTAAAAAATTCATACGAAATATATATTTCACATATGCACAAAATTATAAACTAAATATTTCATATGGTAGTTGCACCCGGGGCAACGCTCGGGTACAAAACTGGAGTAAAAAATTTAAACATTTCAAAATACGACTACATTGTTTTTATTCCCAAAATATGAGTAATTGTTGTCAAGTTTGGAAAATAGTGTCATGTTTAAAGTATGTATTGCCGAAACATATCAGTAGTTAGTCCTATTTTGGGAATACAAACATGATAATTCTATTTCGGAGTTTTTTTGTCTCATTTAGGGTAATTTCCCTTAAATAATTTACGCTAAACAGAGGCTCAAGTAGGAATCATGAGAAATTTGAGGGGTTTAAATAAGCGTAATTCTTCATTTTTCTTTTCTAATATTTTTTATAATGAGAGATATACTATATACTACTTTGATTGTCCTTAGTTCTCTTACTAACAAATCTAACTTTTCCAATTAACTTTTATCAACTCTATCACTTAACATTATAATAGTGGTTATTTAGTTTATAATCCATATTTACGATAATTATCATTTTATTTTTTCTAGAATTTAGAAGCATAGTCTTTATTCATCTTTATTCTTATATATTATATAATTTTATTTTGAATTAATACGTATTGCAATGCTTTTATCAATGTGATTTAAAAAATTCATACAAAAGATATATTTCACATATGCACAAAATTATAAACTAAATATTTCATATGGAAGTTGCACCCGGGGCAACGCCCGGGTACAAAACTAGTTTTGAAAGATTGCGAAGCAAACGTCTCAAATTTGTGCATCTAATAAAAATATTGTTATCAACTTTATATAAAAGTTATGTTAGATAAAAGTTATATGATTTTTCTTTCACAATTGTAAATTGAGTTAATTACCCTAGGTGTGACTAAAACTCCATTACTTTCTCAATCTATGACCTAATGAGTTTTTTTCTCAAAATAAAACTAAAATTCGTCATATTTAATTAAAATATTAATAAGTAATGAAATAAATAAATTATGTGGACTAATATGCCCTTTTGTTATTATTATAAAACCCTAGTACCCTATTCCTTATTTCCATCCCTAATCGTAGCCTACCCGTCGCCCACCTACGTCCAAATTGTGTACCAATGTCCAGCCTCGCCGCCGCTTGCAATCCAAACGCCTGCCATCGCCGCCCAGCTGTCCGCCACCACCTTTCACACTGGAGATCTAGAATCGTCCGGCCAGAGCAACTTCGGCAGTGCGAAACAGAGGTTCCCGAATAGATGATTGGTAGTGAAATCCGAATGAAGGGATCCAGGACTTATGACGGAGAGATGGACGCCGCTTCTTTGTTGTTAGGGTCGATGCCTGACACACGGGCAAAGTAATTTTGCGAACATGGACTGGAGTTCCACGGTCTTCATTAATTTTGGCTTGGAGCTTGTGAGTAATTTTGCGAATAAATAATGTGGGAGGACTTGTACTGATAGTAATTTTTTTCAATTCAAAATTATTAATTGATTTGATGTTTGCAAAGTATGTGTTGAAAACGTTTTTGCGAACACAGTATTTTTTTGTTTAAAACTTAAAACACGTAATACCTGGATTTTCCTTCTTCCTCTTTTTGAATTTATTGAATTTAGGGTTTTCTAATATGGACAATGCACATGTGCCATCCAGCAACACGAAGGCACTCCAACTGACCTTCGTTAATGCCCATTCACCCCCCTCATTCTTTTTTTTTTTTTTTTTTTTTTTTAAGATTTGGTTTTATATTAAATTTAGGGTTTGTGCGCATTAAATACGAGCATTGAACACCATCACTGAACATTTCAATAAGTGTGGAGTATTGACAGTAAATATACATGGTAATAGACATGTTGTACATGGCAGTGAACGAATGCATTAACAAATTTTGTTGTACAGTGATTATGACCAGTATTGCAGTAACACAAAGCAGTGATATCATCATCAAATGCAATATAATTAATTAAACGTAAAATAATAAAATTATTAAATTTAAAAAAAATCCTCAATTGAATAAGAAGACAATTAAATTTAGGGGAAGTGCAATGATTATTACCGGATGTGCAGTAAAGTCATGCATTAATTTTGTGCATTAACGGCAATATAAAGTGTAGTAATTTTAATTGGACGAAATTAGTGCAAAATGCGCATATTTTAAATAAGGGTATTTTTGTCATTCAACATTTAAATATAATCGAATTTTCTATTTGTTTTTGGATTTTTGGTCATACAAAGGTATAAAAACTAATTAAGTCATAGATTGAGAAACTCATTGAGTTTTAGTCATACCCTAGTAAATTTCCCTTGTAAATTTGTGATGTAAAATAAATAATTTAAATGTATTTAACATTTATGAAAATGCAATTAACACTCAAACTTTTAGCTTCTATTATGGAATAACTAGTATTTCATTAGTTTATATATTGTTAGTTACAACACATGTATAATTGCAAATATTTTAAATTGTGTACTTTTCAACATAAATTGTGTTCACTTGACACCTTCTCAAAGTGAGGGCTAACATATATTCAATTAAGCAAAAAAGGTGTAAAATCATTACCAATGTTATATTTGATCGTAGACTCATTTCCGCTATGAATTTAATGTATAAACAAATATAAGATCATTATGAGTGTTATATTTGATCATAGGCTCATTTACACTATGAATTTAATGTATAAACAAATATTCATGAATTGATTACATATTTTTATAACATTCATAATGTTATTTACAATGTGGTATGTCACATTTATACCAAACTAAAGTTGTTTAAATCAATAGACACACAATAGTTAGCTAAACATTGTATATAACGTAGTTTCACCACTTAACGACATTTGGGCCCTGTTTGGTTAGAGTGTTTCGAAGGAGAGGGGATGGAAGTGAGTGATTTGTGTGTTTGGTTGAAGGAAATAGGGGGGAAGGAAAGGAAAGTGGAAGACTTCTAAAATACTTCACTTCCTCCCATTATCAACCCCCAAATCGGGGTATTTCGGAGGAAACAGTTTGATAACCACAACCTATTCATCTCCTACGTGAATGGACAAAACGTTATAATATAAAAAAAGGTAAAACATAAAAAAATTTAAAAATAAAAAATTAAAAATTAAAAAATAAATAAATAAAAAATCAAAAATCAAAATTTAAAAATAAAAAATTAAAAAAATTGAAATTTGAAAATTTTAAAATTTAAAAAATTTAAAAATTCAAAATCAAAAATTCAAAAACCAAAAATTCTAAAATAAAAAAAAAATCTAAAATTAAAAATTTAAAACGTAAAAAATAAAAAATAAAAAGAAAAAAATATTATGACTTATGAGCTTAGGAGTAATATTCACAATAGTTAAAGATGTATCTATTTTTTTAAGTAAGCTATCAAATAAAGGTAAATTGGGAAAATATTTTCATTAAACCTTTCCTCCTATTTCCTTCAACCAAATACAATTTTTTATCAAAATTCTTCCTTCCCCTTACCTTTCCTTCCCTCCTTGACTCTCCCCTTCCCTCCCCTCCTTTGAATCAAATAAGGCCTTACATAAAACATAACCTCAATTACATTAAACACTTTATACGCTCAATTATTCAAAACGTACCATCATTCACACGACATTTTAGTGTAAAATTGGAATTCAAGGCATTCGAGTTGGAGAAAGACACTAAACTGAATGACTAGTATTTCACCTATATCATGCACGGTAATTCTTTTTAGTTATGAATAATTGGTAGTGTATTAAAAGAAAATTTATTTGACATAACATCCTGAAGGTCTAAAAGTGGTTTCTTTTAGATACAAGACCATGAGTGGGTGATAGTATAAAATCTTTGTTTGGAATCAAGCATTGCTGCCTGGACTATAAAATGGGAGAATATTGTCAGCCAGTCCTAGGGGGTCAAAACTTGAATGTGGCTTCCCTTTCAACTGAGGATGGGTGTTTCGAGCATTCCTCAAAGCAATCAACTAGTGAGCGAGGGATGCGTGTGGTGGATATAGGCATGTGAAAAAGGTAATTTGCGGCATAACTATGTAGATAGATGCTCATTAGGTAAATTGGGCATCAAATGAAGCTGAGACAATGGTAGTTCACACAACAACTAGTTGAGCAGTTAAACAAGAACAGATTAGGGTGATTATAGAGACTGATGTGGATCGAGCTCGCTAGTTCGGGGGTGCAAATGGATTCCGATGATCAAGTTACTCAAATTACTCAACCATGTGAGACGATCTATGAATCAGGTTACTCATAATCACGATAAGGCCATCTTTGCCATATTAGGGAATTTTAACTTCCAATCAAATGTATTCCTTCCATCTTTTAATATTTAGTTAAATTTGACTAGCATGAGAAATAATAAAATGGAAAAATATGTAATTAATATTTGCATACGGAAGAGAGAAATAATAAAATTCAAAAAAGAAAGAACGAACTTAGTTAGAATGAACGGGGAGTATATTGTTAATTACTGATTTGCTAAACTTGTACTCACTATGTGATGTTTGATTTTTAAAAATAGGGATATGGCTCAAATTTGACATATGGTTTCATTAGAATCTTATATTGGACACTAAGGTTTTAAATAGATCAAATTGAACACTATGGTTACATATGTATCTCATATTGGACACTAAAATTTCATAATTCATAGTTTTTGGACACTCACTTATGAATTTGTGATTATGTTCTTTCTTTAATAAAAACCGTTAGTCTCATATTTCTTTTCCTTTTTGGTGAAAATAAAATAATTTAATTACCTATATATTTTGGAATATTTAATTTGAAGTTTTAGAATATATAATTTGATTTTAATTAATAACCTTTTTATATTTAACAATTTAAAAATATATTTAGGACTTTTCGTTCATATGATTTTAATGGAATTTCAAGCAATATCGATTTGTTAAATTGATTTAACAATATTAAAGAATTCAAATACTCCGTACATTATAATAATTTTGTTAGTTGGAAAATCTAATTATATATTCTAAATCTAAATAAATGAATTAAGTTATTTTACTTTTTTAGGTACATAAAACAAAGGGGAAAAGGAATTTTATAGTTTTCAAAGGTGAAAATCTTTGGTGGATGTCCAAAAATGATCATTAAAACGTTAAATTTGATTTATTTGAAATATAGTGTCAAATATAAGATACAAAAGATATCATATTATCCAATTTGATGTATCTGAAAGACGGCTGAAAGCTTAATATTCAATATGAGATCTCCATATAACTCTTTTAGTGTGTAATTTGTCATTTATCTGTTTAAAAAATGAACCAGTAGCACCATTAAACACAAAATTTTCTTCGAAAAAGAACCCATCAGAAATTGGAACGATACCGCAAGATGATCCGGGTTCTGAGCCAGCAAACTCACCCCCTCATGGCGTCACGGTCCCTTCCCTCCCTCTAGTCGCCATTTCTCAGTTGACGCATTGCATTGTGCGTGCGTATGCGTGTGATTTCACTCGACGTTGACACTGCTAAGTGCTTGAATCCACACCAGTGCGAAGAGAGCGAGTTTCCGGCGGGATTCCAGCCTGGAGTCATCCTCCAATGCCCGTTAGATTTGTCGGTAAAGGTTATATTAAAGGCGCTGAAGCGAGGAGAGGATGAAGAGCGGCGGAGGAGGAGGAGGCGGTCAACCTTTCTCCGTTCCGCCCGGGAAGAGGCGGTGGAATTTTCTGGTGATTGCTGTTCTATGTCTGGTGTTTCTTTCCATGCTTGTGCCTCTCATCTTTTTGCTCGGATTACACAATGGATTCCATTCTTCCGCCGGTACGATTTTTTCTTTTGCGTCTTCTATCCTTCAACTAGATCTGCAAGTTTTTATTAGTAAAATATGATTTATTTTTTAGCTCCATCCAAATCCATTTCCCCCGTAATGTATTTGTGATGATCTGAGGAAAGAGATGCAAGTCATACGACGTCAGTTTCATTTGCTTTAACATTTTCACCATAGCACGATGAAGCGCTTTTTAAACTTTAAAGGATCTTCACTATTGATGGCGAATTCTCGCTATAAAATTCAAAGGATCACATATCCATTTTTCGTAATATAAGAGAGAAAAAAAACTAAAAGGACAATCATATACTTCCAGCTTAGAATTTGTCTATAAAATATTCCTTGACGTACCTGCTGTGTGATTTGCAGGATATGTTCCTGAAAAACATAGTCCATTTACTGTAAGTAGTATTGGCACTTTTTATTGTATTACATTATTATATCCGTCCATTTTTTTCAATTGTCACTAGTTACTCGTACTTGTACTTTCTCATATATCCGGATTCCTTATACCAGAAAATGGTTGATGTTTATGGTCAACAAGAAGCTAATGTACCTAGAAACCAATCAGAGGTAAGTACATTTTGCAATGCATTCATAACAAGTTTATTTTTATTAAAAGATGATTTTGTAAATAACTAAATACATAGAATTGCACATCTTCTTATCTGTCTCATCAAAACTTGATCATTCCCACGAAAGGACTCCAATGCTTTTTATTTAATGGTCTTGTTTCATATTGTTGCAGGGAAAGCAATCTAGTCATATAGATGATGTTATAAGAAGATTGGAACCTACTTTTCCTAAGGTTTATTGCTCACTACATTTGTGCTTAATCTTTTGTTTCCTGAAACTATCTGTAGCTGATTTGTGCCGTAGTTCATTTGCTTATCTATAATCTTCATGCTGATAAAGTAGTAGTTTCCCCGGTTGGAAACTTATGGATTAAAACAATGGATGTTGAAAGTTTTTATTACAAAATTTACTTCTTAGAGTAAGATTAGGCATTATAACTAAGAGAGCGATAAAATAAAATAAGAGCAAACAATCAGAAAAGTGAATAGTGGCTCAATCCCCAAAAGTAAATTGTTTAAAACCTGTTTGTTAGCCAAAAGTAGACAGGTGAGAAGTATAATTGTAATTTGTGGTGTCAGGCCAAGCACTAAAGGGTGTACCAGCTGCTGGTAAAGAGAGGAAAGTCAGCAAACAAATTAGAGAGTGGGAGTAGAGAAAAACAAATCTAGATTGAGAAAGATCTATCGCTGCTTGTTTAGAAACAAGACTTTCCTCGTATAGGAATAAGGTTTTTTCTAGCGCGGGCCACTCTGCCCATGGGCACTTGATAATAATTAATTAATGAGTAATTTAATACTTCAAGACTTCTGATTTTCTTAACATTTCTTTGATGAATGTGACAATGGTCTTAGTGATAGTTGTATTGCTTCTTTAATTTGATTTAATTTTTTCATTGATATTTTATATATTTATAAAACATGAAAATGAAACACATTAGTTGTTCCTTATCACGTGCTCATATAGGAAAACCATTGGAATAGGAAAACCATGGGAATTATACCATATTGTGTTCCTTTGTTGGTTATTGTATAATGTATATAGAATAGTTATATGTTTACATCTAGTAAAATACTAAAAAATCTATTGTTATACCTAATGCTCACCTAGTGTTTGACCTCATTAAGATTTTGATCACTCATCATTTGGCCATTCTGTTAACGAAAGTGGAGCCGACACCAGAACTAAACTTTAGCTTTTAGGCATAATATTTGTTTCCCGCACATATCTTTCGCTTGTAACATGACACATATTTCCAGGATTTTCAGAAGAGCATTGTTAAGGAAGCTGAGAACAAGACAACTATTGGTAGGGTGAATGACTGTAATCTTCTTTCGGACTGTGTTGTTGTTGTTCTATGTATCTTTGCATATAACAATTTGTTATAATTTCTTCTATGCGGCTTCTCTGGTCTCCTGTTTCCTTGCATAGCAATATGGATTGGACTGTTCCTATTCTCCTTTCCCCTTTTCCCTTCTTTTTGTTTACTTTGTTTTTGTATTATTTGCAAACTGTTTTTTTTATTCACAGGTCCTCCATTGTCAGTTGATATGCCTAAAGAACAGCCAAAAGGAGGTGTATGTATTTCTTGAATAGCTGTTAGCTTCTTTTTCTAACTAAATATGAGTTTTTGGAATTGAACATTTTTTCTTGGTAAATTATGATCTCTTGTTTTCACGCAGAGCAACAAGTCCAGTGATGTCAAACCGAAGAATACTGAGGAGGGTATAAAGCTTTGTGAATTAAAATATGGAAGCTACTGCTTGTGGCGTCAAAAGAATAAGGAAAAAGTTAATGATTTTATCGTGAGAAAAATGAAGGACTTGCTATATGTGGCTCGAGCGTATTATCCCAGCATTGCAAAGCTTCCTGCTCAGGACAAGTTCTCACTTGAAATGAAGCAAAACATTCAGGACTTTGAGCGTGTTCTTAGCGAGACAACTGTTGATAAGGATCTTCCCTCCATGTATGTTTTCATTTCTGTTCTTCTCTATTATAAATCAGAACTTGTTCCTTATGTGTGTCTCACAATGAATCATGACATTCAGAACTTTGAGTGTCTTTAGTTCAACTGCTGTTAGTAATGATGGAGATTACGCTGTAGCACTCTATTTACTTTTGAGGATGAAGATGTTCTCGTATTTTCATTAAATTTCTCAAACTTATGTGCTTATATCAAACTTAGTGCTTAAAGTTCGCTAGGTTTAGCATATCTGGTTTGGAGAGGGGTAGGTTCATTTTGGTACACGATCGGTACTAAAATGAATTACATAACAATATCTCAAACTTATGTTTTGGTACTATGATAATTCAGAATTACAGATTTAATAACATTAAACAAAAACAGATTTCATAACATGATTTCATAACAATGAACGGAATCAAAAACATTAATATTCCAGAAACATTTGACTCAAAACTGAAAAACACAACCAGAAACATAATTAAAACAGAAAAATTCTCCAAAAGTCCAAACTCTAAAGTTCCAAACCCCAAAGCAGAAAAAAGTACATCACTCAATCTAACCGAGTTCTTTTTCCATTCCCGTTCTCCATGTCTTCATCATCTAGATTCTTCCAAACCATGGCTTATAGTCGTGAACTTGGGAAATACTTAATTCCAGATAAAATTTAATACTACTAGAGAGTAGAAGACATGCAATTGAACATTTTCCACTCAATTTATAGGAGTTGGAATGTACAATTGATGAGTTGGATCAGAAAACGAAGAGGCTGATTCGAAATCCGCACACCTGTAGAAACGTTCAAAAACAAAGACACTGTTAGAAACTTTTGAAATCCGTGCGCTGAAAGGAAACAAGTCATGGTTCCAAACGGGTTCGCTGGGAAAATCGCTTGGGGATCGAACTGAAAATCGATTTCGATAGAAATGAAAAACGATTGAGATCGAATCTAAAATTGGTTGGGATTGAGTAGACAAGCATATGTTATAGCGATCCAGTTAAAGAATGGATCGCTTTCGGACCGCGATTGGGTACGGAACGATTGGTTCACAGATCGTGGCCAGTTTAGCAATCTATGTGACTATGCTGTAGCCTTCATTTTACGTTTGAGAAGGATGTTGGTGTATATTATGTGTTGGTTTTGTTGGTTAGATGAAACCCAGGATGAAACCATACATTTGGCTCATCAGGTTTATGGTCTCTGAAATCCTTTCTTGGGGCTTGCCTGACTAAGTAGTGTTGACTTTCTCAACTTCTCTATCCTTTTATACCTTTATTTTCTTTGTGTGAAGAGGAGGGAGGGACCTTGTGTCTTTTGATCAGTAGTTTAGATCAATTTGCAAATTGACTATGGTTTTATTAAATTTAAGTTTAGCAAATTCAGGTCCATTCCATGATATTTCCACTTAGTAGATAAATAGGAAGCAGCAGCAGCTGAAAACAGTATAGTTTTTCTTGAAGAAGAATATCTGATTTAGTTGGGACCTTTCAATATCTTTTGTTCTTTCAGGGGTTAAAAATTTGCGCGTGTCCTACCTGTCTGTGTTGTTTTTTACTCGATTTCATATTTTGGCCTATGAACATCAAACATAGCATTTGTGTATAGACACTTAGACAGTATAGTTGCATTCACTCAGAGTGGATGGAAAACAGGAATAAATCTGTTGCTACAGTAAAAGATTTCCCACAAGTCTGCTTGAAAGGAACTTATTTTTTCATGATTAGTTAACACTCAATTACTTAGAGTTGGATCATTCTTTTAATGTTGGGTAAATGTCATTTCCTCAGGTCCTATTTATAAGGCATATTAGGGTGGTCTTAAATATAAACATAATCACTTAGAGATAGTTCTTGTAATATTGGGTAAATATTATTTCCACAAGTCTTATTTATAAGGCGTATTAGAGTGGTCTTAATTTCCATCATTTCCAATGGATCCAAACACTCGCTATTTTTTGTCTTGGAAATACTATGGAATAAAGCAAAATGACTCACTAAACTGCATGCACTTTTTTGTTATGAAGCAACAGTCAGTCCATCAATTTTCGACGTGTTTTTCACCATGAGTCATTTGGAAATAGTCTCTCTGTGTTTTAGTACATGGGTAAGGCTTGTACATCCGACCTCCCTTGCCCCACCGTAGGTGGGAGCCTTTGCGGCACTGGGGAAATGATGATGACGATGATTAGGGTGGTCTTAAATACATTTAGCTTTGTATATTAATGTCCCATTTAAGTTTTTCCTTCCACAATTTCCCCTCTTCAAAAGGCTAAGACAAATTCTTCACAGAACTGACAGACGTGTTTTAGGCATACTAGAAAAGGGAAAAATTATATTAAATGCTTCTGATTATATCCTTGGACTATGTGAAAGCCAAAATCGTGCCTTCTAATAAGGACGAAGGGATTAATAGTTTTTCACATTTTTTTCTTCAAGTAACATGTGACTTAGTTTGCTTTTGTGTGTTGTACAGGATCGGAAGCAGGCTAGGTAAGATGGAAGCGGTAATTGCAAAAGCAAAAGGTTTCTCTGTGGAATGTAGTAACGTTGACAAGAAATTTAGACAACTAGTTGATCTAACAGAGGATGAAGCTAATTTCCATGCAAAACAGAGTGCTTTCCTTTACCAACTGGCAGTCCAAACAATGCCAAAAAGTTTCCATTGCCTGTCAATGCGACTTACTGTGGACTATTTTAGATCTTCTCCGATTGATGAGGAACAGTTGGTGGCTGAGAGATACCTGAATCCAGATTTGCATCATTATATTATATTCTCCAAGAATGTACTCGCTTCGTCTGCAGTCGTAAACTCTACAGTTTTGCATGCTAAAGTATGCTTTTGTTCTCATCATTTTCTGGCACTCCATTATCTATTTTATGCTACTGACAATTTTTCAGCTGTTTCCTTTGTATATGTCCAGGAAAGTGAGACTCAAGTATTTCATGTGTTGACCGACAGGGAGAATTACTTTTCCATGAAATTGTGGTTTTTTCAAAACAAATATAAGGAAGCAACCGTCCAAGTCTTAAACATTGAGGACCTTAATTTGGACAAAGATGATAATAAGGTATTTCCAACACAATTCTTGCTGCCTGAGGAATACCGTATTTTCATCCATAAGGTTGATGAACCATCCATGACCCAAATGAGGACAGAGTATTTATCCGTGTTTTCACATTCCCACTATCTCCTTCCAAAGATTTTTTATTCATTGAAGAAAGTAGTGGTTTTGGATGATGACATAATTGTCCAAAGAGACTTGACAGACTTGTGGAGCATCAATTTGGATGGGAAAGTGAATGGTGCTGTACAGTTTTGCTCGATCAAACTGGTCGAGTTGCAGAATTTTTTGGTTGACAAGATTTTGGATGAAAAATCTTGTGCTTGGGTGTCAGGATTAAATATCATTGATCTAGTTAGATGGAGGGAACAAGACCTTTCCGGGAAGTTCCAACGACATTTGCAAGAGGTCAGTTTCCATATGTTCCTGCAATTAAACCCATCACATATATGCTATCTATCACCAATGCACTCTTAAAACATTGACCCTTGTCCCTTTTCTACAATGGAATGAAACATAAAAAAAACTCAGTTTTATCAGTTGCTAACTCAGAATTTCATCTAAAAAATAATGGCATAATAATGATTTTAGGTACTCTGAATACTTCCAGGGAATGTAGCCATGTAGTACTTCTTGAGGGAATAAACAGCGCAAACTTTTTGTCCAGTTGAAGAGAATAATTGAAACAGTTTATTTACTAATAACAAATGATATTTTGTCATACAAAGTTTCCTAATGTTTGACCACTCATCTGTTATTCTGTTTACTTACATTTTACTTTTCCTAGGTTCAATTAGCATTTGTTTGGTTCTGGGTAGAAACAGAGAGAGAAGTGGATGAATAAGAGATGGATGAAAAAAATAGAGTAGATTATGTGTTGTGTTGTAGGGGAGCGATATGGAAAATAAATCAGTAGAATTTGGGACTGGGTAACCCATCCGTTTCTCTTATCACCGGACAAGGAAATTCTTTCTCTCCTATATTTGGTTACCCTCTATTTCCTTCTCTGATATTTCTCCTTTCCCAAACAAAAGCTAACTTTCATATACAGTCCGGTTTTTAATCAAACTCTTAAACGTTCATTACAAAACACTTTAATTCTCCCCCTTTTGAATAAAAATGCTGATCCCATTTTCAGCAACCAAGTAGAAAAGAGGGGATGACCTTGCGTGCCTCGTTCCTTACCTTTCAAGATGAGATATACGGCCTTGATGAGAAGTGGGTTTTGTCGGGGTTGGGGCATGAATATGGTCTGCAAACAGAGGCTATAAAGAACGCAGGAGTTTTGCATTTCAACGGGAACATGAAACCTTGGCTTGATCTGGGCATCCGTGATTATAAAGATTTATGGAGCAAATATATGAACAAGGAAAACCAATTGCTAAGAGATTGCAATGTGAATTGAGTAGTGTCATTAGTAGACCACACATTCTCTTCTGCTTGTGAAGGAAGAGTGAGTGTATGGTAACAAAGACCACACACAAGTTTCTGCTCCCAAGCTCAAGGTAAAACTTACAGGCAAATATATTTTAGTCTGCCCTGATGAGTTTGGTGTTTCAATTGTTTGGTTAATAAAGGAAAAACGGGTTTTTTGTATCAAGACCTCTTGGCAAGGCCCGTGACCAGTAGAAGCTTCTTTCTTTGATGAACGGTTATTATAGCAAAGAAGCGCCTTAATGGGAACGACCATATCTCTGGATGGCACGCAATAGTTGAACAGAAATGTTTTGTTTGATGTCTGGGGAATCATATTTTCATGTTATTTCATAGGGAGTGATATATCATCAGGGCTAAAAGTCCAATTTTAATTTCAATAGAGCAGAATTTGCATAGTTTAACTCCGCATATTTGGTGTTCCATTACCCCTTTTCTGTGAGGGTACAAATTATTGTAAACTCATAGTTATTCTTTTTGTATTCCTTGTAGTGTTTTTAAAGTAGGTTTTGAGAAGCTGAAGTTTCATTTTCATTCTACCTACCACAGTTACGAACCAATTTTTAAGCAGCTGTGTATATGTATTGTTACCTTATTCTTTGTGTAGTGTTGATATGTGTAGACGTGCAGTCATAGGCCCCGAATTCCAGCAGAATGCTCTTTAAATGAATATTTGTAATTGGAAAAAGGTGCAAATAGGTCCATGTACTAACAAAAAAAGGTCAAATAAGCCCTTATTTAGGAGGTTCTGTCTTGCCGTCACCATTTAAGGTAGGGCTGGACTCGGGCCAGGCGGCCCGACCCGGGACCGAACCGGCCCGGTCACTGTTTGGCCCGGTGGGTCCACCGGTTCGGTTTGGCCCGGCCCGGGTGCTGGGCGGTCCGGGCTCGGGCCCAGGTTTCGGTGAACCGGCCGGGCCCGGTCCGGGCCCGGTCCGGTCCGGATTTTATTTTTTTTTTTTTGAATTTTTTTAAGTTTTAGGTTGGATTAGGTATTTTGGGCCATTTGAGGTGGTTTGGGATGGTTTGGGGTTGAGGGGGAGGGGTAGGGGATTAAATAGGAGAACAAAAAAAAAATAATTGGGCCGGTTCGGCCCGGCCTGGTTTGGCCCGGAACCGGAACCGGCCACCGGCGGTTCGGGCTCGGGCCTCTCCTTTTCTGGCCCGAGGCCCGGCCGGGCCCAGGCCCGAACCGGCCCCGAACCGGCCCGAGTCCAGCCCTAATTTAAGGTGGTTCCCGGTGGATTTTTTTGATGAAATTTTTTGAGCATCTTATTATTAAGTCTAGTTTACTCATACCAAATTTCAGCTAAAACTTCAATCGGGAAGGCATTCAAATGAATTCTCGAAGATAACTGCGCAGTTAAAAGCGAAGTTATCTTCGACAATTCATTTGAATGTCTTTCCGATTGAAGTTTTTGCTGAAATTTGGCATGAGTAAACTACACTTAATGAATAAGATGCTAAAAAAATTTCATCAAAAAATTCCACCGAGAACCACCCCAAATGGCAAAGGTCGGACAAAGCCTCCTAAATAAGGGCTTCTTTGACCTTTTTTGGTTAGTACATGGGCTTATTTGCACCTTTTCCCTTTGTAATTTATTAATGAAGTAATGTCCTTACGAAAAAAAATGAAGTAATGTCGTTCGTTTTTTTTTCTTTGGAAAAAGGGTCAAATAAGCCCTACAACTAGGGGTGGACTCGGGCCGGGCAGCCCGGCCCGGCCCGGTTACTGTTTGGCCCGGCCCGGCCGGGGCCCGGTGGGTTACCGGTTCGGTTCGGCCTGGCCCGGCTGCTGGGCGGTTCGGGCTCGGGCCCAGTTTTTGGTGAACCGGCCCGGCCGGTTCGGGCCGGTTTTTATTTTTATTTTTATTTTTTGAATTTTTTTTTAAGTTTTGTGTTGGATTAGGTATTTTGGGCCATTTGAGGTGGTTTGGGGTGGTTTGGGGTTGAGGGGGAGGGGTTGGGGGTTAAATAGAAGAGCCAAAAAAAAAAAAAAAATTAGAACCGGTTAGGCCCGGCCCGGTTTGGCACCGGAACCGGAACCGCCCACCGGCGGTTCGGGCTCGGGCCCAACTTTCCTGGCCCGAGGCCCGGCCGGGCCCAGGCCCGAACCGGCCCGAGTCCACCAATACCTACAACTATACTAAATCAGTCCCTTAGACTCATGTACTAAAAAAACAATTATATAAATCCCCCTACTCTTAAACAGTCAATTAACTCAAAGTACGGAAGTTAACCTTCTGTAGCAAGTTAAAAGTAAATCTTTTTCTTTCTCATTTACTTTTCACTTTTTTCCCTGGACATTCCCTTCGTTCCCCCAAATCCCCAACCTCCACCTACGTCGTCAATTTCTCTTACTCAGTATTTCTCTGTTTCTTGCCTTTTCATTTTTTGTTTGTTTTATTTTCTCATCTTTTATTCTATGTTATCTTGTTTCCTTTTTTATTTTAATTCATTCTTTTCTTTTATAGATTGTACAAATCAATTTGCCCGATCAATGAATAGAGAGACGAACATCCTCAGGGAGCGACCTCCCCTTCCTCGACTCCTTGTCCACTGCCATTCAATTACGGGAAACTGCTCCCGTCGCCGGAATATTCAATTCAAAGTGCAGCCACGAAGAAAAATATGGGTGTACAATCAGTCTTACTTCTCCATCTCTGCCAACCCATCCACCACAACCTAGACAAAGAAGCATAAATGGAATCCCCATCTCCGGCCGTTCCTTCGTGGATGCACTCCACATGATTGTTATCGTTGGTCGCAACCCAGTGTCGCTCAGAGTCAGCCTAGGAAAAGTAGGCAGCAAATCGTCGATGCCTCCCTTTCCCCTGAATTTGAAGTAGCAACAGTGGAGGAGATATATGAAAAAGGGGTTTTTTTTGCACAAATTTGATGAGAATGGTATAAGATGAGAGAGCAGGCTGGAGTTGGAAATGGGAGGAGATAACAAGGAAAGAATGAAGAAAGACAGAAAAGAAAAGAAATGGAAAAAGGTCAAACTTGTTTTAACCGGCAGAGTAGGTTACTTTCCGGTAAATTGGGTGGATTGATTCTTTTATAAAGTAAAAGGGTTGAAGTGATGCTTTTTTAGTAGACGGGTCTAAAATCTAAATGATTGATTCAATATAGTTGAAGGGCTTATTTAACTTTTTTCCCTTTTTCTTTTATTCAAGTTTTACTCCACAGAAAATTGATCTGACCAGATATGAGTCGTATCATATGACAGCCTTGTTTGGTACCTTGGTAGAGAAAAAAATAATGATTCTAAAAAGTTTACCTCAATCTGAATAAAATGATTACAATTTACAAAAAAATACAAGTGACCCCACAGGCAACACAGAAATGGATGTGAGTGGTTTTACAATTATGAAGTTTCACTATGCAACTTTGTCACAACAACAGTATTAGTAACACCCTTCACACAATCTAGAGATCTGCTTTCATCCTTCTACTCGACTACTCCTTGCGATGGATCGGGCACAGCCAGCTGCTCCGCAACTGGAGGAATACAGTCCACCTTGTAACGCAGGACCTACTCCCCATGCAAACAACATAAACTTAAATTAATATGAACATATCACGTTCATGTATGTGATGCTTTTGTTGGGATTATGCATTATTTTAGATATCCCCACATCTATTAATTCTTGCTTAAGTACTCGGGTGTCTGGCCACTTTTGTGTGTTTTCTGATTTAGATGCTGCATAACCCGGATTAGCTATAACTCTGATCAGATAATTTGAGTTTCTACCCCATTAAGAATTGTCATTCCAGAGGTTTTTGAGTTTTTCCAGAAATATATTCAAGGCCAAAAATATAATCAAATGCTCAATTGCAAAAGCATAGCCACTTCAGTTCACATATAGTCACTATGCAATCAAGAGTCAGATTTTTATCCATTTTTTGTAATTTAATTATAGTTTTACTTCTTATTTTATTACCAACCGATGGCCCCTGAAGCACCAAAAGTGTGGTGCAAACTGAAAATGCTGATACTTGATCTCAATTTGGAGTGCAAAGTTTAAGAGAAATTAGTTCACTTTTGGGGTTCAAACCGAAGGACGAATGGGGCGCAAAGTCCAACTTTAAAACAAACATGGGGTGCAAACTCAAATTTTCTCATCTTTTATTAGTAACAAAGTAGGAAACATATTTTTATAAAACAATGAAAGCATGCAAAAGTTCCAATAATTTCCAAACTTATGTTCTTGTTATTACTTCTGTTCTCTGAAGAGGTGAAAACGGAAACAGAAAACAAAAATGTTACCAACTGCCACCTTTACAAGAGTACAAGTTCCTATTGCCGGGGAAGGGGATGCAGTATTTCAAGTACCTTACTGAAGAACGAAGAGTATGAATTGTCCCATATGAGCTTGTAATTTCCAGGCATGCATGTGCAGAAGTTACCCTGTAATAAGGAGTTGTGAGAACGCTGAACTTATGACAAAAAACTGAAAATGTATTTTCATGCCAAACTTACTTGGTCAGATTCATAGCGTCTGTAAGGTAAAATTGGCTGTATAACAAGGACAAAGAATGTAAAAAATGAGGCAGAGATTGCCTTTTGAGGAAACTATTCTGATAATAAAACAAGAAAAATATAGTAGTTGTATATACCCTTTTCTGTCCTGAAATATCTTCACACTCCATGCTAAAACCAATATCCTATCGGCAAAACGATGAAAGCATATATAAATAATAAATTAAGAACACTGTTGTGGCATTGTGATAGTTGCATTACACTGTTAGTATAGCATAGCATCCATACATCCATGTCTTCAACCATCAAAAATTAAAAGTTTATCAAATTATGGTGAAAAAGGAAAGAAAATAAATGTAAATTTGTTATTTTGGTACCAAATTCATTCTTCCTTGAACCAAAGAGAAATCCCAAGCAATATATGAATTTATATCTTCAACCTTTAACGAAACCTGAGAAATTTAATCCAATTACATAGGCTGTTAATCGGCTTCAATACGCAGATAAAGTAAAAGGTAGTAACTAGTTATCCAGCACAATGAAAACATTACTACAATTCATGGGATACTAAGGGTTGGTTTGCAAACGCTTTAAAAAAAGCACTTCTCAGATTTTGGCTTTAAAAAAGCACTTACTTTACCAAACACTACCACTTCTATTTTTCTAGGCTTTCGTGTCAAAAGTGCTTTTACTTTTTCTATTACACAAAAAGCACTTATTTTACCAAACACTACCAACTTTTACTTTTCAAAATTACTTTTTTCCCAAACACTATCAACTTTTATTTAATCACTTTTCCTCATTACATTAAAAAAGGCACTTTTTTAAAGCAGAAGTTGTTGCAAACATATCCTAATTTTTTTAAAACAAAAGAATAATAAAAATGAAACTAACCTCATGAGTTTTTCCTGCTGGGACACTTGTTTCCTGGTACTCCTCGTCTTTACTGTAACCAACAGTTAATTTTAATAAGCAAGCATGACAAGTTCCTATTTTTAACATTGATTCCAATGCTTAACACCATAACAGTTCAGAGAATAACTTAAAAGGAAATGCAAACACACCTGGCTTCTGATGCGCCAGAATCCTCGGCAGTAATAAAAAATGGAGAGTTTGTAAACACCACACTGAAAAAAATATGGAAAAATTTAATGAACATAAATGGAAAGAGATACAGGCTAAAGGCTAAGAATCAAACTGACGGTTATGTACCAATTTGTCAAAGTAGATAAATGACTTAAGAGTATGTCACACCGAGCTCTAAAATGGTGGAAAGATACAAAAACAACAACATCCAAGCCTTATTCCCAAAAGATTTAAAATGGTGGAAAGATGAGAGAAGAAAAAACCAGAACGAGTTTACTAATTAGTAATTTCTCCAGGTTTCTGAAAAATGGGAAGCAAGTTTGCTTTCCCTGTTTTTTGAATTCCGAAAATGGAAAACTTTCTACTGTTTACATCGTTTCTTCAAAATTTGGAAACCTTTTTTTAGTTTACCAAATAGGAAACAGGAAAAAATGCAGTCAACACATCACCGGTCACTAACTTGAAAACATATTTTTTAATGAATATGTTTATGTAGGTGATGGACAAAGCTGAGGTAGTAGGTGACAAAGTGATAATTATGCGTTTGTATTAACGTCTTCAATTCTGAAGTGGAAAGTGCATTAAAAAATGGCGATCTATAGACATGCCTGAAGAACAATAAGCAAAGTAAATGGCAAGGGATACATAAACCTTTAAACCCATTAATAGACAAAATTCCAAAAAAATACCCGATAAACTTGATGAATCTTTCAAATTCAGATGTATAGACATCCACGGCTTTCTCAAAAATATATATTTTATTCAAGTGCCTGCTCAAAGAATAAGAATAATATATATTAGGGCGCCGCCACAAATTCACAATCATGTTATAAGGGAATTAAATGCATAATAACTGTAACAGTTTAACACTACTATAGAACAAAACCATAGAACTTAAAGTCTTAATAAATCTCACGGGTTTCCTGCTTCAAAGTGCTTCCACAGAAGAGATAGAAAGAGTCGAATATTAAGCACCATTTTGGTAAGGCTGTACAGAGGAGGACCATAACGACTTCGCTGTTCTTCCATGGGCCTATCATTAAAAAATCAAAATACACACAGAAGAAATGCTACTAGGTCTGCTGAACACTTGCATATGGCCAAAGCAATATAAACAGATCTTCACGAAATGTGTAGGTCAAAGGTAACTAAAATTTAATGAAAATATTACCCTTCATCATCATTTATCCGCCGAACGAAATCCAATAACACCTGCACCAAGATACCATATTATAAAGTATATACCTAAAACTTAAGGTTGTAGAGAACAGATCATACAGAATAAACAGCATTAGTAGGAGTAAATGCAAAGCATGGAGACCTTAACACAGGAAATAACAAAACATATGTCAGATTATACTCTTCGTGTTGCTTTCATAACACAATGAATTGCAATAAGCAAAACTATTGCATGAAAAACAGCATGCTGTGTACGAGGAAATCAAGATGAATAAGTTCAATAGGAAATATAAATCAAGAATTAGGCTCTATCCAGTAAATTTAACCTACTTGTGGCACTCCTACTAAGTACTTCACCAGAGTCTTATAAACACCTGTTGCCGAACCAAGCTGAGCTAATTGTGTCCGTCTAGAAGAAAATAATTGCATGAGTAGTCAGACCAAAGTCCCAAACCATATGGGCTGTAAAAAATGGCAATTAAATGAAGCAATATTTACCTTTCCATCTGTTGCTTCCACAACAATGCATACCGTTCGTGAATACTTCCACCAGAGTTAACTATAGCATCAACTGCAGCTTTTTTATTTCTCTCAGAGCGCTCTTTCTGTTGTCTAATTAGTGTACCTCGGAAGTCTTGAGGCAGGTAAGTCATGACTGCAGATTTAACCAGTGTAAGTGCCAAACTAACCTCGAATGTACGTAAGCTGCTTTTAGGTGCCTCCTATACTCACTTGCATGAATAACTTGATTGGAAGTTTTATTTATTCTTAGGACAGAATTGCTATTTTAGAAGGATGATATTACTGACTGGTCTGTGTTCAGGAGGGCTAACCAGGAAAGTTTTCAGCGATTAAGGGCTTAAAGGCCATGCTATTAGGCCTCAACTGAAGAAACATACCATTTGATTTACAAAGTATGCATTACATGATATGTATGTCTACGCACGTAAGTCTACGTAATATCTTTCTTAGCACAAAATATCTTAAATACTTGATTTTAAACACATCTTGGCATACATCATCATCATCATCATCATTTACCCCAGTGCCGCAAAGGCTTCCACATCTTGGCATACAACTAATAATAAATATAATTGATAAGCTGTTTGGACACTTAAACTGATTCCTAACAAAAACGATACACGCCATCTACATGTACCATGATATACACGCCCCGCCATACACAATCCAAAACAAAGAAAAAAATTACATCAAAGATCAAATGACTAACCTGTGTTGAATACATGTTCAGAATTCTTAGCTTGGAAAGTTTCCAATAGCTTCAGAGTATTTTCAAGTTTTCCTTTTAATCGTGAGAGGACATATCCAAGTTCAGTTTGTTGAGCCGTTGACTGTTGCTGAAGCTGAAAAACCGAGGTAAAAGAATTACATGGTTGTCACTATAGCTTCCTGGAAAAGATAGTGCTCGGAACTTAACTCTATATTAATAAGAAGTATCACTTATTCAATGAAGCATGAACAAGAGACGTGGTTAATTGAACTGAAAATAAAATCTAAAAGCTGTATTTCTCAGACCATTGTAGGCCAATTGGATCTTTCCAGCAACAAAATAATTTCTTCAATATGTTCTCGATTTTTCCACATGTTCTCATCAATTTTGTGAGGTGGGATACTATCTGCTTCTCGCACCAATAAGCTTTCTCCTACCAAAACATCACCAACAAATGATGAGTTGACATACATTCATAAACGCAACACAAAATCAGACATGAAATATTATGAAATTTGATGTTTCCATTAAACCAAGGGTATCTGAAGAGATTACATATTTACATATAACAATCAGCCACGAGCAAAGGAGGGGGATGGTTCGCTCCTCATCTAATTTGTATCCAGGCTTGTATAATTTTCGTTTACTATTGATCCTTCAACAAGATAAGCATAATATGAAAACTAAAAGAGCCACCCCATGAAGAAGCATAATGCATAAACTAGAAGAGAAAATCAATGAATCAGTTAGACATGCAGTTTGTGGAAGTATTAGAAACAAACTTTTACTTTTATGGGGGATTCATTTAATTTATTTATATGAGGTGAAGAATTGAAGAGGACAACTGATTGAGTTCCAAGGTGAAGCTGGGCACTGCACATGCACAAAATTTCAAATTTCCAATAAATGCACATGGAGGCCGACGTATGTGATCTTTAGGTTGAAGTGTTGAACCCAGTTTGACTGTGACAGTTAACCAACTATGAAGCATATTAATTGGGATGTCAGAATTCCTCAGAGATGACTACATCTATATCAAGATCTGAGTTGTACCAGGATACTGGAGACATCCTACTAGTCAACTTATAGGTTTCCACTAGGTAACTTACTAATACCAGGCTCATCACAAAAAAAAGAAATCACCGTAATAGGAGTAAAAGATGGACCAAGTCCATAAATAGGAATGCTTATATTTTTATTCCTAAATGAGTACTTATTTTAGTCATAACAAAAGAAGGCAGATAAAACTTCTTTTAGGAGCAAGCGGGTCCTATACTCCTATTGGGGGGGGATAAGGGTGGTCATATAACATATTTGAGAATATGTGTATTCTTTTGGTCTTGTTAAGGGAGTTTTCTCAAAAAGAAATCCAACAATGGTAACTACATGCAGAAAGTTTTCATAGGTGAACCTCATTGCACCATGACCAGTCAGAAATAAGTGAGCATGTAATGAGGATCCAAAATACATCATCTCTCACTCATAATCGTAAAATGAAGATTTGAGTGTTGTGTAAGAGGAAATGAGCAATCCATCCTTTGGGAAATATTTCACCAATCAGATTTACAATACACAAACTCATAATTAACATGATAACATATGTTCCAATCCCATATTCCCATGTCCCCATAACTGGTAGTTATGCCATAAAGCATTCTACTCTATCATGAACACGACTAAGGATGGCTAATGGCTAGTCCAACTGGCAAAGTAAAAATAAAACTAAGTTCTAGAAACACTAGATTATCTTTATCACTACTCATAATAAACTGTGTTGTGTTTATCTGCACTATAGAATTGAACATAGTACCACAACAAGTCGCAGGAAGACTTAACAGCCACAATTAGAACAGTTATATTCAAAAAATTGTAGAAAGAACAGTTTAAGGAAAATTGCAGAAAATCAATGAAATTAGTATACATACCTTCGCTCAAGGGAGGATCATGTTGCAGATCACGCGCTATTGACCGGATTTCATCGCACAGAAGAGATACATCGTCGGAGAGAGGTGAAAATGGATATTTGTCATAATAAGAAGCCAAAAAAATCCTTGTTATGGGCACAAGTCCATCAACTGCCGTCATAATCTTGGCGCTGTAAATTTTCCGTAAACAGTCGCCGGCGCTACCCTGAACTTTGTCCGGCAGTGGATTTGAGGAGAGATTAATTTAAAAATGAGAAATGTTGGTGAAGAAAGAGAAGGGACCGGAAACAGAGATGAATAAAGCAAATGAGAATCTTGTGAGGGTTTATTCTTCGAAAAATTGTTATGCACACTTTGTAATTGGTCGGTTTTTGTCTATTAATAAAAATTATTAATAAAAATTATGAGTACATTTTGATAATTAAATAATTTTTATGTGATTAGGTTTGATCAGCCATGAATCTGATTACCTCGGAATCAATCTAGTATTAATAGATTGATCTCATTGCAAATTTTCAAAATTTTGTTATGATAACTTTTATTTATAGAGAAAATTTACCATAGCAAAGTTTTGAAAATTTACATTGAGGTCAATCTATTAATACTAGATTGATTTCGGGGTAATCAAATTTCTAGTTGATCAAATTTAATCATCTTAAAATTATTTAATTGAACAACGTTAATCAATAATAAGTTTTTATGTCTCTCGCGCCGTAGAGTACAATCATTTAGGGAATCAAGTTAATCTCCCATTCGACATGTTTCTAAATTATTGTCAAAATGAGCGAGTGTACGGCTCTAACCGTTACTAATCTCTTAGCGTACAATTAGCTTTGTGTGAAAGTATCCTAGAATAAATTAGATATCTTTTAATTTATTCTATATGCAATTATAATCCTAGCGGCATTTCCAGGTAACAAAAGATAACAATTAAATTATTCAAACACAAATTAAATAAAGATCATGCAATTAATCCCTCAAGAGATTAAAGATGTTTTTACTTGGACTGTAATATGTCCCAGACCAGACCAGACCATGATAGTTATATTAATACAAAGAGACCAGCAAATTACAGTCAAAGTAAAAACATCCTAACCCTAGATCATGATTAACCCCTTCATCAATCTCAAATCCCAAATTAAAACTACTCACAATTCATAATTAAATTAACAACAGAATTGAAAAGAAAAGAATTTATTGTCATTAATTAAAAAGATGGACTTACAAATAATCTTAGGATCTTGAATAACAAAGCGGAAAAGTACTCAAAATTTCGTCCTAGGCCTCTCTCTAAGCTCCGTAACCAAAAACAGGGGTTCATAGACTGTTTAAATAGAAAAGGGAGCAATTCTCGCCTAAAAAGGACACCGGGAGGCGGGAACGCACGAAACGGTGAAAAAGTGTCGGGCACGGCTTGCCTCCCTCGCAGGCACGGCGTGCCTGGCCTCCAGCAGCTCCTGCGTGATTTCTTCTTCCGCACACGGCGTGCTTACTTCGGGCGCACAACTTGTGTCTTTCCCTTCCGAATTGGACTATTTTTCCTTCACAAAAATTGTACATACTGAAGTCATCTATCCACCACAACTTGCAACACTGAGATTGTATCACCCAATCAAAATATATGAATAAAATGGTGAAATGTCACATCCTGAAATCTCAACAGCGATTATCTCATTTCCTCGTTGGTTTTCACCTTACTTCTCTCTGATTATCTTCATGGTGTCTTCATATGATTTGTAGCCCCTGAAGTTAGCTTTCTTATGGAACTTGAAGTGTACTTTGGATGTTCCTACAAAAAGATATGCTTGAACGATTGACAGAATGTCATACTCATTGATGTTTTCAAGCTCTATTCATCTTCTTTTGATCTCGTAGCCAATCCTAGAGCTCTTTTGTCTTCAAAACTTCGTCTTTAACACCTCATTGACTTCCAATACTCCTAATCAGCTCTCAAATGCGTCTCAGCTCTCTCGATTACTTCTCAAACGCCGGTGTAGGGCTTAAATTCCTTGATTTTGACTCCAAAAATACCAAACATACACCAAAACCCGATAAATCATGACTTGAGCTAATTACGAGCCTTTTGACACATTTAAGCTAGAAAAACTATCAAAAACCAATCTCAACACGCATCAAATGCGTGTTGACTTACGGACTTATCAGTCTTCGCCACCGTCGAATATTGCAGCGCCGCCGTTTCTGTTCTCAATGAAGTCCCGAAGGAGTCAAGGAGATAATCACAGAGTGCGGAGCTGAAATCTATTGAAAAAATTAGAAGTATTTCAAATGAATAAAATATATATTAAATGATTCTTTGTCTTCCTAAGTAATAATATTGAGATAACTTTAATTTCATTTGTTTATTGTAATATAGCTTTCTTAATTAAGTTTAGCTTTTCTAAACGTAAGTTGTACACGTTGTGTGGTTGCAAACCTTAGCATTATTATATTTAATAAATTATTGAATATTGCTATTATTATGAACCATAACGTACGTTACTTGCCGTTGGGTTAATATTCCTAACGTTAACATCTTTGTTCTTAATTAACTCTAACACTAGTTATGAAACGGTTGTTTACTGAGCTGCAACATGAGATCATTGAGTGTGTGCGCGCGCGCATACACGAGTATACACATGGGAGAAGATGATTGTTCTTCACAATTGTTTGAAAAACTAACTCTGTTGGATTAATATTTTTTTGATCTCGTTGTTATGTTACCGGCTTACGCCGAAGAGCTCGTTTTATATTGGGGAAAGGTTTATCCGGACAATTTCATCCAACAAAATTTATCAGCTGTTCTTCACAGATCGTCCGTCCATTCCTGATCTGATCATTGGATGAAAGAGGCGCACCAGCTGCAACTACGTGTGATGAAGGGAGAAGATTGGGTTACCCTAATCTAATTTAGAGCTTGCCAAATGACCGGGACACCCCCCAACTTCTTTTATTTTAAATTTCAGACTTCAATCCTTAGTATTCTTTTGTCTTGCCCGAATTTTAGACTATAAATTAGGGGTAGATTCAGTTCTGACAAAAAATTAAATGCAGAACTAAAGTAAAAAATGGTTGTAAATTTTGTTTTTAAAATTCATTGTTAGAAAATCAAAGTTATTTTTCATCGTCTTCCTCCGACGATTTCTAACGGCATTAGAAACTGGACCCCTCATGTGATAACAGAATTGAAACATATGACTTACTTTGTTAAGAAATGAAACATGGGCTCCAATATGAAAACAGACTCAATTAGATGTATTTTTCCATACTTTCCTCTTTATTTTTCTTTTAATGCCATTACATATCAGAATTTTATTCCTTTTTATTTATCCTCTAGTATAGAGCATGATTTGTCATTTTAAAAAATGATTTGTTCTATATTTTTTGTTGTTGGTTGTTTCAAACAAGTTGAAGAAGGTTTTAAGTTTTCATTTTGTGTGTGTATATGTAATAAACATATGGATCCTACCTAATTTTTCCACATGTTAAAGAATTTAGATATATGTATAAAACAAAATCAATTTTAATATATTTTATAAGAATGTGCTAATTTGCTACACTCACCGTTTTTTTGCTTTATTATATATATTAAAGTTATTGTTTCTAGGTATAAAATTATTTCCTAGGCACAAACAAAAATAATTTCTGTTGTACGTATATTTGCTAAGGTAAGTCTTTATTAATACAAACAATTATTGTCTCAGCACAATCATTACCTTGACTCCTCAATAATAAAAATCTTCACACGTATCACAGTTAATAAACATCTACTAAATTGATGAGTAGTTTGAAAGTATTTTTGTATACATTGTTTGACACAAATTCCATGTATTCATATTTATATGCATATCATGTATTGATGTTATATTCATATGTATATACACATTTTCATTGGTGTTTATGTTTGAGTTCATATCTATTCATATTCATATATATTTACATTTGTGTTCACATTTGCTTACATATATGCTTATATACCCATAAAAAGATCTACTCTGTATTATATAGGTATATGCTTATATACAAATATAGAGATCTATTTTCAACTTTTGTGCTTATTTGCACACATATCATTTATCATTGACCCCATATTAAATATTATTTTTAGGTTTTTTGTCTAAAAAAGTTCCAGGAGGTAGTTTTGTATAAATGTTCAACTTTAAATTTAAGTATTCAAAATAAATAACGTATATGCTTGACATATTAAGATAGTACTCCGTCTTTATAATGTTTTCTTCATTGGCGTGTTTAAAAAGTTGCTTACTTATTGCGCGGATATCGAGACGAGAGTTGTCTTCCTTTCCTTTTTATAAATATAAGTGGGAGTATGTTGTAATGATATTTGTTTCTCACGGCATGGTGTTTTACTTTACACATGAGGTTATCAAAATGTGATTTCTTACATTTGGTGCTTTTGAAATCATTAACATCTATTTAATTCATATCTTTTGGATGATTAATCTATTGATGTGGTTACCGTGTTGTAAAGTCACAATTACAATATGGTCTGAATGTTGAGCGACACTTCTTCTCCAAGAATTCTTTTACTTTTACAAAATGAGAGATGTTTGCAACATTAGTTTTTAGACATAATTTAAGGATGAAATAGTAATAATGGTGAATAGTGTAAAAAATAGAAGAAAAAGTAGGAGAAATGAAATAAAATATAAAAGAGAAGAAAAAAATAGGAAATATAAAATCAGCTAAGTGTTTTTAAATGTAAGACTTAATGAGAAAGAGAAATGTTACATTACAAATAAAAGCAATTAAGTGTTTTTTAATTTTTTACTAATAATGAATTAAAGATATTATTGGTCAAACTTGTGCGTTGATAAACGTAAAAAATGAACCGCACCATTGCAATTAAAGAAAATGGAGGAGACATATTTTTTTAATCTCAGAATGCAAACCACATATACCAGTGGTAACAACGGGGAGTCATTTATTGCAATATTATTATAGAACATAATACAATTGCATTCTTTTGAAGGGAAACTAGTTAACTATTATTATTAAAATCAAAGTCCAATGAAGTTTTAATACAAGAAGAGAAATTATAAACCCACACATAGCGACCAGCCAAAGAAACAACAACCCTAGCTAGATCGTGAGCTACTTGATTCGCAAAACGCTTCGCATGAGAGAAAGTAATGCTAGCAAAACTAGATGCAATTTCTCTAATATCATCAATGACCCAACCCATAGCCGAATCAATTCCTCCATGACAAATACTTTGAATGACCTAAAGAGCATCAGACTCCAACATCAATATTATCCCAACCTTGTTGCTTTAACCAGCTCAGACCCTCCCTCATAGAAAGAGCTTCAGCCACATGTGGGGAGCTTCCTATCCACTTGCGGGCCCCACATGAAACAAAGAAACCTCGAATATCCCAAATCACCCAACCCAACCCACAAGCATTGTCACCTAAGTAAGACGCATCCGAATTTAACTTCAGCCAACCTGCCTCAGGTCCACGCCAGCGCGACAAACTGCTACAGTTCTGCATTTGGTTTGAGCCCCCCTCCTGAGCTCTACGTCACCCCTCCAAGTAGGCCTCAACTTCAGCTAAAATTCCTTCCACAGTAGAATTCTTCTGCTTCCAAACCTTCGCATTCCTGGCACACCAAACGCTCCATAAAAACATAATGAACATATATGCAACATCCCTCAATCTCCTTAATGGTGAAGAAATCGTCGACCCATTTTAGTAAATCGGCTCCACCATCAACCGGGATATTCCACTGAACCTTCCTCCAAATCTGCCTAGTCATCTGACACAGTCCAAAAATATGCAATACAGTCTTATCCTCTTGGGAGCAGAACGGGCACAAGGGCCGACAATCAACCCTCCGGCTCATAAGCTTATCTGTTGTAGGGAGATAATCTGCACAAACCTGCCAAAAAACGCCTTTACCTTGGGTGGAATGTTGAATTTCCACATCTGTGCGACCGTGCCCATCCCACTATTAGATTGGGTTGAAATTCATCCACAAAGGCCCGATTACAGCTACAACAACATCCAAGTCTTAATCCCAAAAGAATTTGGGGTCGGCTAACATTAATCTATCTATGACATCGATGTTAAACAAACCCGATAGTAGCTACGAGCTGAAAAATTTCTTCCAAAGGCCAGAACATTTTATCCGGCACCTCCCTCCATCTTAATGGTAGCCCCAAAATACTCCCTCTCGTTAAATAACTCAGGTATCAAATCGTTGCCCCAAGTCCGTTCATCATCAATAATAAACCCACCACTTTGCTATCATCTAGCCCTTGAAAACCCTCCGAGGAAGGTCTCGAATTAAATTCATCTGGCAACCAAGGATCCTTCCAAATATTTACTAACTTGTCATTCCCAATCCGCCACTCATACTTACTAGTAATAACCGGTTTTGCCTCAATAATACTTCTTCGTCTTCAATATTCAGGTTTGAGTATAAATCTTCTAATGGCGTAGACGAACTCGCCATGGTGCTCTGTATTGCTTCACGACCGAGAAGAAATCCGGTAAAAACCGTCGGCGCTGAACCCTAAGTCTCGCTAGGGGAGAAAGATCGTCTTAATGTCTGTTTTTTAAAAAGAAAGATTTCGCCACTGTGTTAAATACAGTTACATTCTAATAGAGAGGAATTGAAGTAGTGTTTATTAGACTCAACTTAGGTAACAATATTAATGAGAAGGCCATTGAAGCTATTATGGCCTTTATGCGTTCAAAAGCCATAAAAAATAATCCCGTTTTGCGCCAGAAAGTGGGCCATAGTCAGGGGCCAACACCGGCCCACTCCAAATTTTAAAAATCTCTATATTTTGATCAATGTAAAAAGTTTTGTGTACTCCCCCCTCAAAAAAAAAATATTCTTTGTACCAGCCCAGTCAGTGCGCTTGCTCAGCCCCTGGTCACATTATTGGATCCCCTGTATATGTGCGTGATTCAAACACCTTGCTTATTACAAAGCTTTTGAGTTTCTTCCGCCTTTTGTTAGAGATAAAATGTGGGAGTATATTTTTCCGTCAAAGTCTTCATAACCATTTCCGAGTCAGTTTTCGATTGGAAGTGAGAGAAGCCCTTCTTTAAGCAGTATGTGAGAGCTTTGAATGCAGCAATGAGTTCTACTTGAAGATCATATTTGGCTTTAGTCGAGCTAGAGAGAGCAACAACCATATCACCTCTCATCTATGAGAATTGTCCCACAAACACGTTTTCCTTATTTATAGGCAACATCAAAACTCAACCGAAGATTTGTAAGGATATATGTTCTTCAAGATAAATATTTTGCTCCTTTTATTAAGGCTTAAATATGTTTTTGGTCCTTGTAATTATAGTGTGTATTGATTTAGGTCCCCGCAAAATAAAAAATTTGTTATTAATCCCAGAAATTTAAACCGTTATCTCTTTTCATCCCCAACAATTAACTCACGTCATCACTCATCAAATAAGACTCCTAATCTATTTTCCAGCTCATTCCATGAAATAATTATATCACTTCAGTAGGGTTAATTAAGTTAAATATTTCACCGATCTCCTCATCTCTTCTCTGCCGTTCTAATTCTCCTTGCCGACTCTTCTTCTTCCCAACTCCTCCTTTCCGGCTCTCGATGTGATTTTTTTAAGAATTTGTGTTTCATTATTACTTTCTTTGAAATCAACGTGATGTTAATTTCTTGTACCCTTTGTATGTTGTATCCATCCAGCACACTTTTAAACCTTAAAATGAAGGAACACGTAGATGGATTAAAAAAACAAACAAACTGACAAGGATATAATCATATAATCGAGCCGGAATTTTGAAAGGACAGGCAAAGCCCGAAGGCTGCTGCTATCCCAATAGGCTAGCGGGCGGTTCTGGTCAGCAACAAAGTGTTAATTGCGGTTTAGAGTTCTTCAGACCGAACCAGTTATGGTGGGTGCTGCTAAGTGCTAATATACGTTAAATTTGTAGGGATGAAAACAAATCTGGTTAATTTGTGCTTGTGTCAAATGAGGTGGAATTAAAAAAAATCAACATATAAATAAGTTTGATTTGGAAATAACATGTCACCCTTGTTAACAGATGTTAACAGCCGGGGATAAGAAAAGATAACCGCGTAAATTACAAGGATCAATAACATTTTTTTTATTTTGCAGGAACTTAAAACAAAACGCACTATAATTATAGGGACCAAAAACACATTTAAGCCTTCTTTAAATGGTACTCAGCAAGATCCCTCACTAAACAAGACCATCAATGGTAATATATTTTTTTTTGTCCAGAATGAGAAAGAGCCTATTGTTTAAAGTATTGTTTAATTTTTGGAAGATCACTCCAGCATCAAATAAACCAAAAATTGGTTCCCGAGAGAACATTCCTTAGAATCCCCTTCTTTTGAAGCAAGTCAGCCACAAAATATCATTTTTGTAGATGCCTATAATCTGCAATGTTACGTTGCAAATATCTAAATACATATCAATTAGAAAAGTATTCTAAACATATAAATATTGAGGTATTACATTTTTTGAAGTCCCATATCAAAGTTCTATTCTCTTAAGGTTCTGAATGACCCCGACAAAACACTCATAGTAATACTATTATTTTTAACTATATAATGATACATTTAGATGCAATTGTATGGAAATAAGAAATTTTAACAGTGATCTAATTAATTAGCTCATAACATAAAATAAAATTCAAAGTAAGATGTCATTTGTAGTAAGAAATTAAATGGAAAGCACCATACGATTGAAAAGATGTGCATGTACGCTCATGAAACTCTCAAGAGAAACTACAATTTATTATAAATTTCTTTGTATGCATCATTCAACTCAGATGGACTTGTTAGTCTCGAGACCCCAATCATGTACAATTGTGCACGTGTAAAAAGAGTTGAGACCAGATTATTCAAGATTTGATTGGACCGATTCATTCTAGTTTTAACTCGACTAGACCATCATGGACCTACTTTCGTTTTTAGATGGTTCATCTTCGAAAATAGTTATTATTAAAAAAATACCATAATAGCTTGAAATTCTATTATATATTTATGTTGTTTTATGTGTGACATTTTCTCATTTATTCTTTTATATTAGATCAGAAAATTCTCATGATATTATCATAGGGAAAATCGCAGTTTTAGTCCCTGAATTAGTCACGAAAATGAAACGTCGGACCCGTATTTCTGATATTGTAAATGTTACCCCTCAATTGTCCAAATTGGGGTAAATCTGGTCCTTTAGGGGGTGAAATGTACTTTCGCCCACATTGTATATTTCACCCCTCAAAGGACCACATTTACAACATTTAGGACAATTGAGGGATGACATTTACAAACTTGGAAATACGGGTCTGATATTTCATTTTCGTGACTATTTCAAGGACTAAAAATGCGTTTTTCTCTATTATCATATTAAGTACTTAATAGTAATTACTAATATCTCTTATTTGAACAATTGGTTCAATGAATAGTTTAACTGAAAAGCTTTAGAAAGTTAATACAAAATAACTCAATTAATCACACACGGAGTATGTATTATCATTAAAAACAAGATAAACGCTAAAACGTAGTACATAAAAGCATATATCTAGATTTCAATGTTTTACATTATAATGAATTAAGAACATTTATCCAAAATGTGAGATGAGTGGTGTATAAAGAAAATTCCACATGTCAAAACAACTAAGAATATATCCTTTGTTCGGATAGATGCCCTTACGTAGGAGATTAAAAATGAGGTTAGGGATGATTTAAATGACAATAAGCAGTTATGTCAATAAAGTACTTCCTTCCTCCATTCTTAAATAAGTGCAACAGTCAACATTTCACACTTGTCGAGACACAATTTTGACCATTAATATATATAATTCTTTATTAATAAAAAAATAAAAAAAATAGATTTTGAAAATTTACAATAGGACAAATTTAACAATATTTTTTTCAAGAAAATATATTAATACATTATTTAATTAAACGTAGTCAAAGTTGAACATGTGAATAGTGTAAAATTCAACATGTAGTATCAAATATTAATGAGGTTATGAATGATTAATCGATTAAATACATATAAACTATTTTCTCCCTATCTTAAAATTTTGTCACTTTTCATTTTAATTAATTAATATGTTGTTTCTATTAATTATACATTATTATCATTATTCGTGTCAGACAAATTTGATAAAATTTTGGCTAAAGGGTCAAATAGCCTCCTGTACCTGTTTGAAATGTTCAAATCGCACACTGAACTAAAAAAAGCTCCAATTTACCCCCTGAACTCAACAAAAAAGTTCAAATCCCACTTTTTGCAGGTGAATTTCCGGTCATCGCCACGTCAGCCGTTAGATGCCATCCGTGCATCCCACGTGGAAATCTAAGGGGTCAAATAGACCCCTGAAACCGACAAAGTTGTTCAATTTATCCCCTCAATTGTTAAAAAGTGTCCAAATAAATTGCCATTAAAAAAATTAAAAATTGAAAATAGAAAATAAAAATACAAATAATATACAAGTTCATAATATAAAATATAAAAGTCTATTTATAATATGAAAATAATTTTTTTATATTTCAGGTAAATTAAATATATATAAAAATATAGGAAAAATAGTACACAAAATACAAGATTTAATATTAATTTGTAAAAAAATGGATGGTTGATTTTTTTAAATGGATTTAAAATATCAAAATATTTTTAATGAATTTGTTTTGTTTTGTTTTATGTGAATTTACCACAAAAAATAAGGATATATTTATATTTACAGTAAATTCATATAAAACAAACTAAAAGAAATTAATTAAAACTATTTTCATATTTTTAATATGTTTTAGATTTATATGTAAAATTACACACACACAAACACATGCATATATGTATATATACTTCGTATTATTTTATTCTAGAATTATATACTACGTACTATACTTCATATTAATTACATGCAACATAAAAATTTTATACTATATAAAAATTATAATATGTAAATAGCTACGGACTACTACATTTTTATATTATTTATTTATAAACAAGTACCTTAATTATGTTGATATATATTTAATTTACCCTAAAATATAAAAATCATCTTATTATATTATAAATAGACATCTATATTTTATATTATGAACTTGTATATCATTTTATATTTTTTATTTTCTATTTTTTAATTTCATATTTTTTAATAGCAATTTGGACAATTTATAATGGTTGAAGGGGTAAATTGAACAATTTTGTTGGGTTCAGGGGTCTATTTGACCCATTAGATTTCCACGTGGGATGCACAATTGGCATTTAATCGGCTGACGTGGCGATGACTGGAAATTCACCTGCAAAAAGTGGGAATTGAATTTTTTTGTTGAGTTCAAGGGAAAAATTGAAGCTTTTGTTGAGTTCAGGGTGCGAATTGAGCATTCCGAACAAATAGAAGTCTTGACCCTCTAGCCTAAAATTTGTAGAGGTAGAAGGGAAGAAAATCAGTCATTAAATAGTACTCCGTACCAAAACACATTATTTTTGAAAGATCACGCTTATATATATTTTATTAATTAAAAGGCTGGCATGCCGGTCATTCGGTGGCACATCTGGTAACCTTGGGAATAATACTGTGAGGGCTGGCGTGTTTAGAGGCTTTCTCCCCCTCCTCATCATGAGACGATGAAAATGACCGGCATTTGAGCTGAGATCGGCGGCCACAAAACAACGACGACGAAGACGACGCAGAGGCTGAGGACCAATCGCGATGGGTTCAGAGCAGTGTCACTCGGACAACGCGCATCAGACTTTAGGCATCCTATCTACCTTCCTAATCGGCGGGGTGGTGCTAGGCCTCTCCGCCATCGCCTTCTTCCTTACCCGGGCAGAGGCAGGGCGGAGCAAGAGCAAAAAGAAGAGGCCGATCAGGGTGTACATGGACGGCTGCTTTGACATGATGCACTACGGCCACTGCAACGCCCTCCGTCAAGCTCGCGCCCTCGGGGACCAATTAATCGTCGGCGTCGTTAGCGATGCCGAAATCATCGCCAATAAAGGCCCTCCCGTGACTCCTCTCAACGAGAGGTTGGTTTGTTTAGCTGCTTCTCCGCTTTCAGTATTCCATTTCTTAGATCCCCATTTCCCATATTTCTAGGGTGTATTGTATATGGAATCAGTGCCAAATTTTTAGAATTTCATAAGTTTAGGCGTATGTGAAATAAGTGTCAAATATTTAGAATTTCATAAGCTTAGGTGTATATGAAATTAGTGTCAAATTTGTAGAATTTCATAATTTTAGGTGTATTGAATATGGACATTTAAATCTCTTTAAAAGTTTAGGTGTGTTCAAATTTCAATTCATTCTTAATGGATTGTTGTTGAATTTTAATTCATTATTACATACAACCGGGATGGCGGGATGTATTATATATGAAATCAATGACAATTTTTTAGAAGTCCGTGCATTTTAAAATGGGGTGTATTGTACATGGAAACAGTGTCAATTTTTTAGGGGTGCATTGCGCAGTGGTTTTTCCAAAAATATTACTCCTCATTTAAATAAAACTTATGAAAAAAAATTGTGACTAAAATTACTACTGAGTATAAACTCACTGTCACTGCAGTGTAAAATTGAACATGATCATAGTCCCTTAAAGTTATTAATATATTTACTTTTTATAAGAAGCCATATTTTGTCCATCCTCTTTAGTATATGAATTGTGTGGATTTTTATTTGTGGTTTTTTAAAAAAGTCCATAAACTTGATAAGAAATAGACTTTTTATGTGAATGATATATATCAATTTTATGGAAATAAAAGTCTAAACAAGAATTGTTCATAAAAAAAGTCTAAACAAGAACAATGTTAACTAACATACATAAGCATAAACATCATCAAGCGCATTTTTACCCAAAATGGTAAAAAAGAATAAAAAATCTCAAATAAAATATAATTCATCTCATAATGAAAAGTTCTGCAAGAACAAGTCAGATCCAAGCATCCAGTCAATTCTTTATCAAAGAACTCAAAATGTGATCTTGCTATATTATCCTAGTCAATTGGTAAGAAGTATAAATGTCACACTCATTGTTGCATGCAGTCCGAGTTTAGGTGTAAAAGATTCTTATATATACGTGTGAGGAGGGCTGTAAAAGAATCTTATATATGTGTGTGAGGAGGGGTGATACAGGCCTGTTCCAGTATACCTGGATGGTTCCGGTGTGATGCTAAGACTGTCCGGTCTATTTGTTTATACACACGATCATATGAATAGTATATGAACATGCCATTTTACATTAATGATTAATATGTTTAAGATGTTTTTATCTTCGTAAAAAAAAAAAACAAATTTAAGTTTTTTATTTAAGTTTACCTTGTATATCAGTATTACAATATAGTCTCCGTATTCATATTTTATTTATCGTAAAATGATAAAAAGTCCAATTTAAATTTGCAAACCTTGAATGTAGAAATCATTCTCGCCCCCCGACATGGTACCGGTTGAGGGCAGGCTGGTCGATTCGTTTCTGGAACCAGGTCCATGCGTATTTGTGGAAGTAGAAGGCGTAAGAAAAAGTTTACACAAATCTTTGGGGTAAAGAAGAGAAAATAATAGAGAATTGTTGTAGGTAATAATGAGTTAAAAGTCCACAACAATTCATAGTTTACATTTTCTTAAGAATGAATTGAAGTTTGAGTATACCTACATTTTTAAAGACTTTTTAAAGTCCATATTCAATATAGCTAAACTTTTAAAATTTATGGACTTCTAAAAGTTTGTCATTATTTCCATGTATAATACACCCTCAGTTGTAGGTAATAATGAGTTAAACGTCCACAACAATCTATGCTTTTATAATAATTCCATAAGAATGAATTGAAGTTTGAATATACCTAAACTTTTGAAGACTTTTAAAAACCTATATTCAATACATCTAAATTTTAAAATCCTTGGACTTCTAGCGGGGGTGTATTGTATATGAAATTAGTGGCAAATTTTTAAAAGTCCATGAATTAGTGGCAAGTTTAGGTGTATTGAATATGTACTTTTAAGTCTCTAAAAGTTTAGGTGTATTCAAACTTCCATTGATTCTCATGAATTTATAAAATCATGAATTGTCGTGGGTTTTTAACTCATTAGTACCTACAATCAGGGGTGTATTGCATATGTAATTAGTGAAAATTCATTAGAAGTCCATGAATTTTAGAAGATTAAGTGGAAGCGGAGTATATGATATCCAAAGTTCCTTTTTTTTGCTCAAGATTCTTAATTAAACTTGGATTCCTTCGCTCAAAAATCGTAGTTAGACCTATTGCCATTAAGATGTCCGGATGACCTCAACGCTTAAAAGTTGGGTAACTTGCAATCTGACGCATGTGTATATCTAAGCTCTTTTGTGATGCACTATTCAAAAGAATGCTCATATCTTTGGTCACAACTGGGGATTTTTTACTACGCTATTGTGAATGAAGTACTTCATGTTCTTCTATCAGACCCCTCAACTAATGTCAAATGTATATCTCGCGCTTGCATATTTGTAGGATGATTATGGTTAATGGCGTGAAGTGGGTAGACGAAGTTATTTCTGATGCACCATATGCCATCACAGAAGATTTTATGAAGAAACTTTTTAGTGAGTACAATATAGATTATATTATTCACGGAGATGATCCATGCCTTCTTCCTGACGGGACTGATGCATATGCCCTTGCCAAGAAGGCTGGACGGTACAAACAGATCAAGCGCACAGAAGGAGTCTCAAGCACTGATATTGTTGGTAAATGTTTTTTCTGCCTTTAAATATTTTGCATTGCATCCTCATTTCTATCTCAACCGGACGATAGAAGTTCCAATATTTGGGCTTGATGGACATAAGGGCATCCCCAATATGCTATGGGATATGGGTTTTTATGTAGTGATAATCTTATCCATTTTCCACATTATTAACCACGTAAGACTAAAAGTGTTTTTCTGAATTTGGTTTGCACTTCGGCTTATAATTTCAAGAGCTATATGTTTCTCCTTTGTCTAAGTATAAAGTTATATTATTGCACATACGAGTAGGTCGAATGCTTCTTTGCACGAGAGAGAGGTCCACTGGTGACACCCCTAAAAATGCATCGTTGCAAAGACAATTTAGCCATGGAAACAACCAAAAATCTGAAGATCGGGCACATGGGAGTGAAACCCTGATATCTCAGTTTCTACCCACTTCTCGTAGAATAGTGCAATTCTCCAATGGGAAGGTGTGTTTCACTTTTTTTTTGCTACTTTTATGTTTCTAGGTCAGAAGCAATAAGCTAAATTTCTGATACAGGCATATAGCTTTAATCATTTAATGACCACTTCTTATGATAGTAATTCCCTCTAATGCTGCTCACTTTCACCCATGTGTGTCAAACAACCTATTTCTTTGAGTGGGACAACTTGCAGCAATTTAAGAATTTTTTCTTTTATCCTTCTGTGCTTTCCATGTAAATCTACTTGTCATCTCCTGCTATTGATTTTAAATGCGATCACACTAAAAAGAATATTATACTACATTGTGAATTTTTTTGGTGATTGATATATTTTAGAATTTCAATTTAGGGACCTGGGCCTGATGCTCGCATAGTTTATATTGATGGTGCCTTTGATCTTTTTCATGCTGGACACGTAGAGGTATGCGTAATAATTCAGATTTAAAGAATGTTTTTTTGGATCACAAATACATCATGCATGGCTATATTATATGCCACATGATATTTATCATAGCCCAATTTTGTTGTTGCTGGTGCTTTCTCTCATGATGGAATTAAATGTGCTAAACTGTACCATTAATACCATTTTGTAATATTTCTAATTGTAGTAATGCGTGAAAGTTTGGTTCCGTTCATTACTTATCTACTGATTTCAGATATTAAGGGTTGCGCGGGTCCGTGGTGATTTTCTACTTGTTGGCATTCATACTGATCAAACAGTCAGGTAACCAATTAAACATGCACTGCTTCACAAAGTGTCTTTGATGGCGATCACTATCCCATCATTCTATTGTTTACATTATTAAATACACAATGTAAGATGTAAGAGCGAAGTAACTAAATGGCTAGGGTGAGTAGCGAATCGTTGCAGTTACTCATCCGCAATCGGTGATATTCCTCTTTTATTAGTAAAATTAAAAATTTACATGCTACTCCGTATAATATTCTAATTATACTAGTCTTACAAGTCTTATATATATGAAGAGAAAAATAATAATTCACAATAAGTTGTTACATGCGTGGTTGGGATCTCATTTCAAATCTAGGAATTACAGAATATGAGAGATAAATAATTAAATAAGCCAAAGGCCCAAAGCTAGCCAGTATTAACCGGTGCCTGTCCTTGTCAAGACACACACGAATTAATTCTTCCCAAGCTGTTCATTGAATAATATTGATGACCCATTGACCCTTATATAGTTATTACAAGAGTACCATATATAAAAGAAAATAAATGCTAATTAAGAAATTGCCTAAAGCAGAATATGAATACTTATAAGGAGATAAATGCTAATAAAAAGCTGCCTAAAACATACACAAGAGTAATAATCATAATAATAATAGGGAAAATCTCACTTTTGGTCCCTCAATTAGTCACCATATTGAAATGTCAGACCCGTGTTATGAGATTGTCAATGTCACCTCTGAATTGACATATGTCTTGTAAATGCCATCCCCGCCGTTTATAATCCATCTCCAATTCTAGACTACCAATAAATTCACCGAGGATGACATTTACAACACATATGCCAATTCTGGGGTGCCATTTACAATCTCAAGAAATACGGGTCTGACATTTCAATTTGGTGACTATTGAGGGACCAAAAATGCGATTTTCCCATAATAATAGTAATAATAATATGAGGTTTCGTTGCTCATATCACAAGTATCATAATTCATAAAGCAATAATATAATCAATCATTCAATCCTAATCCTTATAGTCTAAATTAATCATCATTTGGTTCCAGATCAAAACTATATTCATCTTCATCTTGAGTGAGAATTTATAGTTATACAAATTATTAAAACCAAAATTCGATTTATTAAAATCCATTAATTGATTTTTAATCACACAATGACTCCATTTTATTATCAATATTTTGCATTAAACTATGACCAACTCACTCATCGAGTTACCAGAATCAAATCACAAAGTTACTAAAATTGTTGGGTACTCGCCGAGTGAATTGGACTGAGTAGGTGGAGTGGGGAACAACTCACAAGGTCCAGGATCAAGTAATGAGTACTCCGGTGAGTACTACCTAATCAATAACATAGAACAAAAGTTAATATTATAATGTAGATTCAGATTTTATTTATTTACATTTCCCGTCCCCAAATTAGGCTGTCCTTTGCTTTTAGCAGTCTTATTGAGGAAGTTAGATTATGTGGTTAAAATTTATTTAGAAAGGGTCAAAGGGGAGAAGAATATGAACCACACACTTCTCACCTTTATTTGGTAATGATAAGATGCTTTTGAGATAGGACAAAAAATGAAAGTGGGAAGCAATTGGGGACATAGGGAATGTAAATTTTTTACATGTGATGGTAAAAATTTGGCTTCAAATAATTCACCAGATCTTTTACATGTTTAAAATTCAATGTGTAACAGATTGAAATGGAAACACTACAAATCGAATGGAAACACTACAAACATGTTTACTTCACTTCTTAGGAAACAGTGCTAACTGACTTTGGCGTGAATGAGCTAGCTTAATGAAAAGTGCTTAATAAACAAATGTTTACTTCACATCAATTAAGTTATGTCTCAACTCTGTAATGTCCTAAACACTCCTCTTCTTTGTAGGAAAAAATAAGAGTGCATCACTGGCATCACTTTCATTTTTCCTACCATCTTTCCCATCAAAGTCTTCCTTCTTACCTTTATTAAAGGAAACTAAACTTCCTTTTGAATCATTTGTTTTCGAGCGGAAAACTTTTGATTTATTTGAGATATCTCGTTTAAAAAGATCTGGAATTTTCTTTTTAAGTTTAATTGTTTCAATTATATCTTCATTTGACCAGCCCTTACTCATTCGTTTGCATCAAGCGCCAAACGGAAAGTAGAATTGACTAATCTATAGATAAATAGTTCAAATCTAGTTGAGAACATGACTTGATAAAAAAACTCCAACCTGATGAAGATATCCAAACCTAGGATTGTGGGATACCAGTTGCAATATAAAACTGTTCTAAGAGGAGGAAGTCAATCCGTGTTAATTTCCTGTTAGGATTTAATAGAGGTCTATTTGTTTAAGATGAAGTGGAAGATGAGGTAAATCTTAATGCAGGAATGATCGAAACACATCTGACATGAAAAGAAATTAAAAATTCTTTATTTTTAATAAAGAGGGTACACTTGTCACTAAGAGAGCGCCTCAGTCGGCACTTAAATAATACATGGGGTCCTGCACTCCTGCTTATTAATACCTAACTATGGTTTTAACAACGAAATAAACTTGCCTTGGGTGTGCTCATTATTGTTATAGTTACTGTTACTCAGAGGAGTTGCGGAGTTGATTAAAAAATAAGGAAGTGCCGAAGGAGTTTAAAATGTTAATAATCCATATTAAACTTCTCGTCCAATTTTAAAAGGGTGTTTCAGATGTTGGTATGACTTTTGCATCATAATGTTGATAAAGTGTAGGATTCAAGGTTTGACGTGATTTTAGTTTTTAAAATGATACCATTTTCCAGGCAGCAGACTTGGGTTCAAATCTCTTCACCTCTGCCCCCAACCTATTACCTGAAAATATATATTCTGCTCTTTGATGTAGTTATCTCATGTTAACATTTATTTCAAATATAGTTCTTGTGTAGGTGGTTTTGATGAAATGTTCTTGCATTGTTTTCACAGTTGTCTGGTTTTTCTAAGGGTGGTGCATTCATGAAGCAGACTGTTATGGACTTTATTCTTAGTAACATATATGCTCTTTTTTAAAACGTGTGTAAACTTCTAAGAGTTTTAGAGTTTATCTAGTTTAGTCAATGACTACATAGAGCTGAATTGATTTATAAGACAGTATACAATTCTTGTGAATGAAGCAAATCTGTATATTTTTTTCTGCTTTTATCTATTGGATATTGTGGTGGCTAATGGATTTATGTCTTTTTTTGTTTCTTGCAGTCGCCACAGAGGTGCACACCGTCCAATAATGAATCTTCATGAGAGAAGCTTAAGTGTTTTAGCATGTCGCTATGTCGATGAAGTGATAATTGGTGCTCCAAGGGAGGTTTCGAAAGATATGGTAATCCTTAATTCAAAGCATTGTGGTGTCTTATAATTGCCTCTTCCACTTCAGATCCGGTTGTGCTCTCAATGCTGGTTCACCTTTTTAATGGACGAGATCAAAAGACAAGGCATAAGGGATGAAAAAAAGAAAGATATTGCTAGATTCTCTCAACAAGTGCTTTAAGCATATGTTCCCTTGAAAGTTGGCTAAAGCATGACTTAATTGCAGTGAATAATGTTATCTGCTGCTTTAAGATATTGTCAGAATATGTTCACATTTTGACTTTTACTCAATTGGGTTTGTTGCAGATAACAACCTTTAATATCTCTCTAGTTGTCCATGGGACAGTAGCTGAGGATAATGATTTTCAGAAGGTACTATTATACCTAAAGAGGCTTTTATCTATGTATCCATCTATTAATTAATTACTTGAATAATGAATTAATTTAGACTCTATTGTATTATATATCATGTATGATATCCAACAATATTTATAGCCTCATTCAGTAACTGATATTGTTGGTTTTACAGGAAGAGGGAAACCCATATGCTATTCCAAGAAGCATGGGCATTTTTGAAGTACTTGAGAGTCCTTTGGACATTACAACTAGTACAATAATACGGAGAATTGTATCAAATCATGAGGCTTACCAGGTAAGGATTATTATACCAGTTTGCCTCAAACATATGCAATATTGCAATAGGGATTCTCTACAATTTTGTAAAATTCTTTTCACGTGTTTGAAAACACATTCATAAATTATATTTGATGGTAAGATTAGTAATTGACTCTGGGAGATGATATACGACTGTGATCTTTGACTAAGTAACTCTAGTGGTCCGGTGTGAAACTTCGAATATCTAAAAAAGTTTTTAATGGAGATATGCCTTGAAGTAGGAAATGTAATAAATCATGTAGATTTAAATCATAATAATTTTTTATATTCAAATAAAAAGAATGTAGATTTAAATCATGCATCCAATTTCCCAATGCAGAAAAAACGCACCTCACCTGACACTAGATTCGGGCCCTAAATGAATTGAATCAAACGAATATCCAAATATCTGGAATTGCTTTGATAAAATTTATCTGTAGTTGAGTCTAGATTCCTACCTTAAAGTGGATTCGAAATTTCGAATCAAAGCTATTTTATCTGTTCAAATTTGATATGAATATTTTTTTGGCATCCCAAGAAATAATTGAATGTTGATGCAATGATGCATTTAATCTGTTGTTTTAATCAATACACAGTAATTGAGCAACAATTGTGGATGCTAACCTTGTTGTACATTATTACGTTTCTAGTATAGTAATGCGGTATTTTACTGAACACAAAATTCAAAAACGTTGTAGTCGGATTCGGATTCAATAGTTATTCAATTTTTTTTTTGAATAATTGGAATTTGAGCTTCAAAATGTTTTGAAAAAATCAATTCGTTACAGCCCTAGTGGCTGCAAGCTGCGGTGGGGTTAAAACCCTTCTACCCTAGCGATTTCACCACCTTACAAAATGACGTAACCATGCATGTAAAGCACCAAACTTTGGTGCAGTGGAAATGCCTTGTATAAAATTTCTCCACACCATAGCAAAAAATGAAAACGAGGGGGCCTAAAACCTATAATTTGCATTTTGGTAAGTATTGTATCACCATTTTTAAAGATGAAGCAAACTTTTTAGACCACTGAGTGAGTAGACTTGCAATATTAACACATTTGATTTAATTTATCCAGAAGCGGAACGAGAAGAAGGCAGAGAGTGAGAGGAGGTATTATGAGGGAAAGACATACGTTACTGATTAGCTGATTTTGAATAGGTAACTATGACTTTTGAGAGAGTACTATTATTGTCTTTTATTCCCACCTTTCTGTTGCTTATATGTAGAGTTGATTTGATGCCTTTGTATATGGTGTATGGCAGTGTATGCTGACGAGGCGGGGCTATACCGCACATTTAGTGTTGGCCATTGCTGTTGAAGATCTTTGTTCTCTTGTTTATTTCTGGGGTCTGTTTTTTCGCTCCACTCTATTGATACCTTATCTGTATTCTTTAGTCTATACCTATGTCACAATCTGAAGTAGATAGCCACTTCAGCTTGAAAAGAAATTTAGTGTTTATAGGGGAGCATGTTCCCAATGAAGGTAAACCTTAGTTGCTGAATTTTTCAAAAATTTTGTACCCAATTCATCTGTATATTTATATATAAGTATGTAAGAGTGTTGATATTAATTGAGATGCATATTCTGATTCGAGTGAATCACTTTTCATAAATTAGCTGGCATTCATTTTTGGCATTCACTTTTCATGAACTGTTCATACTACGTATATTGTTTTTTTCATTTTTGTCTTGGGCTCTAGGCATGGTTGATTCAAGGTCACCTAAGCTTCATTTATATTTACATCTGGGTTCAGTTTGTCTTTGCTTTTACTATTGTAAAAAGAACATGGTTTTTCAGAGAACCTAGATTCACCATTGGGATTTGGGAACTTTAAAAACTTCCAATAACTTGTTATTGAAAAACCTTCATATAAGAGGTTTTGGGAAGCTAAGTGTCTTTATGTGCAACTGAGCATGTCCTCAGGCGTTACCGATGAATGCTGGGAAAGTTGAGAAGGTAATTAGGGGCGTAGCCAAGATCAAAACCTAGGGTGGTATAAAGAGTATTTTCCGATAAATTTTTACACATATTTTTAAACTAAAAATATGAAGGATTTTAAACTTGGGTCTTGGGGTGGGCCGAGGCCCAGTTGGGCCCCCTCTACTCTACCTCTTCCCCTAAAGGTAACCAATCATACGGGGTTCCTCAGGAGTCAGGAGTTATTAAACATTCAACTTAAAAGTTTTTTTCCCACCCGGAACTCCGGAAGGTAATCCATCAAGACCAGTAGGGTAAATGTTAGAAGACATTTACTAGAGTTTATTGGAAAAAATAAAAATTGCAGGGGGTGCTAGACCTGACCCAGTCTTGAAAGCAGAACAAAATAAGAAAAACAAAAGTAAAAGACTAGAATCTGAAATGCGCGGCCAGCCAAATAAATCAGCGTAACTCCAGATCCGGCCAAGAAATGGGCCGCATAATTCCCTTCCCGCAAGGTGTACTAGAAAACCAGCCCCATGTCCTTAGCCCTGCTCTTGAATGTCCGAAAACAATCTATCTCCTGCTCGTTGCCCTTATCTAAAATCAGAGAAAGAGAGTTCACCGCATCAACTTCCACTTGAAAGCCTCCATAACCCAAATACATCACTATTTCACACGCACTTACCATTGCTAGCACCTATGCCTCTTCGCTCGTCGAAGCATGAAGAGTGAAACAAGCAACCAAGAGAAACTCGCCAGATGATTCCTCATTATCGCGCCCCCAGAAGTAGTATGAGGTAAGAATGAAGCATCAATGTTCAATTTAAAATCTTTTCTATGTCTTTTCCACTTCACCACAGTACACCATGAACCCTTAAACCAAAATTCCAAGGGAATCAATTTCTTCTGAAAACTAAACTCATCAACTTAAAAGTTTTTCAAAATATGAAGTGCATACAGAGCCCGTTTGGTAGCATGAAAATCAGCTGATTTGGCTGATTCTGCTAAAATTTATGAAGTTCTGACTGAAGCGGCTGCATTGGCTGATTCTGCTGATTTAAGAAAAAATTATTTTTAAAATATATTTCATTAATACATTAAAGAAAAAATATATGTAAAATAGCTAAAATGGTCATCTACAGTAACTTCAGCCAATACAACCAGAAAAGTAACTCCAACCTTACTTTTTCTGCTTATTACACAATTCTGCGCGCGAAAGCAAAAGTTGCGTGTTTGGTGAAAAAGTTGGCTGATAAACCTGATAAGCCGAACAATAGTGTTGCCAAACGGCCTCACAATTTATAAGCTAAATAACTACTACTGACAACATATTATTAGGTGTGTTGGACTTTTAGTGACAAATTTGGGGACAAACTTTATATTGTGTTAAAATGATTTCTTACTTTTTATTTTAATTTTTTCGGTGTTATTAATTTTTTATTAACGGGTTTAGTAATCATGTTTCAGGTCAGATTAGACTTTTTAACTGGTCAGATCGAAAAACCGTCCTATAACTGGTAATGAGTCTAGATATATTAATACAAGTCCAATTTGTTTAGATAAATGTTAATATGCGGGGTTCCATCCTACAAGATCAACCTGATAGGAGGAATAACCCAAAGTCTTATATACTGTTTAATTGTTTTATAGCTTTCCGGTGTGGTAAAAATGTTTTAACACGCCCCCTCAGCCCAAACCGGACTAAACAATATCGGGGTGTATAAACGGGCCAAAAAAAACCTTAACAAGCTACCCTTAATCATGGGTGCTAAACAAGTCGTCAGACCACAATCGGAATTGTCTCTGATACCATGTTAAGACCCGGGGTTCCATCCTAAAAGATTAACTTGATAGGAGGAGTAATCCAAAGTCTTATATAGTGTTTAATTGTTTTATAGCTTTCTGGTGTGAGACAAATGTTTTAACAATAAAAGTCTAGCGTGGACCGTTTCCATCCCTATCTACTAGCCAACAAAAATGTTTGTGAATCATCTTAAACTCAACAAAAATGCTAATATATTGGGTATATATGTTTATAAAATTGTGGGCATCCCATGAGTGGTTGATTGAAAAGGACTCTGCTAACAAACATCCTTATGCGAATCATCTTAATTAAATTGAATAAAAGGCCAAACACGTTTTTCTGGCCTTGGTTAAAAATACTCCGTACAATATAGTGCATATATAGTGTTCATATCCCATGAGTAGTAAATTGAAAAAGACCCCGCTAACAAACTTTCTTTTGGGGTAAATTGAACTTTGTTACGCAAGTACAATTGTTTTTTCCTTAAAACGATACTTCCTCAGCGTAAATTTGATCAAAGTTACTTACATGTGAAATACTCCCTCCGTCCCTTTTTAAATGTCCCGGAGGAGGGTGGCACGAGTTTTAAGAAAAGTGGGTTTGTGTGGTTGATATTAATTGATAAAGTAAGAATAAAGTAAGAATGATTTTGAGTCACACAAACTTTACCAAATAAGGTATGAGACATTTAAATAGAGACATCCCAATATGGTAAAACGAGACATTTAAAAGGGGACGGAGGGAGTACTCCGTAATAAAGTTATGTGATTAGGATTTGTTCAACCACATGATTATAATTTCAAGTTGAAGTGATATTTTTTTACATACAAAAAAGGTTGGTAATAATTGTACTTCACCGTAAAAAGAGAAAGGTGTTGGGTGTAAAAAGCGCCAATATCCTTAGGCTCTATTTGAAAACTCTATTTATAAGTGTTTTTGGCTTTTTTTTAAGAAAAAAACACTTATTTTACCAAACACTATCAACTTTTACTATCTCGGTTTTCGTGTAGAATCTACTTTTTACTTTTTCTATTACACAAAAAGCACTTATTTTACCAAACACTACCAACTTTTACTACTAATCACGTTTTCCCAAAAAGTGTTTTTATTTAAGCACAAGTGGTTGCAAACAAAGCCTTAGTGCCATCTTTTAGCGAGATTGGCATTTGTAAGATCAACTTTTTATTTTTCAAGAAATTGATAAAAATTAAAAATATTAAATTATTTGACACGTTGATTTTCTCACAATAATAGGGTGTTTTAATTGGATTAATTTTTTTGGATTAATTTTAATTGGATTAAAATTAAGTCTAGTCTGATATGAACTAGTCTGATTCAATGGATTTATACTTTGTATGTATTGTACTCCGAGTATTATCTATGTGTGATTTCATCTTATTTGATATGTCTAAATTTGTTTGATTTTTTAAATTCTGAGCTCTTCTCAAATCGTAATTTAGTCCTAACTAAAATCCTCAAGGTATCTCTCAAATTCCAAATTTCCAATACGAGAAATTTCAATGTTATTAATATGAATAATTCTTGGTGTACACCCTGGGGTACACCCTATTATTTGTCATTTACACAGACAAAAAATGCACAAATACTGACACTTTCGGTAAAACTGTCGGTGTGAAGAAAATTAGTTTTCAGATCTGTCAGGCTGGTTGCACGGAAACCAATGCCGGTGTACACAGACACTAGTTGTTGGTGTAGACAAAAAAGTGCCAGTGTGAACAAATTTGGTTTGCAAATCTGCCAGAGGGTTGGAAAATCGGTGTCAGTGTAAACCGACATTAGTTGTATGTGTAGGAAAAGTGTTTGTACATGTACAATTTTCGTTTTATGCACACTGACACTGGTTTGCTTTAAGTGTCTGCGCACACAGATGAAAATTGTACATGTATAGACACCTTTTCTACACAGACAACTAATGTCTGTGTACACCGACACTGGCTTTCTAACCCCCTGATAGACTTGCAAACCAAATTTGTTCACACCGGCACTTTTTTGTCTACGCCGACAACTAGTTTCTGTGTACACCGACAACAAGTGTCTGTGTACACCGACATTGATTTCCGTGCAACCAACCTGACAGATCTGAAAACTAATTTTCTTCACAGTGTATACAGACAGTTTTTTCCCAAAGTGTCTGCATTTGTGCTTTTTTTTATCTGTGTGAATGGCACATAATTAGGATGTACCCCAGGGTGTAACCCGGGGTACACCAAGAATTTTCCTATTAACATTACTTGATACTCGGTATACTCTTTGTATTATGTACCAAAAGAGTGAAAAGACGTACACAAATGTGTCATCATGTCATGTGTGTACAGTGTATACACACATAATTCGTACATTAATATAATACTCCCTATGCACCATTTTATAACATATCTTTACTATTCACTCGATCAACACAAATCACTCTTAATCTCTTACTTTATATATCAAAATTTTATGAAATTTGGATTATTTTTTTGCAGGTTTTGTAGCGGTTTTAATGTAGTTTCTAAATATGTATTTTTTTTTCTAAAAATAATTTGAGTGAAGATAGGGATCCGTTTGCTTTATCGTCGGTCAAACATCGTAAACCGAAAAGTATCTTATAATTCGGGACGGAGGGAGTACATGTTACGTAATACTACGTAATACATATATACATAGTATGTTTTTATAGAAATATCTTTGATCACAAATACTCCCTCCGTCCCAAAAATATTGGTCAAATTGACTTTTTTTGATCAACGGTGATCAACTTTGACCAATGATATCTTTTAATACAAAATTATTTGAAATATGAAAATTATATGGGCTTATTCTTTATTAAAAACTCTTTCATAAAAGTATAAAATTTATAAATTACATATAAATTTATAAACTTTAACACCATTGACCAAGAAAAGTCAAATATAATTGGCCAATCTTTTTGAGACGGAGGTTGTTCCTTTTTATAAATCAAAACTTCAATACAAATACTCCACTCCATATTGTGAGAATAATGGAACGACTTACCAATATGGCAGCCCTAGGTGTCATATATATAATAAAATATGTCCTAAGTACATTAGGAAACTTAATAAATATGGAAACCTAATTAATGGTATCAATTACATTATTAGACTCCCTCAAGCTGTGCAGGGGAAACAATGCGCATATTGTCCCTAAGAAAAATAAAACGCTGTGGTGACAGACATTTAGTAAAAATGTCTGCTAGCTGGAACTAAGTACAAACATAACGAACAACCAGATCTCCATGCGAAACTCTCTTTCGAATAAAGTGATAATCAATGCTGATGTGCTTGCTCTGAGCATGCTGAATGAGATTAGTAGATAAGTAGGAGGCAGATACATTGTCACACAATAACTGTACTGGTTGCCGAATGGGGATGCCTAATTCGAACAAAATGGAGCGAATATGAAGTGTATCCCGAACTGTGTATGCAATAGTCCGATATTCAGCCTCTGTAGAAGATCGGGAGACAATGAGTTGCTTCTTAGACTTCCACGAGACGAAATTAGGACCAAAGAAAATAGCAATACCAGAAGTAGACCGGCTAATATCAGGACAACCAGCCCAATCAACATTAGAATAAGCCTGCAAAGTAGGACTAAATGAGCAAGCCATGATCAGAAGACCCCTGTAGATACCTGAAAATACGCTTAAGAGCCAACAAATGAGAAGTACGGGGTGCATGCATAAACTGAGAAACCAGGTGAATAGCAAACCCAGCTGCTCGTCCGTCGTCGTAGAGGAGATGACGACTTTGGCGGCGTGCGTATTTTTTTTAAAACTGGCTAAAACCTAGAGCTCTTGATACCATGTGAGAATAATGGAATGGTTTACCAATATGGTAACCCTAGGTGTCATATATATAATAAAATATGTCACGAGTACATTAGGAACTTAATAAATATGGAAACCTAATTAATGGTATTAATTACACTATTAGGTATATATGATTTTTTAGATAGTAAAACGAAACTACAAATATAATTATCCATGTTGCTTCGACGTAGGTAATTTGTTAATACTGAAAATAATTCACCTGCTCAAAATTAAACGAGTATATACCATGTTCATAAGCATTACATTACATTACAATAATTTAAAACTTAGACGCCGCCAATCAAGAATAATTAACAAATATGGAGTATTAGAAATAGTGCCATCGGTTTTCAGCACTAGCGGCAAGTAAACAATGCAATTACGCAAGTTAGTTGAATATTAATGAGATATTACCCGAAATAGGACTAAAAAGGTTTGAAAATTCCAAAATAGGACTGTCATGATTTTATTCCCAAAATATGACTAATTACTGTCATGTTTTGTCAGTACCAGACTTCAAACATGGCAGTATTTTCCAAACTTGACAGTAATTACTCCTATTTTGGGAATAAAAAACATGTCAGTCCTATTTTGGAATTATCAAACTGTTTTAGTCCTATTTCGGGAACTTTCCGGATATTAATTGAGTGACTACTTGAATGGTTAAATCCATGAGTATTACTGCACTGTCCTAATATTTTTGTAATAAAGCTTAAATACGTCCATGTAGTAGTTGTTAAGGCTGTCGTAACATTGGCCAAGAAGTTCATTCTCTCTAGCTTATAATAAAATAAAATACGGAGTAATTATATACGTAATATCTTAATTATAGAATTGAAGTGACTTAAAATATGATCAAAGGTAACCTTCTAAAATATATAGGATCAACTATGTTATCGCTAAAATAAGACATATTACGTCCTATTTGAAAAATCAAAAGAATAATGATTCTCCTTCTAACTATAAATTGATTTCAATTACACAAATCATTATAGAAAATATTTTTAATTGGATTGAAATTCTCCGATGGAGTCTGATCTGAGCTATTTAAGTATGACTTGGTCTGATAAGTGACTATTCTATATATATTTTATAACTATTGAAGTTTTATTTAGTATATCCTTTTGTTTAAGATTATTAGTACAGTCTTATTTGGGACCTAAACCTTATTCTTAAATACGTTCAAAACAATGAAGTACTCTCCGTAGAAGATTATGAAGGAGGAGAGTATAGGTTGTCAAGGTCACGAGGTGTATACACATTGAACTAATCGAGAAGAGTGGTTAACTGGGACACACGAATTACTATGTTTTGACTTACATTTGTTTTGACCCGTCTAGACTTAAACAAATTTGACTCAAAACTTATAAGATTTAGAAAATACGTAATAGTAGATTTAAGCCTAAATTTTTTCAGAACAAACTTAACTACACCATATAAAAAAGAGACATTAGACTAGATTTAAATTGCTCAAATTTGATATCTATAAATATTGAATTCTCAAGTGAAACCATCTTGAGATACATAAATAAAGATGGTGTCTACCATTAAAAAAGAGGAATTTTGATTTTGTAATCTATGTTTTGGACGAAATTGGATTTTACGAAAAAAATGAGGTGCAAACTCAAAGATTTTTTTTTAAAATTGGAGTGTAAAGTTCTATATCACATAAAAAGTGGGGTATAAAGTCAAAATTCCTCTAAAAAATCCGGATGTTTTTACTTGGACTGTAATCTATCCCAGACCAGACCAAAACAGATCAGAGCAAATCAGACTTGGATAGTTATAAAAATACAAAGAAACCAGACCACTGCTAACCTGATAGATTAGGAAATCCTTTACTAATCAAATACGAGTACTACATACCATCCCCCGTCTCTTTTTAATCGCAACATGTTGAATTTTACACTATTCACATGTTCTACTTTGACTACATTTTATATTACCAGTATTATTTTATGAATATTATTTTTTTGAAAAAGTATTGTTCAATTCATCCCATTACAAATTTTCAAAATCTATTTTTTAAATATAGATTAAGATATAATTACGGTCAAAGACGTGCGTTGGCAAGTGTGAAATGTTGACCGTTGCAACTAAAAAAGAACGGAGGAAGTATTTAATTAGGTGACAACTCCAGTACCCATTTAGAGAACGGGGTACCGTACCTACCACTCACATGATTGGCGGCGACAGACGTGAGAGGGGAAGACATTGTGCGCATTTTTTTTAAAACTAGCTAAAACCTAGAGCTCTTGATACCATGTGAGAATAATGGAATGGTTTACCAATATGGTAGCCCTAGGTGTCATATATATAATAAAATATGTCATGAGTACATTAGGAACTTAATAAATATGGAAACCTAATTAATGGTATTAATTACACTATTAGGTATATGATTTTTTAGATAGTAAAACGAAACTACAAATATAATTATCCATGTTGCTTCGACGTAGGTAATTTGTTAATACTGAAAATAATTCACCTGCTCAAAATTAAACGAGTATATACCATGTTCATAAGCATTACATTACAATAATTTAAAACTTAGACGCCGCCAATCAAGAATAATTAACAAATATGGAGTATTAGAAATAGTGCCATCGGTTTTCAGTACTAGCGGCAAGTAAACAATGCAATTACGCAAGTTAGTTCAAAATTAATTGAGTGACTACTTGAATGGTTAAATCCATGAGTATTACTGCACTGTCCTAATATTTTTGTAATAAAGCTTAAATACGTCCATGTAGTAGTTGTTAAGGCTGTCGTAACATTGGCCAAGAAGTTCATTCTCTCTAGCTTATAATAAAATAAAATACGGAGTAATTATATACGTAATATCTTAATTATAGAATTGAAGTGACTTAAAATATGATCAAAGGTAACCTTCTAAAATATATAGGATCAACTATGTTATCGCTAAAATAAGACATATTACGTCCTATTTGAAAAAGAGAAATTGCCTAAAAGAGGAGTAAAAGTTTATGGAAATTCTTAAATAGGAGTACTAATGTTTTATTTCCCTTAATAGGAGTTTCTTACTCCTATTCAAAAACATACGAAAATTGCCTTCCAAATTTGACCCTGCTTTGATTACGTCATATTATTACTCCAGATTACGCCAGATCGTTTAACCGTTTTCTCTCTTCCGCCGCCTTTCCTTCCTTCCATATTTTCATTCTACCCGATTTCACGTTAACCAGAAATTTTCATCACGTTCTCTTCTTCGAACTTCACTGCCTAGTATCTTTGCTTTGCTTAATGGCGTACGATCAATCTGGTAATCCTCTCCAGCTGCTATCGCTTTTATTCAACACAATCACTTCTAACACTTTCGTTTTTATCAATTTTGAAGATGTAGTTGATTTCAAAGAATTTGTCGTCAATTGATGTTCATACATATGTATAATATTGCAGTTGTTATTCATGTTCTGCTCTTCTCTAAGATCACTCTTCGTTATTTGTTGATGAAAATTCACTGATTTGACGAAGTAGTTGATTTCAAAGAATTTGTCGTCGATTCATGTTCATACATTTTTATAACATTGTTGTTGTTATTTATTTTCATTTTCTGCTCTTCTCTAAGATCACTATTCGTTATTTGTTGATGAAAATTCACTGGTTTGATTACAGAGTTTCACTTTGTCTATAAACAACTGTTCTTCCAAAATTTGGCTGATGTTATGTTTCTGAATTGCCACTTTTTTCCTTTAGTTATTCTGTTCATCGTTTTTATGCCATATATATATGCTATTTCGCATAATATGTTGCATAAATATGTTTCAAATTTAATTATTTTTATTCTTTTTCTGTAGTTATCCATATGGATTCTGTTGTTTTGATAATGCTGAGCTTGGATGGTAGCTGGGACAGTGATTACACTTTTACTTGTAAAGACAAATTTGGTATCCACATTCCATACTCTGCCACATTCGATGACTTTATGTCTCAACTTTCTTCGATTTTAACTACATACAAATCACATAGCCACTTCAAATTGTCTTATATGGTTGATCAATGCCCTCCACCTGTTTGTTTACATGATGAGGATAGCTTTCGTTTATTTCTTCACCTTAAACTTCTCCAATCTGATTTTCATAAACTGCCTTTGTGTGTGGAATTTTCAAGTGATTTTCCTCATTCACTCACTGATTTTCTATCACGCACCGCCATGTTTGCTATTCCTTCTCCATCAAATGAAGGTTGTTCTGATTACCACCATTCTTATCATACGAATAATTCTAAAGAGGGCCATTCTTCCACTTTTAATGACCATATACAGAATTGTGCACCAACATTTAACCACTCACCATCCAATCATGTTACCATTGTCAATGAACCAGGATGTTCTAGCCCTTCTATCTCACCTCCTTACTCACCTCCTTCTCATTCATCTTGTTCTGATATATATTCTATTCATCACAATTTGGAAGTCATCACTCATTATCATCCTACTCAGATAATTCTCGATGGTATTTACAAGTCTAAGGCAGACCTCAAACATCATTTAATGTTGTACGCCATAGATAATGGTTTTCAATACAAAACGCGCACATCGAGAAAAATAGAGTTGCACGTTGTTTGTTTTCACGAAAAATGTAAATGGAGTGTGAGGGCTGTTAAGCTCCGTGGGGTCCTCATGTTTCAAATTAGAAGGTATTGTTCTATCCTTTGTTATGTTACTTGTATAAATCTCTAACCTTATTTTATGCCACATTATTGGATGTTATTCCAAATCTTGGCATTTTATTCATTCTGCTTTTTCATGTCACAGGTTTGACTCATTCCACACATGCTCAATGGATTTTAGGCAAGGACAGCATCGGCAGGCTACATACCGAACTGTTGCAGAACTTGTTTCTCATAAATTCTTGGATGCTTCTAGAAAGCCGTATGTACCAAATGAGATACGTGCTGACATGAGTCTCATGCATGGCATCTCCATGTCGTACAAGAAGTCTTGGAAAGCTCAAAAGATTGCAATGCAAAAACAATTTGGATCAGATGCCGAGTCATATCAACTTTTACCCTCAATGGCCTATATGCTTGACAAAGCAAATCCACATTCTGTTTTTTCTGTTGTTACAGATGATGATGATGTCTTCCAGTATTTTTTTATGTCTTTTGCACCTTGGATGGAGGCATGGAATTTTTGCAGACCTATTCTAATTGTAGATGGATCCTTTTTGAAGGCGTACTACAAAGGAACACTTCTCACCGCTTGTGCCCAAGATGCCAACAACCAAATTGTTCCATTGGCCTTTGCAATTTGTGATACTGAGTCTAAAAAGTCTTGGCTTTGGTTTTTTTTTCTAAATTGTCTGAATCTCTACCATTTCGTGAGGATATGCACATTATATCTGACAGGCATAAAGGCATAAAGGTACATTATATCTGACAGGCTGCATGTAGCGTAAGGGAATTGGAGCTTGAACTGAAATTGTTTAATAGCCAAGTAGAACATCCCTATTTCAATATGCTGCAAAGAATCATTGTATAAGTTATCAACCACTACAAACAATTTTGATTTCATCATATAAACATACATCAAATTGAAGTTCAAACGCACCGTCGTATCTAGCCATTCTGTGTTCATAAACAGCTTGTATAGCCATGTCTTAGACTCTATTTTCATAGTGTCAAATAACATCGGCTCACTGTTCATGTTGTCTTCTCCCATTGTATAGAATCTTCCATTTTTCTTCAACCGCTTCAGCAATCCAGTTTTCAGAAACACCCGCACCTTCTCAACTTCTTCATTTGGTGGTGGCTCTGTGGGATCCTCTGCAAAAGGACCATAATTTTTTGGCAGAAAATAGCTCATTTCTTCTCTTCTTTTGGCAATTTGTTTTCTCCTCTTTCGTGTAACACTATCTTCAGCTGGTGTGTACCGATCAGGTGATTGTGCCTTTCGCTTTGGTCTTCCACGCTCCACTATATTTTCATGTCCCTTTCAAGATTAAAAAAATATATATTCAAAGTAGTTAATCACAATTACTACAAACCTTACATAAAAAAAATGAATACTGATATTTGAATTAGTTAATCTCTTCTTATTTGTCATCTCTCACCTGAACTGGTTGTCTTTTGCACCCCATTTTCTGCCCTTCCTGCATTTGAAAACATTCATGCTTATTTTTTTCATATGCATTCTTTATCACATAAAGATATTTGAAGTAGTTATTCACATTACCATAGTGTTGATTGGTGGTATTGTGCTGGTTCCTCTACTTGCATCACTCCCTAACACTTGTTTTTCCGCATTGTCAACATTTGTGATCAATTCATTCATAAACTGAGTGTTCACATCATCCCAGATGTCTGTTTGCTCTCCTTTTTCTTTCCCAATACACTTTTCTTCCTCTGCCCTTACTCTTTCTTCACTACCTGCCTCATTTTCTCTTTCACCCTCTGACCCTACCCTTTCCTTGCTAGCTTCTTCATCTGCATTATCATCTTCCATTCTTTCTTCATTTTCTTTTTCATACTCTTCCCTCGAATCCTCCACTCTATCATCACGCATTTTCTCTTGAGTCTCTGGCCCAAATATGTTGAAATTTGGTGCACCTAATTCTGCATCCTGCTTTCCAGTACCCACATTGCCTCCTTCTGCACTCTTCTCTTCTTTCTTCTCCACTTCATCCTCTATAGCTTCACCTTTTGTCTCCTGATGTTGTGTCAACTTCTTCAGGTGTGAGAGTATTTTCCCTAGTTTTAAGTGTTGGCTTTTCTGTTCCTTTTTCATTGCTGTCACTTCTGCCACCAACTTGGCATTTGCTTCCATTATTTTCGCATTTTCCTTGCTAATTTTCCTTACCTGCCTCAATATGACTTCAATCTTCTGCTGCTCTCCAAATCCAACCGTCCCTATGTCATCATCATCCATCTCATCTTTTTCTTCGTTCTCTTCTTCCTCACTGTCATCTGTTGTATTCTTTGTTGCAATCACTCTCTCTCCATCCATCCTATCTTCTTTACTAGTATTGCTTTGTCCATTCCTCGATCTTAACCTTCTATTGTTCCCTAACATAGGAAATTTGTTAAGTTCCTCATCAGTAGCTACCATCTTTGACCATTCAAACTGCAACAAAACATGGCATATTAAGAAGTTATATATTTATCTTCGCATACCATATCTGTAATACAAAAATGAAACAACTTACATTCTCATTGGAGAAGATAATCTCACTGAATGCAACCAATGAAGGTTTTTTGGTAAATGACCACTTCACAGCCCTTGGAATTCCTCTTTCTTCACCTTCCTTGATATTGCAAATTTCAGCTTTTTGTAGACCAGGGAAAGTTTCAAATACCCAAAATTGAAGAGCACTTAAACATCCTGTGAGTGTTGCTCGTTTCCCTTTGCACTTCTGCAACCTGTTCACATTTGTTGGCATGTTTTCTACTAAATCCTTCCACAAATCTTCCACCAAGTGCACATACACCGTTGGTAACTCCCGTGCCACCTGATTTGCAAATAATCCATGTGACAATACTTGCAGAAGTGCAAGTTTAACACCATCTTCTCTCTGCGCTTCCGGGTCATTACTGTCATACTTCTGCAAAGCATCAATTACATCTGTTCTTCTTACACTTTCTGCACTTCCAAAATATGTCTTCCAAATATGGCCGCTTAGCTGCTCCTGAACCTGAGGCTTTTCTCCACCAAATTTCAACCCTAACAACAAACATAGGTCTTTCTTACAAAAGCTTATGACGCTGTTTTGAATATGAAATCGAATGAGATCGTTCTCCTTCACTTTGTTCACTGTTTTCACGTAGTTGCATAGCAATCCAAGCTGCAACTGCCCACTAATTGTTTTCATTTCTTCTATCTTCAGTACCCATCCAAAAACTGTGTTGCTAAAAACCTGCAATTCCTCCTCCTTCAGTTTATTCTTTATCCTCTCAATGACCTTGCTTAAATTGCAATAACAATTAATCCTCATGCAATCCAAGTTATTCAGTGCGTTCTTCTTAAATGCTCTTTCAATGACCTGTTAAACCAATTCACAATATCCATCGTATATTTTAAAAGATCTGAACTACTTACAGACCATTATCTCAACCACATATAACTATTTTCACAATACATTATTCTCTACACCATAACATTATTATCTTAAAATTCGTTCACAAATCTTCCACATAATGACTCAACTTCGTCCCATTTACTCCATTTTACATTAACACGTTCACAACTTTCTTCCACGACCAATTTGATTCCAAAATTCACACAATCTATGATATGTACTATTTGTCAATCATTTGTGTGAATGATTTATTCATTCACATATTTCCATTCGTTTGGCAGAAGTAAGTGTTTATTAACCACTTACAATGACCTATTACACCAATTCACAATATCCTATCTCAACGACATATAACTATTTTCACAAATCTTCCACATAATGATTTAACATTGTCCCATTTACTCCATTTTACATTAACACGTACACAAATTTCTTCCACCACCAATTTGATTCCAAAATTCACACAATCTATGATATGTACTATGAGTCTCATGTACTATTTGTCAATCATTTGGCAGAAATGTAAATCATTATTCCAAATCATGTTACTCATTCACATTTTTCCATTCGTTTGGCAGAAGTAAGTGTTTATTAACCACTTATAATGACCTATTACACCAATTCACAATAGAATATCCCATCTCAACCACATATCACTATTTTCACAATACATTATTGAACATTATTCTCTACACCATAGCATTATTATCTCAAAGTTCATTCACAAATCTTCCACATAATGACTCAACTTGGTCCCATTTACTCCATTTTACATTAACACGTACACAATTTTCTTCCACCACCAATTTCATTCCAAAATTCACATAATCTATATATGATATGTACTATTTGTCAATCAGCAGTTTGGCACTGTTTATTATGTGGAAGATTTGTGAATGAACTTTGAGATAATAATGCTATGGTGTAGAGAATAATGTTCAATAATGTATTGTGAAAATAGTGATATTTGTCAATCAGCAGTTTTGTACTATTCCAAAACTTTATTATGAAACTTTCATTCCAAAATTTCATTCGGCAGTCCCGAATTTAACTTCACACTTCAAAACTTTCCTTATTTGGAAAATAATCTACATAAAAAAAGTGTCAAACAGTGCCAAACAGTGTCAAACAGTGCCAAACAGTGTCAAACAGTGTTTAAACAGTGCAAAACAGTGCACTCCACAGTAAAGTCAAATTTATTTTCTTAATCTATGTGAAGTCAAACTAAGAAGTTCATTATGGGACGGAGGGAGTAAAATTTAGAGAATACGTAATACTAGTAGTAGATTTAAGCCTAAATTTTTTCACAACAAACTACACCATATAAAAAAAGACTCATTAGACTAGATTTAAATTGCTCAAATTTGATATCTATAAATATTGAATTCTCAAGTGAAACCATCTTGAGATACATAAATAAAGATGGTGTCTACCATTTAAAAAGAGGAATTTTGATTTTGTAATCTATGTTTTGGACGAAATTGGATTTTATGAAAAAAAAATGAGGTGCAAACTCAAAGATTTTTTTAAAATTGGAGTGTAAAGTTCAATATCACATAAAAAGTGAGGGTATAAAGTCAAAATTCCTCTAAAAAATCCGGAAGTTTTTATTTGGACTGTAATCTATCCCAGACTAGACCATAACAGATCAGACCAGATCAGACTTGAATAATTAAAAAATACAAACAAACTAACCGATTTCCTAATCAAATACGAGTACTACGTATTTAATTATTCCATTTATCCAGAAATGAATGCGACGGTGTTTGAAGTTCCAAGTCAAACATCTTTAGGATATTGCAAAATCGTATCACCTACGAGCCCTACGTATATATTTATACTAGTTATTTACACGCGCGTTGCGCGATTAACTAAATGCCCAATGTATGTTGTGAAATATGGCGTTTTCTACTTATTGTTGTGATTAAGCAACTAAATTATCAAACATCTTCTGACAATCTGCCAACTTATTCCGCTAAGCAAACCTACTGACTGAATTTGTTATTGACAACTCGCTAACATAATCCGTTATCCACTAACAGCTAACCGCTAGATGTCAAACACGACCACAATATTATCTTCTACATATCATATAAATATAAAATCATATAAATATAAAGTAACGTAAGAAAATTTGAAAATGCAAAAATAAATGAAAACATGCATAAAGTGGAAATGATTGTTATTCAACATATTCTTGGTACTACGTACGTAAGGTTGGAATCTTAAAGGTTGGATTTAACGGACGTAAGGGTATAATTATGGGTAATGGTGAATTGCACAATGATTAAAACAAATTGTACAAGTGCATCTTGTTTAAATGTTACACCAACATTTTTATCATTCCTAAAATGCCCTAACTATCATTGGTGCTTATAAGTTTTTAGATATATACATACTATAACTTTATATATGTATAAATTATAAGGAAAATGGAAACAAATTAAATAACCTCATTTTTATCGGTTTTCTGAAATAGTCCCATCTAATTGTAATTTGGAAAGTAGTCTCACCTTTCGAGTGAGGATGTTTTCTTTTCGACTGTTTCCAGTCCCTGACCTGACCAGACTAGACCAGACCAGATCAGACCAGACCAGACCAGACTTGACTTCTGTAGTTATAAAATACACAGAGACCAGACGTTTACCAGACCAGACCAGTTCAGACCAGACCAGACCAGACCAACAAATTTCTATCAAATTAAAAGAAAACATCTTGAATGCTCCGATCTCTCGCTTATCTGTAATTTAATCAATTGATAACATGTGATTCTAGATGTTTTATTGGTAGATTCTATGGTACCCATAAGGTACTGTACCTTTGTCTACATGTACCAATGAGAATGTAGCAGTTGAATTATTTAAATTTAAAATAAAAATGATAAAGTGATGTGGTCCAATCAAATGAATGATAGGTACGGTACCCCATATTTTAGAAAGGTACCGGAGTTGTCACCTATTTTATTTCCTTTTCTTTTCTCAAAACATTAAATCAAACAAATCCAATCATTCACAAATCATCTCAAAACAATCCCATGCACATACCATCTTTCATTTATTGATGATCATAATAATTTTGAACAAACTACAAATTATCTCATTAATTAAAGTTTATGTCTAACCAAGTGAAATTTTACCTACCATGGAATTCTTGAAGCTAAGTATGATATGGAATTTAATTTCTGAAGTATGATCTGATATGTAACTTTAATTTTGAGTTCATATAAAGAAAAAAATGGGAACACCCCTCCTAAATATACGCTGGACGTCACTTATAATATGTTCCAAACAAGCAAAAACGTCTAAAATTTAAAAAAGGATGAAATACTATAACTTTTGCACTTTAAGAACAAGCAAATTTTTGGAAAATAATGGACTTGGTCATCTTTCTCATCTTTGGGAGAAAATTTTTTCCATTAAAGAAAAGTTAGCAATGACCTCTCAACACATATTACCACTTCCTCTATCCATTATTCCTTATCATCTTCTTCATCATCCCGGCGTGAAGCTAAGATTTCCGGTCAGCCCAGAAATGGCCGATAACCGACCGCCATTATCATTATCATCATCATCATATAGAAGTAGAAGCTATGGAAGAGAAGCATTCTTGGTGCCTGCCCTCTTGGCTTTTGCAACCTCAACTTTAATAGCCTTCCATATTGCTTTTACCTCCCAGCTCCACTCCATAATAATCCATCCTAAACAAACGCGCCTCCGCGTCAAGTCCCCGGCCGGAGAGTTTTCCGAGGCCGGTGGACGGCGTAGTATGAACTTCTCGTCTTCTTCGGCGGCTGTGTTGCCGGATTATTCTCCCCGTGTGTCAACGCCGGCGAGTCAACGGTCGCCGGTTGACGGTTCCGGTCGGAGCTTAGGAGCGTTTCCCGCCGCCAGCTCATCCGGTAATAATAAATTAATAATACTCCCTATTGTTATTCTACCAGCCGTCTTGTTTTTTACTAGTATATAGTAGTATTACGTAACTTGTTTGTTAATTAGTTATACTTGTATATACGAAGTATTTCCAAAATTTGATACTCCCTCCATCCATAAATTCCCGAAATGGGACAAAAAAAGTTTGTAAATTCTAAAATAGGGCTGTCATGTTTTTATTCCCAAATAGGAGTAATTACTGCCAAGTTTGGAAAATACTGTCATGTTTGAAGTCTGGTACTGCCAAAACATGGCAGTAATTAATCCTATTCTGGGAATAAAAATATGACACTCCTATTTTGGAATTTACAAACGTTTTTAGTCCTATTTTGGGTAATTTCCCTAAATGTTGTCATACTTTGACTTTTTGAGTCAAACTTATTAAACTTTGAACGCTGATTACTCAAAATTAATACTTGTAATACTTTATCCCTAAAAAATTATTTTATGTGATTCTTTGTGATATGTATTATTCAAATGTCAATTTATTATAGATTTTATAGACATATATTAATAGATAATTACGGTCAAACGTCTACCTAGAAGACCGCAAAAATCAAAGTAGGACAAACATTAGGGACGGAGGTAGTAGTATTTTCCATTTTGTTTTTTAGTAAACCTAAATGAGTCATACTATAGAATAAAATATTTCTTAACTTTGTTCATATTTTACTAAAATTTTGACCATATTTGGATTGAAATGTTTTAATTTTCACTTTTACCGGACAAAACACAAATTTGACCATTAATGTATTTTAGTCCTTATTAGTAATATGAATTTGGATAAAGTTAAAATGAGAGGAATTTAATATTATTTTTCAGAAATTTTAATTTATAATATTAATAAATAAAATAAGATCAATGTAGAACATGTGAATATTATAAAGAAAAAACAAAGTATTATTTTATTACTTGTATATTTTGATGGCCTGGTTTGAACTAGGGCTGAGACTTTGGAACCAAGAACCGGAGAACCGAACCGGACCGAACCGAACCGTTATGACCCGGTTCGGTTCGGTTCCACCATTTATTAGTTATTTTTTAACGGTTTGGTTCCTATTTTTTATTAATGGTTCGGTTCTCGGTTCCTGAAAAAAATATGTACTAGGAACCGTTATATATAATAATTAAAATTATATATATTTCTTATGAGTATATATATTTTAATGTATATTTACTTACTTATTTTTATATTACATTCATTATTTTAGTTTAGTTATTCAACTATTTAAAACTAATATTCACTTCAACCGGTTCTCTTAGGCTTCTTAGGCCTCTCATTAGGTCCAAACTCCAGCGGGTCGAAACTTTGAAGGTCCAAAGTATTTAAAATTATTGTTCTCTTTAACTGTTTAAGCATATTTGTAGCGTAATTTCAAACGTAGAATGTCTTTTTGGCAAAAATTTAGTCATGATTTGTAAGAATTTTTTCAAAGACTAGGAACCGTTAAATGACAAGAACCGAACCGTTAAGAACGGTTCGGTTCCTTATCGGTTCTATAAAATAATTTATAAGAACCGAACCGTTAGTAAAATTTCATATTTTCAAACGGTTCCACATATTTGGCCTAGGAACCGAACCGGTCCCAGGCCTAGTTTGAACTAGTTTATTCTAGTCTAACTTAGTTTCTTTTGTTCTCTGCTCTTATTTAGACGTGGTCTAGCCTAAAGTTCAGAACAGTATACCGTATTATAATTATTTATTCTTGTTTGGTTTAGACTTGTACGAATGATTTACTTGTCTAATTAACTTCATTTAGTTTTTTAAAACCTAAGGGGGTGTTTGAATATTCTTAAAACTGTTTGTGCTCCTTCAGGGAGCAGAAGTAGAAGTTGGAGTGTTTGGGTGAAAGTGTAGAAGTAATTCTGGTCTCTCAACTTCTAAAAAAACTGAGTCTGTTTCTACTTTAAAAAAGAAGCTGGAGGGACCAACTTCCCAATGAGTTCCAAACACCCCTAAATATATAAGGTGTTATGTGACGCAATGACGGTGAAATTAACAAATGCGACCAAGTCCTTAAAATTTGCAGAATGTTTTACTTGAGTGTGCCAAATCAACGTATAATTGTGACCAAGTCCTTAAAAAAGTGAACGGTGCATATGTGGCACGGGAAATAGCTAATTAAAAAGTAACAAATAAAATATTTCTCTCTTATTTCAATGGTCATTGGTCTAATACATTTTCGGTAATTTTTTCTCAACAATGACAAACACAATGTCTAGATGTAGACATTGTGGTTGACATTGTTGAGAAAATCTTACCAAAAAACACATAAGATCGTGAAAAGAATGAAAGAGATCATAAATGTTATACTCCATAAATTTAATCTTTTGTGTTTATCTTTCTCATGCCACAAGTGCACCGTGCACAATATAGCGAGATGCTCTATTACTTTGAGAGTTTAATTTGAACACTAATATACTAGACTATTAATTCATTACCTGAACTCCTGAATTGAAGATCGACTTGATATTTGAATAATACGGAGTACAACGTACTACGTATATACGTAATTATTTAGTTCTATTACTTGGAAGTTTAATTTGAACAATAATATACTATACTATCAATTAATTATAAGTGAAAAAATCAACAATAATTTATAGGTAGATTCTATGGTACCCATAAGGTACCATACTTTTGTCCACATGGACCAATGAGAATGTAGCAGTTAAAAATGAATGATAGGTACGATAACCTATATTTTAGAAAGGTACCGGAGTTGTCACCTAATTTATACGAAGTATAGTACAAGTTTAATCTATAGCTAATAAAAACACGATCAAGTAAGACGTAATATATAGTGCAATTAGTTAAAGTTAAAATATATATATATATATATATATATATATATATATATATATATATATATATATCGCATTTAATATACGGAGTATAACTATTGAAGCATTAAACAAAAACTTTAAGATAATAATAACCGATCGAATTATAATTAACAAATTGAGTACTAAAATACTTACATATATACTAAGTAATTAATGAAATCAACCATTAATTATTGAGATATATCTTAATATCTTAATCTTAATATAATAACAAAAGGTTTCTTGGGACACAAGTTCCCGCCAAAACCTTTGTAGGTCAATTCCGTTGGTAGATCATTCTTCGAAAATTCTGGACAAAGCCTTTCTGACATGAACATTTAATGATGTGTAGCTCGCCACTTTGGGTTTTGCATTTCTCAGTGGATGGTTTGCTTCCGTTTCAATATAATACGTTTCTCAGATCATATTCCAAGGCGAATATAATACGCTTACGTACTCATTTTCACATTGGTGATTTTTCCAATTGCACTTCTCTTTAATTCGTGTAAGACTATCGTGAATTTTCTAGATAAAATTGTTGTAGCTTCAATATTAAATGCTTCGTAGCTTGCAGTTTCCAGCTTTAGGATTCTCAAGATATGTTCTTTTCGTTTATAAGTGCATGTTTTTATTTAAAACTCACCGCCCATTAATTATGTAATTGGCATGGCAGCTGCATTTGAGAGTTCCAAGTTTTTTTTTTACCTTTTTGAATTCCACTTTGTGTATGTGTATATATATATAGCCCTGAGTGTCCAACACAAGTACTGTTATCACAACCAAGTAACATACGTTGAACTCATGTTCGTCCTACAAAATTAGATTTGTGAGAGAATGCATGCAATTTTTTTTATGGGTTTCTTATGGACCAATAATGTTTTCTAGGGAATAACGGACATATGTTACAAAATCTGATTTGTTGCAATCACTCAATTAGTAAAATTTTGTTACTTTCTGAATTGATTAGATCAATTACGTTGGTCGGTTTGAGTTTGAGTATAATGCACAGTCCTTTTTATTAGTTGGAGGAACACTTCTATGTACTCTATCTTTCCCTTAGAAGGTTCTTTAATTAAGTGTCCATTTAAAGGTTTTCATTCCATTTTAGGAAATAATTTGTTTTCTTTACTTATACTTTTACTCAAATTTTTCTTTTTTACTCATTAAATGTCGAGTATCACAATTCCGGCTAATTTATCTACTTCTTTTAATTACTTTCATCTTATATGTTTAATTTACAATTATAGATTTTAATTTTCTAAAGTGTCATGGTAATATGGTATACTCCGTATTACATTTTTACATTTACAACTACATACTCTTTCAAAATATGTAAATTGTTTCATGTTATCTTATGTTAAATAACACGATTTTGTTTGTTGTCCATGAAATGTTCATTGTAAAAGTTTTGATGTATCATTTTGGATTTTGGTATTTTTGTTTTAATTAATACAAGGTTCTTTATTTCGACCGTGCATCGCACGGGTGTGAATACTAGTTATCCAAAATAGGACTAAAAAGGTTTGAAAATTCCAAAATAGGACTGTCATGTTTTTATTCTCAAAATAGGACTAATTACTGTCATGTTTTGGCAGTACCAGACTTCAAACATGGCAATATTTTCCAAACATGACAGTAATTACTCCTATTTTGGGAATAAAAAACTTGGGAGTCCTATTTTGGAATTTTCAAACCGTTTTAGTCCTATTTCGGGAACTTTCCCTTAATTATTTTTGTAAAACTTGGAATTTTAATACAATTAAAAGAACATTGGTAGTTTAATTTCATTTTCCTCTTAACGATCGAGCTAGAAACCTAGCTATATGTGGGAAAGAAGTGCTTATGGTTTTTATATCACAAACACACTTGATCGCATTCCCATTTGTTTTTTTTATATTGTAGCCTTTGAAGGCCGTGTTAGTATGTATTTGCTTATTCAATTCACGTTTTGGTGTGTATCCGTATCCTTGCTTCATGTATAGTTCTTTTTTCCTACACTTTATACTTTCTTCATTTTTTTTCATCTTTTTACTAATTTTGTTTATCTGGTGGTCCTAATTTAAGTCCCAACAAGGCATGTCATTTTTCCTTCAAGAAAGCAAATTAAATTTGTGGCCTATATATATGGTAAGCTGTGAACGTGAGATTTACATAGAAGATGACGAATTAAGATACATTTTGAGTCATATATTATTTCCGTAAAAATGAGCAATATTTTGGAGCAAAATATGTATATATGTTATGAACAGAAGGAGAAAATTCCTCTATCAAATTGTTAGTTATGCATTGGTGATATATAATTAAATGACTGCAGGATGAGTTAATAATTAGCATGCGATGTTTGATATTTTTAAACTGTTCAATGAAAAAATGGAGCTAGGAGCCTGGCTAGGAGGTATATGTTGATGTGTAGGATTTATATAATCTAGATACCTTGGTAATAAGACATCAGCGAAAGATGGGTTTAAAACAAATAGATTAGAGAAGGCTTTTTGTATAATTTTTAACTTCATACTTGCTCCATCCTGATTTCTAGTTTTTAGGTTAAATGACATTTGTGACATTTTTCACATGTTTTTAGGTTAAATGACATTTTTCATTAACTTTCCAGGTATTTGTGGCCGGATACGTCATTCCACAAAACATTGCTAAAAAAGGGAAAATGGAAACTAATAATCCAACCTTTTAGCGGTCTTCTTTCAATAATCCCATCTTTTGATTATTCATGAATAATCCAACCTTTGCACCTCATCTTCATTTGTTGGTCCCTGATCGGTTATTGACTTGATATTCCAAGTTATTTTCTTATCTTTGCAAAATATTATCTTTGTGAAAGATGAGATTTATGGTATAATGATTTGCAAAGATAAGAAAATAGCTTGGAATAGCGGGTCATCAACCGGTCAGGGACCAGTGAATGAAGATGAGGTGCAAAGGTTGGATTATTCATGAATAATCAAAAAGTGGGATTATTGAAAGAAGACCGCTAAAAGGTTGGATTATTAGTTTCCATTTTCCCGCTAAAAAATCACGGGGTAATAATAAATGGTGAATTTTCACAAGGATAAAAGAGGATTGGAATTACATAACTCAAACATAACAAAAAAGAAAAATATAAAATAGTTTCCGTAATATCTGAAAAGAAAAGTCAGAATTCACACTACAAAAAACAATGGGAATGAGAAAGATTTTTGGGAAAACGCTCAATTTCATTCTCGTATTATCACGAAAAAGTCAATTAGGTACTCCTACTTTAAAAAATCAATTAAATATCCGAACTTTGTAAAAACGTTCAATTGATCTGAGTCCATTTGCATATTACTTGCCATGCCAGCATGTCACCCGATGACGTGACACACAGGGACGGATCCAGGATTCTGAGTCAAGGGGGGCGAAATTTTTCGTTAGTGTAGGGTGTGAATTTTTTTTTGTTAGTGTAGCGGGGTGAATTTTTTTTCCCTAGTATAGTGGGGCGATTTTTTTTTTTGCAACTGTAGGGCTATGCGGCTATTTTTATTCAAAAAATGACATTAATACATGCACATCCCGAACGACATTTAAATCTATTACATTCTAAGTTTAGACGATGACAAAGACATCAACCAATACATTTTTAATAACTTCTACATTGTTTAACCTCATGAATGGGTTATTGAATTGTAATTTTTGTCCACCAAGGAGGGTGTTCGTGAGTCATGACTCATGAAAAGTTTTCTTAATATTACAATAGTAGTATACTAGTATGTATGAGATTGTTATTTTTAGAATAATATGCACCACACACACACACACACATATATATGGTGCATATTATATTTTAATATTTTTATTAATTCTATAATAATTTAGAGTTTATTATCCATGCAATAAATTATTTTTAGAAAGCAAGAAGTAAATGAATTATGTAATCTAATGTCTATAAATATTTATATTTTGGATTCATTTCACGTGATCTAAAAATTGTGTAATTAGTGTGTCTGGTATTTAATATTGTTTGATATATGTTTTACGAAATCCAGTACTTGTTATCCAATAAAGATAATTAAACATTACAAAACTAGGAATTCTTATATAATAAGTATCCTAAATCTTAAATAACGAGTTACTCTATTGTTTATTTGTTTAAGTTATGTAAATTATTTTAGATGTTTCTTCTTTTAAATCTCTAATTAAGTATTACATTATGTAAGACTATATATATTAATTTTGAAAATTAAAAGCTAAGGGGGGCGAATCTAATTAAATTATGAAAGTTTTATGAAAATATTACATATATTGTAAAAAAAAATTGAATGTCCAAGGGGGGCGGTCGCCCCCCCCCCCCTAAATCCATCCCTGGTGACACACACATGTGTGCCACATCATTAGCAAATGGCTGACTGAGCTTTCACATATGTGTCATGTCAGCAAAGTCACCGCTGATTGGGCTGCTACATGTGTGTCACGTCAGCGAATGACTTGTTGACATGACAAGTATTCTGCAAAAGGGCTCAATTGAACGTTTTTACAAAGTTCGGAGATTTAATTGATTTTTTAAAAGTACGAGGATTTAATTGTTTTTTTCGTGAAAGTATGAGAACCGAATTGATAGTTTTCCCAAGATTTTTTGTAGTGATTCACCAAAATTCATTTTCATTGAGGATTTGATGGGATATGTCAAATCCGTCCAACGACATTTTGTCACAAAACTATTCAATTCAAAATCGTCGATCAATCCGTGTTAAATTCGTGTCGTATTTGTTTTGTAGTGTCGATTATAGAATTAACAAGGTGCAAAATATATAACAAATAAAAATGTACTAGAATAGAACATTCTATAGAGATGGAGTTCAATTCTTACATTCCTAATAAAATAATTTTGCCCTTTACCAAGACCTTGCCGCAGTTTCTGGATCATAGTCAAAATAAGCATACTATAAAGAAGGATGCGCGTCATAAAATGTTCATCTCAAATCCTAGAACTTCGTCCTACGTATTAATGGTATTATTTATTACAGAGTACGTATATAGATTACTATTAAAATAATTATTTCGTGCCTAGTTGTAATAATGTTTATCTCAAGCCTGGGGGCAGTATGCCTGCAGGATGTACGAAAACAAGGGTCAAGTGTTATAAAACAATATACTTATACGTAGTATTATAAAACAAATTGTTAGTAATTTCTGTCATAATAAATCTATTTGCAATTACCAAGTAAATATGCTGTACGAGTAATAGTTAAATAAATGACTACTTTGCCAGATTTGGTAAGTGATTATTAATTTTTTTATATTGAGACTCTAAAAGCATCTCCAATGCTAAAACGTTAATGGTGCATACGTGGCATGAAAAACAACCAATTAAAAAACAATAATTACAATATATTTCTCCTTATTTGAAGGACCTTACATCATTTTGGTAATTTTTCTTCACAATGTCAAGCACAATGTCTAGATGTAGACATTGTGATTGACATTGCAGACAAAAACTTACCATAAACACATAAGACCGTGGAAAGAAGGAGAGAGATATTGTATTTATTGTTTTTTAATTGGTTATTTGTCATGCCACGTATGCACCATTAACGTTTTAGCATTGGAGATGCTCTAAATAATGTTTTTAACTGGATTAAAATTTTCTAGTCTTAAGTGACCTGCTTTGGTATGTGATATAGATGCATGCTCTATGTGTATTATTTTACAATTATCAAAATCTGTTTTTGTCTTATCATGTCTGGTTTGAGTTAATCTAGTCCGATTTGAGATGTAACCGAGATCAATCTAATTAAAATGGTTTGGCATGATTTGATTTGAATTATGAGCTCAACAATTTATTAGGACTAACAAGTTAACTGTAATTAGACCGTGCAAGTCCACAAAAGCTTACATTATGTATGACATTGGATAGATCTGTAATGTCAACCTCATAATAGTAGTTCAAAATCTTACTACGTATATAATAGTTTAATAATCAATATATGTTTTATCCATGTGAGCAATACCACAAAAGATTGAGATAAACATAACAACCCCACACGAATAGATGAATAAAAAAACAAGTCTAGTTTTATTCCCCATATTGGACCAATTTAGTCCTATTTTAAAAAGAAAATGTCTTAAGCTTTTTAAAACAGGAATGCACGAGTCATATTTTAAGAACAAACAATGATAATCCTTTTATGAATTCTGTCCTTATTTCATCATACTTATATTGAATTTTCTCTAAATAAAAAAGACTTGAATTGGTCCTTATATTGAATTTTATGAATTCATCCTTTTATGAATTCTGTCCTTATATTGAATTTTCTCTAAATATTTAAGACCTTGAATTTCATCATACTCCGTATAATTTATTGTCCCTAAAAAGCCCACGATAATCAGTATAACAGTTTTGCAAGGGGAATTATTGGGCCTGGGCCTTGATTGCGGGTTTATTGAACTGGTAAAAGGGTGGAGTCGTTTAAATGGCCCCAACGTAACTGTTACCAATTTGACAGTTGGTCTTGCACATATTCATTAATTATATTATTTGTTTTTGTTTAAATCATTCAAATGATGTATTCTTCTAATTCATTGGTCTTTGTGGAGTGGATATGATACATTAAAATTTTCCATACTTTAATTTGGTCTTCCTTAAAACGACAGGCCGTGTATTTTTTTATTAGGACTATGGTCCGAATTTAACAAGGAGCTTATTTTTATAAAAAATATATATACTCCCCCGTCCCATAAAATTCTTCCCACTTTCCTTTTTGGGCTGTCCCAAAAAATTCTTCTCACTTTCCTTTTTTGGACAATTTGTGTGGTTCACATTCATTTCACCTTTTTCTTACACAACCACAACCACACATTTGCACTTTATTCCACTTTCTTAATCTCCGTACCAAGTCAAAGTGAGAAGAATTTTCTGGGACAGAGGGAGTATAATGTTTTGATGACATGGTCGTCAAAAGCTCAAAAATGTTTGAAATAGGATAAAATGTAGACAAACGTGTTGAAATATGACCAACTATGTTTTCCCCTAAAACATGAGTTATTTAAGCTATGTTTGAAACAACTAACTAAAATAATATTTTAAAAGCTTTTTAATAACTGTTAGCTTTCAATGACCGAAAAGACCTTAAACGAAAAATGTGATATCTGTTTGATAAGCTGACTATTTAAATTAGTTTATTTTGGTATACAAACTGTCGGAACTAATTAATGCTAAAAGTTAAAGACTTTTCTCGAATACTACTCACTGTAGCGTGTCAAAAGAGATTTTTATATTTTTAAAAAACTCATAAAAATTGACATGACAAACATATAATTACAAGTTTTTAAAGATTTTTTAAACTGTACAGAAGTTAAAAGGTAAAAACTTATGCTTACCAAACATGTTCTTAGCTCGTGTTTGGTTTCCAGCGTTATGCCTCCCCACACGCTGCATATTGCACCGTTTGAAGTATAAGAGCAATAGCGTTTTTGACCAAAACGCCATTACTCAAACAACCCCTTAGTGTTATTAAAATAATAAAAGAATAAATGTACATTTCCCTAATATAAAATACACGAGTTTTGTTTAGAATGAAAATAATGTTATTCTTATTTGAGAAAATTTTCGATACATTACTCTTATTTAAAGATTTTCTTTGTTCATTCTAGTCATCAGCTTGGATTATCCAATTAAAATGTCTTTAACGAATGGCAGAGTGGTAGACTTCATTTCCAAAAAAAAAAAAACGTGGGACAGGAATATACTAACGGAGTCATTTGGATGAATCAGGGGCAAGGACAAGAAACGTGGGACAGGAAGTGTTTCACGACCAAGATCTCTTTTTCGAAGAGTACGAGGAAATGAACGGAACCTTAAAGATATTCGTTTATCCCCACAACAAAGACGACCCCTTCGCGAATGTTCTGTTACCGGCCGACGGCGAGCCCGGCGGCAACTACGCCAGCGAAAGCTACTTCAAGCAATCCCTCTTCAGAAGCCATTTCATCACCCAAGACCCAAACGAGGCCCACCTCTTCTTCCTGCCCTTCTCCATCGCCGGCCTGAGAAACGACAGGCGCGTCGGCGTCGGCGGGATTAAGGATTACGTCAGAGATTACGTCTCTCACATCAGCCGCGAGTACCCTTTCTGGAACCGCTCCGCCGGCGCCGACCATTTCTACGTTTGCTGCCACTCCGTCGGGAGGTCGGCCATGGAGAAAGCGGTTGATCTGAAGCTGAACGCCGTTCAGGTGGTTTGCTCCTCCAGCTACTTCTTGCCGGGGTACATCGCCCACAAGGACGCTTCCGTCCCGCAGATATGGCCGCGGGACGGGGACCCGCCGCGTCGGCCGCCGGGAAAGCGGTCGACGCTAGCCTTCTACGCCGGGGCGATGAACTCGCGGGTCCGGCGAGATTTGGTCGGGCGGTGGAAGGACGACGAGGAGATCTCCGTCCACGGAAGCCGCCTGAAAACGTCTTACGCGGAGGCGCTATTGGGGAGCAAATACTGCATCCACGCAAAGGGGTACTAATACTACTCTGTATATTCTAAGGACTTATGTGTAAATACTCTTAATAAAGGAAAATCACACTTTTAATTTCTCAATTAGTCACTGTTGAAATGTCATGCTCGTGTTTGTGAGATTTTAAGTGTCACTCCAGAATTGACATATTTGTTGTAAATGTCATCCGTAGTAAATTTATTGATAGTCAAGAATTTGAGATGAATTATAAATGATAGGATGACATTACAACATATTTGTCAATTTATGGGTGACAATTAGAATCTCAGAAACTCGGGTCTGTCATTCAATATGATGACTAATTGATGTAATTTTTCGTATTTATAACGTAGCACGGAGTATTATAAATATGATGCTAGAGCTCTCACGTGATAAACCTGTATTTACTCTCAATTATTATCTCACAGGTATGAGATCAACACTGCTCGGATCGGCGACGCCATCTACTACGGCTGCGTGCCGGTGATATTGGCGGACTTCTATGATCTCCCGTTCGCCGACACTTTGGATTGGGAGAGGTTCTCGGTGGTGGTTTCGACGGCGGACATACCATGGCTGAAGGAGATACTTAAAGGGATAAATTACTCGGATTACGTGAAGTTGCAGAGCAATGTGATGAAGGTTCAAAGGCATTTCCGGTGGAACAATTTTCCGGTGGATTTTGATGCGTTTCATATGGTTATGTATGAGCTCTGGCTTCGAAGAGGTGTTCTAAGACTTTCCTCTTAACTCAAAGTAAGTGAAGTGTACTATGTACATGCCGGGATACATAATTAAAAGGAGTATATAATGTTGTTATAGATAATCAATGTTTGACAATTGACAATAAACTTGTAAGTTTTTTTTGACATCACACTACTATTTACGTAATCCACCACATTGAATTGAATTGAGATGATTGTGATGTGCTAATCAAAAGTGATAATTTTTTTGAGAAGAAAGTGCCAAAGTGACTTATATTGAATAAGCAAAATTCACGTAAATTACATAAATAGAAAAAACCCTCCCGTGATCATCAATCCTCAAACCGGACCTGAAATCATATGTCTAGTTGTTCCTAGAGAGAGCATAATTGAACTAAAGATGAATGAAACAAACTTCTCATCACTCTCCCTAAACTGCAGAGTGCTACTAGTAGCAAATTAAAACACGCACATAAAAAGATTTAGAACACAATGAAAAAATAAAATTAAAACACAAACATTTAGATAAAGATGCTTCCCCAAAAGTGATATTATTAGAACAAATTGTCAAACATACTGAGTTCACTAATTTTATTCCTAATCGAACATCCAAATGTCATGGTTCATGAGTGGAAGCGGCTCCATAAATAGAGAATTAGATCTGACCTGCAAGGTTAGCAGACAAAAATCCTACGAAAAACTAAAACAAGTCGCTAAAATTAATTAACCCTTAAATGTAACACCATCCCCAAATGTATTTACTTTTACGTAAATGATGTAATAAACCTTATGGAATGATTTATGAATTTACGAAGTTGTAAATTTTTATTTATTCTTTCGCGTGAATAGTAAATTGCACGTGGGACCCACACCGGGAGCGGGGGCCGCCCGACATTCCCGAGACCATATATTTTATTCATCTTGGTCTAGATAATAAATATATATTGGTGGATATTTCATTTGGGCCATGGAAAGGCCCGGAGTTGACCGATTGGTCAAAAGAAGCCCAAATTACCGGTACTGGTAATTTAACTGATAACAGCCCGAAAATGAATTTCGGAGACTTCTAAATTAATGTTTAGAAATTACTTCAAATAGGACTAAAACTATGGCAAAAACTCAAAATAGGACTTGTTATGTTTTTTTTCCAAAATAGGACCATAGTGGTCCTATTGGAAACATACTCATTTCTTCCTTCCATTCTTACCCCTCCTTTAAATATTAGTAAAAGATAGCTAAAAGTCATAATTAAATGTTTAATTCATAATAAATTCGAAAAAATTTCAATAATTCGTAGAAAAATAATAAAAAAATTAATAAATTTTTATAAAATAAAAAATAAGAAAAATTTTTTTTTTTAATTTTTTTTTTATTTTAAAAATTAATAAAAAAATAGTAAAACTCCATAAAAAAAATTAAAAAAAATATGGATATGTTTCCCACCGCCTGTACTACCTCCCTGAACCACCACCTCCGATCGGTGTAAAAAATGCCACTTTTTTTTTAAATTCCACAAAAATGGCATATTTCTCTATGAGAATGCCAACATTTTCATTCTGCCAACTTGAATCCTTTTGACTTTTGCCAAAAATATGGCATTCATAATTTTTTTGGCATTTTTTTACCCCGGTGACAGGAGGTGGTGGTACCGCCTCCCTGCACCACCACCTCCGACCGTTAAAAAAAAATGTCATATTTCCTACAAACTTCCATTTTTTTCGGAAAATGCCAAAAATATGGCATATTTCTCTTTGAGAATGCCAACATTTTTTTTCTTCCATCTTAAATCATTCTGAATTATGCCAAAAATATGGAATTCATAATAAATTTGGCATTTTTTCCCCAAATGACTAGAGGTGGTGGTGCTGGGGCGGTATAGGCGGCGGTGACAAAAAAAATATTTTTTTGATTTTTTTTTTAATTTTTTTTAATTTTTTTTTTTTATTTTTTTTGAATTTTTTTTTTAAAATTTATTATTATTCAAAATATTTTTATTAATTTTTTGGTATATTTTACGAATTTTTATTATTTTTTATTATTTTATTATGAATTAAAACATTCCAATAGGTATAAGGGTATATTTGTCCAAGACAAACATAATTAGTCCTATGGAAACATAGTTTATTTTTTGGTCCTATTTGTGCAAAGTGAATGACTTTTAGTCCTATTTTGATAATTAACTCATTAATGTTTTGAAATATATATTATTTCAAGAGGCCATTACGACAGGGAACACGTAATATATTTTATTTGACCCGATAAAATAAAATATACTTAAAACAGTCCGAAAAATACAACTTTCGGGGCCGAATGTACATCTTGGGACACAAAGGGATGACCTCCCACATGAGTGGGGGCCACCCCACGTTTTTTGTGTGCTCAACATGACCTATGGGGGCTGGAATGACAAAATATTATGTGAAGGAGGATCATTTGGCATCTAAAGTACCAAGGAGGACCCCTCACCCTCTCTTATTTGTCATTTGAGACAAAAGTGAGTGTCCTCTCTCCCACCTATCATCAACCTCGACCAACCTCATCAAGAAAGGATAAGGAAGCTCTCAAACCATCCTCCATACCTGCAAAATTCGAGCTCAAGCATAAGTGCTCAAAGAAGGAAGATTAAAGAGGGAAAAAGTTGGGAAAAGTGTGAATAATTAAGGTAATGACCTTATTATAACTTCTCCTTTATTTTTCTTCTACCATATGAGGTATATATCATGTGGAGGACCCTTAGTATGGTTCCACATGTTATAAGTATGGATTTATGGGTAGGAAGATGGTTCTATGTCCAAGAATGGACTTAGAGACCAAAACTACCGGTTCACCGGAAAATAACCTTTTAGAGGTTATTTGTATTAATATGAGTTTTATGATTATAAAACCTTGCTAGGCACTTGTAAAGGGTATTTCAAGTGATTTCACAAAGTTGGAAAAGTCGCCGGAGTTGTCGCCGGAGTTGACCAAAAGTCGCCGGAGTCTCACCGGAGTTCAACCAAGAAGGGTAGAACTTCTTAACGCTAGTTCAAGGTGAGTGGACGGCTTAATATCTTATAACTTTTGGGTTAATTATGAGATTACCTAAATAAATGTTATATGAGTTCATAATGATGTTTAAAAGATATTTAAACATGTGATTAGCCAATAGAGTTAAGTTTGTATGAAAGAAATTAATTGTTGATGCATGGAATATGATATGAAGAATTATATGAAATGCATATTTGTTTGAAGTGTATTAGAAGCACAAATGAATATCATTAACTTAATTATATGATGATTAAGTTGATACACACAAGACATGAAATGGCGGTCAACGAAAACGTTGACCGATGGACAAAGGATTTAATTAATACCGGTTGGTATTAATTAATTATAAATCTATATAAATGCATGGCTTTGCATGGATTGTGATACATAAGTTTTATGTATTGAATTAGTTATGAGTAACTAAGTATGATATAGACTCTATCTAGGTTGATAGGAGGTTGATCATAGGGAAATATTTTGGTGGAGGACCCTAGTACTTAAAAGTACTTAACACTCAAAACTTGGTGGAGGACCCTAGTAGTTAAAAGTACTTAACACTCAAACTTGGTGGAGGACCCTAGGACTTTAAGTCCTTAACACTCAAACTTGGTGGAGGACCCTAGTACTTAAAAGTACTTAACACTCAAAACTTGGTGGAGGACCCTAGTACCTAAAAGTACTTAACACTCAAAACTTGGTGGAGGACCCTAGGACTTAAAGTCCTTAACACTCAAACTTGGTGGAGGACCCTAGTACTTAAAAGTACTTAACACTCAAAACTTGGTGGAGGACCCTAGGACTTATGAGTCCTTAACACTCACAAACCGGTGGAGTATCCAAGGATTATGATCCTAAAACTCATAGATTATGATATACAAATAGGGACAAGGAGGAGTCCTATACACTCATAGGTATATGGGTGGGTTGGGGTTTTTAGTCAAGAATATTGACTATTACTATTTTTCCCAAATAAAATGGTGATCTACGGATCGGATATTTTCCAAGTATATATATACTAATAAGTATTTCATAACTTGGGGGAAAGACTATTTATTTAAGTATCACCCTATGTTTGGGTCTTATACTTGAAACGCTAGTTATTCTATATTTAGCCTGCTACTCGCTCGGTACTTGTACTGACCCCTTCGGGGGGCCCCACCATTTTCAGGTTGAAGCTAGGGCTTGCTACTTGCACCTTCTCACGGGTGGTATCATATCGGGAAGACGTGGTTCGTGCTTTCCTTATTTTCTTTCAAACTACCGAACACTTGCTCATGGATATTTGTTTTACTATAAACACTTTTTGGGCTTGCATGCCCATGTTGTTGGCCGGTTGTGGCTCATGACTTACCGTTGAATATTTCCGCTATTCATTGGTTTAAATGTGATGTTGTTATGTATGTTTACTACTGAGTATGGATGAATTGTTTTCTCGAACGCCTTGTGTAATTAAGTGAGGTTGACTCGTGGGTGACGTCACTTAGTTATACGGCGGTTGTACACGCGCTTGGATTGCGGTCTGGGGCGTGACATTAAATCCGACACCGTCCCCGGCAACGGCGCCAGTGGGTGTTTGGAACTGATTCTGCTTCTTTTTTAAAGTAGAAGCAGAATCAAAATCAGTTTTCAGAAGCTGGTCTCCCCCAGCTTCTAAAAAAAACCGATTCTAAGAGTAAATTAGAGCACCAGAATCACTTCTGCACTTTCACCCAAACACTCCAACTTCTACTTCTGCTCCCTGAAGGAGCAAAAACGCACCGTGTATGTATTTGGTCGTACCGTACATTTAAAAACATACAAGTATATAGTCATATTTTTAGAAAAGTTCAGGGTGTTACTAATATTTTGAGATATATTTTCCTCCAAAATTTATAAGGTAATGCTACATTAACCTATTAATAATTGAAGGTACCGTAACAATACATTTTATTGTTTCATCATTTATCATACGTTTAAGCACCACTACCTATTTAATTCACGCGCATTGGTAACAGTGTTATTAAACCACCAATTAAACATGGTGGTTTATGGTATGTTTGGCATAACTAGCTGAAAAGATACTTTTGTGATCTTTTTAGTAACTGTTAGCTTTTAGTGGCTGAAAATATCTTAAAAAGAAAAGGTGATAGCTGTTTGGTAAAATACCGACTGTTTGATTTAGTTTGGTTTGGTATACAAGCTGTTAGGACTAATTAATACTAAAAGTCACGAGCTTTTATCAGATGCTACACCCGGTAAAATCTCAAAAAAGATCTTTTAATTTTTGAAAAGCTCTTAAAAAATGTCATGTCAAACATACAACTAGAGTCTTTTAACGTCTTTTTAAAGAATAGAGAAGCCAGAAGCTAGAAACTTTTGTGTGCCAAACATAGCCTTAATAATAGTGTTATTAAACCACCAATTAAACATGTCCTTATGAATTAAAAGTCTAAGGTTACTAAATCAGCTATCAAAAGGGGTAATAAAGACTTAAAATCCTTGACTTCCGTTCATATATTAGAAATTAGAAAAGAGTTAATTCTCAAAATGAATTTTAGAAAAAAAAAAAAGAGCAAAGACAGGCAAATATGTCTTCTTGTTGTGAAATGAAGAAGGTGCAGAATATATTTAAGAGATAGATACACTGTTCTAAAAATCGGCCTAGTCGGACCGATTAATCGGCCTAGTCAGACCTCACTTTAGAACACTAATCGGCCTAGTCGGATAAAAAATCGGTCAAGTCGGCTAAAAATCGGCCTAGTCGGCCGCCTAGGCGCCCCTCAACTGCCCGCCTAGCGAGTTTTAGAACAATGGATAGATATATTAATAATATGTTCTAAATTACTTACGGAGTATTTCTTAATATGAAATTTTTTTGAATGAATTTACAAAGCTTTATCAGGGTCCTGTTCATAGTAGTTGAGCTTTAGATGATTAGTCATCTAAAGGATTAATCTACAGATTTGGTAGCAATAACAAATTGAGCCATTTGTTCTAACTATTATAAGAATTATTACAAGGATCATGAAAAGCTTGGTGTCCTAGTGACAAGGACGAACAATTCACACTTGTCAATTCCAGAGTTTTACAACAATTGCAACTTTTTCTACTATATTCATTTTCAGTCAATACAATAAAATAATGTTTTTTACAATCCGATTGCGTTTTGAGGTACAAATAGGAAGTACTCTCTCCGTCCCTTTTATATTGGTACGGAGAAGGGTGTCACGATTATTAAGAAAAGTAGATATGTGTGGTTGATATTAATTGATAAAGTAAGAATAAAGTAAGAATGATTTAGAGACACACAAACTTTACCAAATATGGCATGAGAAATATTAGTGTGACTTCTCAAAAAGGTAAAACGGGACAATATAAAGGGATGTAGGGAGTAATAAATTGGAAACCCAACCCATATTGAAACGTGGCAGTCTTTGTAATTGATTATCATGAAAGCAAAACAAAGGAAAAAAGGATGACACCCCATCCTTGAGGCCCCCACCGACCGAACGATACGACGAGAGGATGTAAATTGGACTATAATCATAATCTGACAGATATAAAGTGAGGTTTTGTCCCCGATACTTGTAGAGGCTCCATGTTGAGTAATCTCTCATTGTAATAGACGGGATTCGAACCCGGAACTTAATCCTTATAGCACCCCTTTCTGTCGGTTGAGCTAAGTAAAAGGATAAAGCACAGTTGGATTATGTTAACGCGTTTACGTTGAAAAAAGAACACTCATCCAACGAACGCGTAAACAATACGGTTTAAACGGGTGACTTCGCTGCATTTTATGCCACAGCTTTCTTTCTGGAAAGGATAGTTCATGATTTCAGACAAGAAGCTGCGCCTATAAACTCTCGCCTCCAGCTGCTTTTTTTTATTCAGTGGAGAAATTCAGAATTTGATCGATCGTTTTTGCTCTCCACACGCAGGAAGTACCAGCCTCTCTCTGCTTATCGTATCTGTATTGTAGAATCTTTGATCTTGCAGACTGTCACTTTTATAAGAATCTAATCCGGCGATCCTGTTTCAGATAGAATAGTGTTTCGTTTTTAATCGTCTTTAAATCACACCAAACATCTAGATTGGCGCCGATCGCGTTACTTAATTTCCTAGCAACAAGTGGAGTTTAGCTTGTGGATTCAATTTTTATTCACTTGCTTCGGTTTTCTGCAAATCTATCAGGGTTTTCCCTGGGCTTGTAGTGCTTTTGTGGCATTTATTTCTTTCCTCAATCCCCAAATTAGGCTCAGTTTATGATGTTTTAATGGATGATAGTTGAAATTTATTCTTCTTCGATGGCACCACGTTAATTATTGACTATAGTCAAAATTAGAAATATTACTAAATTTTCTATTGAACCTCAAAAGGGTGGAAGTAGGAGCTGCCGAATTACTTAGGAAAGGAGGTTTTATAACCATGTTTGATTAACTTTGCGTGTTCGCAGAATTTGAACAGATTCAGTGATTCACTTATATCTGACATTGTGATGAAAGTTATTGAACATCTGATATAATACTTTCATTCTTTTTTCAGGCGCTTCTGAAACACTGAGATAGAGGCTAAGTGGAGTAATAAATGGAGATAAATATGATGGAAAAGGAAGAAATTCATTTGAAAGTTGAGAACAAGATCAGGTCTGATGAGAAGACAGAAAAGACTGAGGTGGAAATTGATGTGAAGAGCAAATCAGTGGAGAAAGAACAAGAGCTTAAGCACCAGGATTGTAAGAAAGAAGAAAAGCATAAGGATTCCAAGCAGGAAAAGAACACAGAGGCGAGTGGAGATGAAGATGATAAGAAGAAGATGAAAAAGGAAAAATCTAAGAAGGAAAAGAGCAAAGAGGAGGGTGAAGATGAAGAAGATAAGAAGAAGATGAAAAAGGACAAATCTAAGAAGGAAAAGAGCAAAGAGGAGGGTGAAGATGAAGAAGATAAGAAGAAGATGAAAAAGGACAGATCTAAGAAGAAAGAAAAGAACAAAGAGGAGAGTCAAGATGAAGATGAAGGAGATAAGGAGAAAAAGGAGAAATGTAAGAAGAAAGATGGAGAGAAGAAACACAAGAAAGAGAAAGACACAGAAAAGGAAATAAAACACGAAGAGGAGGAGGGAGAAGAGAAGGGCGAGGACAAGCATGACAAAGAGGATAAGAAGGGAAAGGTGAAGAAAGACAAAAAAGAGAAGGGAAAGGAAAAGAAAACTAAGGGCAAAGAGGTAGAATCCGAGGAAATATCAAATGAAGAAAACGACGAGGAAACAGAAGATAAAAAAACAAAAAAGGATAAGAAGAAAGAAAAGAAGGAGAAGGAAACTAGAGTGAAATGCAAAAATGAAGGGAAGGATGAAGAAGTGCATGATAAAGAAGAGACTGAGGTGTCTGGGCCTGACGTGGCCACAAGAGAAATACAAATAGATGGGATTGAATCAGAGGGAATATGTAAGTCTGAAAAGAAGGAAAAGGAGTTCGAGGATGAGAAGAAAGATAAGTCTGATAAGAAGAAGAAAACTGAAGGCAAGAGCAAATGCAAAGATCTTGAGACGCTGAAAAAGAAGCTGGAGAAAATCAATGCAAAAATGGAAGGTTTAGAGCTGAAAAGAGCAGAGATCTTGAGACAGATAAAAGAAGTTGAAGATCAGAAGTCTTCTCTTGCTGGGGCTGATGATGGGCAGCATTAGGCGGCATATGTGTTATCTCTTTTATGGACGTTTTTTACTCTATTTCCATGCCATGTGTTTGTTTGTTTTTTTATACATCTATACAACGCACAATCTTTTGATGTACTAGATTGTACACTTGTAATTTAATTGCTTTTCTTATGTCTTGGGAGTGTTTAAGTGAATAAATATGTCATTTATAGTGTTGATGAACCTTCCAAATTCCATTTAGTGTTAGCAAAGATAATAGCTTTCCCTCCTTCCTACGCAAATGGGTTGCGTTTTGTTGACTTGTTGTGGTAAGTGGGGAAAACTGGTGTAAGAATTTTAAGTTAGTATAAGATATGATATACTCGTACTTCGTATTCCGTATTTTTGAAGCTTCAAAATTTTAAAATCCACCACTTTCACCATCTCTACAAAATGTGGGAAAGTAATAGTGCAATACAAATGTAACAAAAGTACCAAATGAAACTGCTTTTATTTTTTATACAAGTATGATCTTTGTTTAGTTTTGCCTTGGAAGATTTGCCTGAGAAAACAATTTGATCAGTCCTTTTCAAAATATCAATTTTAGACATTTTGAACAAAATGTCTAAATAAATGTTGACATTGAAGCAACCACCACCCAGCCACACTTTCGAGCCTATCTAGTTTCTTTCACTGGCACTTGCTAGTTACTACATTGGCCTTTAAAACAGCTTCCTCAAAAGTAATTTTACTTAAAAGTAATTTTAAGATAACTTATAATTGTGTAACTCCACTATGTTAATATCCAAATTTAGAGGAGTAGTTTTTCCTCTTTTCAAGAGTTCCTCTTTGTTTTTATTTCATTATTGCATCTCATGTCAATATTTTTTGTATCTAAATTGTTTTATTTCATTATTGCATCTCATGTCAATATTTTTTGTATCTAAATTGTTTGAACGAGCTTCTATTTATACCTAGTCTAGTATACACTATACTACGGAGTAGTATATACACCATTTACGTTCATATTTCATCAAAATGTTTAATTTTGTATAGTTATTAGAAAATCTAAATTAGGTGCTGTATTTTTTTAAGCAACCAAACACCGCTAAAAAAGAGATAATTTAATAAATAAGTAGATAAAAAATATAGTAAAAATGCATCTCTTTAGAAGAAACAAGAAGTAATTTTTGTCACATCCTAAAAGGAACTATTTAAAAATATTTTGGGAGTAAATCAATTTTTTACTACATGCCTTATAGACGTATAGTGATTGGTCACTCACACATACTATCTATATTTTATTAGGTTTGACCCTTAATAAAAATGTTGAAAAAAATGAAGTTTGAGCCTTTATTGGATAAAAGTGACAGAATATGATATATTTGTGAATTTGATTATGATTCAGATAAAATAAGCTAATAATCCTAAAAAGTAATTACGTTTTTTTCCCAAATATGACCTATGTGATTCAATAAAAGCACATCTTCTTCCAAATATGAGTGAATGATTTCTATTTAAAAATTATATTTAGATATTGTACTACAAAATCTATTAAAAATATTAAAACTAAATTGCTTCAAATAAGAGAAAAATATAGACAAAGCTTATAAATAGAAAGAATTATGTTTCATTCTCGATATGACTTATCTCATTCAATAAAAGCACCTTCTCCTTTCAAATATGAGTGAATGATTCCTATTTTAAAAAGATTCTAACTTGATTTATATTTTATTAGTATTTCATAATGTTTACCAACATTTAAATAATTAAATTAAATTAAATATAATAAAAATGTGAAAATAGAAACGAATTACCGATAATCACAGAGTAAATAATTCTACGGTAACTAGACTAGGGGTGGGGAAAAATACCGAAATTTCGGTATACCGGACTTACCATATCGAAAAATACCGAATTTACCGAAGTGTTTGGTATATCGACACTTTTGGTACGGTATGATACCGTGCCGAATTACTTCGGTATGGTATCGGTATATATTTTGGAAATAAATGGTATACCGTTATACCGTCATACCGTAATTTCAAGCCAATAATTTCTTTAAAATTATAAAAATAACTAGAAACACAACATTAATTCAAGGATAATGACTTTATATCCATGTTTCTTGAATTATTTATACTTTTTGTTGGAGATTGATATTATTTCAAATATATTTATATATGTTGTTTAAATAATTATTTTAGTAGAATGTGTTGTTATCTTCATATATCATGTGTTGAAGTATCTGTATATATTTATAATATTTTTTTGTTCAAAGTTGAATAGAACACAAATAGGTTATCATTGGCATTTTATAATTAATTTCATTAAAAAATTTAGTATATCACTATTAACACTGATTTTTTATATTTCATTTGATATATAATAATTTGATATTAAATCATGATAATTTATCGATACCGTAGCTTACCGTACCGAAATTTTGGTATACCGAAACAAGGTATACCGAAATTTAGGTACGGTAACGGTATGTACTTTTGCATACCGAAAATTTACGGTATGGTAAAGGTATGAGCTAAAATCTTCGGTATACCGTACCGAACCACCCCTAAACTAGACGAATAGAATACTTCGTACTCCACATTGCAATATTTATGAAGGGCTTGGAATAAAAAACCACATGATTAATCATCCTTATCCGCCTGAGATCAGAAATGGCTAGTCTGGCGGCTGAGTCGGATAAAGGCAGCGATTTTTTGAACGGTTTCCGATGTCTGTTACGGCGAAAGCCAGTTGACTCCGCGGCGACTCGTACACGTGACGACGGAGGACATCCGCAATTGGCTCGAAAGCTCTCTGTATTTGATCTGATCGCTATGGGTAAACTCTGCCGAATTGCTTTAGGCTTAAGCTGTTGTTCCTTACCGCTCGATTGATATGATTATCAAGTTGTATATGGCCGACACATTCAATAATTTCCATCTGTTTCGTCTTTGCAGTAACAGTTCTATAAATTTGTTAGAGATGTAGGCGTCACAACCTTTTTGTTTTAACTGATGGTTTGGGCATTGCTGTTGGAAGCATATAATTTGTTAGAATGGTTTCCCTACCAAGACATATTTTTTCGTTGTCAAAGATCTAAAAACAAGGCAAATAATCCTAACAAAAGACTAATAAATAAAAACTATTTGGCTAGACGCATTAATTAAATTAGTAAAGCTAAACATATCATCTTAATTAACTAGTGTTGGTCATATCTTTAGGCAATCTTGGGACGGAGCGAAAAATTACTGCCCGGATAATAATTACTCTCCGCCCGGATGATAATGCTTCAATTTTTTTGGCACAAATGCATGAAAAACATCTTTTTTTAATGTGCTCATTTGGTTAATATTATCACTTAAAATAGCATCTTATTTTGGTTTACTTATTTAAAACCATTTTAAGAAATGAGACAATAGGAATGGGACTTCTCCAAAAGGAAAGTGGTCTATTAGATATGGGAGGGAAGGAACATATTTGAGAAGTAGCTTCTAACTCATGCTAGAAGTTTTTCTGCTGCCTTCTAATCAGTAAGGTTCTCATCTGGACTGCATTTAAATCCCATGCTAGCCATGGTTATTAGTTTACAGGTCATATCATCCCAAATCTAGGTTGCCATTATCAAGATTGCTGCTTTTCTATGATAACTGTGAGAAGAATGGTTTTGCAACCTTTACTGAAATAACTCCCTAAAAAACCTTTACTGAAATAATTATTTTATTATTGAAGCCCGTCATTAATCACATTAAATAAAATACTGAGTTCCAGATTTTGTAACCGGATATGCTGTAAATTGTCATTCTTGCAGTATTGCTTTACTCTGGAGATATGTAGCTTCTTTTTCTGCATCATAAATTCAACAGAAAGGCATTCCTACAACTGAGTTCTTCTCATGTTATTAGAATGATTGTCAAAGTAGTTTTAGAGTATTTGCTGAGCTACAACTTCTGTTGTCATAGTTGTAGATTTTAAAAACTATTCCTCTTAAAAGAGTTATCAGGTACCGTCCAGAGCTTTTTTCAAACTGGTCCTGAGCGTTTAATATGATACTCCTTCCGTCCCTATAAAACTTGGCCAAAGTTTACTTCCACGGACCACGTAGAATAATAAATTAAAAAGTGTGTGGTTGATATTCGTGGAGAGGAGAAGAAATAACTTTAATCGCATTATTTATTACTTTAGATGGAAATGATTAGTTTTTTGGGACGGCTAACTATGGAAAATTTGCAAAGTTTAATGGACGGAGGGAGTAAAATAATTGATGTTCAAGGCTCAAGCAAAACTGATCTTGTTGTCCATGTGCCTCTTCTAATCAGGTGTAGGAGCAACCATTGGGGCTGGAGTTTATATTCTTGTTGGAACCGTGGCTAGAGAGCATACAGGGCCTTCTCTTGCTATTTCTTTCCTCATAGGTGCCGTTGCTGCTGCACTTTCTGCCTTTTGTTATGCAGAGCTTGCATGCCGTTGTCCATCTGCTGGGAGTGCATATCATTTCTCATATGTTTGTATAGGAGAAGGGTAAGTCGGCATCTTATGCTGCTCTGAGCCTGTCTCTATCTCTAAACTTTATGATTATCTCTCAAGGTGTTTTTGTGTTGTTAGGAGATTGAATATCCATGAAAAGCTAAAAAAATGTTGATTTCTCTACGCTTTATCGTATATCCTATAATAAGCTTCAAATCAGTTTATTTTTAACTTTTAAAGAGTTTCTGGTCCTTCAACTATTGTGTCCATGAAGCTTTTGGTACTCGATTTCTAGTTTTCCACTTCTAGTCCTTCGAAAATTGAGAGAGATAGTCTGTTGGTCCTTGACTATGAACTTTTGCACATTTAGTCCTCCTACTATTGTGAAAGTGACACTTTCGGTCCTTCAACTATTATCATAGTCACATTTTTAGTCATTCACTTATTGTGGCAATATCATAGTGGGAGGACTAAAAGTGTCACTTTTATAAGGGTCTGTTTGCAACAGCTTCTGCTTTTAAAAAAGTGCTTTTTTTAATGAAATGGGGAGAAGTGATTAAATAAAAGTTGATAGTGTTTGAGAAAAAAGTGATTTTGAAAAGTAAAAGTGGGTAGTGTTTGGTAAAATAAGTGTTTTTTGTGTAATAGAAAAAGTAAAAGCACTTTTGACGCGGAAGCCGAGAAAAATAAAAGTTGTAGTGTTTGGGAAAATAAGTGCTTTTTTAAAGCCAAAAGTTGAGAAGTGCTTTTTTAAAAGGAGTTGCAAACCAACCCTAAATGTCCATAAGGAGGTCGAATATGGAAAATTTCAAGTTACCAAAAATGTCTCTAATACAATGATCAAGTACCAAAGGTGCCATAAAGAGTGAAAAACTCTTATTTTCAAAGAAACTTCAATTGTTCTTTAGGGTTGCATGGTTAATTGGTTGGGCTATGATACTTGAGTACACTCTTGGTGGTGCAGCAGCTGCTCGTGGCATATCTCCAAACGTGGTTAGATCTTACTTCTTTAATGATCTTATCATGTTTCCCTAAGCAAAGTTTTTCTGTTTATTTGTTGTTCCTTGAACATTATATTTTCCTTTTCTTGGTGTTCAAAGGTGCTATATTAATCATCATTCCAATTTATAGGCCATGTTTTTTGGAGGTGTAGATAAGCTTCCTACATTTTTGGCTCGTCAAACATTCTTGGGCATCTTAGTTGACCCATGTGCTGCTGTCCTGGTTCTCATTATAACTGTCCTCCTCTGCACTGGAATCAAGGAGGTAATTTTTATCTTTTGTAGGTCATCTTTATGGATCCCTTTCACATGGTGGCCTCCAATTAATTTGCATTTGCTTTGCAGAGCTCTCTTGCACAGACCATCATTACAGCAGTCAATATTTTTGCTTTGATGTTTATTGTCATTGCTGGTACATATCTCGGATTTAAGACTGGATGGGCAGGATATGGACTTCCAAACGGGTAACGGTTCCATCTGATTCCATTTTGATGAACTGTTACATGCCCACTAAAAAGGAAGGTTATTCATGATTTTGAGTTTCCAGGTATTTTCCTTTTGGGATAAATGGATTGCTTGCAGGATCTGCTACGGTCTTCTTTTCTTACATTGGTTTTGATATTATTGCCAGCACTTCTGAGGAGGTACTGCTTGCAAGTGGATTTTTTATCTACTAATAAGTAATGACCATATACAGAATGAGGAATTTCTAAAAAAGGAGACTAAATAATATCCTATAAGATATCTTATCAAGGTCCTTTTTCCAGGTATCTTAGCCCTACAAAAAAACAATAATGTATGTGAACATTGATATTTAATACATATGGGAGGAATTAGAGCTTCAATTGTTTCAGACTCTTCTTGGACCTGCTTTCTGAATCCTGTCCCTCCGACTTCTGCTTTTTTGAATGAAACTATGAAAGTGATCTTTCATTCTTCATGGAGCTCGGAGAATCACGTGTCCCTTCCACCTCCTTCCAAACACCAGTTCATTACCCCTCACCTCTCCAACAATTCAGTTCACAGCCAATCAGCTAAAGCTGACGTTGCCATCACGGCCAGCAAGCTGATTCTTATTTATCATTGGCGATTTTCTACGTGCAATGAGGTAGCACATTAGAAACCAAACACCCTGTCGTGACCAACCCACCCATGTATTACCTGAGCTTGACAAGCGGAATTAGAAAGACTCCCTAGATTGAGAAAGGAGATAAATAAGAATACCAACAAAAACACATCTCAATTTGGAATAAATTTGTCTTTGATGTTGTTGAGATGATAGAAAGGTTCCTGGGATGTCCTTTGTGAGGAAAAGATGTGTTTTATGTTCAGTAAGGGACTACTAAGGGTTTTTCATCTCATTTCACGCCTTATAAAAAAGTAAACTAAGGAAGAAGACCCTTCTTGGGGAATCGATCCCTGGTAGTGTCATTTCACAAAATCCTATAAATATGTTATATTATATCTTCAGTAATGGTAAGCTTTATCTATTAAATGATACACACTTCCTCAGTTCTTTAATAGTTGCAACGCTTCCATTTTCACGTTTGGCAATGCACAACTTTGACCTTAATATATTTAATTCCCTCATCATCATCATTTACCCCAGTTCCGCAAAGGCTCCCACCTATCGTGGGGTAAGGGGGGTCGGGTGTATGCAATCTTACCCCTGTACTAAAGCACAAAGAGACTGTTTCCAGATGACCCATAGTGAAAATTGCGTCCAGAATTGCATAGACTGTCTGCTGCTTGATAACAAAGAAGTACAGACAGTTTAGCGAGCCATTTTGCTTTATTTCATCATATTCTCAATCCAAATAATAGTGAATCTTTGGCTCCATTCCAAATGATGGAAATAATATATTTAATTCCCTAATTGTAAAAATTTCAAAAAAGTCACATTTTGAAAATTTAAATCGAGAAGAATTTAATTATATTTTAAAAACAAATTTGTAATATATTCGTAAATAAAATATAGTCAAAGAATCAAAGTAGAGAACGAGAATAGTGTAAAATTTCTAATGTTGCAACTATTTAAGAACAGAGGTGGTACTTAATTAGCTATATTGTTTACTTATTTTTTCTCTTTACGACTTTATATAATGGGGAAAGCTGCAAATATACCCCTGAAGTATATGTGGAGGTGCAGATATATCTCTGAACTTCTAAAAGGTGCAAAAATACCCCTAATGTTCCTATAAAGTACCAAACTACCCTTATTGACTTTAAATAAATAAAATAAATTAAAAAATATATATATTTAAAATTAGAAATTGAAAAATAAATTAAAGGGTTAAAGATAAAGATTTATTTTTATGTTAAAAAGATTAACTCTTTCATTTTAAATTGCAAAATTATTATTTTTCCTTGGAAATGAAGAACTTAAAATTCATAAATATTGATTTTTCTCTTGTTGCGAAATAACATTCTTTGGTCCTTCATAGGAACATTAGGGGTATTTTTACATCTTTTAGTAGTTCAGGGGTATATGGGCACCTCCACATATACTTCAGAGGTATATTTGCACCTTTCCCCTTATATAATTGCATGCTGGATTAAAAAATTTATGCTGTTTCTACTATAGTTTTTTCGTTGGTTATTTCGAGAATCAGAATGAATCTACCTTTTTCTCTTCGCTTCTGACAGTACCGTTTATTAGTAACATCTAAGGAAAAAAAAGGTGAAAGACTTTATCTGTAGACTACCTGGAGTTGTGCAATTGTCCAATGTCGGAGTTGTGCAATTGTCCAATGTCGCATATCGCTACTTATCTAGCTATTTTTGGGCAGGACAGGTGAAAAACCCCCAACGTGATATGCCTCTTGGTATAGGGGCTGCACTAGCTATATGTGCCATATTATATATGCTTGTATCAGCTGTCATCGTTGGTTTGGTGCCATATTATGATCTTGATCCAGACACACCAGTTTCCTCTGTTTTTGCTAACTATGGCATGAATTGGGCTGTGTAAGTTTTGCACTTTTTCACGAGTAGTGATTTAGTAGTTCTCTATCGAGATCCAAGAGATTCTTTTTCTGTGGAATAATCTTTTCTTGATTTTGATCCTCTTTTTTGTAGTTACATAATCACAACCGGAGCAGTTACTGCTCTTTGTGCAAGTTTAATCGGTGCAATTATTCCGCAGGTACTAAGTGGTTTCTCACTGTGTGTATTTACCTATATATTGCAGAGTACCATATGACATATACTTTAAGCATCTCCTTTTGTGATTTCATGTTTGAATTTATACATGCAAGGGATATTATTATTGTCGCCTTCTTGTATTATAAAAAATCATTTTACTAATCACAATGTGTGTGGGTGACTACTATTTGATTCTCTTTTCAGAAGCAATAGAGCAATGTGATAGAGCTTGAAGAGCACCAAGAAAATAAAGTGAATTTATTAAATTTAAAGAATAAAGAAATAAAATGAAATGAAAGATCTTCAGAGAAATCCTCCAAGAGCCCCTAGGAACCCTCTGTGCAAGAAAACTTTTTGGCATTTTCTTGCCCCAACCAATGGCCAATTTTATTCTTCTAACCTATTGACACCTTTCTCTTAAAGGATGATTGGTTCAGGGACTTCAGGGGGAGGTTCAAATTGTCTTTTACTAACTTATTTCTAGTTTAGCGTCTATAGATAACTAATGTATTTCTAAATAAGTTTCATCTTCACTATAACTATACAACAACATCCAAGCCTTATTCCCAAAAGATTTTGGGGTCAGCTAACAGGAATTGATCCGTGATTTTGGAGCCAAAAAGTAGCGATATTCATATTTCGATTGATGCCATGTGATGTGACTAAGTGATACTATTGACCATCTATTGAAAAATTTGAAATGATTACCCCTCCCCTTTGCTCCCATCCAAAATCCACAAACCAAACATGACTTAGGAGTTAGGAAAGCTAAGGAAAAACTTGTGGGTAGGTGACTACAATTTGATTTTTTTTCATCTGTATAACTAGACTAGACTAGGCTAGATTCCTTACTATATATATCACAGAGCATGAAAAAATAACATGAATGCCCAGGGGTTATAATCATAAAGAAACATTGTTAGACATCGACTGATTCCTGCAAGTAGTTATATTCTCACAGAGGTTCTGGTTACTGGTTTTGACTTTGAGGTGGACATTGGATCCCGGATTCCTAAAGCTGAACCAACGTATCACTTGATGGGATCAATATAGACTTGTAATTGCAATGGTATGATATGCAAGGGGAGGTGGCAGGGAAGTAGAAACGGAAAATGGGGAATTTGCTGATACGAAAGAGGGATTTGACATGGATGAAAGCCACTTAAAAGGGCATTAAGAACTACGAGAACAGCTGATCCCTCAGCTAGCAACAACCTTGAAACTCAACAAGAATTAGACCTGCTCAAAATGATGAAAGGAACAACACAAGAAGGAGACACAAGCCAGTACTAATGCTCAAACAGAAAGGGATATGGGGAAGTTGCTGTTAGGCAAGGGGGGAGGTGTGGAAGTGAAGCAGAAAGGGGAATCAGGGAAGTTGCTGATACACAAGGGGAGGGGGGTAGTGAAGCAGAAAGGGGAATCACAGAAGTTGCTGATGCGCAAGGTGAAGCGCGGGTGTTGTGAGCTATTGGTGAAGCAGAAATGGGAAAAGGGTGTCACTGATACGCAGGGGGAGGTGATAGTGAAGCAGGAATTGGAACCAGGGTAGTTGCTGATTTACAAAAGAGAGGGGTATTGTAGCAAAAAATACGAACCAGGGTAGTTGCTGATTTACAAAAGAGAGGGGTATTGTAGCAAAAAATACGAACCAGGGCAGTTTATGATACACAATGAGGAGGTGGTAGTGAAGCAGTTTCAGAATTCCGGGATCAAATGCCCACCTCTACTCTTTATTTGGAAGCTCTAGCAATTTGTTTATTAAATATACTCTTCATTTCTAATGTGCTTATTTCATCATCATCGTCGGCTTGGCCTTATGGAGTTCCCACCCCTGAATATCTGGATTTGTTTTGTTCTTGTTATGATTGCTAAGTAGCCTCGAATTCTGATGGCAATGGGTAGGGATGGATTACTGCCTTCCTTCTTTTCAGACATTAGTAGGCACACTCAAGTTCCTCTTAAGAGTACCTTGGCAACTGGAGTTTTCATTGCAGTCCTAGCCTTCTTTATGGACGTTTCACAATTGGCAGGGATGGTAAGTGAGCGACAGAGCTGAAAACCTCAATTATCAAGGCTTCATGAAAAAGAAGGTTCAAATCTTGTAAGAATAAATGGAAATTGTTACTCTTTATGCAGGTTAGTGTCGGAACGCTTCTTGCATTTACTACTGTTGCTATTTCCGTACTGGTAGTCAGATATGTTCCACCACCAGATGAGTTGTCTTACCCATCACTGCTCCAGCAATCCGTAACTGCTGAATCGTCCCTGTTACGACATAGAAACACACTTGGAATAGGTGATGAAAGCATTAATTCTAAGCTCAGTACTTACACTAACAGTGAACATCCTCATTGTGTGGCTGAATGCCCTCTTCTTCAAAAAGAAGTAGCTCAAGGTAGTTAGTTCTGTTCAATCAACTGGTTGCTTCTATGGTCCTCTGTTGCGTGTGCGAGCATATTGTGCGTGAGGATCACATTACCTACTTTATTTTAATTGGATTAGTTTATACACGATCTGACATATCTACTTGATTTGTATTGTTGATATATAGCTATTTTATGTGTATTAAACTTTTAATTGCTTATCTTCACAACCCACAGTTTTTTAGTACACTGCTCACACTGCCCCATCTTTGGGTGCCTTTTTCATAATTCAAAAAATCAAGAAATTTCAAAATTTGTAACTTCTCTACAGAAAAATTATCTTCTTCTTCATCATTACCCCAGTGACGCAAAGGCTCTCACCTATGGTGGGGTAAGGGGGGTCGGATGTACGCAGCCTTACCCCTGTACTGTAGTACAGGAAGACTGTTTCCGGATGACCCATAGTGAAAATCGCGTCAAAAATTGCATGGACTGACTGATGCTTCATAACAAAGAAGTGCAGACAGTTTAGTGAGTCATTTTGCTTTATTCCATCATATTCTCAAGCCAAAAAATAGTGAGTCTACAGAAAATATATCATTAAAAAAATATTAGCAGGAGTGTTCACTTAGTCAACATCTATACTTCTAGGAGTAGATGTCTGCTTTAGTTTATACACAGATTCTCTCTCTACATGTGTGTATACACCACTATCATTCTATGCACATGGTGAACTTAAGGAAATCGTCACTAAGGGAGCCTATATCCTTATATTTTTTCTGTCTGATCAGCACATTTCCAACTCCTTTCACTCGTTGCCTGTGTGTGTGACTGTTTGTATGTGAGATTCTGTGCTTTATGTATTTAGTTTCAGCCTGCTATAAAGGTCTCAATAATCTGTTTGCTTTTCTGTGTCTTCTTTTGGTGGATACTTGATGAAGTAAAGTCTGCACTTAGTTAGAAATGTCATGAATTCGTGCAGATACTTATGATGAATTCAGGAGACAAAAAATTGCTTCTTGGGCCATTACTCTAGTATGTGTAGGGATCCTTATGCTGGTATCTGCTGCTTCTACTCAGGGTCTTTCCAGGTTGATCGGAGCGTGTTTTTGATCAATTTTGTGATCTTTGTTTTAATCTTAAGAAATATTATGACTTTGGTCGTTATTTATTTGTATAATCTCCTTTCTCTTCTACCTTGGAAATTGGAACATCAAAATCTTGCACACATTTCACGTATTATTTGTTTTTGTTTGGAAAAGGTGTCTTATTTGTTCTTGCTTTTCAGAATTTCACTTGTTCCAGACATTTTGTGATGAATCAGGGATCTTTATCATTCATAATAAATCTTACTTTTTGTGAATTGTCACAGCATTCCTCGCTTTGCAGTTTTTGGAGTTGGTGGTGTTATCGTGTTATGCTGCTCGACTGTCCTTGGCTGTTTGGATCAAGCTTCTAAGAGGGCGAGTTTCAAGAAATCAGGAGGTAAGTTGAATTTAGCAAGATGTACAAAGTACATATTTGCCTGCTCATCTTTGTCACCTAGTCTTTTGTAATGCTCTAGGTTCTATAGAATGAAGAACAAGGAAAATTGTAGGAATTCTTAAAGTAAGAAAAGAATTCGACCGAGAATGCAAGAGTAGGCATAATAGGGAAGAAGACCAATTGAGAAATGAATTCGTAGTTTCCTCAGCTATTACATGCATCGTTTATATTCAAAGGTTATACAACGACCTTAACAGATTAGTTGAATAACAGCTACAGTAACTAATCCGTTATAACCATGCATGCATGAGACTTCCACGTGCAAGTTGACGTGTCCATGACGTGGCATCAGTAAAATGGTGTATAACATCTTTTCAATCAATGTTTCCTTTGGTAGCCTATCTGTGAAGAGGTGTAGGGAAGATTATACTTTCTTTTATGGAACTATAACTCTTTTTTATGACAAGTATAGATGATCTAGTTTGCAAAATGTGCATACTTAGAAATAGGATGCTGCTTCAATTACATCTTCGTCCGTGATGAATTTACCAAAAGTGCATTCTAATCTTTTAGTGTTTCTAAAGATTTTATGTAGAGTTTCCGAAACGGAAACGTACTCTTCTGAGAGTTTCCGTGCTATATATATATATATATATATATATATTGGTAGCTTGATTATATGCTACACTCCAACTCCAACTAGGCTATCATACGAGTACACGAATGATTTATTATCCATTCATCATGGTCATGGTTTGTAACAGGTTTTCTCTGCCCATTTGTTCCATTTCTACCTATTACCAGCATACTTGTGAACACATATTTGCTGTTGAACATCGGGTAATAGCGATCTCTACTCTCTTCTCAGTCAACTTGATATCATGGATGATGTTTCCTTAAATGACTCATTTTGATACGGTGTGAAAAACAAATACACCTTAAAACTCAGGGCCGCAACTTGGATGTTTGTTCTACTATGGTTGACAGCTGGAGTTTTGATTTACGCTCTCTATGGCCGAACTCATAGCTGTCTTCAAATTCACATAACATCTCCTGATAAATGATAATACCCGTTTGAGTTATCATGGTAAAAAAAATACTCCGTACAATACACTCTGTAAGCTTCGTAGATGACGGTGTTTAAGAGATGCATTTTTCTGTGTTGTTCATCATAGGAGGAGGAGATTGGGATTTGGACCTACTTTTGAAGTGGACGACTTTGGATCTTAGTCGCATGGGTTTTGTATATGTATAATAGACATTTCGTTAGAGTATGATAGGTGTGTACAAAGTTGGCATCTTGTTGTGTCTAATTTGGAAGAACTCACACTGATTAGAAACCCATTTGAAAACTACTATTTTCATCTTTTCAACCTTATTACCAAGTCAATAACTTTTGATATCGAATTGTGTAATAATCAAAATAAATAAAGTTGAAGTTACTTTTCTGGTTGAATTGGTTGAAGTCATTCTTTTTTAACTATTTTTCATATAGCTTTTTCTTTATTTCATTGATAAAATACTTTTTAAATATTCCCTCCGTTTCGTTCCATTTCACCTATCTTATTTTGGATTGTCCATGTAATTTCACTATTATACTCATACCTTAGTGAGAATATTTTTAACTACTTTATTTATTAATAATTGTACCAATACAAAACACATAAGTTGACAAAGAGAACTTTTCCTTTTATTATACGTGGACAGTGGTAATTAAGTTACCATGAGACGTAATAATTTCTTTCTACTTGTTTCGAAGTCTTATGTAAAACAGGAGTAGCAATCCAGCATTGTAAATTTTTTATTCTGATTTATTTTATATTTGTATCATATGAATGATGGCAGATTTTGACCACCTAGCCTAAAAGGGTAAAATCGGGTAAAATATTATACATCGAATAATGTTTTTTTTATTGCATAATGTTTTAAACTAGTACCTGAAGTCACATGTCCACATCTCAGATCAATTTGTTGATATTTACAGTTTCCGAGTTGTATTTCTAGCCATCTGGCTAACGATTTATTGAGTTAATGATAGCAGGTTTTTGACCATAAAAAAAACTAGTATCTGAAGTTCACATTAGATTAACAATCTTTACACCTTAGTGAACAATGTCTTTGTGCGACACTTATGGCAATTTCTTTGTGTGAGACTTATGTTTAGTTGCTTTTCAAATATCCTCCATGTTAACTTCAAATATCCTCCTATTTGGAGTTATGAGTGCTGTTCCGGTCAGGAATTTCCTGACCGGAGCCCCGTCCAGCCTCCTCCATTTGGGGGCCTTCCCGGTGGTATTTTTTGCTCAAATTTTTTGTGTAGTTTCCTCATCAAGTCTAGTTCATCCATACCGGATTTGTCAAATGATTTTTGCAAATTAACTGGTCCGGAATACACATATTCCGGATTTGGTATGGATGAACTAGACTTGATGAGGAAACTACACAAAAAATTTGAGCAAAAAATACCACCGGGAAGGCCCCCAAATGGAGGAGGCCGGACGGGGGGAGTGGTCCGGCCTGGCCGGACCTGAATACTTGTATTGGAGCTATTATTGGTAGACATAATATATTTATTATCTAAAATTCTAACTATGCCGTTTATTATGTCATTTTTAAGCGTTTTGCGAACAAGGCTGCTCGTATATTAGCTAGTTCTAGTTTCGAGGCTTGTGTTGGTTATCTTTTTGTTCCTCAATGCATTGTAAGTCAGTTGGTGAGTGATTTACTTGATTAATAGAGTGATTTATTTATTATTATAAAAAAAGCTTAGAGTGTAGTATAGTAAAATGTGATTATGTGAGTATGTGTTCATGATTTTTGAATAAAAATAAGCAGACTCCTACACCAAAGAAAAAAATCGTCCACCTTGATTTAGACTTTGAATCCTAGATCTCCGTGATTTTTTTTCAAGGGACCCGTGATTATGTTTATAATGTGATTGTCACTCTTTTTATTCACGAAACATGCATACCAGAAAGGATTAATTTATACTCCCTACTAATTTTATGATAACAGCAAATGACCTAACCAATTAAAACCTCGTTGGTACTAATCCCGAGTTCCCTATGAAATACTTCATCCGTCCAACTAAGATTGTTTCATCCGTCCAACTAAGATTGTTTCATACCAAATTTGGTAAACATTGTACGGTTATAAATTGTTCTTATTCATTTGAGAAAGTTCCTGAAATAGGACTAAAAAGGTTTGAAAATTCCAAAATAAGACTATCATGTTTTTATTCCCAAAATAGAAGTAATTACTGTCAAGTTTGAAAAATATTGCTATGTTTGAAGTCTGGTACTGTCAAAACATGGCAGTAATTAGTCTTTTTTGGGAATAAAAACATGACAGTCCTATTTTAGAATTTTCAAACTATTTTACTCCTATTTTGGGTAATATTCTGTATATATTCTTCTTTATTAATTCAATGTCAATTGTATAAACTCACTTTTCTTAAAAAAAATGCACCATCTCATCACGCCTTAATGTTAGTGGGACGGAAGTAAGGATGTTTTTACTTGGATTGTAATCTGTCCCAGATCAGACCAGACCAGACCAGACTTGGATAGTTATAAAAATACAAAGAAACCAGACCGGACTAGATCAGTTCAGATAAGATCAGAGCAAACCAACAAATTAGAGTCCAAGTAAAAACATCCTAATAACGAAGAAGAAATAAGAGAAACACCGAAGAAGTAAGAGAAATAAGAGATTTACTCGAGATCGGTGAAAATGGTAAGAAGATCCAGAGCGCGTTTGGTAATCCCTTTTTTTTTGGCTTATCAGGCTTATCAGCTAGCTTTTTCACCAAACACGTAACTTTTGATTTCACGCGTTGAATTATGTAATAAGCATAAAAGTAAGGTTGGAGTTACTTTTCTGACTATATTGACTGAAGTTACTGTAGATGATCATTTTACCTTTTTTTTCATATAAGTTTTTATTCTATTTATTACTACCTCCGTCTCCCTAAGTTTGGGACAAAGGGGTGTGATGTGGTTTTTAAGAAAATGTAGAATTGTGTGGTTGGTATTGAATTGATAAAGTGTGAATAAAGTAATAATGAATTCTAACCACTCAAACATTATCTAATATAGTATGTGACAAACTTAATGGGACAGACGAAAAAGGTAAAACGGGACAAACATAGGGTGTGTTGGGTTAATGGCCCAAACAGGGGCCGGCCCATTTTCCCCCTCACTCGGACGAACGTCCGGATAGGAGTCTGGGTGGGCTAAGTTAACAGGGTATTGGCAAAGACGAACGTCGTAACCAAAACCTTGGCTTACCAGCCCATTCCGACGGACATCCACGCAGTTGACAATGAATCAGGCCCACAGGCCACAAGGATGACGACGAACGTCGCCGGATCAAGCCCATAACCACGGAAGGCAATCTGATCCATATGACAAATCCCCCAAGGGCCAGGGTACGAACGGCCCAATACCCCAATACCCTTTGCAATATCACCAGGAGTAACTCACCTCCCCCAGCTGGACGAACGTCCCCACTAATTAGGCGGGAAACCCAGATCCTGGCGGGAAGCGCATTTAATGCTGAAGATTTGGTGGTTGGGGCACCAGCCATTCACAATCCTCCACGTCAGCATAGCCAACTGCCCATTGGTAGTATAAATAGCAGCATTTATTTCATTGTAAAGGGTGAGCAACTTTCTATTCTTAGCACTCTAGCTTATAGCATTCTTACTCGCAGCTCTCCTACTGCCTTGTAAGACGAACGGCCGACGAGCCTTAGCAAAAGTATTGTATTAGGGAGTTATTAACAGATTAATAATACCTAGTCTCGTACTCGCTACTTACTGTTTCCTAATCCATCTCACTTGTTAGTCGGGCTAGTTTGTTCACACACACAATCCACTCGAAACTCTTGGGCTTACGTGTTGGACCCGAGGGTTGAAGGAATAAACCTCAACAGGGGCGGAGGGAGTAATAAAAAATATTTTAAATGTTTTTTCATGAATCAACAGAATCAGCCAATATAACTACTTGAGCCTGAATTTAATAAATTTTAGCAGAATCAGTCAATTCCGTTAACTTAATAAATTTAATAAATTTTGCCAAACGGGCTCCTAATATAGGTACATATATTAACTTTTTTAAACTACACATCAGACATTCATAACACACTTTAACCGGTACTTCTCATGAGTACTTCAAATAGGGTGTTCAAATCGGCACCTGAGCATCCCAAAAGTGGCTTAATTTTTACTCTGTATATTCTTAATTTGTAGTTTAGGGAGCGAATAAAGTGAGAAGTGCTCTTAGGTTGAAAACTGCGAAGTTAAACTCATAGACTAAATCTAGGAATTTTTAACCAATAAATCATAAATTATATACCCCTGAAAGTAATAACGAAAATGCCACCGCAAAAAAATATTACAGAAACCTGAATTTTTTTTGCCGCGGTGACATTTTCGTAATTATTATGGAAAGTTTTACAAGTTATGATTTATTGGTTATAAGTTCCTACTGCGTTGTAAGATCAGATGCAAATCTAAGGGCTAAGATTAGTTCTCACTTCACATTTTAAGGGGCACTTCTCACATGATTTTTTCTCTCTTATATATAGAGAGAGAGCTCTTCCTCTCCGGAATTTCCGGACAGGACCCTGTTATCACACTGTTATAATAATTATGGTTTTATTCTTTCACAGTGTTATCATAACTTAATGTATCAGAAAGATCGGCGCAGAAAAGAACAGATGAACCAACGCAAAGCATAAAAATAATTACAGAAACGGATACAAATTAACCCGGAAAAAGTTGCAGTTGGAGATTTTCTGCTAATGCAAGAGGAAAATCAGAAGTGCACGAAGAAGGCTAGAAATATGAAGGAGACGTGCAATAGGAGGGCAGAGGGGAAGAAACATGAAACGCGATTGTAAGCATGTTTTCTTTTGGAGTGAAATTTGCTGGTCTGATCGGGTAAATGTCTAGTCTCTATGTATTTTATAAATACGGAAGTCTGGTCTGATCTGATTTGGTCTGATTTGATCTGGTCTGGGACTGAAAACCGTCTAAAAGAAAACATCATGCATAAACGTTACATCACTCAGCGTTTTAGAGTTGGCTTTTTCAATGAGCCAAGTTAATCATCCAGTTACAAACACTAATTTTGGCAGTTTAAATAGTCAAGATCATTAATTATAGTCAAACAAACCAAAAAATGGCTGATAAAGCCCTGCTATTAAAATTAAAAAAAATGTTTGTTTTTTGGTAAAAAAACGTATCCTTTTGGCAAAAAAAATGTTTTTAAATACATTTTTATGACTTTAATATTAAAAACAAAACATATTCACCATTTACGTAAGTAATTGAGCAATTAGATTACTTTTTCATTGTTTACACTAAAATTGACGTTTCATTTCTTATATTTCGTATTAGAAATGTTACGTTTTTACTCGCCTGAAGTTGCATTTCATATTAACGTGAGTTACATTTCTTTACATGCGACTTACATCACCCTGCTACTGGACTATGAAAAAAAACAAAACAAAAAAGTTACCGTTCACCCCGCGTGAACAGTAACACGCGTTTTTGCCTGTGGGAGCAGCATGCTCACGATGAGCTGATCCCACGATATAGCAATTGTTATTTAGTTGTTTAAGGTTGAGTTTTTTCAATCGTATTTCCCAAACAGAGGTATTTTTCAATCTTACTACGTACTACCTTCTTCCCTTAAAACTTTGCCAAGTTTGACTGACACAGAGAATAATAAAGTAAAAATGTGTGGTTAAGATTTGTACAGAAAAGAAAGGAATAACAGGAACCAAGAATATTGATTAAAATGGAAAGTCAGAAAGTTTTTTTAGCACATTCCAATAAGGAAAGATTGACAAAATTATTACGGAGTACTTTTTACTCAAAAAACTTGGGTTTAATGCACCAAACCCTCCTGTGATTTGGAAATTCGGCGCATTAGTCCCCTGTGATTTAAAAAATACGTCAAACCCCCCTGTGTTTTAATTAATCATGCACAGAACCCTCTTTATGAATAAATTTAACGTTTTGAAAATCACTTTTCCTAATATTTTGATTGAATATGCAAATAAATACTCCCTCCGTCCCAGGGAGAAGTTCCCACTTTCCTTTTTTGGTAGTCCCAACAAAAAGTTCCCATTTCCCTAAATGGAAAGTTATCCTACATCAAAACAGTGCCAAACAGTGCAAAACAGTGCCAAATAGTGTCGAAACAGTGTCAAACAGTGTCGAAACAGTGTCAAACAGTAAAATTTACCCCTCAGTAACTTTATTTCCTAAATTTGTGTGAAAGTCAACCCGGGAACTTCTCCCTGGGACAGAGGGAGTATGTCAAAATCTTTGAATCATACAAAAATGTTAATCATTTTTCTTTTATTTGACAATTGAATTTGTTCACATAAGGGATTTGGCGCATGATTAATTAAAACACAGGGGGGTTTGACGCATTTTTTAAATCACAGGGGACTAATGCGCCGAATTTCCAAATTATAGGGGAGTTTAGTGGATTAAACCCAAAAAACTTATTACTCAAAAAACAGGAGTACTTTTGCCTTATCACCCCTCGGTCAGTGCACTAATCATGTCACCGATGCTTTGTCAGCAAAACCGCCACCAATCCAATTACGCAGTAATTTCTTTCAAATGTTACCGTCTGACTTTTCTGGCGCCGGCCAGATGAGGAGAATGACAATGACTCCATAGTCCATACCAAAGACCAATGGCCAGACAAGCTTTAGCACAGTAATATTACATCTAAACGGTAGAATTTAGTTGTACTCTGCCCCACGCAAGTGGGAGATCTTTTTGTCCACCCCTTATTAGGCAGACGGCCATTTGAGCAGCGGCCTGTGGACGGCAAGTACCATCTTTCTCAGCTGCTCTCTGCCTCCGGCGAACCTTCTTCCTTCCCTGATCGCAGGAAAAGGCAGCTCCGCCTCTCACCGCCTTCTTTCCCTTTCTCCACGAACTATTTCCTTGCTTGGAAAGTCCACTTTCCGATCATATATAAATCATACACGCACAGATAGGAAGCGTATAGGTCGATTTTTTTAGTATAGAAAGCTCTGTATTGAAGATTTGTGATGGGATTTATTTCGGGTAAGGAAACTAGTAGTGGCTGTGGCGACGGTGCCGGTTTTTCTGGTGGATTGAGATGCATCGCGAGGAGGAAGCGGGTTGATTCTGCTGCTTCCGGTCATTCAAAGTCTCCTTCTACTTCGAAGTCTTCTGGGAATGGCAGAGATCCTCAGTTGGCTAAGGCTTTGAGTGTCCCTCATCTCATTGCTATAGGTAATTAGAATTATCAAGCATTACTTTCGGATCCGGGTCTGGCAATATTTTATTTGTTTCTTCCATTTACCCCAAGGGTGTTGGTGTTCTTACCTATATACGATTATTACTTTTCCCTTTGATTGTTAGCTCCTCTCTCCAGCTCTCTGTAAAGTAGTATTCTTTCATCTTGTAGAGATTTCTTCTATATATGGTCTCATATGTGAATTAAAAAAGTCTTGATTATAAAAAAGATTGTTCCTTTTCTTCTTTTGAATGCTTAAATACACATGTTTTTTGGATCCATAATAGTAAAATAAGTTTATTAACTTCAAAAGTTAGTATTATGAGCGTGATATTGCTATCTGCAACTGATTGCTTGGTTTTTGTGTACTAGGTGTTGGTTCAACAATAGGAGCAGGGGTATATATTCTAGTTGGAACAGTCGCTAGAGAGCATTCTGGACCAGCACTTGCCTTTTCCTTTTTGATAGCAGGGATAGCGGCTGCTCTCTCTGCCTTCTGCTACGCTGAACTTTCTAGTCGATGTCCATCAGCTGGGAGTGCATACCATTATTCTTACATATGCATTGGTGAAGGGTATTACCATCATAGCCTCTCTCTTAGAGATGATAATGACGATAAGGGGTGACTTTTATTTATTTTTTTAATTGGGGGAGGGGGGAGGGGCACATTAATTGGTATTGATATAGACTATAGAGTTTTGAATTTAATAAGTTTATGCGTATGACTTTTTACTAAAATGAAGGGTAGGGGTATTACTTATAAGTTCCATTATTTTTTAAATCTTCTATTACTCTTTGGTGGTTCAGAGTTGGTGCATGTGTAGTACTGGTTTGGGAGATCCATGTGCCTGTGAAGAGGATCAAATTTATATTTTCTCTTTTTGGTGTTAAAGACCCAATGTAATTATGTAAATCTAGTAGATCTTGATACACCACTACATGCAAACATTACTCCATATAATGAATTATTCTTGGAAAGTTATTAAATAAGTAATCGCACCATAAGATGTAGTATTTATGTAAAAACTCGATAAGGTAAAAAGGACCTTTTGGGGCGATACTGTATCAGAGTTCTACTTTACTGTTTATTTGTATGCCATTCACAGTCATGATTTAGAGTTTGAAAGTTAAGGAGTTTATGGAGTGAAAAATATGAATCTAGTGTACTAACTTTCGGGTAGATCTTGAATGAGTATTGAGTGAATATCGATCTGAGTCATCCATCCCCTTCGTTGCACTGGAAATGGAGTATTTATAGTTGTAGGAGATGCCTTAATGTGACTAGGAAAGACAATCTTGCTTTTTTAAGATTGTAGGACTGGGCGGTGCCATGCATGATGGGTTGACATACCCCAAGAGTTCTAACTCTCTTATTAGCTAGCTAGGATAAATCTTTTTTAATAACAATCTGTCTTTACTAACATGATTTCAAAATGCACTCTTACTAAGGAAATATTTTGATTTCCTATCAGAGTTGCTTGGTTGGTTGGATGGGGGCTGATATTGGAATACACGATCGGTGGTTCGGCTGTAGCACGTGGCATATCTCCTAATCTGGTGACATGAATATCTTTGCATGTATTTATAGTATGTATATGGTTAAATGCAGATATAATTTGGAATCTGCATTGTATCACATATACCATTTAGTCCAAAGTTTCATAATTTTTTAAATCTTCTGATACTCTGGTGGTTCAGAGTTGGTGCATGTGTAGTACTGTGTGGTAATGGAAAACAGTATAGGATTCGGATAGAAGGTGGTCCTTCCAAACTAGACTAGACCGTCCTTTCATAATACATCATGAGTGATATGCTCATATGCATGAAGGAGTGTTATAATCTATTACTACACGCTGATATGCTTTTACGCAGTATTAATTTATTACTCCGTATTATTTATTTGGCAGGCGCTACTCTTTGGAAGTGAAGGCAGTCTCCCAGTCTTTTTAGCTCGTCACACAATCCCTGGGATTAACATTGTGGTGGACCCATGTGCAGCATTTCTAGTCTGTATTGTGACTGGTCTTCTGTGTCTGGGAATCAAGGAGGTATGCACTTAGCAACTAAAATAATTGAACATTAAGGTCCCGTTTGTTAGGCTTCATTTTCATCTTATCACCCTCATCAATAATTTCTTCACCAAACACTGACTTATTTTAGTGCGCTGGCTGTATCAGTTGACAACGAAAAAGAATCAGTGCAAAAGTTACTTCTTTCGTTGTTAGTGTATAAAATTAAAAAATCTACCTTTTTTGGATATTATTTTCTATAGCTTATTTAAATACTACGTATATATTAAAATTGTCTTACCAAACAGGCTCTAAGTTATATCTAGTTGATGCCGACAACTATTAATAAATCTTTCAATTAAATGACTATTTCTCATTTGCTGTGTTGCTCTTGATCTGCCTTGGCTAATGCATCCTTTTTTCAGAGTACAGTGGTGCAAGGATTTGTCACAACGGCTAATATATGTGCCATGATTTTTGTTGTGGTTGTTGGGGGATATCTTGGATTTAAAACTGGGTGGCCTGGCTATGATCTTCCTGTTGGGTAAACGTTATCCCTTCTTGTCAACTACTTAGTACTTCGATTCCTACAAGTGTATCATTAGTGTTTATTTGACTGGCAGCTATTTTCCATTTGGAGTTGATGGAATGCTTGCGGGGGCTTCAACTGTCTTCTTTGCTTACATTGGCTTTGATTCAGTTGCTAGCACAGCTGAGGAGGTCTTGTTCCATATATCCCAAATTAATTTATGTTTTCTTTTTTTGGAATTCGATGCATATATTTTACTAACCTTCGAATGTTCCCAAATTAGCCCGTCTTGCACTCCTAGATCAAATGTTTCATGAAATGCATTTAATGTTAAACTTAAATAAGGGTAGAAGCATCACTGGGGTAGTCTTTATAAGGAGCCTATGTGGGCTATTCTGATCTTCTCGCTTTACAAAATGTGGAAATACAGCCATTTGCATCCTGTTAGACTCTCATAGGCCCCACATGGACCCCATAACTTTGTTTCCCTAACTAGTGGTGTGATTCTTTTTAGATTTTAAGGTTCCTTTATATGTGCACACTTTTCTAAAACGATCATTGTTTTGAGACGGATGGAGCATTTAGTTATTACTACCAGTCTACCACCATCACCAAAAAACACCCCCAAATATAGTGTGTTTTTGACAGTACATGTGATATTTAAGGATGCATTTTTTGTCACTGAGATTCAATTTTGCCACAGGTGAAGAATCCTCAACGTGATTTGCCAATGGGGATTGGTTTGGCTTTGTCAATATGTTGCACCTTGTATATGTTAGTCTCAGGTGTAATTGTAGGTTTAGTCCCCTACTATGCTATGGACCCGGATACCCCGATCTCTTCTGCTTTTCAAAACCATGGAATCAAATGGGCAGCGTAAGTAAGCATTTTCTTTCATGTGTGTGACATTTCAACATCAGTAGCTACCTTTTTAAGCTACCTTTTTAGGAAAAATTGAAAATAATAATCCCAACTATTACCGGTCCGCTGAAAATAATCCCAACTATTGATTATTTTTGTATAATCCCAACTATATAGACTATCTGACAATAATAGTCCATGACCATATATTACCTCTATAAAAAGTGAATTTTAAATAGAAATTAAGCGTAAAAATTAAAAGTTGAGATTATTTATAGGGATTACTTGTTATATCTCATCTCATCCACTTTAGAAACTACAAGAATTTATTCATAGGGATCAATATTGGCGGAAGGTCCATAAAGTTGGGATTATTCTGTAATAATCAATAGTTGGGATTATTATGAGCGGACCGCCAATAGTTGGGATTATTACTATCAATTTTTCCACCTTTTTATTAATTTTTTCTGGCTTACACAATCTTCCCTTGCTGCTCTGTCACAGCTATGTTGTAACAATTGGAGCATGTACTGCTTTGTGCTCTACATTGATGGGTTCTCTCTTACCTCAGGTACATTGATTGAATGAGACCATTGTGCTAACCATAGCCCTTGGGGAAATGGTCAAGAAACTAAAAGCAGAAAGTTTTTAACTCAAAATCATAGGCTTATTTTTTACACATCACAATGAAGCCCAATTAAAAACTTCCCACTTTTGATTTCACTAGCCCTAAGGGTTTGTGTGGTTTGGGGATTTCAGAGGGTAGAGGAGCGTTGATTTTTTATCCTATCGTATTACCAACTTATATTTTAGACTAACATAACTATATGATCAGTTAAATCATATATATCGGTAATGTCTTATAGTCACTTTTATTCGCAAGTCGCAACCATCTACCCTCCACCCCCTCTAAAATCTCCGAACCAAACAAGCCCTCTAGAGCTATGGTTAACATTTGCCTTATTATTATTGCTATTTTATTTTTACTCCTATCATTATTATTAAATGAAGAGTTATTGTGCTAGATATTTTCTTAATGATTATGAGATTATTTGGAGGGATCAGTCTATAGTTATTTATAATTTATAAAATCGAAATGTTATAATATGTGATCATATAACATTTCTGTCCCCTTTAGCTTGTACTTAGAAACATTATATTCATCAAGATATAAACATTCTACCTTTGCTGTCTGATTTGACAAGTTTTTTTTTGCTTATCAGCCACGAATACTTATGGCAATGGCGAGGGATGGGTTGCTTCCATCATTCTTTTCAGATGTGAACAAAAACACTCAAGTTCCTCTAAAGAGCACCTTGGTAACTGGTTTGTTTGCTGGAACCTTGGCATTTGTCATGGACGTTGACCAGTTGTCTGGAATGGTATGCATAGCATTAAGGGTTGGTTTGGAAAGAGAAAAGTAGAATGATAGAAAATTGCAGTAAAATAAATGATAAGACTCAAACTCAATGATTTTGTTTTAGCTATTTGTTCAAACTCATTTTATTTTGTATCTACTATATTAACACTGATAAATAGATATGTACGTAAATCTTTAAAAACCATACTTGTATTCCGTTTTCTGTTATTACCATGGAAAAATCAAACCAGAGAGAGTAATTTTCCTTGACAAATTTTCCATTTCCATACATTTTTCCTTGATCTAAATAAACCCCAGGATTAACATGAAATTGAATGTGCAGGTAAGTGTCGGTACACTTCTCGCTTTCACAATGGTTGCGATTTCTGTCCTCATACTACGTTACGTTCCACCAGATGAGGTTCCCCTTCCATCATCTTTTCAGGACGCAATAGATTCAGTAAGTTTGCACTATAATAGTGTGAATGTTGATGTGAAGAGTATCAGTACAGATATTATTGCCTCAGATGAGGCCATTCCACTGTTACTGAAGGCACCTTTTGCGCATCCTCTTCTAGACAAAGCAGCAGCTCAACTTAGCAGTAAGATATTTCTGTTGTAATTGTCATCCTCAATATTTATGAGTTTTGTATCTTGTGTATAAATTATTAGGGTAAAATGCATTGTTGGTCCATAACTATAGGGGTAAAAAAAACTGGTCCCATTAGTTATTTTTGGCAATTTAGAGTCATCACATGTAAAATGGAGATAGTTTAAATGTTATCTCAAAGCAACAGAAAGTTGCAAAATTCACAAGATAGTATTGTTCAGATTGGGGTAATGCATTTTTTGTGATGCCACAATTTTATCAAATTTTAAAATGACAAGATTTCAACAACAACAAGCCTTTATCCAAAAGAGTAAGGTTGGGTAACATGAATCAACATATGACACCACAGTTAAAAATAATAGACAATAATAATAATAAATTGGAAGGGAGACAAACAAAATCAGATCAATAGTCCACATGTATACTCTCTACATATATACTCTCTACACACAAGTACCATATTCTTCACCGCTCTAATCCACGTTTGTCTAGGTCGTCCCTTGCCTCATATCCCCACCTCTCAATTCAAGATTTCAATGTTACGAAAAAAGTAGACAATTAACATTTTAAAAAGGCCCTCTTGGCATTTTAAGATCAATAAAATTGTTGCATTAACATCCATTCACATGGTCCCCTTTCGAAGTGTACTTTATGGTTTTTGGTTCCATTTATGGTGACTTTGGGATTAAATTGATAATATTTTGGAATTAATGAGTCTAAATTTCCAAAAACATAACGGGTCTAGCATTGCCAACCCATAAAAATATGGGATTGAAATACAGTTTACTCAAATCGTTATGTGACATTTACTTTCTGGACCTTGGGCAGTTTTAGTAAACCAAAGGAGGAAAGTTGCTGGATGGACCATCATGGCCACTTGTCTTGGGGTGCTTGTACTTACTTCTGCTGCTTCGACTGTTGGTATGCCAAAGTGCGTTTTACACTCGCCTCCCCATATAGAATAGAGTCCTCTGTAATGCGTCACGCTATATTTTTTTATGTCTTCCTATAATATTTTTCATACTTTGATATTCAACACTTAAGTTATGTTTGTGAGTTTGTGTTTGCTTCCGCTAGTGAGAAGTGATTTATTTTATAGAATATAGACACAAGTTAAGTGCTTCGTTTAAAAGTTGATATTGGTTGAAAAATAAGTTGAAATTGGTGTTTTAGTAAAAAGAAAAAAACTTAAGTTCTATAGATAGATGAAACATTATATAAAAAAAGTGAAACATAGTTTTAAACTACCTCCCCGTACTTCAAGCTTTAAGATTTTAAGTGCTTATATTATTTAAGAAATTAAAGGAAAAAATGTCTGCTTACAGAAATAATTGTTTTTAACTTTGTACATGAGATCAGAGGCATTATTTCTTGATCAGTTGAAAAATAAAATAAAAAGTAACTTTTTTTCCTGCAATGTGATATATTATCGTTAAGTGAAATTTCATTGATCAACCGATTAATTATTAGTTAATTCTTTGACCAGTTCTGTGAGGTTTACATTTTCTGGGATTGGCGGCTTACTAGTACTCTCAGGTCTTGTTGTGCTTATGAGCATAGAACAAGATGTAGCCCGCCACAGCTTTGGACATTCAGGAGGTATGTCACTCCTGCAAATTTCTTTTGTTACATAGTTCCTGATTAAATGATATGGAGTATTTCACTAAAATGCTAAACATTTAAACTTTGTCTGCTCAATTACATTCTGCTACTAAAATGCTAACCATTTAAAAACATTCTGCTCAATTACATTCTGCTGAATCAATGTATGATGTTCTTTGTCCAGGATTTGTTTGTCCATGTGTTCCACTTCTGCCAATTCTCTCCATTCTCATCAATGTATACCTGCTGATAAATCTTGGGTAAGTCTGCTAATTTCTGAGGCACTTCTATGTGTTCTTCCCATATACTAAAGGGTCCAGTTGGAACTCAGCAAATTCTAAGAAAAAGAAAGAAGGTAGGAAAATTTAAGGAAAAAATGAATGGAGAAAATGTAGTTGAAAAATAGTGTTCAATCACACTTAAATCAAAATTGATATTCATTCAAACTCCTTCATTTGAACTCTTGTTATTTATATTTATCCATTATATAAGTAACTAAATTAAAAAAATTAATCAAACTACAAATAGATAAATTAGAACTTTTTTTTAAAATATTAGAACATTTTATTTATGTTGCAATCCATTGTATATTCCAAGGTAAACGTAAACATTTAAAACCGTTTTCCTGGGGTACTCTTTTTACCCTTTCCTGCCATTTCCGAGTTCCAAGCATTGCCTAATTCTTTTTCATGTGATGGATTCACCTTTTGTAATTTACAGTGCTGCAACATGGGCTCGAGTTGGAATATGGCTGTTAATTGGTTTATCCGTATATGTTCTCTATGGCCGAAACCACAGCAGGCTGCAAGATGCCGTTTATGTACCGGCGGGTCATGTTGATGAAATTTACCAGAGCTCGTCACAAACTCTAGCCTAGCTCTTCTTAGTCTCTGTTGCGCAAGTGGAAAATTCATGTTTTCACTTTTGATTGCCAATGTAGATCAAATAATGGTGTGACCAATACAGTTGTTTGTTGTTCACAGTAGAAACGTATATATGCCCTTTAAGTTCATTGCAATGGAAAAATGTAAATATGTTGTAAAATTATAATTGGCTAAAGGGTCAGAATGTCTAGATAGGGCATCGAACTAACTTAAAAAGTGCAATTCACTTCTTATATAGGAGGCTCTATCCGGCCGTCGTCAATTGGGGCGGTTTCCGGTGGAATTTTTTTATGAATTTTTTTGAGCATCTTCTTCATTAAGTCTAGTTTACTCATACCGAATTTCGGCTAAATATTCAATCGGAAAGGTAGTTAAATGAATTTTTGAAGATAACTGCGCAGTTAAATAGCGCAATACATTTCAGAAAATCATTTGACTGTCTTCCCTGTTGAATTTTTATCTGAAATTTGGTATGGGTAAGGTAGGCTTAATAAAGAAGATGCTCAAAAATTCATCAATAAAAATCCACCAGGAACCGCCCCAATTGGCAACGGCCGGACAAAGCCTCCTATATAAGGGGTAAATTGCACTTTTTAAATTAGTTTGAGACTTTGAGGGTTTATTACCCTGATGGATAGTCTACCCGGGGGGTATCTTATCCGAGGGGTTATTGCGGGAATAACTAGAGAGAAGTCAGAGCAAATAGGAGGAGAGAGAGAGTCGATTTATTAAATGAACTCGAGATGTGGAGTTGGGGATGTAGATGTCGATTACAAGGAGAAATGGGCTGCTATTTATAGCAGCAATAAATGCGATGAGAGTACACGTGTCAGTAATCTAATGGCCGAAGGGTCATATCAGCCTGGTGGCACCGGCAGTGGTACGTTCACCGCATTGAACGCGGTTGGCGGATGTGACGTGGCATTAAATGTGGTGGTTGGCTGTCCCTAAAAGGAATCTTCGATGATTGAGAGTGTCAGGCCGAAAGCACCTTGTGTGGCCGAGGGCTCCATGTAGCCAAGGACCCCTGTGTAGTCGAAGGCCCCGAGTGGCAGAGGGCTAAGTTCAGCCGAAGGCTTCCCTAATACCGAGGGCTTGGTAATGCCGAAGGCTCATGTTTTTCGCCGTTTTCTCCCAGTAGCTTCGTATGTCAGAGAGGGCTACTTCGTGAGTTTCTGGAGCCTTCGGCCAAGGAGGCCGAAGGCACCCCAGTGTGTATTCTGGGCTACTTTGAGGCTTGGGCCGTCGTATTTGGGCCTGAGTTGTTTCCTGAGCTCAATGGACTTGTGTCGGAGAAGTAGGAGTCTATGGGCCGGGGGTTCCTGGGCCATATACTCCATCAGGAGTCCCTCACTCCTTTTGCCGAAAGGTACTTGAGGGAAAAGGAGTAATTGTGTTGATGCGTTGATCTTTGCCGAAGGCTTCACGTTCTGATGGAGAGTCTTTTTGACGTCTGCCGAGGGCTTTCCCTCAGTCCCTCACATGTCGAGGGTTTTCTGAGGGAAGCATGAATGCATGGCATGTACGTGTTGTGGTGAAGGTTGCTTCCTTGTTCACAAGTGACTTGTGGGGCATTTTAAACCTTTCCCGAAGGGTGTAATGATGCACATAGCCGAGGGGTTCTCGCCTGATGGTCGCGTGTAAATTCTGCATGTGAAAATTTTGTTCTGTGTGTTCCCCGAGGGGTGTATCCCAGTCCCCCACTCCTTTAGGCCGAAGGCAAGTTCGGACTGAAGGAGTTATGATGCGTGTTTGGCCCCGATGGGTTCCCTTGACATGGGGGCAAAGTTGTCGATAAACCGAAGGCTTACACTGCTGCTTTGTCGAAGGCGCCGGATGAAAGTATTACCGAGAGCTGTAGTGGGTGATAGCCGGAGGCTATTGCCCGGGGGCATGCCAGTATTTCGGGAATATGACCGTTGTAATAGAGCCGTTGGAAGAGGGTTCCACGTGGCACTTTGTCGTTGGCAGATGGGGGCGGGTGCCATCCATTGGTTGAACCGGCGGCCCGTAATGATGGGCTTTTGAATCGAGGCCCAGTTCTCGAGGCCCAGTTGCCTATATATACCCCAAGGCGGAGCTCAGTTCGCTTGCGTATTCAATCTCTCTAGCGAAGCTCTGCCCAAATTTCTAGTGAGAGAAAGTCCAGCCTTCGATCGAATTACACTTCCGAGGTCAGTCCCTCTGTTCATCACTTCCTTAGCATTTTCTGCCATTTCTCCTTTAGATTTAGTGCTAGTGGTCTTGGTAGCCTTCGGCTAGGATACTTAGGCAACTTCCTTTTTAGGACCCCTCGCTCTCGGACATTATGTCTTCGCCAAGTGATTCTCAGGACATCTCGAGGGAGGCCCCGGTGCGATCCGAAAGTATTTCCGAGGTGGAGTCCTCTAGTGAGCAGCCCTCGGCCATCAACGACTCGCAAGTAGCTGCCGAAGTTCAAAAACGGCTCATAACCGAGGCTGAAGCTGAGGAGTTCGAGCAAGTTATTGAAGACGAGGAGATGGCCCTCGCGATCCAAACTGCCGAGGAGGAAGAAGAGAAAGAGCGGAGAAGAGTCACAATGGCCGTTCCTCCCCCGGTGAATGCCGATGAAGCCGGAAGCTCTAGGCCGCTGGATCCGGAGCCCCTCAGCGTGGCCCCGGCTAAGAAGAAGAAGAAGTCTCGGGGGGCCCCGAAGAAGAAAGGGGCCGCTGCCGATGCGGGCCAACCTGTGGGAATCCCGGAGGGTCATTCCTATCTGAATACCGCCGCCCTCGATGTGAGGACTACAGCCACGGGCGCCGAGCTTATGGCCACGCAGTTTTTTGTCGGGCCCTCGGCACAGGTCGTGGAGCCGGGCCCTAAAGATTTGTTATCCAGGCCTCCCGAGGGGTGTTTTGCGGTTCACCTTCTCTCCGTGGAGCTGGGTTTGCGCTTCCCTCTGCACTGGTTTGTGCTGGAGTACCTTCGGTATGTGAAGCTGTCCCCCTGCCAATTAACCCCTAATAGCCACTCATACTTGGCGGGGTTCCTGTCCTTGTGTAGATCTCGAGGTGTCGATCCTACCCTGGATCAATTCTTTCTGTCCTTTAACTTGTGCCGAGGGGGGCACGCCAATAGCGAAGGATTCGCTAATTTGCAACAACTACCGGGATGGAGGCTATTCTCCGAGGTGCCTTCTTCCCATAAGGGGTGGAAGGATAAGTTCTGTTACATCCGGACGACTGATAATTCTTTTCCGAGGCCTCTCCTTGATCACTTCCGGAGGCATCCCAAGGTCGGGAATTATGCCCTCGAGAAGGCTGGGAAGAAGCTGTCTGCGAAGCCCGAAGGGTCCGATAAGCTGATGGCGATTAAGACTGCCACTGTTCCCGACGAGCTTAAGTTGCTAGGCTTCCGGCGATTCCGGTTAATGGGGGATAAAGACGAAGAGTACCCCATGATAGACCGGGTGTATGAAAGCGCCGGAGGTGATTGCCGAAGGCTTATGAATCTGTACTTAGAAAAAATTTTTAATGTTCTCCTTGTTTTACCATTGTGATCTGATAACCGAATGCTTTCTGCAGGCCCGGAGATGGACGCTAGAAACTTTGCCAAGCTGAAGAAACAGTTGGCTAAGGAGCCGAAGAAGAAAAAGGAGGGGGCCTCCCAGCAGAGGCCCGTTGAAGACTTCTTCCCAAAGGGAGAGGCCGCGAAGGTTAAGGGGGCCGAGGGACCCTCTCAAGCTATTGCCGAGGGCGCTAGTGCCCTTCAAACGGAGGCCGCAAAAAGAAAGGCGCCGGGCAAAGATGTCGAGGCCCCCGGTAAGAAAGTTAAGAAGTCTGCCGGTGCGAAGGGGGAGCCGGTGGTTTTATCCGAAGGTCATTCCTCTTCCGGCACGCCGGTGGTGATTGCTACTGCCAATGCTCCCTCGGGTCGGGGGGCTGAATTGACATGGCCTACGGAGAACGTGCAATTCTCCATTACGAAGGGAACCGCCATTATGCACGGCTCCCTCAACCCGAGGGAGTTTTTAAATGGCGCCACTCCCCCGACGGATAAGTCGGTGCTGTCCAGGATGAAGGATGATGCCCTCGGCGGCAAGATCCTACAAGCTTCCGTCACTGTAAGATTTTTCCCTTCCTTCTTTTGACTTAGTCCGTTTTGTTTAACATATTTTGATTTCCGAGCTTTGACCCTCGTTGTTCGATGATTCGATTTTGCAGGCTGCCCTTGGACTTGGTGAGCTCCTCAAGAGGTTGGAGGAATCACAGGCCCAGAAGCGGCAAGCCGATGAGGCCCTGGCAGAGTCCCGGAGGCAACTTCGTGAGGCCCGGGAAGCCCTTCGGCTGGAACAAGAGGCCTTCAACCAAATCCTTGAGAATAACAAGGTAATCGCCAGAGCCGAGGGGAAGGCGGATGCTGAGAGGGTGGCTGCTGAGGAGGCCAAGAAGGTTGCTGACAAGGCCGAGGAGAAAAAACGGGAGGCCGTCGGTCAGGCGAAGAAAGATGCCATATCTGAATTTGTCGCTGGGGGCTGGACATCCGAAGACCACAAACAGTGGGTAGCCTCGGTAATTGAGAAAAGCGTCGACGAATGGGTCGGCGGCCCCGGGGCGATGTGGCTAGCCCGGAAGGGCAAAGACTATTATGATGGTGGCGAGTTTTTTACTCAAAACCTCATATATAGGAGGCTAGCCAGGCACCTCAAGGTTGAGCCGAAGGAGTTCGACCCAGCGGTCTATGGCCTGCCCCCCTGCAGCCGGACGTAAGAGCTCCACTCCCCGAGGGCGTAGAGAGGCCAGACTTGGAGGATTCCGAGCTCATGCAAGAGGGCGAGGATGACGAAGAGGCTGGAGAAGACGCTGCCTCCAAGCCGAGGGGAGATGCGACCGAAGAACCCCATGTTTAGAAATTATCCCCAACAGCTTTTCGGCTCCGGCCAATTGTATTGTAAACAAACAATTGTATTGTAACAATCTTTTTGATGAACATGACATGCCTTCGGGCTTCTTGTATGAATGATATGCCCCATTTTTTCCAAATTATTTTTGCCCTCGTTCTTTCCTTTTATGAATGTATGCCTTCCTTTGCTTGAATGAATGTACGTTTGTGGCCGGGGGCCGGGGGCTCTCAATTGTGGACTTAGAAAATTTCCTAAGTGAGATCTCCCTTGCAAGATTTCGGCACTGACCCGTTGGAATGTCCTCGGGTAGTAGTGGCTTGACCGAGGGTACAACAAGTTAGACTTAGGAAATTTTTCCGAGTGAAACCCTGATCAGGACCCTTCGGATGCAGTGTTGAGCCATCAGGGGCCATGATTTGTGGACTTAGAAAATTTCTTGAGTAAAACTCAGCCACAAGCCCTTAGTTGCATCGTGGGACTGCCTGGGGCTTGTCGTTGCGGACTTAGAAACTTTTCTAAGCAAAACTTTTGTCAAAACCCTTCGGATGTAGCGCGTAACCTCAGAAAATAATCTAAGTAAAACTCCATTGGCAGCCTTCGGTAAAGAATCCTTGTAGTTGCTTCCGGGGTGAAGTTTTAGGACCGAGGGCTAAAATGAATTAAACTCAGGAAATCCTCCAAGTGAAATTGTATCTCATGCCTCCGGAAATGCTGAGCCTTCATTTAGTAGTGTAGCTTTAGGTCCTTGCCAAGTGGCTTAGGGGGGGCATCGGCTGTAAGCCTGTTGGTTCGTAGATGGCATCCCGGTTTCCCCCTGAAGGGTCCCCGATTGTGGACTTAGCCAAATTTCCACAAAGCTTCAATAGGTGCTGCAGTGAACCTCCGAGCGTGCGGATTGTCTGAGCCCCCGTTGTGTACAGTCTAGCCGAGGGGACCCAAGCTCGTGGGCTTGGTGAAATCCAGAGTGTAAATATTGTGAGCATCCTTCGGCTTGATGAGTGTCCTCCAACGGGTGCTAATATGTGGACTTAGAAATTTTCTCATTGTTAAATGAGTCGGGGGACATTCTGCCTTTGGCATGAAGCCTCTGGTTTGTGTAGATATAGGTTTAGCTTCACTTAGGACTCAGAGAAGCCTTCGGCATATCGGATAACTGACTCCGATCGAGCCGAATTTAGGTGAAGCTTTGCTTAGTGAGCCTTCTTCTTGGGCCTCCGGTGGAATTTTTGTACTCCAAGGCTTCATGTAGTGAAACCTCCGGCTATGTAGCCAGGTGACTTGTTGTTGAGAGATTTTCTTGTGCCTTTGTAGGAGCCTTCAGGAACATATATCCGAAGTGTTGAGCCTCCGGGGAGAATAGTTTCCGGGGAGTTCCTTCCCCCCTACACATCTTTTTTTTTTTAGATGGTGTAGGAGAGGCATCTAGAAACTTGGTTTCTAGGAAAGGCTTGGCCTATATGGGAGGCAACGGAATAAACCGTTGGCTCCCCCTTCGGGAATGACCTTCCGATATCCCGAAGGGTTTGAGGGTCGTTTCCTCGGCCCGAGACATCGTCTGTTGCCTGCTTCCCCTTGGGAGATAGCACGGAAAGCGCCTCGGTTTTGAAAGTCGTCCCCTCAGCCCGAGACATGGTCTGTTGCCTGCTTCCCCTTGGGGGATAGCGCGGGGAGCGTTTCGTTTGTGGAAGTCGAATCCTGGGCCCGGGACATGGTCCGTTGCCTGCCTCCCCTTGGGGGATGGCGCGGAAAGCGTTCCTGGGAAGGGTTTTATTTGTGTGTGGGACACAAACAGCCGGGGGCACTTGGTACCAGCCGGAGCCGAGGGGTGTTGCACCCCCCGGTTTTTTTTTTTTTTTCTTTCTTTTTTTTTTAGGAGGATATGTATAAGTATGCATAATGTGTGTATGATTGCGTCCTCATGGGGTACGGCTTAGTGGGAAAACACTTGGTGTTTCCAAAGAGTGGTGGGGTTGACCCATGCACTTGGTATTTGGTACCTAAATTGTTGTTCCCCCTCAAAAGGGGGAGAGGCCTTGGGCCTATTTTGGTGAAGAGATGAGGGCTCGGCCACTCATTTGTAGGAGAGAAGGGGGCCTTGGGCCGCTTGTACAATATGTAGGTGATGAAGGCTTGATCTTTTGATCATTCTTTCAAACGGATGGGGCCTTGGGCCATATATTACATTTGTTGAGGGTGAGGGCTTGGCCACTCATGTTTTACTGATAGAATTTGACAAGGTGATGGACATTCCAATGTCTAGGGACCTCTGTCCCATTAGGGCGTTTCAGTTTGTATGTCCCCGGTTTGATGACGGCTGAGACAATGTAGGGGCCTTCAAACTTAGGCGCCATCTTGCCGCCTTCGGTGGGTAGACTGGCCTCCCTTCGTCGGAGGACGTAGTCACCCACCTGAAATTCCCGGGAGCGGACCTTGGCGTCGATGTAGCCTTTGACTTGTCTCCTATAGTTTTCGGCCCTGAGGAAAGCTTGCTCTCGACGTTCTGAGATGAGATGAAGGTCGAGGGCCATGTTAGCGTCGTTGACCTCGGGCTCATATTGTTCCACCCTTCGGGTGGGAAGGGTCACTTCTGTTGGAGCTTTAGCCTCGAAGCCATAACATATGGAGAAGGGTGTCTCACCTGTTGCACGCCGAGGGGTGGTGCGGTAGGCCCATAGGATGTTATGAAGTTCTTCTACCCAGCCTCCCCCTTCGGCTTCCAGCTTCTTCTTCAACCCCTCGAGGAGGGTGCGGTTGGCATTCTCTACTTGTCCATTGCCTTGGGGGTAGGCAACGGACGAGAAAGTGTGTTTGATGTCCCACGCCTTCAAGAGGGCGCAGAAGGGGGCTGCCTCAAATTGAGTGCCGTTGTCGGAGATGATCTGTTGGGGGACGCCAAACCTTGTGAGAATATTTTTGAGAACAAAGTGGCGGCACCGGGCTTCAGTGATGCTGGCGAGGGGTTCGGCCTCTACCCATTTGGTGAAGTAGTCAATGGCCACAATGATGTATCTGTTGTTGGAGGTACCCCTCGGCAGAGGGCCCACTAAGTCAATCCCCCATCTGGAGAAGGGTATAGCGGTGCTGATGGGAGCATAGTTGACCGCTGGTCTGCCGGGGGCCTTCTGAAAATGTTGGCAAGCGGTGCACCTTCGGGCTAGATCAGCACAATCTCTAGCCATCGTGGGCCAGAAGTAGCCCTGAACTATGAGCCTTCGGGACATGGAGAAGGGTCCCTGGTGAGCTGAGCAAGTGCCACTGTGCACTTCCTCCATGGCGACTTCGGCCTCATCTTGATGAAGGCACCGAAGGAGGGTGCCGTTGTAAGATCTCTTGTAAAGCCTCCCGTTTTCGAGGGTGTAGCTGGGAGCCCTCAGTTTTGCTAACTTGGCGCGGGCTTCGTCTTGGGGCAGTTGCCCTGTGGTGATGAAGGTGATGATGTCGGAGATCCAATCCTCCGGCCTTAAGTGGATGTTCATGACGGGGCTCGCGTGGATGCTTGAGAGGCTGAGTTCCTCAATTCTTGCAATTTTGGAGAGGTGCTCGGGGGATTCATCCGAAAGCTTGGATAGAATGTCGGCCTCGGAGTTTTGAGCCCTCGGTATTTGGGTGAGAGAATGTGCCTCAAACACCTTGAGCAACTCCTTAGCCGCTTCTTTGTATTGTTTCATCCTTCCTTCCTTGGCTTCGTACTCCCCGGAAATTTGACCCACAACAAGTTTGGAGTCACACTTGACGTGGATCATCTTAGCCTTCAGATTCGCTGCCAGCCGAAGGCCGCAGAGGAGGGCCTCGTATTCGGCCTCGTTGTTGGAGACTTTGAAGGAGAAGCGGATGGCGTAATAGGCGCGGAAGCCCTCGGGTGTGATGAGAACTACTCCCCCTCCGCATGCTTTGGTAGCTGAGGAGCCATCGGTATAGAGTGTCCACCACTCGTCAAGAGGAGCCGAAGGCTCTTCATCCACCGCCGATCTCGCGGTGCATTCCGTCACGAAGTCTGCCAGGGCTTGGCCCTTAATGGCAGGTCTCGGACGAATGTCTATGTTGTATTGGCTGAGGAAGATGGCCCATTTCACCATCCGAGAGGAGCTAGTGGGACTCCTCATGAGGGCGCCGAGGGGCTGATGAGTGAGCACTTGGACCGGATGAGCTTGAAAGTAGTGGCCAAGCTTCTTGACGGTCCAAACGATGGCTAACACCGTCTTCTCGACGGGAGAATACCTGAGTTCGGCCTCCCGGAGGGTTTTGCTGACGTAGAAGATGGCATGTTGGATGCCGTCTTCCTCTCGGATTAGTACTGAGCTGATAGCCGCAGGGCTAACACCGAGATATAAGTATAAAGTCTCCCCCACCTTTGGTTTGGAGAGCACTGGGGGAGAGGAGAGGTACCTCTTGAGTTCGTCGAAGGCCTCTTGACATTCAGATGTCCATTGAAAACCCGCCGTCTTCCTCATGATCTGGAAGAAGGGGAGGGCCCTCTCGGCTGATTTAGAGAGGAAACGGTTGAGGGCTGCCAGGCGACCCGTCAACCGTTGAACCTCCTTGACGTTGCGTGGAGGCTCCATGTTGATGATGGCCTGGATTTTCTCGGGGTTGGCCTCAATACCCCTTCGGCTGACCATGTAGCCCAAGAACTTCCCTCCTTGTACGCCGAAGGTGCACTTCTTCGGATTTAGCCGGAGATTGAATTTTTGCATGATGGCAAAGATTTCCCAGAGGTCGTCGGCGTGAGTGCCTGCCTTCTTGCTTTTGACGATCATATCGTCCACGTAGGCCTCCATAGTGCGCCCCAAGACAGATTGGAAGACCCTGGCCACCATCCTGGTGTAGGTGGCGCCGGAATTCTTCAGGCCGAAGGCCATCACAAGATAGCAGAAGATGCCTTCGGGCGTCATGAAGGCCGTCTTTTCAGCGTCCTCCTCATGCATATAGATTTGATGATATCCGCGGAACGCGTCGAGGAATGACATGATCTCGCATCCCGCGGTCTCATCCACCAGTTGATCAATGTTTGGCAGAGGGAAGGGGTCCATAGGGCACGCCTTATTCAGATCTGTGTAGTCCACGCACATGCGGAAGGTAGGGGGCTTCTGTGCGAGGACTACGTTTGCCAACCAAGAAGGGTATTTCACCTCCTTGATGTGTTTGATGGAGAGGAGCATAGCTACTTCCTTTTTCACGAATTCTCTTCTCTCGGCCGAGAGGGGTCTTCTCCGCTGCTGCACCGGTTTGGCCGAAGGGTCCACCGCTAGGCGGTGGGTGATAACCCTTCGGTCAATTCCTGGCATATCCTCCGGCCCCCATGCAAAAACAATGGAGTAGGCGCGGAGGGCTTTGGTGATGCCAGCCTTCAGGTCTTCGGGGAGCTTGGCTCCAATCTTCAGGACTCTCCCCGGCTTGGCCGGATTGAGTATCAAGTCTTCAGTCTCCTCGGCAGGTTCAGCCCTTGGCCTGCCTTCTTCCTCTTCCAGGGCCCTGGTGGTAATCGTATCAATTCGGAGCTCAGTTTTACTAACCTTCTTGGTAAGTTGAAGGTAGCATGCCCTGGAGAGCTTCTGATTACCCCTCGAGTAGCCGATGCCGGTGGGTGTGGGGAACTTGAGGCAGAGATGCCTCATGGAGATGATGGCCTCCAAATCCTCGAGGGCAGGCCGGCCGAGGATGATGTTGTGTGCGCATTCGAGGTTGACGACGACGAATTCCACTTCGAGCTTGGCTCTATGGGGCCTGTCGCCGAATTCAACCAATAGGGTGATGACGCCTTCGGCGTCTATGCTATCCCCCGTAAATCCGGAGAGGGGGGTGTTGATGTGCCGAAGGGACCCCCTATCGAGTCCTAACTCTTGAAAAGTGCTGAGATACATGACGTTGACAGAACTCCCCGTGTCGACGTAAGTCCGGTGGATGATGGCGTCATTGATCTCAGTGCGGATGACGAGGGCATCCCTATGCGGCAGAGAACCCGAGGGGAGGTCCGCATCTGTGAAGAAGATGGGTTCCCCCCTCGGTCTCTTAGTTGGGGGCATGTGATTGACTTCCCCAATGTAAAGGGACTGTGCCCACTTCTTCCTTTGGCTTGTTGAATCGCCTCCGGTGTTGCCGCCGTTGATCATATGAATATGGCACTTGTATTGTTGATGGGAGCCCTCTCCCTCATCATCGAGGCCCCCAATTTCTCGCTTCTTCCCCTGTGGGTTTCCCAAGGGGATGGTGTTGGGGTTCACCCACTTGTTGGCCTTCGGCGGGGGCCCTTGATGGTGAAGGGGGCCCTGGGGAGGAGGGCCCCTGATAAACTGAGACAAGTGGCCTGCCTGTATCAGCCTCTCAATTGCGTTTTTAAGTTGATGGAAATCGTCGGTTTTGTGTCCGTGGTGGCGATGGAAGCGGCAATAGGGCTCATCGGGACCAATGGCATAAATCTCGAGGGGTGTACGGGAGTCTCGCTCCACCAGCCCTCGCTCTTCTGCATGGTCCAAGATGACGCTGACGGGGTGCGTCAGGGGAGTGCGTGGGTGCTCCAGGAGGACGGGTTGCGCCCAAGCCTTCGGATTGTTCTTGTAACCGCCCCCGGGTCTGGCTTGGCCACCCCGGGAGCGATCGTTGTACTACGCCTCTCGGTTGACCGGAGGGGGAGGCCCTCCGGGCCGATTCCTGCCTTCATTCTTCTGAGAAGGATCCGTGTTGCGGCGGTCCTTCTCGATTTCCTCCGCTTCAGCATATCGGTCCCCCCGCTGAAGGGCCTTTGTATAATCGCGGGGGGGATCAGTGATAAGGCTCCGGGAGAAGTTACCGTTGCGGAGGACGGTGTGGAAGAGGGCCATTAGTGTCCTGTCATCAGCGCCTTCGACCTCGAGGGAGGCCTGCCTCCAGCGTTCCAGGAAACTCCGAAGGGTTTCCTCCTTCTGTTGTCTCACGTTTAGGAGGTGGGAGAAATGCTTCTTTGAGCGATGCCTCCCAGCAAATTGCGTAAGGAAGCGGTGGGCAAGTTCTTGCCAAGAATCAATGCTGCCTTCGGGCAACCGGTTGAACCACTCATACGCGGGTCCCTCCAAGGTGGAAAGGAACCAACGGCATAAGTATTCATCCGAGGCCCTCATCATCATCATGCTATTTTGATAGCGGCTATAGTGCTCTTGGGGATCCGTCTTCCCCTCATACGGCTTGATAGGTTGCCCCCGGTATTTTTGGGGAATCTTGGCCGCCAGCACCCTTGGGGTGAAGGGTGTTCTGGTGCGGAGTTGGATGAGGGGCTCGCCTGAGCCTTCGGCAAGCTTACGCTTCATTTCCTCCACTTGCGCCCGGAGGTCGGCGTACTCTGGATCTGGCCTCGCTGTGGAAGCTGTCGGGGGTGCCTGACGATTCTCCTCGAGTTGACGGAGGAGGGCTTCAATGATTTCGTCCTTGGGATCCTTCGGGGCAACCCCTTGGGAGTTGGCCCGGAAGGACTGCGCCTGTGCGATTTGGTGCCTGGCATCATCGGCATGGAGGAGAGCTTTGCCTCTGCTTCGGGGGGGAGGCACGCCCTCGGCACCCAAAGCGGAGGCTCCACTTTCCTGGGGCCTGCTGAGCGCTTGTTTCCCGAGGCGGTCTTGGACCCCTCGGTGCCCGGGAGCTCCCCCTAGCCTCTCAAGTGCAGAGGTTCGGGGTTTCTCCTTCATCATGGGGCGTTTGTCCTTGGATTGGGCCTCTTGGGAGGCGGTATCCTGTGCTATGACCCCCTCGGCATTGCCAACCCCCGGGGGAGGGTTGTTGAACAAAGGAGGGAGTGGCGGTAGGTAGATAACATTCCCTCCAGCATAGGGCTGAAGGGGTGCCTGGGAGACGAGGGCTCCGGAGTTGAGAGCCATGTTCTGAACAAAGGCCGCAAAGGCTGCCTGAAGATCGATGGCCGGGGCCGGAGGGGGAACTTGGTTCTGACTCCGATCCCTCCTTCGATTATCAAGGCCAATGCGGGCATCAGGGGCGTTCTTCTGTAGCTGCTGACGGAGGTCAGCGGTAGCCTGCTCCAATTCAAGGATGATACCACCCTCGGGTACCAAGAGCCTGTTGGAGGCCTCAGCCCCGTTGGTTTCCCCGGGGGCTACGTGGTTCTCCTCTAGGGTTTTGGATTGGGCACGAGTGGTTCTTTCCATTTTTTGGTAAGTGTTTTGTATCTGGTAGAGGGGGAGGGTTTCTTACTTGATAGTTCAGACCTCTCAACGAGAGCACCAAATGATGGATAGTCTACCCGGGGGGTATCTTATCCGAGGGGTTATTGCGGGAATAACTAGAGAGAAGTCAGAGCAAATAGGAGGAGAGAGAGTCGATTTATTAAATGAACTCGAGATGTGGAGTTGGGGATGTAGATGTCGATTACAAGGAGAAATGGGATGCTATTTATAGCAGCAATAAATGCGATGAGAGTACACGTGTCAGTAATCTAACGGCCGAAGGGTCATATCAGCCTGGTGGCACCGGCAGTGGTACGTTCACCGCATTGAACGCGGTTGGCGGATGTGACGTGGCATTAAATGTGGTGGTTGGCTGTCCCTAAAAGGAATCTTCGATGATTGAGAGTGTCAGGCCGAAAGCACCTTGTGTGGCCGAGGGCTCCATGTAGCCAAGGACCCCTGTGTAGTCGAAGGCCCCGAGTGGCAGAGGGCTAAGTTCAGCCGAAGGCTTCCCTAATACCGAGGGCTTGGTAATGCCGAAGGCTCATGTTTTTCGCCGTTTTCTCCCAGTAGCTTCGTATGTCAGAGAGGGCTACTTCGTGAGTTTCTGGAGCCTTCGGCCAAGGAGGCCGAAGGCACCCCAGTGTGTATTCTGGGCTACTTTGAGGCTTGGGCCGTCGTATTTGGGCCTGAGTTGTTTCCTGAGCTCAATGGACTTGTGTCGGAGAAGTAGGAGTCTATGGGCCGGGGGTTCCTGGGCCATATACTCCATCATACCCTTTAGCCTAAATAAAATTAAAATTTTGTTTTGTTTTTACTTTTGTTCTAAAAATCATTCTAGGCGTTCGATTAGTCCCCGCCTAGACGGTGGTCGGGCGTCCCGATTTTTGCCTAGGCACTCTGACTAATTGTTTTACAGTCTAGATGAATTAGAGGGCCGCTTATAGTCACTAGTTGCCCGCCCAAAACGCCTAATCAGCCACCTGGGTCATTTAGATTAGCCTAACTTTACTTTATAATTTTAATTTTCTAAGTGATATAAGTACTTTAACTTTGGCCCCACATATAAAGTTGTAAATTAAGATAAACACTATATATGTTTGTATATATACCTAAATTTTATTATTATTTGTATTTATAACATAATGATGTTAAGTGATTAGTTTCCATATACTACGTATGATTAAATGTGATAATTTTATCATTCATATTTTTTAATGTATGTGTAGGTATGTATTTTATACACACACAAGAATACAATACTATTAATCTTATGTATGCAAAAATATAAATAAAAAAGCAATTTTTATGTCTCCGATTAGTCCCCGCCTAGGCGCTAGTTGTTGGGTTGGCGCCCGCCTAGCGCCTTTTAGAACATTGGTTTTTACCCAAACCGAAAGAATGGATTCGCCGCATCATCATATCCAAATATAAGGGTGGGCAAAATACCGAAAAATCGGTATACCGCACTTACCGTACCGGAAAATATCGAAATATTGGTATACCGTCATTTTCGGTACGGTATCATACCGTACCGATCTATTTCGGTACGGTAACGGTAAATGTTTTCAAATACCGCGGTATACCGGTATAATACCGTACCAACTCCCTACTCAACAATTACTTTTAATTCTAATATATTGTAAAAATCCATTACAATTTTTAAGCTCAAAATTAATACTTAAGTTGGTTACAAATACAAAAATAAAGGCCCAATTTGTTAACCCACTATAACCTTATAGGCTTATTTTTGTATGCATATGTTTTTTTTTAGGGTTTCTAAGAGAAGAAAGTATGCATATGTAATAGTATGATGCTTTTGGATAAAATTTATCTCATAATACATGAATATGTTTACTAATACTTGTATGAAAATTAAAATGTTTAGTAAAATGCTAAAACGCCTTTTGTCGCCTTTCTCCCGCCTATGTTTCAAAGGCTTAATGTCTGATCATGCCGTCTTGCAACGCTTTGTGCCTTTTAGAACATTGGGTACAAGTCAATTTTGATCAAGTTTTATGGAAGGAATGAAATATTTATTTATGAGAGTCACTTTTATTTTTAAAAAAACTATACCGTAGAGAAGAAAATGTTCAATGGGCGAACACGTATGGCCTTCTTAATCCACTTAATAAGAAATGGAACATCTTTAACTTGTAAACCAACCCCACTCACTTCATCAAAATTCCCTCCTCATTATACTTACCTACTTTCTTCCTTTCTTCATTTCTCCTCCCAAAAACAGGATGATGAAGCCCAAATTCCTTTCACATTCTCTCATCTCTCTGCTCAGCTTTCCCGTTTTCTGTTTTCTCGATTTCCTTGACGCTCTCCTCTGTGTAGCATACCGATTCATCGATTCCTTCCTCGAAGAAACTTCCTCTTCCCCATGCTACTGCTGCTCACCTGGTGAAGTACAGAGCTCCCTGAAAATGGCGGTGGACGGTGAAAGCGAACTGTCTGTCACACTCTACCGGAGGAAGAACGTGTTCCGGCGAATGGCTGTGCTCGCGAACGGGGCGGCTGGAGGTCGGAGCCGCGAATGTGATGGGAGCGGAGAAGGAAGAGGGAACAGGTGGTCTGACTGTGGATGCGAGCCTTGCATTGCTTGGATGAAGAAAGGAGAGAGTGGCGGAATCGCTGATTTGAGGCTCCATTTAGTGGTCCGAGAACCATCTGCATCTGCAGGTATACGCATTTTGTATGGCTTTCTACTCAATGTCCGCTCCTTACGTGTTGCGTTCATAGCCAAAGTCGCAAGTTCTGTTCAATTATGAAGAGTATCTCTAATGATATGCTTGATCAGTTTAATTGTCCAAATTAGGGCCCCTACTAGGAGCAAATTATTCAGTTTTATGTTGGATAAAATTCTGAAATGAATAAGTAGCAAAATTAGCTGCTATTATGTGTTGCCACGTCCGTTACTGATATCCATCACCACCACCAACAGCGGGTACTACGATTCGCCGCCGCTGCTAGCAGGTTCTATTGTCAAGTGACACTGTAGATTGTGTGCAACTATTCTGCAGCTACTTTCAATTATAAATTTCTCTCATCAAATGTCTAATTTCAAATTTAGCCGAGTTTTTTATAAATCAGATTCTTGTCACTTAGTTTATTCTCAGTTTTTGTCTACCTTTAATTTCCTTAAGATCTAGCACGTGATTCAGTTATGGCTTTGTTATTACTGGAGACTTGCTTATTAAGATAGTAGTGCTTACACAGGTAAGTTGGAGGATCCCAATGGTAACACTACAGAAAACATAATATTTTTGCACGGCTTCATGGGATCGTCATCGTTTTGGACACAAACTGTATTTCCCTATCTGTCTGAAAATGCAATGCAAAAGTACAGATTGTTTGCAGTGGACCTACTGGGATTCGGACAAAGCCCAAAGCCAAGGGATTGTTTTTATACCATGAAGGACCATTTAGAAATGATCGAAAAAACAGTTATAATTCCATTTGAGTTGAAATCGTTTCACCTGGTTGCTCACTCCATGGGATGTGTGATAGCTCTAGCACTAGGAGCAAAGCATGCACAGTCTGTGAAATCAATCACATTGATAGCGCCTGTAAGTTAATTTACAGGTTATATTAGAAGTTCTTCCAAATCCTGAAAATTGACCCAGAATTTTTACATGAAAAATCATGATCGGCCCCAAGTTGTTCAAAGGTTTTATTTAGCACGTTAAGTAAGTAGTAAACTGAACAAAACCAAACCAAAATTTACCCAGCCGTTTGTCTGTAGGGTATTCGGAAGGTAAGATGTATGCCGACCTTATCTCTAATAGTAAGAGTAGAGATGGAGTTTTCATAAAGACCGCTGACTAAGAGAAATGTTAGCATCTTTTGATAGATATTAATCAATGGATTTTTTGTAAGATTTTGTTTTTATTTGGACATGCCATGTACGTGAATGAGCTGTATTTGAAGGTTCTGCCCATAGGATATGAAGGCTTGAATATTTTATGTGGCCGTTACCTTTGCGACTGGTCTGTCCATCGTTAACATTTTTCTTCTCACATACAATTGCCTTTGTGTCTAAAGCATTTTCAGACACACCATGTCCAAAGTGAATTATGAGTTTCTCTATAGTTAGGGTCATTATTGAGTTGATGTACTCAGTTCAGGGTCTAGATGAGAAGCAATTGAGTTTTTTTGTTGATAACATTGTGCATTCTTGCTTGGTTTATAGTGATTTCTTTAGTAAAGATCATCCCTTTGTATACTGGGGAATTATTTTGCAGCCTTACTTCCCTGCTGATGCGGGGAAGGATGCTAGTTTATCAACCTTAGAGAAAGTTGCAGCAAGACGAATATGGCCACCAGTGTTATTTGGTTCAGCATTCATGTCATGGTATGAGCATCTCGGTCGGTGTGTGTGCTTTATTATTTGCCGGAACCACAGAACCTGGGAGTGGATTTTGAGAAAAATAACCGGAAGGTGAGTTATTTTACAGCCCGCCTGATTGGTTTTTGTTTTTGCAAGAAATAGTTGAAATGACGGTATGAACTAATCATCTATGGGTAAATTATCTAAAGACTCCACACCAAAAAAAAATTGTAAAAGGGAAGACTCCAGAGTACAGTTTTAAAGACATGGGTGAAAAAGCCATTACTCTTTGTTTGAACAGAAAAAAAAACTTTTCTACTAAGTAGTACTTTTTTTTGTGACTATCAAGTCGACTAAGCCAACGTTGCCAAATGCGTTGAAATTTTGGTAGGAATGTACTAATAAGTCAATACTAGTGTTTACCACTTTACCAACCAAATGGACCCTAAATCCCCTCTTGTGTTAAACAACTCCTTCCTTTTGAACTACATGCCCTACAAGTTGTCTAAAAATGATTCATTTAAATGTTGATTTTTTGCATATCAGAGATCTGCATTTCACATTGGTGGACATGACACGGCATACTCACCATTCGGCCTGGCATACCATGCATAATGTGATTTGTGGTGGAGGAAAAATGATGGACAAGTACTTGGAAGCTTTAACAAGCTGTGGGGTGAAAATGAAAATTATTCATGGGTCTGAGGACCAAGTAGTGCCATTGGAATGCAGTGAGAAGATGAAGATGAAAGCTGGAGATGCCAAAGTGAAATTTATTGCAGGTGCAGATCATTCTTCTGTGATTATGGGCAGAGAAAGGGATATCAGTAGGGATTTACAGCAATTTTGGGCATCAATTACTAAATAATTCACATGTGGAATATTCTTTTATCCCCCCCCCCCCTTCCAATTTAGTGCTTCACCGCCCCTAGACATGTTACTTCTGCTGATGAACCAATAACAAGCCCAAAGCAAATTATTCTTTCGCCTTTTACTACTATACAATACCTGTACACAATGCAAATAAGATACTCCAAAAGTTTTTGAAAGCGGGGCACCGCATGTATGGGAATGGGTCCGGTCAAGTCAGGTGCATCTATGATATATTTTGTCTAGATTATTCAATGTCGGTTTCGAACGATGGACATCTATGAATTATATGTCTAGTTTTGAACTTATTAAGACCATTCTAAATAATAGTATTCGACTTTATGAAAGAAACACATAATTCAGATTAGGAATGGATCATCCTTGCACCGGATTTTGCATTAGAAATATTTTTATTTTTCATACTATAAAATGGTCCTAATTTTAGTTTTGAACTAGGATCATGTTGAAGGCTACACCATTGTGCTACAAAATTTATTTGTATCTAGCTTGTCTGAAATGTAATACTACCGTGCATAATTGAATATGCATAATTCAAGTACTAATGCTTGTACATTTCATCCTTCAAGTACATCCTTCAATATGATTTAATTTTGTCATTTCATCCTTCAATAAAACTTTATTTAATAATATGATTTTAAATATCTAACTTTTATCATACTGCAGTACAAAAAAAAGAAAGGTATGTCGGTCTAACACTAATTTATTGTGAATTAACACATTTTTTTCATGTATGTAATTTTGTTCAAGAGAAAAATCTTTCATCCATTAAGTTCATCTCACAAATTGAACAACCAATTTTCACCACCTTTAGTCTAATACCAAGAACTCCGACTCTGTCATGCTAACAAGGGTCACCAATCTTGTAATTTTGAGGCCGTTTGGCAACACAGATTTTCGGCTTATCAGCCAACTTTTTCACCAAACTCGTTATTTTTGCTTTCGCGCGCTGAATAGTATAATAAGCAGAAAAAGTACGGTTGAAGTTACTTTTCTGACTGTATTGGCTGAAGTTACTGTAGACGACTATTTTAACTATTTTACATATAACTTTTTCTTTATTTTATTAATAAATTATATTTTAAAACTAATTTTTTCTTAAATCAGTAGAATCAGCCAATGCAGTCATTTGAGCCAGAACTTCATAAATTTTAGCAGAATCAGCCAAATCAGCCGATTTTTGTGCTACCAAACGGGCTCTTAGTGTATGTAAAAGTTTTCATAGGTGTCCATGCAAACACATTAAAAAATGATAATAAACATTTCTATTGGTTGATTTTAATTTTAGAATAAGAAATAAGAATAGTACGTCAAAATGTCTCCTTATGATACTTTAATTTCCAAATTAATTGTAAGAATGAGAATTACCTTTGTTTACTATACCTATTGTTGGGATAATGGGCCAGGTCCAAGACTATCGGCCCGTTATACCCGAGTTTTGGCCCAACCAAGCTTAGAACACAGTAGACCTACACAATAACGGGTTCGGGCCGGACTTTTTTAAAAAAATTGTCCATCATGTGTGGGTAGGCCCGGCCCGCAAAGAAGGGCCAAACCCCATGTCCATACCCGCCCGTAGGAGCGGGCCGGGTAGTCCACCGAGCCGCGCGGCCCGGAAAAACTTTAAAATTTTCAAAATTATATAATTTTTTTATTACTAAAAAAATAATATTACAACATTTAAGAAATTGTTAATACACTTATAATGTTTATAGGTCTTTCACCATATACAAAAATAATACTTGCACAAATATAATAATGAGAAACTATATCTAAAATTTAAAATTCAAGCACAAAGTATTATCATTAAGTACAAAAATAGATATGGAGTACTATATTAGTTAAGCTAGTTGTTAAGAACTAAAAACTTAAATTTAAACATAATAAACTACAAATATGTATAAAGATAAATTAATAGATATAAATGTGTGTGTGTGTGTGTGTGGACCAAGGAAGACTCCATCCTTTCATAAGCAATGTGATCAAATTCAAGGCTCATCAATGACCAGTCGGGCGGACCAGCAACCGGGCCGATTCCAAGACAGTTCAACTACTCCCTTTTAGCCAAGTCTACTACTCGACTAACGGAGTGGGGGACTCGTGTTGGGATAATGGGCCAGGTCCAAGACTATCGGCCCATTATACCCGAGCTTTGGCCCGACCAAGCTCATAACACAGCCCGGCTGGCAGAAATCGGTTTGGGATTATTTTCTATTAGCTGGCCCATTAGCGCCAATATTAGTTCTTAGATTGGGCCAAGCCCATGTAGCATTTTATTATTAGACTTGTTGTAATCGCCTATAAATAGGCCACGCAATCCTCCTGTAACCCTAAGCTATTCTCACTATACTTAATTGCTGCCAAATTCTCTACCCGGATTATTTTCTACCAACACCTATGATCATATTGATACTGATGTCCTTCAACTTTGTTGTATATTACCATAATTTGGATATACCCACAACACTACCTTGGTATTTGGTTTCTTTAGGTGTCTCCGGTTCATTTAAATAGTTTTTTCATGGCAATATTAAAATAGCTTATTTAGATTGTAGTTTAGATGGTGCAATGTAAACAGTTGAGGACTAATGGTTCATGCATTTGTTTGTAGGTTTACATGCAACTTCTCATGTTCTTAATGTGGTTCCATTTTCAACTTTCAACATTATATTTCAAAATTTATGTATTGCTTATCATCAGTTTTTAACCAAGGGGCATTGCTTAATATTAACTAGCTCTGCTTTGACCATCAAACATATGCATTTACCACTTACTATTAATTTATTTCTACCTTTCTTCCGAGTGATTAATTCAGTGCAATATGCTCCAGAAGGCATGAAAAGGTATGTCAAAGAAGGTAATGTTAGAAATCGATAGATAGCACTGCATGCACAGTTCTTTTGGTTGACCTGACACCACTTAAGTATCCTTAATTAATACTACTTCCAACTTTTAGTTTAAAAGTGCTAAAGTTTAGGATAAGTTTTTGTTTGTAAAACATAAATTTGGCTTTTTCAAAGTAAAAAACATAAAAGTATTCTTTAAAAGCATTATCAAACACCGTTTAAGAAAATGTTGTTTTACTATATTAATGACATCGTGACTATCACCTTTAGATGTGTTAGGTTCAATTGAAGTACTCCATTAACGAAATGCAATACAATTAAGTATTTAACTAAGTCCAACTTCAATAATGACACCGTGTAATCAAACTCCATTCAAAATGCCTCGATTTTATCTTAATATGCCCGGATTCACTTTAGCATAGAAGTACGTGTGCACGGTGGGAATGCCATTATTTAGATAAAAGTTTGATTTGATACGTATTATATTTTTATATATGTATGTGTAATGGATATTTATGAACAACACATGTCAATCGTTACCACACTAACCCCTGACGATCCCAAATAAGACCTATCGGGTGTAATATTTTATTGCATATTTGCATATGCTTATAATTAGAGAGGAATATTTACCCATTTCATTAGCATTAATATTGGTAATATTCTAAAGCATAATTTGTTATTGGACTTGAATCTTACTACATGTGTGGGACAATTAGATTCAAGTTTCAAAATGACACGATGTTCTAGACTCACTATAAACCACACCATTAACATCAATCTTTCTTAGACTCTTGATATTAGATTCTTATGGGTTGTAATTGGAGCGATCCTTGCCCTGTTTTCTGGCAAATTAAAGAAACATCTCATATACCTTTTAAACAACTCTTATTATAGAAACAAATTATGTATAAAGCTTTAGTGCAATTTCAAATAACTCAATTATAATGCCCATTAACATTTCATTTACCTTATCAAAATAGCATTGCGCATTTGATCCTACTCGCGCGATCTAATTACTAGTACTAGTTAATAGTAATAAGTATCTAATTAATCGTACAATACCTGAATTACACATACTAGTTCATCATCTTCCATGTGTGATGAGTTTCCATACCCTCATAGCCTCACTAGGTGCTTGCAAAGTTGTTAAAACCGCGAGTTGTATCTAACGATTTTACGATTCAACTTCATACAACCGATCTGAATCGTATAAAAAATCGGAAATATTCAAAATCGTATAAAATCGCTTTTGAATCGGATTAAAATCATTTAAAATCCCGATTTCTTCCGACTTTACGATTTTACAAACTCATGTTTAGATACTTCCAAACATGGCCCGCTTGAGTAGTCATGGACCCGGGCCGGTTCCGGGCCGGGCCCGGCTGGGCTTTTTTTTTTGGGAAGGAAGGCCCGGGACCGGCCCGGGTAGCCACCAGGTCCGGGCCGGGCCTCCGGTTCGGTCATAAATTTTTTTTTTTGCTTTCCTAACCCCCCCACTCACCCCCCCACCCCCAAACCCCTCCTAACCATCAAGCCCAACCCGGCTAACCCCAAAAAATGAAAAAAAAAAAAAAAAAAAAAAAAAAAAAAAAAAAAAAAATCAATTCGGCCCGGGCCCGACCCGGCCGGGCCGGTTCGCCAAATACAAGGCCCGAGCCCGGACCCCCCCCACCGGGCCTAGGCCCGATCCGGACCCGAACCCGAGAACCGGGCCGGTTCCGGGCCCGCACAGTGCCGGGCCGGGCCGGTCCCGGGACAGGCGGCCCGAACCGGGTCCATGCCTACGCTTGAGCTAGTAACAAACTGAAGTTGTTACCTGCCTTATAAGCTGAATACCCGAGGAATGTATAGTACTATAGTGGAAGGGAAGGATATTTCTTTAAAAACTAAAAACAATTACCACATCAGGGATTCGATCCTGAATCGCCTGTAATATTCACTTTAGAAAAAATGTATTTCAACAAATGCTTTATTGCTCTTACTATATTCATACATTTATTGTGAAATTTCATTATATCGTTTTATTTTTATTTTTTAAATGACTTTTTCTTGGATTACATACTATTTTTATCCTACTAATTATTTTTTGCACTTTAATGAATACACAATTGTAAGACTTAAACATGTAATGATTCTATTTATAGACTTAAATTTGTAATATTTTGACTTCTTAAATGTTAAATTGTAAGTTTCATTTTATATAATATTTTTAGTAATTTTATTTAATTGTTTCATAAAATCTTACGATTTACAATTCGATTTCACGATTCGATTTTTAAATACTCATTTCGATTCGATTCAAAAATACAATTTTAACAACCTTGGGTGCTTGCCCATAGTAACATGACCCAGTGAGTGAATATGGATATAGTTTTTTTTTTCTTTGGGCAATTTAGATATTGTAACATAATCTCCCTAGTTAATATCTTGATTAACATTAGGTAAGAATGTAAAATTGAATCTCACTCAAATATGAATCATACGTAGGATTATGTAGGGAAAAGAATTAGACCAGAGTTGAACCGGTTCAAACTACAATTTAAACCAGGCAAAGGGATCCATCGACAGTTCACTAATTGTGCTTCACTTGCATTTAACACACCAATGCCTCTTTTCCTTCTAGTTCCAACTCAATACTTACGAGTTGAAATGAAAAGATAGAAATAAACTTCATGTCTTCATTGCTTATCAAAGAAACGGGTAATCAATTCCTATTCTTTGTATGAATGGTGCAAAAGATACGCAACTAGGTGAACTAGATGAAATCGCACTGAGGAAGAACCCTACAAAGAGATTAGACCGTCTGCAGGTCAGATCATGATTTAATCACCACAACTGCAAAAAATAACTTTTGGTGAGTTCAATAGTTGTGTTTTCAAGGTTTTTGGTTTGATTTGAATTATTTTACAGGACAGGGCAACAAATATTCTCTGAACTTGTCAAATTACTTGCTACTTTCGCAAAATCAAACCTAAAGAGCCAGGGGATTATGTATTCCATTATTTTAAAAGCAAAAGAAGTTGAAGGAAATCCAGAGCTTTGGGCATCACTGTTCACACAACTAAAGCACATAATTTAACCTTGCAGGCCTCAGGGAATGTTGAACTTCTCTCATCCAAAGGTTGCAATGAGAAAGTTCTTGTAAATGCTCATAAATTTGGCCACGAATGCTGCAGCAACATAAACCAGATATAAGTGCAATCAAAACATAAAAAATGGAAATTCTGATAAATGCATAGCAAGATTGATACGAAGGGTGTGTATTTATATAGGTTAAAGGAAACGTGCATCGGTGCATGAAGTACCTTCGAGGTGAAATATCGCCTTCTGTCCCAAGTGCATCCTATGTTCCTGAAAGATAGGAAGTCAACAATAAAACATAGTTCTGGACATGATGAATAGCATTTCCAGTCAACAAGAAAACAAGCAAAACCCGTATGTGCTCTCTAGTTGTCCCGTTATTGCCTGTGGCATAGTGCTCTCTTCAGAATAAAAATATGCTAAAGTATTTAACCTCAGATGAACTGCAGAACCAAACCAGCAATAATATTGCACTAAACCAGGGTTCGGTGGTTGAGAATTCGTATGTGGCAGGTGGGTCAAAACCTAATCTTTTGCGAGCATCTACTTACAGAATAAATAGCATTATTTGCATTATAACCTTTATGTATGATTATGTATGACTCGTTTTGGGTAAATTACCACCTTAATCAAGACCCTAACTTTTAATTAGTATACTGCTAAATCAATGGCATACAAGAGTTCAACTCTTAAAGGTATTCCATCCTTTGCGTGCAACACAAATAATAGATGGCAAATTACCATACTGCTCCTTTCATCCACATGAAAAGCCGCTAATTTGGGGGGAGTATTGCTTTATTTGATACTCTACAAGTAAATTTTACTAACCACGTCCCAGAAAACGAGAAATGTTTGACCAAGGTAAATATGACTCATTTTGGGTAAATTAGCCGAAAGTTAGCTTCCATTGATAAAATAAAACTATTTTAGAAGCAATAAGTATTTGAAATTTAAAAAAAAAAAAAAAAACAGGATTAGGATGGGAAATGACACCTCCTTTTCACTTAATTTGTGCACCTGCGACTTGGAATTCAATAAGAAATGAAATGTTTATGGAAGTGAACATATTATATACAATTTAAACACAAACAGGTGAATGAAAATGCCAAAAGTAACTTCAAAGGGTAAGACAAACTTAAATGATAGGCAAGGTTAAATAAAGAAATCGGTTGCAAAACATATTCTGAACACTCCAGCCAAGTTTGCTGCATAACATTGGCCCCAAAAAAAGACTTACATAATATGCAGCCCAATGGCAGACCTCGTGTTTCAACTCGGAATCCAATTTCTTCATCAGCTCAAAAAGAAGCCTCTGAAATTAAAAGAGGGGGCTCCTCTAGTTAACTGACGAGTCCTTTGTTTGTATTCAATTATTACTTACAGCCAAAACAAGGAATAGAGAAGATAAGAATCACCTTTAAAATAACGTCAGGTGGAATACAATTAGAAAGTAGTTCATACAGTTTTCCTCGAACCTGAAACAACCTGCCATGGGGAGCGAGAGAAATGTAACTAGTTTTATTAAAAACAGGTGTTATCATTTACTCCGTATTATAGAGGAAGGAAATGACAGAGAGTTGCACTCGCTAAGAAGTTTAAATCGATGGTAGTTAAAAACTTAAAGTCCATTTTGAGGAGACACAGGGCAGAACTTGTGAGTAACATGCATTATAGGAGAAGATTCAAGATACTCCCAACCTCAATCATATATACTGTTGATAAAGGAATAAGGGATTCAAAAGGAGTAATAATAGTCCCAAAAAAATCATGTCATCATAAAACAGAAGTATGCATATTATTTATTCAGTGCTTGCACTAAGATGGACCCGCAGTCAACCTTTTAGGGCTTTGTTCCTTCATTATGTCTGATGCAACCTCTGCAACATATTCCTCCCAGTCCATTGGAGGTATTGCTTGGTTGTTTGTAAAGGGGTACCTTCAATGACAAAAACAAAAGAAAAAACATTAGAGAAAAAAAAGGTCTAAGCACAAAACTTTGAATCAAAAGATAGAGTAACAAATCCATTCATTTAAGTAGTTGAATGGAGCATGAGGGTGTGACAGAGCTTAACTGCTGAACACGACAAGTCTCAAATAACAATATTGCTCTTCTCAGACTTCTGTTAGACTTTTCTGCTATACGAGCAGCCAGCCCTGGTGGGAGTTGAAGTCCTTCTTTCTTACCAATAAATTCCAAAACCTTTACAATCTGACATAAATAAAGATAATGTACAAACTGTAGAAACTACTAATCAAGTTTAAGCAACAAAAATGTAAGGTCAAGGCATAAGAGTAATCTATGTATAGATGCACACACAAGTTCACACACACATGCTTTAAAGGCAGATACAGTTTTAAACATGTGCCAGTATTAAATCATTCTACAAAACTAAGGTCAGCAGTTAAAGCTCTGCCTTTAAAGAGAAAAGATCAATAGACAAAACCGTGGTCAGAGGTTAAAGCTCTGCCCCAAACGCAAGGATCAGCGTGAAGGATTCATATGGTGGTATATCATGAAATAAAACGCAAAAATGCAGACGCATGCATATGTACAGGCACAAAAGAATAGATTGAGAATAGACTGAGAAAGGGCATTCAAAGATTGGTTCATAAACAATATCTCAAAGCTGTACTGAATAAGAAATATAAAAAACAATCGAGTCCATAAGACCATAGCCATTCTAATTCAAATGCAGTGGTAATGTCATATAATAGATTAATAGCTACTGGAGTTGGTAATGTCATATTCATAAAATTAAATAAAACAGGAATGAGGTAAGACTGAACAAACAGACAGAAGAAGAATACAGACCTCTACTTCCTTTGGTGCATTAATTCGTACATTGAGGCATCGAGAACGGACAGCTTCTGTAACTTTTGAAGAATTGTTGCAGCAAAGGATCAGACGGCATGATGTGCTATATTTCTCCATTGTTCTTCGAAGAGAATGTTGTGCTTCTCTTGAGAGTTTGTCGACTTCATTCAACACTAGTACTGGAATTTAAGTACATTTGATATCATCGAACGTGCAATGTGTACATAAGATGTTTGTATTTAAGTGACTTGAGAATATCTTAAGCTTTTGTGATGTGTTAGCACAGTTTCTAGCCCTTGGAGTGTTTAAATTGCCTGCCTTAAATTACCAAACAGAATACTGTCTCACTTGTGAGTTCCATCACCTTAGCTTTAAGCACCTAAATCCACTAATAGCCATTGATTTGTTTTTCTTTAATTTGACAGTTAGTTTCAACTCAACTGTACGAGTAATTACTACTACATCTATCCCATGTTGGATGTCTTGTTTTAGTTTGGCACAATGATGAATGAAGTGGTTGAAAAGTAATTGGTGTGGTTGAGGTTTGAGTAAAATAAAGTGAAATAATATGAACCACATATTTTTTTGGCAAAAAGGAAACAGGACATTCATTTTTTGATGACTCAAAAAGGAAAATAAGGCAAACATAATGGGACAGAGGGAGTATTATCAAACACATATTTACTAATAAAAGTGAAATAAGTCAATATCAAGTATCAACACAATTGTTTCACTGAATAATTGCTAATGTGACAGTTGTAATTTATAATTTCACAACTATAGTCAACGTTCACCTCATTACTTCAACTTTTATAGTTTACTGTCGCTATACTTGTTAGTAAATAAACTAGTATATCAGTTGTAAGGATATTAAAATCTGATTCTTAGTAATTTATACATACACACGTACAAGTCTACATAAAAACAGAAAGAAAAAAACTCCATAAGTTACTCTTGTGCTATTTTGTGGTGCTGGTATTGAAAATTGAAATATACTCTTTAGGGTGCTGCTTATGAAATTTCAGCTTAAAAACACACTTTCTTGATTTTTGTACATGGTTAATTCGCAACCACATTCTATATAACATCATTTCTATGAGTTCCTCAAACTACTTCTCAACCATACATTCTCTTAAAAATCACTTTTCACAAAAATGAAGAATTGTTTGTTGAATTTGAAATGTCTCCAACCGTTGCTATGAAAGGCATTGACATCTCAATGGATGAACTTTCCCAGAGCCACTTGATAATGTGAGGGGTTTAACTATGGGCGCAACAAAGTAAAAGATACATAATCTATTATGTATCAACACGGATTTGGGGGGTCATGTATTGTTGTATTGTCAATGTGTCTAGTGAGTTTTATAAATAGAGAAAATTAATGGAATCACCTTTGAATCCCTTCTTTCCTTTGGTGTCAATTGGTCTATTCTTTGCCATCTCCTTTATCACCTCTTGAACAACATAACGGTCTTGAAATCCAGCGTCACCGGGACTCAATTCTACATGGTTAGTACTTGACAATGTTGTGAGCTCTACCTCTATAGTCCTACTTCCAGCCTGAGACCGAGAGAATCAATGTATTACAAATATAAACAACGTTTTTCATTGCTATTTAAAAATGTCACTTCCACAACACTTTATCAATTAAAATAGCCAAATAAGTAATAGTTCTTGTCACGAACTAGATTGCACTACTAGTGATGACAGAAAAGCTAGCACATTCAACATCTTTCAACCCAGATATATACTCCGGGAACTCGGGAAGTAGATAAGCATTAATGTTGCAAAGTAGAAATCATTGTATAGTATTTCTTCTGGATCCACTATATGCCCGTGCATAGTCATGCACAAACCAAATTATCGAATCACAGAAAAGAAGGAAACTTACATCAATTTTCCAAACTTTGTTCTCAGCTTTCACCTGCACAGACAATTTAAGGGTGACATATTTAAACAAATTTGATGAAAATATTGATAAAAAAAATATATGAATGGATATCATTACTTTATCGGCACTGGCTCCAAATATCTGCCGGAGGAGGGCCATGATTAGGGTTTTCTTACCCGACCCTGGTGGCCCATAAAAGAGTAAATGCGGGCAATCTTGCTCTGTAACCTAGAAAGGATTGGAGAAGAAAAGTCGAGGAAAATCTTGATAGTCCACTAAAAATTAAACAAAAAAACATAAATCAGAGTGCGGAGAAGATAATTTTTACCAGTTTCTTAAGATTCTGAGCAATATCTTGGTGCACGATGACCTTGTCTAAGGTTTTTGGGCGGTATTTGTCGACCCACAACATCTTCGCCTGCTACTGAAGGAGCCGATGGGTAAAAATGCGGCTTCAAGAGTGAAGACTGAAGTAGGGGTGGCGGGAAAAGGCGCAGGAAGGGACCGCTTAAAGTAAGTGGTAGCCCGGGGATTTCGACAGTGTTTCTTCAGGGGCCTGTTTGCCTGTTTGGTCGGAGGGTGACCAGAAACTTTTGATTTATGTTAGAAAACTAGTATGTTTAGTTTTAATTAAGTTTTTCTGCAAAAGAGTGAAAAGTAAAATTTCAAGAAAATGAAAGGAAAATACACCAATGGATAAACGCTTCAGTCTTATGCCAAATATTTCAGTTTGTGTTACAATTATATACGTTATACGTTAAATTGAAAATACAAAAATGAATGCATACTCAAATATTATGAGATAATATAATTGTTTAAAAGGTGTTAGTTGACTGTTGTATTGCAGGTTTGAAATGAAATTGATAATCATTTTACGTTTTCATCTGCCACATTGAGTTTGTATGATACCATATTAGATAACTCTGACCCACCATGAAATGGGCTAGCCCTATGACTTTGGACTGTTTTTAAAAGATGTATCTATAGTGGGGTTGGCACATGCATGTCGTGAGTTGTCCAAAATCCAAATATATATTTTTGAGTTTCGTTGTCTTCAATATTGATTCTTTACCACCTGTTGAAATTAAGTCCTCGCGGTCCAAAAGTCCAACACAATCCTGTGGACTTTCGTGGGATCTTTTACTGGTTAGTGTGTTTGGTGTATTAATCAAGGCAATATGAAGTGAGTCAAGTTCTGTTAGGATTTACCAAGCCCGAATCTTGACCCCCTGTTCTACACTAAACTATTACAGAAGAGCTACAGAGAAATCTAAAATATAGTATGCAAGTTTGTCAACCCTTTACAATTCAACAGGTGTATATGATGATGTGTCGAGTCCTCAACGGATAATCCCCAACCATAGAATCTCTCACACCTAGTGCACTAAATGCGCTTCCCGTCAAATCTAGTCTTCTCTCCCACATACAACCAACACTATCCGAGAAAACACCAAGTATCAGAATATCACCTACCGGCAGATCTCGTGCGGCTATTGGGCCCAATACCACAACATTACTAAAATTATTTTCAAATATATTTAATATTTTACAATCTTTTTGGAACTATTACTTCTATAATACTTATTCAAAGAAGTTACTCCAGGATATTTTATGTTATAGTTGAAAATAGTTTTTTAATAATTAATTAATAATCATTGTTCACAAATATTTATTCAAAAGATATGATTATATCTTTATTTTTGTAGAATAAGTGCTTTTGCAAGACACCATTTAATAGTTATCAAATTTTAATATAAAACAATTATATAATACTTTTAATTAAATTTATCAAGTATTTTTAACTAAAACACCGTACACATGACAATAGAGGAGAGTATATATATCTGCAGTATATTATAATATAATATTGGAGTACATAAAAGTGGAGTTTTGAAAGTTGGATAACTTTTCATTTGTGGTGTAGTCACATGTCATTTTTTCCTGCAAAGATGTTGTCACATGTCAATAATTTATCTAAAGAGTTCTTCAATGGTTGGCAAGAAAGAATGAGAGGTAAAGTGGGTCAAGTTCTATTACGGACTTACCGACCTCGAATCCCGACCCCCTCTGATCTTCAACACTGAGCTATTACAGAAGAGTTGGAGAGAAGCCTAAAAAGTATATATGCAAGTTTGTCAACTCTTTATAATAAAATAAATGTGAATATTTGTACTACAATATGATAGGTGTTGAGCCCTCAGCGGATAATCCTCAACCATAAAATCTCTCACATATAGTGCACTGAATGGGCTTTCTGTCAAATCTAGCCTTCCTGTCGACTAATTTGTGGAGTTCTCCCACATACAACCAACACTATTTGAGAAAACACCAAGTATTATCGACCTGCAGATCTCGTGCGGGGATTGGACCCGTGTGACAGTTGGGCCGCCTGGGGGTATTTGGGCTTGGACCCAATACCCCAACACTACCAAAATCATTTCCAAATATACTTATTATTTTACAATCTTTTTTGAACTATTATTTCTATAATATTTATTCAGATAAGTTACTCCAACATATTTTTATGTTATAGCTGAAAGTAATTTTTTAATAATTCATAATTATTGTTCACAAATATTGACTCACATGATCTAATTATATCTTTATTTTTGTATAATAAGTGATTTTGCTAGATACCATGTAATAGTTATCAAATTAAAATAACAATGATTTATTAATACTTTTAATTGAACTTATCAAATATTTTTAATTAAAATATGATGTGTTTCATACACACACACACACTATATTGGAATACATTAGAGGGCAGTTTTGGAAGTTGGATAGTGTTTCATTTATGGTGTTGCCACATGTCATTTTTTCTACAAAGATATTGCCACATGTCAACAATTCCTCTAAAGTGTTTTTTAAGGGTTTGCTTTATTATATTATATAGATATAGATATTGTATTAGTTAGGGCTCGGAATTTAGAACAATGGGAGAATCGAACCATTGTGAGCCGGTTTTGTTCAATTCCAACATTTATTAGTTACTTGTTGATGGTTCATTTACTGTTTTTTTATTAACATAACGGTTTGACTCTCGGTTCATGGAAAAAAATATGTACATGAAATCTTTAAAGCTAAGAACCCTCATATATGATAATTACTTCCTCCGTCTCTTAAAATTCTTCCAACTTTCCTTTTTGGGTCGTCCCAAAAAAATCTCCCAACTTCCCCTCTTTGGATAATGGGAGATTTCAACAAGTAGGACCTAATCATACTAATTTTCCAAAATTAAGATTACATATTAGCCTAAGACTCAAGTACACCTGTTTTGACCAAGTTGCCCTTCCTTTTAAATCCCCCTGCGCACAAACAAACTCCATCGATGTCATACTCACACTTCAGATCTTTTCCCCTGCGCAGATTTTAGATCGATCGACTGGGCCATCACCACTCCTTCGGACGCTCCAGCTCCATCGATCACCGACGCACCAGCTCCATCGGCCTTCTTCTTCTTCTTCTTCTTCTTCTCAGTTTTGGACATTGATTTTGCCAATTTCAAACTTCAATTTCATATTTTCACAAGGCCACCAGGTACTCTGCAAAACTTTTGAAGAAACCAGATCCAAAATCAAACTTGCAAACACTAGACAATATATAGCCATTAAGTAGTCAGTAAACAGACAACAAGTTTTAATAATAGCTCAATAGTAGACATTACATAGACAATGAGTGATCATTAAGTAGTCATTAAACATTTCCACATTGAAAAACATGGCTTATAACATCTATATATGGCATTACTTTGAGTTCAATGTTGGAATCAAGAGTATTTAAATAAAAATAAAATATTAGTTATGCCAATTTCAAATTCAAAACTCATTACATAAATATTTTCAAATTGCAAAAGCTTAGAAAAAAATTATTTCATTTAAAAAAAAAATTGAAATGAATAAAAAATTAGATCTAAAACTTTGAGATAACCGATCATTGCAGTCTCTCGTTTTTTGAATCCTAAAAATTCAGATCTGAAATAGCAATTTTCATTCTAAATCTCAAAATTGAACAAATAAAATCAAGAGAAGAAGACAAAAGAGGAGGAGGAGGAAGAAGACGGAGTAGAGAAGTTGAAGTGGAGAAGAAGAAGGGGAAGAGGAGGAGGAGGAGGAGGAGGAGGAGGAGGAGGAGAAATCTCACCTAGGCGTCCAGCTCCGCCACCGCACAGTCGCCTATCTCCACCGCACAGTCGCCTAGCTCCGCCGCCAAATAGTCACCTAGCTCCGCCGCATTACAGTCCGGTGTGCCCACCTCTGTTTTCTAATCGGGATGTGCGCCACCTCCGATGAAAACTTTAACGGCACATGAAGGAGTTGATCGGGGTAGATGGCCTTCCAATTTGAAAAGGACAGAAGCATCTAGCAGATAAGATAAGAGAAGGGTAAAATTGGAAGACAAGAATAAAGTTTTCTTAAATAGTGCTAAACATATCCTACGCATGGAAAAAACAAAGCTCAATCCTACTTTTGTAAAGTTCCTTTGATTTGATCCCACCGAGAGCAATTTTCTCTTGGATAATTTGTGTGGCTCACATTCATTTCACATTTTTCTTACACAACTACAACCATACATTTCCACTTTATTCCACATCCCAAATACGCGAGCCAACTTAAAGTTAGAAGAATTTATTGGCACGGAGGGAGTATAATTTTATATTGTTCTTATTAGTATATATATAAATGTTTATTTACTTATTTGTTTTTATATTACATTGACTATTTATTTAAGTATTTAATATTGTTATTTATTTTAACGGAGTCGAGTACTCTGCTCGTGATCCCTTGAGTACTCCATCTATTTTGCTTGGGAACCGAACCGGTCCTAAGCCTATTAGCTGTGTAGGTTTAGGAGAACTTTTTTTGAAAGGAAAAAACCCAATAGATCAATTCAAACAATCGTTTGTCAATTGGATCGAAATGCAACTCAGTCTACCATCAAAGTAATCACAACCCAACTTGAATAACGTGTTCCTAGGGAATTTCTGCAACCTTTTGAGTCACGCGATTCGCGAATCATTTACAATACTTGACAACAAACCTAGATTCACTATAAAGAATGTGTCTAATATCGCTCATGATAATGTCAAAGTATGAGTCTCCTGAATCTTCCTCCTGTGTAGTTGTAATCAATTAAGCGTTTGTTTCTATCAACTCTATTCCATCCTTGATTATGTGCCCATGTGACTGCCGCTTTAACTCCAAAAGCCTTTGTGATGCTTAGTGACCAAAATGTTGTATGATTTCCCATCCTCCGCTAATAAGCTCGTCATTATGATCTCTCGCAAACTATTACCAAGCTATGTGTCCCCGATGATCACATGTAGGCCCATCAACGTTAATCTTGATTATTCCAGCGGAATGATACAAACGTGTTTTTCAAGAATGAAGATGGAAGTAGGGGTGGCTGGAAAAGGCGAAAGAAGGGGCCACTTATAGTAACTAAAGTGGTGCCTAGGGATTTTGATAGTGTTTTTTCACGGGTCTGTTTGGTCAGAGGGAGTGACAGGAAGTTTTGATTTACGTTTTGACAGTATTTGCTAATTGTTATAGGGCTACAAATTAATTAAAACGTATAAATAGGACTATAAGTTTATAACTCTTTAAATACGATTACGGATTACCAATATACGACAAATTATATTGTGGGATCATTACATCGTGCGCATGATGTTTAATCGACGACGACGACGCAACTTCCTTGTTGGAGACAGTGACACAACATCCCCTCTATCGATGATGGCCTCATCTTCAACATAACCTGACGGAGACAACTGCTTCATCTTCAAAATAGCTCATCGACAATGATGGCTTCATATTCAACATAGCTCGCCGTCAATGACGTTCTTATCCCCTCATTATATTAAGTCTCGACTCCACTTGATGGTCGTCCAATGTGGAATGGTCATATTGGAAATTACTACTATGCCTTTCTTATTTGTTATCTTTGCTATAATCCTTTTGGTCGCTCAATTTTACTATTCCTTCTTTTTATTTGTTTTTCTCCGCTATATCTGCTATCATTTGATTTTTCCCAAAATTTTGACTTTCCATTTTTTTTTTCATTTGCAAATCTTGAACCGACAATCTATATAGACCCCTAAATTATGTGTTTCCAATTTTTGACCTCCTTTTCCTCCATCTGATTTCCACCGGTCGACGGTAGCAGAAGATTGCTCCAACATAATTAGTTGCGAGCACAAGGAGTTGAAATTCCTTCCGCAATTGATTAATTAATGATTATGGTATCTTGCACATATTTCCATATTGGCATCAGCACATGGAAGGAAGGTGATGTTTATATATGAAATCTAAAATAGAATTTCTTCTATGATTTGATATTGGGTAGCTGATAATGGGGATAATGGAAGAAATATATATACAATTGTATATATGGAGGGATAGTGGGGCGGGGGAGCTATATACAATTGTAATGGTATTGGCGTGAGTGAGGGTGTTAGTTAGAGAAAAGAACAGAATGTCAGAGGCGTGGAAGGAGAGTAGAGAGAAGAGTTTATGATAATATTCTTTTCTGTCCATTTCCTTACTTCCCCTTACAATATAAGCATGTTCCAACTAATCAAATACGTGAATGGGCTAAATTATTACATAAGATAAAGATAGCCCAAATAGATAATAAAACCGGTCCAAGAATAATATTAACCCAGCTCCACTCAAAACAATTACCGCCCCCCATTCGTTTAAACTGCTACCCTTTAGCCGTTCATGACATTACCTCTCCCTTCTCTGAGATCCTTGTCCTCAAGGATATCCGATGTTGCCGCTGTGCTCAAGGTATTGAAGATTCCATCTTCTCCGACTGCAGGAAGGTTTGTGGACACTATTGCTCGGGAGCTAACACAACTCTTCAATAGGGAAACATGGAAAACCGGGTGAATCCTTGCTTCCTCTGGTAAATCTAATCGGTAAGCCACCTTACCAATTCGTTCAAGGACTGTGTAGGGCCCATAATAACGAGCGGCCAGCTTCTGATTCCTTCTGTGATGCAAGGTTTTCTGTTTATATGGCTGTAATTTAAGGTACACCCTATCCCCCACCTTAAATTCTCGCTCAAGCCTGTGTGAATCCGCATAATACTTCATTCTTTCCTGAGCCAGTTTGAGATTTTCTTTTAACTCCTGTTGTATCTTCTGCCTTTGTATGAGGAGGTCCTTAACTTCAATGTTGGTCATGGTAGAGGGTGTGAGTAATGACAAGGTTGGTGGGGAGTAACCATACAAAGCTTCAAAAGGAGTAGTCTTAAGACTAGTATGGTAGTTGGTGTTATACCAATATTCTGCCAGAGTTATCCAGTTGAACCATTGCCTAGGGTTCTGGTGAACCATTGCCCTTAAGTAAGCTTCTAGGCATTGATTTAGCCGTTCAGTCTGCCCGTCCGATTGTGGGTGATAGGAAGAAGTATAGCTCAGTTTTGTTCCCATCAATTTAAATAGCTCCTTCCAAAATCCACTTAAGGACACTGTATCTCTATCAGTTAATATGTCTAGAGGTTGACCATGAAGTTTGAATATGTTATCCAAGAATACCTTAGCTACTGTAGCTGCCGTATAGGGATGTGATAGTGGTATGAAGTGCCCAAGTTTGGTCAGTCTGTCACCAACTACCAAAATAACATTTTTACCATGTGACTTTGGCAATCCCTCAATAAAGTCCATGCTGACATGACTCCAAGCCTGATCCGGTATGGGTAGAGGTTGTAGCAGACCGGGGTAGGGACCACCTTCAGGTTTGACCCTTGCACATGTTTCACATTCCTTTACCCAAAGTGTGACATTCTCCTTCATTTTAGGCCAAAAGAAAACTTTCTTCATTCTCATAAGAGTGCCCTGAATCCCAGAATGCCCTCCAACAGCTGAGGCGTGTAACTCCATAAAAATTGTGTGCCTCAGAGTTGTTGAAGCTCCTATAGCCACCCTTCCCCTGTATCTCACAATTCCATCTATGATTTCAAAATCTGGGTGGGAATTTGGTTCATCTTCCTTCTCTTTTACTATTTTCAAAATGTAATCATCTTGACTGTAGCTTTCAATTACCTGTTGCATCCATACTGGTTTGATAAGAGAGAGAGTATAACATTCTACCTTCCTTAGTAACTCTCTGAACACCTGATTCATTAGAGATTGGAATGTTGCTGGGGCATTACACAAGCCAAAAGGCATGACTAGGAACTCATATTGACCATTGTGGGTCCTAAAGGATGTCAAATATCTGTGCTCAGGGGCCATCAATATCTGGAAGTACCCTGAACGCAGATCAATCTTAGAGAAGTAGGTAGCCCCCTTTAACTCATCAAGAAGCTCATCAATCACTGGTATTGGGTAGTCATGCTTGATAGTGAGGCTGTTTAAGTACCTATAGTCTACACACATCCTCCAACTTTCATCTTTTTTCTTTACCAATAATACTGGGGATGAAAAGGGGCTCTTACTAGGTTGAATCTCTCCCGATTGTAGTAGCTCTGTCACTATCCTATCCACTTCAGTTTTTTTACTGTGGGAGACCCGGTAAGGATACTGTTGTTTAGGAATGCTCCCAGGTTTAAGCAGTATATGATGCTCAATGCCTCTGTTTGGGGGTAGGGCTTGGGGATCTACAAAGACACTTTCAAACTCCTTTAATAACTGTCCCAATTCAGCAGGGGCTTCATAACAAGTCTTCTTTTCTGTGACCCAGTACACCTCTTCTACAGGGCTAGGTACCTCTTGATGAATCAGTTTATATAGGGCACTGTAAGAAATAATGGGGCATTTCTCTTCACACAGTATTTCCACCCCAATACCCTCATGAGTGACTGTCACACTCATTTTTTTTATAATCAAACTGGACAGGAGTAAGCTCCTTCAGCCAATCTCCTCTTAGGATTAGGTCAAATTCTGGGCCAGGTAGTACTTTGAAGGTATGATTAAATATATGTTTTTGTATACCCCATTGGAAATTGGTTACTTGTGACGTACTAACCAATTTGTGCCCTCCGGCAGCAGTTATTCTTATTGGGACAGCCTCATCCATCTGGCAACCAAGTTTACGACCTGCAGAATCACTTATGAAGCTAAGTGAAGCACCTGAGTCAATTAGTATGTGTATAAGCTGTTTTCCCACTCTTCCCTTCAATGTCATGGTAGTTGGTCCCTTTTTGCAGGTAGCAGCATCTAGGGTGAGGAGTACCTCATCCATGACCTCCTCATGAGTAATAACTTCTTCCTCCACTCCTTGAGTTTCTGGGCCAGGGTCATCATCCACCAGTAAGACATATAATTGCCTATGCTTACACCTATGTCCAGGTGAGAACTTCTCATCACAATTGTAGCACAGTCCCTTCTGCCTCTTAACTGCCATCTCTGACTGTGTAAGGAGTTTAAAAGGGGTTTGGTTTTGATTAACACTTGTCTTGGTGAGTTGGTGGGGAGTGGAGTAGGGTAGGGGCTGTCCATCTTCCTCAGGCCCAGACTTGGACTCTGTAATGACTTTCCCCCCACTTTTATCTTCTTGGATAATACATCAATGGTAGCCAACTGGTTTTTTACTAACTCAATAGTTGCTTCTAATGTGGTAGGATTGAACATCTTGACAAAGGCCTTAGATTCTTCTGTAAGTCCACTTATAAAACTGGAAACAAAATACTGCTCAGTGAGTACCCCCCTGTGTAATAGCTGCATACAGGATCTGAGTTCTTCAAATTTCTCTACATATGACTCATAGTCAGCTCCCATCCTTAGTTTATTGAATTCCTCAATGACTGAGGATGCCCTGAGTCCTTCGAATCTAGCAGAGATCACCCCTATGAACTGTTCCCATGTGAGAGTGGTGAGGTCTTTATCCAGATGTTGATACCATAGAAGTGCCTTTCCCTCAAAGTGTAGGGTGGTCAGTGTAACCCTATGATCCATTGGTATTTGAGGCATTAACTTGAAATATCCATTACATTTCACTCTCCATGATATCGGATTTGTTCCATCAAATTTAGGAAAATCCAACTTTGGAAAAGAATGGTGTGAATATTAGTTACCGTTTTGTTCTCCATATTTGGGTTTCTGATGAGACTTTCCGATCTGTGGACTCTGCAGGCTGAGCTTGAAGGGTGGTTCTCCCAATATCGACACCTCCTCGATCACAGAGTCCTTGCCGTGATCAACTCTTGTCTTATCAGGAGGATGATTTGCCGAGGTGATCTCCCCCTTCCCTTCCATTTCTTCCAGTTTTCGCTGTATATTTTCAAGTTGCTTGAAAATCTCATTCCGAATCTCCTGATTTCTTAACTGATTTTCTTCATTTTTTTGTTCAGCCGCATCACGCTTCAAGGTTTCTGCCATGAAAGCTTGTTCCATTCTCTTTTGCCCTTCGAGACAATCCTTGAGGCGGGTACCCTCCGTCATCTTCCTGGATCAATAGGCTCTGATACCAAATGTAATGGTATTGGCGTGAGTGAGGGTGTTAGTTAGAGAAAAGAACAGAATGTCAGAGGTGTGGAAGGAGAGTAGAGAGAAGAGTTTATGATAATATTCTTTTCTCTCCATTTCCTTACTTCCCCTTACAATATAAGCATGTTCCAACTAATCAAATACGTGAATGGGCTAAATTATTACATAAGATAAAGATAGCCCAAATAGATAATAAAACCGGTCCAAGAATAATATTAACCCAGCTCCACTCAAAACAATTACCGCCCCCCATTCGTTTAAACTGCTACCCTTTAGCCGTTCATGACAACAATCAATATCATGGAGGGATAATATTAATATAATAATGTGGGATAATGTAATGGGAAATAATATATATAATAATAATATATAATTGTATATGAATGGGGTAGTAATAAAAAAGAGGATTGAATAACAAGGAGGATTATCCAAATCTTCAACCGTAGGAGCACTATTCATATTGTTGTTAATTAATTAATTAGTGTGAAAACACATAAAAGCATGTTTGGAGAATGTGCAAAAGAAGTGCAGTGGGATGAGGTTTGTATTGAACATCGCACAACAATAGAGATGGTGGACACAATTCTAAAAGATATTATGGATTCCAATGATTTGTTTGGTGGAAAAGTAGTTGTTCTAGAGGGAGATTTCAGACGAACCCTTCCGGTTGTATGAGCAATGAAAAAACAAGATTTCTTAGAAGCATTGTCAAATCTCATCTTATTTGGAAAAAAGTAGAAAAGTTATTTTTAACAAGGAGCATGCGTGCTTTAGAAGATCCCCTTTTTCTGAATTTCTCATGAGAATCGGAAATGAGGTGGAAAAGTGTATCTATAAAAATAGAATTACACTTCCTGTATCCATGATCATTCCATACACCACAGAAAATGACTTTGTTCAAAGATTGAGTAAAGCTGTGTTCCAGATTTCTCTAGTTATTTACGTGATCCATTTGCTTTCATGAACATAGTTCTGCTTACAACAAAAAATGAATTTACTGATGAACTTAACAATATTCTCCTCCAACAATTTCCCAACATAGAAAAAAACTATTTTAGCTATGATGAACCTGGAGAGGGATATAAATCTGAATGTTATCTTGACTTGTTAAATTATGTTTCTTCTCCTAGCCTACCACCACAAAGACTTACTCTTAAGGAAGGGTGTCCACTGATTTTGCTAAGAAATTTGAATCTGAAAGGACTATGCAATGAAATTCGATTGGTTTGCAATAAATTACACTATAATGTTCTCGCTTGTACATTAGTCATTGATGACCGTAAGGAGAACAAGTTTTAATACCCAGGATACCCCTAGAACCATCAAAAGATGAAAAGTGCCCTTTTCCTTTCGAAGTCTGTTTTGTAATGACCATAAATATAATTAACTCAAGGGCAAACTCTAGATTTTGTGGGAATTTACTCAAAAGAGTTAGTTTTTTCTCATGGTCAACTCTACGTTGCTTAATCAAGAGCAAAGAAGAGTGACAATCTAAAAAAACTGCTCCAACAAAATTACCAGTTCCAATCTTTTGATCTTAAGCACAACAATTCCACAAAAAAAACATTGTGTATCGAGAAAATCTAGAATTAGCAGCAAGATAATAACTCTTTAAGTGAATTAATGTAAACTCTTTAGTAGTATAAATATACAATTTCATGTATAAAATTACCGAGTGTTATAAAAAAGAGATGTTCTTCTAATGTGCTTTGTATTCTGCAGGTATTACACTATATATGAAATCGTATAAACCAATATCAAACTTACTTCTTGGGGCTAGAGACTGAACTTGTAAAGTTCTTGTTTTGGATAAATAACGCCCATGAGATTCTATGAGAACGCTCGAGAAAAAGTATCAAATATGCACTTTGCAAGACGAAACTGTAAATACTTGTTGTCTGGTATAGTGCATGTGTATTTAAACTCCATGTATTAGCTTCAATTTTAAATATTTTAATGGGGTCTCTTATAAGTTTATTAAAACTGGTTTTGAAATTAAATCACATTGGGCACTCAAGTTTAGCTGAAAAAAAGGATGACACCCCATCCATGAGGGCCCCCAGCACCGGCCAGACAATAAGTTGGGAGGATGTAAATTGAGATTTGATCTCACTCTAATGGAAAGAGGGTGGGGCTACATCCCAAGTCGTTGCTTGGAGTCGAACCCATGACCTCTCCCTTGTGGCACTCAAGTTCAGCTGAGGATATATGACATGGACATCTTTAATTACGAAAAAGTATTGATGTCAAACTCAATGTGTTTGATATCTAACACAAAGGTTGACAAGGGATATGACAACTTCAAACCCCATATCCAAACTATATATATTTGTGGACTCTTTGTCTGAAAGTGTCATTCAACCATTGGCAGAAAAATGGCTAGGTGCACTTATTCTAGCTTCAACACAGTTCCTGTTGATGAACTCTACAAATCAATGATGAAGGGTTTGACTATTGATTATTATTAATATCTTTCCACTGAAATATCTTGCTCATCAAACTTGTAAATACGATAGTTCAATAACTCAATATGAGAGCATGCAGATCTATTCGCAGTTGTCATACACAAGTTGCCTAAAGACTTCACCATCATTCAGCAAAAGCAAGTGAAAACTAAAGAGATTGTGGTCATTGACTTGCAATGAGTTTTCAAAGATTGCAGTTAATACTTTATTACATTTTAATTATTATCAATTTAAAATATTTCCTCACTATAAATTTTTCCTTTTCAATAGTTTGAAACTAGTTATCCTTAAGTTTTGGCCATAATTTGTGGACATTGAGGGTACTGCTTTGAAACATGAATTGGAGTCTCGCAAATTTCCTATATATAGCACTGCTAAAAAAGATTGCAGTCAATGGTCACCGAGGTTACATGTCAACTAAATCATTCTAAAATCATTTACCTCACATGCTCTGAATTATGTATTTACATGTTAAATTTAGACTATGTGCATTTGCTCAGGACTATCTTTATCAACAAATGTTGGTTCGAGTATTAAGATTAATCCTGATTTCCTAAAAGCCATAGAGTTAAAACTTTGGTATACTCATCTTAGTCGAACCCTTTTACCTTCATATATACAAACACTTTCAACTCAATATATTTATTCACTTCAAATTATACATGAACCATATGCTTATATTAAGGACAAAAAATAAAAAAGATGCTTTCAACCGAACAATTGAAAAAAGAGATCACAACCGAAAAATTGAAAAAAGAGATCACAACCGAGCTACCATTGCATCGGTTGAATTCTACAACTATGAAGTGGTTTCTCTAAAAACAGTTCCACCAACCATCCCAATTGTAAGTTGTTTCATATTTAAAAATCATATCTAAAACATCAGTATGAGTTTATTTGCATGTGTATGTCATAAAAATGATTTGTTTTTCTGTTAGTCAAACCCTATCTGGATAAAAGCAAAGGTGAACATAATTCCTCCCCGTGTTTGGCCATGGAGTATAACATGTGATTGATGCTACATAAAAATGCTTGCTCAACACAACCAGTCATTCTACTGTCCTAATTGTGCTCAACCAAATGTTGTGGGATTACCAAGGTAATATAATCATTATTAAATCCAACTACTATTTTGTATCATTATAACACAAAGTTTACTCTTCTAAGAAAAATAACACAAAGTTTACTACCTGTGCATGGCTTTAGATTAACAATCTTGGTTGAGTTATCTGGAGAAGGAATCACACTAGAAGACGTTGTATATGGAGAAAATGCAAAATATTTGCTCAATGTAACTGCTACTGAGCTAATGAAAATGATAATAATACTTTCTGATTTAAGATTCTAGATGCCCACTAGCATATACTTCAAATAAACTGTCATTTAAAATCAAGTAAGGAAACAAACTTAAATGCTGCAAGGAGATAATATCTCATTGAATTGTTTCCCCAATGGAAGAGAATTTGTCTTTCAGCTAAGATCTTTCACTTCTCATTATCAAGATGCAGAAAGTCAAAAATATGCAGTTGCTACTATTGACTATGACTCGCTTGAAGATGTTGAAATCACTGTATACAACCAAAATCCTCCAAACAGTAAACAACAATTGAAGTTTGATGCAAGTTGCATGACTAAAACATCAGCCACACAAGCTTCACTTGAAGTTGATCATCATCATCATCATCATCATCCCCAGTGCCACAAAGAGAGGTAAGAGGGGGGGGGGGGGGGTCGGATGTACGCAGTCTTACCCCTGTACTAAAGCACAAAGAGACTGTTTCCGAATGACTCATAGTGAAAATCGCGGCCAAAATGGATAGACTGACTGCAGCTTCATAACAAAGAAGCGCAAACAGTTTAGTGAGCCGTTTTGCTTTATTCCATGATATTTTCAAGCAAAAAAATAGTGAGTCTTTGGGTCCATTGCAAATGATGGAAAATCTCACTTGAAGTTGATACGCAGCAAAAATCATCATAGTGGTTAACTCCCTAATTGAAAATCCTTGTCATATCCCTCTAAGCAACAAAACAAATTAAAAAAGTCTGTGTTATCATATAGCAATACAAACGATAACGGTGAAAATCGAAGCAAAGATCTACGCTCAACCAAAACATGAAAAAAGCTGTATCATCTTCACTAGACAAGGATGAAACAAATGCAGGTGAAGTTGAAAAAGAATGTTCATGGTTGAACCACAAACTACTACTTTTGCTCCTATTATGAAACTAAAGAGAGATGAGCCACTTCCCTAAACGTCATATGCTCTAAATATCAAACTTCTAATGGAATTGCTCTATTTTTGCTGGGTATAGTTCATGCAAAATGTGCATCACATTTTTTGTTTCGTTGTTATCAGAACTCAACACACATTAAGCTATATGTTTTGTATCACGTGGCATGTTCCTAACATTTTGAACTAATGCAATATAATTAGCTTACCATCAAATACTAAAATGTGATGGGCTAAACGCAATTTGTTGGATGCAGTACTTTCGCGCAACGCGCGAATCTTACTAGTCTCCAATATAGTTCTCTGATGACAACAACACAAATAAACTAGTGCAATCATCGGTGATGTCAGAAAGTGAAATAGACCAAGACGGCTGTTTCTTTTGTGTATTATTGCCTGTAGCTACTTGTTTCTACCCTTAATACTCCTAAGTTAAATATTTCCTAAATGGGACTAAACATTATTTTTCTACTCTTAATAGTACTAATCTAATTAATTAATATAATTAATTGCTCCTAGTTTCATTGCATAACTGGGTCAGTCTGCTGATGATGGGAAAGTCTTGTGACGGTGGCGGCGAATCGAGCATCAGTGGTGGATTTATGAAGGTGACTGGCGGAACTCCGGTACAATGCATCTGTAAGGGTATTCTTGTCAAAGCATAAAAAAATTTATTTGGGCATTTTAAAAAACCACTCCTATTTTTGCGCTTCATAGCCCGAATGTCCCTTTGGCCCTTATTTTCCGTTATCGAATTTGGGTTATGGAGAAACGATGCAGAACGGGGCGACCCGTACTGGAAGAGCCGGACTCTTCCGAGGCGCCAGAGAGTCTCCTCGAGTGTGCCCAACTCATCTTCCCCTACTTGCAACCGGCGGATCTTGCCTCCGTTTCTTCAACCTGCAGAGCTTGCCGTCGATTCGCCGACGACATTACTTCCGTTCGAGTCTCCGATGCAACCAGAGGCTTTGAGAATACTGCCATCCCTTTCATCAACGCTGTCGACTCCCAACCGTACGCTTACTTCTTATACACCCCGGTTCAAACACTCCCAGCCGCTGCCATCTCCGCCGCAGCTCAGCGTTGGGGAGGTCCGGACGATGGCAGGGGTCAGGTGAGACCTGACCCATTTTTATTCAGGGTCGAGGGTGCCCGTGGATGCGACTGCTCCCGGGGATGCAGTGAGAGTTCTGGTTGCAGTTGTTGGGACTCGGCCGAGTTTCCTAGTCGGGAATGTGGTCCTAGCTGTAGCTGCTTATCATCGGAGTGCGGGAACCGGTTGACTCAAAAAGGCATTTCTGTTAGACTGAAAATCGTGAAGGATAAGAGAAAAGGTTGGAGCTTGTGCGCAGCTGATTTGATTCCGAAAGGAATGTTCATCTGCGAGTACTCAGGTAATTTTTTTCATCGGCAGTAATTTGTGCAGAGGATTTGAAATGAGACCTGAAAGGCTGGTGCCTGTTTGGTTTGGTAGTAGTTATTTGGCTGGAATTTGTTGAATATGCTAAATTTGCTGAAACAAAAATCATGTGGTGAGATAAATTTCAACCAAACAAGTGTCTCTGGGCCAGTTATTCTGCTAATAAGTACCGACTATGATGCTACCAAACGGGGCCTTAGTGTAACACCCCGGCCCCGTGGGACCCGAGGTAGTTACTCCGGACCAATAGTACTGTCCTGAGAAACTTCCCAGGGGGTCACCCATCCCAAGACTACTCCCGTGCGAGCACGCTTAACTTTGGAGTTCTTGGCTAATGAGCTCTCTTAAAAGGAGATGCACCTTGTTGGTATGAGTAGTACTATTAATCCGTTTATATTAAATCTCAAGTGTCACAATCACCCCCACTTAGGATCGCAACGTCCTCGTTGCGCCCTTAAACTAATCTCAATCAAACTCCAGAATCTTTTCCCCTGCTAAGTGCCTGCCCGATATCCAACGGATCAGCACACTGTCGCAGGGTTGCTCTGATACCATTTGTAACACCCCGGCCCCGTGGGACCCGAGGTAGTTACTCCGGACCAATAGTACTGTCCTCACAAACCGCCACTAGCCTTTTACGCGCACTTTGTCCTCACTCATGCGCGCCCTGAGAAACTTCCCAGGGGGTCACCCATCCCAAGACTACTCCCGTGCGAGCACGCTTAACTTTGGAGTTCTTGGCTAATGAGCTCCCTTAAAAGGAGATGCACCTTGTTGGTATGAGTAGTACTATTAATCCGTTTATATTAAATCTCAAGTGTCACACTTAGCTCTTCATATCTGGCTAATGCTTTGATCTTTCATAATTGCACTGGACTGTTTGGCCCTTTTGGATTGATGATTCGAGGTTCAAAAAGTACAAAAGAGTTGCTGAATGTGAAGTAATCTAGTTAAATCCCAAGATTTGGTTCCTATCCAAACATGGCCTCGAGACTCCAGAAAGGTTTTCTCTATTAGATGAAAGAAATTGCAAGTTTTTAAATTTGGTACTTGTGACAACACATTTTTGGGTCTTCCAAGTTCCAATTTACAAACTTGGGAGCTAATGCTTACGAATCGGTTTCATATCCAAAGTTCCGAACAATACTTCTACTGAGATATGACAATACAATGGGGGTGCTCATCCGTTCAGTTTGGTACTTTGGTCAGTTCAGTTTTGAAAAATGCAAATCCAAGTCAAACTGAGTAACTTTAGTTGGTTTTGGATGTCTTTGGCTTGTTCCCGTTTTTCGATCGATTGGTGTCAGTTTCTATCTGTTTTGGCATGTTTAGGTTGACTTTTGAATGGTTTCTTATTTGTACTAGACCAATTTGGGTTCACAACTTAATCAATATCATCTTGTTGTACATTTTGCATGAAAGGGGAACTTGTGACAACTGATGTAACAAGAGCTCGCTTCAAACAGTATGATGACATGTCATCAAGAGCCCATTTTTCACCTGCGCTTCTGGTTGTGAAGGAGCATCTTTCTTCTGGAAACACGTGCATGAGAATGAACATTGATGCCACCAAAATTGGTAATATTGCACGTTTTATTAACCATTCCTGCGATGGAGGGAACCTGTGGACAGAAATAGTGCGAAGCTCTGGAGCTTTGTTGCCCCGTGTTTGCTTTTTCGCAACGAGGGACATACATGAAGATGAAGAGCTGAATTTCAGCTATGGGGATGCTAGGCTTAATCCTAATGGCGCCCAATGTTTTTGTGGCAGCCCTTCGTGTTTAGGGATCCTCCCATCAGAGCATACATGATAACAAACTTTTATAGATACAAGGTCGTACTGAATCATTTCATTCATTTATCCCTCTTTGCTAATCTTGAAAGATTTTATGGTCCCGAAATAGGAGGATGATATGCTAAGATGGGGATCAGAATACCTTTCTTGTTCTGCTATGTAAAAGACAGATGTCATTCTGTTTAATTACTCCCACCCTTCACATTTAATTGGGATAAGGGTCAGATAGGGCCTCGAACTCGAAAAAAAATGTCAAATAAGGTCATATTTCGGATGCTCTGTCTGGCCGACGCCATTTGGGGCGGTTCCCGATGGAATTTTTTGATGAAATTTTTTGAGCATCTTCCTCATTAAGTCTAGTTTACCCATACCAAATTTCAGCTAAAAACTCAACCGGGAAGGTAGTCAAATGAATTTTTGAAGATAACTGTGAAGTTAAACAACGCCGTACATTTCGGAAAATTATTTGACTACCTTCCCGGTTGAATTTTTAGCTGAAATTTGGTATGGGTAAACTAGACTTAATGAGGAAGATGCTCAAAAAATTTCATCAAAAAATTCCATCGGGAACCGCCCCAAATGGCGTCGGCCAGACAGAGCATCCGAAATATGACCTTATTTGACATTTTTTTTCGAGTTCGAGGCCCTATCTGACCCTTATCCCATTTAATTTTACCTATCAGATTTTCACAGAAATGTTGTAGGGATATTGAGTAATGGAGAAATAATGGGAAAATGTAGGAGATGGCTGATGAAAAGTGAAAAGTAGAGTAGGTAAGAGATAGGATATGAAAGTTTATGCCGTACGACTTAAATGAAATTACCAAAAATGAAAAATAGAGTAAACGGTAATAAAGTTTTCTTAAAACAAATGTGAACAGCTGGGAAAAAAATGTACAATCGATTTGATAAAATGTACAATCGATTTGATAATGTATTGATGTATTCCTTCTTTAGAAGGTTTTACAGTTCGTTTTCTTGGCAAAAATTTGTAGTGTGAACTAATTTTAGTTTTTTAAAACTACTACTTGTAGGAGTATGTATGTTTGGTAGCTCGTTTTAATTTATTTTGCTTATGACAAAGTTAACCACTGAAGGGGTCTTAAATACTTGTCATGCAATACCTTGCTGCTAGTGCTGGACTCGGGCCGGGCGGCCCGGCCCGGAACCGGCCCGGCCCGGTTACTGTTAGGCCCGGCCCGGCCCGGGGCCCGGTGGGTCCACCGGTTCGGTTCGGCCCGGCCCGGCTGCTGGGCGGTTCGGGCCCGAGCCCAGGTTTTGGTGAACCGGCCCGGCCGGTTCGGGCCCGGTCCGGGCCGGATTTTAATTTTTTTTTTTTTTTGAAATTTTTTTAAGTTTTAGGTTGGATTAGGTATTTTGGGCCATTTGAGGTGGTTTGGGATGGTTTGGGGTTGAGGGGGAGGGGTAGGGGATTAAATAGGAGACCAAAAAAAAAAAAATTAAGTGGGCCGGTTCGGCCCGGCCCGGCCCGGCCCGGTTTGGCCCGGAACCGGCCACCGGCGGTTCGGGCTCGGGCCTCCCTTTCTTGGCCCGAGGCCCGGCCGGGCCCAGGCCAGAACCGGGCCCGAACCGGCCCGAGTCCAGCCATACTTGCTGCACGTCCTGATTCTGGATATGATAATATGCTAATGGACTCAAAGGTCCCATCTTTTCTTCAATGGTAAGTTCTGCTTAGAAAAACGTCTACTAGGTGTATATATTTCACTCAAATGTTAAGCTATTTATGTATGGCTGACTCATCTTGCGACTTGCACCATTAAGTTTCCTTAAAATTAACGCGATCCCCTAAAGTGATCTAATGGTGTCACGTAAGACATTATGCCCTACATGTGAAAAGTTGCCATTCCTGAACCAGTGACATAGCCAGAACCCCTATAGGAAATCTTCATTATGAGTTTTTACACACAAAATTTTGTGATTTTTTAACAAACTAGTGGTGGGCCCGCTTGCTACCGAACGGATATATGGAGTCGCGAAGGGTGAAAGGGGGAGATGGGAGAGACGTCGCTGCTGCTAAGAGAGCCTGTGTGGCATGTGTCTTGGACTTGAGCAGCAAACTGCAAATTCCACAAAACATCTTCAAATGATGGCCTATCTGCAGGATCCTCAAACAAACATCTGTAGCAGATTTCCACCATTGTCCGTACAGAGTCATCAGAACTTGAACCCTCGACCCTTGGGTCAACCATATTTCTTCTCCATGCATCATCAGCCGTTGGACTTGCTTGCAACTGCACAAAAACACGAATAAGCTAAAAAAAATACTGAAAGGGTTTACCTAGTCTCTTGAGCAGCTTTTAGAAACTTAAGTGCCTGTTTGGTAGGCTTTAGTTTCTTTGGCTTATCAGCAACACTTTTCACAAAAGCCTAACAATTGAGCCTAACTGACTGACCCCAAAAGGATCCAACTAATCTTAAAAGGAACCTCTGTGGTTGTATTCATACTAATATATTAGACACATGTAAGTTATATAACATCCTATGTGTAACCATAATAAATCAGGTCTAACGGGTCCTCAAAAGGTGAGTTTACCTTATGTTTATACGAAGTACATTATAGTCAAACCGAGTAAACATGTAATATGTCACATTCAATAGCTAATTTGGTGATAATGAAAAAAATATATGCATTGTTAGTGAACACTAACATGTGATATTCATTAGATTGATTGTAATATGTTTCGCTAATCTATTTAAGAAATATATTTCAAATAATACTTTTAGATAATTCAATGGGTTTTTCAATTCAACCACAAATCCCACAAATTTAGCAAGTTCAGCCATTACAGTTGCTTTAAACATTTACCAAATGGACTCTTAGTTTTACGTTCTCTTGAACTGCTGGCAAAGAGAAGACGGTGATGGGAGTATACCTTATCTTTAAGGATCTTCACTTCCTTTTTGTTATTTATCCTCCTCCCTGTAATAAGTTCTAGTAATATTACACCGAAGTCGTATACATCCAGCTTTTCATTGTATCTTGCACTGCCAATAGATTCATCAGAATAATGTTGTGAGAGTACAGATATTAGAGATTAGGAAAAAAAAAAAAAAAAAAAAGAAAAAAAAAAAAAAAGAAAAAAAAAAGTACAGATATTAGAGATTACAGTTACCAAATCTTTCATAAGATGTGCAATTGAAAACTGAAACAACATCATAAGTTTATAGTACGCAGCATTTACGAACCTTGCACTATTGTGCTCCTTGGTACCACCTGGAACAGTTGGAAGGCTGACCTGCAGAATTCCATGGATAGTAACAATGATGAGATATTCATAACACCAATTTTAGTGGTTGAAGGGCTATATATGTATATGGTTTGAAAAGTTACTCCGTGGTTTGCAAACCTTGCGCTATCCAAACATGTATTTGTGGTTTGAAATGATGTGATCTCAAATGGTGGTCGGATTCAGTGTTCTGATGGCAGTTTTCACAAGACATTATTTTAAGGTGGGCAAAGAAATTATCTTTTTTTTTATTTATATAAACTGATTTTAGCAACAGTTTGTAAGAGGTCGTTCTGATCCACAAATACTTTACAGCTTCTTGATTTAGCACTTTTAGATTTCTTTAAACGCTCCCAAAACCCCACCAGAATGCTTGCCAAACACCCACTAAATATCTGTTTATACTTTTCCAAGTCATTTTATTCCAAACCTGTCCATCAGCCAAAATGGGTAGGTTAAAGCTGCTAATTTTTGCAACGAGCTCCTGGTCCAACAGAACATCTGTTATCTTCAACTTATTAGGAAATACACCAGGAACAACTCCAGTATGCAAGAACTGGATACCCTTAGCTACTCCTATAGCAGCTGAAACTCGCTGTCCCCAATTTAGTGTCGGTCTTCCATGCTTCTCTGCAATGTCAAACACAAGCACCGAGAGGCAATACTGTCAAATGTGGAATTAGCTCAAAGGCATTATTATGATTTGAATCTCTAGTTTAAAAGATCCTATGTGTTGATTTGTTGTTTCATTTTTACCAAGAGGGCAAAGAATATACTCCGTATAATATAACTTGGGATTTTGCTTCTTGTACACGCCGACGTGTATATATGTCGGTTTTCTGTCTGTGAACTGGCAAGTTTTTGACAAAATATTGACACAAGACAAAAAACTGGGCATGTAGCCTATGCAAACAACAAATTTCTTTTACTAATGTGTATGTGATTGGTACATTACCAGATATCCAGCTCCGTAAGGACCCATTCGGTACATATTCAAAGACAAGGAATATTCTACTGACAGTAGAATCATCAAAGTAACACTCAAAGCAGTGGCCAAGAGCACTGGCTAGGTGCTGGTGTCTGAGCTTTGAGATTAACTCGATGCGTTGCATGAAACTTTGAATGCTATTGCTTCTTCTCAGTTTTAGGCATTTAATAGCAACATATGAACCATCTCCCAGTTGGCCTCTGTATATCTGAGTGCATGAAAATGGTAATTTTTCAAGCACAAAAATGGTAGAATATTGACTTTACATTATTGGAAAACTGCAACCTTTAACTTTGAGTACCTGACCGTTGGAAGATTCACCTATGAAACTTGATGTATCAAAGTTGTTCGTTGCCACTTCTAGTTCTTCCAGTGAAAAGGTCCGATATGATGGAACACTTGGCGATCCTAAGTTCATCGCTCGAGTCATATACCCTTAAATTAAACATAAGGCAAAGACCACACTTTAACTTAGCTGCATGAAAGAAACTTTTTGACATATGTTGAATTTAATCACCCTGGTCTCTTTCCAATTACACATACTGAGAAAATTCACAATATAGGAGCATAACAAAATACTGTATAAAATTTCAAATGGGAGTTTCAATGTTTTGTTTTTTCAAATAAGACTCATTCCCAGCGACGGACACAAGAACGCAAGAATTTTCGATTGGCGAAGCGGTAGTATAAAAAAATACATATATATATATATATATATATATATATATATACACACACACACACACTAAAATTTCGAGTAAATATACCTAGGGGGAAAAAATTGGAGGGGCGGCGGCCCCCATTAGCCCTGCTCATTCTCTCATATTCTTGGAAGTTATTGTTTTATTTTTTAATAGGAGTAAATAAGTCACATTTTGAAAAGAAAATATATTTAGTTTTATTTTAGAATTTTGTGCATGTTTGATACTACGTATGCACTCCCATTTCAAATTGGAGGGGCGGAGTACTATTTTGCACAATTTTTTTTTTTAAATGCTTCTTCTGCATTCACGTTTTTGTAATGTGAAAAAATGTTTAATAGTAAAAAATAGTAGTGTTTGAGAAAAAAAGTGTTTCTGGAAAAAAATGGTAGTGTTTGGTATAATAAGTACTTTTTGTTTAATAGAAAAGTGAAAATCACTTCAAAACACCCTTCGATCTGTTTCCAGCTTTTGGTTTTAAATGTCTATTTTAAGCAAAAGTTATCACTTGAAAATACTTTTTCAATTTTTTTAAAATCAAAAGGTGAAAAACACTTTTTTATATAATTATTTTATGAAAAATTAAAAAGAATAATCTCATCTTTCCCTGCTTTTTTTTATTTGCAAATACTCCCTTATTCAAAGTACAAACAGACTATATTTTGGGTATTTATTTACTTTAAAATGACAAAAAATGGGTCCGGCCCAAAGCCAAATGGTGAGAACTTACGGGCGTCGGAGAACAGCTTTGATGTGTAAACAGACGAAGCATTTTCCACTATGAATCTGGTGGCGGGTTTTTTCTTCCCCTTATTCTCAAAATATCTTCTGGCAATCAAAACCGCCATAGCAAGTAGTACAAGACTTCCTAAAATGCTCCCACATATGATCAACGCCAGAATCGCTTTGGAACCTTTCCTTTTACTGTCACGACGAGGTATAATCCCCGCTGCAAAAGCTTGGTTCATACAGAACGAAACCGGACGCTGATCTTTGTCTCCGCCTTGTAAACAGTTTCCGGATGAAAGCACAACCGCGTTCTTCGAACCGGTCGTAAGACAACTAGGTATTCTCCCTGTCAACTGATTATCGGACAGATCCACGAAACTCAGTGCGGAATTGCACGGAAGATTTTCATCAAGCACTGCCGACAGTTTGTTTTCCGCAATGCTTAAATAACCGATCGACGGAAGAGAAATCAATGACGGCGGAAACGGCCCCACGAGTTCATTGGAAGAAACGTCCAAGTGTTGAAGATGGTTACACGATCGAACTTCGTCCGGTATGTTCGAGGCAAATTTGTTCCTCCTGAGCACGAGGGTGGTGATTTTGGATCCGAATTTCGGAAACCTAGGTCCGAGCGAGTTTTCTTCCAAATCGAGAACTTGAAGGTTTTCCAGGCGGCTTAAATCCGGCACATTTCCCATAAATTTGTTCCTCGACAAGGAGAGGACCCGAAGATTTCGTAAATCTCCTAGAGTGTTTGGCAGCGTGCCTGTGAGAGAATTGTTTTTTACACTCAAAACCACCAAATCTCGAAGCAAATCAAAATCCTCATACAATCTTCCAGTAAAGTTGTTACCGTCTAGTGTCAGAGCTATTAGATGAGTTAACGATGAGAGACTTGGTGGTATGGATCCTCGTAAGAAATTAGAGCTCAAGTCAAGTATCTCCAGAGCAGTTAAATTTGAAATATTCCCAGGCAGTGGGCCCCATAATCCCAGAGAAACCAATTTCAGGACCTTCAGATTAGAGAGCATAACAAGGCAAGCAACGAAGGAATCAATGGAGAAGTTTTCCGGCAATCGGGAAGTAATGCCCTTGTTGATTATATGTAACTGAGTTATGCTTCCTTCATAACAGACAATGGTAAGAGATGGAGATGGTTCAATGTTGCAGAAATTAGTTTGGTTATTACAACTGCTTAATGGAGTTGGAGAGTATAGAAGTTCCCGAATTCTCAGAAGTGTTTGGCTTTCAATGGAGGATAAGTGTTCTTTTTCGTCCGAATAACTGACTAAGGATGACAGAACCAGTAAAACAGTGATGAATTCTGTAAAGCTGAAACCTTTCTCCATTGACGAATAAAGCTACAGAAACAATATACAGAGACGGAGGGGTAAGCAAGCAAGATAACACATTCTTAAATACAGTTGAAGACTTGAAGTAGGAGGCCATCTGTATAAACTATCATGCTGCAATTGTAGTTTCTAAATGAACCCAACACCCAACAAAGATATAAGAACTGAGTATGAGACTCACCATGAAAACCTAGGCAATAAGGTGAGGAAACGATCATGCTCCATAAATTACACTCATTGTTTCTGCTCTTAGATTAGAGTAAAAAATTAGGGGCACTGGGTGGCAAATTTGTGATAGTTCTAAGGATGTTAAGCTCAACTAATCATAGACCAATGTAATGTCCATTTTTGAAGAAACTCAAACATAGAACAAGGTTCCGAACTAAAAGTTAGTCACTTTTATTCACAAAAAAAAAGTCACTTTGAAGAGTTTGCAAACCAACAAATAGGGAGTTGTTCATCATATGGATTGGAATTTTCTGGTTTTGTATGAACTAGTCTACTTGGAACTAATATGGTCTGCTTACTTCTTGGTTAGTCTGTTTCATACTCAGTATTCTACATATACGGTTAAGTATTCAATGCAGGTCTAATATAGTTTAATTTGATCTATTTGTGCATGCAGCATGCTCTAGTGTGTTAATGCCTGGTTTAGGGTGAAATTAGGTTCAAGTGAATTAATTCTAGTTTACTGGATCATTCATTTTATCAAGTAGATCTTTCAAGATTAGACAATTAAATACTCTTATAAGATTGACTTTTATCGTGGAGCTTTGCCAGTAATTTTCCAATGAGATACTATAACAATTCATCTAATTATCAGAAATATATTTACTGAAAATTAAGAGCTTACCAGTGCCCTCTAACAAGTGAATAACAGAAGACTCAACCTTAAAATCTAAGCAATAATATGGTGATGACAATCTCCCGCTTGTTGGTGAGATATACAAGTTTTTTCTTGGATGCTATAAAAATCTATTTATTTAATCATCAGAAGTATTATAGCAATTACTGAAAATTAAACTTAAAGCTGACCTATGCCCCTTGAAGAAACGACCCAACCAGCATCTGGGAAAGAGCTTCAAGGATGGAACTCTGATATTAAAGCAAGGAACCATTGGCATAAACTCTCATTTGAGTGACCTCTCTCAACAACAACAAAAAAGTGAAAGAAAGACTTCAAATGCAAGCCTCACCAAACAGACCAGTCATAGATTCTCTATACTTTAAAAGCACATAATAAGACATTTGTTTGTGTTTATAATCAGAAAGCAAGAGTTGGGAGAGAATAATAATTATTAGCATTACAAAATTTAATCCAGATGGGCCAAAAGCCAATTAAAGAAGGATATTATTCAGCGCTGGCTGACCATACACTTTAACTGCCATAGTGACTTTATACCCCCACAGACACTTTAGTTGCTTTCCAACTTTCTTAACAAAATAAATAAAAGTAATCAAATTAAACATGTGCCTAGTACTTATATTATGAGCCCGTTTGGTAGCACCAAAATCGGCTGTTTTGGCTGATTCTGCTGAAATTTATGATATTCTGGCTGGAGTGGCTGTTTTGGCTGATTCTGCTGATTTAAGAAAAAAATATTTTAAAAATATATTTTATTAATAAATTAAAGAAAAAATTATATGTAAAAATAGCTAAAATGGTCCTCTACAGTAACTTCAGCCAATACAGCCAGAAAAGTAACTCCAACCTTACTTTTTCGGCTTATTACACAATTCAGCGCGCGAAAGTAAAAGTTACGTGTTTGGTGAAAAAGCTGGCTGATAAGCCTGATAAGCCGAAAACAGAGTTCTCCAAACGGGCTCTATGAGTCACATTATTTTACCAAATATTCCCATTCATTTCATATTAGGATTATTAGCCGCCACCAAACCACGTAGTTTAACAAATTATTTATAGGTGAAAGCAGTGGCACAACAACAACAAAACAGGATGAACTGGTTGATAGATTTCTTCATATTAAACTTCTTTCCAGTAAAAATATACTCCACCTGCCCAAAATAATTGTCTTATTTTCTTTTTTTGAAACGTCCTAAAATATGGAGTAATTGTTTTGCTCTTTCTTTAGACAATAATGTGTGGCTCATATCATTTCACATTTTTCCTACTCAAATCTCAATCACAAATGATACATTTTCAATCACTTTTTTTTTGGAGTGAGGCGAGACGGCCTATCGGCTATGGGTGTACTAAGAGTGATTTTAAAAATGACAATTACAATAATGAAATTGCAAGTGAGTCACAGGTAAAAAGAATTGAGAAACAAAAGTTAATTCTTGTAGTTAATAAATCAAAGATTCTTCCAAAAAAAGATTGAAACAAAGAGACATTAATTAGTATGCATTAGAGATTTTCTAAACAGGGGTTTAAAGTCAGATGGAGCCCTAGGAATAGGGAAAAGGAACACTTAGAACCTTTATTCTCATTGTGTGTGCAACTATGCAGATAAGTCTTACAGAACTACAGGAAAGAGGAAAAGATAATATCAAAACCCTTTATTCCTATTTCCTAATCGGCGACCCTTTTCCTTATATATCCTTCTTTATTTGGGTTTCCTTTTCGAACGGGGTACAATTGTACAAACTACAAACATAAGTATATATCACTATATAATACTATCCTCCGTTCCATAATTCTTGCAACAGTTTGACTTTCACGTTTGCCAATGCACAACTTTGACTGTAGTTATATTTAATTATGTATTAGTAAACATTATAAAAAGTTGATATTTTGGAAATTCAACGACTTCACGCTCCATCTACTTCTTCCTTGGAACACACTGCCTTCCAGTTGGCTGCATCTGCTCCTTCACCTTTGCTGCCAGATTCTGCCCGACACCCGCCCTCTTCTGGAACCTCTCTACCTGGTTTACTTCCGTCACCTTCTGCATTTATAGCTCAGAATCCAGCCGCCAACAAGCAGTCCACCCGAAGCTACTCCAAATCCAAATATTCTCATTGTGGTCTTCTTGGTCACACACAGCAGGTTTGTTATCGCCTCCATGGTTACCCTCCTGGTCACAAATTCTACCGCAAAGGTAATACTCACAGCTCCACTCCTACTCCCGCTCCTAATGGTGGTAATGATCCTATTCAAAAACTCCTTCGTTTGCTTCAAGATTCTAAGGAACCTAAAGCTAATATGATTGGTATGCCTCTTGCTTTATCTTCTTCCATTTTTAATTCTCATGAATGGATTATTGATACAGGTGCCACGGACCATGTTTGTTTTAATTCTAATTTATTCTCAACATTTCCCGTTTCCCCGTCTTCTGATTTAAATATTTCTGTCCCTAATGGCACGGCTATTCCTGTCCATGAGTTGGTACCATTCAACTATCTTCTCATCTTTTTTTGGACAATGTTTTATATGTGCCTACCTTCAAGTTTAATTTGTTATCTGTTCGAAAATTGGCTGAATACTCCAATTGCATTGTTATTTTTTCCCCTAATTATTGTATTTTTCAGGACCTTTTGACGAAGAAGGAGATTGGTCGGGGCCATGAACGCGGTGGCTTATATGTTTTTTCCCATTCTGAATCTTTAAATGCTCTTTTAAGCGTTTCTTCTGGCACATGGCATTCTCGCCTTGGACACCCTTCTGCTACTGTTTTTAATCATTTAGCTCCTTTATTGGGATGTTCTTCTTTTAATAATATATGTCACACTTGTCATTTCTCTAAACAAACTCGTTTACATTTTCCATTGCATCATCCTACTACTAGTGCATGTTTTGACTTAATTCATGTTGACATTTGGGGAAAATATTCTACCCCAACTCGTGTTAATCAGTCTTATTTCCTTACTATTGTTGATGATTACTCTAGAATGACGTGGACTTATTTAATGCATTTTAAATCTGATGCTTATTTATTAGTTGTGCATTTTCTTAATTATGTTAAAACTCAATTCCATACTTGTGTTAAAACTTTCCGCTCCGACAATGGCTTGGAATTTACTCAATCATCCTTTCAAAATCTGCTTCTCCAAAATTGAATTCTTATCCAAACCAGTTGTCCCGGCACCCCCCAACAAAATGGGGTTGTTGAGCGCAAACACCGCCATCTCCTTAATGTGGCTCGTGCGTTGCGCTTTCAAGCTGGCCTCCCTCTCAAATTTTGGGGTGATTGTCTCCTTACCGCCACATACCTTATCAATCGCACCCCCACTCCCATCCTTCGACACAAAACTCCATATGAAATTCTTTTCCACCAACCACCTATTTTTAGTCATCTCCGGTCCTTTGGTTGTCTTTGTTATGCTTCCACCATCCATTACCACCCCGATAAATTTTCCCCTCGCGCTAGGCGTTGCATTTTTATTGGATACCCGCACGGTCAAGAAGGTTACCGCCTCTATGATCTTGACACTGAAAAAGTTTTTGTTAGTCGCGATGTCGTTTTTCATGAACACATTTTTCTTTTCCATGCGATTTCTCAAGATTCCTCTCATGTTCTGCCCCTTCCCATTCCTGATCTTCCTTCTTCACCTACACACCTACACACCACCTCACCTTCCAGCCATTCCCAGCGACCATCCTCGTTTGAGGATATTGTGCCCCATCCTGTTAACCATGAAGGTGTTGACCATCCATCACCCTCTATCCCAGCAACTACCTCCCACCCCGTCCTTGACACTCATTCACCTATCCTTAACCAGGCTACTCCAGACCCATCTAGCTCCCTCCCACACACCGTGAGTCCCAACCCGTCCTCTCAGCAGCCACCCCGCCGCTCTAACCACATCTCTAAACCTCCGACTTATCTTAAGGACTATGCTTGCAATCTCTCTACCGTTCACACCCGTCCGGTTCCATATCCTATTCACTCCTCCCTCCACACCCCCAACTACACACCCCGACACCTCCTATTTATTAATAATATCACCAAACTTGTGGAACCCACTTCTTATTCCGCTGCCCAGAAGGATCCTCTATGGCGTCAAGCTATGGAGTCTGAACTTCAAGCTCTTGAAGCCAATCACACTTGGGATCTCACTCTCCTCCCTCCCCATAAAAAAGCCATAGGTTGTCGTTGTGTTTACAAAATTAAATATCTCCCTGATGGTACTGTTGATCGTTATAAAGCCCGCCTCGTGGCCAAAGGCTACTCTCAACTTGAAGGGCTCGACTACACAGAAGTTTTCGCCCCAGTTACCAAACTCACTACTGTCCGTACCGTCCTTAGTCTAGCTACCGCTAAACATTGGCCCACTCATCAACTTGACGTCTCCAATGCGTTTCTTCATGGTGACTTACATGAAGATGTCTATATGACCCTTCCCCCAGGGTATGGTCGAAAGGGGGAGACTCGTGTATGTCACTTGCGCAAATCTTTGTACGGTCTTAAGCAAGCCTCTCGTTCTTGGTTTTCCACTTTTTCTCATGTCCTCTTGCGTGCCGGTTTTCGTCAATCTAAAGCTGATTATTCTATGTTTACTTATCTTCGTGGTTCTTACCTCACTATTTTACTTGTTTATGTTGATGATATTATTATAACTGGTGCTGATCCTTTTATTATTCCTTTACTTAAGTGTTATCTTTCCCAGCATTTTCAGATCAAAGATCTTGGTCCCTTGAAGTATTTCTTGGGTATTGAAGTTGCCCGCTCCAAAAATGGCATTTTTCTCAATCAAAGGAAATATACACTCGAAATTCTTTCGGATACTGGCCTTCTTGGGTGCAAACCTGCACCATCACCAATGGATCCCGATACTCACCTTGCTTCCTCTACTGGGTCACCTTTGTCTGACCCTGCGCCATACCGACGCCTCGTTGGGCGTCTATTATATCTTACGGTCACACGACCGGATATTACTTTTTCCGTTAACCTCTTATCTCAATTTATGTCTTCTCCGCAGGATTGCCATTGGAATGCCACTCTTCGTGTGGTTCGCTACCTCAAAGCGGCTCCTGATCTTGGAATCTTACTCTCCTCTGACACCTCTTTACGTTTGCATGCTTATTGTGACGCCGATTGGGCCTCTTGTCCGACCACTCGCCGCTCCACCACAGGCTATTGCACTTTCCTTGGCCCAAGCCCCATTTCTTGGCGCACAAAAAAGCAACCGACTGTTTCTCGTTCCTCAGCCGAAGCAGAGTATCGTGCTATGGCATCTGCCGCTAGCAAGATAACATGGCTCCAATTATTACTTCGAGAGTTACACATTCCGCTTCATCCCGCTCAGTTACATTGTGATAATCAAGCATCTTTGCATATTGCCAACAATCCGGTTTTTCATGAGCGTACGAAGCACGTCGAAATAGACTGTCACTTTGTTCGTGAACGTGTTCAAAATGGCACAATTTGCACTTCTTTTGTCCCATCTGATCAGCAATTAGCCGACGTCTTCACCAAAAGCTTACCACGTGCTTCATTTCGGTCTTTAACTTCCAAGCTCATGACTCGACCTTGAGGGAGTGTAACGGCTAAATTCTATCATGGCATTAGGCTCCATAATTAGATACTACCTTGTATAGATTACTTTTATTCCTTGATTTATTGCCTAGAATAGCACTACCGTTGCAGCCCATTATCATTGTATAAATACTCCTTATTATGTCAATAATAATACAGAGCCTTCAATTCTAGTTTTTCCACACATTGATAAGAGTTCAATAACATTTTATACGTAATAATTTGATTATGTATATTAGTAGAAAATCATGGTCAAAGTAAGATCTGTGAATAGTGTAAAAATCACAATGTTGCAAGAATTATGGAACGGAGGAAGTACAATAATTTTACTAAGCACGTTGCGTGCTCTTTATTGAGCACGTCAGACGGCTCATCTTTAAAAAAATACTCCGTATTAGGTTTTATAATAATTATCAAGTTAAAATATATAATTATATACTAGTAATAATAGTATAATTACGTTGTAATAGTGGCGGGGCATGCTATACGCCTATACCACTTATATACCACTTTTAAAAATCTTGAATAAATAACATCAACTTAGGCAAAGATCTTTCTTTTCTAAAGTACCTGTAAAGATCTAATCTTTTATTTAGTGTTCAATTTTTAAAATTAAACAATTTATCAATTAATTCCTAACCTTATATTTCCTCGTTTCATAAAACTTGGTCCTATTAACTTTTTAAATTTAATGAAGGGCAACTGGGCAAGTTTGATTGATTATTTTTTTATAAAACAAAATTATTTAAAGTATGAAAATTACATGAGGTTGTTCTTTATCAAAAATATTTTCATAACTATGTAAAGTTAAATTTCTCACAAATCTCTCATTGACCATGTAAAGGTTTTCACTTTTCTTTTTGGACATCTCATATAGAGGTTGTCATTTCTATTTTAGGAAACAATTGACAATCTAAATGACAATTTAAATGACAATATAAAAAATACGGAGTAATACATTTATAACATCACCATTATCAACACTAACTTGTTAAAATTATTTATCAAAATATACTTGATTACCTTATTTAGTTATTGGCTAAATAATTGTGTCGTTTTGCCATGAGAACATTTCAACCGGACAGAGGTAGTACTACGTAATAGACTAGGACATAAATGTTATATCTGGTAATCGATGACCAGACCAAATCAGACTTAAACAAATCAGGCGAGATCAGACAAAAAAATTCCAGCCTTAATTATTATTAAAACATCCCAATTCATGCTCTATGAATATCATAGTTTTTAAGGATGTTTTGTAATTCGGTTAAAAAAATTCAGATATGATTGTTCCGGTGTAGATTAAAATTGGACCACTCAGGCACAATATAACAGTCTAGCACATAGGTGAGGTAGTCGGGCGCCTAGAGCGAATGATAGAACAATAATTTTTTGAAAGATTGATAGAACAATGGTAATAACTAAATTCATTGTCCAACATTTAGGATCATTGATCTTACAAAGTCAATTTGGCCAAATTTTATAGGATCGATGGAGTACATATTTGTTAGGACAATTTTGATTTAGTTTAGGAATCACATACATTGTTTCTATCGAAGGTTTTTCTTATTCATTATAATTCAAATAATGGGTTTGTCAAGCCCCGGACCTCCCCGGACACGTCAACAACCCACCGTACAATACGAATAGTCAACCGCAGTCCAGCACATTCATATTATACAAAGCGTCTTGAATATCATTCACACATATGACATCCATAAACGGGCTATCCAACACACATATGACACACATAATAAGTAATTCATAACGCAGCGGAAAACATTGTTTAAAACAAAAAGGCCACACCGGGCTATTCATGAGCACGCAGGCTCTATAGTAAAATATCCATGAGCAAATTTATTAATGTTTCAAATAGAATGGAGGAAGCATGAACCAAGTCTTCTCCCCGAGGAATCACTCGATCAACGAGCACAGGATGCAAGCTCTAGCCTCAACCTGAAATGGTGGTGGGACGCCCCCGAAGGGGTCAGTACTCTATACGGCTATAAAGTACTGGTGTGACAAGCATCTAATAGATATACAACAAGTATTTCAAACACAAGACCCTCAAATAGGGTGATAGTACATTACGATTGTAACTCTAAGTTACCCCATTCAAAAATATACTTACTTTATATAAAAGTCAAGTAGTCGGCCCGTGGGCCCATATTCATTTAGAAATCACCATTCTCATTCCCCCGTGACTATAAGCCACGACAACTCATAAAGTCCAACCCTAACACATGACACTGTATTCTAGAGCTCGGCTCTACCACATCACCATACAATTCATGTCACTTAGGTCAATTTCCTTACTTTGCGTTCTAAAGCTCGGCTCTATCACATCACCACGCAAGCCCTAGAGCTCGGCTCTAGTTATATCATACATAGACTACAAGTCTACCACCTTACCATGCATTCTAGAGCTCGGCTCTATCACATCACCATGCACCAAGGTCCAATTCTTAAGCAACCCTATGCCTAGAATTGACATATCAATAAACTACCATGGGTCATCCTTAAAGACTGCCCATAACTTAACCTTAGTTTCATACTAAGTCTTTATATACACTTGAAGTGTATTCGAGTGCATTTCATACAATCCAATCCCTAGGATCAATTCTATCAACAATTTTCAATAATCACTAACTAGTACTTCAATACTATTAAGATTATTGTTATCATACAAATATGTTCATTATTTGTAATCCTCTACATATTTATAATTATGTAGCAGCAACTTAAGTATTCAATCTCAATACATAAACATTCATTTATGTATCCACATAATTCATACATGAGTAAAATGCCTATTTCACAAAATAGTTCATTTATAACTCATTTAATCTCATATCATTCATCCATTCTCAAATCATTTCCAATTTCATTCTTTGGCAACTATATCCATATTTCATCAATTAGATAATCATCATAATCCACAAAAAATTATGATTTAGGCATTTAGGTAATCTCATGCTCAACCTACAAGTTGTAAGCAATTAGATGTCAATCCTCACCTCAAATGAGCTTTAAAACTTTCATTCTCGATCCAAAGACCAAAGCCTCGGCCAAGGAAGCTTGAGAAATGATTCCTTGCTTAGAAATGAGTGTTAAAAAGCCTCCTCAAGTGCTAGTTCAACCCCTAATCGTTGATACGAAAACAGCCCCTAGAATGAGTGTTTTCCGGCTAACTCGTTTACTAGTTTTCCAAGATTTGCTCTAGGTTAGTATCTAACCTTTACATCAATAAAATAACCTTATGAGGAAATATTATACACTTGGAGTAGTTTATAATAGTTACACCAATCGTTTGTATCATTTGGAAAATGAAAGGAAAGGTTTTGGGGTTAAAACTCACTTTAGAAGAGTAAATCCGTTTATGCGAGGTTGTGTTTTGCTCGGACGATTTGGAAGCCTTCCACTACTCCGATTAATTCAAACCAGACTTTCACGGATTCCTCGTCTTGAGAGCTTTCTTTTGGTATCTCACACGCCTTATTTGGACGAGTGAATCTCCAGTTATGGATCAAACAAGCAACCCTATCTACTGGAAAACGAACCTGCGGCCAGCTTCTTTCTTCACCTCTCTCTTGAGGTATGTGGCTCTCTCCTTCTCTATTATCTTAGGGAGTGCGAATGGGGGTTGTGGGAGTGTTATCTTGTCCCTCATTTAGCCTCAAAGGTCAATGGGTAAGAGTGGGTTGGCATGTGGGATGATGGAACAAGGTACATTCAATCAAAATGGGGAGAGGCCTAGGGTCCATTTGGTTCCCAAATATGTCTTGTTCAACCCCCTTTCTTTTTGTCCGCCCCAAACATAAATTTTAACCCATTCTTTTTTTTTTGCAGGTGCCAAGAAGGTGTGGGGTGCTCTCCAAGTGATCTCAATTAATTTGGGGTCCAAAATATTTACCAATACTTCCAAAAATGGGAAGATGGACCCTATTGTTTTATCTTTGTCATGGATGTCTTTTTGTACTCATTATAATTTATGTAGGCCAAGTCAACTTCATACATCATATTATTGATCCCCAATATGTGTAGGATCATCCCAATAATTTACATGATGAATATTATAGAAGAAAAATCCTACTCCCATTATTTAGCTCAATAATGTCAAAGATGGGATCATAGGCATTTGTATTCTTCTCTAATCATTCTATCACTTATTTTGACATTTTTCATTCATATTATTGGACTACTAGCCGTGTGGGTCATCCTCGAGTGGGCCTACAACGCCATTCTTGAATACCTGCTATTTTTAGCAGGTTGGGCCCAAACTAATGTTTGGGCCGCCCGTCCTTCCTCAACTTGTCTTGAAAGGTTATGTATCATTATTTGGGAAATGTTGGGCTCTTATAATCATTAATAAGGCCCAAATAAGTATTTGCAAACCCGACACTAATATACGAGTTTGAACAGTACAATAATCAATCATGCACTACGTAAAACATTAATCGTTTTACAATTGTTTGGAAGTCGGAAATTCAATACATAAACTTTGAATTTTAAATTGAATTTTCAAGGACGTTCGGGTGCGGTGTCAAAGGGTTAATATTTCATCATTTTTTCTGTTTTTATTTTAATGGAATTATAATGAATATGAAAAACCTTTAATAGAAACAATGTATGTAATTCCTAAATTTAATCAAAGTTGCCGCAACAAATATGTACTTCCTCGATCCTATAAAACTTGGTCAAATTGACTTTTTAAGTTCAATGATCCTAAATTTTGGACTATGATTGTAGTTATTATCATTGTTCTATATATCAATTGCTCTAAGTGCCCAAATACCCCGCCTAGGTGATACACTGTTATGTGGTGCCTAAGCGCTCCAATTTTAATCTAGACTGAAAAAGTCATATCTGAACAATTAAAAATATTGGGATGTTTGTCATAATAATGTTGAAATTTTATCTCGCCTTCTTTGTTTAACTTTGATTTCATTTGGTCACCGATTACCAGATATAAAATTTATGTCCTAGTCTATAACGTAGTACTCCGTATCATATTTGTGAGAAATTTAACTATAAACTATTATGAAAATATTCTTAATAAAGAAAAAACCTCATATAATTTTCATACTTTAAATAATTTTGTTCTAAAAAATCATGAGTGAAATTTGGCCATCATTAAATAAACAAAGTTATTGTGACCAAGATTTATGAAACGAGGGAGTATAGGATTAGAAATTAATTGAATTAATTATTTAATTTAAAAAAAACACTAAATAAAATATTAATCTTTACATGTACTTTGAAAATAAAACACTAAAAAAAGTTGATGTTATTTGTTTAAGATTTATGAAGTGGCGAATAGGCGTATTCTACTATTAGTATAAAACCTAAATTATAGTGAGCCGTAAGCCCATATGAGCTGTATGCCCATACTAGTTTGCGTATCGCGCGTTGCGCGATTAGCCGATTAGGTTGATGCCCAATATTACTTTAGTACATACAGAATCAAATTTGAATTGAAATTTTGCCATTTGAATGAAGAGGTTTGTTATTCGACCTCTTAATAAGTAGTGCTTTTATATCCTGCCCATGTTATCTTCCTTTCCAAAGCACTCCCATGGCTTGGATTGATTGACACAATAATGATCGTCTTTTGGCTTTGATGAGTTACGTTGGATTTTGAATGTCGTCACCCATGTGCCAGTATATGTGATTGAAGATTACGGACTTGGGAAAATATGTGAAACAATATGCATATTAGAGTAACTATATTAATGTGAAGGTCATCCATGATCCATAGTAGTATCATATTTCTCAAAAAAACTTAATACAAATGGAGTTAACATCTTAACCTATCATTCATTCTCATATGCAACCACTTAAAACTTGGGCATAACCAGAGTTGCATTAAGTGAAGCAGTTCTGTCAATCCCATGGCACAACTCTTTAGAGAGAATTATTCATATCTATTTTGGAATTGAATTGTAGGAATTGTTAAGATTTATCTTATTTGTTTCAGACTTGACTGGCTTTAACCAAATCTAGCTTATAATCATGTTTAGCATTCCCATTCGGTGCTTGAACCCAACCAGTAACCTGTAAAAGAAAACAATGTCGATGCTTTGTATAAATTGTAAAAGTGGTAGACAAAAATACTAATGTGTATTAATATTTTATTTATTAATGAAAAGTGTTCATGTTGGGTGTAAGTATTGCATTACAACCTTCATCCCTAAATTCTAGCCGAACTGGACACAAAATCTATCCCACTAAGGTTTTGGCAGGTTGGATACCCACGAAATTTCAACCACATAAAAAACGAAATAACACAGAAAAATAGGTTCAAATTTGCATTTCAAGTAATCAGGATCACATCAAGCCCCATCTTATTAAGTTCACTATAACTAAGAATTGTGAACTGTGATATAACAACTACTCTCATATGATAGAGCTGCCACATTTCGAGATTGAAACCATATGTAAATTGTGCACACCTTTGAAAGATTGTAACTTCAGAAGAAAACTAAAAGTCACCATGTTAAGAATTTATTCATATATATGATTTTTTTAACAAAATCCTAATTTCACTTAGAGAGTATATTTATCTCAATAAATATTTGTTACAATAACAACAACATTACCCAGTGCCGCAAAGGCCCCCACCTACGGTGGGGTAAGGGAGGGGTCAGTTATATGTAGTCTTACCCTTGTACTGAACCATAAAGAGACTGTTTCTGAATGCACTATAATACATATTTACATGCACTATAAACACACAGTGGAAAAAGTTATAGAGGCCGTTTGACAACACTGTTTTTCGGCTTATCAGCAAACTTTTTCACCAAACACATAATTTTTGCTTTTGTGCGCTGAATTGTGTAATAAGCAGAAAAAGTAAGGTTGGAGTTAGGGGTGGGCAAAAATACCGAACCGGCATGATACCGAACTGGACCGGTATGGTACCGGACCGATAAACAGGGTTTGAAACGGATCTCAAAATTTTTTGTCCCGAACCAGACCGAACCGGTTCCAAACAATACCATGACCGGTTCTCATAAAATGAGAACCGGTACCGGACCGAACCGGACCAAAATATGGTTTTTTAAATTTGTACTACTATAGTTTATCTAAAATATATTAATTACCTCATCCGTCCAAAATGATTTGCAAAGCCAACATTTTTTTGTCAAAGTTAATGTTAAGTTCTTGATAATTAATACAATTTTTAATAATTAAAATTTACATATTTAGAAACCACATTAAAATCTCTCTAAAGTTGCAAAATCCAAATTAAAATATATGAAGTACGGAGTAGTTTTTTTGAAAGACCAAACTAGAATATAATTAAAAAGTGAAATTCTAATTAAGTGAATAAAAAGAAATTGTTTGACCAAAAAAAGATTGACTTTGCAAATTAATTTGGAACGAAGGTAGTATGATATATGAAAATTGAGAAATTGTGTGGATTTTTTGGAGGGTGGCTAAACTTTAATTTTTTCTTAAACACCTGGAAAAAGTGGCATTGTTTGGTATTGGTATGACATGGTACCGTCCCGTTTGAAAATGGAATGTACCAAACGGGTTTGGGTCTAAGACCGAACCGTACGAAACCATTTCAATAGTAACGGTACGGGTACGGGTTTGGCCAAATATTGGACCGGACCGTGCCCACCCCTAGTTGGAGTTACTTTTCCGGCTGTATTGGCTGAAGCTACCATAGATGATCATTTTAGCTATTTTTACATATATATTTTTTCTTTATTTTATTAATAAAATGTATTTTAAAAATATTTTTTTCTTAAATTAGCAGAATCAGCCAATGCAGCCACTCCAGCTAGAACTTCATAAATTTCAGCAGAATCAGCCAAATCAGCCGATTTTCGTGCTACCAAAACGGGCTCATAACCATACATTTTTCTACATCGTAGCTTATTATAATGAACCATCATTGAAAGTTTTTCTGATCAAATTTAGTATGCATAAATATGTAATTGCTGAGGGTAACAAATAAGAATTTCAATCAAATCATTAAAAAATTGAAAATTGCTTTATCAAGTGGTTGGAATTGGTTCCACCTATCTTGTGAGGCCGATGAATTTGGAAGAGTGAAAGGAATGGGTGAGGAAGATAAAGGTGGAAAGACCAAGAAGCTGAGAGACGAACTTAATGTAGAATGATAAACACAAACACTCTATATCGCGATGTTGATGATCCTACCTCATCTTTCCGTGCTTCCCTCTTGACTCTTTAACCTCATACGCTTCTGTTAGTTTTCACAGACAGAGTCGACGGATAAATTAACCGTAAAAAAGGGGTATTTGGTGACTGTACCAATGGTCAAACATTATGTACAACTAAATAATGCTTTTGTATACCACGAACAAATTTCAAATGCCCAAATAGCCCTAACTCTCATTGGCATTTATAAGATTTGGCCATGAGTGAAATTTGGCCATCATTAAATAAACAAAGTTATTGTGACCAAGATTTATGAAACGAGGGAGTATAGGATTAGAAATTAATTGAATTAATTATTTAATTTAAAAAAAACACTAAATAAAATATTAATCTTTACATGTACTTTGAAAATAAAACACTAAAAAAAGTTGATGTTATTTGTTTAAGATTTATGAAGTGGCGAATAGGCGTATTCTACTATTAGTATAAAACCTAAATTATAGTGAGCCGTAAGCCCATATGAGCTGTATGCCCATACTAGTTTGCGTATCGCGCGTTGCGCGATTAGCCGATTAGGTTGATGCCCAATATTACTTTAGTACATACAGAATCAAATTTGAATTGAAATTTTGCCATTTGAATGAAGAGGTTTGTTATTCGACCTCTTAATAAGTAGTGCTTTTATATCCTGCCCATGTTATCTTCCTTTCCAAAGCACTCCCATGGCTTGGATTGATTGACACAATAATGATCGTCTTTTGGCTTTGATGAGTTACGTTGGATTTTGAATGTCGTCACCCATGTGCCAGTATATGTGATTGAAGATTACGGACTTGGGAAAATATGTGAAACAATATGCATATTAGAGTAACTATATTAATGTGAAGGTCATCCATGATCCATAGTAGTATCATATTTCTCAAAAAAACTTAATACAAATGGAGTTAACATCTTAACCTATCATTCATTCTCATATGCAACCACTTAAAACTTGGGCATAACCAGAGTTGCATTAAGTGAAGCAGTTCTGTCAATCCCATGGCACAACTCTTTAGAGAGAATTATTCATATCTATTTTGGAATTGAATTGTAGGAATTGTTAAGATTTATCTTATTTGTTTCAGACTTGACTGGCTTTAACCAAATCTAGCTTATAATCATGTTTAGCATTCCCATTCGGTGCTTGAACCCAACCAGTAACCTGTAAAAGAAAACAATGTCGATGCTTTGTATAAATTGTAAAAGTGGTAGACAAAAATACTAATGTGTATTAATATTTTATTTATTAATGAAAAGTGTTCATGTTGGGTGTAAGTATTGCATTACAACCTTCATCCCTAAATTCTAGCCGAACTGGACACAAAATCTATCCCACTAAGGTTTTGGCAGGTTGGATACCCACGAAATTTCAACCACATAAAAAACGAAATAACACAGAAAAATAGGTTCAAATTTGCATTTCAAGTAATCAGGATCACATCAAGCCCCATCTTATTAAGTTCACTATAACTAAGAATTGTGAACTGTGATATAACAACTACTCTCATATGATAGAGCTGCCACATTTCGAGATTGAAACCATATGTAAATTGTGCACACCTTTGAAAGATTGTAACTTCAGAAGAAAACTAAAAGTCACCATGTTAAGAATTTATTCATATATATGATTTTTTTAACAAAATCCTAATTTCACTTAGAGAGTATATTTATCTCAATAAATATTTGTTACAATAACAACAACATTACCCAGTGCCGCAAAGGCCCCCACCTACGGTGGGGTAAGGGAGGGGTCAGTTATATGTAGTCTTACCCTTGTACTGAACCATAAAGAGACTGTTTCTGAATGCACTATAATACATATTTACATGCACTATAAACACACAGTGGAAAAAGTTATAGAGGCCGTTTGACAACACTGTTTTTCGGCTTATCAGCAAACTTTTTCACCAAACACATAATTTTTGCTTTTGTGCGCTGAATTGTGTAATAAGCAGAAAAAGTAAGGTTGGAGTTAGGGGTGGGCAAAAATACCGAACCGGCATGATACCGAACTGGACCGGTATGGTACCGGACCGATAAACAGGGTTTGAAACGGATCTCAAAATTTTTTGTCCCGAACCAGACCGAACCGGTTCCAAACAATACCATGACCGGTTCTCATAAAATGAGAACCGGTACCGGACCGAACCGGACCAAAATATGGTTTTTTAAATTTGTACTACTATAGTTTATCTAAAATATATTAATTACCTCATCCGTCCAAAATGATTTGCAAAGCCAACATTTTTTTGTCAAAGTTAATGTTAAGTTCTTGATAATTAATACAATTTTTAATAATTAAAATTTACATATTTAGAAACCACATTAAAATCTCTCTAAAGTTGCAAAATCCAAATTAAAATATATGAAGTACGGAGTAGTTTTTTTGAAAGACCAAACTAGAATATAATTAAAAAGTGAAATTCTAATTAAGTGAATAAAAAGAAATTGTTTGACCAAAAAAAGATTGACTTTGCAAATTAATTTGGAACGAAGGTAGTATGATATATGAAAATTGAGAAATTGTGTGGATTTTTTGGAGGGTGGCTAAACTTTAATTTTTTCTTAAACACCTGGAAAAAGTGGCATTGTTTGGTATTGGTATGACATGGTACCGTCCCGTTTGAAAATGGAATGTACCAAACGGGTTTGGGTCTAAGACCGAACCGTACGAAACCATTTCAATAGTAACGGTACGGGTACGGGTTTGGCCAAATATTGGACCGGACCGTGCCCACCCCTAGTTGGAGTTACTTTTCCGGCTGTATTGGCTGAAGCTACCATAGATGATCATTTTAGCTATTTTTACATATATATTTTTTCTTTATTTTATTAATAAAATGTATTTTAAAAATATTTTTTTCTTAAATTAGCAGAATCAGCCAATGCAGCCACTCCAGCTAGAACTTCATAAATTTCAGCAGAATCAGCCAAATCAGCCGATTTTCGTGCTACCAAAACGGGCTCATAACCATACATTTTTCTACATCGTAGCTTATTATAATGAACCATCATTGAAAGTTTTTCTGATCAAATTTAGTATGCATAAATATGTAATTGCTGAGGGTAACAAATAAGAATTTCAATCAAATCATTAAAAAATTGAAAATTGCTTTATCAAGTGGTTGGAATTGGTTCCACCTATCTTGTGAGGCCGATGAATTTGGAAGAGTGAAAGGAATGGGTGAGGAAGATAAAGGTGGAAAGACCAAGAAGCTGAGAGACGAACTTAATGTAGAATGATAAACACAAACACTCTATATCGCGATGTTGATGATCCTACCTCATCTTTCCGTGCTTCCCTCTTGACTCTTTAACCTCATACGCTTCTGTTAGTTTTCACAGACAGAGTCGACGGATAAATTAACCGTAAAAAAGGGGTATTTGGTGACTGTACCAATGGTCAAACATTATGTACAACTAAATAATGCTTTTGTATACCACGAACAAATTTCAAATGCCCAAATAGCCCTAACTCTCATTGGCATTTATAAGATTTTAGATTAGATATATGAGCCGTATGACGTGCTCGGTAAAGAGCACGCAACGTGCTTAGTAAAATTTTCGTGTGTTTTATAGTTCAGGACTTCAGGTTTCATCATTATGTTTCTTTTTATTGCCATTTGTAATTATACACACACATAATTTGAAAAGGCAAAAATCTCCCATTTAGACAATTACTTAACTCGATTTCTCTTATATGAAATGCATCGTTATAGGATTCGAATGATGAAAAACTATCAATTTAGAATCCTGAATAATTGAAAACTAACAATCTAGGACCTAAGTTTTCATAATTTTTTTTTTGTATTATTTTAAAATTTTAAATATTATTTAGTTTATTAAACTAATAAACTTTTGTGAAGAAAAGTTTACCAAAAAGTAGTAATGGAATTAATAAAAAATTAAATAAATCAAAACCTATGAAAAATTAGGTCCTAAATTGATAGTTTTCCATCATTCGAGTCATATATCGATACGTTTCATCTTTCGGATTCTGAATTGATAAATTAATCTATGTCCTAAATTGATAAAATTGAGTATAGTTTATGATGTTTTTATCATGTGTACTACTTCATAGGAGTATTTTTTCACTATCTTGTGAGTTGTTTTTGTATTTATCATCTATTTCTTTTCCTCCTTGCGATTTTATCAATTTAATACGTTTATGGATGTAATTCATGGAGTTGTTTTCCGTATTAATGCTAATTAATTAAGTATTTACGAAAATAGGGTCGGGTTAAAAGTATTTACGGATATACTGCTGGGCTTAACCCTGGTCGGGGAAAGAAGTCGCCAAACCGTTTGGCGACTTATAAGTCGCCCAACCGGATGGCGACTTATAAGTCGCCAAACGGTTTGGCGACTTACCCATAAATTAAAAATCCCAATTAAGCTAAAAAAAAGAGGGGCAAAATTGTCTTTTGAAACCCGTTGAATTTTGCGACTATCGTGTCCGCAGGTCGCCCGCGCAGGGGTGGTGCGAATTTTCGATTCTGAACTGAAAGCCGGAATTCTTGTGTGCGCGAGAGCTCCCCTATTCTCCTTCACCTTTTAATTCTAAGAGAGGAGTGGTTCATATTTATAGACTTCAAACTTCTCAAGGAGTTTAGGTGTGGGAAAGTTAAAGAATCTCACTTTCCACCTTTGCTTAAAAGTGTACACTGTTCCATCTTTCTTTTTCAAAAGCAAATTTGAGCCACTTCAAACTTCAAAGTCCAAAACTCTAACACCAAAGGTCAACACTACAATCAAAGCTTCCAAGAGTCAACATTGAGATTTAAAAAAAATCAAGGTAGATGGTACCTTGATTTTGGACCTTGAAATGTAGCTTGGTTGTTTCCTATCAAGGTCCAAGATAGTATTGTTACATTACGATCATGGAACGCAAACCACATGAGTATAAATAGATTAAGGAACCACAACTACACTCTTATTCATTCCATCATAGAACACCTCATACGAATTGTGATGTAAGAGTCTATAACCCTTGATTGAGAATGTCACCAAGGCAGCTGACTTCGTTAACAACTTTAATAGAGATCACTAGCTTAAAGCTTGATACTCCTCATTGCACATTTTGTGATTCAGGTGGAGATCAGCCCCTAAGTACATAAAACGGGCATGGCATATATGCAGCACAGAATAAACAACTTACCATCAGGGCTAAGAGGGCAGGCAACTTGTAAGAAAGTGCATGGAAATACGAAGTATAAAAGCAGCAACCGTGAAATTTTAACACAAAACTGCCCCATTTTGGTGCTGATCAAACATAAGAAGATTTCTGCAAATCATTTGAGATGCAACGCTGAACTACTATCTGGTACCTTGATTTTGGACCTTGAAATGCAGTTTGGTTGTTTCCTATCAAATTCCAAAAAAAACCTTGATTTTTTTTAAATCTCAATGTTGACTCTTGGAAGCTTTGATTGTAGTGTTCACTTTTGGTGTTGGAGTTTTGGACTTTGAAGTTTGAAGTGGCTCAAATTTGCTCTTGAAAAAGAAAGATGGAAAAGTGTACACTTTTAAGCAAAGGTGGAAAGTGAGCTTCTTTAACTTTCCCACACCTAAACTCCTTGAGAAGTTTGAAGCCTATAAATATGAACCACTCCTCTCTTAGAATTAAAAGGTGAAGGAGAATAGGGGAGCTCTCGCGCACACAAGAATTCTGGCTTTCAGTTCAGAATCAAAAATTCGCACCCCCCCTGCGCGGGCGACCTGCGGACACGATAGTCGTAAAATTCAACGGGTTTCAAAAGACAATTTTGCCCCTCTTTTTATTTTTTAGCTTAATTGGGATTTTTAATTTTGCCCCTCGTAATTCATGTACTCGTGATTGTATAATTCTCGTGTAATTATAACTTCTCCGATTCATAATACAATTCCTACTTACCTTAAGAAGTGTTTGCAACAGCTTAAAAAAAGCACTTCTCAGCTTTTGGCTTTAAAAAGCACTTATTTAAGTGTTTTTCCCTTTTCTATTACATTTCAAAATCACTTTTTTCTCAAACACTATCAACTTTTACTACTAATCACTTTTTCCTTACATCTCCAAAAGTGCTTTTTTTAAGCATAAGCAGTTGCAAACACTCCTTAAATGCGTAAGAGACATATATTGGACAGTCTGAAGTGTTTCTTTTTATTTATTATATTTATTATAAAGCACCCAAAGCATCGGGATGTGCTACGTCTACTTCGTGGAGAATATTTATTTCCTTTAGATTTAACATTATGCGTGAAAGAAAGACAACCAAATACGTACAAATGTAAAAAATGGGGCGCTTTACCCGTGAGCATTTCATAGGGTGTTTTTCCTCCCGGTAATCCGGACGGTATCCGATTGATGAGATGAACCGCTGCCAGCACACATTTGCCCCACAACCGAATGGGAAGATTGGCTTGAAACATCAAAGTCCAGGCAACATTCAAAATGTGACGATGTTTCCGCTCCACTCTCCCATTTTGCTGGGGTGAACGCATGATGTTTGGAACAGAATCTCGTGCGCATCAAAATGAGGTATCATGCACCAAAATTCTGTTCCATTATCACTGCGCACAATTTTAACAGACACAATGAACTGTTTTTCAACCATAGCCAGATAAGGCATGAAATATTTATGAACCTCCTTATCACAAAGCAAATAAACCCATACAGCCCGCAAATAATCATCAACCAATGTAAGGAAATAAATTGCATCACAAGTGGACTATGGATGGGGTCTGATAGGGGCCCCACAAATCACAATGAATCAATTCAAGAATTCTACTAGCTTTATTAGTACTCAAAGGGAAAGAATCACGAACAAGTTTGGCCTGTGGACACACTTCACAGGCTTTATCTACTAGGCAATAATTTCAAAACCCGGTCTGAGGGATGACCCAACCGACGATGCCATAAATCAAACTCCGGCAATGATGAAGAAGGTTGTACAGCATGCAGCGCAGGCACCCCCTGAAATAAAACAACCCATCTTGTCTTTCACCGGCTCCAATCAGGTTCCTCAAGTGTAGGTCCTGTATAGCACAAAATTAATTAGTAAAAGTGACAAGGCAAGACGACTGATCAGTCAATTGAGACACAAATATAAGGTGACAAGTGAGGCCCGGTACATATAGTACACGGTCCAATACAATATTTTGAGATAGAGGAACATGACCCTGTAGAATAACGGCAACCGTCCTGCCATCGGGAAGCCCAACCGGACATGCCACAATACGTGTGGGATCAACAAGACAATTAAAATCACATGTGACATGATGAGATGCCCTGTTGTCAATAATCCAATTACGTGAAGTATTCTTACCCGACATTCGGTCACAAGAGCGAGTGTCAGCATTAACTAAGTTTAAGAGAGCCTGAGCCTGCTCGTTGCTCAACGTAGCTAAACCATTCGGACCACCACTAGAGGAGGACGTACCACCATCACCTGCTGCTTGCAAATTTGGTGAAATTGCATGGGTTCGTACCCCCCCCCCCCCCATGACTGTCGGTTGACCCGCCGGCAGCACCTTTGTTTTTATTCCGATCCTCCCACCAATCGGGATATCCATGCAACTTGAAACAAGTAGTAATTTCATGGCCCTTCTGTTTGCAATGAGCACACGTGGGCCTGTTTCTTTCCTATTTATCCGGCCTCCCTTTGCTGGCCCGGTCAACCTGGAGTGTGAATGCCTGCACGTCCGTCGCAGCAGCAATCTTCCCGCGTGCAATCGCCCGAGAATTTTCTTCTTGGAGAAAGGCTTGATGAGCACGGTTCAAGTCGGACAAAGGTGTTTGAGACAACAAATTAGAGCGCACTGTTCCAAACACTTCGTCATCAATTTCGATAAGAAATTGATGAAACCGCTCTTCATCTCGATCATCGGCGAATTTCTTCGCCACGCCGCAGGTGCATTGGCCGCATGTACAATTGTGCAGCGGCTTCAATCTGTTCAGCTCGTCATACAAGCTCATCAAGGTCGTGTAGTATCTGTCAACGACTCATCGCTCATCGTTTTGGACTGTTTACATGATGTAATTGACGCTTTCAATTGTTGAAGTTGTGGTCCTTTAGTGACGCTATACCTCTTCTCCAAATAGACCCACGACGAGTGGGTTTCTTCGTGGAAGGGTATGGACGCCGCCGCCACCGGTTCCATGCTTCGCAAAATCCACGAAACCACCATAGAATTGGCGGTTTCCCAATTCAGTTTCTGCGCCGCCTCTTCAGGTTCGGGAATCGTTCCATCAACGAAGCTGTCCTTGCGGCGTGCCTTCAACGACAAGGAGAATGTGCGTGACCATGCCACATAATTATCCCCCTTAAAGATAACATGTGTAATGAGGTTACCGGGCTGATCTCCGGAACTAAGATAGTATGGCGAAGTTGGATCCGTCATGGCTGTCGGCACTGCGCACGCTGGTGCGATTTTCGGCAGTAGCAGTCAGTTACGCAGCCCTCCTCAGGGGCTCTGATACCATGCTATGAAATTGGAATTAATTAGGGTAAAAACTTGTGTTAATTCTATATAAGAGTGCCACTGTATATACAATTATACACAAACACGACTAAACTAATACAACAAAACTAAGCCCTTAGCCCACTAAATAATTAATATACATACGAGCCTAACAAGATGCCACTAAATAAATGCTTCAATAATTTATACTACAGAACATTTTGTGTCTAATCATTGATTAGTGTAATCGATTTCACTTTAATAAGTAAAAATGTATCAATACTTTATTAGGCACATGTTATACCTAAAAGCACATTCTTTTGTGTAAAGTAAATCACAAAAGTTTATTTTTTGGACAAAGAAATATCAATGTATTTGCACATACTTCTAAAAGTGTACTAATGAACCAATATTAATCTCAGTATGTCACTCAAAAGCTTTTAGCTTGCACTACTGAATGATATCGAGTGTTATTATGCTTTTTATTAATGTATTAACAATTATTTTTGGACTAAAAATATTCCAAGAGCTATTTTGATAAAGAAATTTTCAAATAGAATACATTAACAGGGGAGATAAAAAAATGAGATAATAGGAGAGTACAAAGTGTAACATGTAATGTACAATTACCTATTGCTATAAAGTTCCATCAACATTTTTTATGTCAAATAGACCCTAACCTTCATCGACCATTATATTTTTTTTTTTGAAACCGAGACTAACCTCTTTATTAAATCAAAAGATCGTTCGCCAAATGGCTTACAATACAATCTGGCCTGATATCATAACTACAACTATGATCTGAGATGGAAACATGTGCTCTAGCAAGCTTATGAGCAACACGATTCGCAGATCGTGGACAATAAGAGACATGAAAGTTGCTCTTAGTACTCAAAATATTCCGTATATCATCAATAATAAGATCCATGTATGCTGAACCCCCCCCCCCCCCCTCCCTTAATGCCGCGTATGACTGTCTGGGCATCAGACTCCAGCTCGATGTACTCTCAGCCTTCCTGAAGTGCTGCCTGACAAGCCTCTCTTAACCCCATAGCTTCAGCCTCCGCTGGGCTCCAGTCAGCCGTTTTTTATCCACCCCCGCCTTTAATAAAAATGCCTTGTTCATCCCTTACCACCCATCCCCAAGCTCTTCTCCCCCTACTCACATCTGTTGCGGCGTCGACATTTATTTTTAAAAAGCCCGGCTTCGGTTTGCTCCACCCCGGATTCCCCTTCCCACTCCTGTTGCCTGCCACTTTCATCTCTCCTTGAGCTTCTCGCCAAGCTTGTAGCATACTTGCACACCCATTCAGTAGATTGGCCGAATCTTGCATCTCATTCTCCCAAACCAGAGTGTTTCGTCTCTTCCACAAACCCCATGTGATCATCGCCACTTTGGAGCTCACACTTTTATCTGCACATGAAAGATATTGTTGAAGCCATACCTTAAATGTCACCTCCCCGTCGCCGAGTGTCATCCCCGCCACCTCCCATACCTCCACTGCCTTCGGACATGTCATCAGTGCATGCTCCGTAGACTCATCAGCTTGGCCGCATATCTTGCACTGCCTCGGGATAGGTACCCCCCTCCTCTCCAAGTTGTCCGCTGATGGTAAGGATCCATCTAGTACCTGCCATATAAAATATTTTACCTTTGGCGGGATTTTTAAGTCCCACAGAAATTTCCACCCATCCCAGCCACCTGGATCCTCGCTCTGCATAAATGTTTTGTAGCAACTCTTCACTGTAAAGAGGCCATTGTTCTCTTTACTCCACCAGAAACCATCCTCTCTGTCCGTAAGGCTAATCGGGATACTGCAAATAGCTCTCTGGTCTTCTTCAGTAAATATGTTTGCTATCCTTTCTTTGTTCCAGCTCTTCCCTGAATTATCCCTCAGTGCCGCTACGTTCATATCATCTATCCCCACAGGTTTTGGAGATTTAATCTTTCCATCCCCCTGCCCTGGTAGCCAAGCATCGCCCCACACCTGGACATCTCTCCCATTGCCTGCCCGTCTTCTGACATTTTCTCTAAGGATGCTTTGAGATTCAAAGATACTCCTCCAAACATAAGAAGGATTGTTCCCAAGATTTGCACGCAGGAAATTGGTTTTAGGGTAATATCTAGCTTTAAGCACCCGACTCATCAAGCTATCTGGGTTGGTAATCAGTCTCCAGCCTTGTTTGGCGAGCATAGCTAAATTAAATTCCCTGATCTTTCTGAAACCCAAACCTCCCATGCTTTTTGGTTTACAGAGAAGTTCCCATCTCCGCCACCTGATCCCTCTCTGCTCAAATTTCGTACCCTTCCACCAAAAACCATTCATCAGTTTTTCAATCTCATCACATAAATCAAGAGGAAATAAAAAAACATTCATAGCATATGTGGGCATTGCCTGGACCACATTCCTTAAAAGCACAGCCCTCCCTTCTCTGGAGAGGAATCGGTTGTTCCAGCTCTTAATCCGGTGAAAAATCCGGTCTCGAATGAAGCCCAAAATAGCCGTTTTATTCCGCCCCACCAGACTTGGTAGCCCCAGATACTTTTGCTGACTACCTTCCTGTGGAACGCCAAAAAAGTTGCAGCAATAATTTCTAAAAGTCTCGGCCACATTTTGGCTGAACGTGACCGAGGACTTTCGAAAATTGATCTCCTGCCCTGATGCCTCCTCATACTCTGCCAAAATATGCTTAACCACCTCACATTCTGGGCCGGATGCCTTGAAAAACAAGAAACTGTCATCTGCAAAAAATAGATGAGAAACCCTGGGTGCCCCCCTACAAACCGCCACCCCATGTAGGTCCCCCCTGCGTTCAGCCCTACTAAAAAGAGCACTCAACCCCTCCGCCACTAGAATAAACAAATAAGGAGACAAAGGATCCCCTTGACGCAGCCCTCGACCTGGCACAATAGGCCCCAATAAATCCCCATCAAACTGGACATAATACTTAACAGTCTTAACACATTCCATAACCATCTGAATCCAACGAACATTAAAACCCATCTTGGTTAAAATATTCTCAAGAAAGGTCCAGCTCACCCTGTCATACGCTTTACTCATGTCAAGTTTGAGCGCCACAAAGCCCTCTTTTCCACTCGTCTTCCTTCTCAGAAAATGATTTGTCTCGAAAGCCACAATTATATTATCGATAATAGACCTTCCTGGTACAAAAGCACTCTGACATTCCCCGACTAGAATATCCAATATGCCTTTGAGTCTATTTGCCAGAATTTTAGAAAAAATTTTATAGACCACATTGCAAAGTGCAATTGGTCTCCAGTCCCCCATATTTTCTGGTTTCTCCACTTTAGGAATTAACACAATATTAGTAGTATTAACATGGTCTGCCAGATTACCTGTCTCAAACATCGACGCACATAAGGCAGATATATCCGGTCCAAGCACCTCCCAGTAAGCCTGAAAAAAAGCGGGGTTCATTCCATCTGAGCCTGGAGCCTTATCCGGGTGCATATCAAAAACAGCCCGCCTAACCTCCTCCGGACTGATAGCCCGTAAGAGTAACTCGTTCTGTTCTGCCGACACCTGTCGGAATTCGCCTCGAATAGCAAGTGGTTGTGTCCTCTCTTGTTCTTTGAACAAAATCGAAAAGTAATCCAAGACTGCCTCACCAAGTTCTTCCCGATTAGACAGCCATGAACCATCGGGCCGCCGCAAACCAGTCATCTTGTTTCGTCGCCTCCTTTGTTTAACAGCATTATGAAAAAATCGGGAATTAATGTCCCCCTCCTTTAGCCAAAATTCCTTAGCCCTCTGCTTCCAGAATTGATTTTCTTTTTCAAGTAAGACCTGTAATACTGAACGGACACGTATAAGCTCACGAACACTAGTACGGTCATCCTTCCCCCTAAGCCAGGCCAATCTGGATTTGCACGCCATTATTTGATGTCGAAAGCCTCTTTTCCTCCCCCTGTCCCATCTAGTCAGTTCCGTAGCACAAAAACCAATCCTCTCATTAATTGGCCGTTGCCTAGTTGCTTCCCAACTACTAGTAACAACAATTCTGCAAGCATCTTCTTTAATCCAGTTGTTCTCAAACTTAAAGAAACGTCTCCTTCCATTTGGGACCCTATGTTTGACCTGCACCTGAAGTGCCATATGATCACTTGCCGGGGCCTCTACTGACACAGCTTGAGCTCCTGTAAATAAATCCCACCAGGCATCATTTACTAGAATACGGTCTAGTTTCTGCTCCAGACGGTAATTATTATCTTTTCCATTATCCCAAGTCCATTGATATCCTGAAAAAGGGAAATCCCGCAGCCCACAACTATTGACTGCCCCTCGGAATCCCCTTAACCTCCATAGAGGTTGAGGAATATTACCTTTCTTTTCCGAATCGAACATGATGTCGTTAAAATCTCCAATCATCATCCAGGGACCGTCATTGCCTTCCGCCAGCCCCTCCATCATCCTCCAAGCCTCCCGACGCCGGACTGTCTCAGGAAAGCCATAGAAGCCAGTTAGTCTCCAAGAATCAGCGTTGCTCCGCAAAACAACTCTTCCGTCAATAAAATTGGGATTGTTATCCTTGACCTCCATCTCAACTTCATCATTCCATGCCATGATTAACCCTCCACTCCGGCCAGCACTATCCGTCCCCTCCGAATTGGTGAAGCCCTTTGAGCGTAGTATCTCCTTTGCACGCAAGCACCGGACCTTCGTCTCCATGAGAAAGACTATCAGCGGCCGATATAGACTGACGAGGTCAGACAGGCATTGGATCGTTGCCGGGTTGTTTAGACCCCTACAGTTCCAGCTGAGTATACTCATCTCCCTGAACCCTCCCGCTAAACCCCAGTCTCGAAGCAGAAGGAAAACTCCAGAGCAAAACTCAAAAAGCAGAGTTCTCAAGATCGAAAAAGCCAAAAAACCATCCACGGAGATCGGACTTGTTGATTCTGCAGATGATGGCCGAAGACGAACCGCACCACCGCCTGCAATCTCCCTCCAATCTAACTCTCTGACTCCGGACAGATGGGCTGAAAAGCCTCCGCCGCCGGTAAAATCAAGCTAGGGACAACCCTAGAGACGTCCGCAGTTTTTCATCATCGACCTTTATAAGATTAATTATTTTATTATTATTAGATAGATGTAAGATCATTTAAACTTGACATACATTTTAAATATAACATTGGGCATGTTTAGTACGGTTGTTATTTAGTCTTCGTACTGTAGGAAAATGGCGCTAGAACACTCCTAATACCGTGAGAGACAGTGAATTAGTTTTAATGACAATGTGCATTACACAAACTTTGACTGTGTCTATCTATGATAGTTCTATGTCTAGTTCATTCGGCTATTTCTAATTTCTTATCTCATTTCTCACAACAGAGTAGTATACTTATAAGTTTTAAGTCCTAAACTTTACTTAATTTAATCATCCCTATGAGTGTGGACTGTGTGGTACACAAACTGATACACCGATATACAAACTTATACTTTATCTATAGAAATAAAATACGGAGTACTTTTTCTTGAATAGATAAAAACTTAATTGGTTTTGTATATCAAGAAATATTTTAAGAAAATCTATATATCAATTAAACAATTTTCAATTGAATTAAATTTGATGTGAAAAATATAATGATTTGTGGGACATTAAAATTGAGATACAGAATACTATTTAACTTAATTTCCAACTTTTTCTAAATAGGTTTCCGACTTTTTCTAAATGGGTTGTATGCCTATATTTTATAAGTAAAAAGAATATTTGAAATAAAAATCCTCCATTAATCACAATATATTCACGTCCTACATAAATCAAGAGTAGTGCCTAAGTGAAGCATATTTGCTTTACTAAAAATCAATAGTCGCATACGCACTAAATATGAAAAATGTTATTCAAGATTTTTCAAATTATAACTAGGCAAGTTCCAAGATTGAAGCTCAATCATTCAAGGAGGCCAAAACGGACTGCCTCAAAACAGTTTATATATGCGGAGATCAAGAAAAATAAGGGTGTGCTTGACTGAACTATCATTGAGAGATATAAACAAAAGAATTTCTAAGTCTAAGCAAACTAAACCTGATGAACATGAGTTCTAGATATAGTTTCTTTTCCTTCTTCATATTGTAATTGAGTTTTGAGGATTGGCTAAGTGTAGACACCTCGGGTTGGTTTGTTGTAAAGCTGAGAGGCTCTCTACCTGCAAGGTAGAGAAACATAACTCTTCCTTGAGAGGATAGAGTTGAGGTGGCTCAAGGGTAGACTAAGAGAGTTTATCTTGTAACAACAAAAGGCTTTATGGTGAAGTTGTTAAAATTCCTCCGAGGGAGATCGAGATTTTTTAATCTCTTTGAGCCAAGGAATTTTTTCTCGTTAAATCCTTGTTCACTTTATATTCTCGCAATACCATATACCCCACACTAGAACTTGGCGAAAAACTGTCATGGTTCCACACACACAATTCATCTCACTCTTGTGTTGCTAACCGTTTCATTACAATCAATGAAAAGCATTGGTCTCCAACTATCAATGATAGTTCTATGTCGAGTTCATTCGGCTATTTTTATTTTCTTATTTTAAAAAAAAAAAAACTATTTTCATTTCTCACAACAGATCGTACCATTGGTTTTATCAATTTATAAGCTATTACGTAGTATACTTTTAAGTTTTAAGTCTTAAACTTTACTTAATTTAATCATCACTATGAGTGTGGTACAAAAACTGATACACCGATATACTCCCTCCGTCTCATTTATATTGTCCTGTTTTACCTTTTTGGGAAGTCCCACTTAAATTGTCTCATACCATATTTGGCAAAGTTTGTGTGGCTCTAAATCATTCTTATTTTATTATTAATTTATCAATTAATATCTACCATACAAACTCACTTTCTTAATAATTGTACACTCTCTTCCGTCCCAATATAAATGGGACGGGGGTAGTACAAACTTATGCTTTATCATCATTATATACAGAGTACTTTTTCTTGAATAGATAAAAACTTAATTGGTTTTGTATATCAAGAAATATTAAAAAAATCTACATATCAATTAAACAATTTTCAATTGAATTAAATTTGATGTGAAAAATATAATGATTTGTGGGACATTAAAATTGAGATAGATAATACTATTTTTGTGAAATTCCAAAAAATGGTGTCATTTATTCTTAATCATTTTTGCGACGGATTATTTAAAAGAACAAATTGAAACATTTACTTGCATTTGATTCTAGTGAGAGGTAGTAAACTAAGATAACAATATTATGTGTCCTATATCTTCGAAATGCTACCAACTATATATGATAAGTCAGGACTAAAACAATTTGAAAATTTCAAAATAGGATTCTCATGTTTTTTATTCCCAAAATAGGAGTAATTACTGCGAAATTTAGAAAATACTGCCATGTTTGAAGTATGGTACTACCAAAACATGACAGTAATTAGTCCTATTTTGGGAATAAAAACAAGACAGCCCTTTAGTCCTATTTCAGATAATTTTCTCAAAACAAAATTATAAACAAAAAGTATTTCTTTGGACATGTGAATTGGAGTAAAACATGATCTGGGGAGGGAATCGAAACATTAAATATTGTTTAAGTTAAAGGGAGGAGGCTACGTGATAACAAAAAAAACTATATTACCAACAATGAAATGAACAAAGTATGGAATAGAGAATCATATCAATATAAATTTTACCAAAAGGACTCTAAAGATCAGCTTTTGACCTAAAACTCGATGAGTTTACCAATCTATGCCCTAACTAGTTTTTTCCCCAAAATAATACTAATATTCACAATACTAGCATTTCACCCGTGCGTTGCACGGGATGTAAAATCCAAATATTATAAATGTTAACTTATAAATGATATTATAGACTACATTATTTTTATATCACGCAAATAAGAGTAACCATTAATAAATAAATACTACGTAATACATAGTAACACAAACTTGCAAGTTTAATAAACACACAATTCACAAATAATTGAATACTTCCTTGTAGACAACATGTTCTGCAATTTTCTTATTTCCATCATCGTCGCATATCAAGAACTTCAAGTCATTCCTACTTGGCACCCCCGAAACTGTAACATACCACATATACCGTGGCATATTGTTTAATTGGAAAATTAACATGAAACCTTAGTTTACAAAAAAGAACAATTTTTTAATTTGCATGAAGTTCGCCAACCTTAAATTACTCACAATATAATATGCATGAGTAAAAATTTGAGATAAGCTTATCACACCGTGGAATAGATAACTTGTAATTGTTAGATAATTAAGATAAATCTTGTATATATTTCTAGTCACTTGACCTCCAATGTTAGATAATATAGATTTTCCAATAAACTACTAAAAAGATATTTTTGTATTACAGATTCTTCAATTACACTGTAACTGATTTGAGCTTTAGAAAAATAAAGAATCAAAACGGATCCCAAATTGTTATTTTCACTTTGGAAATCCAAGAGTCAAAACGGGTGGAATTTTATGTGATAATTTCTTAGACTAACCAATTTCCTCATTCTTTTTTATATAGACTATGTGATACTCAAAGTTGTTATTAGCAAATTAAACACATTGTCTAGAAATGAAAATTGAATACTGAATACGTAACTTCAAATTGATTATAATGTGATTCAACTTATTTGTAAGGTGTCAACAATTTATAATTAAATAATCAATCAGCTTTGACCTACTAAAAAATAAAATATGGACCTGTAAATAGGGCCGTCTAATGAATTTGGAGGCCCCGGTTCGAAATAGCAAATTGAGGCCCCCTAAGGAGCTAAGACGAGAAAATAACACAAATTTTTACAATGAAATACAAATAGACTAGACACTCCAACGAAATATAAGTTTTATGATGTTTAAGGTACACAAATTAGAGAATCTAAAAGTTCTACTACCTCTGTCCCTTAAAACTTTGCCAAGTAAAAACTGTGTGGTAGAGGTTTGTGCAGAGGAGATAGAAATAACATGAACTTCAAAATATTGATTAAAAGGGAAAGTGGCAAAGTTTTTTGGGACGTCCCAAAAAGGAAAGATGACAAAGTTTTAAGGGACAAAAGGACTACGTATATTGGAATCCTTAATAATATAAAAAATCTAGAAAAATTAATCTATAACTAATGCTACTCCCTCCGCCCTCCTAAGTTTGTCTCGTTTTACCTTTTTCGTCGGTCCCATTAAGTTTGTCACATACCATATTTGGTAATATTTGGATGATTACAATTCATTCTTACTTTATTCATAGTTTATCAATTCAATATTAACCACACAATTCCATTTTTTCTCATATGGTGTGCCACACTGTCTTGTCCCAAACATAGTGGGATGAAGGTACATTCTAAATTTTTGGAAGCCCTCTACAAGAGTAGGCCCCGGTGCAAAGCACGTTTTACCAAAAGACGGGAAAAGTTGGATTGGATTGCCAAAATACGGGTATTTTTTTAGGTTTTACGAAAAAGGGGAAGTCGGAACTCCTTGTTCCGACTAGGCGTAGAGTCTTTTTGGAAAAAAATCCCCTCCTGTCGGAAGTGGCTAATCCGACAAGGAGAGTTTATATTTTTCTTTGTGCGAATTTTTTCTTTCCAAAGCACATGCAATTCTCTCCTTGTCGTTCAATTGCTTATTTACTGCAAAAACTCAAAACAAAAATCAAAAATGCATTATTTTCAAAGTTTTTAAAACTAGTTAAAAAAAATTAAAACTAAGGTTTTAAATTTTATCAATTCCAAATTTAAAAGTTTTTTTAAATTCCTGTCATATTTTTTAAAATGAAAATAATGCATTTTGATTTTTTGAGTAATAAAACATTTGATTGCTTTATATTGTTTTTTAATCCATTTGTGTTGTGAATTTTGTTTTAAATGCAATTTTTGTAATTTTAAGTGCAATTTTGATTTAATCCATTCGAACAATGAGATACAAATTTGAATTTTTTTCCATTAAAATTTTTGTAATTTTAATGGAAGTGAACAAAACAACGAATAAACAGTAATTTATTAATGAATAGACAGTATATATGATATTAACTTTAATACTACATCTAACGTTGTGTGCTCAGCCCTGCTCCGTCCCCGCCGCAAGTATCATGAACGCCTTGCTTCTACATAAAAATGTAACACGTGTAAATAATATGACACGATATATGTTAATGAATATGGTATGTATTCAAAAACTTACCACAATACCCCAATCGTGAGATGTCAGGGTGTAACGTGAGTAGTGAACGTTTAACAGGCCCTGGGCGCGGAATGTTTTGGTCCATTTGAAATTCCTAAAATAAGTAGTTATAAATTCATAAATTCGAAATTGAACTCTAAATCTAAATTGAACAAATTTATAAATTCAAAGGTTTTGGTCAGTCAAACATCCGGCTGTGTAGAGTACTGACAAGAATCCAATATTTTTAAATTTATAAATGATTTTCATATTAAAACCAATATTTTAGGATCATTTACCGTCCAAGGGTTCTCAACCCCAACCTAGAGTATTCTGGATCATTTACCGCCCAAGGATACTCAACCCCAACCGGGAGTATAGTGGAATCAACTTCATATATGATCGATTGTCATCAAATAGTTTCAATTGTACATTATATGATTTACTACATGCATGTGAGGTACTATCTATTTATTAATAAATTACATTGAAAGCTACATGATAGAGTTAAATCCAACTACGAGAGCTAAATATACGTAGGTATGAGAATAATATGGCAGCGTAAGGCAATTTACTCTTTATTTTGGAGAGCTAGCAATAGTCAAGCCTCAGTTTCAAATCTTATCGGGGGGGGGGGGGGGGGGGGGGGTCGATTCGGGGATCCCTTCATAGGGTGTTTACATCAAGTATTTATAGAGATTCTGAAGTAGAATTATGGGAGGAATCTAATACAATAAATGCTCAATGAACTATATTCTTGCTCGAAATAGAACTCTTTGATGCTGGACTCCCACACGATTGTTTTTCCTTTTTAGTCGCCGTCCTCCGAATGAGTTCTGCCTATTGCCAAATATCTATCAACGAATGATACCTTGCCACGTAAGCCCTAGGAATATCCTGGCTTCACTAGAACTCCGCCTATGCTCGAGGTCTGCTGTCCTGCCCGGCCTGGTGGTGGGTTCCTATCGTAGGCCTAATTCCTAATGGGCTAAGCGGCTTTTAACCATGAATCCCGTTTGTGGGTTAATCCTGTACTTTGGCTGGTCCCATCGAGGGCCGATCCTGTTTATGGGCTAATCCTGTAATTAGGCTGGTCCCGTCGAGGGCCGATCCCGTTTATGGGCTAATCCTGTAATTAGGCTGGTCCCGTCGAGGGCCGATCCCGTTTATGGGCTGGACTACGTAATTGGGCCATGGTCTTAATCCATGGTACCATCACTACATTTGTTTTGTTCACTTCCATTAAAATTACAAAAATTGCATTTAAAACAAAATCAAATTTGTATTTTATTTTATTAATTTAATTCACGATATGCATGGGTGAAAAAATAAAATAAATGAATCAATGTTTTGTAACTCAAAAAATCAAAATGCATAATTTTCATTTTAAATAATATGACACGAATTTACAAAAAAAAACTTTTACATTCGTAATTAACAATTCCGATAGAAATTTAAAACTTTATTTGATAAAACTTTATTTTAAAAATCTTTATTGACAAGTAATAATTGCACCAAGAATTTAAAAATTAAAAATTAAAAAACCCCTTGTCGGAAGTGGCATATCCGACTGGAGTGGAACAAATTTTTTCAAAAACACCCAATTTCACTTTATTGTAAAACACCCAATTCCCTTTATTTCCTCAACCTTGTCGGAATTGCCAAATCCGACAGGAGGAGTAGCCATTCCAAAATCTAACCCTAATCTCTAGTCGGAATTGGGAGTTCCGACTCCCGTATTTTGGTAACTAATTCTCATTCCCGTGTTTTGGCTTGTCAGACCAAAAACTCCCGTCTTTTGGTAATTTCCTCCACCTATTGCATCTCCTAAAAGACGGCCTTGCCTGTAATGCATACATAGTTCAGTAAGAGTTGATACTCGGTCATCCCACTGGCCAAGTGGTCAGCCATAAAAATAAGATATCACACACCCGTTTCACGCTGGTGTTCTCAATCATTTCTAATGAGGTTCACTCCATTCTTTTTAATATCTCAAGTTTATGTATCAATTTTTTTTTATCTTACGGAGTATAAAATTAGTTTAATCTTTTTTATGAACTTTGATGCAAACCGAACTTAGACGCATATATATACACAAAATTATAATCATACATCGGAAAAACCAAAATTGAATAAGATGTCAATTAACCAATAAGTAAATAATCAATCACCTTTTACCTCATGTTCAACAACTACATGAAGAAGACCCATATTTTTATTTATTTGAAGAAAGGTAAGAATGTTGTTAATGATAAACAAACTTACCAAATACTACGTATATCTCAAGTTGATTTCCTTTTCTCTTTACAATTATGACTTACTATATTGCTAATATTGTTATTACTACATATTGTCATTTTTTAAAGCAATGAATTGATCGAAGATGTTATCACCATGCAACACTTTGAGGATCATCAGGTTCACATACTTTGATCCCAAATTCATTGTGGTTGGGAAAATATGCATACCCACCATTGGTCTTTTTCTAAGTGTTTTCTTCCACAACAACCTGTTCATAACACATTGATCTGGCAACAGCTTGAACTCTGCCCACTGCTTATCTTCTTTAGGCCACTGCACATGAGGGCCAGAAATGAGAAAGTAGCCACCAGGATGAAGTAATCGGGCCAGAGATGACAAAGGTGAAGTTCATCCCAGTAATGATCTCTCTGTATTGAGTTCATCACCATCTCTCAATCAATTTATCCTTCACCTTGTGTTGAGCCCTTCCCACCAACAACAACCACTACTTCCGATTTCAGACGGTGTGCTGTTGAATTTGGAGTTTCTATCCCATGAGTTTGAACATTCGAAATAATATGCAAGTACAGTTTGCCCTAGGTGAAAAGTAAGAAGTTATGGGTTATTATATTGTGGGATGAGGTCACTCTAATGAATTGATGTTGCAAAAAACATTAATTTTAAAGTAAAATGGTATGTTAATGACATTTGGTGATTTGTGGCAACCGATAATAGTTAATGGCATTTGGTCATTTGTAGCAACCGATAATAATTGATGGCAGTTGGTCATTTGTAGCAAACGAATGACGATAATATTAATGACATTTGGTCATTTGTAGCAACCGATAATATGTTAATAACATCATAGAGGAAAAGACATAGTGAGTCCAATAACTATTTTGACAGATTGCTTTCTATAAAACTGATTACAGTAAATAATATTTTTTGAAAGTTAAATTAAAAGGATAAATAAGAAGCTGCAATCATAAAATGGAAACACCTTCCAGATTCAGGCATCACTTGTTCTTTTCTTTTTGCTTAACTCTTGTCAACTGAACTTGAAATTGAAAATTGAAGCCATTGAGGTGGTTCAAATCTATTTAAGAAATACGCTAAAATATTAATCAACCAAAGAAACAATTAGGTAGGATTTAAATAGGTGATACAAAGGGTCAAGTACAGGAAATATGATATGTACTGACTCTATATGTAATTCTCCATCAATCAAGCGTGAATAAGTAATCATATTTTTTTGACTTCAAATAAAATAGGGGTAATACGGAGTTTGCACCCCATATTACTGTCCAAAAATGCCCTCAATCAAGAATATGTTGATGATCAACATAATTGTTAATGTAGGGGCATTTTTGTCTTTTCATATGGGGTTAGGGTGTAAAAACAAAGATTTTTTAAAACGGGGTGCAAAGTCCAATTTAGACAATAATATGAGGTGCAAACTCAAATTACCCCAATAAAATAACTTAATAGCCAGAGAGAATGAAGCAGAAAATGATTTCAACATATTCTTGATTGAGGGCATTTTTGTCTTTTCATATGGGGTTGGGGTGCAAAAACAAAGATTTTTTAAAACGGGGTGCAAAGTTCAATTTAAACAATAATATGGGGTGCAAACTCAAGTTACCCCAATAAAATAACTTAATAGCCAGAGAGAATGAAGCAGAAAATGATTTCAAGCATAAAGCAGCAAAAAAGAAATAAAGCAATACAGAAGCCGATCGGAATAAAAAATAGACAAACATAGTATTTGAGATTGTATTTGATAATAATCATAATGTTTTCATATTTGTATAGTTTTTGAGAAAAAAATAAAAATAAATGATATGATCGTGGTCTAAAAATTAACCTTATACTAACAATTTATTAGCAGAAGCAAATTTTATGTATCACTTACTATATCAGTTTACTGAAACAAAATGAGACTTTATACTAACAATTTATTAGCAGAAACAAAATGAGAATTTATATTAAATTTTGATCCCTAACATAAAGTGAATTCAAGCCCCCTTACCCCACCATAGGTGGGAGCATTTGCGGCACTGGGAATGATCATGATGCTGAATATAAAGTGAAAATCTCTATGAAAGTCATTTATACGAATTTTGGGATGATATGGTATAAGATGATTTTCTAATTGAACTTAATTTCTTTTAGTCGTTTAAGTAGATCACCGTACACGTACACAATCCATAAAAATGTTTTTTTCAAACATTAAAACCAAATATACTTCTAATTAAGAGACAATCGAGGAGTATTAATTTTGATTCAGGAATTACCTTCTTTATGAAAAACATACGTAGTATTAAACTCAAATCTATGTAGTCCTCTAACAGTAACGCTTTCCTGGAATAAATTTAGAGGAATAAACAATGACAAACAGAATATAAAACAGAACAAAAAAGTAAAAAAGAATAAGGACAATGTTACTTTTGCACCTCAACAGTAGCCATTTGTGAGCTCTTCTCTAGGTTGTCATAGTTGAATCGGTTTACACAAAGCAAGAGGCTCCGTTACCATTTTTTTGCCTATTTCAACACATTTGGATCTAATTGATACATAGATGCAGATTTACACTTCAATAATAATGATTTTTAATTGAGAAGTTGATATGCTTATTCTAACTATAACAACAAATTAGATGTGTTTCGGATAATGTGTGTGTACATATTTATATCATTTCCTTAACAAATGAGTAAGCAAAATAAGATGTATCTTCTCCCTTGTGCATCATCTTATTAATTTATGCAGACAACAATCAATCAATATGCATTACTTCTAAAATCATAGAAAATTAGGCATCATAGGAAGACATATTTCATTGAGGAATTATAACAAACATGTTGCTATCAAAACATTTACAACCATTCATTCTCAAATTTCAAGTTTGCAAAACAAAATTTGCACAAATGCAATATGTCATTTCATACACATGGCTTGTGGATACAGAAGAGCTGAGATATAGTTTGGCAGTGTTGATTCTCAGGAAAAAGAATTATAAATTATGAAATTAGAGGTGATTAAACAATAGATTTGAAGGAAATTGAAAGAATTATAAGGTGGAATTAGATTGAAGTCGTTGATGTGAGTGTTTGAACAAAATCTATGTAGTGATTCAGAAAGAGGGTTAAACACAATTTCATCAAATGCAATTTGGCTTCGATCTTTTTCACTAATACCAAAAGTTACGATGAACACTGCTAAGTGACGGAAAAGAACAGAAGCAAAGGGGTAATCGACAAATGCGAAAATGTTTAAAATTGAAAAAATAAAATATATTCAGTATTTACCTGGTTCGTGAGAGACACCTATCCAAGGCATGGATACCTCGACATCGTTGATTTGGAAGGAAGAAAACGAAAATCAGTTGAATTGGAAGCGAAAAGCGGTCGATCGGTGTGCGTACCAAGGGTTCCAGGGATCACATCAGAAGAGAAGAATACTCATGAACCGTTGATTTGTATAAGTACGAATCGAACGGATGTCAAGTGAGAATGGTTTAGGCGGGATTTTATGTTTTGGTGTTGTAGTGCTATTAAGGAGAGGATTTAATTAAAATTCGTAATTAATAAATAATAAATAATTTTTATGGACAAATATACCCTTTCTGTTATATCTATAAAACCATAACCTCCTTCCCATTTTCATCAACCCTAGCCACAATCTCCTACGTCCAACCACGCAGCCGCCCAGCCGTTTGATTGCCTCCCACTGTCCAGCGCCGCCTCCTTCCAGAGAACTCCGGCCAGAGAAACCCACCACCGAACAAGCAAAGTCACTGATCCAGAACTCCGGCCTGGCAAAGTCGCCGTCCCAGAGCATGCCAAACGAGCCGTGCAGATCCGTGTGCCGCCGTCCAGATCTGGAAAACGAGGCGCGCAGATCGTCCCAGAGCTTCCTCTACTTCTTCGAAGTCCTCCATTCTCATCGCCGCCACACTTGAAAGCACGACATCTATCCATCTTCAATTGTGAAAACTTAGTTTAAAAGAAGAGTAGGGGTCGATTGAGGCTCTTCCCTTCCTGATGTAGTCATGTAGACGCGCTAGCAGAGGTAGTAGGAGCCACTTTTTTATTTAGGCTGCATAATATTATACTCCCTCCGTCCCTAATAACTTTGCCAAGTTTGACTGGCACGGGGATTAATAAAGTAAAAACTGTGTGGTTGAGGTTTGTGCAGAGGAGAGAGAATTAACTGGAACCACAAATTCTTTACTTAAATGGGAAAGTGGCAAAGTTAATGGGACATCCAAAAAAGGAAAGTTGGCAAAGTTATAAGGGACGGAGGGAGTACTACGTATCTTATACTCTATTATCTATATTAATAAAATTGGCTCCTAAGCGAATCAATTTTTCTTGTTTTCAGGTCTCCTTCAATAATTCATTTTCTCAATTCCAAATTGAGCGACTTTGTTTCAAAAGTTAGTATTTCTTACGTGGGCCAATTTTAGATGATTTTCGGATTTTATTTTTGGCTTTAGAAAATTAAAGTTTGTAGGCATTAAAAATGTGCAGTGAATATGGACATTAAATATGATAATAAATATTGTTGAGTATGGTGAGTCATTTTAGGGTTTGTGAGCATTAAATATGAGCATTGAACATTGATAGATAATATGAAAGCGTTGAGTATGACACTTAATATAGCAATATATGTTGTACATGGCAATAAATGAATGCATTAAGGAAGTTTGTTGTGAAGTGATTATGACCAGTATTGCAGTAACACAAAGCAGTGATATCATCATGAAATGCAATGTACTTAATTAGACGTAAAATAATAAAATTTTATTAATTTTTTTAAAAAATCCTCAATTGAATAAAAAGAGAATTAATTTTAGGGGAAGTGCAGTGATTATTACCGGATGTGCAGTAAAGTCATGCATTAATTTTGCGCATTAACTGCAATATAAAATGCAGTAATTCTAATTGGACGAAATTAGTCCAAAATGCACATATTTTAAATAAGGGTATTTTTGTCATTCAGCATTTATATATAAACGAATTTTCTATTTGTTTTTGGAATTTTGGTCATACAAAGGTATAAAAACTAGTTAGGTCATAGATTGAGAAACTCATTGAGTTTTAGTCATATTCCGGTAAATTTCCCTTGAAAAAGCAGCTTTCAAGGTCTCGTAGCTTCGAAAAATCACTTGAGCCCCGATACATTTGCGGTGCCATGGAGCTAAAATACAGAGAATAAGAGCAATTAATTCGTTTGATTACCTTCAGAAGACCGGATTTGCGGAAGCAAGATGATAATACAGCTAAATTGAAGATTTTGACGTTACGATGTCTGTTCATGGAAATTGCATATTTGTGGTGTTTAAATCGTTCAATATGCAATGAGCAAGAAATCTGCTGATGATACGGATGAAGAAGCGGATAGAACGAATGACTTAATTGCCAATAAATGAAGAAGTTGTAAGCGAGAAATACGCTGATTTGAAGCGAGAAACGGGTGAATTGTTTTATAGTTTCCGGTGAACAATCTTGTGAAAGAATTAAACGGGATATTAACAGCGTGAATGGCTAGGAGAGAGAGGTGGAAAGTTCTAGGGTGAAAGGATTTTGCTTTTAGGTATATATACAATACAATTTATGAAGTTCTGGTTGCATTAGCTGATTCTGCTAATTTAAGAAGAAAAAAATTTTAAAATATACGATAGTACTTGTGTTGGTAGAAAATAACCCGGGTAGAGAATTCGGCAGCATTTCAGTATAGTGAGAATGGCTTCCCAGAATACAAGGGGTTGGTGGCCTATTTATAGGCATACACAATAGCCCACCAATTAAGTGTTACATGGGCTTGGCCCGATTTATCAACTAACATTGACGCTAATGGGCCAGCCAGCCCGATATGTAAATAAATAATCTCGGACCAATATCCGCTAGCCGGGCTGTGTTCTGAGCTTGGTCGGGCCAAAGCTTGGGCGTAATGGGCCAATAGTCTTGGACCTGGCCCATTATCCCAACACGAGTCCCCCACTCCCTTAGTCGAGTAGTAGACTCGGCTAAAAGGGAGTAGTTAAGCTTATTTGGAATTGGTCCGGTTTTTTGTCCGGCCGGCCGGTCATTATCGAGCCTTGAATTTGATCCCATTGCTTGTGAAAGGATGGACTCTTCTTTGCTCCGACCGGGAGACCTCTTCCTTTGTTCATGATAAGGGGGTGCCTCGTTAAAACCTTACTAGGAAAAACCCAATGGGAAAAAATCCTAGTGAAGGAAAAAGAGTGTACCAGAACATTAAAATAAAGCAAGGGAAGGTCAATCCCCTCAGTTCTTGGTTGAGTGCCTGCTTTACTGGTAAGCCGATATATGTTTCGGAAAGACTAGTCACACGGTTGTTTGTCAGTGGTGTCGGTCGAGCCAAGGTATGCTCGGGAGAGACCACCTAGCAACTTTGTTTGTTGATGGTGTCGAGCTGAGATATGCTTGGAGAAGGCGGGTCGCAATTGTACACTTGTACGTTGAGGATGGCGATCCGGGGTATCCGATCCGAATAACGATGACGGGGAAGAAATGAGTCGGTCGTCATGTAGAGGCGACGGTCACCATCCAGGAAGGGATGGCGAGCCCGGTCGCTAGATCAAGACTTCGGCGCTGAGGAGCCGGTCTTTGATATAGAGCATCACATCGAGGCTGAGGGGGCCGATCGTGATGCATGTGCATCGGAACTGGAGGGCCGATCTAAAGATCCAAGCAACGGTCGCCATCCGGGAAGGGATGACTGAGACCGGCCTTGAGAGTATGGCGACCACGTTGAGACCAAGGGGCCTGCCATGTCGATATATAAAAGATCACGTTGAGACCGAGGGGTCTGCCGTGATGCAAGGACGTTGGCACTGAGGGGCCGGTCCAGAAATCCACGCAACGGTCCTCATCCATGAAGTGAGAGGATGAGACCGGTCTTCAGATAAATGATCACGTTGAGACCGAGGGGTCTGCCGTGAGGCAAGGACATCGGCACTGAGGGGTCAGTCCGGAAATCCACACAACGGTCCTCATCCATGAAGTGAGGGGATGAGGCCGGTCTTCAGATAAATGATCACGTTGAGACCGAGGGGTCTGCCGTAATGCAGCGACGTCTCGCTTGGAATACGAGAGGCACGAGGATGTGGGAGATGAGGCAGTTGATTTGTTCAAATCCCCTTACAGTTTTCGGAGCTCATCACTTCCAGGATTGAAGACCGGTGTCCGGAGTATATCCGAGCTTAGCTGCGGAACAAGGGGGGTTGCAATTGGCTGGCATTATATGCAGACTACTTGTGATGAGGCGAAGAAAATCGGGCAATGATGATCTTGGAGTTGGTCTTTGTGATTGATTTTTCGCTTGAGCTTGTATGTGTGCATCATTTGTTCTTTCAATTTACTTAGCCGTTTTTCATTCAAGAATACTTGGAGAACTAATCGGGGATCTGGCTCCCCACCTAGGCCGTGAGGGGCGGAAGGTTGGCAGGGCCGACCTTGACCGCGCCCTGCTAGGTAAGGCGGGGCTGACCCGCACACTGTCAGTCTTGGACCAACGAGTTGTGCAAGCAGTTTGGCTAGTGATTAGACAACGGATGTACGAGAGGGGCTCGGGGCGCGACCTCTCGCATACCTTCGACCCGGAGGTCGGTCTTACACCACCTTGACTTGTACAGCTAGTTTCATACTTAGGAAAATTTTTGGTTGTTCCGTTTCTGAAAGTCAAACTGAAGTCGGCCAAACGTAAGGGCAGGGCCCTGCATGATCAGACCAGAACGGACCCGCACCGTTGATCCTGTCAAGCGCGTATGCGGGCTGCTAAGCCTACCAACGTCAGACAACGGATGTACGGAAGGGGCTCGGAGCACGACCTTTCGCATTCCTTCGGTCCGAAGACCGGTCATATAGTTGTCGCATTGTTGATTGGATCATACATGCATGCGAGCTGTTTAGACAGTAATGCTAGACTACGGATGTACGAGAGGGGCTCGGGGCGCGACCTCTCGCATACCTTTTCGACCCGGAAGCCGGTCCTACAATTGCCCTGACCGAGCAGCTAACCCCGGACTTAGAAAGTAGTATGATCATTTCCTTGCCCGAGAGCCGAGCCGTGATCGACTAAACACCGAGAGCGGGGCGTCATTTTTTTTTTTGGCCACCGCCCGTTCATTTCCAAGTGAGGTCGGACCTCATTAAATTCTAGATTGAAAACAATTTTTTTTTAAGTAATGAAAGAATTTGAGAACTTGAGGAGTTGTCCCGAGTTCTACACTTCGTGCTTGATCACAATCTTGCTATGCTTCGCTCATAGGATTTGACAAGGTGCCCCGCGCCCGTACTTGGTAGTCTTGATATTGATGGTATGGACCTATCTGTGCATGCTTGGGCAGCATGGTTTCCAACACTATCATATCACCTGGATTGAGCTTGTGCAACCAAGTCTCCAGACGGTGAATGTGTCCCTTTCTCGGTGGATTGGGCCCGTAAAACCAAGCCTCAGGTCCGTGACACCGCCAATTGTCGCTTGGACTATGCTTGGCGCGTAGGGGAGCACGAGTGTAGAGCATACGAGCGTACACGGTAAGAACTACAACGTGCACAATCTTCATTCGACGCTTCGTGACTGCGACTTGTCGGCACCAATGAGTATCTTCAGCCTAAATGCAATGCTCGGTCAGAAAGGATTGAATCCGAGCTCAGCTATCTCAGACTTGGTGCTCTAGGGATGTGCAGAGTGTACGGCGGTACGGGCGTACGGGAGTCCGGGCATACGGGAGTCCGGGCGTACGGGAGTCCGGGCATACGGGAGTCCAAGTGTACGGGAGTCCGGGCATACGGGAGTCCGGGCGTACGGGAGTCCGGGCATACGGGAGTCCGGGCGTACGGGAGTCCGGGCATACGGGAGTCCGGGCGTACGGGAGTCCGGGCGTACGGGAGTCCGGGCATTCGGGAGTCCGGGCGTACGGGAGTCTGGGCGTACGGGAGTCCTGGCGTACGGGAGTCCGGGCGTACGGGAGTCCGGGCATACGGGAGTCCGGGCGTACGGGAGTCCGGGCATACGGGAGTCCTGGCGTACGGAAGTCCTAACGTACGGGAGTCCGGGCGTACGGGAGTCCAGGCATACGGGAGTCCGGGCGTACAGGTGTCCGGGCATACGGGAGTCCTGGCGTACGGGAGTCCGGTCATACGGGAGTCCGGGCATACGGGAGTCCGGGCGTACGGGAGTCCTGGCATACGGGAGTCCTGGCATACGGGAGTCCGGGCATACGGGAGTCCGGGCATACGGGAGTCCGGGCGTACGGGTGTCCGGGCAAACGGGAGTCCTGGCGTACGGGAGTCCGGGCGTACGGGAGTCCGGGCGTACGGGAGTCCAGGCATACGGGAGTCCGGGCGTACGGGTGTCCTGGCGTACGGGCGTCCCGACCCCGGGCTTGCGCCCCAGGACAAGGTTGTGCATCCGGATCTCTCGACAGAGACGGGCCTCTCGATGGAGATCGAAGGTTCACGTCGCCGGGTTGAGCCCGTGCCACCAAGCTTCAGCATACAGGCGTACCAACCCCGAACATGCGCTCCGAGACAAGGTTGTGCATCCGGACCTCCCGACAGAGACGGGCCTCTCGATGGAGATCGGAGGTTCACGTCGTCGGGTGGAGCCCGTGCCACCAAGCTTCGGCGTACGGCGTACCGACTCTGGGCTTGCGCTTCAGGACAAGGTTGTGCATCCGGACCTCCCAGCAGAGACAGGCCTCCTGATGGATATCGGAGGTTCACGTCGCCAGGTTGAGCCCGTGCCAGCAAGTTTCCGGGCTGTCGAGACCGAGGAGGTTGCATTAGCGTCCTAAGGTTCCGCTGGTCAACCTCCCCGGCTGCTGATAATCAGTCCACGTGCTTTATTTTGTGGTATCTTCCTCTTCAATTGTTCATGCTCTGGTCGAATGGATGTACAACGTACAATGACGCACCATTTTTTAGTGCTCCGTTGGGACAGTACAGGCATAACATAAATAAGTGGCATTGCACCTGTCTAGATATGGCATGTTCCACCTATCAAAAATTAAAAACCAAAATGAAAAGGATTAAAGAATTGGGAGGTCAGATTAGGACTTCGTAGACCAATTTGACTGGGTCAAATTCCTCAAATCTGCACATTCACGCCTCCTCTCTGCAATACGTATTAGATAGAGTTTAGAATCCGTCCATCTCTGGCTGAGGCTTTGCCGGATCTGACGCCGTTCGTGGCGTCCTGGTTCCGGTCATTGATAAGCGGAGGCAGTGCTCTGCTTCGCCACTTCCCAGGAGGTCATGAGATGCCGGCCCCTCGAGTTGTATAACGACTGCGGCACCTTGGGTTGTGTATGGTGGCGTCGACACCTATTGATCCGAGTTCGCAGGCACCGTCGCAGCGACCATGGAGAAGGAAGCTATGGCTTTGAATCTGCTTCGCCGGCCCTAAATTGGCCATTAATGGTGGATAACCACGGCAGTTCGTCTTGGAGCAATCGCGGCAGCGGCGGAGTGACCAGGAACGAGGGCGGCGCTGGTTTGGCGGTGCGCATTAAGACCTGGGGCGGCGACGGCCGGGATGGTCCTCTCACGCGACTCAGATCCGCAGGGACGAGCTTCGAGCCTCGCCTGTGAGCACTGCTCTGTGACGGAGGTGGAGTTGCCTGCTATTTAGCGATGTGGCCGAAGAAGCCCAAGAAGGATGAGATTCTTCTACCTTCCCGGATCTGAGATTTTTTTTTAATTCATTTTTCCAGATTCAAAATTCTTTTTTTTTTGCTGGATTTTCACTTTTTCAGAAGATTTGTCTCCCATTTTTGAAGCTGTAATTGTGATGAATTCGTAATTCTTGGAACAAATTCACACGATTGCTGTTTGAATCTTCCCAAGTTTCTACCGAAAATTTGAGAGCATAGCTCTCAATGAAAGCACCAATGTTGGTAGAAAATAACCCGGGTAGAGAATTCGGCAGCATTTCAGTATAGTGAGAATGGCTTCCCAGAATACAAGGGGTTGGTGGCCTATTTATAGGCATACACAATAGCCCACCAATTAAGTGTTACATGGGCTTGGCCCGATTTATCAACTAACATTGACGCTAATGGGCCAGCCAGCCCGATATGTAAATAAATAATCTCGGACCAATATCTGCTAGCCGGGCTGTGTTCTGAGCTTGGTCGGGCCAAAGCTTGGGCGTAATGGGCCAATAGTCTTGGACCTGGCCCATTATCCCAACAACTTGTATTTTATTAATAAGATAAAGAAAAAAGTTATATGTAAAAATAGCTGAAATGATGATCTACTGTAACTTCAGCCAATACAATCAGAAAAGTAACTTCAACCAATACAACCAATAGTCCAATACACAATTCGGCACGCAAAAGCAAAAGTTACGTGTTTGATCATGAATGCTCCTTAGAATTTGATGCTCTATCACTATATTATACTTGGAAAATTGTATACACACTTGGTATACATTTGTATGTAATTATTTGTGCACACTGATAATTACATATGTGCACAGCTAACTCGTGCAACATTCGTCTGTGTACTGTGTACACAAACAATTATGTACAAATGTGTGCTAAGTGTGTGTAAATTTTGTGTATAGTAAGAATTATTGTTATTCTTGTAGGAGTATCTTTCAAATACAAGAACAATTAATTAATACGAGTACTTCTAATACTCCATATGATTTAAGAAAGAAAAAAATGAATCCGAAAAGAAATTAACAGAATGCATATAACATACATAGTTTTGCTAGGAGTACACAAAATGTGTACACATGTCTGTCCTTCACAAAAATTTTGTTTGTCACAAACAACTCAAAATTCTGCCCAAATGAGTTGTCTGTGACAGACAAAATTTCTGTGAAGGACAGACATGTATATACATTTTGTGTACACATTTTGTGTACTTCAAACATTTTTCTAACATACATGGGTTGCTCTCGTTTTCTAATTAATGCGGAGAAGGCTAAAAGGAAAGAATGAACAGGGGAAAGGATATTTACAGAACAATAGAACGGAGGAAACAAGTAGGCATGAAATTTTCCCACACCAAAAACCAGTACGAGCACAAGCTGAAGCAGAGCTTATAAAAAGAGGCCTCGGGCTACTGGATTACATACTTACCTGGACGGGGTCGATGGGCGATCAAGAAGGCCCATGGCCTAGATGGATGACTTCCATTGCACTTTGGAAGGGTATTTTTCTAAGATCTACTCAAGTGGTGGAGTCTACGTCATAATTTGTGGTAGTGGGAGCATGCGTTCGCGCGGCCCCTATCCAATTCGTAGTCTAATATTGTGATTTTTGCACTATTTGTAGTCCAATTTGTATTCTTTAATTCTTGCAACATTGTGATTTTATCAATGTAATTAAATATAATAATAGTCAAAATTGTGCGTCGGCAAACGTGGAGGTAGGTGAGGTATACGGATTATATATATTAATACGGAGTTGTGTTGTTGGGAGGATGTATAATTATTTCATAATACCTTTTAAAATAAATATCTTAAACGTAGAGTTTGAAACATTGTTTTCTATTTAAACCTGTACGTGTATGTATATAACTGGTTCATATAGAGTATGGACCAACGCTTTTACTTGTAGTTTAGTTGAGTATTAGTGGTATTAAGGTGGGTGTTTTTGGCAAGATTTTGGTAAGAGATTTTATCATATCATGAAAAGTTAATTTTACATATCAACCCCTAACTAGCATTTTTCTAATAAAATGCCAAGAATTATTACAATGTGTTATTGTGATATCCAGGGCGGATCCAGGAATCTGAGATGCCCTGAGCTGAATAGGAATTATACTAAGCTTAAATATTAGAGGAGCTTAAATATTAGAGAAGTGGGCTAAATGTGAAAAATTAAAAAATTTACATTAAAAAAATTGAAAAATTTCTAAGTTGTCATGAGCTTCAATCTACCATAGCCCGTACATAGATCCTCCCCTAGTGATATCTTGAATGAAGTAGGGTTTTTCTTACAAGCATGGATGGAATTGTTGGTACAGTGACATTTTAATCAAAGTTGAATTGGTAGAAGAATGTTAGAACTAATACTCTTATGTTACGTAAAATTACTCTATTACTCTGCTCAACAGAAATGCTCAGGTCTATCCGGAGGGACGGGAGGCTCCGTCCGAACTTTACTGTTTGAGGCGGTTCCTGGTGGAATTTTTTGATGAACTTTTTTGAGCATGTTCCTCATCAAGTCTAGTTTATCCATACCAAATTTCAGCTCAAAATTCGATCGGGAAGACATTCAAATAATTTCTTGAAACTTACTGCACATTATATGTGCGCAGAATGTGCAGTATGTTTCAAGAATTTATTTGAATGCCTTCCCGATCGCATTTTGAGCTGAAATTTGGTATGGATAAACTAGACTTGATGAGGAACATGCTCAAAACAATTTCATCAAATAATTCCACCGGGAACCACCCCAAACAGTAAAGTTCGGACGACACTTCTCGTCCCTCCGGATGGACCTGATCATTCCTCCTCTACTCAAACTTTGAGTTCGGTTTTGGCAGTGGCATTTTATTCGGTTCATTCAGTGTTGAGCATTTGAGATCCTAGTTGCAATGTGATGCCCTTCGTAATGTTAACATTACTAATATTATTACAAAATTCAGAAACAAAAAAAAATCATTAACTTTGTGATTTCTTTTATTTCACAACTTGAAACATACAGAGCTCATTTGGTGATCTTGTTTTTTTTACTTATCAAGCTTATCATCAGTTTTTTCATTATACACGTAATTTTTGATTTCGCGCGATATATTGTATAATAATAAGAGAAATTAAAAAGTAAGGTTGAAGTTACTTTTCCGACGGTACGTATTGGCTGAAGTTACCGTATATGATCATTCTAGCATTGTTTTCATATAAATTTTCTTTATTTTATTAATAAAATATATTTTAAATATAAATTTTTAATAAATAAGCAAAATCGGCCAATCAAGCCACTTGAGCCAAAAATTTATACTACCCACATCCCTTAAAACTTTATACTACCCACAGAACCGGCATGGAGAATAATAAAGTAAAAAGTGTATGATTGAGATTTGTGTAGGGGAGAGAGAAATAACAAAAACCACAAAAAAATTTATTGAAAGGGAAGGTGGGAAACTTTTTTGGGACGTCCCAAAAAGAAAAGATGGCAGAGTTTTAAGGAACGGATGGAGTAAAACTCGGTAGAATAAGTCAATACAATCTTGATAGATTGTGATACCGGGGTTACCATTAACCGTACATATTATTATAGAGAGAAGGGAGAGCTAGAGAGAGAAAGTGAGAATGTATATTCAATTAACCATCCATTACAAAGCCCCGGTGAGGAGTATATATAGGCGAATGTGGGCTTGGACTGCTAGGTTGGGCCTAGCAGACCCAATTACATAAAAGGTGGCTAATGGGTTGTACAAAAGCTAATATGTGGAGGAGTGTTTTGAACTCTGAAGTGCCGAAGGCATAATGGCCAAGGGCATAATGGGCGATGGCATTATGGCCGAAGGGGGCTGCCGAGGGGTCGTCGAGGGGTGCCGCCGTGGGTTTCCGCGGAGGCATGTGCATGTCTAGGTTGCATAACAGCATAAGTATGTGGGACAAGGGGTCTTGGATCATATACTCCATCAAATCGATTTGAGTATTACCAAACGCGAGCTCATATACTATTTTCATTTCCAACTTCCAACAATTGTAGCTAGGGTGGGTATATGAGTATATATGTTATTTGTGATTTTTAAAACGCTTGAAATAATTTGTTTTGGAAATTTTAAAACGTGTTGTTTTTGTATGTTACAGAGTATTTTATAATATTAGATCTACACACTTACAAAAAAAAAATCAAAACCACGTAGTGACCCCTAATTCTATTGCCATAATAGATTATGTGTGTGAGTAGGTTTATCGTCTTTCTATGCAGAATTTCAACCACCTGTAATTGTCATAATTTATATATATATATATACATATATATATATATATATATATATATATATATATATATATATATATATATATATATATATATATATATATATATATATATATATATATACATAGTTTCTTTGGAATCCTTAAAGCCCTTAATTTGGTTTCTATTTTTTTAATATCTTGAGAGCATGAATTTTGTGGAAAGGTTGGCTTCTTTTAGTTTGCTTTGGCTTCTTTTGCAGATAGCAATTCAAGATTTCAGGTTTATTCATGTTTTGTTCCCGTCATATGTTTACTTTTAAAGCTAGCTACTTGAGATTTTATTATACTGGAAACATCACATATTTTTGTTAGGTTACAGTTTTTAAATTTTTCTGCAGGAGGAGATTGACAGTTTTAGTGAAATTGTCCATACTTAAATTGTCCATAATAAGAGTCAGTCGATAGATTTATACATATTGCATTGAGTTGAAGGTCTTTTGTTATTTGTTTTGTTGTATGTTATATGTTATATGTTATACATGTATGTACGGACCAGACCGGGAAGCATGTACGTGAGTAACGAGGGTTTGTATTACGCACTCTTGAAAGGAGTACTAGATATGCAAGAGGGAGGGCTAAAATACAAGTTTGTGGGAAAAAACTCTAATATTCGTAATATTCATAATATAGAGTATCTTATACTTTAACCTTTTGGGATGATAAATTAAAATTAGAAAGAGAATATATAATATGGAATGACCGAAAAGAAAAAGCGAGACTTGTAATGTCTCAACTTGCCAACTCCTTCAGAAAAATACACCCTTTCGTATACACCATTCGCATACCTTGTCTGTCTACTCACATAGAGTTGTTTGTAGAAAACTTTTGAATTTTGTATACATACAACTCTATATATACAAAAACGTGTACACTTGGCATTTTTGACTCCTTAATGGCTAAGCTATTTTAGCCCTTTGAACAATGGAAGACTGATACTGCATAGTACAACACAGATATATATAAATAGATAGACAAAAAGTTGATTCAAACATCTTTCAACAGGAATATAATATATACTGCACTATCTTTATATATATATATATATATATATATATATATATATATATATATATATATAATAATATGTAATATTCACGTAAACACCAGCAAAATTCAACGATTTCCCAACTGTGAGGCCCAGTCACCTAAAAGGGTGTGATTCCGACCGAACTTACAAATCACCAGCTGCATTTTCATTCCCCTCACAAGCAAAGATTTTTGATGCTGTTAAAAACCAACAGGCACTGGTCTGCTACTTTCAAATTACCTCAACATCGGTTTTTTGTCAAAGAACCACTCACTCATCTTGTCCACCTCCACACGACAACAAGGATGATGATTGACACAACCATACCGGTATACTTGATCCACTTATCAACACGGTTTCTCCTTTCAATCAGCCTCAATACTGAATTCGATAGACCCAACGTGTTGAGGACATCCAGAGCCTTTCGTTGAGCATGCTGACATGTTCAAAATTTCATAGGTTATTAAGGTTTTCAACACAGGTGGAGCAAAGGCAGTTCGGTCATTTTTGTGACCGCAAACATATCTCTGATCTATGTTCGAAAGTGGAAAATAGCAGGGAAGGGTGGAAAATAAAGAAAACAGTTTTATTAATGTCAGTTTTTTCAGATTTCAAAAGGTATATGATATACGAAGTATTGTATAATACTTCGTTAGTTTTTCAAACAAACAGAAAGGAGAACAGAAAATGTACCAAACAAGACCTAAATGTTTGGTTTTGCATTGGATAAATACAGGAGAAAATCAAACTTGATTTTGAAGATTTGAAATTTTACATGTACATAGATTCTTACTTCTTAGTCTTACTACAATAGAAGTGTTTAGATAAAATAAGTTTAGACAAATATCTAAAATTAAGATATTGAATTTCATACTGTTTTTATTATTATTATTTTCTTTCCTTCCAAATTTCTTCTGTATTCATTAAGACGTTTTCTGAGTTTCAAAAGACTCTTAACCAATTAAACCAAATAACCAAATGCTTAAAGAGAAACACACTAAATCAATGACCCCCCCCCCCCCCCCCATTTTCAAACATTTCATATTCCTGTGATACATGAGAGTCAGAATACACATTGTCAAACATTTCAAATTCCTGTGATACAGGAAAATCAGGGTACAGAAACACGCATTTGTAATACCATTAAGCAATACAGGAAACCATAAAGGCAAATGAATGCTGCAACTAAGGCTTTGGCTCTGTTTGTTTCTAGGAATATATTTTCTGAATTTGCTATGCTTGGCGCTGGAAATCCCTGAATGAAAATACTTCCTTCGAAACTTTGAAATTTTGTGAAAGAATGCATGGCTCATACTTAAAGAGGAACTCTACTTGAAGAAATTTCAGTATTCCTGATTTATTATACATAAAAATTACAGAGAACGTTTTTCACAACTTATTTTTGTGCAATCAAATGGGGCATTGGGGAGGCGGAGCCTAAGTAGTCATCTAGCTCATCAGAACATTCCTAAATTTAAAATATCCATTGCATATTAAAAAAAACACGGGTAGGAGTATATGAGAATGCATAACAACAAAGCAAACAAACAACCATACATGATGTGTCAGTGTTTAGTGGTACCAGAGGTGAGAAGGGATGGGGGAAGATGCAAGTAAATACCTTTAATCTCTCCCTTTGCTCGCTGTATTTAGATAGAATAGCAGTACCAGTTGCCAAAGCTTCTTCCATCATCTTTGAAGAGCTGCGGACAGACTGCATTGCTTGTGCTTCCTCATCAAAAATCCGAAGAACATGAGATGAACTTCCATTCTAGGATAACAAATAAGATACAGTTATACATGTCCTGATTACCAAAGAACTACTGTAATTAAATACAAAAATCAATGGAAAAAGATTTAGCAGAAGCAGAAAAAAGAATTCTTTACAGCTCTTCCTAGTAATTCAGCTCTCTCTTGAGCCTCTTGTATTCGCCGCTTATTATATAGATCATATTTATTCAAACTGTCTTTCAAAGAGTCAGCCTCTTCAGCCACTTGTTCAACCTTTCTGCATAACAGTGTGACTATATAGCTTCAGAAAAATGTTAAAAAGCTCTCTGCTCACATCTTTCAATGGGGGTGGGGGTCTCAGAAAGCCTAGAACAGACAACCTATGCAATTACAAGGTTTTACCTTTGACTGGTTCCATACAAAAGAAATGAATATCGAAGTGCTCAAGCAGCAGCATATGGAAATATAGAATGAAGGGAAATGGAACAAATATTTGACAAAGAATGAATGCAAGAGATTAGAATATTAGATGATCAAATCACATGATTCAGCAGCAACTACAGAATTGTTCTATCCCTAATTTTTGTACATGCAATAAATGAAGCTGCTAAGACTAGAATAAGAACATAACCTTCGATTTTAATCATCAAAGTGATGGATAAGTAAGCTCCTTTTGGTAATCATGATCAGCTTGTTCTGCTTGTAACTACATTAAGCCATTTCAGCCAAATAATCCTAGTGAAACGGGTCTTACAAGTCTTGGTTGTGATGCTAAAACACAGTTAACAAACTTCACCCTACCAAGAGGTGTAAAGATGGCCATCTCTCTCCATTATTCAGGTGTCAACCATTTTAAAATTACATCGAGAGGGACCCGCTTGGACTGAAGAAGCAAAGCCTGACTCCCTGATTGATAAAAAAATTGCCTAAACACTTGCCAAGTTGATTTCCCATCTGAATTATTTCACTAAATCGCAAATTTGAAACCAACACTGGAGAGCATCCCACAGTACTTTCTCAACATAACATTAGGATTGATATTTTCAATAGTGCTCAAGCTTACATTCTCATCCAGTTGAAAATACCAAATCATCATGTTATATTTGATTTAGCAACACTGATGAAGAATTTAAACGGAGCATTACTTTACCAACCTAAAGGCTAATATTACCATTGTCTCAAATTTATTTTCCTCAAATTTTGTAGTTTGTGGTTTTAAAATTTGTGATCTAGCCTCCGTACATACGATGAATGCAATAAATTGATATACTACACATGTCCGCGAAAAAAGAAGAAGCAAATGAACGACAACTTAGCACGCAAATTGAAGAAAAAACTGGAATAAGCGATCAGGACCTTTTCCAGAGATCACGTTGAGACTTGGCATGTACAGAGCGCCAAAGGCGATCCATCTCGGAACATAGCGACTGGATCTGAGTGATGTCCTTCCTGACAGAATCGAACAAATTGCTGGAAGAGTCTATGGCCAATGACGGGGCACTCGACGACGACGAGGCGGAGGAAGAGGTGTACTGACACCGCTCCAGCTTCTCTAATCCATCTCTAGTCTTCAACAATAGCCGCCTCGAACTCTGGTACAGTTCCGACAGAGTCCCGCCCCCAACGGTGACGCCAGAATGTCCAAAGTCAACGGCCATCACCATAATTGATTAACTGGTTGTATTGTAGTCGATTTATTGCCACGAAGTTCTCCTATGGTTTCATAAAATGTGTGCAGCAGTGCCTGCTTGACACATCTGAAGACCTGATGCGAATCACAAAAATTAGGCCTTTTTTTAATTAAAATGCACTAAGGTACATATGAAAAGTTCAGATATGAAATGTTCAGATAAAGGCTTGCATCATACCAAAATCATCCAGCACATTTGAGTCAAATAGAGCATCAAAATAAGGTACTGGGTTCAAATTTAAGTAGATTATTGAATTAACTTTAAAAAACAGATTCACACTTTCAAAAATAACCAGATCACTTCAAATTTAAGGAGATTCACACCGCCTAATAACTCTTCAGTTCGGCTTATCAAATACGACGTACCAAAAATCACCCTTCAAAAAAGGGCTACAATCAATGAGCTAAATGAGAGATAATCAGATTTTCGAACTAGAACAATGGAATAAATAAAATCAGAAAAAAGAAATCTAAAATCAGAAAGAAAAAAAACAAATCAATATGACAAAATCTTAATCTGAGAAATTGGATAAGAAAAAATGAACGATTTTACGTTTGGCCGGATGTCTCGAATAGTTGAATACCTTGAATCTTTCGGCCAAGCCAAGCAATCAACTATTTTGATTTTTCGAAAAAAATCAAAACCAGAACTTCAAATCCTAATTTGAGAAGCCCAGCACTGAAGAAAGAGAACGGAGTTCCGACTATTTTTTTTTTTTTTTTTTTTTTTTGGGGGGGGGGGGGTCTAACTTTTTTGCATTTAATTTGGAGTATAGGCTTACCGACGTTACCGTTCGATTTTGTTTGCAATTGGGCCGTTCCGGGCCTTTTCATTTATCCGAGTTTCAAAATGTAAATGGGTTCCCCTACTACGGAGTAATATATTTATTGATTTATTGATAAATTAAAAATTACTCCCTCCGTCTCGCTATTAACTTCTTGCTTTCCTTTTTGGGGCGTCCCAGAATCATCTTCTCATTTACCTAAATGGAAAGTTTTCCTACATCAAAAAAATGTCAAACAGTGCAAAACAGTGTCAAACAGTGTCTAAACAATGTCTAAATAGTAAAGTCAAATCTAATTCCTAAAAATGTGTGAGGATCAAAGTAAGAAGTTAAAAACGGGACGGAGGGAGTACTACGTACTTTATTGCAGAAGGATCTCAGGCTCGCATCATTACTTTATTGCAGAAGGCGCTGCAGTGCGGGCCACAATCGATGGCGGAGCTGCTGCGATTAATGAGAGGAAGGATCGCAGGCTCGCAACATGCTTGGAGAAATCGTCTCGCAGGCTCGCAACATGCTTGGAGAAATCGTCGATGAATTGCAGAAGACAGAGGGATGAGAGTTTAATTAAATGAGGGGATAAAAGTGTAATCTTTAGTCCTATTTAGGGAATAATAAACTTATAGTCCTATTTTGGAATTTAAGCAATGTTTTAGTCTCATTTAGAGAAATTTCTTTAATTTATATATACACTATATACTACGGATCGGTATATATATTTTTAAAAAATGGGCCTAATATATGTGGAGGCCCGGTGCAACGACACTGTTTGCACAACCTCATCTATGCCCTGGTGTGCAGCCAATTCTATAAGGTTGTATCAGTTTCTATTTGCTTAGTTATGTTGTTTAATATGGAGTACTAGTACATACGTAGTATCATTCATTTTCATTTTCATTTGTCCCAGTGCCGCAAAGGCTCCCACCTACGGTGGTGTAAGGGGTCGGATGTACGCAGTCTTACCTTTGTACTAAAGCACAGAGAGACTGTTTCTGGATGACTAATACTGAAAATCGAATCCAAAATTGCATGAACTGACTGCTGCTTCATAACAAAGAAGCACAGACAGTTTAGTGAGTCACTTTGCTTTATTTCATCATATTCTCAAGCTAAAAAACAATGAATCTTTGGATCCATTGCAAATGATGGAATGTCTACTGATGCATAAATAATTTATTTACTTGTAACTAATAGAATTCAATATATGGAATTCTTATAAAAAAATTAAAAAAAATCGCCAGTTTTAAAAATTTAGGTATATTAGATATAGATATATAAATTTTTAAAAGTTTAAGTATATTCATTCACACTCTCAATCATTGTTAGTATAAAATGTATTGTTGTGAGTTTTAACCCATTATTACTTTCATCTTTTATTCATGGCAAGTGCACATGAACCCGATTATGGAATTGAATACAGATTTTTTAATCTAGATCTGGAATCGGCCAATTGATTCTAGATGGTATTGAATCAAGGTGTCAGGGATGCGCGGTTTCTTTATGAGAAAATTACCAATATGGGAGTACAACATAGAACCTATTCCAAAATAGGAGTCCTACTTGGTCAACCACGTTTGACACGGAAATTATATGCAAGTGACCATAATGCCCTTAATGAAGCTAAAGGTATTACCGTTTTGGAATCACGCGTGCTGCGGACGTGCTGAGCAGGTGGAAGTAACCGGCTACACAGGTACACAGGTAAAGCAAGATTTAAAAAAAAAAGAACGGGAAGCCGGCAAAACATCTCCCATTCGCGTAAAATAACAACTGCCTCCATTAAAGCGCGAACCTGGAGAACACAACCAACCGCACACAACACTCGAGAGAAACTGACAACACTTGGCCATAGAGAGAACGAAGTGACGATTACAGAGTAAAACTTGGCCAGAAGGACGATATTTGCCTGAAGAAGGACAAACTTCGCGATAAGAACAGCAGATATCATGGCTGATTCGGATTTTCAATCACATGGCCAAAAAGTCAGAATCAACAACGAAGTGGTATGTTGTACTCACTATAGAAGAAATATAAGTGTTAAAGCGATGTTAACCATGTCCATTTATGAATTTTGTAATGTTTAAATCATCATTGACAATAGAAAGTGCAAATGTAATGAAAGTTGTGTGCATGTCGTGCTATGTATTGTGTAGGTGTTGTAAAGTTGTCTGTAATGTTTATATTCTATGTGTAATAAGTGTATTAATGTCACTGATTTGAGAGAGTTATTGTCAATTCACTTTGTAATACTTAAATCATGTTTTATAGTATTTAAATTAGGGCAAAAGTTGACAATGTTAATGTTGCCAGAGTATGAATAATAATATATTCTATGAGTATGGGTGAATTATGAAAATATGGCAAATATTATGTGTACAAGGTGTGTCTTGACAGAGTCAATGTGTTGAATAAGAAGTATTATGGCAAACTAACTGTAATGTGGCAAAAACTGACAAATGTTAGGTGTACAAAGTGTGTCATTACAGACTCAATGACTTGAAGAACAAGAAGTCTGTCAAATTAACTATACTATGGAAAAATTTGACAATTATTAGGGTTGAAAGATGTGTCATCACAAAGTCAGTGACTTGAAGAAGAATTATTGTGTCAAACTACCTGTATTTTGAAATCATTGCCAAATATAGAATTGAAAGATGTGTCTTGACAGAGTCAATGTGTTGAATAAGAAGTATTATGGCAAACTAACTTTAATGTGGCAAAAACTGACAAATGTTAGGTGTACAAAGTGTGTCATTACAGACTCAATGACTTGAAGAACAAGAAGTCTGTCAAATTAACTATACTATGGAAAAATTTGACAATTATTAGGGTTGAAAGATGTGTCATCACAAAGTCAGTGACTTGAAGAAGAATTATTGTGTCAAACTACCTGTATTTTGAAATCATTGCCAAATATAGAATTGAAAGATGTGTCTTGACAGAGTCAATGTGTTGAATAAGAAGTATTATGGCAAACTAACTTTAATGTGGCAAAAACTGACAAATGTTAGAGTTGTAGGATGTTTACTGAAAAAAAACTGTTATCAAATGTTTACTGAAAAATAAAAGTTATTGAGTAACTCAATGATTTCTAATATTGCTATGTTTTAGACTATCTCAATCATGCAAAAGTTCCAAATATTAGTGTTTCAAATGTGTAATTAGGCAATGTTTTACAATAACCATGTGTAAGCTAAGAGTGCCAAATGTTCAAATTGTGATTTTGTTTTGAATGAATGGAAATACTTAATAGTAATAAAATTTGTTTAAATACAGACTATCAGTCGCACTTGTGAAACTGGATTGCTTAGAAGTTTGGACAAGTTGAGGCTAAATGCCAATAGCAATCTAAGTGAAGTAGCAAAAAAAATAAAAGGGCAACTGAGTGAAGAGGAATTAATAGCATTCAAAAACACAGTTTTTGGATGGATGCTTGACATTGAACAGATGCCAAGGTTGAGTGGGCAGTTGTGCATAGCACTTGCAGGGAGCTATATTGAGGAATTTAACAACATTGCTGAAACTAGTGTGATAAGGTTTCACATAGGAAGCAGTGTAATAAGTTTTACCAGATCAGATATGGCGTTGCTCCTAGGACTGAAGGTTGGTGGTGACAGAACGATAGGAAATGTTCAGTTACAAGGCGATATTCAGTTACAAGGAAATTTCTGTAGAAGGCATTTTGGCAATAAGCAAGTAATTACAAGACAAGATGTGATAAGTGCTCTGGAGGCTTATAACCATGGTCATCCACACATAGAAAAGGAAGATGGTTTGAAGTTAGCACTGCTTTATGTGCTAGCACATGGTTTACTGGGACACCAAATGTCTAGATGTAACATCCTAAAAAAAAATAAACATTTTAAAACCTGAAAATAAAAGTAATTGTATATAAAGAAGGGGAAAATAATTAAAATACCCCAAACTTTGAAGGGGTGTGAGGTAAGCACCCCAAACTTTCTTATGTAATTTAAATACCCCAAACTTTATATAAAAAGTTATTTTAGCACCATGGTCATATATTATTTTTTTTCAAAAATGTTAATTTCATAATTTAAAATATTTTAGCATTCATGAAGATACAATTAACATTCTAAACTTCCATTGTAAAATAAATATTACTGCCCCGCACTCGATCTATATAATTACAACGTTTTGAATTTGCTAATTTAAATTATACAATTAACATAATAAATTTACATTTTTGAAACAAATGATACATGATCATGGTGTTAAAATAATTTATATATAAAGTTTGGGATATTTAAATTACATATGCAAGTTTGGGGTGCTTACCTCACACTCCTTCAAAGTTTGGGGTATTTTAATTATTTTTCCCTATAAAGAATCACAATTCCTAAACAAATAAAAAATTTGTACATTTGATGGATAAGTAAATATGGGTAAATGGGCAAATATATATATATATATATATATATATATATATATATGTGTGTGTGTGTGTGTGTGTGTGTGTGTGTCCAACTGGAAAGGAATGAAAAAAAAATGATCGTTCTAAAAAAAAAAAAATAATGATACATCAATTAAGTAAATTTAAACTTCATAAGACAAGAACTAGCCGGTTACTCCTCCGTAGTAGGAAAATTCTACAAAAAAATTTGATAAGATAATAACACTAATAATAAACAAAATAATAAATTATTAAATTAATAAATTAAATTAGAAGAGCACGTGGCTAAGAACTAAAACATTGGACAAAGGAAAAGCTATACGTGGCTTCACCTAGTTGTGGTAAATTCATATCATGCAAAAGGAACAAATAAAAAATAATATAATAATAATAAATAGCATCAATAAATATGGAACAAATCCAAAGACCTTTTACACTTGGCAAAATCTGCATGCTTAAGTGACACTCGGCTCTCCATTCATGAATAGAACAAAAATTGCATGTTGCATATGAATATGCATGCATAAGAATACAAACGGAGTAGGTAAGCTAATCAAACTAATAAATACACATATAAATGAAAGGGATAAATACACATAGTGAGTAGTAGGTTTCTTTGCCGGCAGTGAGAAAATACTTGAGAAATACTTCTCTATAGAAATACTTCTCTATATATAGTTAGCAGGCAATGTTGTGAACAAGAAAAGAATTAGAGACACGGCTAAGAGAAGAGAAGAAAGGAGAGGAGAGGAGAATAAAAGGGTTGGAACAAAAGAGAAAATCTTACTAAAAGTCTAAGGTCTGTGTTCATTCCTTCTCCTAATTTTTAATGATATCTTATATTCTAAAAATTTATAGTTATTGGTAACTTCTTAATTGGTTTTATTGTTTAGTTATATTACCCCGTATTTTGTTTCTCTTATGTTATTTAATTACTCCATTATGCTCGACTTAGATATTGATATACTATTGCGTTGAATAAGCTTTTATATTTCGAAAATCAACTTTATAATGAGGAAACAACGTAATTAACATATTAAATAAAGATAACTTATAACTATATTTTATGATTATAACAAGTTAGAATTCGAAATTAGTAGAAGGATTAAGAGAAATCATGTACGAAGCTAGCTTAAAATATACGAGTATATTAAGATAATGAAAGTGGATTCGAATTCATCTTTGAAATACTGAATACGTATATGTATTAACAGTGGATTGGATTAATTATTATAAATATTATGAAGTGATTTATAATCAATTATATACGTACATGTTAAGTTTAACTATATGTGTATATGCACTAATGACTTACGTTTGAATACTATGATGGGGAATTTAGCCCATCACATAAATATCTTTAGTGGATTATAATGATATCATTGTGAATTAAGAAATATTAGTTATATTAATACTAATGACACAAGCTAAATTTGAATAACTAAAAATAATGGAATTCGAAATCTTGTTTCTGGATTCGGATAGGTTGGCATGCCAATAGGGATAAAACACGGCCGTAGAATTTGATCAATGACTTCGGGTCCGTAGCCACCGAGTGGACAGCACCCAAATCTTGATATTTAACACGCGCGCTTCTATACGGGTCCGTAGCCACCGAGTGGACAGCACCCAAATATGTTCGTTACGGGTCCGTAGCCACCGAGTGGACAGTACCCCACGAACCCCGGCCAGAGCCACCGAGTGGTCCGTGCCAAAATAGTTCTCTGATGGTCCGTAGCCACCGAGTGGACAGTACCAAAGATGAGAACGTCCCGTTTATCCAGTCCATTAAACTAAGGAGTAGAATTCCAGAAAATCAATAAAAGAATGAAAGTGTGAAAACGAGCAAAAATGACAGAGAACGAAATGAGCGAAAGATGAAAATTGAGCAGATGAAAGTTAAAGTGAGACAATGAGTAAGTGGAAAGGAACGTTGAATTACAACTATGATACTGCTCAAGTGAATTTTGACTTTGAAATAAGGCCACATGATGAAAATGGAAACACAAAGAATGGATGGAAAAATGAGATGAATATAAAAATGAAACACGATAGAAGAATGTAATCTTATATTCAATTGAAGAACTGGGTTTTATTCATAAATTATTGAGTCTGAAATAAGCTAATGTTGAATATGAGAGACAACAAGATAAAATAACCGATTAAATAAAGTTATGATTTTTCGTTTAATATCTTGATAAGAAAGGTATATTTATATCGCTCTATATGTTACAAAGAAAATTACGAGACATTAACAGCTCAATTAAAAAATGATATTTTAATCAGGATGTTATACAATTTTGAAATATATATATATAAATAAATATTTTGAACAGAAGCTGCTACTATACGAAGTAATGATGCATATTAAATTTAGTTTATAGGCTAACAAGGATCGATTTGACTTAGTTGTGATTATAAATAAACTTTTGAGATTTCAACGAGTTGTTTTTTTTTGTATATTATTACTAAATGAATATTTAGGTACGTGAAATAAAATGTATTCTTTTGACAAGTCAATGAGTAAAAAAATTTCATTTCAGAGAAATTTACGATTTCAATGCAATTTATATTTGTTTTTAATTAGTAGTTTGTTACGTCATATTTTATATTGAGATTATGGAGAAAGAATGAACACCACTAAGCAAGATTTGCTTAGCGTGTTGGATTTTGTCCTTCGCGTAGGCACATAGCTGATACGAGCCAATGTTCAAGGAGAAAAGCATTTGGGAGCAACCTGCCAATCAGCACAGAGTCACACTTGCATTTAATGATATTTTATTTCTGTTGATGCTTATTCCTTCAACCTTCAGGCCCAACACGTAAGCCCAAAGATTTCGAGTGGAGTGCGTTTGAGTAGCTAGCCCAACAAACAGATGACAAGGATCAAGGATAATAAAGTAGCAAATAAGTGATTAGGTATTATTATCTCTTAATAACTCCCTAATACAACACTTTTTTGCTAAGGCTCCGTCGGCCGTTCGTCTTACAAGGCAGTAGAGGTGCTGCGAATAGAATGCTACAGCTAGGGTGCTAAGAATAGAAAGTTGCCAACCCCTTACAATGGAATAAATGCTTCTATTTATACCCGCCAATGGGCAGGTAGCTATGCTGACGTGGAAGCCTGTGGACCGCTTGTGTCCCAACCACCAAATCTTTAGCATTAAATGCACTTCCCGCCAGAATCTAGGTTTCCCGCCGGATTAGTGGGGACGTTCGTCCACCGGGAAATGAGTTGGATTGCTCCAAGGGACCCTTGGGAGGTATCGGCTGTTCGTCTCCTGGCCCTGATGGATACTCACCATGTGGACTGGGTTTCCCCCGATGACTACAGGCTTGCTCTGGGGACGTTCGTCACCATCCCTGGTGGCCCGTGGTTCTGCTCCTTGTCCCTGCACAGACGTCCGTCGGGATGAGCCGCTGGGCCTGAGTCCCTCAATATCAGACGTTCGTCCATCCTCAGGGAACACGGGCCTGTGGGCTGGCCTAGTGCTCTAACTGGACGTTCGTCTGGCAAAATGGGTTAGTGGGCCGGATCTCGGCTTGGGCCATTTACCCAACACAAGTCCCCCACTTCTGATGTTCTGAGCATGCGCAGGACATAAGGAAGTATGAACCTCCCCGGAGTAGACGTCCGTATCTTGGTACTTGCGTTTATTGCATCTGGTGGAAACGTACGCTCGTGGTCATGGTGCTTGACAGCTGTTGACGGTTCAGGAAACGAGGTGACGGCTGATGTTGCGGCGGTGCCCTTTCCCGAGGAATTGTCATCATTACGTTCCCGTCCCACGCACAGCGCGTGGGCCGGAATACGCTCCTTGCCACGTGTCCGCTCCTCGTTGGTCCCCCCGCCGGTGTCTCTCCTATAAATGCCGGGTTCTCCCTCTAAATTAGGGTTCCCAATTTCTGCTCTCCTGCTCTCGCGTTCCTGCAGCTCTTCAAGCTTTCTCCTGTTTTCAAGCTCGGCTAATCCCCTTTCTAAGGTAATTTCCATCCTCTGCTTCTTTTCCTTGTCTTGAATTCTCGCCGAGATGGTTTCGATGGAGATCTCGTCGAGTTCTGGTTCGGGTTCATCGGGTTCTTCCTCGGGCTCCTCCTCTGACTCCGGTTCACGCTCTTCGGGCGAGACTAGCACTTCCGGGAGTTCCGGTTCAGCCTCTACCGTGGGATCGGTCCAGGCCGGGGATGCCCAAGATGTGGTTGCTGTGGTGGTTCCTGGTGAAGAAGGTGCTGACTTGGGGGAGCAAGGGAATATGGCCCTCGATGTAGTGGACCCTGTGGCTGATGTCGGGGAACGGGAGCCCGCCGGTGGGGACGAGCGTTCAGATGGGTATGATTCTGGGGTTGAAACCCAGGACGGCTCCGACATTGAAATATTCGAACTTGGGCTGAAGATAGATGTGGAGAGGCATCTGTGCCCGATCAAGAACGTCCTGTGCCATGAGCAGATCTTCTCGCAGGTGGCCCTCAACAAACTGAAGGTGTTCTTCCCCCCTCCGTCCGTATACAGCCTGCGTGGTGCAACCCACGTGATGAGGAGACGTCCAGGGATGGTTATGGTGCTTCTGGACTCCATCGAGGCTGGGTTGCGCTTCCCTCTTCATCCGTTCTTCGTGGAATTCTTCTGTTTTTACCAGATAGCCCCCGCACAACTCATGCCGAACTCCTATCGGTTCGTCTCCGCCTTCCTAGTCCGCTGCAAGGACAATGGGGTCACCGCCACTCTGGACTTGTTCCATTATTTCTACCGGCTCACCCCCCAAAATTCTGACGGCTTCCTGAGCATTGCAGCTCGTCCGAAAAGGAGGCTGTTCAGCGGAGCACCGAGTTCCATTCATGATTGGAAGAATCGGTTCTTCTTCGTGCGGTATGCGGATGCCCGTCTGCCGTTGCGTTGGAACGGCTATCCGCCCAAGATAGGATCTCCGGAGCTGACCAACGATCTGCAGGAGGACATCAAAAAGATCTCGACGGGCGGCATCCGTCCCTTAGACGACTTCTTAACCTTCGAGGCGCTCGCCGCGGCAGGAATAGGTACCGCCCATGCTCTTGGACATCTCCCCTTCTACGCTCGTCTCGGGGTATTGGGCGGTCCTCTCCTCCGAGGTGAGTTTTACTGACGTTCGTCCATCTAACCCATTTCTTTTGTCTCTTTCAGGTCTCCCCCCAACCCAGGAGCAGATGAACCACGAAAAACTTCTCAAGAATCGGAAGGGGAAGGGCGCCGCGGCCGACGCTGCCCTTGCCAAGGCCAAAGCCGTCCAGGCAGCTGACTCCAATTCCTCTGCTTCCCAGGCCGACCGTCGCACCGTGGAGGCGGAGCAGCACCTCATTGCCACGGTGATGGCACAAGGGTCCCAGGTCCCAGCCCTTGACTCTGGTGTCCCCGAGGCCGTGGCGCCTCTGCAGGCCGTCCATCCCCAGGAGGGGGAGAAAATGGACAAAAAATCCAAAAGGCCCAGGGGAACTGGTTCTTCGGCCCCTGAAGGGCAAGGGGTGATCCTCCCCTCTCCCGGACGCCCGGCGCATGACGTTTGGCAGGAGGTTGCCTCCCTGGCCGGCGTGGAGATGCCTCCCCGCACGTCTTCGGAAGCTTCCAATGCGGCCCTGGCCGCCGCTCTTCAGGTAAGATCTCGCCCCGCACGTGTTGCCTGATCACTTTTATTCTAATGTTTTTCTTTTGGAGTCTCATCCCCCGCATCTGATTGTAGGTCGGGCTCTCCGTGCTGCAATCTGAGGCCGCCCGAGACGCCGAGGTCCTCCAGGCGAAGAGCAAGGCAGATGCTGCCTTGAAGAAGGCGAGAGAGGCCGCTCGTCTTCAGGAAAAGGAGCTGGCGGCCAAAGATAAAGAACTGCAGGCCGCTCTGAAGGTAGCCCGTGAGTCCTCTGCGAAGCTCGCGGTCCTCGAGAAGGCCGGGTTCAAGCTCGTCCCCGCTCTCCCCGCTCCCAAGGACGAGACCCCTGAGTGGCTCGTCGATGACACCGGGTACCACAATTCTGGGGCATTCATGATCGCCGCCCAGAGGTATCTCGGCGGCGCCTTCGGCGATGTATTCGCCGCCGAGCTGCAGAAGCAGGCGCCGAAGGATCGGCTCAAGTTTGGGGTCCGGCTTCTGGAAAGTGCGCCCCTGGCTGAGAAGTTCCTGTATGATGTCGGGGATAGCTCCTTCGTCATTGGCTTCAACGAGGGGGTGAAAGCCACATTGCCGGTCTTTGCCGCTCTTCAGGGCCCCCGATTTGATCTGGCCGAGCATACCTCAGACCCAGAGCTGATCCGGGCCGTGGGCAAGCTGAGACGGGACGCCCGGCGGGAGGAGGCCAGGGCCAGGGGGGAGGTCCCAGAGCCCCCGTCCCCCGAGCCCGAACCTGAGGAGGAAGAGGAAACCATCCCTGGGGGATCCCGGCCCATCTCTCCAAATTTTGTGTAGTGTAGCTCGTAGTTTATTTGTTTTGATCCTGTACTTATCCGGCCAGTAGAGCCGAAGAATATACAACTCTTTTTTGCCTTATCATTGTCTCTTACGCTCGTGAACTCTTTTTATCTCCTTTCTTCGTTGGTAGTTTTTCGTTTTTCCTCGGGGATGTTCATGTCCATAACCTGCCCTCGCGTCCCAATTTTTCGGGATACGAACGTATGCCTGAGAGCACCCCACATATATTCCATCCCCAAATCCGTTCGTCAGAAGGAAGACGTGCGAAGATGCGGCAGTTCTTTCGAATCAGTTGGTGAAGACGCCCGTCTCTTGGCTATTTGCGTAACCGTCCACGGGGTCGCTCACGTCCACACTCCATTCCTGTTCCTCGATCCATCGGGGTATGAGCGTATGCTTTGGGAGCATCACATATGTAAACCACTCCCCAAGATGCACGGGTTGCGGCCGTAACCCCCCGGGCCAGAGTTGGCGAAGACGCTCGTCGGATGCGCTTCCCCGAGCCATGTCTTGATGGGGGAGATCGCCGCCTCCGGAGTAGCGTACCCTTTTGCGCCTGTGCTTAAGCCAGGTACCCGTCTCGGACGTGCGTCTGATGTGAACATGGGACCTTCAGGCACACACGTACGTCTTCCTGTGAATTTGGCCTGCAGGTTCGTCCCCTGTTTGCCCCTTCGGGGGACGTTCGTGGCATCAAGCCAGATTAATTCGCAGTGACTGTGAGGTGATAACATCGAGGAGCCTTCAATACCGCGGTAGGTACCGGTATCCGGATGCCACGTGTTCCACCGTGATTGGCGCAGCCTCGCGGTGCTGCCTATAAGTACCCAAGGCCTTGCGAAACCTCCATTTACTCCATTTCTCGCTCTTGTGCTGCACAATCATTTCCTCTCTCTAGCTTCCTTTGGTATCGCTTCCGACTTCAGCATCCGTAGGTACCGGACGTCGTCATGTCTCTGTCCATATCAGGGTCCCAAACTATTGATAGGTTTGACGATGGGTGCTCCTCTGGTGATGACCTAGAGTTCTATGAGCGGGGTATGCCACCGTGGCCCCCCCGTCATCACCTGAATTTCTCTTGCGTTCGTCGCCAGCGCCAGCGTCTCTTGAACGCCGATCGTCGGTTGATAAGCCAATGGTTCCTTCCCCCAAGGGGTTACGACGATCGGATTCTGCGCAACCCAATGCGCCATTTGCCCGGCTACGTGGTGGTCCACTTGGACTCTGTCATAGCCGGCCTCCTGTTTCCCCTCCACAGCTTCCACATAGAGCTTTTTAGGGGCCTCCGGGTGACACCCGCTCAGTTCGTCCCTGCTGCTTATAGGATCATCGCGGGTTTTATAATTAGATGTCACAGCGTTGACGTGACCCCCACCGTGGACCTGCTGCAACATTTCTTCCGGCTATCTCCTTTCGGACGTACGGGGTATTTAACCCTGATCGCGCGTCCGTCCATGGTCCTGTTTTCTAACAACGCCGGGAATCCGGACGGCTGGGAGGAGCGGTTCTTCCTTGCCGAAGTGGGCTCCCCGATGCCATTCTCCGATAGGTGGAACGCCTATCCGGTGAAGTCCATCCCGCCGCCCATGACGGATGAGGAGCTCGGCTATGCCAAGCGCATAGCTGGTCTTGGCGTTCAGAACCTCCGGTCGCTGGTGGCCGAGCCTTTCAAGGCCCGGGCCGGGCTAGGTGCGTCTATTTGTACTTGCATTGTCCTGTCATCTTCTAGTTGTTACGATTCTGAACGTCTTGATTTTCTTCCTGCAGGAGTATTCCCAACTATATCATCCATGGGGCGCAATCATATTACTTCGCATGCCCGTGGCCGCGACAACAGGCATGAGGATAAGGGCAGGAAGCCGCTCGTCCCCAAAATTGAGCCTCGGACGAGCAGGAGGCGGTCAGATGACGCGCCAGAGGACGGGGCTTCGAAGAGGCTCCGCATCGATGGTACCGCCTCCAAAGCCATCATAGTGGCTGATGACTCCGACGGTGAGCCGGGGAGTCCCCTGAAGCGGAGGCCCTCCTCCCGGAACAAGCCCCCTGTTTCCCCTCCGGCCAATTCTGAGGTCCGTCGACTTAGGGATGAAGATGTCCCTGCTTCTAAGGGTTCTGACGATGCTCGTCCCCCTTCGCCCCCAGAAACCAACGGGTCCTCCCTTGGCCTTATCGAATTCTCGGGGGTTGGCCCTCGTAAGGAGTCGATGATGCTCTTCGGCCAGACCGCATCCTCAATCTGGTGTGGCCTTAACCTCAAGGTCCCCCAGGATTTCGCCGCCCAAGAAGCTCCTGAAGATCTCCTGGAGTGTGGGCAAAGCACTCTTGACAAGGCCGGGTTATATTTCCACCGGGCTCGGATGGCCTTTGAGAATCAAGGCAGGGAAATGGCCCGGGTGCGGGCTGAATGCGACGCCCTTCTGAAGAATGCCAAGGGCAGGGCTGGGACGCTCCAAGAGAAGGCTGACGCCTATGATAAGCTCGTCCAGGAGAGCGCTTCTCAGAAGGAACTTCTTCGGAAGCAGGAGGCCGAGCTTGTAGATCTCCGCAGCCGGCTGTGGGCTGTGGAACAGGCTAAGGTGGGGATCCGCCGTACGGGTGTGGATAATCATGTCCCCATCTATGAAGCCGATGTTTCGAAGATCAAGGAGTCTGGTTCCATCGAGTTCCAGAAGTCCAAAGCCTACACCGGTGCCATCCAGACCATGGCCAGGAAGTTCCTTCCGAGGTTCGTCGGCGAGTTCTTGGCCACCTGCCCGGACCCTTATCTAGATGGTATCAAGCTGCTTCAGGCCACCCCCACTGGGGAGCGCTTCCTTGATGATCTCGCCGACGATACTTATCTCAAGGGTATGGTCGGCCTTGTGGCAGAGAACCTTCCTGTCTTTGAGCGTCACTTTGGGGCCCCTTTTGATCCTGCGGCAGCTGGCTTTGATTCCCTGATGGTGGACGCCCATAAGGGGGCCCTTGAACTGCTGAGGGAGCGTAAGGAGCGCGAAGAAGCTGAGGCCAGGGAAAAAACCAGGCAGGTCCCCTTTTCGGCCCCAACTCCTGACGCCGGCCAAACTTAACTCTCCGCTCATAGTCTGTACTTCACAATTATTTACACTGTAATTTTCATTACACATTGTACTTTCCGGTCGTCAGTGCCGAAGAATAAAAATCATTATTTGCTCCATGTCTCCGTCTCTCTTTCTCTCTTTTTTTTTTTTTTTTTTTTTTTTTTTTTTTTTTTTTTTTTTTTTTTTTGGAGTCTTTTCATCAGTTTTTGTCCTTCTCTAGCTTCGTGGGTACTTGTCTCCTGGTTTCGTAGGAGACGTTCGCCATCCCCGCCTCGAGAAAGGACAGGTTTATCCACGTCGGGATTCCCTATCTCCGTTCGTCCCCAGTCGCGAACTACTAGTCTTCTGGCTTCGCAGAAGGCTTTCGTCATGCGCTCATCAGGGGGAGGAACAGGGCTTCGTTCGTCCTTGTCGTGGTCCTACTAATCTTCTTTCCTCGAAGAAGACGTTCGGTCATCCAACGATCGCAAGGAGGTCACTGGTTTATCCACGTCGGGATTCCCTGCTTCGTCGCCCCATATCCGTGGCCCTACTAACCTTCTGCTTCGGCAGAAGGTGTTCACCGGCCTACGGGTCATGGGGGAACTGGTTTATCCTGCCGAGGTTCCCTTTGGTACGTCCAGCCCCCCCCACGTTCCTACTGACCTCCGCGTCGGGAGACGTTCGTCACGTGGTGAAGGAAGATCAGGCATACCTCGTCAAGACTCCCTCTCTCCTAGGAGCTTCTTTCTCCCCTTCTCCTCTTTTTTTTTTTTTTTTTTTTTTTTTTTTTTTTTTTTTTTTTTTTTGAGGAGGAAATCATTTCAACAGCACTTCGGCTTTTAATATCTCTGTAGGAAGTGAAGAACGGAAATAATCCTTTTAATATAGAGATGACGATTGGTGGTGTTACATGGTGCTTCGACCAAAATATTACAACGATCGATCTCTAATTATTGGTAGAACTTCTTCAAGTGTTCGACATTCCAAATTCCAGCGTGGTTCCCCTCCAATGTGTGGAGAAGGAACGTCCCCTGGTTGTATCTTCTCATGACCCTGTACGGCCCCTCCCAGTTTTTGGCCATTTTACCTCCTTCGAGCGGCCTGCTTTTCTCCCTTTTTCTGAGTACGAGGTCCCCTGCTTCAATTTCGCGGATCTTCACCGCCTTGTTGAAGTATCTTTGGGTGGCTCGGTGGTATTCCTCCATGCGACGAGCTGCTAGGTCTCTTCGCTCCTCAATGAAATGGAGCTCCGCCCGTAGGTTTGCCTCGTTGTCTTTCGGTTGGAAGTGTCTCGTGCGATGCGTGGGTACCAGCACCTCTGTTGGTACTTTGGCCTGGAATCCGTACGTCAAAGCAAAAGGTGTCTCGCCGGTTGCCGTCCGTGGGGTTGTTCTGTACGTCCAGAGCACGTAATTGAGCTGCTCCGGCCAGGTGGATGCGTAATCTTCCAATTTCTTTTTAATTCCATCCATGATGGTCCTGTTCATGTTTTCCACCTGGCCGTTGGCCTGCGGGTAGGCCACCGAGGCCTTGGAGTGCCTGATGCCCCACTTTGCCAGGTATGCCTCAAATCCTCTACCGACGAACTGCCGGCCATTGTCGGTGATGACCTGTTCTGGAATCCCAAAGCGGCATATAACATTCTGCCAGAGGAACCTCTGACATTGATATTCGGTGATGGAGGCCAGCGGCTCGGCCTCTACCCACTTCGTAAAGTAGTCAATTGCCACAATGACAAACTTTCTTCCGCCGGTCGTCGTCGGGAGGGGGCCCAGTAGATCTACGCCCCACCTGGCGAAGGGTAGTGCAACGGTCATCGGAGTGTAGAAGCTTGCCGGTCGACCGGGGACAGGGGCATATTGCTGACATACCGCACACCTCCGAGTGTGGTTGAAGCAGTCCTGCTGGATGGTCGGCCAGTAATACCCCTGCAAGATGATCTTCCGAGCCAAAGTACGAGGGCCTTGGTGACTGGAACAGATGCCTTCATGTATTTCCTCAATGACGGCCGCTGCCAAGCTCGGTGGGAGGCACCTCAAGTATGGTCCTCCGAATGTCTTCTTGTAGAGCTGCCCATCAATGAGCTCGAAGTTGGGGGCCCTCCTCTTTATCCATGCTGCTCGTCCGGTGCTGCCATCATCCTCAGGCTCGGGGAGCGTCCCATCCCTGAGGTAGTCTGCGATTTCCTTCGACCAATTAGGTTCGGCGATGGAGATGGCTTCTACCCGGATGACGTCCGTCGCCGGTGTTAGGAGCGTCTCCTGCCTGACGAAGCCCTTGATGTGCCGGGGGATGCTCGTTGCGGGGTCGTCGCTTGGGGGATTGCCTAGCTTGGATAATATATCAGCCTCGGCGTTCTCCACCCGCGATACCTGCTCAATTATCACCTGTTCGAACTGCGCGGTTTGTTCCTCCGCGAGCTCCTTGTAGATCTTCATCCTTTCTTCCCTGGTTTCGGCCGTCCCATTCATCTGGGTTACCACCAGTTGACTGTCCATCCTCACCTTGAGACGAGCTGCGCCGAGTGCCTTTGCACACTTCAGTCCCGCAATCAGTGCCTCGTATTCAGCCTCGTTATTGGTGACTTTGAATTCAAACTTCATGGAGTAGTAGGCTTTGAAACCTTCAGGTGAGGTAATCACTGCTCCCCCGCCACAACCCTTTGCACTCGAGGCCCCATCAGTGTACATTTCCCACCAGTTGTTGAAATCATTGTCGCCTTGGGGATCGTCCTCGGTGCGCGCAGTGCATTCGGCAATGAAGTCTGCCAGCGTCTGTCCCTTGATCGTCGGCCTTGGTCTGAACTCAATGTTGTATTGGCCGATCATCAGGGACCATTTGGTTATCCTCCCGCTGGCCATGGGGTTCCGGAGGATCGTGGCGAGAGGCTGTGTCGTGTATACGATCACTGGGTGTGCCTGGAAGTACGGGGCCAGGCGTTTGATAGATGCTATCAAGGCGAGGATCGTCTTCTCCATCAGTGTGTATCTGGTCTCTGGGCCATTCAGCGCCTTGCTCACGAAATAGATTGGTCGCTGAACGCCCTCCGCCTCCTTGAGTAGCACAGCACTCACAGCCAAATCTGCCACTGCCAAGTACATGTATAGTTGTTCCCCGGGGTCCGCCTTGGTGAGGACGAGCGGAGAAGAGAGGTATATTTTGAACTCCTCGAAGGCGGCTTGGCATTCTGGGGTCCACTCAAAGGGATTTGCCTTCTTCATGATCTGAAAGAAAGGAATGGCCTTATCTGCCAGTTTCGACATGAACCGGCTCAGGGCTGCCAGTCTCCCGGTGAGGCGCTGTACGTCCTTCAGGTTCCTGGGGGCCTCCATGTCAACTATTGCCTTTACCTTCTCCGGGTTAGGTTCGATCCCTCGCTCACTCATCATGTAGCCGAGGAATTTGCCGCCCTTGACGGCGAAGGCACACTTCTTTGGATTTAATCTCATGCTAGCCTCCTCCATGATGGTGAAGATCCTCTCCATATCCCGGACGTGGTCCCCCCTCTTCTTACTCTTGATCAGGATGTCATCCACGTAAGCTTCCATTGTTTTTCCCAGCACGTCTTTGAACAACATCCCGATCATTCGCTGGAAGGTGGCCATGGCATTCCTCAGGCCGAACGGCATGACCACATAACAGTACACGCCCTCCGCTGTGACGAACGCCGTTTTTTCTGCATCATCAGGATGCATGAACACCTGGTGGTAGCCCCTGAATGCATCCATGAAGCTGAGCAGCTCGCAGCCCGCCGTTTCATCTACGAGCAAATCGATCCTTGGCACCGGATACGGATCCATCGGGCAGGCCTTGTTGAGGTCCGAGTAGTCGTCGCACATTCGCCATGTGTCGCCCTTTGGGGCTAGCACCACGTTGGCCAACCACTCCACGTGGATGACCGGCCGGATGTGCTTGATGTTGAGGAGCGTAGCCGCCTCCTTTTTGATGAACTCCCGCCGTTCGGCTGCCATGTATCTCTTCTTCTGCTGTATGGGCTTGGCATCCGGCCGTACGGCGAGTCTGTGGCAGATGAGGTTGGGGTCTATCCCGGGCATGTCCTCCGGCCCTCTGGCAAATAGGACTTTGAACCTCCGGAGGACAGCTATGACCCCTTCCTTGATCTCAGGTTCGAGATCGGCGCCGATGGACACCTTTCTGTCCGAAGGTTCATCCAGCTCCACCTCCTCGAGCAAGGCAGCCGGTTCCAGACGAGCGTCGAAGTCAGCTTGCCTGGCTTTCTCAGTGATGCTGTTGACCCGGGCTTCTCGCTCTCTGAACCTCTCCATGGCCTTGGTGTAGCAGGCCCTGGCCATGTGCGGATCCGTGCGGGCGACCCCCACCCCTGTCTCGGTGGGGAATTTGATGCATGAGTGCCGCACGGAGCAGATGGCCTCCAGATCCTCCAAGCCGGGCCGGCCTAAAATTGCGTTGTGGGCACACTTTAGGCGGACCACGACGAACGTCATCCGGATGCGGGTGGTGTGAGGTCCATCCCCGATCTCGACAGGGAGGCCGATAGTACCCTCCGCATCGATGCAGTCCCCTGTGAAGCCGGAAAGAGGGGTACGTAGAGGGGCCAGCTGATCCTTCCTTAGCTTCATCCCTTCGAATGCCTCCCAGTAGAGGACGTTCACGCTGCTGCCCGTATCCACAAGGACGCGTCGGACGATCGCATTGTTGACATCCATGCTGATCACCAGCTCATCCCTGTGGGGGGCCGGTGACATTGGTAGGTCGGCCGGTCCAAAGGTGATGGCCTCTACCTTGTTCCTTTTAGCGGGGGGTGCTGATACGGAGCCCACATAGAGGGACCTTTCAAACTTTTTCCGTTCCGCAGGCGTGTCCCCAGTCTCGGCGCCCCCGAAGATCACCTTGATCTCCAATTTCTTTTTTCCGCCGTTCGGGCCGAGGGACCCCTCCGGACGTTTATCAGCACTCCGATAGTCTACGCCCTTAGGTTCCGCCTCGCGCTGATCGTCGCGGCGCCATGACCGTGATCTCGGGTTCGGCTGCCTCGGGCTATTCTTTTTTTAATAGCTGGGTGAACTCGCCCAGGTAGCCTTGCCGGATCAGCTCGTCGATGGCCATTCTCAGCTGCCTGCAGTTGTCGGTGAGGTGGCCGACCCTCTGGTGGTATTCACAATATGCGGTCTCATCCTGACCCATAAGTGCCTTCTTGTCTTGGGGCTCCCTTAAGATGCCCTTGTCCTTGATTGCGTCAAAAATTTGACTGACGGGGTAGGCCAGAGGGACGTGGTATCCCTCCGGGCGTGCGCGGCTGGCCTCCGGATGAGCCTTCCACGGAACCATGCCGCCGTCCGTCTTCTTCTTTTTGCTTGGGGGGGATGGCCCGCCTCCGGGACCGAGTCTATCCGCCAATTTACGGGAGGGGGCGGCAGGCGCGCCGTCCCTCAATCTGATCTCCTCCTCAATGGAGGCGTACTTCTGCGCCCGAGCCAGCACCTCGGTATAGCTGGTGCTGGGGTTCCTCCGAAGGTCCCGGTATAGGTCCCCCGTTGCTAGAGCGCTGGTGAACATGTTCACTCCCAGCCGCTCGTCCAGGTCATCCACCTGGAGCACCTCATCTCTCCACCTGACCAGGAATTGGGCCAGGGGTTCGTCCTTCCCCTGCTTCACACTTGTGAGCGATGTGAAGCTCTTCTTGGGGGTGGTGCTGGCAGCGAATTGCGCCATGAACTGCTGGGACAGCTGTTCGTAATTATCAATAGATCCGGGCCTCAGCTGCCCGAACCATTCTTGCGCCGGACCTCTCAGGGTGCTGAAGAAGAGCCGGCAGATGGCCTCATCAGATGCCCCTAGCATAGAGAGGTTCCCCTGGAAGCTGATCAGGTGGGCCTTAGGATCTCCGGTCCCGTTGTATATTATCCCCTGGGGGGGTCTGCAGTCGCGCGGAATTTCCGCATTCATCACCCTTGGGGTGAAGGGTGAAGTGAGGGAGAAACGCGGCGTGGCTGGGGCGGCCTCCGCCCGTCTGTCCATTTCGGCTAATCGCCGCTCCATTGCCTCTAGCCGGGCCTCCTGTGCGGCCCTTCCGGGGGACACAGGAGGGGCGGCCTCGAGCGCCATGTTCCTTCGTGGGGCAACCGCGTCGGGCTGCCTTCGTGTGATATGGGCGCCATGTCTTTGGAAACGTCGTCCAATATTACTGGCGGCGGGGGTAATGATGGTGCCCCGCTGTTCGGAGGGGACATCCGGCGTGTGTCCCCGGTGATCGTCTTGCCACCCATAGCGGGGGGTGCTGGCGCTGGTGTGCCCCCCAGCTCCATGGGAAGACGGATTCTGGCCCAACCTCATGTGGATGGGTGTCCGGCGCTCGGCAGATTCCGCTGTCTCATCCAGGGTCTGCATGCGGCGGACAGGCGATATGGGCGTCCAGATGGTGTTGGCTGAATACACCTCTTCGTTCGCCTCCTGTTCGTCCGCCATCCGGCGCATTGTTTCCGCCAGTTCCCTCATGAGTCGAGGGTCCTGCCTGGCTTCGTGGGGGATGAGATTTGTGAGACCACCCTCACCCCCAGTCGTCCCCAACGTCTCGGAGTATTCCGTGGTTTGCCCGCGGTTGCTTCGTCCGCGGGACAACTGCTCGGAGAGATCGCGTTGGCGGTTGTTTCTTGTCATCGTGCTTGCTTTGGGTAGATTTAGTAGCTGTTTGGGAGAGTTTTTCGGAAACTTTTAGTTCAGTTTCCCACAGACGGCGCCAGTGTTGATGCTTATTCCTTCAACCTTCAGGCCCAACACGTAAGCCCAAAGATTTCGAGTGGAGTGCGTTTGAGTAGCTAGCCCAACAAACAGATGACAAGGATCAAGGATAATAAAGTAGCAAATAAGTGATTAGGTATTATTATCTCTTAATAACTCCCTAATACAACACTTTTTTGCTAAGGCTCCGTCGGCCGTTCGTCTTACAAGGCAGTAGAGGTGCTGCGAATAGAATGCTACAGCTAGGGTGCTAAGAATAGAAAGTTGCCAACCCCTTACAATGGAATAAATGCTTCTATTTATACCCGCCAATGGGCAGGTAGCTATGCTGACGTGGAAGCCTGTGGACCGCTTGTGTCCCAACCACCAAATCTTTAGCATTAAATGCACTTCCCGCCAGAATCTAGGTTTCCCGCCGGATTAGTGGGGACGTTCGTCCACCGGGAAATGAGTTGGATTGCTCCAAGGGACCCTTGGGAGGTATCGGCTGTTCGTCTCCTGGCCCTGATGGATACTCACCATGTGGACTGGGTTTCCCCCGATGACTACAGGCTTGCTCTGGGGACGTTCGTCACCATCCCTGGTGGCCCGTGGTTCTGCTCCTTGTCCCTGCACAGACGTCCGTCGGGATGAGCCGCTGGGCCTGAGTCCCTCAATATCAGACGTTCGTCCATCCTCAGGGAACACGGGCCTGTGGGCTGGCCTAGTGCTCTAACTGGACGTTCGTCTGGCAAAATGGGTTAGTGGGCCGGATCTCGGCTTGGGCCATTTACCCAACAATTTCTAATCTGCATCACTCATATGTAACTCATATGTAGTCAGCATTCGAGTAGAATGTATTAGCAAACACTTAACTATTTAAGTGTTACATATAAAATATGGATGCTTCCGCAATTATTTATTATTATGAAATTACTATTTCCTTAAAGTTACTATCATTAGCTATTTAAAAATATAAGTATTTCTAGAATGGTCAAAAAGATAATGAAAAGTTAGTTTGCGCTTTGGTGCTCCGGCACTGCGGGTAGCGCTCCTTGCCCGAGCCTTCCGGGCCGGGTAGGGGGTGTTACATTTGGTGGTATCAGAGCCTAGGTTTAGGAACCTAGGAAATTGCATATAACATAGGAGATCATGCACTCGCTTGATAATGTGACTCTCATTGGCGAACTCCCAATTTGCTTCAGGTAGAAATTCACGTCCAAATACTACTACGTACGTAAAGACTTGAGAGTAGAAATTCATCATAATTAAAGGAGTTATTAATGAAATACAAATGCTACCCTTTTTGCTTAAGTAGAATCTATTGACATGATACTTAGGAAAACATTATTTAGAGAGTAAAGATAGGATGAGATGCTTCTTGTGTCATGCATAAAAGAGGCATCAGATGGTACACACCCTGATCAAAGGATTAAATTTTAGTTGGTAATTAAAGTGGCACCCCTATAAATTTATTATGACTTTTCTGAATAGGATAAATGTATAGTATAAGGATTTACGAAAAAAAAAAATCGTACTTTAAAGGTATTGTCTCCTCAAAATGTAAGTTACATAGATAATGATTAAAGCTGCGTTTTAAATAGATCTAATTTTGGCCGATATGATACTTCAATAGGATTTTAATAAGTAACTAAGATTATATTGTTGACAAATCAGATTGTGGGGTATAAATTGAACAACTTGTATTATAGAAGTTGGCCAAAAGTTAAATGTAACGTCCTAAATTTTATACTAGTACATTATATTTAAAATTCTAAACAATAGAGGGACGAAAAAGAAACTAAGTCCTAAGATTTTGGTAACTAATCCTGTTATAGGAAATCCTGAGAAAAGTAAATAAAGTTTATTAAAATAAAAATCTTGAAAATAATAAGTAAACAAAAAAAATCAGAAGAAGCAAAATCAAATAAGTTACTTAAAAATTGTTGTTAAACATTCGAAACCTGAATTCATTAGAAAAGCTACTCAATATTTAAATATAGCTTAGTGACACATTAATTAATTAACACATTTCATGTATCTTACTCCGTATTATATATTGACATTTGGCTATCAAAAATAGAGGAAAACAAGTGATCGATGAAACATGCACCATTACACTCGGCAAGAAGCTAATTAAGAACTGCTCCTTGCTCTGACTTTATATGCCACTCGCGCGGTCAGATGCGCAGAGATGAAACAAAACTACATGCATGCATGGCAGTATGACTAAACATGCATCTTAATAGTATATAGTTCTTAATAATGGGCTTAGATATAAATATAATAAGTATTCGATATATATATATATATATATATATATATATATTTGAAGGCCATCATAAAGGCTAAAGTGACAAATGTCAAATATATATAAGTTTTCAATAACTATAATACTACGTACGTAGTAAGAATCATTAAGTATGTATAAGAGATATATGCGTATAGTATACAATATAGTTACATTTATTAATTGATAATATTTATTGTGGTTAATTATATAGTAAAATACTCTTTAGTAAAATAAAATAAGTGGGATGGATAGAGATATGAATGGACAAAGTTTTCATAGACATTGAACTAAATGAACGGCACTCTTTAAGGTTAAATCAAATATATATATAAGTTAAGATGTGAAAATTAAAGTGTGATAAAAGAAAACTCAGTCTTGATTTAGTTATAAAAAAACACTTATCTAGCAAAAGTTAGCCGATTACGGAAAAAAAATATATTTTGATTTCAATTCCTAACTAAAAAAAATGTTAAGAATAAAAAAATGACCATCAAACTTTCCTACGAAGACACGCAGTATACATGTCAAAGTCAATATGAAGATGACAATTCTAGATATTTATCCATTTAAGGTTTATACTTATTCACAACAAAGTTATTAAATAGTATATTTATATTAACCGGAAACGTGATAAATTAAAACTTAAATTAAAACTTTATGGTAAACAAACTAGTGGACAGTGACGATAAAATTTAAATTGATAAGGTTGTGCTAGCTAGACTCTAGAAGTAGATAGACAAGATGAAATTAAAAAAAAAAATTAAGGAATAGTGTAATATATATTTACTAGTATATTTAAAAAAAAATGGTCACGTAATTAGATTTAAAATTTGAAAGCTTATCTGAATGGGTTGTGACGTTGTATACTTAAGTATGATAGACATTAATATTTCCATCACTATTAGCAGATAAAGAAGCTAGCCAAGGACAGTCAAGATTTACTAAAGAGGTTAATGAAGCTAGTAATGTAAGTAATAAGTAACGACTCCCAGAAATATTTGCTTACGGTAATAAATTTCGAGGACGAAATTTCTTTTTAGAGGGGAAGAATTGTAACATCCTAAAAAAATAAACATTTTAAAACCTGAAAATAAAAGTAATTGTATATAAAGAATCACAATTCCTAAACAAATTAAAAATTTGTACATTTGATGGATAAGTAAATATGGGTAAATGGGCAAATATATATATATATATATATATATATATATATATATGTGTGTGTGTGTGTGTGTGTGTGTGTGTGTGTGTCCAACTGGAAAGGAATGAAAAAAAAATGATCGTTCTAAAAAAAAAAAAATAATGATACATCAATTAAGTAAATTTAAACTTCATAAGACAAGAACTAGCCGGTTACTCCTCCGTAGTAGGAAAATTCTACAAAAAAATTTGATAAGATAATAACACTAATAATAAACAAAATAATAAATTATTAAATTAATAAATTAAATTAGAAGAGCACGTGGCTAAGAACTAAAACATTGGACAAAGGAAAAGCTATACGTGGCTTCACCTAGTTGTGGTAAATTCATATCATGCAAAAGGAACAAATAAAAAATAATATAATAATAATAAATAGCATCAATAAATATGGAACAAATCCAAAGACCTTTTACACTTGGCAAAATCTGCATGCTTAAGTGACACTCGGCTCTCCATTCATGAATAGAACAAAAATTGCATGTTGCATATGAATATGCATGCATAAGAATACAAACGGAGTAGGTAAGCTAATCAAACTAATAAATACACATATAAATGAAAGGGATAAATACACATAGTGAGTAGTAGGTTTCTTTGCCGGCAGTGAGAAAATACTTGAGAAATACTTCTCTATAGAAATACTTCTCTATATATAGTTAGCAGGCAATGTTGTGAACAAGAAAAGAATTAGAGACACGGCTAAGAGAAGAGAAGAAAGGAGAGGAGAGGAGAATAAAAGGGTTGGAACAAAAGAGAAAATCTTACTAAAAGTCTAAGGTCTGTGTTCATTCCTTCTCCTAATTTTTAATGATATCTTATATTCTAAAAATTTATAGTTATTGGTAACTTCTTAATTGGTTTTATTGTTTAGTTATATTACCCCGTATTTTGTTTCTCTTATGTTATTTAATTACTCCATTATGCTCGACTTAGATATTGATATACTATTGCGTTGAATAAACTTTTATATTTCGAAAATCAACTTTATAATGAGGAAACAACGTAATTAACATATTAAATAAAGATAACTTATAACTATATTTTATGATTATAACAAGTTAGAATTCGAAATTAGTAGAAGGATTAAGAGAAATCATGTACGAAGCTAGCTTAAAATATACGAGTATATTAAGATAATGAAAGTGGATTCGAATTCATCTTTGAAATACTGAATACGTATATGTATTAACAGTGGATTGGATTAATTATTATAAATATTATGAAGTGATTTATAATCAATTATATACGTACATGTTAAGTTTAACTATATGTGTATATGCACTAATGACTTACGTTTGAATACTATGATGGGGAATTTAGCCCATCACATAAATATCTTTAGTGGATTATAATGATATCATTGTGAATTAAGAAATATTAGTTATATTAATACTAATGACACAAGCTAAATTTGAATAACTAAAAATAATGGAATTCGAAATCTTGTTTCTGGATTCGGATAGGTTGGCATGCCAATAGGGATAAAACACGGCCGTAGAATTTGATCAATGACTTCGGGTCCGTAGCCACCGAGTGGACAGCACCCAAATCTTGATATTTAACACGCGCGCTTCTATACGGGTCCGTAGCCACCGAGTGGACAGCACCCAAATATGTTCGTTACGGGTCCGTAGCCACCGAGTGGACAGTACCCCACGAACCCCGGCCAGAGCCACCGAGTGGTCCGTGCCAAAATAGTTCTCTGATGGTCCGTAGCCACCGAGTGGACAGTACCAAAGATGAGAACGTCCCGTTTATCCAGTCCATTAAACTAAGGAGTAGAATTCCAGAAAATCAATAAAAGAATGAAAGTGTGAAAACGAGCAAAAATGACAGAGAACGAAATGAGCGAAAGATGAAAATTGAGCAGATGAAAGTTAAAGTGAGACAATGAGTAAGTGGAAAGGAACGTTGAATTACAACTATGATACTGCTCAAGTGAATTTTGACTTTGAAATAAGGCCACATGATGAAAATGGAAACACAAAGAATGGATGGAAAAATGAGATGAATATAAAAATGAAACACGATAGAAGAATGTAATCTTATATTCAATTGAAGAACTGGGTTTTATTCATAAATTATTGAGTCTGAAATAAGCTAATGTTGAATATGAGAGACAACAAGATAAAATAACCGATTAAATAAAGTTATGATTTTTCGTTTAATATCTTGATAAGAAAGGTATATTTATATCGCTCTATATGTTACAAAGAAAATTACGAGACATTAACAGCTCAATTAAAAAATGATATTTTAATCAGGATGTTATACAATTTTGAAATATATATATATAAATAAATATTTTGAACAGAAGCTGCTACTATACGAAGTAATGATGCATATTAAATTTAGTTTATAGGCTAACAAGGATCGATTTGACTTAGTTGTGATTATAAATAAACTTTTGAGATTTCAACGAGTTGTTTTTTTTGTATATTATTACTAAATGAATATTTAGGTACGTGAAATAAAATGTATTCTTTTGACAAGTCAATGAGTAAAAAAATTTCATTTCAGAGAAATTTACGATTTCAATGCAATTTATATTTGTTTTTAATTAGTAGTTTGTTACGTCATATTTTATATTGAGATTATGGAGAAAGAATGAACACCACTAAGCAAGATTTGCTTAGCGTGTTGGATTTTGTCCTTCGCGTAGGCACATAGCTGATACGAGCCAATGTTCAAGGAGAAAAGCATTTGGGAGCAACCTGCCAATCAGCACAGAGTCACACTTGCATTTAATGATATTTTATTTCTAATCTGCATCACTCATATGTAACTCATATGTAGTCAGCATTCGAGTAGAATGTATTAGCAAACACTTAACTATTTAAGTGTTACATATAAAATATGGATGCTTCCGCAATTATTTATTATTATGAAATTACTATTTCCTTAAAGTTACTATCATTAGCTATTTAAAAATATAATTATTTCTAGAATGGTCAAAAAGATAATGAAAAGTTAGTTTGCGCTTTGGTGCTCCGGCACTGCGGGTAGCGCTCCTTGCCCGAGCCTTCCGGGCCGGGTAGGGGGTGTTACATTTGGTGGTATCAGAGCCTAGGTTTAGGAACCTAGGAAATTGCATATAACATAGGAGATCATGCACTCGCTTGATAATGTGACTCTCATTGGCGAACTCCCAATTTGCTTCAGGTAGAAATTCACGTCCAAATACTACTACGTACGTAAAGACTTGAGAGTAGAAATTCATCATAATTAAAGGAGTTATTAATGAAATACAAATGCTACCCTTTTTGCTTAAGTAGAATCTATTGACATGATACTTAGGAAAACATTATTTAGAGAGTAAAGATAGGATGAGATGCTTCTTGTGTCATGCATAAAAGAGGCATCAGATGGTACACACCCTGATCAAAGGATTAAATTTTAGTTGGTAATTAAAGTGGCACCCCTATAAATTTATTATGACTTTTCTGAATAGGATAAATGTATAGTATAAGGATTTACGAAAAAAAAAAAATCGTACTTTAAAGGTATTGTCTCCTCAAAATGTAAGTTACATAGATAATGATTAAAGCTGCGTTTTAAATAGATCTAATTTTGGCCGATATGATACTTCAATAGGATTTTAATAAGTAACTAAGATTATATTGTTGACAAATCAGATTGTGGGGTATAAATTGAACAACTTGTATTATAGAAGTTGGCCAAAAGTTAAATGTAACGTCCTAAATTTTATACTAGTACATTATATTTAAAATTCTAAACAATAGAGGGACGAAAAAGAAACTAAGTCCTAAGATTTTGGTAACTAATCCTGTTATAGGAAATCCTGAGAAAAGTAAATAAAGTTTATTAAAATAAAAATCTTGAAAATAATAAGTAAACAAAAAAAATCAGAAGCAGCAAAATCAAATAAGTTACTTAAAAATTGTTGTTAAACATTCGAAACCTGAATTCATTAGAAAAGCTACTCAATATTTAAATATAGCTTAGTGACACATTAATTAATTAACACATTTCATGTATCTTACTCCGTATTATATATTGACATTTGGCTATCAAAAATAGAGGAAAACAAGTGATCGATGAAACATGCACCATTACACTCGGCAAGAAGCTAATTAAGAACTGCTCCTTGCTCTGACTTTATATGCCACTCGCGCGGTCAGATGCGCAGAGATGAAACAAAACTACATGCATGCATGGCAGTATGACTAAACATGCATCTTAATAGTATATAGTTCTTAATAATGGGCTTAGATATAAATATAATAAGTATTCGATATATATATATATATATTTGAAGGCCATCATAAAGGCTAAAGTGACAAATGTCAAATATATATAAGTTTTCAATAACTATAATACTACGTACGTAGTAAGAATCATTAAGTATGTATAAGAGATATATGCGTATAGTATACAATATAGTTACATTTATTAATTGATAATATTTATTGTGGTTAATTATATAGTAAAATACTCTTTAGTAAAATAAAATAAGTGGGATGGATAGAGATATGAATGGACAAAGTTTTCATAGACATTGAACTAAATGAACGGCACTCTTTAAGGTTAAATCAAATATATATATAAGTTAAGATGTGAAAATTAAAGTGTGATAAAAGAAAACTCAGTCTTGATTTAGTTATAAAAAAACACTTATCTAGCAAAAGTTAGCCGATTACGGAAAAAAAATATATTTTGATTTCAATTCCTAACTAAAAAAAATGTTAAGAATAAAAAAATGACCATCAAACTTTCCTACGAAGACACGCAGTATACATGTCAAAGTCAATATGAAGATGACAATTCTAGATATTTATCCATTTAAGGTTTATACTTGTTGTTGGTCCCAGTTTAGCAGACTAACGATCAGCTAGATGGTATTCATCGATTAAACAGAAGAAAAGAAGATCTGATAATGATAAGGCAATATCGAGAACAGAGAAATTCTTCTTCTATTATATCGAGAACTATTTGGGCAGCGTAAGGCTAATGTGTATTGATCGATATCGGTACCTGTACACAAGGCGCGTATTTATAGGCGCTGTACAGGTTACCGATTTAGGTAAACCTTGGAAGTTGGGCCAAGGCCTTTTTGGGCCTTATTCCCTTTACCTTATTTGCTACATAATAAATACTAATCTAATACCATAAATGGTATAACTAGTCTACTTTATTTAAACAAGACATTACAGACAAACTTGACCCACAATAAAAGTTCTAACAATCTCCCCCTTTGTGGTCAAGTGCCGTCTTGCTGGGTTTCTTCACTTCTGAGCTTTGTAATAGTTCTTTCTGAGGTTTAGCGCGTGCTCATAGCTCCTGAGTGAATTTCTTTTATCAAGTTGTTTCTGAATAGCCTGTAGAATTCTGTCTATCCTGTGTGCTTCCTTTAATTCGGCATCTGTCGCATCTGCATACTGTTGCTGTCTTTCTTTGAATGCTTCTCTGATCGGTTGCAGCTTTTCCTTCACAATCTTCAGGGTTCCGTCACAGTACTTGTTGATTTCATCAATGAATAGCATACGTTTCTCACCATTATGATTTAGATAGATAAGCGTGATTGGTCTATCAAAAATGTAATACTCAGGGAAGTCCTCAAGTTCTTGTCCATACAGCTTTGGTTTTGTGAGATTTGTCTTCGGCATGTTTGTTTCAAGCGCCATCTGAAGATCATGAGAGGCAAAGAATTTGATTTGTCTGAGCATAAAGCGCTTGAGTGCATCCAGCCCATTTTGTGTAGTTGTGTCACGAGTGCCCGGAATTTCTTGAAATGCAAGATACATCTGATATATGTCATCCATTTTTAGCATATAGAGATCATTTTCCTTGCACGTGAATTCTGTTCCGTCAGACCGTTGTAGATGGTAGACAGAGAGTTTGATGTCTTGGGAGTTTGTTTCACCCACGTTGAGAATAGCCCAGACTGGGTCTTTGGCAGTTTGAAGTTCGTGCTGCCAGACTTCTCTCTGTTGTCCCATATAGTGATGACTGAGTAGAAATAGCTGTCCGCCCTTGTTTTGTCCTCGTAGATGGTTAAGACCACAGATCTTCAGTTCATCCAGTTCTCTGACCTTATCCTCTTTTCGCCAGATGTTTTCTCTGATTTCTTCTTGAAAGGGGGCGTTGATGTCGATCTTTTCCCAGGGCTTCTCATTTCTGGGCATTTGAGCCGCTGTTTGTCTAATGATTGACTCAAGCTCCTTGGGTGGTGTCTCGTAGTTTTCTCCCTCCTTGAGTTCGTTTCGATCAAGTAGAATCACGTCAGTAGCGCAGTTGACTAAGAGATCTCTGAGGTATGTTCTTCGCTGTGCTTCATCTACATCTGTCCAGAGTTCAGACCATTTGTTATGCACCAGCATTTCCTCAAGTTCATCGTGCATTTGATCATTGTAGTAGCTGGAGGAAGCCTGTTGCTGCTGTGAAGACACGTCTGGCGTAGCATCGGGATCCTGGTGAGACTTGCAGGGATCCTCAATTATCTCAACACGATGCTCTTGCGCAGAGACCAGACCTCTATACTTTGTTACATGCGGCCAATCCTCTCTTGATTGAGACTGGGTGACTCCGGGATCCTCAGGATTGCCCGTTGACATCAGTTTCGAACTAGGTTCTAGCTGATGGCCTGAATAAGAAGATGTACTCATGGTAGCATCATCAGGACTTCCATTCCGTCCTTGGTTAACATCTATAGGAGATGCACCTCGGGATGTTATGTCTAGCTCGACCATGCTAGAGAGAGTGGCTAGGGATTTATGGCTAGCTGAAGTAGTGGGTTGCTCATTGGTAGAGGTAGAGGGTTGGTTTGGCTTTGAGGGTTGGCTAGTAGAAGCAACATGCTCAAGTATCCGCTGGCGCTTGTTCTCCCCCTCATGAGAATCCGAATCATCAGGATCCTCATGTGAACGTTTAGTGCCACGGAGACTGTCACGGCAAGTGTTCTGTGTATCTAGAGCATGGAGAAGGGCTTTTTGAAGAGGGGTGAGGTTGCCTTCTTCCAAGTCTAGTATACGGTCGTAGATCTCAGCTACAAGATCCTCGAAGGGTACGGTTGTTAGGTTAGGTTTGGTCGTTGTAGGGGAGAATACTAGTTCTGTATCCTGGGTTCCCCTTGATGTGGATGGTTGTTGGTTTTCTATGGCTAAAGGTTTGGAAATAGAAATGGAAATGGTTGGGGGCTGTGTTGTTTGAGGTTTGGGTGGTATATCCTGAGCAACTGGGGTACTTCCAGAGTCTTGTGCATTAGCGGTTATTGCTTCATGCACCCATGGCTTAATGGTAGACTCTAGAAAGCTATTCAGATATACGAGAATGTCTTCGGGGATAATGGTACCAGTTACAGGGGTTGTAACTGTTGTCACAGCATCAGTGAAGATAGCTGATGTGTGGCCTGCGTTCAATGATCGAGGCATTGTTGGCGTAGCAGGGCTTCCGACCATCATAGTTTGCACTCCGGTCGTTGCATTCAGGGTGAGTGCACCTGTATGTGCAGTGAATAGTGTAGGTGTCCTAGAAAAATTCAAAAATGTAGGAATGGTGACACCTAGACTCGAAGTGATAGAACGGATGGGGGTAGTGGTCCGGGGCTGTTGACCACTAAGTCTCTCAGCAGATTCGGAAGGAATCAGTGAGGTCGGTGTAAGTTCCCCTTGAGATATTGAAACTCCAGTCTGTTGGGAGACTGGAGAGTGGATGGGAGATGGCTGTGCACGCGCAGTTGAACCAGATGCTGCGACTTCTACCCGGGAACTGACAAGGTCAGCTCCTGCTCCTAGGGGCGTGGTTCGGTCTATGGTGACAAAGGTGTCGCAGTCATCGTATAGTGCCAGCTCCTCCTCCACTGCACTCTTCTTTCTTAGCCTCTTCTTAGGCTGTGATGATGCAGATTTGTCACTGTTGTGTTTGGAGCGCTGCTCACTGATGACAATGCCCTTAACTGGTCGGGACATGTGAGCAGCCTCTTCATTGTCTGATGAGGAGTCGGAGTCTATCGGAATGGCTCTCTTTCCGGCTCTTTTCCTGTTGCTGATCAGAACTCCCTCCATGTCATCATCATTATCTGCATCATCATCATCATCATTGTTCTCCTTTCCCTTGGCCATGCTATCGGAGGCCTCACCACCAGCCTTATTAGAAGGGGCCTGGCTTGATGGTTCATCGGCAGTGTCCTCAGCATTGATAGGGTGGCCCTCAGCAGTCTGGGTCCTCTCGGAAGAGTTACCAGACTGATCATCATTAGGCCGGGTTGCCACTGGTTTCTGTGGCGGGGCTCTCTTCTTCTTACCCTCACTCGCTCTCGGCTTGGTTCCCGGGGAAGGTCCAGCTGGGTTTTGCTGAACCATAGGGACCGTTCTCTTCAGCGACTCTTTGTAGTCGATGACTGCCTTATCCCTCGGATTTGCAAGGTCAAGTAGAGAGTCCGGGATAGGCAGTGCTTCAGCTTTGTTGCTGTCCCTCTGGAAGTATTTGAGCTTTGGGGCGGCGAAGTGTTTGTCTTCCTTGCGCTTAGGCATTGTGGGGGTGGCTTCCAACATGTTGTGGATAATCAGTGCCAGCCACCGAGCGTAAGGGATTGTGTTGCCCTTATGATTCTCCTTCATCTTCACTTGATCCATTAGCTCCGTCCAGAAAAGCTGAGCCATATCGTACTGCTTGTCAAAGGCGATCCCGTGGAAGATTTGAAGTATTTGCTTGTTGCACTTGTCATGTCCGGCGTGCTTAGGAGATAGACACTTATTGACCAGCCCGAACAGACTCTTCCACGGGTGAGGCAGGTTGGAGATTGTAAAGTTTGACAGCAGGGGCAGTGGGCTGTCGTATCCAAGATCTTTCATCCCCTTGATCAGCTCTTCATTTGAGGGGAGTGGTGCGTAGTGTTTGAGCACTGGGAGCTTCAGTGTCTCCCTGATTGTTGATGGTGTTAGCACCACCCGCACGTCATTCAGTTTGGTCATTATCTTCGACCTGTCCTTCTCTGAGGCTGTGTGCATCAGGCCCCAGAACTGTTGTAGATACACCATTGGTACTGGTTTGGCTTCGTTGAAAGCAGTCCAAAGGTAGTGCTTCTGTAGGATGGAGAGAATAACTGGGTCCTGACATTTGAAGAGCTTCAGGTCCAATTGAAAGTTGTTGTCATATAGTGGGACCCAGTTCTCTTTTGGGTACAGTTCATTGCTTGATTGTGTATTCTTGGCTGTTCCTGACATGATTAGCTGAAGACATTGGGTCAGCACATTGTTCAAATGAAAGTTTTATTTTTGTTCTGTTTTTGCAATTTTTCAGATCAGATGTGTACAGGTGGGGCCACGAGAAAATTTCTGAGTGTAAACCACGAGAACTAACTTCTCGAGGTTTGAATATCGAGAAGTAGGTTCTCGAGGTTTAAATACCGAGAAGCTCTTCTCGATACTCAAACATCGAGAACTTGGTTCTCGATATGGAAGTATCGAAAAGTCCTTCTCGAGATTTAAACATCGAGAACCATCTTCTCGAGGTTTAGTATCGAGAACCTCTTCTCGGTATTTCCAACTTCGAGAAGTAGGTTCTCGGTACTAAACATCGAAAAGACTCTTTTCGAGGTTTAATATCGAGAACCGAACCTCGAATTTTGAAATATCGAGAAATTGATCTCGAGTTCTAAACATCGAGAAAGTGAATTTCTCGAGTTCGTACTCAGAGAAATGTCGAGAACCACCTGCAAAAACATATATAAAAACTTTTCGATGTTCAGTTTATCAGTTCGAGAAAGAGGGTTCTCGAGGTCCAATAACGAGAAATTCCTTTCAAGTTTTGATTCGAGAACCGGTGCATTTTGTGCGAAAATCATATGAAAGTTATTTTTGATGCTCGAGAACTTGAAATACCACCTTTTGGATGGATTCGAGAAGTTTTGAGATGTGAAGATCAGTTTGCGAGAAGGATGCTGGACTTCGAGAACTTAAGATGCGAGAAAATGAGATTTATGCGAGAAACTGTTCTCGAAGTCTCCTTTTATATGCGAAAAGTTGGAACTTGGGCCTTGTGAAAAGTAATCTGGGCCCAAATGTCAAGAGCGGGCCCGGTTTAGAGAATTTTAAAATTTTTGGGCCCCAAGCTAGAGTTTATTAAGAAAACTTTCTCAGATCAAAACTCCCCCTCGAAATGTGCATGAAAAAATTAAAAAACACACACATGCACTCGTTTTCTCTCTTTTCTGTTTTTCTACACACACACACACTCTTTTTCTGATTTTTTCTTGATTTTCTCACACACTCACACACACTCTTTTTCTGATTTTCTCCTCGAAATGTGCATTTAAAAAAATGAAAAACACACACTTTTTTTTTTGATTTTCTCATTTTCTCACACACACACACACACACACACACACTCTTTTTCTGATTTTCTTATTTTCTTACACACACACACACACTCTTTTTCTGATTTTCTTATTTTCTCCCCCTCAAAGTATTCCTCTCTCTTTTATTTTCTCCCTTTTTTTTTCCCCCTCAACACATGCAACGCACACCACGCACACTCACACATTTTATTCAGACCATAGAGATAACACAATTACATAGGATCGAGATTCAACATGCCTAACTTAGATACTAGGAACTGGAATCTCTTGTCATCCAGTGCCTTAGTAAATATGTCAGCCAGTTGAAGCTCAGTGCTTACAAAGTACAGATCAACATCTCCTTTCTCCACATGGTCCTTGATGAAGTGATAGCGCAAATCGATGTGCTTGGTGCGCGAGTGATGAACGGGGTTGCTGGTTATGGCGATTGCACTTTGGGAGTCACTGTAGATGGGAATATGGTTGAATAGAAAGCCATAGTCTCTGAGTTGTGTCCTCATCCATAGGATTTGTGAACAGCAACTAGCAGCCGCAACGTATTCTGCCTCGGCTGTAGAAGTTGACACGCAGTTCTGCTTCTTGGAGGACCAACAGACTAGCTTCTCTCCCAGAAATTGAGCACCACCGGATGTACTTTTTCGATCTAACTTGCAACCTGCAAAATCAGCATCTGAGTAACCAACAAGGTCAAAACCCGTGTCCTTGGGATACCAAAGTCCCAAGTTGACTGTTCCTTTCAGGTATCTCAGGATTCTCTTTACTGCATTCAGATGTGATTCCTTTGGATTTGCTTGAAAACGAGCGCACAGGCAGGTTGCAAAGACAATATCCGGTCTACTAGATGTCAGGTACAGCAAGGAACCGATGATCGCCCGATAGTTGGTAGCATCGACTGATATCCCGGAAGGGTCAGAGTCGAGCTTTTGTGAGGGAGACATGGGGGTTTTCATGGTTGACTTGCTGTCCATCTTAAATCTTTTGAGCATTTCATGGATGTACTTCGACTGGCTGATGAAGATTCCGTCTGGCAATTGCTTGATCTGTAGCCCTAGAAAGAAGTTCAACTCTCCCATCATACTCATTTCAAACTCAGTGTGCATCAAGTTACTGAATTCTTCGCAGAAGTTCGGGTTGGACGAGGCAAATATGATGTCATCGACATAGATTTGTATCAGCATGATGTCACTGTTCTCTCGCTTGATGAAAAGAGTTGGATCTATCTTTCCCTTCGAGTAGCCTGATTGTACAAGAAAATCAGATAATGCATCATACCAGGCTCTCGGTGCCTGTTTTAGTCCATACAGAGCTTTCTTCAGCTTGTAGACATAATGTGGACGTTCAGGGTCAACAAAGCCTTCTGGTTGTGCCACGTAAACTTCTTCTTTCAGTTCTCCATTTAGAAACGCAGTCTTTACATCCATTTGATAGATGGTGAAACTCTTATGAGCAGCATAGGCAAGGAACAACCTGATTGCTTCAATTCTGGCCACTGGTGCAAAGGTTTCATCATAGTCAATTCCTTCTTGTTGGTTGTACCCTTTTGCAACCAGTCGGGCTTTGTTCCTTATAATCACACCGTCTTCATCTTTCTTGTTCTTGAAGACCCACTTGGTGCCAATTATTGTTTTCTTTGGGGGTCTTGGCACCAGGGTCCATACATCCAATCTTTCAAACTGATTGATCTCCTCCTGCATTGCTATCACCCAATCTGGATCTGTTAGAGCTTCAGAAACTTTGGTTGGTTCAGATTGGCTGATGAAGCAAGAGAAGAGACATTCATTTGCTGTGGCTGTTCTTGTACAAACTCCACGACTTGGATCTCCAATAATTTGTTCTACAGGATGTGCCTTTGTCCATTTCCGCTCATGTGTTAGAGGGATTGGAGTTACGATGGTGTGATCCGGGTCCTCAAAAGTGGTAGATGTGGTTTGTTGAGGAGTGGAGTGCACAGGGGTCGATTCAGATTCTGTGTCTGCTTGAGCTGGTATTTCTGAAACTTGTGCTGGTGAAGTTGCTTGTGTTGCTGCCGTGCCATGATCCTCAGTATTTTCGTAATCTGATGTATGAGGTGAGTCAGCTTCTTCCTCACTGAGGTCAGGCATGAATGGTGGTTGAGCAGCTTCTGTTGGTAATTGTTGGTTGGCAGTGCTTGCATTTTCATAGAAATGTTCAAAGAGAGAGTCGAGAATTGCACTGTCAGCCGTTGTTTGCTTTGTTGCTTCAGCTTCATCAGGTTGCTTTCTTTGAACAGAGAGTGTGTTTTCTATCAAGAAATGTTCAGAAGCAAAGTCAGCCATTTCATAGAATGCAACGTTGACACTCTCAATGACTGTTCTGCGATCACGTAGATAGACCCGATACGCCTTTGATTGCGTGGAGTACCCAATGAATACTCCTTCGACGGCTTTCGGATCCATTTTGCTTCTTTCATTTCTGTCATTTAGAACAAAGCACTTGCAGCCAAATACTCTGAAGAATGAGATGTCAGGTGTTCTGTTGAAGAGTACTTCATAGGGGGTCTTGTTGAAGCGCTTGTGAATTGATGTTCTGTTCTGAGTAAAACACGCTGTGTTTATTGCTTCAGCCCACATGAAATGGGGAAGTTTTGACTGAATAAGCATGGTGCGTGCTGCTTCAACAAGGGTTCTATTCTTTCTTTCAACGACCCCGTTTTGTTGTGGTGTCTTTGCTGCAGAGAATTGTTGTGTGATACCCTGAGTTTCATAGAACTCAGCAAGAGACTGGTTCTTGAACTCGGTACCATTATCTGTTCTGATGATCTCCACACTCTTTTGTAGAAAATTTTGGATTGTCCTGATGAAGGTTATGATGGTTGCAGCTGTTTCATCCTTTGTCCTCAGAAATTTGGTCCATGTGTACCGAGAGAAGTCATCCACAATGACCAGTGTATACTTGCGTCCATTGATGCTTTGGACTCTCATTGGTCCACACAGATCCATGTGTATTAGTTGAAGCAATCGTGAGGAGGATGGAACAGATTTTAACTTGTGAGAGCTCCTTTTCATCTTGCCTAGTCTGCAGGCATCACAATGAGTGTCAGCGGAAGTCTTCAGAGGAGGCAGCCCTTTCACAAGTTTCTTGGAGGACAAAGTAGTGAGATATTTGAAGTTGAGGTGAGACAGGCGTCTGTGCCATAGACTATTTTGTTCAGAGGAAGCTTTGGACAGCAGGCAGATGGCAGAAGGTAATTGTACGCTCTTCAGATCAATGGTGTACAGGTTGGAAGTTCTTGTGCAGGTCAATAATACCTTTCCAAACCTGTCCAGCACACAGCATTGTCTGGCTATGAACTTCACTTCCATGCCACTATCGCAGAACTGTCCAATACTTAGCAGATTATGCTTCAGTCCTTTCACATATGACACAGCCTTGATGGTGACACTTGCACAGATGACATCCCCATATCCTAGGATTGGAGATGCTGCGTTGTTTCCGAATCTCACATTTCCTCCGTAGCATTTGGTGTAGTTGCTCAACAGCTCCTTTATTCCGGTCATGTGGGTTGAGCAGCCAGAATCTAAATGCCACACATGACCGTTCTGCAAAACAGATTAAGGATTTTTAGGTACCCACCGCAGGATGGGTCCTTCCTTATCAATTGAGAAAATCTTTTTGAATTTTTCTTTCAGCTGTGATCCAAGGTCAACAGCCTTTTCAGATAATGTTCTTTGTTTTTCAAGTTCAGCTTTTGGTATCCATTTTTGTTTGATTTTAAGAGCAGAGGAGACAGAGTTATTGTCTTTGTGTGTGAATGGCTGGTTCGTGAGGTAAGGTTTGAGAATTTCTTCTTTAGAGAGACGGTGTAAGTGTTTCTTTGAATGAACCTTAAGAGGGTACTTTAAATTTGGAAAATTATAAACTCCCTCTACAGATCTATTCTCAGATTGTTTCTTTTGTTTGCGTTCTCTCCGTTGATCCTTACGAACAGAATTCATGCCACATTCAAAATTAGAAACATCAACACTATCATTTTCAAGTCCAGGAGCATACAACTTATTATTGAAATAAAATTGATTAGAAGGAAATTCAGATGAATTCAGCTTGGGACACAAGACTGAATTGGAACTACATGGTTGTGACTGAAATCTAGATCTACTATTATTCGAGTAAAACAAAGCACTAGAACAGGGTTTTTCATGTTTAGAAAACATTTTCTTCTTTCCTTCAGCTATCTCTTCTCTCTTCAACCTCCATTCTCTTCTCCTTTCCAGTCTCCTACTCACGGTATTTCCTGTTTTCAAGGGAGTCGTGGAGTGAGTGGTCGATCTTTTGAAAACATTAGTTTTGTGAAGATTTTCTTGAGAATCAGTTGTATCACTAGCTGACTGGGAAGTTGTGTCAGATTGAGAGCTTTCCTTTAAAGAGGTCAGTTCTCTTAATAGCCTCTCCCTCTCACTTTCAAAGCTTTTTCTTTCTTCTTCAAAACTTTTTCTTTGTTTTTCCAAAGAGATGTGTAAATTTTCGAATTTTCTAATTAGTGGAGGGATGTAAGGTTCTTCTTCATTTGACCCTGAGGTTGAAGGGGTTTCTGGATCCGACACAGCTTCCTTTTCAGAAGGATAAGGACTCACACTCTCATCAGTTGAGAAAACAGGTTCAGCATTTTCATAACTTTTATTCAGAGAGTCATAGTTGAAAGGAATTTCTGTTCTGGAAGGGTTTGATCGCTTTACCTCTTCTTCTTCTGCCGTTTCTTTTCCATAGGTAAAAGCCATCAACTTAGTCAACCCTAACCCCATATAATTTATGTCATAAAGTTGAATACAATCCACTTTCTTCAGATTATTGGGGTTAGTAAGACCGAGACCCTCCTTGGAGTTATAAAAGCGAGTGTCTTTGTTCTGATTGAGAAAAATGGTTTGTTCTGTTTGTCCTCTCTTGGCAAGTAGATCTTCTAATTCTTTGATTTTTGTGTAAAGAGTACACCTTTTTTCATGTAGAAAATCATTTTCGGCTTTTGCAACGTTTCGTTCTAATTCAGTCTCAGAAACTTTCCTTGTTAGTAGAGCTACCTTTTGGGTGAGTTGATCTAATTCTAAAGTTCGCTTCTTGACAATTTCTTTTTCATTTTCTAACTGTATGCTCAGAGATCTGACTTTATCTAGACTGTCAATTAAATATTTATGGTTGATGTTTCCCTTGTCTCTTAGCTCCGTAATTAGATTGTCTTTGACTTGTGAAGAGTGAACTTTACAAGAGCAGGAACAGACGGTTTCAGAGTTACTTACAGTGATGTTTGAGCTTGAGCTTGTACTTCCTCCGGGGATCGCAGCATCACCCTTTTCCTTTTCTTCTTCTTCTACAAGCGCCATCAGGGCCAGATTCTCCTCTTCTTCTTCATCTGAACTCTCCTCCTGCCACGGGTCATTCTCAGTTAGTGTTGCAGCACTATCATCATCTTGTTTAGCCATGAACATTTTCTGTTTGTTCCACAACATCTTCTGCTTGTAATAGTTGAAGTCCCTTTTTCTTGGTAGGCGACAGTCTTTGATAACATGTCCAGCCTTTCCACAGTTGAAGCATTTGGGGGGATCTTCTGCTGCAACAGCTCTACTGGAAGAGTTCTGATCATTGTTCTTTGTTTTGTAATTGGCAGAGGAGGTTCGCAGCTTGTTGGAGGAGTTTCCCTTCCTAGAGAATTTCTTGTTGAACTGATTGGTGAGCAGAGCCATCTTTTTCTGCAGATCAGCCAATTCAGATTCAACATCCACTTCTTCTTCACTGTCTTCTTCTTCTGTTTCCACCTTAACTGCCTTCTTCTTCTTCTGAACCTTAGATGAACTCTTTGGTTTAGCTTCAATCATGAGTGCTAAAGGATTAGCAGAAAAGCTTCCTTCCATCTCAGCAGTGTCATTCACAAACTGCTGAAGATGCTCATGAAGTGTGCAGAGATCTAGTTCATCTAAGTCCAAGTGTTGTCTCAGGTTCTTTACAGTTCTTTTCCACTCAGGGGGCAGGCTCGACAAGAAACGTATATTCATCTCCATGTTTGATTTCACAACCTTGATCTTCCTCATCTCGTTGATTAGTTGTACAAATCTGTTATACGTTTCATGGAGCGCCTCCCCTGGTGCCGCCTTGAACGCATCATAAGCAGTTAAGATGTTTGCTTTCTTCGTCTTCAGTCCAAGATCAGTTCCAATCATCAGCTTTTTTACTTCATCCCACATTTCTTTAGCAGTCTCCATGCTATCAATCAGAATGTAGATGTCATTTGGGATTGCTTGTAGCAGGAATGTCTTTGCCATAAGATCAGCTTTGATTCTCTGTCTATCCTCTTCAGTGTACTCAGCCTTTGTCTTCAATCTTCGTTCTTGATTAACAGGTGGGTTGTTTGCATCAACGCCATTCACACTTGCCCAAATCTCAGCAGGTCCTTGGGTGAGGGATTCCAGCATAGCGGAAGAGTTATCTTTACTCTCTAGAAAATTTAAGAATCTTGTTCTCCACATCTGGTATTCACCTCTCCTCAGAATTGGGGGCCTACTGTCATTACCAAGTGATAAAGCATCCATCTTTGCTGATTGAGCCTTAACAGATCGGTCGAGTGTTTTGATCAGAAAAAAAGTTTAAAGTGCAGAATGTCGAAAACCTAATTCAAGAAAGAAATTCGAAAACTAGGGTTCGAGAAGTTCTATCGAGAACCAGTTTTCGATAGTGAATATCGAGAAACTGTTTATCGAGAAGCAGGAGTCGAGAAGCTGTATCGAGAACTTCAGTATCGAGAAGCTAAGTTCGAGAACTTAGTTTCGAGAACTGAGTGTCGAGAAGCTGTATCGAGAACCTGCAATTCGAAAAAACAGATTTTTAGATATTTAGTATCGAAAACTGAGTGTCGAGAAAGCAATCTCGAGAACTCAGTTCGAGAACTTGTATCGAGAACGTAGTATCGGAATCCTGCAAATCAAAATTTCAGATTAAAACAGTTTAAACAACTTTTCTGTGAAGTTTTCGATCTCGAGAGTCTTCCTGTATAGTTATCGTCCTGAAAAACCTGCTTAAATGTCGAGAACCCTGCTTTTCGAACTCATACTATCGAGAAATCAAAAATACCGAATCTACTAAAATCGAAAAGTAAGATATACCCTTGGTTCGTTTCTGAATGGCGAATCCAATGATATAACTTTTACAGTTTATCGATCAGAAACAAGATTACAGTGATTACAAAGAAATATATCGAAAAGTATGAAAACAGAGAAACTTCGGAAACTTTTCTTCGACGATCACACTCGAGCAGGCTCTGATACCAGTTGTTGGTCCCAGTTTAGCAGACTAACGATCAGCTAGATGGTATTCATCGATTAAACAGAAGAAAAGAAGATCTGATAATGATAAGGCAATATCGAGAACAGAGAAATTCTTCTTCTATTATATCGAGAACTATTTGGGCAGCGTAAGGCTAATGTGTATTGATCGATATCGGTACCTGTACACAAGGCGCGTATTTATAGGCGCTGTACAGGTTACCGATTTAGGTAAACCTTGGAAGTTGGGCCAAGGCCTTTTTGGGCCTTATTCCCTTTACCTTATTTGCTACATAATAAATACTAATCTAATACCATAAATGGTATAACTAGTCTACTTTATTTAAACAAGACATTACAGACAAACTTGACCCACAATAAAAGTTCTAACACTTATTCACAACAAAGTTATTAAATAGTATATTTATATTAACCGGAAACGTGATAAATTAAAACTTAAATTAAAACTTTATGGTAAACAAACTAGTGGACAGTGACGATAAAATTTAAATTGATAAGGTTGTGCTAGCTAGACTCTAGAAGTAGATAGACAAGATGAAATTAAAAAAAAAAAAATTAAGGAATAGTGTAATATATATTTACTAGTATATTTAAAAAAAATGGTCACGTAATTAGATTTAAAATTTGAAAGCTTATCTGAATGGGTTGTGACGTTGTATACTTAAGTATGATAGACATTAATATTTCCATCACTATTAGCAGATAAAGAAGCTAGCCAAGGACAGTCAAGATTTACTAAAGAGGTTAATGAAGCTAGTAATGTAAGTAATAAGTAACGACTCCCAGAAATATTTGCTTACGGTAATAAATTTCGAGGACGAAATTTCTTTTTAGAGGGGAAGAATTGTAACATCCTAAAAAAAATAAACATTTTAAAACCTGAAAATAAAAGTAATTGTATATAAAGAATCACAATTCCTAAACAAATTAAAAATTTGTACATTTGATGGATAAGTAAATATGGGTAAATGGGCAAATATATATATATATATATATATGTGTGTGTGTGTGTGTGTCCAACTGGAAAGGAATGAAAAAAAAATGATCGTTCTAAAAAAATAAATAAATAATGATACATCAATTAAGTAAATTTAAACTTCATAAGACAAGAACTAGCCGGTTACTCCTCCGTAGTAGGAAAATTCTACAAAAAAATTTGATAAGATAATAACACTAATAATAAACAAAATAATAAATTATTAAATTAATAAATTAAATTAGAAGAGCACGTGGCTAAGAACTAAAACATTGGACAAAGGAAAAGCTATACGTGGCTTCACCTAGTTGTGGTAAATTCATATCATGCAAAAGGAACAAATAAAAAATAATATAATAATAATAAATAGCATCAATAAATATGGAACAAATCCAAAGACCTTTTACACTTGGCAAAATCTGCATGCTTAAGTGACACTCGGCTCTCCATTCATGAATAGAACAAAAATTGCATGTTGCATATGAATATGCATGCATAAGAATACAAACGGAGTAGGTAAGCTAATCAAACTAATAAATACACATATAAATGAAAGGGATAAATACACATAGTGAGTAGTAGGTTTCTTTGCCGGCAGTGAGAAAATACTTGAGAAATACTTCTCTATAGAAATACTTCTCTATATATAGTTAGCAGGCAATGTTGTGAACAAGAAAAGAATTAGAGACACGGCTAAGAGAAGAGAAGAAAGGAGAGGAGAGGAGAATAAAAGGGTTGGAACAAAAGAGAAAATCTTACTAAAAGTCTAAGGTCTGTGTTCATTCCTTCTCCTAATTTTTAATGATATCTTATATTCTAAAAATTTATAGTTATTGGTAACTTCTTAATTGGTTTTATTGTTTAGTTATATTACCCCGTATTTTGTTTCTCTTATGTTATTTAATTACTCCATTATGCTCGACTTAGATATTGATATACTATTGCGTTGAATAAACTTTTATATTTCGAAAATCAACTTTATAATGAGGAAACAACGTAATTAACATATTAAATAAAGATAACTTATAACTATATTTTATGATTATAACAAGTTAGAATTCGAAATTAGTAGAAGGATTAAGAGAAATCATGTACGAAGCTAGCTTAAAATATACGAGTATATTAAGATAATGAAAGTGGATTCGAATTCATCTTTGAAATACTGAATACGTATATGTATTAACAGTGGATTGGATTAATTATTATAAATATTATGAAGTGATTTATAATCAATTATATACGTACATGTTAAGTTTAACTATATGTGTATATGCACTAATGACTTACGTTTGAATACTATGATGGGGAATTTAGCCCATCACATAAATATCTTTAGTGGATTATAATGATATCATTGTGAATTAAGAAATATTAGTTATATTAATACTAATGACACAAGCTAAATTTGAATAACTAAAAATAATGGAATTCGAAATCTTGTTTCTGGATTCGGATAGGTTGGCATGCCAATAGGGATAAAACACGGCCGTAGAATTTGATCAATGACTTCGGGTCCGTAGCCACCGAGTGGACAGCACCCAAATCTTGATATTTAACACGCGCGCTTCTATACGGGTCCGTAGCCACCGAGTGGACAGCACCCAAATATGTTCGTTACGGGTCCGTAGCCACCGAGTGGACAGTACCCCACGAACCCCGGCCAGAGCCACCGAGTGGTCCGTGCCAAAATAGTTCTCTGATGGTCCGTAGCCACCGAGTGGACAGTACCAAAGATGAGAACGTCCCGTTTATCCAGTCCATTAAACTAAGGAGTAGAATTCCAGAAAATCAATAAAAGAATGAAAGTGTGAAAACGAGCAAAAATGACAGAGAACGAAATGAGCGAAAGATGAAAATTGAGCAGATGAAAGTTAAAGTGAGACAATGAGTAAGTGGAAAGGAACGTTGAATTACAACTATGATACTGCTCAAGTGAATTTTGACTTTGAAATAAGGCCACATGATGAAAATGGAAACACAAAGAATGGATGGAAAAATGAGATGAATATAAAAATGAAACACGATAGAAGAATGTAATCTTATATTCAATTGAAGAACTGGGTTTTATTCATAAATTATTGAGTCTGAAATAAGCTAATGTTGAATATGAGAGACAACAAGATAAAATAACCGATTAAATAAAGTTATGATTTTTCGTTTAATATCTTGATAAGAAAGGTATATTTATATCGCTCTATATGTTACAAAGAAAATTACGAGACATTAACAGCTCAATTAAAAAATGATATTTTAATCAGGATGTTATACAATTTTGAAATATATATATATAAATAAATATTTTGAACAGAAGCTGCTACTATACGAAGTAATGATGCATATTAAATTTAGTTTATAGGCTAACAAGGATCGATTTGACTTAGTTGTGATTATAAATAAACTTTTGAGATTTCAACGAGTTGTTTTTTTTTGTATATTATTACTAAATGAATATTTAGGTACGTGAAATAAAATGTATTCTTTTGACAAGTCAATGAGTAAAAAAATTTCATTTCAGAGAAATTTACGATTTCAATGCAATTTATATTTGTTTTTAATTAGTAGTTTGTTACGTCATATTTTATATTGAGATTATGGAGAAAGAATGAACACCACTAAGCAAGATTTGCTTAGCGTGTTGGATTTTGTCCTTCGCGTAGGCACATAGCTGATACGAGCCAATGTTCAAGGAGAAAAGCATTTGGGAGCAACCTGCCAATCAGCACAGAGTCACACTTGCATTTAATGATATTTTATTTCTAATCTGCATCACTCATATGTAACTCATATGTAGTCAGCATTCGAGTAGAATGTATTAGCAAACACTTAACTATTTAAGTGTTACATATAAAATATGGATGCTTCCGCAATTATTTATTATTATGAAATTACTATTTCCTTAAAGTTACTATCATTAGCTATTTAAAAATATAAGTATTTCTAGAATGGTCAAAAAGATAATGAAAAGTTAGTTTGCGCTTTGGTGCTCCGGCACTGCGGGTAGCGCTCCTTGCCCGAGCCTTCCGGGCCGGGTAGGGGGTGTTACACTAGACCATTACCAGCAAAGTACATAAAGTTAGTCCATGATATTGAAGCCTTCAACGTATATCCTTGGGGGGATGATGTGTGGGAGGACTTGGTTACAAACATCAATAGAAGTGCACAGGCACTGAATGTGTGTGGAGGAAATAGAGTTGCATTCCCAGGATGCATGCATGTACTTCAAATCTGGGCTTTTGAAACATTCCCAATTTTAGCTAACAAAGGGCTGTGCAGCATTATTGAAGGCAGAGAAAATGTGATCCCAAGAACACTGAAATGGGCTTTCCAGAAAAAACCATCCATGGAAATCTTCTGTGACCTTATATTTGATAACGATGAGGTAATTGAAATTTATATGTTTTTAAATTTACATATCCTTAATAAATGAAGAAATCTGTAATGTAGAAATATTTGTGCTTTGTGTTTACAGTTTGAGTGGAAGAGCATAGTGCCAACTGCACAAGAGATGGAAAATATTCAAGGTGTTGCTGAAGCAAGGTTACTAGATGAAGAACTAGGATTACTGGAGGTGATTAAAGCAGATGGTAAAGAAAAGAGGAAGAATAAACAAGTGGCAGCAAAGGGAAAGGGCAAACTGAGAACAAAAGAAGTTCTAGTTAACACCAAAAAGGGTAAGTTTGCAAGCACAAAGGGGAAAACACAGAAAGACAAACCAGAGTGCAGCTCTAAAGCAACTAAAAGGAAAGCGTCAAAGGAAACTGATGAAGATGAGAGTTATGAGGAAAGTGAAGAAGAGATTTCCAAGAGGGGAGTGAAGAAAATGATGCTGAGGAGATTTGACCAACAAGTAAAACAAAATTTCAAGATGATGGCAGAGTTAAGGGATTTGAAGAACAAGCAAAACAAACAGGAGGTGATGCTAACTAAGCTGATTCGTTTGATGAAGGAACTTTCAAAGAACGTGAAGAAGATGAATACAGAAGGAAAGGCATCTAGAGCTGAAGAACTGATAGATGGCAACAAGGCTGGAAGTGAAAAGCAGACTCAAAGTATCAACAACAATGGACTTGATGCAGAAGCAACAAATGAAGAACCACCAAAACAACCACAAGTCCAGGATGAGGCAACAGACAATGTAGTCATCCCCACACCTTGCAGTGGACCCGGTTTTAAAATATCAAATATGGAAGCAGAAACAGAAGAAAGTGGAAGCAGTGAGAATGAAGGGGTCTTACAGCAAAATATTGATTTGGTAATCATAAATTAATTAATTTCAAGTTTATATTGTTCATTGGTTTCTATGCATGACATGTGTATTATAGGACAAGAATAAGAATGATGAACAGATAGCCACAGCTGGCAATGGAAGTAAAAGCACTGTAGGAGATACCCAAGAAGAGGTCCAGGTAATACATGTCATATTTTGTCATGTGAAACAATTGTATTTAATATATAATTGAGAAAAAAGCAATTAAATTTCCATTAGATTTAAATATATATAATTGTATTTAATATATAATTGAGAAGAAATGATTGTTTGTTATAGGAGAAGAGCAATGATAAGGAAGAAGAAGCGAGGTTGAACAGAAGTGGTTCTAAAGAAAATGAAAAGGTAATACAACACCATAATTGCCAAAAAATGGCAATAGTTGCATTCTGTCATACAATATAACATCATAAATGCACTAAAATGACATAGCAAATAATTTTATTAAATTATGCAGACAAAAACTAACAGTGGAGCAGAAAAAAACAAGAAAAGGGGAAATGACAGAGATGACGAAGATGTTGATACAGTTTGGAGTGAAGAAAATACACAATTCATTAGAGATTTGTGTATGAATGTAGACATGATTGAAAGACAAGTGTTTGGAGAAAAGAAGGAACAGGTGAACCAAAAAGTTGGAAGCAAAGTGCAGGTGATGACAATAACTTCAGTGAAAAGTTATAAATATTATATTAATGTCAATTATACTTTGCCAATGTAACTAATAGTAACTTATGGGTGACTGATCAATGTTTGTTTTTTATGAAACTTATAAGGAAACATCTACACAAACTCAAAGAGCAAAGAGGACTGCCAAATCTCCTGTCAGGTACACACCAGCAGGGCAGACAGCTGACGCAAAAAGAAGAAGGAAGGAAAAGGCCAAAAGAATAGAAGAAGAGGAATTCTTACCACCACGTAAAGTGATCTATGGACCCTTCTCAGAAGACCCAACCGATCCTATTGATGAACAGCAAGCCAAACTATTCAGCCAATACCTCCAGATTGGGCTTTTGAAGGTTCCAAAGAAAGAGAAAAATGAAACTAGAAGATATAAGAATGATGATGAAAAGTTGATCACTAAACCGCTTGTTTTGGACATGATGAAGATAGAGTCAAAAACTTGGTTGCATGACCTGTGGTTAAACCATCAATGGCTAAAAGACACGGTATAGTCTGTTATTCAAATAAAATCATTAAAGAAATATATATTAATAACATCTGATATGAACTCTGTTTTTGCAGCATGTAGAAGTCGGGATGTACTATCTGGAAATGAAGAGAGTACACTTCAAGTTGAAGCAAAAGTACTCAACCACAGGGCCATTTTTCATTCAAATTATAAAGAGGGAGCATGACATGATCTTAGATGGAAAGACCACACTCAAAGAAGCAGCAGACAAAGAAATTCTGTCCCAATACATTCTAGGAACTGCAACAAACTTCTCCCTGCACTGGGCAGATTGTGACTTCGTTTATATGCCATTGAACACAGGAAGTCATTGGGTGTTGTTGGTCTTTGTGGTCAAGGAAAGAAAGATTAAAGTGTACAACTCAAACAAGAGAAGAAGCGACTCACTACGTGATATTCTGCAATACAAAAATTGTATTACAAAAATGCTACCCAAAATTCTCGATTTCCACAATGTCTATGAAGCAATTGATGAAGAGCCAATGGGAAAGAGAGAGATTCTTATTGAGGGTGTTGCAGACTGCCCACAACAAGACACATCGTAAGTAAAAGAGTTAATAAGTTACATATATGAAATTGTATTACATAAAAAATACTAATATAAAAAAGGTTGTTTGTTACAGGGGAAATTGTGGAATGTATTTACTCAAAATTGCAGAATTCTTGATGATGGATATGGACTTATGCGAGCTGACAGCTGATGGCATGGGGATGTTCAGAAAGAAGATGGTGTTAGAGTTGATTGAGTACAGCAACAAAAGGTTGAGCGAGGGAACAAAAAAATAGAAAGAAATATGTAAAATGGTGGGGTTAACGAATACTGTTTTTTGCTTAAATGGATATGTAATTGGGGTCGAGTGGGTATGTTTGGCTTGACATTTCTGGTTGTGTTTATTTCTGTTACTTTGGAAAAGTTAAAAGTATTAAACAATGACAACTATTATCACCACTTTGTTTTGTCAGCTTATTTCTATTGAGGAGATGGCATTTATTGGCAATACTTAACCATGTCACAAAAATACATATTTTCCTGATTGGCAGAACAATATGCTCTGTTTGATAATTTTTCAAAGCCATGTTTATTTTTTCATTCAGGAAAACAAAAGGAATAGAAAGTTATTTATTTATAATAATGTATGAATAATGTATGAATAATTTTTTTGGTATTTATATACCATTTTTTTAATAATGTATGAATAAATAGAAACTTCATAATGAATAAAGGAAGCAATAGTTCAATTAGTTCATAATTACGAAACATTATTGATATGTCAATTACTTCAATTTTCAAAGCGTTATTGAGCAATTACATAAAATATTGCCATCCTAAATTTGGAAGTGGAACAAACATGTTAACTTAAAAAAATGATAATTAGGAATAACAATTTTTAATATTTGAAAGAACAAGTACACACTACGCTTGGGAAAAAATGAAATTAATGTAAACAAAGTAGCTAGGTGAAATTAACATAAAAAGGTATTTTTGGTATATTTGTTTTTATTGAAATCAATGTAAAAACGTCCAAAATATTAACAAAGGACTCGCAGTCCTAATACATGTTAAAGAAAAAGATGATAATACATTGCAAACATTATTGGTATGTCAATTATTTCCATTGTTAACACCTTATTGAACAATTACATACAATATTTCCATCTGACATTGGGAAATGGAACAAACATCTTAATTTCAAAAATAATAAGATAACACTAGATAAAATAGTGCGAGAACCGGTGCAAGGACAACCGTTACTTCAATTCCCATTATATTCTCTCCTCTCCCAACGTTCTTTTGAATTCAAGCGCACTTGAGAGCAGTTTCTTCACATAACCCTGTCCACAACCACAACACTTGAGAGCAGTTTCTTCATGCTGCACCAATTTGAGACAACCAAACCTGTCATCTCTCTCGCCAAACAAGGTAACTCTGTTCACTTCATTTCTTTTTGGACTTCTAATCATTGTTAGACAAGTAATCAGAAACTTATTTCTACCTTCTTCTTTCTGTGATATATAGAAATATCACAGAAATTCCTAAAGTATACTATAAATGGACTTCATTTAGAAATTTTATTTTTATTTATTGTTGTAATGAAGTGTATTTTTATTTTTATGTTTTTTTTTCATTTAACATAACAGAACTAAAATGGACATCTTTACTGGATTTGCTATTGAAAAATCCACAAGTGTTGAAGGGAAAAAAATTCATACATACTATATGATGACGATAAATGGACGAAGAATCCCAATTGCCAATGTCATCTGCAACAATGAAGAACAAAAATGCTCAACAGGAAGAGGGTGGCAGCTATTTGTCAGGGCAACAGGATTCAATAGCTACATCCCAATGCAATTCAATGACACAAAACATTTGGAGCAGACTTTGAATACCTTCCTGAACTCATTGAGAACAAATACTACAAGTAAGTGATGAAGTTATGAATTTATTGTTTTTAACGTGTGTAAATTATACTGTTTGTAATGTTTGGAAATGCCATAGGGTGCCCAAGCTCTTTAACTGTACACTCTCCTGATGTCCACCAGTTTACTGTCAATTGGTTCATCTTGCAAATAAGTGATGTTGATTCAGCAGTAAGTATTCAATATGTAAGATGTATTAAAAGTTTTACCTTGTTTAAACAGTCAATATGTGAAAAAATTTAGGGTTGCCAAAGCAGTACTGTGTTAGCCAAAGTGATATTAGGCAAAAATTGACAAATTTTAATGGTGTCAAAAATTTCTTATTTTGTACACTACATGTGCAATTGTATTTCAGATAATACCTAACTGCATGCATCGCCACCTGTTTGAGCACATTGAACACCGTGCTATTCTTGTACATGGCGGTGGGGAGTGGCTGGTTAACGTAGACAGATTTTGCTTCACAAAAGGCTTTGATGAGTTCCTCATTGACAATAATGTTCTATTGGGCCAACATATCTTATTTCGCCATATTGGGAACAACACATTCCAAACTTTTGTTTACGGAAATGATGGTTTCTCAATCAAATGCAACGATTCACCCATTGTTGACGAAGTTGACATCACAACGGGGGAGAAGTGCTGCGTAACCTGCGTTTAAGCGGCCAGGGCTACGGGGAGTATGAACAAAACTACATAAACGGTTGTGAGCATCTCCAGAGGAGAGGGAATTCGCCGTAGCAGCGCAGCTGGAGCCCAGAGGTAGAAACGACCGCCGTCTTCCGTCTAGGCAACTGGGATTCCGCCCTGTCCGCCATTACCGCCTTTCTCCGGCTCTCCGGCTCTCCGCCATCTGCGCGCAAATTGCATTTTTAGGTCTGTAGCCGGCCGCCCGTCCATCGCCGCATAGTCCTATTCTGACCGCACCTCCTGTGGTACGCCGTGTGCCGCAGCTTCACGCTGGAATAGAATTTTGATTGCCGTCTTTCTGACTCACTGCTGAGCTAGGACAGGGTGGTTATACACCAGTAGAAGATGGTGGTTAGGCTGAGATTGTCAAGGTTCGGGTGCAAGAACAAGCCCTTCTATAGAGTGATGGCTGCTGATAGCAGATCCCCCAGGGATGGAAAACATTTGGAAGTTCTTGGCTATTACAACCCGTTGCCGGGGCAAGATGGTGGGAAACGAATGGGTCTTAATTTTGAAAGGGTGAAATATTGGCTATCAGTTGGTGCACAGCCATCGGATCCAGTTCAGCGTCTTCTTTTTAGAGCGGGCGTGTTGCCGCCTCCGCCAATGATGGCCATGGGACGAAAAGGTGGTCCCCGAGACAACCGTGAGGTGGATCCTATGACAGGACGTGTGAATACATCTGAGACTTCTAAAAAACATGAAGAATCACCTGTCGGTTGATAGGAGTAGAGATCATAAACTAGTGGGTTACTGCAATATCTTATCCAGTATGACATGGGATTAAGGTTGTTATATATTCGTGAAAATCAATGGATTACATAGCCTAGAAACATTCTGTGCACTATTATTTACATAATAATACACTGTTTGTATGAAGAAAAAAAAAAAAAAAAAAAAAAAAAAAAAAAAAAAAAAAAAAGACGAAGTTGACATCACAACATTTATAGGTAAATGAAATTAACTTATTGATTCAATTTTTACTTTTACTTTTTAATTTGATTTTGCAATCAGGCAGTTCAATGTTTTATTTATACTTAATGAGACTATTATATTAATAATGTGTGCATTTTTTTAAAACATATTTCGCAGATCATTTTTCAGTCTTAGTGAAATCAACAATTCCAGACATGCCCTATGAGAAGTTGTTTAACCCAATCTCTTATTTATATGTACCCTTCAAAACAACAAAGGTGACCACATCAATTACTTATTTCGTACATATTACAGAGCAATAATTAGGCAAATCTTCACATTATGATACTTTGGTCATGCATCTTTGCTCCATAGGAAAGTTGTCAAAATTACCTGAGGGCATACGTTGACCTAAGGAAAAGGGTGCAGATCTGTTATGGGGAAGAAGACAACGTGTTCCATGAAGATTGCTCTTCCATGATCGAAGATATCCAGAAGTTCTTTGACATACCAAAGCGTTCAACAATGGTGTTCTTCAAACACGGTCGCGCTCGCTTCTTGCTGCTGCGTATTGATCGATGCAATGTAGAAAAGCCAGCAGCCAGTGCCACTTCTCACGAGATAAGGAGTGCTGTTTGTGGAAAACTCCTTGGAAATTATTAGAAATAAGAATGTGTATTTGACATTATTTGTTATGTTTGTTTACAATTAAAACTATGTGAATTGGTTTTTGGTTTAGTTGCTTTTCTCCAAGTTGAACTGATTCAATATACTCATGTTAAACTATGCAAATGTTTACTCGTTATTTAATTGCAATTGTTATTGTGGTGTCCATATTGATTTAAATTCATATTGAACAATGGAATTTGGGTATAATTCATTACAAATGTTTCTGGTAACATACGAATTCAAAAACAGAATGCAAAATTGAATGCCATTTATACTTCAACATTATTATTGTGCTCTATTACAAAACAAAAAAAACAGCAGAAACATTGTTTGTCACTAAACAAGTATGACTGATAAAACTGTATATGAAGGGTTAAGCAAATACTGGAAGTAAAAAACAGAAACACATATAATCACTGCATAGAAATAGGGATAGGATTGCGACATGATTTTTTATTATGCCCAAGAATATGGCAGCGAGAGCACTTTTGTCGTTTAGATCCAGATCCACGAAACTCCCCAACAGAAGGAATTCTGGTCTTCTTAGGACGTCCAGCAGGTCTTTTGAGACAACTTGGCGGCTTGCAAATCTGATCACGAACATGTTGAGGAACCAACCATGATTGTGGATCAACAATGGGATGTACAGCAGCACTCCAAGTCGAAAGCCATGAATCACGTGAATAGAATGGTGAGATGAAGTCATAGCAAGATAAACGGGGGCGCACACGAATAGCAGCAACTGCATGAGCACACACAAATTGTTCCAATTGAAAACTACCACAGGTACAAGTCTTGTGGTTGAGGTTAACAACAAAAGATCTACAATAGCGATCCACAACTTCAAACTCGAAATATAAAGTTGATTTCACCTGATAGAAAACATATAAAAAATACAGTTATCAAATAACGAATGTAAGAAAACAAAAGCCAAAAGTCATATTCATAAAATGAAAGATGGCAATAAAATGATACATTCGGAAATATAACAACACTTATGGCAATAAGTTACAACTTCTATTAATGAAAAAGGAAAAAACTGAAACCTGCATGCGTGTGGATTCAGCTTGCACAGCAACTAAATGGTTCTCGCATTTGGGGGACAAGAAAGTGGATGTTTTAAGGGCTTCCTCACTTCTTTCCGTGAACCACTGTTGCATTCTTTCACGCAAAAAATCAACCAATTTACAAACTGAATACTCTCTAGCACAAACATTTACTTTGTTTAACGATTCTGCACAATTTGATGTCATGATGCCATATCTGCGTGGACCAGCAACACACTTAGCCCATCTATGGTTACCAACTTTACTTAACCAAGGTCGGATTCTAGCATCTTCTGTGTCCAACATTGACAAATATTCCTCAAGTTCTTGCATAGTGTTTGCTGAATAAGCAGCTTTAAACTTCCATCCAAGACCATTGGCACCACCTCTGAATTTTGAAATCAAATTACGCCTCAAGTGTTCAACACAAAACCCATGAAGAGCATGGGGGAAAACTTCAGCAGCAGCAGATATTAAGCCTTTGTGGCGATCAGACACTATATACATATCACTTCGCTTAGAGATTGAACCACTCAACCTACTTAGAAACCATAGCCAAGATGCTTTGGTTTCAGAATCACAGATTGCAAATGCCAAGGGAACGATGTGGTTGTTGGCATCTTGAGCACAGGCCGTAAGCAAAGTGCCTTTGTAATATGCCTTCATGAATGAGCCATCTAAGATAAGTACAGGTCTACAAAACTCCCATGCTTCACGCCAAGGTTTTAGTGAAAAGAAAAAATACTGAAATGCACCATCAGCAGCAGTTACAAGTTTTATGGTAGAATCTGGATTTGCTTCTTCAAGTACATAAGCCATTGAAGGTAGCTTCTGGTATGACTCTGCATCAGATCCGAACTGCCTTTCCTTTGCACGTTTCTGTGCTTCCCAAGCTTTCTTGTACGACATAGAAATCCCATATTCCAAATTCATATCATGCCTGATTTGTTTTGGCGTATAAGGTTTAACAGAAGCATCCAAAAATTTGTGTGCCACAAGATTAGCAATAACACTAGATGTTGCCTGTCTACTATTAAATTGCCTATAGTCAACAGAGCAAGTGTGTACAGCATCAAACCTGTAACGATAACAATAGATGAATGTTCATAAATGCAATCGAAGACAAAGAACAAAATGTTATCACATAATAAAAAAAAAATAATGAGAAAAACAAAAACAATATTAGATATGAGTTAGCATGACAACATACCTTCTAATCTCAAACATTTGTACACCATCTAATCTGACTGCACGAACTGCCCACTCACACGACGGATCCAAACAAATAATGTGTAATTCTTTCTTCCTTGATGTCAGAGTTCTGAATTGGAAACTGTTGGTGATGGCATACAACTTTAAATGATGAAGTAAGTCAGACTTGTTCGTGTAAATAGCATTAATCATAACACATGTTGGATGATAATGACTAATAACGTCAACAGGATGGTTCACAGATGCAGGCTGTAAGGACAATGATTTGGAATAGCTTGAGGATGAAATGTTGCTTTCTGAGGAAGAAGAAAACTCATCCTCTTCATCAATGGAAGCCAAACTGCTATGCAACCCATTCCCTTGATTACTACAATCAGAGTCACTCACATGCAAAGACAATGAAGATGTAGTAGAACCATGTGCAAGTGAGTTATGAAGTGGTACAAAATCATGAAGCACATGTGGAGTTTCAGACTTAAACTCCACACATAGTGGTAACTTTGCAACATCCGACTGCAAACACTTCATATAAAGATAAAATTTCAAAGTTTCATCATCAACAATAAAAACAGGAGGGGGGCAACCATCAACCATATACGAAATCCTGAATGAATGATTTGGTTTGTACTGATTTAAGATTCCACGCAGCAGATCAAGCAAACTCGTGTACGAAGAATGAAGTCCAATATGAATACCAAATGTATCCAAACTTGAAAATGTATAGTCAGACAACCAAGTACCGTCCAACTTAAGCATAACAAGCAACACATCAGCCATTTGTAGAAATTAATGCCTAAAAAACAATGAAAAGTTCAGCAAGACAACATAAGACATCAATCAGTACAGTAAAACTGGTATTATGACATTTAATGCCAAACAAAGAGTACCAAACAATGACAAAAAACAAATGAAGTAATGGAAAAATTAAAAACGATAAGCAAACAACAACGAATCACAATGTAAATCACCAATTCAACAACAAAAATCGAAATTCTTACATAAAAATTTTACAAACCAAAAAAATCATAAAACAAATGCAAAGTACATTAAAACTAAACTGAAACTATCAGAATTCAGTTGAGAAAATCATGTATGCACAATTACATATCATCATCATTCAGGAATATTAGAAGAACATTCGAAGAATGATGTAATCAAAATTCCAGAAAATCAAACAGTAAGCTTACCTGCAGAAAACGCAGGGCACAAATATGTGTAATGCGAATGACAAACTAAATTCGCAAAATCAGAAGCAATGGCAAGTCGGAAGAGAAGAAAGAACTGAGACGATGCTTAAGAGTGTTAATCGCAGACGAAGAACGAAATAAGCAGAGCTGCGCAGGAAATCTCCAACCGGAAGAAACGGTTAGAAACAGGTTACTTATGTGGCAATGCTTCCATGTAAAGTAAGGGCATTTAAGGAAAAAAATAAAAAATAAAAGATATGGCGGCAGACAGCAGCTCCTATTTGGGGAAATTAGCTAAAGAACTCCTATTAATGAACTTTCCATATGTTTAACTCCCATTTGGGGTAATTTCTTTTTCTTTATGCAGGGCTTACAAATTGAAATATGATTTTTAATCATTTTACGATAAAAATATGAAAAAGGAGACTATAACTAAGTACTAATATATGTGATAAATTTAAATAAAAATAACAATCGAATTGGATCTGCATCATCGAGGTAAATACAGGCATGCATGTACCACTCCGGGTTGCGGTGTCCCTTGGCTTGTTCTTGTAGAGCTCGGCATTACTTGATGAATTACATTTGTTTCCGTTGAGATTTTATTTTTTTATTATCATTTTGTGTAATAATGTGTTTGCTCCAGGGTTGCTTCACTCTGGAAAAAAATCTATCTCATTTACAAAATAAAATGATAGTAAGATATCTGAGATTAAGTTATCGATTTTTTTCAAAAAGCATGATTGTTAACCAAATATTAGAATAATAAAATTATTATAGCCCCCCCCCCCCACTTACTACATTTGAAATACATCTTCTACTCAACAAAACAATGCACTTTTATTTTACTTTTTTAAAATCTTACAAATGGTACATAATACGTGTTTCACGTGAGAAAAATTATAATAGGGTTTTCAACCTATTGTGAGTCCTGATGTGTTATACATACACAAAGAGGCAGAGAGAATTTACAAGTTTAGAGAAATTACATAGTGCATCACACAAGTCTAACAATATTTATTCATTCATATTAAACCGTTGCACATTTGTAGAAGTAGATATTAGGAGTAGTCAAAGTGTATAAAATGAATGAGATGAAAAATCTAATAGCCCGGAGTATCTAAAATACTCTCCATACCTGTTGTCAAAAGAAAATCAGGAAGGAGGCTGGTCTACTTATTTTTGGACATGTCAAACTCTATTGGGTGTATTCTAATTTAATAAAATGTTACAAAATGGGTTGTGAAATCTTTTCATTTAACTCTAGAGGCTATTAAAGCTACGTTAGCCACTTCTGATAATTTAAATTTTTCTCACATTAGGCATTCGGCGAATCGTGTTGATCATTCCCCAAAAAGGGTGATCATAACATTAAAACTCAAAATTCGGCGAATCGGCGAATGAATGCACAAAGATAACCAAATTGGGTAACAAAGGATATACTCTGCTCACTTTGTACATTACTCTCTGCTCACATGTGGAAGGATCACATCACACACTTAAGAAAGGTGAATTTGAGATAAATCTATAAATAATGATCCTCTAACCTCAAAAGTTCAGAGGTAGCTTGACTGCTTGAGTAGTCACACAACCAACACTTCTTCACGGAATCACGGCTCAATCGACACTCACCAGAGTTGCACTAGAAACTCAAGGACACTTAAAGACAAATGATTAAATTTTATTCACAATAGTTTATAAATAAGAGCATCTCCAATGGTATAATGTGCACGGTGCACACATGTCAATATGTCATGCGAGATAGCCACATAAATATTAATAAATAAATTCTTTCTCTCTCCTTATTTGAATGATTTTATAAAGTTTTAGCACGTTTTTCTCCTCAAGGTCAAGAAGATCGTCTAGATGTTGACATTGAATGGAAAAACTTACCAAAATTGTATAAAATCATTCAAATAAGGAAAGATAATTTATTTGTTAATATTTATGTGGCTATCACTCATGCCACATTTGCACCTAGGCGTGGACCCGGTTCGGGCCGCCCGGCCCGGGACCGGCCCGGCCCGTCACTGTGCGGGCCCGGAACCGGCCCGGTTCTCGGGTCCGGGTCCGGTTCGGGCAGAGACCCGGTCGGGTTAGCGGGACCGGGCTCGGGTCCTGGTTTTGGAGGCCCGGCCCGGCCGGGTCGGGCCCGGGCCCGGGCCTAACGGTCCACTATTTTAAAAAAAAAATTTTTTTTTTTGGATTCTTTTGGCTCAAACGGCTACCCCAAACGGCTATATAGCCGTTGGGTGTACCAGGGGGGGTCAGGGGGGTTTGGGTGGGGGGGTGGGGTGGGGGGTTGGGGTGGGGGGTGGGGGTTAAAAAAAAACCTATAAATACTCCTAATTTTAAACATTTTTTCACACCTCTTCTCCAACTCTTCTAAATCCTACTCTCTACTCATCTCCATTCTCCAATTCTCCATATTCATCTTCTCTAATTCTCTTATTCTCCTTTATATTTTATTTTACTATTTAATACTTATACAATTATTATATCTACTTATATATTAATTATCTACTTATATATATTATTATCTACATATACTATATTGCTTATATTTCTTATCTACTTAATTTCTACTTATATCTCTTAATACATACATACATACTATATCTACTTAATATATACTTTATATAATAAAGTATTAAATATACTTTATAAACTATTATTATATACTTAATACATAATAATATCTACTTCTCTACTTATATTTTATATATACTTATTTTCCAATCTCCAATTCTCCATTATACTCTAATATTTAATTCTTATACAATTATTATATCCACTTAATACATACATTCTACATCTACTTAATATATATTTATATATTAAAGTATAAAATATAAGTGTATTACTCATCGTATAGTATAGTATACTTATATATTATATAATATAAACATTATATTATATATTACTTACTATAACTAGTATTATACTAGTTAATTAGTTAATTAGCATTCTTGTTACATTTTTCATTATACTAGTTAATTAGTTCATTACCATTATTGTAACATTTTTCATTATACTAGTTAATTACTTAATTAGCATTCTTGTTACATTTTTCATTATACTAGTTAATTAGTTCAATACCATTCTTGTTACATTTTTCATTATACTAGTTAATTAGTTCAATACTTCAATATCATTCTTGTTACATTTTTCATTATACTAATTAAAATACTTCACATTTTATTTAACTAGTTGTTAGTTTGTTACATTTGTCACTATACTAGTTAACTACTTAATTAGCATTGTTGTTACATTTTTACTTGTACTAGTTATTTACTTCAAAAGTTGCTATAATTTTAATTGTAGAGACACACATTAATTCTACTTTGCAAAAAATTAGTTTGAAGTATTAATTAAAATAGTTTTAATTAGTTGCATTAGTTTTGTATCCATTATTATATTTGTTGTGAATTAATATTTGTTACATTTTTTAGATGGAAGGTGGTAGATATTCGGTTGATTTGGGTAACCTCCAACGCAATCGAAGAAACGAGATTGGGAGGAAGAAATCCCGCAAAGGTAAAGAACTTGCCGGGTCTTCATCTCAAAGCCGAGATGATTTTGAAACGGGTTACCAAAGGCGAGATGGAGATGCGATGTCCGAAGAACAACTCCAACAAGAATTGGCCCGACATAATAACCGCTTTCTACAACAACAACAAATGCCGACGACCATTGACGAAGAGGAGCTTGAGGATGAAGATGCGGAGGAATTGGAACCGGAGACGGCCGAGGAGGAGGGTGCCGGCAGCCACGACGCCGACGCGCCTGCCTCATCCCAAACCGCCACCGGTAATAAAAAAAGTAAGTCTGAACTAATGAAAAATAATTTTGATAAATGGAAGGACCCACAAACCGGTTATTGGCACGCAACTTGCAAGTGGTGCAACAACAATTATAGTTTGGGAACCTCCGGCGGATACGGATCCGCCGCAAGGCATCTTAAGGCAAAGCACCCCGTGGAGTATGCAAAATTAGGCGGCGGAACGGGGAAGCAAACTCAAATATCGAGGTTTGCGAATTCTCAACCTTTTGGTAATTTCTCCTACAATGATGCACAAAATTTGACTGGTATGGCTAACTTAATTTGTGAAGAAAATTTGCCTTATTTGTTTTCTGAAAGTCTTGCTTTAAGAGATTATGCACAAGGTAGTTTAAATCCTCAATTTAGAAATTATAGTCGCAAAACTGTTAAGAAAGAAATAATAAGGCTTTATAATGCGGAAAAGGTAAGGTTACAAAATTTTTTTGCAAACTTTGATGGGCGTGTTACTATTTGTTCTGACATATGGGAGGATGATTTTCATCATTTATATTATTTGGGTCTGACTGCACATTATATTGATGAGGATTGGAATATGCATAAACGTGTTCTTGCTTTTCGTGAATTTAATGATCGTCACACCGCTGAACATATTTATATTTTGATTGAGCGTATTTTAATTGAGTATAATTTGATTGATAAGGTGTTTGCTATTGGTTTCGATAATGCTACTAATAATACTGCTGCTATACCTAGATTGCGTGAGTTGTGTGGTGCCAATTCTTTGATGGGTAGATTTTTTCATCAACGTTGTGCATGTCATGTTATAAATTTATGTGTGCAAGACGGTTTAAAAGCGTTAGGAGATTCCATGGAGGTAATAAAGGGGGGGTTAGACGTATTTGGGGTAATGGTCAACTTAGATTAAAATGGCAAAGTTATTTGACTGAAAGAGGTGTGAGATATGTTGCTTTTCCTAAAGATTTGAGTATTCGTTGGAATAGTACTTATAAATTACTTAAAGTTGTTCTTAGATATAAAGAACATTTTCCTGCTTTTTTAAAAGAACATGATAACTATATTATAAACGCGGCTGAGATCGACACTTGCGAAAAAATTTGTAATGTTTTGATATATTTTTTTAATGCTACTGAAACTTTTAGTCATGTTTATAAACCTACCGCAAACCAATTTATTCCACAAGCTGTTAATCTCGCCGATGCTTTTAAAGAATTTCAAAATGCCGTTTTCGTTCATTATTTTTGTGATCATATGAAGGAAAAGTTTTTAAAATACTATGCGCATATTCCCCATATTTATGGTATTGCATTTATTCTCGATCCTCGTTATAGACTTGCTAATTTGGAAGATTGTTTCAACTTCTATTATCTTGCGTTTTTCGGTGAATTTCCAATGTATGACGATAACCCCATAGATCCGAAAACGGAATACAACGAGGTTAGTACTTTATTTTATGCCTTATTTAATGAATTTCGTGCACAATATAGCAACGCTCCCCCTCCCCCGTCACGAACATCTTCATCTAAAGGAAAATCGATTTTTAAATCTGCATTTGGCAATCTTATGAAAAAAACTAAAACAACTCACGTCACTGAACAAAGCGCATTGAATGAGATTACTTTGTATTTAACATATGAAGTTGATTTTGAAGAAAATGATGACTTCGACGTTCTAGACTGGTGGAAGTCAAAAGAAAGAACGTTCCCGATTTTAGCACGGATGGCTAAGCAAGTACTATCAATGCCGGTTTCAACAGTTGCTGTGGAACAAGAATTTAGTTCGGCCGGCAACGTCCTAACGGCATCTAGATCGAGATTGAGCGCGGAGTCTCTTGAGACGCTTATATGCTACCACGATTGGTTGAAGGCCGCACGTAGAACTCAAGAATTGAGCATCACCCCCTCCCAAGATTTTATGGATGACTCAACAACCGATGGTGGCTCTACCTATGCCGGAGATTCCGATTGATTAGTATTTTAGAATTTAGTACAAAATGTATTTTATAGCACTTGTCAAATTTATTTATACTTGTACTTCATATTTCAAAATTGTAAACTTGTACTTCATATTTCAAAATTGTAAATTTGTAGTTGTAGTTCAAATTAATTTGTAAACTTGTACTTCATATTTCAAATAAATATGTGTTCACTTTTTCATATGTAGCACTTCTCAAATTAATTAATTGGTTACAATCTAACGACTTAAAATTATTTTTCTAAAATATAAAGCCGGTTTTTAAATTAAAAATACATTTAGAATATGTAATTTGTTTAAATACTTATACACCTATTTTGTAACATTTGTTTTAGTTTTACTTAATTCATTTGTGATTAATTAATTAATTTTATTTAATTCAATATGTGTATAACTTAAAAAAAAAAAAAAAAAAAATTCAAAGCTCCCAAACGGCTATATAGCCGTTGGGGCTATGGGTGGGGGGCAGGGGGGTCCCGGGGGTGGTGGTGTGGGGAGTGGGGTTCAAAAACACCTATAAATACATCTATTTTCTAACATTTTTCTACACCTTTTCTCCAATTCTTCTCAAACTCTTCTCCATCTTTATCTTCTCTTATTATCCTACATTCCTACTTAATTACTTATAGTGTTATACATATACCATTTTAAATATGGAAAGTACATCTTCTCTTATGCAAAACAATTTTGACAAGTGGAAGGACCCGAAGACCGGACTGTGGTGGGCAACTTGCAGGTGGTGCAAGAAAGACTGTTGCTTGGGGCGTTCATACGGATACGGGATGCCAATAAAACATATGAAGTTCTGTGACAAAGGGAAAACAACAACCAACGGTGGCGGAAATCCCAATTGATATTCATTACAATTTACAAAATGTATTTCGTATTGTTTTTTTTTTCTCAATTCTCAAATGTAGTTCTTATTTCAAATAAATGCACTTGAACTTTGTTTTTAATAGCAATTTGTATAATATATAATTAATATTAAAAAAAAAATTATTGACCCGGCCCGGCCCGGCGGGTGGCCCGACCCGTGACCCGGGCGGGTGACCCGGCCCGAACCGGAACCGGTCATTGACCGGGCCGGTCCCGGGCCTACCCTTATAGGACCCGAGGCCCGACCGGGCCTTGACCCGGCCCGGGTCCATGCCTATTTGCACCGTGCACATTTTAGCAGATTTAGAGATGCTCTAAGCGACTAAGCGTTGGGAAGCCAATGAATTATTCAAACGACACACTTCTGTCAATACTTTTGGGCTTTTGGCTGGGTTCTTGTCAAGCCAAGATCGTCCGATGAAATCAGGGTGGTTTTATTAACAAAAATATAAACATAACACATACAGGGTAAATATTAATTCTGGTTTTATCCCAATTTTTTTTGCAAAGTCGTTTAAATTGAAATTTACATATCTAAGAAGTAAGAACTACACTAAACTATATCAAGTCAAAAAAAAGACATACAAATATACTTCAAAGTTCGATACAAAATTTCATAAGCGGATAAAAGGAAATCAAGTTGATCACAGAAGGAAAATGCCACACCCTTTAAGGATGGGAGGATTATTTTTTTTGTAATATTATTGCATCATAATATCTTTCATACATCCAACTATCCAAGTACTCGATACTACATGTTTTCAACTTCATTGATACAGTTTGCAGTCTTTCGGATTTCTCTTCTACCATTTGAGAGATCCGCAAGGCTGGAAGACCCTAACCCCGCAATCTGCTTACTTGGGAGTCAACGGAAAGTATAGCTACGGTTTCCAGAAGCAGGAAAAGCTTGGCGCCGTTTCCCAGGCTGAAACTCATTTGTCAGCTCACTCTTGAAGGGTTGGACTGAACTCTTCTTCTTATTATTGGATTTCTCACCCACCTCCTTCCTACTATCCTCCCCAAAACTCACTTCCTTCCTTGCCTCATCATAGTCGAATGGCTCGACCTGCAATTTGCCCTTGGATTTCTCATCTAGCTTGGCAGCCCGTGACTCTTCAATAGACTGGAAGCACTTCTGGAAATTAGAAGAGAGTTCAGAGAGCGAGACAGCTGGCACATCCTCCCCCTCCTTTCCAACATCATCAAAGATATGAGGTGACGTCTCTTGACCCGCATTAGAAGCAGTTTCCAAATCACCATTCTGTAGTTCTCCCTCAGCAGCAGCAGCATCATCACTGTCATCATCCAATATTATAATATCTCCAATTTCTGATGTTGTGACTGGTAGTGAAGATTTATCAGCAGCTTTGGAGCCTTCATCTACTGCTTCGTTTACTGATTCTTCAATGTCATCATCATCATCCAAAAGTATAATATCATCCAAATGGGCGGTGGTAGAAGCTGGGTCGGAAACAGGCTCACTGTGATGTGAGCTTTCTAAAGGCAGAACAGGTGGTTCTTCTAGCAAAGCCTGTCGAGACAGTTCATTGCTATCTGCAAATGTGTTGAACCTGAGATTCAAAGAAGACTTTATCTGCTCCAATTTCATTTCATCCTGATAATCATCACAAAAAAGGGAGAGAAGAGTGAGAAAAACAAGAATTAAGAAGTACATAAAGAACAACTTATTTTCTTTCAAAACATTTTCACAACAAATTATTTTCCTGGAAACAAAATGCACCAGTCTGAAAAAAAATAGATAAGAAATAGCATTAAATTATATATACTTCCGCCATCCCAAAATGTAAGATACATACATGGCTGTAAGTTTACAATTGTAACCTTCTAAAAGAAAGATTAAACAGTATATACCCAAAGGAAGTAACACATGAAGTGATAGATAAAAGAAAAAAAAATATGAAAGTAAAGAGTTAGTAGAGCACAAATAGAAAATTGTATCTTACAAAATGAGAAGGATGGAGTATTTATTTTCCACAACTTACTCTTCTATCAGAGTCCAACTTCCTCTTGGCTGAGCCACCGAGAAACATCCCTAGACCACGGCTTGGCTTCCTTAGAGCAGGAACAACTACTTCTGTCTGAGGAGCAAGAACACAGATTAGGCAAGGACAAATTTGGAGAACAGAGAGCCTAATGGCAAAAAATGTGCTTCCGGCGAGATTGACCTGTTTGGATGTAGCAACTTCCACACTCCCATTTTCGGATTTATCCCCAGTTTTGTTGTCCCTTGAAGTAGGGCTAACTTCATTGTTACTGATATTAGTGACTTCTGCTTCTGTCTCCATTTTCACTAGTTCAGGAGATTCAGGTGTAAAGTCTTCTGCCTCTTCAGTAGCAGCAGCCTGAGCATTTTCTTCATATGCCTGTAAACATGTAACTTAATGTCTTGAACAGCCATAAATTATTCCCGAAACTTAAGTGACAAAGTCATTCTTGTATTTATAGGAGAGACTTGCACAGGCACACACAGCTAATCTTTCACCACTTGTTCTAACTAGGTTAGTAGTTAGTATGTGACTTCTAGCCTATTGACTCGTTGTTTATTGTCTACAGTTTTCACTTTCCAGATTGTAAGCATGTCATAGTTTGAAGAACAGTTTTCTGATTGAACTCAATGTCATCGTTTTCTACACGGACAAATTTCAGCGTGAGGTAATACTTAATAGACAAGAATAATCCATACTCTAGCCCTTGTTTGTTGGAGAATTTAGGAGGGGAGAAGAGGGTGAAACAATTTTTTTACTAATGAGCTTTTACATTGAGGTGGTTGGTAAATGGTTATGATGAAAAGTTAAATTAGTAAAATTAGTAAATAAAAGGGTCAGCTTGGATAGAGGATTTCAGAAGGCTTCAAAGATGAATGGGCTTTAGAGGATTGATTTATTAATTTATCTTAAGTCCTTTATGAAGAAAAATGTTTATAAAAACAAATAAAGGGTCATTGAAATGTTAAACAATAACCAGTTATGTTATTCTTTAATCTTATATGATCTCAAATATACATCAAGATATCTCAGTTAGCCTCCAAAGCCTTCTGCTCTAAAAGACAAAAAAAACTCCATTTAAGCAGGCCCAAAAGAGAAGTGTGACCAATTTTACAGAATTTCATTTACCTTGTGTATCTCTAAAAGACTAATACATATCCTTTCCGCTCAACAATAACTTCACACACACATATATATAGAAACATAATCATGGTCCAAATTTTATATCCCACGAAAGTGTAATAGATTTGGAAAGCCACTAGTAACATAGGATAAATGTTGAGCATTGTCTGAAGACTGCAAACTTACTAGACGTCTTTCATTTAAAAGTTTGACAGCAGCTTCATACGCGTCAGCATTCTGGAGAGAATGCCTAATGATGCTGACAACTGCACTGAGGTTGTGCTCAACATATGGATGCTTTGATTTTACAAGCCATTTCAACTTGTGGGCATTGAGAGGCATCTGCTTAGCTTTTGTAACACAACAAAGTAAATACACTCCAACAAGTTATGAGCCAGAAACACGTGACAGAAAGTGAAGGTGGAAAAGAGTCCAGGACAAACCAATTTCAACCAGCGCTCTGTTTGGCAAAACATAGCCCGTACTTTCATCTTCTGCACGGGCAATAGTATCCCTCCACTCACATAGTCCCTTAAAATCATGAATCATAGGAAATAAAAGTAGTTAGCAACGTAGCAACAGTATCACATTTAAAGCCTGTTTTAATGAAATCTTTATTTTCCATCCTAATTCTCACTTTGGAGAAGTTCTAGTAGGTTGTTTGATAGAAAGAAGTTTTCCACAAGGACTCAAATTCCTGCATATAAATTATAAAGTAAAAGTAAAACTTCTTGCACTCCACCCTAGTATTTCCTTTCCCTTCCCATTTGGAAAGAAGAAAGACACGAATGACGAAAATACACTACAATTACCTTTAACACCATTATTCCCTCATACAGTTCCCACAATTTTTTTCTTTTTTCCTGCCTACCGGACAGTGGAATTTAAGTAATTAAGTTTCCACCGATTCTTTTCCCATGGAATTTATTCACATACCTCTTCATTCCTTTATGCGCAATAAACGAGCCCATATTTTGATAGCATGTTTTGTAGCTTCGTTAATGGCCTTAGCTGTCAGATTATGTGTGTAGACTATCGGATGAACTACAAAATGAAAAAGTTACTTACTGCAACAACGGCAAGCTGTTGAGCATTCAGCCCAGCTCCGTGCAACCTGCAGATGCATTTCAAAAGGCTAGACTAAGTATCTTAGCAAAAGTAGCATAAACAAGGAACAACAAAACTGCACTAGAGAAAAAAAAAACTGAATGTAATTAAGCTGTCTGATACAGAGATACCCCATACCCATATATGTGGAGATATGAACTATCAGTTAAAAGTTCTTTTTCATAGAGCTGCATACATATATCATAGCTGCGCTTGTATACCTGCAGGCATGACTAATCAGCAAAGAAAACGACTCACAATATTGAAATGCGATAAATCAATCACATCTTGTAGGGAGAAATTTTTGGCTTCAGCTAATTTCATTATACTCCATTATATTTATCGATCAGCATAATGCTCTTACCTCTACCATAGGAGAATCAGAGGAATCGGGGTCAGTGGGTAGCTCAAGCAATTCCATTCTCATTACATCATAAATATATAACAGAAAGTGTGTGTCTTCTCGTGCATATCTACAGAATAAAGCATAAAATATCAAACTCAGTCTAGTATCTCAAGAAATTGCATTATAGCATCATAAAGATAACCAACCAACACACATGTAAATGATTCACGTTATGTGGAAAAAAAAAAGCCTCCACACTACACTATATTGTAGGAGTTCATAAAAGGAGAATTCAGTTGAATCAGAATTTTTATTTTAAGAAGACATGTGAACATACACTTCAACTTTAATAGTAAAGTGCTGTGTGTAAATTCCATTGTTACAAGGTCATTTCTACATGAGTATTATTAGATTAACTAAATCAGCAAGGACAAAAGATGAATTTTCATCCACCTCCCTTTTGTAGAGAAATGCAGAAAATTAGTCATGTGAATAAGATTATAATAGTATTATATAACTAGGACAGATGAATTCTATTTTAGGGAAAATAACTTTAAATAATATCAACTATCACCCATAAACCAATAAAAACACATACTTTGCAAAAGACTTCTAATAATACCAACTATTTGAATGTATAACAAAAATAATATGGAACCACTTTTTAACAAGAAATCCTATCATTTAAGACACCAAAAACTCATATCAAATCATTAAATAAATGATATTTGGAAATAGGGTGACTTATTTAATATTTTGATATTGATTATTGGTGAGTTAAATGACTATATTTAAATATTATTAAAAATTATTTCCAAAGTACGTATTATTCTTGGTTCATGAAAGATGGTTTGTATTATCTTTCATGAACATTACTGTTGAATATCCTATTATGTTCTCACGTCATTAAGATACACACTTCACCATTATTTGTTTGTGCATAAGTCAATTTCGCATTTTATCCTTATTAGTTATATGTTCTTCGATTGTTAATCTCCAACCATTTTAGTAAACTGATCATATATTGTAAATTAATAATATAAAAAGAGTGCAGCGCAAATGTAAGTGACTGGGTAGCTGACAAAATATAACAATGGAATGAATGAATTTTTACATTTGAAATAAACAAAATGGTATGAATATCTATTTGTATACATGTTACATGTATACAAGGTTTGTTATAATGTAACAAGTGTCAGACTGTCAATAAATAAATCAAAATATGCTCCAAGTATATTTGGAACAAGTAGCTGAAAAGATATTTATGTGAGCTTTTTAATAAATGTTGGCTTTTAGGTTGGCGACTGAAAAAAATACTTATGTGAGCTTTTTACTAATTGTTAGCTTTTGGGGATTGAAAAGATCTTTGGTGATTGAAAAGATCTTAAAAGGAAAAAGGTTATAGCTGTTTGGTAAAAGCGGGCTGTTTTATTTAGTTTTGTTTGGTACAAAAAGTTAACAACTTACTCTGATTAACAAATGCTAAAAGCTAAAACTTTCTCACACAAACTACTCAGTGGGAGTAGTTTCTCAAAAAAACTAAAATTTTTAAAAGAACTCTTAAAATGTGTTGTGCCAAGCATACAACTAAGAGCTTTTAGAGGCTTTTTGAATAATTCAGAAGCTAGGAGGTAAAGATTTATGCCTACCAAACATGCACTCTAACCTTTAAGAAAATGCCTCATTAAATTATCAAAATCTCAATAAAGCACGTTAGATAATCCCACTGTTCTTTGGAGATAATCCTTTAGCCTAAGTTTTTTTATGCAAAGAATGCGGTTTAATTGTATATACTCATATAAGGTATTTATGTAAAACAACTAAATATAATCTAACATATCACTTTTTACCAAATATCAACGTTCAAGCCTTAGTCCCAACAGAGTTTGGCATCGGCTAACATGAATCAACATATGATCATTTTTAACCAAACAAGGAAATATTAATTCCTCAGTCTCAATCAAACAGAGTAGGTAACCTCTCAATTCTCTCCACAAAGTAATCATATAGCCAAATTTTATTTGATATAACCCCAATGAAAAACACCTAATAATACTACAAAATCCTTATGAGAAAAAGCACAAGATCTCTACCTCATCATCTCAGTAGGAAGCGGGCGCATTCTCCAATCGGCATTCTGGTATCTGCAAATTTAAAAGATTACGCTTAGTGACAATTACTAAATTGATAATCAATTTGTTTGGGAGATACTGAGATGGATGGGGGACTTCTCAAAGCTAAAAGTTTTCCACTATTTTCATTGTTTTTATGAATAACTAGAAACCTTAAACCGCTACCATTGAGTTCACTGTAGGTAAACTGGTAAACCTGGCTATAGGGCAATAACCCGCAACCTTTGGTTTATGAGCTCACACGTTTCTTTTCATTGGTTGGATGGGACATGAAAGGAGTAAGATTAAACACATAATTTTCAGGGAATTTGGAAATAACAGTTAGATCATACTCTTTTTTTGCCTCAACGCCACAATAACGGAGCAGCAGATATTCCAGGCTCTTCCTCTCCAATTTCAGAACTCTTGAGGCCTAGTATTTCAAATGATAATAAATTCACAATATCATAAAAGAAAAGCAGCATTCATACTCCACCCATCCCACACAACTTGGTCAAATCGACTTTTCTTGGTCAACGATAATAAAATTCAAACAATGATTTTAGTTTTTATATTTGTGTTAAATTTGTAACTTTTATACTCTTATTAAAGTGAAGGGGAGCCTTGGCGCATGGTTACGGTATTGGTGTGGATGTGTGACTGAAAAGACACAGGTTCAAGTCTTGGGAGCAGCCTCTTGTCCAAATGACAAGGGATTTGATCCTTATACACCCTTGTGGTGGGACACTTCCCCGGACCCTCACCTTGTGGGGAAACTAAAGTGACCGGGCTGCCCCTTTATACTTTATGAAAGTATTTTTAAGTTTTAAGAAAAAAATTGTTTCCATATAATTTTCATATTTTAAATAATTTCATGTAAGTTATAATATTATGTAAGTTATAAATTTTATACTTTTATGAAAGTACTTTTAACAAAGAACATTTTGATATTTTCATATTATAAATAATTTTCAATAAAAAGATATAGTTGGTCAAAGTTTTGAAAATGGCAAAGTTTTTTGGGACGGAGGTATTATAAAAAATATCATTGGTCAAACATGATCATCATTGACCAAAAAAGGCAATTTGTCCGAGTTCTGTGGGACGGAGTATTTTATTGTTAGGAAGGATAAACTAACATGTTCAAACTATCAATTTAAACCTGTGGCACAAAGAACTGAAAGAAGAAACTAAAGTTGATAGGTATGGTTTAAAGAGTCTATGAATCGTAGGAGTAGATGGGTACTGGTCATTAGCTGCCCATTGAGGAAGCCCAAATACTAGAGCAAGTGTAGAAGAACAAAGCAAAGTTGTAACTATTATATTGTTACACGCATATAAGATGACATTTGTGGCCTCTTATGTATTTATAGAAAAAGTAAGACTCCAATACTGACACACTCTAGGTTGATACACTGTAAGATGGATGGGAACTGTTAAGCCTCTAGGGTGCTACATTTACATATGCTGCATTAATTTACATATGCTGCATATATTTAAGAAAAGGGGTTGCATGCTGACACCTCATGTCTCAAAAGGTACTTTAGAGAGAGTGAGAGAGAGAAAATACAAGAACTGTTCGGATGTTGAGATGGATAGCTTTTTCAAAAAGGCAGTTGAGATGGTAAGCGTACATGAATTGTTATGTATCATCAAATTTTAAGTAGCAATGTTTACCATATTTCACTAATCTTCATTTTTATTGACCTATTCAATGCATTCACAAAAGCCTTTAAACTCATCCCTAAACCAGACTACATAAAGTGGGCAAGCAGGCCACATACCAACTACAGTTCGGTGTGTCCTGAATGAAATCTTCGGTCTTAATTTCTCTTAGAATGAGGATGTTTTCAACATCTTTGCAAAAAATAAATTTAATTGATACATTACTCAATGCTGTTACCCGAAAAACAAACTTGTCTCTAAACCAGGCTCCATTAAGTGTCAATCAAGCCCATACCTGACCAGTGTCAAATAGATTGCAGACATATATGCCAAAGTCCCGTTGAAGCCACACAATATCTCTATCCGCTCCATGCATCACCTAGTCATATGAAGGTAAAAACACTACTATGTTTCCAGTGGCAGCACCAATGAAATAAAATAAAGATGCTATGCTTACCTTTTTCTTGGTTGGGTCCTTAAAAACTTCTCTTAGATATGGACCGACATATACACGGAGTTTCAGTGTGTCTACAACAAAATCTTCAGTTCGGGTTGATATTTGCATTAAGCATGTCATTCCTTGAAATGATCTATATTGATTGTGCTCCAAATCAACCTGGACCAAAGTTGATTGCAAGAAAAAGCTCAGACCATAAAATATTATTAGGGTCAAGAGTATTATACAGACTTTACATGATAGGGTCCTAGTCGATTAAATAAATAAAAAAGATGACTATAATACTCAACCACATACTATTTAAGTCCTAACAACTTTCAGCAGAAACCATCTTTCCAGGTAAAGGAGTAATCCAATCAAAGGCATGATTACCATATAATTTGAACAGCACAAGCTAACATCACTCTGACCACAAAAGAAAACACATGCAGACTAATAATGGCAGGCCTACTAGACACTCATTTAAGGTCTTGAAGACTAACAAGTTAATGGCATATTAACATATCATAAAATATATCAAATGTAAATAATACTCACTTTTAATTCTCTGAGCACACTATTAAATATAAAATGCAGCAAAAATCAAGTCCACAAGAAAGGAAGTGAAAGTGTAGAACCAGGGCCAAGATGACAAGTAGACAAATAAACTTGAAGTTTGCAATGCATTCATTTGTAATAGATTTTCACTAGTTATCTTGTTGGCATATCCTACCTCTACCAGCTACTGTTGTTTTTTTACCAACAGATCTCCAAACGTACAGATTTGCCTCTAACGTTTGTTGAAAGGTGCCCATGAACCCATGAGTATGCTGTATACTTGCATTAAAGACTTCATCCAGTGAGGAGGATGAGCCTGGGAACGAGAAGGAAAGTAGGCTGCTGGAAAGGAATCTATGATTTAATGACAGAACATTAAATTTTCATGTTGGAATTAATTTGGTGCCCGACCTAGTCAAGACACACAATTTAATTCTTCCAAAAGTGCTTTATTGAGTAATAGCCATGACCCTTATATAGGAGCTATTACAAGAGTTTCATTTGGAAGAGAAATACTATTAGGAATACTATTAGTCCTAATTGTAATAAGAAAACTGTTACTCCTAATTTTTAGGAATACGGAATACCATTAGTCCTAATTAAGAGCACTATTAGTCCTGATTGTAATAGGAATACTAATAAAAAATAGTCTCCTGAGTGTGTCTCTCTTCAAACTTTTAGCCACTTTGTTCTTCAATAGATCTGTGGTCACCATCTGCTGACGGGCCTGTCTATCCTGGGCTCGGCCCTGTCTGCAGTGGTATTGCTGGCTCCAGAAAGCATCCGTAACAGAGAACCACCCAGAATCACAGGGTGCAATTCATTTAAATATAAGAAATTAAAGGAAGAACAACCCATCTAAGATAACACTACTAAAGCCTGAGCAGCCTAATTAAATTGATAAATCATTACTGAAGGGGCACTAAGACGGATCTTTTCTTTTGAGTCCAAAAAGAAAGGCATGCAAGCAGTTAACTTTTATCATTCAATATTAAAAGAAAATTGATGTCCTTCAAAGAAGCGACACTTATTTGTTTAATTCTCATAGAACCAAAATAAACTACAGGGGGGCAAATTCCTATATCTCTTTGACTCTTTCTATCCCGCCAAGGTGAGGCATTGTTCACTTTATTTAGTTTTCTTATAACTTTATTCTTATTTTAATTAGATCATCATTCATACTCAGCCGTAAACATTCAGACCACACAGGGAGTATACAAATCCGACCAAGACTATAAACATTCAAAAGATACCAGGATAGAAAGATCCAGACCAGATTGGATTTTAAGTTTTAAATCGGAACACATTGAAAGATTGAGGTGAAGAGACCTGGTCTTAAGACTACAAATGTGTAATATATGCCTGATATATGCAAAGGTTGTCACCGCGGTTTATCACCAAGTCGTGCCATATGTAATATATAAATATGTAATAATAAAAATAAAATTATACCCCCTCCGTCCCACTATAATTGTCCCATTTTTCCTTTTTCATCCGTCCCACTAATTTTGTCTCATACCATATTTGGTAACATTTGTGTGGCTCTAATTCATTCTTACTTTATTCCCATTTTATCAACAACTCATGACCAACCACATAATTCTACTTTTCTTAAAAACCACACCACTCCCTTCCGTCCCAATATAATGGGGACGGAGGTAGTATATTACAATTAAAATGAAAAAAGAAAAAAATCTAATACAAAATAAACAGAAAAAACTGAGAGAAAAATCAGACAAGTTAATTATTTAATTATTTGTCTACAATAAATGTTCAACATAAATTTCCTCAAAAGAAGTTCAACTTAATGCAAGTCATAAAATAATTTACGAGGCGGAATTTACTAACAAGTTTGAAAATTGAAATATTTGAAAAGTGGACTCCAGCAATATATAAAGTCATGCAAGAGTTGTAGAAGTTTGATGTATATACAACAGTCTAAAAATAGAAGTACTAACTGTAGAGTCCAACACTCCAACTGTCTAAATGAGCAAATGGAATCCAAGAAACTGGTGGCCTTAAAAAACAGGAGAATAAACAAGAATAGACGAGGCGAATTGTGACAGAGACCTGGCAGACGGATTGAAGGACACGTAGGGTTCTGGCTGGCAGCTTAGTTTTATAACTAATTATGTTTTTAAGCCTGAAATCTCTATGGCCACTCCACCACTGGACGATCCTTAGTTGACACTTCAGGACATCTTGGAGGCTTCAAGCGAGTAGAGTTAACATGGCCTGTCTCCTACACCGCCAGGAAGACTATTACGGCGCCTGTGCAACGTCACGACAACTAGGGATATATGAAACCCAACCCTCTAAAAAAAGCAATAACCACTTCCAACAATTCCAAGTCCACAAGAAATGTTTTAATACATTACTGATTTACTAAGTTACTGACATTTCTTCAAGTAGGACAAAAAAGTAAGTAACAAATAAATAAATTTGTAGCAAGGCAGCAAGCATCAAAATAAACTCCAGACAAAATTTACCGCAAATTCATCCACTCCACGCAGCTTGGCAGCAAGCTGCTTCAGATCTTTGAGCTGTTCCACATATTTAAATGGAGTTTTCTCTAGAGGAGGAGGTTCAACAGGCTCTATAGAGCCAGCACACTCAACAAAGTCCATGACAGAAAGAGTCTCCTGAATAAGCATAACAAGCAATGATAAGCAATGTAATTCATTATTCATCCAACTTATACTTTAAAATAATGAAAAAAATGTGAAGTAACAAAGCCTCAGCAGACTGGTGCTACGAATGCAATCTTGAAGGATATAATTCATCCAGACAATGAGACAAGTATAACGTACTTTGCAACTCAACCAAAGCGACAAGGAAAATCAAAGTGAAAATGTGTCACCTACATGGTTGAAGTAATATAAAATTCAGATAAAGAGATTGAAGAGTGCTATTTAAGTAATTGAAGTTTACCAAGGTCAAAACAGCTTATATGGGTTTGACTATTAATCTAGATTTTAAATATTACTGAAGTCACAACACTTATTCCAGTAGACAAGTTAGAAACAAGCATACCCAGACGCATTGTTAGAATTTAAATGCCACCAAATTAAAGCCATGGTATCATTTCAAGTCTCATCCAAAACAAATCTGCTGCACTTGCTGAACCAAATACTTCATTAATTTGACAGCCCAAAAAGAGAAGAAACATTGGAATAGGAGGCGGCAAATGTAGCATAAGGTTTCACATAAATATTAATAAAGTCAAATCGTAAATCAAGACCATTTATTCATGACCCTTTTTTAAATAATTAAATAATGAACAAGGCAAAGGGAATCACAGGATAAGAAGTTGTCTTATACACACATACAATACACACACAAGCGTACTCACACGGGACACACACACACACATTTCTTTATTTATTTATCCATTCGTCTAAAACAATAGCTAATCAATGAGCATTGATGAGTGATAGGTTTCTGTTGATGAATGTCATCATATCCAGCTAAATCAAGTAATAGAACCCCATGTGTGGAAGTTGCTGACCAGAAATACTTGTCCCAAAGAAAAATAAGTTTGCTAGCATAAACAGAAAGCATATTAAGCAATAGCCGCATTAAAAAAGCTCAAGGTTCTACTTTCAAACTCTAAATGTGCGAAAAGATGTATGACTAATTAGTGACAATATTGCATTTTGTTTTGCATGAGCTCAAATAAACAGACAAGTCCTTGTAGGAGAGTGGCCAAGAAATTAAAAAACACTGACCAGGGGATGCATGAACCTGGAACCGTCCTCACTCTTTTGCAGCCACACATGCTCGAAAGGCAAGTTACTGTTATTGACGATTATCTTATATTCATCCTGTGGTCTACGAATAGTAGGTACATGAAATGGCACCTTCGGCTTGGGTTTTGTGGCCACCTTCACCCCATCCGCCACCTTCTCTTCGCTTTTATCGGCAATGCTTTTGGCAGAGCCACTAGCATTTGCTGCTTTCTTGTTTTTCCTCCCAAGTACCAACTGAAACCCACCATCTGACTCAACTTTCACTCCATTTCCCTCCGCTGCCTTGCGTGCAGTCTGGAACTCGTCAAGCGAAGTGTCAAGCCTCTCAAGCACATCGTCGTTAACATTCACCAGCCAGTCATACTCGTCATCAGAATCTTCAGGAAGTGGAATCGCTTTCCCCCATAATTGTGACAGCGCCCCTACCTTCTCGAGAATCTCCTTCGATTTCTGGTCGATTTTTTTGACTGGGGATTTAAATTCGGGGAAATTGTTGTAGAAATGAAAGTCCTTTTCCGAAGGTATGCCTTTCGAAGAGCCAGTGAGCTTCGCGATTGAAGTAGATAAAGGGCCGCCAGTTGCTGTGAGTTTGCGCAACACCTCGGGCTCTTGAGGGTTGCCTTCAGGTGACACATCCATCATCTCCGATGCCCCCACACAAAGTATGAAGGGTTTTGTGCAGGTAGGGTTAGGGTTTTAGGACGCTCCTTGCATCTTCTGATTCTCTATGCCGCCCAATACTCTCAGAAGGAAACCAATTGAATCATCGTGAATGAATACTCGTGCTTGGATGTTATCTTTGATGGAGCTTCTGTTCAAGCATGCAGTGGGCAATTAGGAAAACATCCGTTTAACACTGCTGTAATCCGTCCGAACTCCCCAAAATGATTCTTGAATCATACGGCTCAGCATGACCAGTATAGACCCGGTTCAACAACACCGTAGACTAGGGCTGTTAACGAACTGAGCTTTTATCGAACTATTCGAGCTCGAGCTCGATTTCGAACCTACCGAGCCGAGCTTAACGAGCTTCGAACTCGAACTCGAGCTGAGTTTTAAGTTTGAAAAATTAATCGAACCGAGCTCGAACATAATAGTTTTCGGCTCGGTTCGAACTCGAGCCTATCGAACACCCTAAAATTTTAAATATAATTTTTATATATGTCAAAATTTAAATATAATTAGTATGGTTTTATGAATTTAAATATGATTATTAATGAACCGAATACTTGTCGAACCATTCGAGCACGAGCCTATTAACGAGCATCATCTAAAATTTTAAATTCGGGCATATTTATCGAGCTTATCGAGCGCTCGGTTCGAACATCGCACGCCTATCAAGCCGAACACGAGCCTCATTTGTAAAGCTCGCCGAGCTTCGAGCTCGAACCCGAACACCCCTAATTCCTTAACGAGCCGAATTCTAGCTTTGGGTGTTCGGGCTCGGTTCGGCTCGTTAACACTCCTACAGTAGAGTAGTGGATGTATATTGAAAGTTGAAACCAAACGTTATTTTTGTACCACACATCCTAACTTTTTTCAAATTACCCCTTATATTGAAGGTTCTGTCCGGTTGTCGTTTTTTATGGCGGTTCACGGTGAAATATTCTGATGAAATTTTTTGAGCATATTTTTCATCAAGTCTAGTTTACTCATACCAAATTTCAACTACAAATTCAATCGGGAAGGCAAACAAATGAATTTTTGAAGATAACTATGCAGTTAAACAGCGCAGTACGTTTCAAAAAATCATTTGACTATCTTCTCAGTTTAATTTTTATCTGAAATTTGGTATGGGTAAACTAGAGTTAATGAAGACGATGCTCAAAAAATTTCATCAAAATATTTCACCGGGAACCGCCCCAAATAACGACGGTCAGACAGAGTCTCCTGAATAAGGGTGATTTGTACTTTTTAAGTTAGTTCGAGAACCTATTTGACTCTTTAGTCTGATTCCTACATACTCCTTTACTCGCAATTTTGTTTGCGAAAATCGACTCCAACAATAATTAAAGAATGTGATAAATTGATGGGGAAAATAATTAAAATATCTTTGAAGGGGTGTGAGATAAACACCTCAAACTTGCATATGTAATTTAAATACCTCACATTTTATATAAAAAGTTATTTAGCACCATAGTCATGTATTATTTCTTCCAAAAATGTAAATTGATGGTGTGTGTTTTGAAAGAAAATCACTCATTTATTAATAATAATGAAAGTAAACAAAGACAAGGTAGAGCAATAGCTCAGAACAACCCTGGGGTGAGACATAGAACTGATCAGCCCCGGAAGGCCATGCCAGATCGCTAACTCTGCATAATGTTGGGCTATTCTATTATCGGCATCGTTGTACTTGCTACTGAGAAAGAAATATAAAAATTTGGGGTTCAAAAGCTGAAAAGAAACAAAAGAATCAACACCCTATACTCGGTTGGGTATAGAGTCATCATACCCGGTCGGGTATAGAGTCATTATTATTATTGGACCCAGCATTGGCGTTTGAGTTTAATTTTAGACTTCACGTTACCCAAAACCATGACTTTACGTTACCCAAAACCATGACTTGAGCTAATGAAACACCTACCATGACTTGAGCATATGCATGCTTGCTTGGAGGAGTGGGAGGACCATGAAGCACTTATATAGTCACCTACCATCAAGGTGGCTCTTGTAACAGAAATCATTACAAATATCCGCCATTATTGCACCACTTATGAGGCAGTATTATTGAATAATTCAAAATAATGTTACAGAGGGGACATTGATGAGTTCATATTTCGACATACATTTGATGCGTGTTGGGATTGATTTTTGTTACCTTTCCTAATTTATTTGAGTCATTAGCTCAAGTCATGGTTTACCGGGTTTGGTTTGCATCTGTTGAGAAATTCAAGGATTTGGACCCAGCATTGGCGTTTGAGTTTAATTTTAGACTTCACATACCCAAAACCTTCACGTTAATTACTTAACCCTTATACTCGGTTGGGTATAGAGTCATCATACCCGGTCGGGTATGTGCATCCAGTGAGCTAGTAGCTCATTCCCATGGGTTACACGGTTGGGTATACCTTATACTTGGCCGGGTATAAGGTTTGACCTGACGATCAACGCCCGGTTGGGTGTGTGTGTGTGTGTCTGTATGCATGCATGCATGTATTGTCTCTGTATAAAATTTCATGATATTCATACAACAAATATGCGGAGATTGAATAGGCTCAGATACCAAATGTTAGACTAAAACCATATCAATGTAGCGGAAATACTAGGATCGCTAACCTCCAGCCATATTGTTGTTGAACGGGTGAAGAACGTAGAAGAACACCGGAAAGCCTTTTCGTCACTCACTTCACTCCTCGCTATCTAGATGGTGTATATTCCTTATGTGAGCTTTTGCATATGCATGCTTGCTTGGAGGAGTGGGAGGACCATGAAGCACTTATATAGTCACCTACCATCAAAGTGGCTCTTGTAACAGAACCCATTACAAATATCCGCCATTATTGCACCACTTATGAGGCATTATTATTGAATAATTCAAAATAATGTTACAGAGGGGACATTGATGAGTTCATATTTCGACACACATTTGATGCGTGTTGGGATTGATTTTTGTTACCTTTCCTAATTTATTTGAGTCACGAGGTGTTTCATTAGCTCAAGTCATGGTTTACCGGGTTTGGTTTGCATTTGTTGAGAAAATCAAGGATTTGGACCCAGCATTGGCATTTGAGTTTAATTTTAGAACATTTGGGATGCTTTTGAGAAATGACGAGAAGCATCGAGGGTCAACGGGACAATAGAGAAGCATGTTTTGAAGTTAAGAGAGTCAAAGAATCAAGCACTGGAGCAATCGCAGATGAAAAGGGGAGAAAAAATGGTCAAAAAGTCATGTTAGAAGGAGCGCTCGTTGAGCGCTTGGCGCCCGCTCACCAAGCGGGGGGTGGCAGAAGTTCAGAAAATTGGGACAAAAGGTCCGCTCGCCAAGCGCTCTTGCCCGCGCGCCGAGTGCACTGAATTGGGAGCCGCTGGAGGGAGCGCTCAGTGAGCGCATGCCGGGCGCTCGCCGAGCGGAGGTGCTTTGCGGAAAACAATTAAAATCGGTGGTGCGCTCGCCGAGCGCACACCCCGGGTCCTATTTCTGTCCAATTGATCTGTTTCTATTTAAACGCCCCGTAAACCCCTGTTTTAGGTGACAGAGCTTGGAGAGAGGCATATGGACGGAATTTTATGTATTTTTCCACTTTATTCTCCAAGGCCCTGAGATTATTTGTATGTTCCATCTTTTTAATTAATGACAATTAATTCTTTTTATCCCAATTATATTGATTCTTCAATTGTGAATTGTGAGTAATTTTAATTAGGGATTTGAGATTGATGAAGGGATTAGTCATGATGTACGGCTAATTTCGTGATGGAATAATTGCATGTATGCTATTTAATTTGTGCTTGGATGATTGAATTGATATCTCATGTAACCTAGAACGGCCGCTACAATTACAATTGAATGTAGAATAAATTAAGAAAGATCTAAGTAACGTGCACTTTGTTGTGGTGTGCACTCAAAATAAAAATCAATACAACAAATATATGTAGTTTATTGAAGTAAGGTTCGTATCTACAGAGAAAGGAATACTTCTCTTCTTAATTAATTAGTAACAAAGGTTTTTTTTAAGTTTGATTTGATTTAATTTAATTAACACTAAGATGAATGACTTATGTGGTTTACTTAATAGAAATGAGGACTTGGTTTTGCTTTTATCCACTTAATGAAATGTTCGTCGATCCCAGTTATATCTTTAACTATCTTCCTCTCAAATACTCAATCGAGGAGTATATCCAATTCATCGAGGGTAGTTATTAATAACGAGATGCGTTCATTAATAAAACTTACTACCGAGTCAATATAGAACATGCGCCGTATATTAACCCGATAGTAGCAATAAACTTAAGATGAAAACGATTGAGATTGATAACCTCAACACAAGCAGTTTATTGGTTTAATCAATATCATTAATTTCTCTTAGCTTATTAACCATGAGACGCATGCATTAATAATCAAAGTTTACTACCGTGAAACAACCGAACGATTAACAAGCGTATTCGTCGATCGATTCTAGTGATAATTAATATATGAAACAAAATTAGTTGATCCTTTAAGTAATGCTCAAAATATTAATATGAAATATGAATAGGAATTAATTAATATTCAAGGAAGAATATTAAAGACGATAAATCCTACTATAATTAATGTCAAGATGTTAACTAATTGTCATCTTAGCAACACTCCCCAACATTAATATATAGAGAAAGAAAGTAAATACTACTATAACTAATGTCGAGATGTTAACTAATTGTCATCTTAGTAACACTCCCCAACATTAATATATAGATAGATTAAAGGAAAAATTAATATTCAAGGAAGAAGATTAAAGAAAATAACTCACAACTTACAATTCATTAAGCTTCAAAGTAGCAAAACCAAGATGGAAGAGTTTAGCTCCTCAGTTGGAGACTGAACATACTAGAAAATATAAAGAAAATACTTGTCTAAACTGAGCTTAGAAGTATATGATAATTGGTGCTCAAAATGGGAAGGAAAAGGGGTGTATTTATAGATATTTTGAGGTGGCTAGGTCTGATACCCGACCGGATATGTAGAATACCCGATCGTGTATCCTTAATTGCTCGGAAGGTGCTAAAATCACATTCAACCCGACCGGGTTGGGTCAAAACCCGACCGGGTTACGTATCAAATCGGATATTTTCCATGTTCTCTTGATTTTGGACACGTTCTTTTGTTCTTGTCAACTCAACCCGACCGGGTTTTGGCGAGTAACTTCCTTTTGGCTTCATATGTCACTTCCAACCCGACCGGGGTTATGTTCCGACCCGGTCGGGTTTCGTACCAGAATTTACTTCCATTTTCCATCTTTGCTTCCTTTGGTACCTATAATACTCACTTGCATCCCTTATGGTACTTACAACAAAATACACACTAAAAATACAAATTACAACCTACAAAATAAATCTATGGAGTACATCGCAAACTAAACTAAACAATTACAAACAACAATCAAATAATACTAAAATAACAAACTTATGCACTAGGAAATAGTGCATATCACTAATTTATCCTGTGACACTTTCACACACATTACTTGATCGTTCGCTAAGAGATTAGTAACGATCAAGGGTTTGTAAGCTCTCTTGTTTTGGCAATAATTTTAGATACCTGTCGCATGAGAGATAAGCCTGGTTCCTTAAATTATTGTACTCTACGCCGCGAGAGCGGTAAGAACTCAGTATTGATTAACGTTGCTCAATTAGATAATTTTCATGTGATTAAGCCTGATCAGCCGGAAATTTGATTACACTGGAATCAATTCTTGTTCCCTATCGTCATTAATTAGAAAGAACTCATTTAGGGCCCGTTTAGTATGGTGCAAAGTAAACACTTGACACGCAAAGTGTGGGGAAGTAAACATTTTACACCGTTTGTTTTAATTATGTGATGTAAACTTTAAGGCACTTTTTTTACAAAACATTTTACGCTGTACCATGCAAAATATTTTACGTGGGAGGAGGGAAGTAAACTAGTTTACATCGATCGACGCCTATTGTAAAATATACACCGTACTTCGTATATACTCCGTATCATGCTTCCAGTTTCACGATCCAGCCTATTTTACGATCGATCAATGCCTATTTTACAATCCAGTTCTACCTATTATTCTATGCTTGGAGAATGGCGTTGAAACAAAAAGATGGTAATCATTGTTAAATACAAGCAGAGCCCCTGTTAAAATAAATGAAGTCTACTGCTGGGAAACTAAAACCTACTCATTTATGTCCCAAAGAAATGAAATAATGAAAATATTTTAAAATAAACTAGTGCTATTCTACTCCGAGCCGTAATAGATGAGCACATGTTTCCTTGCTTTTGAATGAATTCAATTTCAGATTTATATGTTTTAAAAAGTTAGCGTGTAATTTAAAAATAGATTACACACAATCAAACATTGTATTTTTATTTTACATGCAAACTATTTTACCGCCTTAAACTTTACGTGCAATCATTTTGCATGTAAACTTTTAATGTGTAAACAACCAAACGGGCTCTTATGTTAATCATTTTGTTACATTCTTATATTTTCAAAAAATCTAAATCTCGCACAATCACATTTAATTATTTTATTTTTAATCACCGAATATAATAATTCCTAATTCCCCCTTTCCGTCCTTGTGGAGACAATAATCGTACTTACACCACTATTCTACTACATTTTTAAGTGCGAGAAAACTCACATCAAACATGTATATATATAATTAAAGTATAAAAATTTTATGAAAATATTACATATAGCCGCTGAGACCATTAGCATCCCCGCCGATCCTCTTCACCGCAGATCCCACAGATCTCGCCGCTTTCATCGTTTTCTTCTCCACTTCTTCTACTCAAGGATTTCCCGTCCTTCTCCTCGGATCGATGGCAGATCTCATTTTCTAATGTTAAAGTTGAAGGGTGGGGCAGGAGTTCGGGATCTGGTGGGGGCAACAATGGGGGAAGGGGTTGGGGACGGCAGGTGGCTAGGGAATACGGTTAGAGTGGGAAAAGTTGTGGTAGTGGTGGCAATCGGAGGGGGTGTGGCAGCCGGTTGTACACGGTGAGGGGATGGGGTTGGTTCGAGGTTGGAGTGGCGGCGGGGCAGGGGGCTGACCATCGCGGCGGCTGACAGTGGCATGGCGTGGTCACTAGGTGAGGAGGCAGGGGTGGTAACTGACCAGGGCGACAGTGATGGTAACTGGCCGGAGCGGCAGTGATGGTGACTGGTCGGGGGCGGCAACAACTGACCAGGGCAACGGTAATTGGCCGAGGCGGCGTTAACTGACCGGGGCGACGTTAACTGGTAGGGGCGGCAGGGGTGAAAACTGACCGGGGCAGTGGCGGCAGTCAGAGGAAGGGGCGGTGCGGCGGTGTCGGCAGAATAATGTAGCAAGGCGTCAGGCGGGGGGGGGGAGGTGGGTAACTGGACGGGCAGACGGGGGCATGTAAATGTCACTGAAGCATGTAATTATGTAACTGTCATTAAATCATGTCACTATGTAGTTGTCACTGTTGATATGTAACGGTCACTGTATGAGTGTAATTGTAAATTTGTAATGTTAGTCACTGGGACATTGGTCGCTGTAGCGGACGACTGTCGGTAATTTAACGGGCAGAATCAGTCACTAGACGGGCAGACATTGGTCACTGAACGGGTAGATGTTGGACGGACATTGGTCACTGGACGGACGAAAGTTGGTCACGGGATGGGCGGACGTTGGTCACTAGACGGACATACGTTGGTCACTGGGCAGGCATAAGTTGGTCACTGAATAGGCGAAAGTTGGTCACGAGACGGGCAGACAGTGGTCACTAGGCGGAAGTCACTGTGCTATTGGACGAATTTTTGGTCACTAATGATTTTGGTCACTGACGAATTTTTGCTTACTGGCGGATTTTGGATTTTTTGTCATTACACACATTTTTGGTCACTGACAGATTTTGGTCACTATAGTGTTACTGGTCACTGTGACGTTACTGTAATACTTATTGGGTGGGATTATATTAATATAAGGGTATAATGGTCTCCTAACCTCTTTTTAGTCCAATTTTTGGAAATTGAGAAAAAATGTCACTTTTTGTCCATAGCTCTCTTTAGTAATATTTTAGGTATAACCCCCTTTTCCACCCCTAAAAGGAGTGCATATTCTGAAAGTGTGTAAGGTTTGCAAGAGAGGGGAGGAGGATGTGAATCACATCTTCTATCTGTGTCTGGAGGTGCCGTCAGTGTGGCAGGATATGGGAGGAGCTTTTATAAGAGCAACGGCTAATTTTGAGGAGTGGTTTAATGCGTGTTGAGAGAATGTAGATGATAAAGGTCTTATGATGATTTTGTGGGTTATCTTGAAGTGCCGTAATGATTGTGCGCGGAAGTAAAGCTACCAAAGAACCCTAGCTATATTGCAATTGACAGAAGTTTATTTAAACAGATGGATAGAAACCCAAGTACATCAAACAAGCAAAATAACAAGCATCAAAGAGCAGGGTTTGGAAAGGTGGCAGAGCTGACACAATGTTGTGCAAAGTTGAATGTGGATGCCACGGTCAATGCAATCGGAGGAGTGCGTGCACGGGGTTGGTTGCTCCGGACATTGAGGGAGATTCCTAAGTGGGTATATTGAGTGTAAGGCCACGAATTGGACACAGAAGGAATGAAAGCGGTTGAAATTCTTGAGACATTACTAGAAGCGGTTCAAAGTGAATGACATAAGGTGATAATAGAGATTAATGTTGTTCAAACAATTATTGGAAAGGAGTGTTAGCTTATTACTTCAAGAAAGTATTGAATTTAGAAAATATTTTTGTAAGCGATCTGCAAATCGAGTTGATCATATTTTTGTTAGGGTAAGAAGTGTATCCAGATTTTAGATCCCGATACAAGTACGATCTTGATTATATTGCTCGTCGCATCACTAATGACTTGTTGAATTAATGTAAAGTCCCCTTATTTATTATCAAAAATTCCTTTTGTACACCTTTTTGTACCCATCAGTACACGCATGTGTCTGTGAGAGTTTTTTTTTGTCTGTGAAGTGCGGTGCACAGACAAAAGCTGGTTTGTTTTGTCTGTGAAATTTTCCACAGATAAAACAAGCGATCTTATGTCTGTGGACCGCGCTTCACAGACAAAAAAATACTCTCACAGACACATGCGTGTACTGATGGGTACAAAAATGTGTACACCAAGAATGGTTGATTTATTATAAAAAGAGTAAAGTCTCACATTACCAACACCAATTACGATAATGTTAGACAAATGTTAAGAATTAAGATAGTCATAACATTAAGCTAACTAAACTAAATAAATAAACTATGCACAGATCATCTTTTTTGTTACCTTAAAAAGCGAACACTAATTATTAAAAAACATTTCTTTGAATGCTGGCTCTGTTATTTCTGGCAGCTTCGGTCACGATTTATTTAGGATGTTTTCTTTTGGACTGAAATTTGCTGGTCTGGTCTGGTCTGTTTAAGTCTGGTCTGGTCTGGTCTGAACTGGTCTGGTCTGGTCTGGTCTGGTAAACGTCTGGTCTCTGTGTATTTTATAACTACGGAAGTCTGGTCTGGTCTGGTCTGGTCTGTTTAAGTCTGGTCTGGTCTGGTCTGTTTAAGTCTGGTCTGGTCTGGTCTGGTCTGTTTAAGTCTGGTCTGGTCTGGTCTGGGACTGAAAACAGTCCAAAAGAAAACATCCTTACACTCCGCAGCGCTCAAGAGAAACGTATATCTATTGTATTCTACTCCTTCCATCTATACTTTCTTTCTTTCAGCCCTCGCCATTCTGGGCAATCCCCAATATACCCCTTTCCCCATCGGGAACCCAAGAGAAGAAAGAAGCCCACAGCCTTCCTTCTATTCCCCAACTTCGTTCTGCATAACCCGCCTTTCTATCAATTTTCCTGCCGAAGAGTTAAATTTATTGATTCATTCTTTTCCATCTGTCGCCGGCAGTTGTTGATCGGCAGGTCACTCTACCTTCAATCATGACCATGTTGAATCCTCAGCCGTTAGATGTGAGTTTCTGCATCCCAATTCTTCAATTTTCCTTTTATTTTCCTTGTGCGTGTTTATTTGCTCTGCACTTGCTTGAAGTTTGATAATTGGCTTGATTTCTGGGCGATATGAATTCGTTCTTGCAATCTTGCATGTGGTATGAATCAACAGTAGCCAGTGGGTGAGGGTGGGGTGTGATCATATCGGCTAGGGTTTTGGTGTGGGAGCTTGTGGTTGGGCATCTGATGTGGATGCAGTGGTTTCCAGAATTGAGTGTAGCAGTTCTGGTTTTGGTATGGGGGGTTAGGTCTAGGGTTTTGCTGGATCATAGTGTTTAGGTTAATGGGTATGCTTAAAGTTTGGTGCTTACTGCCTTTTCATTTTTAAAATTTCAATAGCAGGAAGAGGAGGAGATGCTTGTGCCACACTCTGATTTAGTGGAAGGTCCTCAGCTTCCAGTAGAAGGCCCTCAGCCAATGGAAGGTTTGTTCTGTTACTGTTTGAAATTTTGTATGCAGAAGCTCCATGTTTGAAGCCTGAATATATCTTCCTTATTCCTGATTTTCTGTTTCTTTCTTTAATTTACAGTGACACCAGCAGAGAATGCTACTGCGGAAAACCAAGCTGTGGATGAGCCGCAGCTTTCACGCTTTACATGGAAAATTGAGAATTTTTCTAGGTTGACTGCAAAGAAGCTATACTCTGAAACTTTCACCGTGGGTGGTTATAAATGGTAATAAGTTATGTAAAGTTGTGTCATTTGTTATACTACCATGTTTTGGATGGTTTGGCTGACATTGATTCTGACAGGCGAGTGCTTATATTTCCTAAAGGAAACAATGTGGACTGTTTGTCTATGTACTTGGATGTGGCAGAGTCAGCTAATCTGCCTTATGGGTGGTGTAGATATGCCCAGTTTAGCTTGGCTGTTGTGAATCAATTAAATTCCAAGTGTACCGTCAAAAAGGGTATTTTCTTTTGCCGTTCTGCTACACATATCCTGTATAACTAATTTAGTTTTCAATTAATTTTTGAGTTATGTACTTATAAGCTATAGTTTTTTTTTGCCGTTTACAAGTATTTCTCCTTGTTCTACGAGCACATCTATAATATGTTGCATGCTTTTCGTAGAAGTACGGGAGGGAGCGGACTGTATGAGAGTGTTAAGTGGACCATCTTCATTATATTTAATAAACATTTTAAATAGCGGTTAACTTATACTCTTCTAGTTTCGAGAAACCTTGTGGTGCAGTCAGCAAGGGAAAAAAATCCATTTCACGAAGAATGGAAAACATGATTGGGTTTATGATGTTTGTTTTTTTCAAGTTTGCTTCTTTGTCAAAACTTAAAAATGGAAGATAATTTCCGTTTTTTCAACTTCCTTAACAAAGTTGGAAGCAATCCAATGAGTCTCCATTTGGATAAGAAAGGGTGAATCACATGTGTTTGGTGAAGGCTGCCTAACCTGTTTCCCCAGGCTTTTTTATGCTCCAACTTTGTCATGTGTTTTGAGAGTGAAGATAGTAGAGTTAAATAAATGAGAACAGAAAGTGGAAATCACTTTCATTACTTTATTTTGTTGTTACTGTATTGAACCCGGAAGAATCCACTTTGTATATTAAAATATTGTCCCAGACATTTGCACAGTTACAGGTTTATTTTGAAGTCATAAGGATTAATTATATCGGACAGGGAAAACAATTGATTATATCTTTCATATAATTGAGGACTTTTGTTTGCCAACTAAGAATTAAGAGGACTTTCATATATGTAACTTGAGCGGTGCTTCTTTGACATCCTTTAAGATTATAACCTCACTTTTGATAATCTGGGTGGCTGATAGCATATACTGATATACTAAATGTCTTTATTTTTATGTAATATTATGTTATGTTACAATGCAAGTAATCATTCGTGAATCGTGAACATTCAATGGCATGGAGACAATTGCTCTCAATTTGAACTTTATCCTTTCATGAACATAGAAATTTTCGTTTATTCCCTTCTCTATTTTGGTGAACTCTTTGTTCACCTTTTCATGTTCAAAGCATGATTGGTATGAGCAAAAATGATGGTTGGCTAGGACAATAATAAAGCAAAACCAAATTTCAAATATCTACATGTACAATTGACTCCCATTTGTAGTTAAGATTGATCGCTGAAGCCTTAATCTTCTCACCGAGGCACAATGCGCAGCCTCCACTCCAACTCGCCCAAAAAAGAAGTATCCAATCTATCAAATTAGTAATGCAATGTTGCAGTGCATTGCTGCCTCTACGTATCTTGTGAATAGATGGTAAAATAGTACATTATTTCTTGCCCTAGTTAATATAACCTTTCTGGTTAAAATTTGCAGAGGCACAACACCAATTTAACCAACGAGAGAGTGACTGGGGTTTTACATCTTTCATGCATCTCAATGAGATTTATGACCCTCACAAGGGTTATCTTGTGAATGATACCGTTGTGATTGAAGCTGATGTTGTAGTGCGTAAGGTGATTGATTATTGGACATATGACTCAAAAAAAGAGACTGGTTATGTTGGGCTTAAGAACCAAGGAGCAACATGTTACATGAACTCTCTGCTACAAACTTTATATCATATTCCTTACTTTCGAAAGGTCTGGATATCACAATAGTTATTTAACACATGTCTTGAATCATGCTGTTATTTTGGATAGACCAATTCTCATGTTGCGATTATACTTGTCAGGCTGTTTATCATATGCCAACTACAGAGAATGATATGCCCTCTGGAAGCATTCCTTTGGCACTGCAGAGTTTATTTTATAAACTTCAGTATAGCGATACTAGTGTGGCAACAAAAGAATTGACAAAGTCATTTGGATGGGACACTTATGATTCTTTCATGCAGCATGATGTGCAAGAACTTAATCGAGTATTGTGTGAAAAGCTTGAAGATAAGATGAAGGCATGTTGTTACATTTATTAAATATGCTGGTGTGATTGTAAATATGCCTTATCTAATATTTGGGTAGTTACGCAACTGATCCAGGGTACAGTTGTGGAAGGGACAATACAAAAGTTATTTGAAGGGCATCATATGAATTACATTGAGTGCATAAATGTGGACTTCAAATCAACAAGGAAAGAATCATTTTATGGTATGCATTTTGTTTTCCCTAGGCTTGATTGCGTAATCTTTGATTTATTTTGAATTGTTTTCTGTTTCCACTTCTGTAGATCTTCAACTTGATGTCAAGGGCTGTCGTGACGTTTATGCTTCCTTTGACAAATACGTTGAAGTCGAACGTCTTGAGGGTGATAACAAGTACCATGCTGAAGAACATGGTTTGCAGGTATCCAATGGTCATAGACTTGGATTCTGAGTTTCCATCCATCTGTTGGAAACATCAAGGGGCTGTTTAATACCATCAGTTCTTCCATTTTTGAAAAGTGTAAAACAAAATGGCCTTTCAAATTTAACCAACCTGATAAAGGTATTTGAAACAGAAAAAGTAGTTTGTTTATTTATCAGAAGTCTCCCATCCAGCCACCACAACTACCACTATTACTTATTCACACCCTTTCTTCCATCATTCTGTACCCACTCACCCCAATAGACTATAACTGCCACCTAGACCATCTTCATTGATTTCATCACTTATTTAATCCTCCTTTACCTCACCTCCTTTATCTACCACCTACCTACCTATCTTCCACCCCCAGAACCATCATTACCACCATGATACTACCCTTACAACTCTTTACCTTCCTATCTACCTGGTTATCACCACCACTGCTCCTCAATACCATTTCCCATTCAAAAGAATTGTATATTCCCTCTTATGAAAGGTTCACCAAAATTTCAAATAACTTTGTAATCTATGAAGAGCTTAGGAAGTAATTGAATTTGATCTTTTTTATAGGTTTCCAACATAAAGTAACACCTTGGAAAATTATTGAGAAGTGAGCAAAAAATGGAGAACTATTTTTGTTACTCAGTATGCCCGAACTGCTCAATTGTTATTATGAAGCACTAAGCATGGATATTATCATTAGCTAAACTGCTTCTTGATAAAGTATGTGGGTATGAATTACTGGCAGGATAGACATACACACTAAAATGATGCATTGCATAATGAAGGCCCCGATTACTATGGTGGATCAGCAAGATGTAGTTGCAGATTTAGAAATGCACCTGGGACTTCTATTACAAATCACACCATTCTTGTTCCTTAATTATTTCAATTGAGGATAATGTGTCTTCACACACATTGAATAAAAGATGGTCCTTGGTGAAAAAATGAGAATGAATATGATGCATTAGATTGATGATCTAATATTTCAAAATTTAAGAGAAAGTAAATAAAAAAGCAGTGGCCAAATTCTAATTTAAGTGCAACTTCTGCGACCACAGCCAAAGGAAAAGGGCATACCGTGATGCTAAAAGTGAAATCACTCTCTAATAAAGATGCATCATTTTAACTGTTCGCATTTTTCATGGGAAAACTACTTTTTACACAAACTGGACCCTATATATATGGTCCGGTTCAGGTAAAAGGTAATGTGCAACCGATTAAAGCTTAATTGTTACCATGCCAAGGCATCGAAGTCATTCCCTATATATGTGTGAACGTGTATATGTATGTATGGATATGTGTATGGATATGCATTAAAAAGAATGTAGATTAAACACCCTTTTTTTAGATCTGTGAAGTGTCAAGTCTGTTTAGCCCAATAGGAGATGTGTTCCTGAGTGTTGGCAAGTTGTCTTGTGTAAATGATTTTTTTGTGATGGTCTTTTGTGTTTTGTTCAACTTGTTCATTTGCAGTGTCAAATTTTCCTGATGTGCATTTCATGTTTTGATGGTTTCCCATTTTGCAGGATGCTAAAAAGGGTGTATTGTTCATTGACTTCCCTCCAGTTCTGCAGCTTCAGTTAAAGCGGTTTGAATATGATTTCATGCGAGATACTATGGTTAAGGTTAGTACTTGGAGTTGGTAAAGATGGTTATTTTTTTGTTTCTACAATTTCATAGGAGTTTCTGGTCTAACCTCTTAATGTTATTGCATATTTCATCATATAAAAATTTATATTTTATAATCTCCTATTATTAATTATTATAGCTTTTTAGCTTTATCTTTTCATGTTTTATTTATTTATTTATTTATTTATTATTTGTACAAGAATATGTACCATAAGATACTGCTTATGTAGTTATATTCTACATGAGTATTAGTTATAAGGTCAATTTGTGTCAACTTAACCCAACAAATCTTGACTAATTCTGCCTGCGAAAAGTGTTGTTTTCCTTTTTCAATATCTTCTTATAGTCTTGTTCTGCATAGTGCTTTGCTGCTTGGCCTGTTCTTGAATTTTGTATACTCTTAGTCTCTCTTCTTGCATTATTGTTGTCCATCCATCATTTTTATTCTATCCTGAGTGGTTTGTTAGGATTTCCTTTGGTGATCTAGGCTAATTCCCTGAAACATTTCTCTTATCCCCGACGCAGAAATGCTTCACTTCCAGTGTTGATAGAAATTTTCGGGAAGTGACAGCATGGGTGGGCAAAGTGACAAACCATTATATAGCATGACTTAAATGTTTGACTTATTGTTTACCAGCTTCCTCTTAATAATATAAATATGTGACTTATTGACATAAAGTGTTCATTATCAAGCACTTGTGGTTATTATAATACCCGCATCTTTGTGCAGATAAATGACCGCTATGAATTTCCGCTGGAGCTTGATCTTGATAGAGAGGATGGAAAATATTTGTCTCCTGATGCTGATAGGAGCGTTCGCAACCTCTATACTCTTCATAGGTAAACTTCTTTTGTCTGTATGGAAGGAGTACATTTGTATTTGATGTTCTAGGTTTGTATGCGATGTATTTAAAAGCACTACCATCTGTCTCCTTTTTGTTGGCAGTGTGTTGGTTCATAGTGGTGGTGTGCACGGTGGGCACTATTATGCTTTCATTAGGCCTACACTATCTGATCAATGGTATGCTTATTTTAATGAACTGCTCATCACTGTAAACTCTCTGTTCTGTTTGTGAAGTTTCTATTCACCAAAAACCTGCAGTTCATTGCCATCATTTCATTTTCTGTTAGGTACAAATTTGATGATGAACGGGTCACCAAAGAAGACCTGAAAAAGGCTTTAGAAGAACAGTATGGGGGAGAGGAAGAGGCAATGCCCTTCTCTTTTACCCCTCTAAATGTTTTAACCTGCTGCACTATTTTCTTTTTCTGATGACTGACTTTCTCTTTGTGTTTTATAATAGTTGCCACAGACAAATCCCGGGTTCAACAACACTCCATTTAAATTTACAAAATACTCGAATGCTTACATGCTCGTTTATATACGTGACACTGACAAGGATAAGATAATCTGTGATGTTGATGAGAAGGATATTGCTGAGCATCTTAGGGTAGGCTCTTCAGATTTGCTTCTGTGTCTTCAAATAATTTTTTATATTGTAATCAATAATGCTGGTTGACCTTATTCCAGATAAGGTTGAAGAAAGAACAAGAAGAGAAGGAAGATAAGAGGAGATATAAAGCCCAAGCCCACCTTTATACCATTATCAAGGTTGTCTTAATTAAAGTTGAGACATGCCCTAAATTGTTGTTCCCCAGAAGACATATTTAATGAACGAGTCATACGTGTAGGTTGCCCGCGATGAGGATCTTAGAGAACAGATTGGTAAGGAGATCTATTTTGATCTAATTGATCATGAAAAGGTTCATAGCTTCCGTATCCAGAAACAAATGCCTTTTAATCTTTTCAAGGTACTTACAACTGTTTATCAATTCATTTACTAGGAGTGCTTTTACCAAATGGAAACTGTAGTAACTTGCTGCTTATTTTTTCCTCAAGTGTGCTGTGTGAAAGTGTAAAAGCTATTTGTTCTTGCCTTTGACTTGACTCTTTTATTTAATCTTGTGTTCCTCAACTTAAAACTTAGAAGTGTGGTGTCTGATACTTAAATTTCAAGATCAGGGAATTATTTAATAATAACTTCCATGAAGAACAAGATGTGGTTTACACATTTGAGTAACCGGATGCAAACGACTGCTAATTGAATGATATGACTTTTAAGAGATTGGGCATATTGAAGTGTCCAAAACCTGAGATGTTTATAATTTCTTTCACTATAATAGAGTACAGTTTCTTTTGAAACACAGAAAATGCTAGGAAAAGAAAACTCTAAATCCAGAAGTACTTACAAATAAATGCCACATATGAATGTGCACAATAAATGTACAAAAATCATGTATGCCTATCTCTAAAAGAAAATGAAGAGGAAAGTATATAGGAAATTCGGAAGGAAAAAAGTTGAGGAAAATTAAATATTAATTCAAACACAATAAATTATTATTTAATACTTGTTCGAATTATTTGTATTTATATATTTGTATTATATAAATACTAAACACAAAAATGGTTTTAATAATCATATTTTATTTTACTTGTTGCTATTTCCTTTTGTTCCCTAGTTTCCTAGCATTTTCCAGTATCCAAACAGCCTACATATATGAAAAAGTTCGCAGATGATCAAGCTACGTGCCTGTGGAGCTGCTTTGTAAAAATATTTACTTATCTGGCAAATTCCACACAATGTATAAGTGATGAAAAATCAGCTGTGCTAAATTGCTAACTGGATTTCTAGTCTGTCCCTCCTTGTTCTCTCACCCTTCTGTCACTCAAACAAAATTTTGTGCCTTGTATATCTTTTATTTGTTTAAATGTGGCCTGTGTGTATAAATCTTGTAAACACCAAAGTATAGAAGTGGTGAATATGGTAACATGCTATTACGTTTGAAAAATCTCTGAACTTTTAGTATCTTTACATTTTACTACTTATATCATTTGGAATTGAATTTTGAGTATATCCATGTATATTTTGTTGTCAAGCACATGTATAAAGGGCATCATTTTCAATCTGGTTTTACTTTTTATACTCTTCACGTGTGTGTGTATGTTTTTGTCACCTAAGTTATTGATCATGGGTGTTACAGGAGGAAGTTGCCAAAGAATTTGGCATACCTGTACAGTTTCAACGTTTTTGGATTTGGGCAAAGCGGCAAAATCACACTTATCGTCCCAATCGCCCATTGACTCAACAAGAGGAATTACAGACAGTGAGTTTTCTCTGTCTCGCTGGGTTCTGTTTTGTACTTTGTGCATGATTTATTCTTTACATCATGACAAGTTGCGTGTGGAGATAGTTACTAACAATATTTTTGAACAATATTTACTAGAGGACTCAATAAATCCAATGATTTTTTTACCTTCAACTGAGCAATTCTTTTTGAACTGTCATTTTGTGTGTAACTTTTGTATACAGTGTTAATTGTGCCTTTTAACTCATGCATCCATTTTTATATGCAGGTAGGGCAGTTGAGAGAAGTCTCTAACAAGACAAGTGCTGCAGACCTTAAGTTATTTTTGGAAGTGGAGTATGGACCGGTAACTTCCTTTTCACCCTCGTCATATAAATTGTTTCTCTATGTGTTTCTTTTTGAACTAGTTGTTACTATCTTAAAACAATTTCAGGATCTACGTCCCATTCCTCTACCTGACAAAAGCAAAGAAGACATACTTCTTTTCTTTAAGCTTTATGATCCTGAAAAAGAAGAATTTCGGTAAGCTGTTCTTTGCAAGAGAAGAGTAACTTATCTGTTTGCTTGTAGTGGGTTTATTTCTCACTATGTATACATTCGCGGTGTATTTCAAGGTACGTGGGTCGGTTTTTTGTGAAGAGTACTACTAAACCAATTGAAATATTGGCAAAACTGAATGAACTAGCTGGATTTGCTCCCGATCAAGAAATTGAACTTTTTGAGGTTTGTGTTATTACATTGTTATCATACCCTGTGTAATTGTTACATTGATCACTTCACCGTGTATCTTGTATACCCTTATCCACTGAATGAACTTGCTACTTGTTTAGATGGTGAATGATAAATTATGTCTTTTGTTATTCTTGTTATCTTTATTTCGTTATTTCTTTCTGATTAGGAAATTAAATTTGAGCCTACCGTCATGTGTGAACGCCTTGACAAAAGGGTTTCATTTCGCTTCAGCCAGGCATGCATTTATCTTCCTTCTTTACCCCAAGTGTTCGATCCAGAAGTAGACTTCCAACTTCGATGACAGATTTGTTATAATTTTTTCCTGACAGATTGAAGATGGTGATATTATATGCTTTCAAAAGCGGTCTATCTCTGAAATTGAGCGTGTCAGATATCCGCTTGTCCCTGCATTTTTGGAATATGTTAAAAACCGCCAGGTAATTCTTCCCTGGTGTTTTTTTTGCACGTACTGTGAACAAGTGAATAGTCATAGGACTGATCACCGTCCAGAACTAGACCGGTCTGGAATATTCCAGGTTTGGCCTGAATGATCTGGTGTTGTACCGGAGTTGTTTTTTATTTGGCTTTGGTAGCTCATAATCTTTTTAATAAATTTTTGTTTGTCTAAATATGTTTTTTTCATAATAGTTTTTCATTAACAAAACCACAAATTGGTTTTTGCCTTTTTTTGTAAACTTCAAAACATTTATTTTTGTGTGCATATGAACGCTTCTATTTATTATGTTATCGAAAACAAGAAGACATTTTTAGCAGTGCATGCAGTACAATAAAACTTAATTGGTGTTCATGCTCTATAAGCTTTTGTTCTATGTAATGCAGGTTGTACATTTTCGGGCTCTTGAAAGGCCGAAGGAGGATGATTTTTGTTTGGAGTTGTGAGTTTATTGAACTTTTTTGCTACATTGTCAGTTACTTGTTGAGTTTGGTTTTGATAAGTTTTTTACCATTGCCATCCGTTTGTAGAGCAAAAAATCACAATTATGGAGAAGTTGTAGATAGAGTGGCTCAGCACCTTGGTTTGGATGATTCATCCAAAATTAGACTTACTCCTCACAATTGTTATTCTCAGCAACCCAAGCCCAATCCAATCAAATATCAGGGAGTTGATCACTTGGTCGACATGCTTATTCACTACAACCAGGTGAGTGAAATTTCAGGCAATGCTATCTTTTTACGAGAGAAATAAAGCCGTGGATCTGGTTCAGGAAATTCCATATATGTGAGAGGTTTTAAGGATTTATGGCAGTGGAATTGTTATTCGGGAAAAATAGGATATAAATGCACTGACTGTAATTCTCTTTTCTTTTTGTCAGATTTCTGATATATTGTATTATGAAGTTCTTGATATCCCTCTGCCAGAGCTACAGTGTCTCAAGACACTGAAAGTTGCATTTCATCAGGCCACAAAGGATGAGGTATTCTAAACCATTAGTTGCTATGTTTTTAACCAGAATAAGTTTTCTAATGCCATTTTATAAGTTTATATGTTTCCAGGTTGTAATTATCAATGTTAGGCTGCCAAAACAGAGTACTGTTGGAGATGTGCTTAATGAAATTAAAACCAAGGTATCAATATTGTGTTCTGTTTCAGGGGACAGTCTTTCTGGTTACCATCGGGAGTTTTCTGTTTATTATTGCAACGTCGGGATGATAATGCCCCTTGTTAATATCGCCGAGTTTATTTTCCCTTGACTATCTTTGGAGCATGTTTTTTCTTGTTGGAATATATGGTATATGTTTCCCATTTTTATTACTAGCTAAAGCATTGTACCAAATCAGTTTGATCTCCATCTTAGTTTAGTTATGGATTTATGTTTGTAGTGTTATAAGTATATCCACATGCCGTGCATTTCTTTCTGTCTCGGTCAGTTGCCCACCAACCTCCTCTTCAAATATTATAAGAACAAAAAATTTCAATAGCCTTGGTGAGAGTATTTTCCATTACTTTTTATGCTGATTTTAGATGACAACATTCTAACAGTGAGTTGATAATCTAGAATGGCAATTTTGCGGTGGTGAATTTGAAATGTTATATATTTGTTGCGTGTTGAAAACAGGTTGAGCTGTCCCATCCAAATGCTGAACTTAGATTGCTTGAAGTCTTCTATCACAAGATATATAAGGTGAGGTGTCAGTAGGAGCACTTGCTATAGCATTCGTTTTTTTTTTAAATACCACATTCACATTTTACTTGTGAAATTGCAGATCTTTCCATCCAATGAAAAAATCGAGAACATAAATGATCAGTACTGGACGCTACGTGCTGAAGAGGTGAGCAGTCAGTTTGAGAATATAATGATTGACAGAGGTATATATTTTGTTTGTGCATTATGTTCACCTGTATCATAATACTGCATCTGTTCTTCATTTATATTCTACAGATACCTGAAGAAGAGAAGAATATTGGCCCTCATGATCGCCTAATTCATGTTTACCATTTCACAAAAGAGACATCTCAGAATCAATTGGTATGTTTAACATATACTTATATTTAGGTTAATGCTGAATGCTATTATTCAAGACTTGATTTTTTTTTTCCTGAACAGCAAGTTCAAAACTTTGGAGAACCCTTCTTTTTGGTAATCCATGAAGGCGAAACATTAGCTGAGATTAAAGCTCGTATTCAAAAGAAATTGCATGTTAATGAAGAGGAGTTTTCCAAGGTATATGTTGTTTTCACTGTCATGCACTCTAGTGCCTTTCAGGGTTTAGGTTCCTAAAGCCTAATAGTTTTCTTGTTATTAACTGGCCATTCTTTTTGGATGCACAGTGGAAGTTTGCATTTTTGTCATTAGGACGCCCAGAATATCTTCAGGATTCTGACATTGTGTCCAGCCGTTTCCAGGTCATTTGGTTTACTACAACTTGTATTAAGCTCTTCTTTTTTAGTTGTTCTTCCCGACTTTCATGAACTTGTGATTATTTTTATCAATTTGGAAATGTTTTGGAATTGGCATGTCATGTTTATTATCTCTTGAACTATATTAGACATTTTTGTTTTGTTTTGTTTTACAGAGGCGAGATGTTTATGGTGCTTGGGAGCAGTACCTTGGTCTTGAACACTCTGATAATACTCCAAAGAGGACTTATGCTGCTAGTCAGGTAAATATCATTTTAGCATATTACATCTGGAGCCTTTATTATGACTACATACCTTTTACAGTCATCGTTACAAAGCCCTCTCATTTCCGCTTGTTTTCTTCTTCGGTTGTTTGCAGAACCGTCACACTTATGAAAAGCCAGTTAAGATCTACAACTAAAGATAGAAGCAGTTCTAGAGTTTGTGTGAACATATGCCAGGAGCACCACAATATGTACTGGGAAACTTGAGGCAGGGGAGTAGAGTCGGAGTAGTTGTTACCAGTTTCCCTTTCTGGTGTTTGTAACATTCTTCCTTCACCTTTTCTTTTCTTTTCCCTTTTAATGGTGTTTTCACTGAACTGTTCCCCCCTCCCACTAGCTAGCTACTCGTTGCTTTGGTAGGCCGAACATGAATCATTGGGCGGTGACGTGGAGTGTTTTTTCCCTCCCGTATTGTAGTATCTCGACATATACACCTGTTTTCAGTTTGTGTATTCTTTGCAGCTGGTGGCTCCGCTGTAGAGCGATCCCTCGTATTTATAGTTCGTGTCCAAGTCGTGCATAGAAAGATTTTGGTATGAAGAATGTATAGTATATAATATAGTTGGCCGCATTCTGAATGCTCATGTTTTCATTTTTAGAATTCCATTCTATTGATTTGCCGACAGCAGCCAATCTTGTAACAGAACGACCTTGTTTCTTGTGCTTGATCGTAATGCATAATTCCATGTGTGTTTTTATATGGAAATGAATTTATTGCTTCAAAACTTCAACTCAATGAGCAATAACACTCGCTCACTTGGTAAAACCTCTTTTGATGCATGCCCTCAACTTCTTACACATTCCTATATTCGCATTCTACTAATATGGGAAGGGTTTCATGGTGGAGCATCTGACCCAACCATTGTTCTAAAACCCATCATCCATACTCATGGTCTACAAAGTACAAAGCATGTCATGTGAGCTGTGTGGTAACTTATGCTGAGAAGTGCATATGCCTGTTCAGAGTGGCCCTAACTGGATGTTGCTCCTGCTAATTTACCAGCTATCTTCCAGTTGAATGATACTCCCTTTGTATCTATTGTTTGTTAGGGTAGAGGCTGGCACAATATTTAAGAGAAAAGAGGTAGGGGTAGTGAATAGTGAAAAAAGGAGAATGGAAAAGTATGAAAAGAACATGAAAAGTAGAAAAAGTAATGTTATTTGATTATTTGTAAAGGGAAAATTATTACAAAGGAAAAGTGCAGCAAATAAAAGAATATGAAGGGAGTAATGTGTCTTGCTTTTATTTTTTGGAAATGCTTTTAACAATTAAACAATTTTAACGATAAAAACCTATAACTCTGGAGTCTGGACTAGCTGATTGACTGAAATCAGTTTGGAACTGGTACTTTTGATCCCAGTTACTACGTTTTTTCTTTCAAGAACCGCCGGTCTAAGGATCAAAACATGCCTGATCCGCCCCTAGGATGGTGTTCAAATTTGAATATTCATTCTATGGTTAGTGACATTCATTCTGTACTTGGTATTTGGTAATTTGTATATGATAATGGAATTCAAATAATGTCATTAGCACACAAACACTTACTAAATTAAGCTATGGCGCATCAAATTGGGCTAAAACAACAATCTGTATATAACCGTATAGCAAATGAGCATTGCAACTTAACAAGCAAGTCAAATTTGAGTGACAAAGAGAGATTGAGTTACTCTTGAGTTCAAAACACAACTCGGACTGCATTGTTAATGAAAACTGATACTCATTCCACATTGATGACATGTTCTGGCCTTCAATAGCACTTTCATTTTAGGAACATCTTGTTTGCACAAATAAGAAACAACAGACTTTATGAAGCCAACAAGAAGTTGATGGATTTCTTTCAATAATTTAGAATGCATATAAAGTTACCTGACACACTTTGAACAGAATAAAAAACATCCAGCACAAGATGCAATCTTGCAATATGCACTCATACCACCCTAATGCAAGGCTTTTGATAAAAAAAAGGGAAGCCCTGTGCGCTTCGTTGTTCCCGTAAGGCGAGAGTACGGAAAGGATCTCATCACAAGGTTTTGTTTATATTATGATTAGAATGTCAAATGCTAACCCTGATTGTAGCTAGCATAGCCCATCTTAATGATATTACATCATTAATACAAACTGTCTTTTTGTTTTTACTTCATACATAGTGATGGAGTTGTGGAACTGGAATGGATAATGAATGGTCATCCAGTCTCCTGTTGGTGTCGACAAAGCCAGGTCCAGGTATGCAATGGAACTACTATAACCTTCCACATCATCCAGAAATGGACGGTTACATGCTGTAATTAAGCCTAAAGAAGGCACCCAAATTCTTGTACAAATTTTGGTTTGGTATATACTGAACAACATATGCTTTACAAATTCCATACTTGAGTTTTTGTCAAAGCCTTTGAAGGGTCTATGGGGGTCCCATTTTGGACCAACACATACTTAGTTATCAAGTAAACATTATGAATCTTATAATGTGAAATGCATGTCCCTAAGAGCCAACTCATCGACATCTCATTGTATTTTCTAAGCAAGTAGAGAAGTCTAGAATGCCAGTTTTGAAGTCTAATCTCACTATTCTTTCATAACAAGCTCACAACAATAAGGGCATAAAACTTTGTGACTTTTTTCCCATGTGCACATATTGGTGTTAACCATATCAAAAATGCTTGATGTACCCACTCTTATACCCACCATTTTGTGAAAGTTATTTTTGTTTGTGAACCCATATTTTGCACAGGTTCAGACAATATTTTGCATGTGCAAAATATTGTCTGTGAACCGAGATTCACAGACACAAAAAAACTTTCACAAACATAGGTGAGTACAAAAGTGGGTTAAGAGTGAGTACAAAAATCATTTTTGTAACCATATTAGCCTTTAGGCTAACTCAATGATTAATTATTAAGGTGTTGCAGATGAAAACAGGGATGGATTTAGGGGGGGGGCGGGGGCGCGCGGGGGCGGGGGGGGGGGGGGGGGGGGGGGGGGGCGACCGCCCCCCTTGGACATTCAATTTTTTTAACCATATATGTAATATTTTCATAAAACTTTCATAATTTAATTAGATTCGCCCCCCTTAGCTTTTAATTTTCATAATTAATATATATAGTCTTACATAATGTAATACTTAATTGGAGATTTAAAAGAAGAAACCTCTAAAATAATTTACATAACTTAAACAAATAAACAATAGAGTAACTCGTTATTTAAGATTTAGGATACTTATTATATAAGAATTCCTAGTTTTGTAATGTTTAATTATCTTTATTAGATAACAAGTACTGGATTTCGTAAAACATATATCAAACAATATTAAATACTAGACACACTAATTACACAATTTTTAGATCACGTGAAATGAATCCAAAATATAAATATTTATAGACATTAGATTACATAATTCATTTACTTCTTGCTTTCTAAAAATATTTTATTGCATGGATAATAAACTCTAAATTATTATAGAATTAATAAAAATATTAAAATATAATATGCACCATATATGTGTGTGTATGTGGTGCATATCATTCTAAAAATAACAATCTCATACATACTAGTATACTACTATTGTAATATTAAGAAAACTTCTCATGAGTCATGACTCGCGAACACCCTCCTTGGTGGACAAAAATTACAATTCAATAACCGATTCATGAGGTTAAACAATGTAGAAGTTATTAAAAATGTATTGGTTGATGTCTTTGTCATCGTCTAAACTTAGAATGTAATAGATTTAAATGTCGTTCGGGATGTGCATGCATTAATGTCATTTTTTGAATAAAAATAGCCGCATAGCCCTACAGTAGCGAAAAAAATTCGCCCTGCTATACCAGGGAAAAGAACTTCACCCCGCTACACTAAAAAAAAATCACCCCCTACACTAACGAAAAATTTCGCCCCCCTTGACTCAGAATCCTGGATCCGTCCCTGGATGAAGAATATTGAACTAAACCGTTGTCTTAACGGTTTTCAAGTTGGATTGACTTGAATACTTCTTTCACACTAGCTTCTCTGGACTTTGTAGTACTTGCAATCAAAATACAGGAAAAATTATAAATTAATTGATATTAATCTGTCCATAAGATTACAATGAAAACTTACTACCGTGAAAGAAGCATCCAAATGCATCTACAACCACAATACATGGAATAGAATTGAATGTGAGATAAACTGAAAAGGAAGGATAGAAATCAAATCAAATTATACTAATTATGTCCATTTCATTTTAAAAAGACACTATATTTACTAATACTAACATATCTTTCTTGTAAATCATTTGTAATATAAACAATCAAGGGCAAATTCAGTAACTCAAGTTGCACTCGATTGAGAAATAATAAACATTAACGAAGTGGACTAAATATGCAAAATGAAAACTTTTATACTAAAAAATTGAAAAAAGTTATCGTCCCGAGTGTAACCCACCATAAATCTAGCATAAATCTTTCCCTCACATAGGAATTCCTAGTTATTACAATGGAAAAAGTACAAATATACCCCTGTAGTATGAGTGTGAGAACAAATATACCACTGTTCTATTTTTTGGAACAAATATACTCCTGAAGTTTATGTGGAGGTGTATATATACCTCTAAACTTTTAAAAGGTGCAAAATACCCCTCATGTTCCTATAAAGGAGCAAATTTACTCTTATTGATTTAAATAAATAAAATAAATTTTAAATATACTTAAAATAAATTATAAATTCGAAATTGAAAAATAAAAATTTAAGATTTCAAAATAAAGAATTATTTTATGTTAAAATATTACTCATGTTTATGTGGAGGTGTATATATACCTCTAAACTTTTAAAAGGTGCAAAATACCCCTCATGTTCCTATAAAGGAGCAAATTTACTCTTATTGATTTAAATAAATAAAATAAATTTTAAATATACTTAAAATAAATTATAAATTCCAAATTGAAAAATAAAAATTTAAGATTTCAAAATAAAGAATTATTTTATGTTAAAATATTACTCCGTAACTCTTTAATTCAAATTTCTAAATTATTGTTTTTCCATTGTAATTTGTAAATGAATCAATTAAAATTCATAAATATTAATTTTAGAGTTGTTGCGATATTTTAAAATTAAATCCACTATTTTGTAATCTTAGAATATTTATCATCTTTGTAATTTTATAGTGCAAAGAATAAAAAGTCAACACTTCCCGAAAGAATCTTAAATACTACGTATATGGTAAAGTTTTGAAACAATATTTTATACTAACAATATTAAATTGTGATAAAAAAAATAATAAAAGGGAGAATTGGCCAAAAGTTGATTTTTATTTCTATTTTATTTTTCAATTTCAAATTTTATAGTTTAAAGTCAATAAAGGGTAAATTTGCTCTTTTATAGCAACATGAGGAGTATTTTTGCACTTTTTTAAAGTTAAGGGGTATATATATGTACTTTCACGTAAACTTTAGGGGTATATTTGTTCTAAAAAATAGAACATGAGTATATTTGTTCCCACGCGCCACGCCTATATTAGAAGGGTACATTTGTACCTTTCTCCGCCACATTTTAAGTGTCTTACTTTTCTTTTTGGTTTGTCCCAAAATAAGTATCACATTTTTTTAAAAGAATGTGGTCTATAACATTTTACTTTGTCATATTCAAATCTCAAGCATTACTTATACTTTTCAATCATTTTATTAATAATTGTGTCAAATCAAGAAATTATTACTACATTTCATTTTTACTCCGTACTACATTTCATTTTCTTCACCTCTTTGCCTCTGATAAATGTTCAATCACCGTATAATTTATAATTATTGAAGTCTGATGGGATTCAAAACTAGGGGTGGACTCGGGCCGGGCGGCCCGACCCGGTACCGAACCGGCCCGGTCACTGTTTGGCCCGGCCCGGCCCGTGGCCCGGTGGGTCCACCGGTTCGGTTTGGCCCGGCCCGGGTGCTGGGCGGTCCGGGCTCGGGCCCAGCTTTTGGTGAACCGGCCCGGCAGGCTCGGGCCCGGTCCGGGCCAGATTTTTTTTTTTCTTTTTTTTTTTTGAATTTTTTTAAGTTTTAGGTTGGAGTAGGTATTTTGGGCCATTTGAGGTGGTTTGGGATGGTTTGGGGTTGAGGGGGAGGGGTAGGGGATTAAATAGGAGAACAAAAAAAAAAATTAATTGGGCCGGTTCGGCCCGGCCCGGCCCGGTTTGGCCCGGAACCGGAACCGGCCACCGGCGGTTCGGGCTCGGGCCTCCCCTTTCCTGGCCCGAGGCCCGGCCGGGCCCAGGCCCGAACCGGCCCGAGTCCAGCATTTATTCAAAACTATCAAAAGTAAAAACATCACACCTACAGGCCTACGCATATCCAAACCCGTCTCTAGACTTCATTGTTTTTCTTGCTGGGTAAGAAACTCTACTCTACTAGCTTGAAGTGTCCTTCCCGTGTTCGCATTCTTCCGGCTTTGGAGATCCGCTTGACCTAACTGAAAATGTTTCTCACCAGGTAAAAGATTCACATTTTGTTCAATTTATCGAGCTACGGCCTTTTCTGAAACCTACCTTGTACTGACAACTGTTAATCTGCCCCCCATATTTTCTTCGTTCTGATGGGTGGAGTAAAGAACGGAGTACGATCGAGGTGTAAACACCTTTTCTCCTGAAGGTCGTCTGTTCCAAGTTGAGTATGCTATTGAAGCTATTAAGGTAATCCTGTGCTTTATTTAAATATTTCTCCCTGTTATTTTAATCGAATGATATATGCTATGGAGCATCTTTGGACTAACTCGTAAGTGGATTTGGAGCTGTGATTTTTGTGCTTGTGTTTTTAATGTGTTGTAGCTCGGTTCGACTGCCATTGGGATAAAGACTAAAGAAGGAGTTGTTATTGCTGTTGAGAAGCGCATCACTTCTCCACTCCTGGTCTGGTTTTCATTGAAATCCTTGTTCGTCTAACGCTCAGAAGTCATATCCTTAATTATAATATGGTGTTCATAATCTTTTATGCATATGTTATATAGTACTTAACTCTGGAGAAGTATTTTTGTTTTTCAGTTAATTCTGATTTCTGAGTCATAGTAGTGTGATGGACTGATGGTGCTGGTTGCATAAAGGTTGAAACTAAATTGTTTTTTACTTGATGAGAGCGACGGATATTGCAGTTTTGAGTCAGTACTTGTTCAGAGAGAGGAAAAGAAAATAGAATTGGGCTTGAGGGAAATGACTTGGTAGTGTTGAAAACATGTCTGGTTTACTGAATACAAGTATACATGTGCATTAGGCGGTGTTTTGGCATGCAAAGCTGCAATTATAGCTGAAAGCTGATAAGTTAGTAGGTAGGAGTCACAAAGTTGAAAGCGTAATTGGTGTCAGAAGCGTTTGGTGAAATCAGTGGTTGATTAACTCATTAATGTAGAAAGGCCAAAAAACACTCCTAACTAGATGAATAGAGTCATATTTTTTTGTAAGAGAATAAGGTGATTAATCTATTATTGAGAAAACATAAAAAGCTAGGTACTTATTATGGAAAGCGTTTAGTATATAGTTTATTTGTGTAACATTTATTAATGAGAAAACATAAAAAGCTTTTCAAATAAGAGTTTTTCTTATTCTTTTATTTCATTTGTGTAACATTTTTATGGCTTATTTGGAATTTAATATAAGCTGCAAAATAAGCTCTACCAAACACACTATATTTAGAAGGCAACACTTGTTAAAAGAAAGACTGGGCCACTAGGGTAGGTGGGTGTTTTGGTATTTAGAAGGGAAATGGAAAAATAAAAGAGAAGTTTATGCATCCCAGGTTTAATAGTTTTTTAAAAATAGCCCAAAATGTTGTGCAAAACATGCAGTAGGCGTTCTCTGACTGTCTTTGCATCTTTGAGAAGCAGGGTTTGAGAAAACATAAAAGGTAGGTACTTATTTATGGAAAGCTTTTAGTATATAGGTTTCCAAATAAGAGTTTTCTTATTCTTTTATTTTATTTGTATTACATTTTATGGCTTATTTGGAGTTTAGTATAAGCTATAAGCTGCAAAATAAGCTCTACCAAACACACTATATTTAGAAGGCAGGACTTGTAAAAAGAATGACTGGGCCACTAGGGTGAGTGGGTGTTTTGGTATTTAGAATGGCAATGGGAAACTAAAAGAGAAGTTCATGCATCCAAGCTCCAATAGCTTTTCAAAATAGCCCAAAATGTAATACAAAACACGCCGTAGGCGTTTTCTTTCTGCCTTTGCATCTTTGAGGAACAGGATGACTGCTCCCAGTCTCCCATGCCTTTGAAAATGAGGTCGTGTATTATGAATTTACTTTGTGTCATTAGTTCCTATGTTTCTTGGAGGGTTCTAAGCCTGTGTTAAGAATGACACTTGAGCTCATGTTGTAGTAGGACATATTAAAGTGCTACATTAATAGTTTGACACTTCTGCTGTTCGCTGTCAAAATCTGGTTAATCTCATAGACATATTCAGGTAAGACATTATGATGCTTCTTGAAAGGAGTTCATCAGAATAGAAAGCATTCACGATTATAGGTGATAACTGATTATTTATTAAAATCCTAGGTTGAAGTGAGGCATCATAATGTCTTACCTGAATATGTCTATGAGATTGACCAGATTTTGACTGCGAACAACAGAAGCATTCGAGAGTCATGCAATTGAATATCCCTTATGCTATATGCATTTTAGTAGTGATGAAATTCCACTTGCAATTGAAAATGTGTTTTTAATAATTATTGAACTTTAGATATCAAATTTGTGTTAACAGAGATAACAATACCTATACACTTATGTTATACAGTTTATAGAAATTGCATGTGGAAGAATCCATGCTTGGTTAGTTGATTGTAATTGACTCTTCACTTTCCTAGGATAGAAGAGAATGTGGGAAGTATAACCATGGTTCTGAGGAGATAAAATTTGAACCAATAAACTGTTGTTTTCTGTTTATTTAGCTTTTATGATTTCAATCAAGTTGCCTAAAGTCTCCGCATTGCCAAAAACGCATTACAGCTTACACCATTAAATGTTCAATAATCAAATGTAGTTTTCATTTTAAAGTATGTTGGCGTCATTCTTGCACAACATTTTAGGAGCCAAGCAGTGTGGAGAAAATTATGGAAATCGATTCCCACATTGGGTGTGCAATGAGTGGGTTAATTGCTGATGCACGGACACTCATAGAACATGCTCGTGTTGAGACTCAGGTACCCCATTTCACTTGCAGATATATGTTTTTTCACTTTTTGTAATTTAACCAATATATTGCTAGGCAATATATTGGTGAACCTAGATTCTGTAATTTAACCACTGTCATTTCTATAATTCTGTAATTAGAATCATAGATTCTCATACGGTGAACCTATGACTGTTGAGTCAACTACACAAGCTCTCTGTGATTTGGCCCTGCGGTTTGGTGAGGGTGATGAAGAATCAATGGTTAGTGAATGTCCCTTAGTAATCAAGTTTTGTGTTGACCATGTTTTAATGGATTTTTCCTCTAATCATAATACCCATTAGTCCCATTATGCTTCCTGTGTTCATATCGTTTACATATTTCGCATTACATATTTTAATATGAATCTATAAAGTATAAACTTTTGCTGAAACCAGAAGCATGGTATATTGCATAAACATATGCGTTACACTCAAATTTAAATTTCGTTTTGCTGTTAAACTATGCCTCATCTCCACCCCAAGTTATCGTTTCCCTAGAGATATAAGTTGGTGAAGACTTGGAGAAAAGGTCTCCAAATATGTAAACAAGTTTAAAATCAGCTTTAATGGTTGAATATCTCGTGAATGCAGTCTAGGCCTTTTGGGGTGTCTCTTCTCATTGCTGGTCATGATGAGAATGGTCCAAGCTTGTAAGTAGCTCTTTCACGTACCCAACACACCTTTTTGGATGCTTAATTGAGTTAATTCATTCATGAAAGATGACTTTGGCATATGCTGCCTTTATCTTTCTTGTTTCACTATACGGTTTGACAGAGATACTGCAAACACATCTGAAACTCACTAGGGGATTTTCATTTTCAGGTATTATACAGACCCATCTGGAACGTTTTGGCAATGCAATGCAAAAGCTATAGGTTCGGGTTCTGAAGGCGCTGACAGCTCTTTGCAGGAGCAGTATACCAAGGTACCTTCTCTCTAGTTTGACATGTGAGGAGTTCTTTACATCAAAGCATACCATAATGGCATGTTTTGATAGAGTGGCAACGGGTAACAAATAGAGAAGAAAGGGAACATAATTTTTTCTTGTTTGTCATAGGGGGAGAGAAATTACGTGGGACCTGCTCACTTTTTCTTTCTCCCCTTAGGGAACATTGGAAGTTTTCTCTCTCTTTTGTTCCCTCTTCTAATCATTACATGCAACATCAATTATGGACTTCTTTGTCTTCTATTTATATCTTTCCTTTCTTTTTCTCTCCTACTTATCTCATATAATCCTCCGTTTGTAATTAGATGCAACATAGACTTGGGCACAAAAATTAAGGAATTCCGCATTTGTGCCTAAAGGTTTTATTTTCCTAATTTACCCCTGTTTTCACCGTTGGGTATGCTGTCTTCTCAAACTCTTTGACATCAAACCCTGCTACAAACACAATTGTTGTTATAGGATTTTATTTTAAATTTCCTCTCTTGCTTTGATTTTATTTTGTTTTAAATTCCCTTTAAAAATGTCAAACAAAATTGTTTCTTATGTCTAGACCTTTTTTCTTTGAAGATTCTTATGTCTAGACCTTACAAAATGCAAAAGAAAGTAATCTATGTTTAAGTTTTTTATAGTTACATATATTTAGATTGGTTATTGTTTATGTAAGTATGTAACACTCACTAATAAACAAATTAAGAATCAACAAACTCTAAATCAAATTGAATCTTAGACTACTTTTAATTTCCCCACATTTGATTTCCTTCAACTTTCCTCCATGTTCTTATTTTCATCTCCGCATTTGTTGTTATATTTTCAGGAACTCACTCTGAAAGAAGCTGAAACAATAGCACTATCCATCCTCAAGCAGGTTATGGAGGAAAAGGTAAACTCGGCTTTTCATCATTTCGGTTGTTTTATTGCTCAGATTGTTTATCTACCACCTAAAGTTCTTTTAACACTAGGTGACTCCCAATAATGTGGATATTGCAAGGGTAGCTCCAACTTATCATTTGTACCCTCCTTCTGAGGTGGAGGATGTCATTAGTCGGCTGCAATGAGAGAACTACATATATCTTAAAGCTTTTCCCTTGCTTACTTGGGTTGTTTCCCGGATTTGCAAACATTTCAATCTGTACTAGCAAATATTGGTAATTATTTTTTCAAGCAGTTCCTTTAAGATTTATTTCACTTGCAAAGCCCTTCTTTTTAATGTTTGGATTGACCATTTTGACTTGATTTATAAACACATTTCACTTCTACATTGAGGTTCCACCATGTATGAATTTGTCAGAGAAAATGGAACCTGTTGTTTTACAACTCCAAAGAGGTTATGGGATAACAGTTGTTAGCAGCTGGGCCTAGGGTTGGATTCGGGTCGGGCCCGGGTCGGGCCTAGGCCCGACGGGCTTTCTGGGATTTGGGGTTGGACCCGGGACTGGACCGGGTATCCACCGGGTCCGGGCCTCGGGCCTCTATATATATATATATTTTGCTTTTTCTAATTAACCCCCCCTCATCCCCACCCCCCCAAACCAGCCCAAATGGCCCAAAATACCTAATCCGGAAAGTTAAAAAAATAGAATTAAGCCCGAACCGGGCCCGGAACCGGCCGGGCCGGTTCCATTTTCCCCATACCCGTACCCGGCCCGCTACCCTCCCTAAACCGGGCCAAAGATTAGGAATTGGTACCCGGTTCCTGGGCCGGGCCGGACCCGCACAGTACCGGGCCGGGCCGGTTCTTGGGCCCAGTGGCCCGCACCGCGTCCATCACTAGCTGGGCCTAAGGATTTGAACATACAAATGTAAATGTCACTGTGGCCTCTTCCAGTCTAGTGAGGGGGGGGAGGGGGGTTGACGCTTTATAAGTAGTAGTTTATATAGTGTTATAGAGGTAGCCGGTAGTCAGGTACCAAGTATCTGTTCAAAAAAGGGAAAACTTCTCCGCAACTACTTGCACAGGTAGCAGGTACTAAGTTGCACATTTAGCCAAACAAAGTGATTGATTCCTTAAATTTTGCCGCATACTAAGAATCCTAAGTACTAAAGTGGAGGTGTCCATAAACCCGTCGAAAGAACAGTGTTCATGTTTAATGGCCAAACTAAAATTATTAGAAGCATATATAATCCATATTTTAATGGGAAAAAATTGCAACTTAATACATGAGCTGGAAAAAATCTACTCTATCCGTCACACATAAGGATGCAAATGAGTTGAGTTGCTCGTGAGCCGCTCGATTAAAGCTTGAATCGGGTTTGGTCAAACTCGAGCCGGCTCATTAAGCAGTCGAGCTATAAATAAACCAAAATTTTAGGCTCGCAAGCTATAATATATTAACATATATTATATATTAATATATGTATATTAATATATAATATATTTAGAGATAAGGGTTAGATAAGGTCTCGATCTTGAAAAAAAATGTCAAATAAGGCCATATTTAGGATGCTCTGTCCAGCCGACGCCATTTGGGGTGGTTCCCGGTAGAATTTTTTGATGAAATTTTTTGAGAATCCTATTCATTAAGTCTAGTTTACTCATATCAAATTTGAACTAAAACTTTAATCGGGAAGGCATTCAAATGAATTCTTGAAGATAACTGTACCGTTAAAAGCGCAGTTATCTTCATGAATTCATTTGAATGCCTTCCCGATTGAATTGTTAGTTCAAATTTGATATGAGTAAACTAGACTTAATGAATAAGATTCTCAAAAAATTTCATCAAAAAATTCCACCGGGAACCACCCCAAATGGCGTCGGCCGGACAGAGCATCCTAAATATGGCCTTATTTGACATTTTTTTTCAAGTTCGAGGCCCTATCTGACCCTTATCCCTATATATTAATTACAATATAAATTAATATATAATACGAAGTATATATCAGTATATATATAATATATATGATATACTACCTCCGCCCCGCAAAGAAGTTCTCACTTTCCCTTTTTAGCAGTCCCAAAAAGAAGTTCTCCTTTCCGTAAATGGTTGGATAATTGATACCCATATTGTATAAACAGGAGAAATTGAACAAGAGTGAAGAAGAAATGATGAAGAAGAAGGAAATGTGTATAGAATGAGTATTGGTTATATGAGTTACAAGCCTCCTATAAGGAGTATATATAGGGAAAATCCGGGTCTGGGCCTCTAATATGGGCCTGACAGACCCGGTTACATAAATGGACTGATAGTATAAAAAGCTGATCTAGAACATCTGAATAATAATAATAATGTACAATAATATTAATGATATCCGCTAAACGTGTGTGGGCCGCTGTCCAGGCCTAGTAGTCGGCATACCGGGGGATCGGAGTCCATATAATCCATCAGGAGTCCCCCACTCCCTGAGTCGAGAGTACTCGAGGCGAAAGGGAGTAGTCCAAACTGTATCTGCAACGTTCTTCCTCTTCGACCGGGGGACCACCACCACCCTTGTCCATTATGGGGAGGTGCCTCGTTAAAAACCTTTACTAGGAAAAACCCAGTGGGAAAAAATCCTAATAAAGGGAAAAAGAGTAGACCTAGCGCCCCCAACATGAAACAAGGAAGGTAAATCCCCTCCGGCATAATCAATCCAGCTCAGCTCCTCTTCAACTGACTCAGCTCTCGTTCCTGCTCTTGCGTGATATTTTCTGCTCATCTAGAAACTCTGACCCCTCAGTCCCCCAGTCCCCACTCTTTGAGGCGAGTGGAGACGAGGTGAAAATGAGTAAAGTCATCTTCGTACCTACACATTTATCATACATATAAAAAAATTTTCTTGGGATTTATGTTCCCGATCGGGAGTTCGTCACTTGAAACAAGTGGAGATGTGAATTGCTAATGTAATGATAAAATACTTAGTAGAATGGATGTGTGAGCCATTCGTAAGCAACGGTCGCCACTCGAGGAATGACTAAGACCGGTCTTCGTACCCGACTTGGTCGGGGTTTTGTCTTCATGCCCGACTTGGTCGGGGCTTTGTGCCTGAGGAGTCAGGGCTTTAAATCCTAGTGATGGGTCTCAAGCCACACTCTACTAGGTATTTGATCATAAGTGCGTGATAGTGTGATGCTCGCCCGACAAAAAATTAATTTAAATAAAAATAATATTAAAATTAAAGTGTACTTATCTTTTTGAAGTGGCTAAAATATTGGGCCACTTGGGTTGTATCTGTTGCAAGAACCATGGCCCACCATTTTTGTTCAGACCGATTCTGGACTAAAGATTGTCTGCTGGTCCACAAATTTTGATTGAAGTTAGGTATTTGCTCCGTATTTTCCCGGCCACCATGAGAGGAGTGAAGTCCATCCACGTATGGATTCTTCTAAGCCATATATCACAAGGTGCCATGATTTAGTAGGCCAACTGAAATCCATATGAAGGTGAATTAAGGGAATTAATGTAGTGGGTCCACTAATTAATTTAGTGACCAAATCCTTCTGGCTTCTGCGAACTAGATCGGCAAGCCAAAGCTTTAGAGGAGAAGCTCTGCCACTGCTGCCTGGGGAGTGAAGGGAGAGGAGCAATCTGCTAGGCATTTCCGCAGTAAGACCACGGTGTTCTCCGTGCAAGGACGTTGCTCGCGTCAAAATATCATCGGCCTCGTCCCTGGCTGCTCCTGGAAAGAGTAGGAGCGGTCGTCGGAACTGTTGCTGCTCTGTGCAAAATTAATCTGGCCCGGCGAGGTCTGGAGCGGCACTCTGCAAGGAGCTTGTTGTGGCCATTTAATGGAAGAAACTTGCAAGGGCTCACCAGATTAGATGGGAGCTGCGACTGATAGCCCGTTTCCAGATCCGACCGCCGTGGTGGTGGGGCGACCGTAAGCCAGGCGAGCGACACCATGACGGAGGTAGAGAAATGTACGCGGGGTCGTTCATCTCTCCCAGAAGCTCTCAGGCGGCCATTAATGGTGGACCACCTTGAGTGAATCAGATCCGGAGCAGCAGCTTGACTTGGAGCGGTGCCGGCGGCCTCCAATTTTAGTTGCCAGACCAGGTGCAACGGTGGGCAAGGGCTTGGACGGCGACCAACGCTCCGGTCAGATTTGGGACTTTTCAGATCTGAAATTGTAGTTTCTTCATTTTTTTTTTCATTTTCCAGAACGGATTTTTGTGGATTTTTGTGATTGAGAAGATTTTTGGGTTGTTTTGGGGAGGTTTTCTCACTTGATGTGTTCAAACCTCTCAACGAGAGCACCATTGTTGGATAATTGATACCCATATTGTATAAACAGGAGAAATTGAACAAGAGTGAAGAAGAAATGATGAAGAAGAAGGAAATGTGTATAGAATGAGTATTGGTTATATGAGTTACAAGCCTCCTATAAGGAGTATATATAGGGAAAATCCGGGTCTGGGCCTCTAATATGGGCCTGACAGACCCGGTTACATAAATGGACTGATAGTATAAAAAGCTGATCTAGAACATCTGAATAATAATAATAATGTACAATAATATTAATGATATCCGCTAAACGTGTGTGGGCCGCTGTCCAGGCCTAGTAGTCGGCATACCGGGGGGTCGGAGTCCATATAATCCATCAGAAAGTTATCCTACATCAAAACAGTGACAAACAGTGCAAAACAGTGTCAAACAGTGTCAAAACAGTAAAATTGTTCGAGCTGAGCTCGAGCTCGGGCCAATACAATATATTTTGAGGTCGAGCCTGCATAGATTCGGGCTCGGCTCATTTGCGCTCGTAGTCCCAGATAAAGATTTACACGTGGTTTACGGTGTTTGATTGACATAAAGTTAACTGATCCATGTCATTAATTAATTAATTTTTAGTAAATAAAATTTACATATTCAGAAATTACATTAAAAAATTTATAAAGTCACAAAAAGAAAAAATAATTTTGATAAAGTTGGATATATAAAAAGTAAAAGATTAAGGACAATTTACGATGACCGGAGAACAGTTGACGGGAACCTAAAATGGCCTTTTTATTCCAATATTACTAAAAATAGGATACCAGATAAAAAAGTGATCTCTTTTTTAAAATTCCAAAAATGTGACCAACATCACAATTAACCCTACAATGCAAAGTGACTCCGGGCAAAGTGACTCCTGCCAAAGTGACCCCTCCGTCCACAGTGACTGCCCCGTCGACCACAGTGACTACCCCGCCACCACAGTGACTCCGTCGCCACAGTGACTCTGCTGCCACAGTGACTCCGTCGCCACAGTGACTCCGCCGCCACAGTGACTCCGCCGCCACAGTGACTGTGGTCACAGTGACAGCCAGTGACAGCCCGCCTACTGACACAGTGACTGCCCGCCTACTACAACAGTGACACCGCTGCCAGCACCGCCCAATTTCCGCCGACACACAGCCCAATTACCTTCGGCAGCCACCAACTCCGACCAACAACTACAACCACTACACCCAAGCCCCTGCCTCACCCAGCCCCCTCGCAATCCCACCTACTGTCATCAGTCCACCACCGATCAACATCTCTCTATCCATAGCCCTCCACCACCAACCAACACCCTCCACCACCAGCCAACATCTTTCCGTCCAAAGCCCCCCAAAATCTACTTGCCAAAGTGACATCACCACTAGACCTTCGTCACTCCAGTAAGCAGTGACCAGCACCACCATGGCCCGCAAGGCACATCCCGGCCACCCCCACCACGGTCTACAACGCACACCCCAACAACCCCCCATCTGGCCCTGTCACTATTACTCATCAGTTCCCCACCGCCCCACCACTAGACTATTTTCCAGACTGAAACCTTAGACAAATGGATCTGAAAAATCTAGCTATGGGGATCCAGAAATCTGCAGATCTTGACATGATTTTGAGCGGCGGCTATGGAGACGCTCCATCAAAGAAGACAACGACAGAGGTTCTCCAAAGCGGCGGCAATCGAGACACACCGTCGAAGATAACAATGAAGGAGGTGCTCTGAAGCGGCGATGCTAGATTTACTGTTGAGAAGAAAGGAGAAGAAAAAGAAGAAGAAGAGTGGCGGCGACTGAATAGGAGAAGGAGCGATAGTAGTATGATGCGTCGGAGGTGGTGGAGGCCGTCCGAATGGAGATGACTAGATGAGCGCAGAGCTGGGAACTGGATGGCAGTGGATGCGAGATGCAGAGATGGAGAGAAAAGGCCGCCCGGGTCACTTTTTGGTCAAAATCTAATTTAGTCATATAATTGTGAATTGAAACTCAAATAGTATTATTTGGGCAATTATTTCACCTAAAATTGCTCTAGGCACCTCTCTAGTCCCTGCCTAGGCGTTAGGCGGTGGCCGGGCGCCACGATTTTAGTCCAGGCGACCTGCCTAATTGGTTCGTTACCTGGGTGAATTAGTCGGCCGTCTAGGGCGCTAGGTGATGGTCGACACTCCTTTTTTTGCTTTTTCATTTTGATTTTCTAAGAGATATACGAAGTATGTACCTTTAAGAATGCATATGAAAAAAGCTACTAGTTGTAGATTATGATAAAAACCATACGTGTTCCGTGTTCGTATATAATCTTAAATGTTGTTATTACTACCTCCGTCTCATTAGAAGATTCCCGTCCACTCTATACATGGTCAATTCAAATCATTTTATTCTTTTACTTTATACGAAGTATATCAAATTTTATCAAATTTACATTTTATTATTAGGCTTTGTAGCGGTTTTAATGTAGTTTCTGAATATGTAAATTTTATTTACTGAAAATAATCAGAGTGTGAACATGGATTAAGTTGTTTTATCTTCAGTCAAACATCATAAACCGTTCACGGGAACCTTCTAGCGGGACGGAGGGAGTATTTAATAATTACTTGTATTACATAATAAGTTGAGTGAATATGTATAATATAATATGTAGTATTAAATGTGATAACTCTATCATCATCCATGTTAATGTTTGTGTATAACTTTTGTGTATAACTTTTTTATATACACACAATCACTATATTACTATTCATCTCCGACTAATATTAATAAAACTACGAGTATATTTATGCATCTCCGATTAATTTCCGCATAGGCGCTGAGCTAACACCCGACTAGCGCCTAACGACCTTTAGAACATGTAGAACATTAAATCCTACGTAATATAGAGCATATAAATCGATGAAATAATTACATAAATATGACCAAAATAAAGATGGCTTACAAAAATATGATTCATTACTAGAGTAGTAATTAAATCATAGTAATTCATGTTCAAGTTTTGAACTTTAGTTACCACAGTACTACGTTGTAGTAATGAATAGTCATATTTATGTAAATAAGTTTTATTTTAGTAATATTCTCGTAAAAAACCAGACCATTAGAAGCAAACTATTTACTTGCATTTGGGGGGATGTGTTCTGGGTTTTCGAACTAAAACTAGTAAACCGAGGATCAGAATTGTAACAGTTAAGGATTCAATTACTTAGACATTTGGATGAAACCAGAATCATGTCCGCCCTTGTTCTGCATGTCCTTGCAGGCAAATTATACATCGGCACACCACACACATTCCTATTTCTTATTCCTTTTGCTTCTTTTTATTTTCCTTTTCTATAAATCTTTTTTCTTCTCCATCAAATACTACAAATGTAATTGCAATTTTAATTTTCTTTTATCTTCAACTTAAATTACAACTCAGTCTATTTTCTTATTTTTATCAATTCATAACAAAAAATATTAATCTAAATAAAATAAATATATTACATTTCACATTCATACATTATTTTTATTTCTGTAACATTTTTTGTATTATACGTTCTTTGCATTTTTTTTGTAATACACTTTTTTTGTAATATTAATCTAAACAAAATAAGCATAATATGCACCTAACTTAGATTTTCCATCCGCGCAAGTTATACTATTAGTGTTTTTAAGAAATTTGAATTTGGCTCAGTAAGTTACATTTTGAATACACCTAAGTTAGATTTTCCATCCGCACAAGTTACATTTTCCATAACACAAGTTACATCACAAAATAAACCCATGTTATTGACAAAAGATGTTTTTCTTTAAAACATTTTTATGGCCTTAATATTAAAAATAAAACATATTCACTAAGGGTGTGAAAATACCGTAAAAATTACCCCTGCTCCATAAGTGCATTAACTAATTTTATACTCCTTCCCTCCAAGCTTATTGTTTTTTTAAATAATACAATCTATAACATTATAATTAGGGGTCGACTCCGTCCTAGTTCCGGTCCCGGTCATTGGTAGGAGAACCCCTAGTCCGAATCGGTTCCGAATCTGGGTTGGTTCCAGACTTCTAGGTACCCAGGGCATGCAGTCCGTTTCCGATTATGGTTCTATTGTATTTTCATTTATGCCCATTTCTAAGGCAAAAAAATCATCGCCAGTACGGGGACCAAAACCACCCAGTTCAATACTTAAATAGTTGAACCGTGAACCGGGACTAAATACCCCTCTTGGACAGACACGGCTATTCCAAGCCTGAAACCGGAAATTCCAGACCCAGACCAATCGCAAACAATATCGGGCCTGACCAAGTCCAACCCTAATCATAGTTATCATCTTATCACACTTCATTATATTTTATTCCCATCAAAATAATTGTTTCTCAAAATATAGTCAAATTACATTATTTAAAGCCTTTTATTATGAATATTACTAATATAATATGTAATGACAAAAATATGACTCATAAATTAAAGTTCCAAAAAATTGATTACTAAAGTAATCATGTTTGCTATTTAACCGGTTAATTACCATGTACAGATCCATCCAAACTTGTTTAAAGTGAAAAGCGACCAAAAGCGTTGACCTCGTGCTTTGCTTTAAAGCGAAAGCGCTAAGCAAAGCGTAGCTTTTTCACAAAAAGCGATCTTATTAAAAATAAAATAAAATAATATATATAATGTATAACTAAGCCAAAAGTGCATAAGTAATTAGAATATATGCATTGCACACGTGTGTTATCATCTTGTTTGACTCTTAATGCATGCTCCCATGCTGGATCCTCACTTTTAGATTGTGCTCTAGATATTTTTGGTAGAGTGCATAAACAAGTGTAAATATTTATATATTATTAATTTGAAACATATTTTTTTATCCCTTTTTGGCAAGGTATTTGTAATCAACTATCTTAACTATCTTAAGCAAAAGTAAATAGCAGTACAGCAGTGCGGGATTTATCCCTTAACATCACAAAGAGGAAGAGGAGGATATGTCTGGACAAATACAACATCACACACATGGCAGAACATTGATTGTTTTTACAGGGGTAGATGATCAGAAGAATGAACTAATGACTATTAGCAGACTAAAAGAAAATTTCTTGCAAACTGGAAATAGTTAACACCATCACACACATGGCAGAACTGCAATTAAACATGACCCAATTTCAGTTTATAACACCAGCTCCAGAATCGGCAGAATGAGGAAGAACATTAGAAGAACGAACTAATGACTAATAGGCTAATAGCAGTTGGAAGAAGAAAGGAGAATAACTCAGGTCCTCAGTGGCTCAGCAGATTGGCGACGTCTCCTGGTTGTCGCGGCTCTAAAGAAGAAGACCTAGAGTCTTCGATTGATGGGATGGAGCTTCGAACGAATGGCAAGTATCGTAACCCCAGGTAAACCGTAAACTAAAACAAAAATTAAAAACTTACCGACTCTGACCCGTCGCTTTTTGTGAGAAGCGCTGAAGATCGCTCGCTTTTTGCGCAGCGACGCTTCTTGGAAAGGCGGAAAAAAGCGGAGCTTTGTCACAGGCTGGCGCTTCTGTAAAGCTTAGCAGGCCATCGCTTGCTTACGCTTCTCGCTTTTTAACGCTTTTTCTCGCTTTTAATAAGTTTGGATCCATCCATTAAAGGCATCTATCATCATGCAATTAAATAGAAAGCAAAAGGCAGTTTTATGGGCTCCTTTAAGTTTGGTAACTGCCGTCTAAAGTTTAGGAGAAGGCTATGTATAATGTATTCCGTAAGATTTATGGCAGCCTGCTATTAATTAATCCGTAGGTTATGTCCGGTTGTAATTGACGGTAGATTATGGTAGATAATACTCCGTATTAGCTTATTTCTTGTTGCAATTGAAACCCAGTCACTATATATTACACTAGATAATGCTCCGCTCAGTGACTCATCCCGTGCATTTACTCTACAAGCGCTTATAATGACAATGTCAGTCAGTAACGTACTACCGCCAATAACCTGCCTAGTGACTATGTCGCTCAGTGACCATCGTCGACTCCTTTAGTGAATATGTCGTTTAGTGACCACCGTCGGACTCCTTTAATGACTTTCATTCAATGACTACCGCCGGACTCCTTATAGTGACTATCTCCGGCCCCTAATGACCATCACAGAGTGACCACCGCCAGACTCATAGTGACTCTCCTTCAGTGTCCAACAGTGAGTGCATATCTATCATAGCCTTATCACTTAGTAAGTCCAGGCCTGACACTTACCCTGCACATAACCAGCCACCATGACCTCATGAACACACATCCCTTTGTGTGCTTGCCAAGATCAGGTGCATCCTTAATAAATTATCAAATTTATTGGAATACAAATGAAACTATAATGACCTTACAGCTTCACTCACGATTAGTCATGGACCCGGGCCGGGCCGGTTCCGGTTCCGGGCCGGGCCCGGCCGGGCTTTTTTTTTGGGAAGGAAGGCCCGGGACCGGCCCGGGTAGCCACCGGGTCCGGTCCGGGTCCGGGCCGGGCCGGGCCGGGCCTCCGGTTCGGTTATAATTTTTTTTTTTTTTTTTTTTTGCTTTCCTAACCCCCCCACTCACCCCCACACCCCCCCAAACCCCCAAACCCCTCCTAACCATCAAGCCCAACTTGGCTAACCCCAAAAAAAGAAAAAAAAATTAAAAAAAAAAACAATTCGGCCCGGGCCCGGGCCCGACCCGGCCGGGCCGGTTCGCCAAATAAAAGGCCCGAGCCCGGACCCGCCCACCCCACCGGGCCTAGGCCCGACCCGGACCCGGACCCGAGAACCGGGCCGGTTCCGGGCTCGCACAGTGGCGGGCCGGGCCGGTCCCGGGCCGGGCGGCCCGAACCGGGTCCATGCCTACTCACGATGATAACCATCCAGACAAAGCTTCTGAAGCCACATCACTTCAATAAAAAATGGACAGTTCCTTCAAAAATGACTTGGTCATGGTTGGAGTTCTTTCATGCATCCTTTGGTGACTAAAAACCACCCCATATTATATAACCCTTAGTGACCCAAACCCTCCATGAGGGCAACAGAAGAAAGTTTCGTTGTAGTGCATGTTGTTGTTGAACATGGAGAAGAAGGATGAAGGAGAAAACACAGACAACACATTAGAAAGGATAAAAATCTAGATTCTGTTACCATGTCGTGCGAGAAGGTGAGGGATGAGTGAGGTTTGTCATCATGAGAGCAAGGAGGGGGGCTGGTTCCGGTGGCGAATTCCTACAGCGACGGGTAGCTGTAGGGGTGTGCACCGGTTCAAAACCGGACCGAACCGGACCGAACCGGACCGGATCCGGAACCGGATTTGTAAGAAAATGAAAACCGAAAACCGGACCGGATATGTTCCGGTTTTGATCCGGAACCGGACCGGTTTTACCGGTTCAAAACCGGAACCGGACCGAAAGAACCGGTTTCTAAATTATTAATTTAAAATACTAAAAAATACAACTAATTTGTTTAATAAAAATGGGGTATTTGTTACTAATAGTATTACTATTACTACTATTATTTATTTATTTACTTTATTAGTCTTATAGAGCAAAGATTTAAGCAATTTGTGGGTAGAATAGTAAATATTAGTTAATTCTATTATCAAGAAAATAGGAATATATAGATGAATAAAACATTACGAAAATATATACTACATATTAAAAATATTACTATTTATATTTTTATAACTATCATTAGTTTTTATTATTCTATGACCATTTTATATTAAGACTATTAATTAATATATTAAAAAATATAGCAAACCGGTTTAATCCGGTTCAAACCGGAACAATCCGGTTTTTAACCGGAACCGGACCGGAAACCGGATTTACAATATGTGAAAACCGAAAACCGGACCGGATATCATCCGGATCGGTTCGGTTCCGGTTTTTTCGGTCCGGTCCGGTCCGGTTTTCCGGTTTGAACCGGTTTGTGCACACCCCTAGGTAGCTGATTCCAGCGATGGGTGGGCAGGTGGCTAATTCCGGCGGTGCCCGGTGGGTGTTGATGTATTGGGCAGCCGGGTAGGGAAGGATTGAATGTTAATGCTAATGGAGAAAATAATTGTATTTAAGACTTCACACGTTTGATGAAGGTAGGATATGCATGGATGTGACTATGGATACGTGAGAATTGAAGGTGAGATGGATGTGAGAGAATGGGTAGCCGGGTAGGGAAGGATTGAATGTTAATGCTAAGGGAGAAAATAATTGTATTTAAGACTTCACACGTTTGAATAAGGTAGGATATGCATTTGAATTAATTAAAGGCACATTTAAGGAAAAAATAAAAAGTCATACTTTTGGAAATGCAAACACACTAATAGTAATATTAGGGCCATTGTTTCTACTGTTATCTAAAATTCTGAACAAGCGTGCCATTTTTGTCATAGGAACCTTAAACCGTGATAGACCATGCAGTACCAGGGAATTAAGGATGAACGCTTCAAGTGTCATGACTCAATTTATGAACCGATCCCTAACCTCGACCACAAATGAGCGAATATAACCACTTTGGCAGCACAATGCTCACTTTATCACTTACAATTGATGGTAATTTTGAAACAGTTACCTTTTCAGAGGACTTGACTAGCACTAAAAGAACTAACATTAAAGTTCGCATTAAGATCGACAACTAAACATCAAAAATCACTGTGCCAAGCATGTGTACCCCAAGATAATAACACCAACAATAACCATACAAATAATCAACTTTAAGGCCAAAACTTAGGGGCTGTTACAACGGCAAAGAACTCTCCACGCAACTCAATCCTCATCCATTCCTCCTCCCGGCTGCGCTCCTCTCTTTGGACCACCAGCTGGTTTTGCCATTATAATCTGCACCAAAATAAATTCTATCTTAAGTTGGTGGATTACAAGAGCTATACTCCTTTGAAAAAAACACCATACAATACCAAGTGCTATACTACTCCTTGGAAAAATTACACGGTAAATAGAGGGTTTAGTTAGATTGTGTGTTTATGTTATTATTCTGTTGTTACCTCTTTTCACTATCTACTGTTCTTTCATATTTTCCAGGATGGTAATCAATTGTATATAATGGTTAATCCTCTCAATATCTGCTTTTCTCCATTGAATTTATCACGCTGGTACAGACTTCAAAATAGAGGTTCTCATAAATAAATAGGATTTGAGTACAATACATAGCTGGTTACCTGGTCTACTCGAAGAACTGTGCACACAGCATCGGCAGCATATTTCAGAGCAAAGAACCTAGTCAGGACAAGGAAATAACCCACCTTAATGAGAAAAAAGGTACTTGGCTATCTACACGAACTTAAACATAGTATTAAAAATACATAAAACTAACAGTGGTGGAAACCAATGAAGTTCAGTAATACACGCATCAACACTTTTGCCTTTGTTTGGATAGAAAAAATTTGGAGGAGAGGAAAGCGGTGGACATTTGGCTTGCGAGAGTAAGTGGTAAGGGGGAGCTGTGGACTTCTTCAAGTTTCGAAATCACCCTCCCCCCATTTACCAATTGGTTTACATACTGGACTTGATTCATTTATTTTTATAAATTACAATATGGCAATATTCATGTAACAACTTGTATTTTCAATTTTTTTTTATTTTTTTTACTCCAGGGGGTCTGGGGGGAGCCTGGAGTAATAAGGGCTGAAACTCACTCCATTGAGTTTCAAACCCTTGTGTGCCTAGCAAAATTCGAACTCAAGACCTCCCACTAGGCACGGTAACCTCGCAACCAGCTAGGCTGGAGTGCTTGGTTAACTTGTATTTTCAATTTTCTCAAAAACATCAAATCAAGTTAGAGGAACTGGGAAGTGTTCACTAAGAAGTTTACTTGGTGATATAGAGGTCCCATATATCCATGGTAGCAACATCCTTGCATGCTCCTTCTTCTAAGCTGATGCCTACTTTAGTGCTCCCAGCAGCATGCTCAGCATATAAAGATGATATAATTTCCATAGCATTAAGCCCAGCATTCTCAGCAAGTGTTTTAGGAACCATTTCAAAACTTTCAGCAAACTTGGCAATTGCATATTGGTCAAGGCTACATAGAAACCAAAAAATATTAATACAGAATATACTACAATTTCATGAAATCTCATTACACAAGATTTTACAAGACTCAGTTCATAATATAGACACGGAGCATGGAGAGCTAAAATACATCAAAACATGTAGAATTGGTCAAATGATAGGATTTATGCATACAATTCATGGTTTACTTTTTAGAAGGTAAAAGGTTAAAAAGCTGCTGATATTTATGCATGTTGAATGCTTAATGAATGGAGTACTCCGGGTGTATTATATATGTATGTGTGTGTATGTGTATAAGTATGCATGTATACGCAAGACAACAAAAAAGATTACCCAGTCTCTCTAAAAGAAAACTCCTTCAACCTCCTTGCCAACTCAATTTCAGTGGCTGCAGCTCCAGGTACTGTTCTACTGTCCCTACACATCGCCTAATACAATGAAGAATCAAAGTTAAGATTCTAATGTCAATTGCACTTTGCAGACAAATCATGGAAACTAATTATATTTGGTTGGTTTTAAAATTGTACCCTCTTAAAGAACTATTACTGTGTTGTTCAAATAGTTGAAAATGCAAAATAAGTAGAAAAAGGCAGAAATTAGTATTTTTCAAAATATGTAGGAAAGGAAAAATAAGTAGAGAAGGCAGAAATTAGTACTGTTCATAAGCGGGAAGGGGACAAAGCAAAAAAAGGAAAGAGAGGCTTGTAAAAAGAAACAAGGGGCGTATGAGCTGAAACCTCGAAGACCTTATGTAAAAATAAATCAGAAACAAGTTCATACCTTGTAAGTATTTACACCATCGTTAACTGCCCTTTCAAGGTCATCCAATATACTATCAGTACTGCCTCGTAGAACAAGGGTGGACACAGAATTACCCCCTTCCTCACTTCGTACGACTGTAACCTAGAGGCAAAAAACATAAACATCAATAGCTTGAAGTCTTGAAGTACTTAAGGGGAGCAAATTAGAAAAACATAAGTTTCATCAGTTGAGTACCCTAACACCACCGATTTCTTCCACTGAAATAGAATCAACATATCCAAGGTCGTCAGCATTTGGTTGACAGAGCTTCAACTGGTCTCACAAATAAAGAAGAAAATTAGCAGCAATTAAAGATTTTATTATATCCAACAAATAAATAGATTTATTTTGATTTACTTGTTAAGAAAAAGTTACATTCAAGACATTTAATTTATGCTGTTATTGTTAGGGTGTGCTTACAAGAGCGACAGCACCAGTGGTTCTGCAAAAACGTCGCAGCTCAAATTTGGAGCTAATTTTTATTACCATGAGCCTGAAAAAGTAGTACAATAACATGATAGATTAGAAGGCCAAAGTATCGGTTGCAAAAGTTATTGAAGGAACAAGTATGATGACCATGAATGTATTGTGAAACCAAAATCTTCTTCTGTGAGTAAAGGTTTCAATCTAAATGTCAAATTAGTTGCTCAAATCAAACGAAACTTGGACCCCTTGCGTCCCACAAACGCACCCCTTGCAGTACAATTAAGGTGCGCTTAAAAACATAAATACATTCAGGGACCTTGTAGTCTAATGAGATAAGCGTTAAAAGGTTCATCATATTTTCACCCGTCCCACATATGCACCCCCCTTGCCCCCTCCAAGAAAAATAACACAAACAAATGAATGGAAAACAAGGATATTATACTTGTAACGTTCACAAAAATGCTGTGCCATCTCTCCAACAGCACCTCCACTAATAATGACCTTAGCACCAGAATCCGCAACTGCTTTAATGAGATCTTCAACCTTGGATTCCTCAGTTTTTGCGTAGTTCTCAAGCTGCAGAGCATTAGAGTACCCAGATCGCAACAAATCAATACTAGTCACAAGATAATAACATGTGATTCTTTAAATTTTTTAGAACATCAGTGAAGACATTGTATGGTTTCCTCAATCTTTTAATTCTAGAAAATCATACTTAAAAGTGTGTGATACATCAATTAACCTGGGATGGCCCTGTTTTTAAAAAAAGTTTAAACATTAAGATAAAAGATCAACTGTGATGTACATTGACGTGCTGATATGACTGGAGACATGGAAAAGATTTAGGGTGGAATCCAAATCCTCTATTATGTTCACTCGTTCTGAATGGTTGAAATCATAGCAACTTTTTTATTAAATTTATTTATTATTTAATAGACAATAACCAACTAGAATGAATGGTACACAAGGGAACACGGACTCGCACGAGTAAAAAATGCTATGATGTGAGGACATGCTACATAGATTACCTAATATTTTTATAATCTTCAAGGAAACTAAAAATAGGGCTGAACTTAATACCTGGTCAGCGCTATGAATAAGAACTGTTCCTTTTGTTTCGGTTGCAGATGTATCAACTCCCCCAACAAAAACAGCAACCTGCAAAATTAGGTATTCAAGTCTAGAACCTTGATAAAAGCAAACACTTAGATAACATAGATGTATTTACAAGTTAAAATAATGGTGCACAGGTAAAGGTTTACTATTAGAAGCAGAGATTAAGTAGGTAAGGGTACAGATTCAACCCCAACACTTTTTTAGATATATTTCCACCTTCAAAATCTCAAAAGAATCGGTATGCAATTGTGTTTTAATGCTCAAATTAAAACTATTGAAGAAAGAAAATCTGCAAGCCTATAATTAAATGATAATGGGGTTGAGATATATCTGTAAACAAGAATAAATAATTTAACTACACCATTTTTTTCTTAAAAGGAATGTGAGTTGGAGATTGATGAAAAGAACGGTGAAAAGCTAAATTGAGGATGGGGATATTTACATTAAACAAATACAAGGAAACATAAATGAAGTTGCAATGCATCATCACATACAGTCAGAAAATGATTTCTTCCCCATGTGTATCTATGGATCCTATGCCTCCAATCGACACATTTCCTTATAAACAAAATCTTGAAACCTTAACATAAGAAAGAAAGAAATAGAAGCCTCTGTTTATACTAACTACTGTAGGCAAGAGGCCATCCTTATTTTCATGATATCCAGTTCCCTCAAATCCCTCAATGAGTGGATTAATTGAAAAAACAAGATGAAAACTCAAAGGAAAAGCTCTAATATCTCCCCATAGACCCATAAGACTCTCTCTCTCACACACACACCCATGTGCCCGAGGGTACAAGTAAAAAAATTCACCTATTTGAAAATTCAAAAACATCAGGAACATTGATTTCGGGAATCTAAAACCTCATATATATCGGGAGCACAGAATAAAGGTGAACTTTATAACATTTAGTTGTGGCAGGCGCATTCATTGAATGTTCATTAATGTTCATAGACGGGGTCATTCATTACATCATATTGACGTACTGAAATTCATTTTTTATTTTTCATGGGAAGAACATTTTTTATTTGAACCACAGTCTATATGGGTGTGTAGTAACCATCTTTTCATAATCAGGTTTGCCAGACAGAAAAACATATAAAGCAATAAAATATAGAACTTGTGTATGAAACTTTACCTTTGCCTTTTCCATTCTCTTAATGCTCCCAACAGCATCGCTTTTCAATACCATGCCTCTAACTATTGTTGAATTGTGTAGACCTCCACCCAATAGCTTAGCAACGCGAACATTGTCCACATTGAAATTAGCAGGGTTCTTAGGACACACTTGTATACATGCCTACAGAAAAAAATCCACAGAGAATCAAAAGCTGCTGACACTGATTTCATATATAGAGATTAGGATCAAAATCGTGAACTAGATAAAACAAGCATCCTGATATAATGATATCTACCTCAGCAATGAGAGGGCACAAAATATCTTCTTGTCCAAATTGTTTGCTTGCAACTGCAGCTTTCATCCTAGAAACAACTTCTACCTTGTTTCTGACATCCATATTTTCTGAGCCTTCAACAACTAGTTCTTCTAATACTCTAATAGTCTGTATCCATAAATTTAGTAGGAAAATAGTTCAAATATGTAATTAATGTTGATAAATTATAAATGTATTATAGGCCTTATAAGGTAGACCATGCAGACCTCATTAATTGCTTTATTGTATCCAATGATGATCTCACTAGGGTGTAACCCCATCCGAATCAGTTCCTCAGCATTTTGAAGCAACTCTCCAGCAAAAGAAATAGTCAGATTGGCCCCGTCACCAATCTCTTCTTGCTGAGCTTTTGCTGCCAACACCAAAATCTTGGCAGCAGGATGCTGGATCTCAAGTTCATTCACAATCGTAGCAGCATCATTGGTAATGAAAAGCTTATCAAGATGGTTGATAACCATCTTATTCATGCCTAAACAAGAATTAACCATAAACGGATGAGAACAACAGATATATGTTATACTCCTGGAAAGATAATTGATCTGCAGCGAATTAAACTCTTCCTAGAAAGGAGAACTAGTCCTAGACTGAAGTTCGGAGTGTTTCGAATTACGCCGTCCAACTTGCACATTTCTGATAAAATAATGGGCAGCCCACCACACTGGTGTATAAGGGTCCAGCGAAGGGTCCCACCACAATGGTGTATAAGGGCAAGCCTTCCGTGTCAAATTTTGACAAGAGGCAGCTCCCAAGACTTGAACACGTGAAATCTCTTTCACTTAGAACACCTTAACCAGTGTGCAAAAGCTCCACTTCAACTTGCACATTTGTGATAATTTTTTAAATCAATTTACTATCAAAAGTAAGCGGAAATGGATATCATCTTTTTCCTATGAATTTCTTTGAGTGCACGGTTGTGTTAAGGAATTACAATGAGAAAAAGTATATTAGGAAGTCTGAACTAAATTGTAAAGAAGGGAGAAAGAATAATTTACCATTCGGTCCGTATGAAGTTCGAGTTATGCCGGAGAGCTGCTTGCAGGCGTCAATGTTCTTAATCACAGCCTCATCGAGACCAGACAGATGCTTGTGGCCTTCTTTAAGCATAGATTGCATTGCATATGGCTGCATTTGGAATCCCACCATATTGTTCTTCTTCAACTTGCCCGTGTACTCGGAAATGGAAATGGATGAACGGTCGCTGGAATAGAAGCCCGGAGCCGGGGAGGGTTGGGAAATCGGAAAACGCTGCCCTAGTGCGGAGAAAGAGTTCTACTCCGTAGTTGGGCTTTAGTTTAAAACTTTAAATGTGAAATGGAAGATAGGACCCTCTTAACAGGTCCAACATTATATGGAGTATTATTCAAGAAGCTTATTAATGACCCAAATTGATGGAAGTTTGGCAAAAAGAACACAAATTTAGAAACTAACTAATGTTTGCTCCGTGTTAGAGCATCTTCAATGCAAAAGTGTTGTAGTGAGACATATAAACACAAAAAATTAAATTGTAGAAGCCATTCACATTTTGTCCACGATGAAATAAATATTTGGTTGTTTTTTGTTCACTATGTCAAGCACACCGCCAAGATCTAGAAATTATACTTGACATTGTAAATAAAAATTAACTAAAATTTATTTCGCAGTGTAAAGAAAGAGAGAGACTTTTTATTAATTAATTCTTTTCTATTTATATCTCTTCTGCACGTGTGCACCACCGTTCCCACATTTGCATTGGGCATGCTCTAAGTTTTTCTTTTCATCTGCTTTTTTTAGACGTCAAAGTTAAAGATTCTCATTTCTAATTTACAAAACAATTAGCACTCTTAAATTACAACTTAATTATTAAATATTAAAAATAATACACATAACCCATTGTCATGCCTTATATGATGTTGTCCTTTCCTAGATCATGCATCTAACTCGAACTAGGGTGGTTAACGGACCGGGCTTTTTTTTAATTATTGGAGTTCGAGCTTGATTTTGAGCTTAACGAGTCAAGCTTGAAACGTGAGCTGGGTTTAATATTCAAGTAACTAATCAAGCCGAGCTCAAACATATTAGTACTCCGCTCGATTTGACGCGAGCCTATCGAAAACCCTATAATTAGTACTATCGATGAAAGTATTGCTAACCAAATGGCGCATACCTCATTTGGTCGTTGTGAAGCTATAACATTGGGAAAACCAATCTTGTATTGACAAGTACAAAATGCTAAATATTTGTTGTGATAAGGAACTAATTTGTCATGCCAAGTGTTCTATGATATTTGAATTACGGCTCTTCAATTTTTTCTAGCTGCAGTGGCACAATTCTTAGATCGATTTCACAATCTCATTACATATATGTAGTTCATAGGTTATACTCCCTCTATCTCAGCTTATGGTTCTCACTTTCTTTTCTCGAACGTCTCACATAAAGGTTCACATTTCTATGTTGGAAAATGATTAAGACTCCTAAATTACAATTTAATCATCAAAAATTAAAAAAAAACTATAACATAACAAATATCATCAATGACCTCTTTATATTATACGAAGCATGCCATCAAACAATTTCTCAAAATATACTGAAATTACCTTATCGAATTAACATTTTACAATGAGAACCTTAAGAGGTGGTGGTATCTAATGTTTAACTAGTTTCCTTGTTTAACTATTTTACTTTCATGTTATAGACAATTTCATATACAAACAAGTTTAGCCTCATTCTCCAAAAGTGTCAAATTTAGTAGTGTTAAAAGACAGGGACTATGATTTGATGGAGTATCACTTTATTGATAAAATTATCTCTTTGAGGTTATTATGAAAGACACATGATTTACACAAAATTGTGACATACAAAGTTGTTTTTATAACAAACAAGTGTCCCCTGGACCTTTTGCCCCGAGTAATCCCATCGCCAGCCTTAAAGTTAAACCCCGGGTAAACCTTCAGTGGCCCTTCAAAGTTCAAACCCAGGCAGCTCTGCAAGGTTTAAAAAAGAAGGATAGTGTTTGGATGAGATCTAAGGTTGGAATTTTACATTGAATGTTAGCCCTTCAATACTATATCGACATTAAAACCAATGGGGTAATCAAGCAAGTATGAATATGAAGAAGCCCAATGAGCACTAGCAAACTTCATAAACATCCACCACAGCTCAAGAAACATTTTGCAGAAGCTGAAATCCATATCCACCAGCTTTGCTTTCATGAAGAATAGATATCCCATAATGGGGCATATGTCAGCCTCCCATTTTCATTTTCGTCACCTCTACTGCCAAACTTGCTTCCCTCAAAATTTTAGCTGCATCCTCTGGGAAAACAGGATTTATGTAACATCCAGTTCCTAACTCAAAACCCCCAACCCCGGATAAATGGGGCACTATTTGGAGATACCAATGGCAACTTGGTAAATATGAAGGATCAACTTCGAATGGGGAGCTATGGATCATGAAGTTGAATGGTGGATTATTCAGCTGTGAGGACAATGTCAAAAGCACAAGTTTCAACTGCCCTGCCAGATCAAATGCCTGAACAACAATCATGGCCAAACATTGTTAAAGTCCAAAAAGAAGACAAAATACTGTGTATGTTTTCTTGCAAAATATTTTCTGGATTCTACCGTGTCTGGCACAAGAAAGCATCCCCCCCCCCCCACCTTGACAAGAAAAATATTTTCTGAGACTATTCGAGTGTGTGTGAAAACTGAAAAATGAATTCTTCCACTCTTAAACAGATAAAGCAGTCATTTCCCTGAAGCATTTTTTCCCCTATATTTATCGTCAAACAATTTTCCAGAGTGCAATTTACACAACCGTGTTTAGATCATAAATACAAACTCAATCACTTATGCAAGGAAATTGTAATCTTAAACTGTTGATAGATGATTAAATTTTCTGTTGGAAACATTCTAAACATTATTTTTAATCTTCACAAGTGTATATCACAACTATAAATTTCAATTAAAAAAAAATCATCAATTACCTTCTCTCTGTCTAGGTCATGAAAATAAACAGAGTGGTTCCGAGGGATTATCCATATTTCAAAGGGGAATGTAGCAGCAAATGGAACCACAGACGTGAAATGGGTTGACTTAGTGATTATTAAGTCATCTGCATGAACATTGCAGAGAGAACAAGTCCCACACTGCTGAAAATACTCCTTCATACTACTGAGGCGAGCAGAAACTGTGGGAGGGATAATAGGAAGAGCAATAATCTGGCTGTGAGAGTGGCTCATAGATGCACCGGCTGATGCCCCATGATTTTTGAAGACCTACTAATTCAACCCCATAAAAAATAGTGAGAAAAATTTGGGGACACTCATTAACTATAATGTACTAAAAATGCCAAAAAACACAAGGATGTAAGAATCATCAATATAAGATGCCAAAAATAACTGGTTCCATATATATTGGTTTTTTTAGTTCTTCGAGTGTAACGTCTACTTCCGTATATATTGTTCTTTTTAGGATGTAAATAGAATAAAATGAGAAACTACCCTTCATTTCTTAGGGATGCCAAATTCATCATATACCAAGTCAATCCATTACTGGTTCCAGTTGAGCATCGCAATGACTCTAGTGCTCAAGTCAATGTCTCCTCATAAATTTTCTTATGGTTCTTTTAATAAACATTTTCAGACATCGAGCCAACTTGCCAAGATAACAACCAGGGCTGATTGGGCCTAGGAGAGCCCAGGCTCACCCTCAAATTTTTTTAGAACTAGTATATATGTATAAAAATCAGGCCCACCCTCAATTTTTTTAAAAATATTACTCCCTCCGTCCAGGATACATCTTTACGTTTGCTTTTGGAACGGTAATTTAGGAGAACAAATATCTGCCCAAGCTTCCCATCTTGCCCTCCCCTCACCTAGCTAACGTATTTACGACCTGCCTCTCTTTCTTCCTAAAGTCTTCCGCTACCTTCCATCTCTTTTCCTGGAGCAATTGGGCGACTGATGGAGGGTCTGTGTTTCTGTAATTGGCAATTTGGGATAGAAGCAGAAAATATCTGCCCAAACATCCACTCTTACGATTTGAAATTCAATGGCATAGAAGCTTGTGTTTCTGCAATTGGGCGACCAATGGAGGGGCTGGGACTGGTGAGTGAGGACGAATTGGGATCTCCCGCCACACATATATACATTTGCAGCAGGGGAAGAAGCAAGCCGGCAAAGTATAGGGCGACACAACAAGAGGATGGCGATGGCGTCCAGAAGGTTTTGTGCAGAGACCGGAATAGCAGAGGAAGGACGGCGAGCCAGTCTCAATTTTCATCTCCACCGGAATAGCAGAGGAAGGACGGCGAGCCTGTCTCAATTTTCATCTCCACCGTCACATATGTCACACAGAAGCTTCTGGATAGGATATAAAAGGACAAACATATGTTTAATGGGGGCCAAGTAAATTTAGAATGAGAGTGGTAGTGAAGGGTAGTTTGGATACTTTAATGTAAAAGAGTTGTTAAAAAAGGAAACATAAAGGAGTAAATGGGACGTCTCAAAAAGGAAAGCATAAAGATTTGAACGGGGCGGAGGGAATAATATACAGCAGTTTTGGTCCGTAGTTCCGCACAAGTCCCCTCTCCCATCCTTCTAGTTCTAGCCAAGCCCAAAATTAAAACATGGCGCAGGGGAAGAGGTAGCAAGACTAGCGGTCCGCATAGTTCCGAATTGGCAAAACCCTCAAACTGTCATGACTAGCAGTCTGCATAGCTATTTTAGCAACCCATCGAGTCTTCGTCAATCGTTGCATTGCCGGTCGGCCATCGAAAGGACGTCGCCACGTCGGACCCGGACAGCGCACAGTGGCTCAACACTAGGACAGCGGTTTAGACTGTTTAGTTTATGCTCTTCAGTGGTAAACTGGGAGGTGCGGAACCGCTTAACGAGTAAGTTTTTATTTGTAAAGTTTTGATCATCATTTATAGTAGTATGAGTTTGCTTGTGACTTGTGATTATTAATCTAATTATTTAGTTAATTAGTACTAGTATTGTAACTAGTCATCCCGGTATTTTCAATAAAGGTAATGAAGAGATAGTATAACCCTATTGAAGTAGGAGACTAGGAGCTAAGGAGGGTAGCTATCCAAGATTGAAGAGCCCTCAACTACAATTCTAGAAAATTCAGCATACCTGGATTTAGAATACCGATTTCAAAGTATAATCCAAATATCAAAGATCAAGCTCTAAGAGCATATTTGCATAAATGCGCTTGTCAACCGTTTGAGCATAACTTCCCAATGAAGATGATTTTTGCAAATAAATCAAGAAGATTCATACCGACTTGGTTTACTGAACATGAATGGTTGGAGTATAGCATATCTGAAGAAGCCGCCCATTATCTCTATTGTTATCTTTGAAAACTCAATAAAGGGAAACAATCGGGAGAAGATGTGTTTGTTTAGGAGGGATTTAACCATTGCAAAGACAAGTCCAAACTTAATGCTCATATTGGAAAGCATGATAGTGAGCACAATCAAGCTCGAATGAGGTGTGATGCGCAGATGAACCAAAATGTACATATTAAAACAATTTTAGACAATCAATAATGTTGACAAAAGAATGATTATCGCATCTGACTGACATCATCTGTTGATTGTGTGCGGTAGTTGTTGAGGTTAGGGTCACCTCTCCGGGGTCATGACGAATTAGAAGACTCTCTAAGTCCAGGTAATATTTTAGTGACCATCAAATTTTAAGAGATCATAATCTTGAGATAGCTTTTATGGTAATGGATAATGCACCTAGAAATTGCAAACTTGTTGCACATTGCATTCAGAAAGATTTAACTCATGCTTGTGCTATTGGGACGGTGGATGTTATCATTCAAGATATTGGAGTTTCTTTATATTCTATTTCAATTGATGAATCTCGTCATTATGTATCAACAAAAGAACAAATATCAGTTATTATACGTTATGTTGATCGTAGTGGACATGTGAAAGAACGATTTATTGGTGTTGAGCATGTTACTAGTACCACATAACTTGCACTTAAGGAAGCGGTTGACATGTTATAGTCTAAACACAACTTGAGCATGTCTAGATTAAGAGGGCAAGGTTATGATGGAGCAAGTAATATGCAAGGAGGCTTAGTGGGTTGAAAAAAATTATTCTTAATGAGAATTTAATTGCATACTACATTCGTTGTTTTACACATCAACTCCAACTCGCCCTTGTAGCTTTTGCAACAAAGATTCTTCCCGTTGCTGATTTTTTCGTGTTGTTACTCAAGTGGTAAATGTTATTGGAGGTTCGTGTAAACGTTCCGACATTTATCATAAAAAAACAAATGAGCTTCGTTGTTGAGGCGTTTGAAAGTAGTAATGTTTTAAGTGGATGAAGTCTTAACCAAGAATCTAACCTTAAGCGCACTGGTGATACACATTGGGAATTACATTATAGATCTTTGGTGAGCTTGATTTCAATGTTTCCTGCTATTGGTGATGTCCTTGATGTGATACACGATGATGAGGTAACTACGTACACACAAAAGGTGGAGATAGAGTACTTACTCAAAATGATGCATTGCTTTGATTTGTTCAAAATTTGCACATGATGATTATCATGGGAATATTGAATGAGTTGTCACATGTTTTACAATGGCGTGATCAAGATATTGTCAACGCGATGGATCTAGTTAGAGTTTGTAGGTACCAACTTCAAGCTTCTAGAGATGAAGAATGGGATCTAGCTAAAGTTTGTAGGTACCGACTTTAAGCTTCTAGAGATTTGTGTTTTTTGTGATCAACATTTTATTACTATCCCAAACATGAAAGGACCAACTCTTACAAATTTGCATCATTTTCGCTATGATCTATCTTGTGTTGCGATTGATTCGCAACTGCAAGAGTTGGGTGATCATTTCTCAAAAACTAGTGAAGAGTTGCTACTTTGCATTGCTTGTTTATCTCCACAAGATTCATTTGATGCTTTTGAGAAGAAGAAATTGCTTAGGTTGACCAAGTTTTGTTCCGAAAATTTTTCACCGTTAGACGTTTGTATTCTCAAGATCAACTTGAAATTTATATCTATGATGTGGGCTCTAATGCATTATTTAAGGACCTCAAAGGACTCGGTGACCTTGCTGAAAAGTTGGTAGAAACTAAGAAGCACAAGGTATTTCCTTTAGTTCACAAGTTGTTGAATTTGGCATTGATTCTTCTCGTTGCAACCGCTAGTGTTGAAAGAGTATATTTTAGCAATGAATATCGTGAAGGATAGGTTGAGCAACCAAATGAGTGATAATTGGCTCAATGATAAACATATTGTTTATGTAAAAAAGACATCTTCTTGAATAATGACAAAGATGCCATTATCGAACGATACCAGTCGATGAAAACCCGTAGAGAATGGTTGTAAAATTGTGGTCTTCTTAATTAAGACCCCATCCTTTTGAAATTCTACCACTTTCAAGTGTCTCAACAACGAAATTCGGTTGTTTTCATGAAAAATGTCGAAATGTTTACACGAACCTCCAATAACATTTACTATTTGAGCAACAATACGAAAAAATCAGCAATGGAGGATTCTTTGTTGCAACAGCTATAGGGGCAAGATGAAATTAATGTGCAAAACAATCACTCTAATATGCACTTGAGTTCTCATTAAAAATAATTTTTTTCAACCCACTAAGCCTTCATTGCATATCACTCACCCCCGTCATAACTTTATCCTCTTAATCTAGATATGCTCAACTTTTGTCTAGAAAATAGTGTCAATCGCTCCCTTAAGTGCAGGTGATGTGGTACTTAATGACATGCTCAACTCCAATAAATTGTTTTTTCACATGTCCACTACCATCAACATAACGTATCACAACTGACATTTGTTCTTTTGTTGATACATCATGGGACTCATCAACTAGAATAGAATATAAAATCTCCAGTATCTTGAATGATAACATACACCGTCTCAATAGCACAAACATGAGTTAAATTATTCTGAATATTATGTACAAGAAGTTTGCAATTTGTAGGTGTATTATCCATTACCACAAAACCAATTTCAAGATTATGATCTCATAAAAATTTCATGGTCAATAGAAAATTACCTGATGAGAGTCTTCTGATTTGTCATGACCCGGAAAAGGTAACTCTAACTTCAACAAGTAACGCACACAATCAAAAGATGTTGTCAGTCAAATGTGATAATCATTCTTTGTCTATATTAATTGATTGCCCGAAATTGTTTCAATATGTGCTTTTTGGTTCATCAATGCATCACACCTCATCCGAGCTTGATTGTACTCACTATCACGCTTTTCAATATGAACATTAAGTTTGGACTTGTCTTTCCAAATGTTATCCCTCTGAAACAAACACATCTTCTCCTAATTGTTTCCTTTTTGTTCGGGTTTCAAAGATAACAATAGATACAATAGGCGGCATCTTTAGATATGTTATACTCCAACCAGCCATGTTCAGTAAATCAAGTCAGAGTAAATCTTCTTGATTATTTGCAGAAACCATCTTCATTGGGAAGTGCTCAAACAGTTGATAAGGATCTTTATGCAGATATGCTCTTCAAGTTTTATCTATGATATTTGGATTGTACCTTGAGATTGGTACTCTCAATCTAGGATCAAATAGGAGTTGGGGGTAAATCGAACTCTTCAACAATGAATGTGATAGGACACTGGTTGTAATCAAGCAAAACAATAACAGATCCAGAGAAATTATGCAGAAAAGAGATCGAAGTATGTTTATTGATTAGAAAAGAACGGGAAGATGTATACAAAGCAAGGGACAGTTTGAGATGCCCAATCTCCTAGCCAAGCCAAATCCAACAAAATACTTGCCTGCTTTCTTATTTCTCCCTCCCTCTATTTATACTTACTTATGGGTCAGCCTAATACTAACTAGGGTCAGCCTATCAAAATAATTGTTGTTGAATAATCTTGAATTGTAGTTGAGGCCTGAGGGTACTAAATTCTGGATGAGGTACTTCATTAGCTCCTACTTCAACGGGGTTATATTATCTTTCTATTACCTTTATTGAAAATAACGAGATGACTATTACTACACTGATACTAATAACTTAATAATTAGATTAATAATAATAAATCACAAGCGAACTCATACCACTATATATGATGATTACAACTTGAATTCATACTGAATAAGGCTTTAATTTAGTCTTTAAAAAGCTAATTTAAATTAAAAACACAAAAAAATAGAACAATTAAAAAATACGGAGTACTTGTCAGGCAGTTCCGCACTTCCCAAAAACTGATGCATTCTACGGAAAGACCTATCAGCGCCGCAAATCAGTGGCAGATCCTTACCTGATGAAGCGGTTAATTACGGAACGATAATAATTTCTTTTGCAGCAGATTCCTGGTTTATTGTTTGATTGCTTTCCTTCATTAGACTAGTTAATTACTTTCCTTAGTTAAGTTGATCTGCAGCTTTATTACTTTCCATCATTAGATAAGTCTATTTTAAGATTTGATTTAATGTAATTCTCTCCTTCCTTAACTGGTTCCTGTAACCCTTACTATAAGTAGGGACTCTTGCTTTGAATAATAAACAAGCCAGAATTAAGTCTTATCAAGGAGATAGGAACTCCATAAAATTCCTGAAGTTTTTATCCCCTTCACTGCCTTCCTTTATTTTCCGTTATTACCTGCAAAAATAGAGGGATCCCATCTCTCTCCCCTCACCAACCGCCGGTTGACGCGAGCTCTAGCCCGGGAACATAACATTTTGGTTCTGTTGCCGGGCGTCGACATGGCAGAATTAACGAAACTCTAGGAGGATCTCACCGCCACAAATCAAAAGGTTGACTCCCTTACTCTCACTGTGAATTCCCTGACTGATGCTGTGAAGAACTTTGGTAGCCTTGCCAAAGTAAGGGAAACTTTCATGGAGAAAAACTCTACTGCTCAGGTAACCCCTTCCACAACACCCACAATACCTGTCTCTTCCACCACTGTCCAGCCTGAAATTAACCCCCCGACCCGTTACACCAAACTGGAGTTTCCTACTTTTAGGGGCGCAGAAGATCCACTCGTTTGGCTGCGTCGTTGTGAACTTTTTTTTGAGAAAGCTCCTCATTCTGATTCTGAAAAAGTTCACACTGCTGCATATTACATGACTGAGATCGCTCAGTTGTGGTTTACCAAACGTCTACAAGATGGTGAACAATTCTCCTGGCTCCAATTCAAGAAGGCTTGCATCCTTCGCTTTGGGCCCCCGCGAAGTATTAATCCCCTGGGGGAACTTGCAAACCTCAAACAACGGGGAAAACCAATCGATGATTATATTGCAGACTTCCAAACACTTCTTTCTCGTACCGATGATGTCCTCTATCGTCAACAAGTTCCCCTCTTCACTGCTGGCCTAGATGAAGCACTTCATATTGATGTTGAACGAATGAGACCAGATTCGTTGGATGAGGCCATCAATGCTGCCCGAGATTATGCCCGCAAAGGCCAACTGTTGCGCACCCCAGCAATCAATCGACAGGCTCATACATTCTCCCCAGGATCTGCAATCACCATCCAACAGCCCAGCCAGTCTCGCCCTGCCCGCATCAAGAGACTGTCACCAACAGAGATGCTAGAGCGCCAAAAGTTGGGGCTTTGTTACAATTGTGATGACAAATGGATCAAAGGCCATCGTTGTAAACACCAATTGTATATGTTAGGTGTTCTTGATGATGAGGCATCTGAGGAAGATGATGTGGGCGGGTACGGAGAGCCGGAAATTTCCCTGAATGCCATAACAGGCCTTAACCATTCACACATGATGAAGGTTCGCTTAATTATTGCGGGCAGCCCTATAATTGCTTTAATCGACACTGGCAGCACCGATAACTTTATCAACCAAGCCACTGCGCAGCGTCTTCAATTGCCTATCACTTCAAAAACAGGCCTCCAAGTTGCAGTTGCCAATGGGGAACGCGTGCCTAGCTCCGGTTTCTGCCACCAAGTCCTCTTACAGTATGAGAAATTATCTTTTCTCACCACCTTGTTCGTCATTCCCCCGGTAGGTGTCGAACTCGTCTTGGGCGTTAAATGGCTTCGTACATTGGGCCCCATTTGGTGGAACTTTGAGACGCTGCAAATGTCTTTTATGTGGAAGGGTGAAAGAGTTGCCTTATCTGCAGAGCATGATACTACCTTCTCATCCCTCCATCACCTCCAACCACAGTTGACAGAGACTGCGGCGCTAGATTCACTGCTTTCTTCATTTGAAACTATTTTCTCGACACAAGTGACACTGCCTCCTCAACGTCATTGTGATCATCGCATTGTGCTCTCAGTTGGTACAGATCCTGTGGTGGTTCGTCCCTATCGATACCCTCAATTGCAGAAGGATGAAATTGAACGACAATGCACCGAAATGCTTCAATCAGGTATAATCGGTCACACCACATCACCTTTTTCTTCCCAAAGTCTTAATAGTCCACAAACAAGATTCCTCTTGGCGCTTTTGTGTGGATTATCGCGAGCTGAATGCGCGGACAATCAAAGATAAGTTTCTGATCCCAATAATTGATGAGCTCTTGGACGAATTACATGGTGCCAAAATATTCACTAAACTTGATTTAAGATCTGGCTACCATCAGATTCGTATGCATACAGCTGACATTGAAAAGACCGCATTCCGGACCCATCATGGGCATTTTGAATTTCTAGTGATGGCCTTTGGCCTCTGCAATGCACCATCCACGTTCCAAACTCTCATGAATGAGGTATTTAGTCCTTATCTCCGAAAATTTGTGCTCGTATTTTTTATGACATTTTAATCTACAGCACTACTTGGGTTGACCATCTACATCATCTGAAAGTGGTCTTTAACCTCTTACAAACACATTCTTTGTACCTCAAAAGATCCAAGTGTGAATTTGGGAGTCGGCGAGTCTCTTATCTTGGGCATATCATTGATGAATCTGGCGTGGCAGCAGATTCCAACAAAATCCAAGTTGTTGTGGACTGGCCCAAACCCATTGGATGAGCAAGCTTCTTTGCTTTGACTTTGTTGTGGAATATAAGCCAGGAAAACTTAACGTGGCAGCTGATGCACTTTCCCGAAGAGATGAAGATCATCACTGCATCTTTACAATATCCGATCCTCGTCCTGCCTTATTACAAGAACTGAGAGATGAACTTCGCACCTCACCGGATGCACTAGCTTGGTTGCAGCTGGCTGAAAGAGATGGCTTGTACTCCGTGCGTGATGGTCTATTATTCAAGAGGAACAAATTATTTCTGCTGCCTTCCTCAAAATTAATCCAGGCCATATTGGCAGAGGTACACAACTCTACTCATGAAGGAGTGCAGAAAACCATCCATCGCCTTCGCCGAGAATTTTGTTGGCCCAAACTTGCTGCCTCGGTTAGAGAATTTATTGCACAATGTGCTATTTGTCAAAGAAATAAATGGGAAAATACGAATCCCGCAGGCCTTCTTCAACCTCTTTCTATCCCACAACAAATTTGGGCTGACATCTCTATGGATTTTGTTGAGGGTCTTCCCAAGGTTCATGGCAAATCAGTCCTTTTGGTGGTGGTTGATTGTCTGTCTAAATATGCACACTTCATTCCTCTAGCTCATCCATATACAGCGGCCTCCGGAGCTATGGTCCTCTACTCCAACATTATCAAATTGCATGGCATTCCAGAGACTATTGTCAATGACCGTGACGCAACCTTCACCAGTTCCTTTTGGCGTGAACTCTTTCGTTTATGTGGTACCAAACTCTCATTTTCCACTGCTTATCACCCTCAGTCTGAGGGCCAAACAGAGGTAGTAAACCGCACTATAGAAATGTACTTGCGTTGTTTAGTTGGCGATTTTCCAAGGCGTTGGGTGGACAGTTTACCATGGGCTGAGTATTGCTATAATACTTCGTTTCATTCCTCCTTACGCACTACTCCTTTCAAGTTGGTCTATGGTCGTGACCCACCTCACCTCTTACCATTTGAACCAGGGACTTCTAGAGTAGCAGCGGTGGATGAATTGCTCAAATCTCGAGATGAAATCCTCATGGTTGCTCAACATCATCTCCAACAGGCTCAAACCCGAATGAGGTATCAGTATGATAAGCACCATCATGAGGTCAATTATGAACCCAACCAGCGATTTCACAAGTTATCTCCTAACGGCCTGTTTGGATGGAGTGTGAGGAAGTGTTAGTAATGGAAGTGTTAATAAGTGTTGGCACGGGCCCGGAAAGGAAGGTAAGTGTAAGTGTTACACATAATCTTACCTTGTTTGGGAGAGTCAAAAAAATGAAGTGTTAATAATGGAAGTGTTTTCATTTAAAATGACAAGAATATCCTCATAACAATCATCATATACTTGGTATAATCAGCAAATATAATACTCGGTCATATTCAAGTCAATTATATTAGAGAAGAATCAACAAAAAATACTCAGTACATCTTTTGAGTATAAACAACATCAACCAGTTTTTAAAAATATCAATATAATTAAAGCAAAAATGAAGTAGAATGTGCAACAATATATAAAGCTCACGGCCTGCTATTTACTGCATCGTTGAAGTTTTCTTCGTATTCAATTGATAAAGCTCCATACAAACCTAGAAGGAGACCAAGAGAATAAATTGTTTGGAGAATAAATATGTTTATTGAATCTGAATATATATATATATATATATATATGTATATATATATATATATGTATATGTATAGCAAGAGCTGAATGAATAAATAATTCGCAGATAGCTAAAATCGAAAAGGATGAAGAAGAAGGAGAAGACAAACCTGGAGGAGAACAGCCCTGCAGCAGGAGGTGAAAAAGAAGAACGGTGTTAGGGGCTGCCGAAGAAGAAAATCGGACTTAGGAAGAAGAAGAATGGACTTGGCTGCGGATGGACGAAGAGCAGTGTTGGCTGCGGCTGAGAAATTGGACACAGAGAACGTTGGGAATAATAGGGGCAAAGGTTGTCCAACACTTCATTACACCCCAAATTGGAGTGTTAAAAAAGTGGTAAATATAGGTGTTAGGATGGTTTTGATTAACACCCCCAAACACTTATTAACACCTTCATTTTTTTTAATCTTTCTCCCAAACAAGTGTTAATCTAAACACTCCCTAACACTTCCATTACTAACACCTCCCAACACCTAATCCAAACAGGCCGTAAATGGTATGGACCCTTTAAAGTTTTGCACAAGGTTGGACCAGTTGCTTATAAGATTGAATTGCCTGTCGATTGTCGCATTCATGACGTTTTTCATGTTTCAAAACTGAAAGCGTTTGTCGGCAGTCCGCCTGATCATGCACCACCACTACCCCCAATCACAGAAGGTCGGCTACTCCTTCAGCCAGAAGTTGTTGTGCGCACCAGATCAAATAGAGGCTCTCCGGAAGTTTTGGTTGCTTGGAAAGGCTTTCCTTTGGAAGAGGCTACTTGGGAACCACTTCATGATTTTAAACATCAGTTCCCATCTTTCAAGCTTGAGGACAAGCTTGATGTCCCGAAGGAGAGTGATGATGCATTCTACGGAAAGACCTATCAGCGCCGCAAATCAGTGGCAGATCCTTAGCTGATTAAGCAGTTAATTATGGAAGGATAATAATTTCCTTCGCAACAGATTCCTGATTTATTGTTTGATTGCTTTCCTTCATTAGACTAGTTAATTACTTTCCTTAGTTAAGTTGATCTGCAGCTTTATTACTTTCCATCATTAGATAAGTCTATTTTAAGATTTGATTTAATGTAATTCTCTCCTTCCTTAACTGGTTCCTGTAACCTTTACTATAAGTAGGGACTCTTGCTTTCAATAATAAACAAGCCAAAATTAAGTCTTATCAAGGAGATAGGAACTCCATAAAATTCCTGAAGTTTTTATCCCCTTCCCTGCCTTCCTTTATTTTCCGTTATTACCTGCAAAAATAGAGGGATCCCATCTCTCTGCCCTCACCAACCGCCGGTTGATGCGAGCTCTAGCCCGGGAACATAACAATTACCACCGAAGAGCAGAACCTAAATAGTCTAAGAGCCTGTTTGATAGCTTGAAAATCGGCTAATTTGGCTGAAATTTATGAAGTTCTGGCTGAAGTGGTTGCATTCTGCTGATTTAAGAAAAAAATATTTTTAAAATATATTTTATTATTAAAAAAAGAAAAAGTTATATTTAAAAATAGTTAAAATAGTCATCTACAGTAACTTCAGTCAATACAGCCAGAAAAGTAACTCCAACCTTACATTTTCTGCTTATTACACAATTTAGCGCGTGAAAACAAAAGTTACGTGTTTGATGACAAAGTTGGCTGATAAGCCTGACAAGTCGAAAAACAGTGTTGTCAAACGGCCTCTAAACCATCCGAGTGCTGAGCGCTTGAGCCGCCGTCCGAGTACGACACTCCGACGTGGCGATGACGGAGATAACTTATGCATATACTAGTTAATAACATTTATATATATATAGAGGGTTGTTTCTGTACATATGAATGTACAGGAAGCTCCGTACGGACAAAGCCATCAAAGGTCCTTCCCGGTGGAATTTTTCGATGATTTTTTTTTTTTGAGCATGTTCTTCATCAAGTCTAATTTATCCATACCAAATTTCAGCTCAAAATTCAATCGGGGAGGCAGTCAAATAAATTCTTGAAATATATTGCACATTATATGTGCGCAGAATGCGCCATATATTTCAAGAACTTAGTTGACTGCCTTTCTGATCGAATTTTGAGTTGAAATTTGGTATGGATAAACTAGACCTGATGAAGAACATGCTAAAAAAATTTCATCAAAAAATTCCACCGAGAAGGGTCTCGGATGGCTTTGTCCGTACTGAGCCTCCTGTACATCCATATGTACAAGATCATTCCTCAGTATATATATATACACACACATACTAGTTAAAAACATTTTATATATATATATATATATGTATATATATACTAATTAGAAACAATTGTATATCTATATATATACACACACACACACACACACTCACATACTATTAAAAACATTTAGGGTGGGTTTGGTCCCTCCCTGGCCCTAGGCCCAATCCGCCTTGGTCTTAACCGAGAATATAGCCTTTAGCGCGCAGCTGATACACGTTGAGGTTCACATTATAGATCTTTCGTGAGCTCGATTTCAATGTTTTTTGTTGTTAGTAATGTGTTTCATGTGATACATAGTGATGAGGTGATAAACGTTGGGGTTCACATTATGACACATTTATCCATTTTGATTCATGAGGTCGCCTCGTACATAAAGGATCAACTCTTACAAATTTGCATCACTATTGCTATGATCGATTTTGTGTTGCGATTGATTAGCAAGTGCAACTGTGCAAGAGTTGGGTGATTGTTTCTCAAAAGCTAGTACAGAGTTGCTACTTTGCATTGCTTGTTTATCTCCACAAGATTCATCTTTTGCTTTTGAAAAGAAGAAATTGCTTAGATTGACCGGGTTTTATCCCCAAGATTTTTCACCATTGGGTGTTTGTATTCTCAAAGATCAACTTGAAAGTTATATCTTTGATGTGCGCTTTAATGCTTTATTCAAGGACCTTAAAGGACTTGGTGACAAGAGAAGTTGGTAGAAACTAAGAAGCATAAGGTGTTTTCTTTAGTTTACAAGTTGTTGACTTTGGTATTGATTCTTCCCGGTGTAACCGTTAGTTTTGAAAGAGTATTTTCAGCAATGAATATGGTGAAGGATAGGCCGAGCAACCGGATTAGTGATAATTGGCTCAGAGATAGACTTATTGTTTATGTAGAAAATTACATCTTCTTGAAAATTGACAATGATGTCATTATCAAACAATATCAACGATGAAAACCCGTAAAGAACAGTTGTAAAATTGTGGTGTTTTTCCGTTTTTGTATTTGATTTTATTGAAAACTCTTATTCTTATAATGTTAATTTTTGTCTTTGATTTTGTTGTTACAATAGATGCTTTTTTCTCAATATACATTATTTAGTTAAATTTTGGCCTCTAGAAGTCAAAGCTAGATCCACCCCTGATAACAACAAACAAAAAAGTAAAATAAAGTATGTCAATGAGTCATACAAGCTTTAAGAATAATGACCAATATGTTGGCTCTTGATTGTTTTTGTTTTTGTTATTCCAGTCCCATAATAACTTATGCATGTTTCAAAAATGAAACAACGACTGTTTATAGAATAGAGAAAACTGCTTATACAAAATAACAAGATGGAAAAGTAGGAGACCTGGACATATTTGATGGACTGATTAATGCGAATCTGGTCGATCCTAGTCTTGAAAGCCAGAAAAACGTCCCCAATCCGTGCCTGTGAAAGATCGCTAAGATGAACCGAGTGAACCGGAGATTCAATCACCACATCGTGAAACCCGAATCCGCGTATCGAAACGACGCCGTGCAATGAATCATGATTATTCTCAGCCTGGAAATGCAAGTCTCTGTTGACGGCCGGGTAGAGGTTCTGGATAACTCTGATTCCCCAATCGGAGGTGGCATCAGGCGGGATGCGGAATATCTCCGGCGCACACTCGTGTTCATGGCCCTTGCAGAATGGGCACCCCGATTGGTTATTCGGGTTAGGATTCGATTTGGCCTTGAAGTCCGACGGCCGTCGTGATCTCGCTGGCGAGAATATCACCCACCTGTCATTGATTCCATCCTTTCGGATTTCGGGGCTCCGATTTGGATATTCCGCTTCCGCCATTTTTAGTGCGGGTTTTTCACCTTAAACCAGTTCCGACGATGAAGATATTCCGCTTCCGCCAGTACTAAACACAGCTCATATATAAATTATAAATTAGTTTAAACAAATTGATTAAGGAGAGTATTCATTTTAGACATTTTAAGGGTCTATTTGCAACAACTTCTGGTTTTAAAAAAGTGTTTTTTTAATGAAATGGGAAGAAGTGATTAAGGGAGTGTTTGCAATAGCTTCTGCTATAAAAAAGCACTTTTTTTAATGTGCTTTTTTTAAAGCTGTTGCAAACCAGCCCTAAATAAAAGTGGAAAGTATTTGAGAAAAAGTAATTTTGAAAAGTAAAAGTTGGTAGTGTTTGGTAAAATAAGTGTTTTTTGTGTAATAGAAAAATAAAAGCACTTTTTACACGAAAGCCGAAAAAAATAAAAGTTGTAGTGTTTGGTAAAAGAAGTACTTTTTTAAAGCCAAAAGTCGAGAAGTGCTTTTTTAGGGTTTGTTTTCATCAGTTTCTACTTTTAAAAAAGTGCTTTTTTTAATGAAATGGGGAGAAGTGATTAAATAAAAGTTGATAGTGTTTGAGAAAAAAGTGATTTTGAAAAGTAAAAGTGGGTAGTGTTTGGTAAAATAAGTGTTTTTTGTGTAATAGAAAAAGTAAAAGCACTTTTTACGCGGAAGCCGAGAAAAATAAAAGTTGTAGTGTTTGGGAAAATAAGTGTTTTTTTAAAGTCAAAAGCTGAGAAGTGCTTTATTAAAAGTTGTTGCAAACCACACCTTAAAGCGTTCGCAAACCAACCCTATGACATTTTAAGATTTTTTAAATCTGATGTATTTAAATACTTCCTCCGTCCCAGGGAGAAGTTCCCACTTTCCTTTTTTGGTAGTCCCAACAAAAAGTTCCCATTTCCCTAAATGGAAAGTTATCCTACATCAAAACAGTGTCAAACAGTGCAAAACAGTGCCAAATAGTGTCGAAACAGTGCCAAACAGTGTCGAAACAGTGTCAAACAGTAAAATTTACCCCTCAGTAACTTTATTTCCTAAATATGTGTGAAAGTCAACCCGGGAACTTCTCCCTGGAACGGAGGGAGTAAGACATTTTAAAACATTTTATAAATCCCAAAATGTCTAGGTGATTCATATTGGATTGAGACATGAATTTTATTTTAGAACTTGGACTTTCTCAGACTTACAAGCCCAAATACAAGCTGAAAGCTCATTCTCAAATCTCACCCCATACGTGAGGTTTGAAATCCACCTACGAGACGCGATGAAGAGCCTGAGACGTGAAGAAGGAGCTTGGGAAATCAAGAACATCTCTTGTCGTCGTTTCCGAGTAATTTCTCTGGTCCGGTGGGGAAGTTGGACGCGAGCAGATCTAGTGTAGAAAAAACTCCGATCGTGCAGAGCAAGCTCTGGCGCGAGGAAGAACGAGGCACGGGCTAGGGATCCAAAGGCTCGGCTTCCGGATCCGAAAGAGGCTGCCGTGAGCGGAATCTTGATTGGCACGGCCGAAGGAGCGAATCTTCACTTGGGAAACGGACTCTCATTGGAAACGAAAATCAAATGTACCCACCCCAGATGGTCTGCAATTCATCTTGAAGGACGATTCAGGGGAGACGAACTGTTTTAGAATCCCAAAATGTTTGATGTCCCAAAAAGTCCCAAAATGTTATAATGAAGTCCATGTATGTACAGAAAAGTCTATTAGAATCCCTAAATGTTTTAAAATGTCCCAAACGAATCACTCGACGGGCTGACGTGTAACTGTCATTGGGCATACATGTCATTGTCACTGATTGTATGTGTCACTGGTCACTGTAACAATAGTTGAAATTGGTCACTGCACCTTTTGTTACTGTAGCGGGTTATTGTAGCAGGCCAATTGGGCTTGGGCTTAATAAGGGTGCAATAGTTCCTTTGCTTTTTTTAGTCACATTTTTGGAACAAAAAAAGGTCACTTTTTTTGTCTACATCTTTTTTTTAGTAATATTTTAGACATAACCCCTATATATAATAGTTAAAAATAATGTTATTATATAATATATATTTATTTGTGTGTGCACGTACATATGCTAAAATACTAATAGCAGTGGCTATATAAAATAATAGTTAATGTACTTGTCAAAAAAATAAAAATATACTCCATAAAAAGATAAATCAAATTCATGTATTATTTTATATGCACCCTTTAAAGTCATTATACGTCTTAACGACTAAGTTTCCAAATGATAGCGGCTGGTCAAAATAACTAACATAATCAGCTAATATCAATCCGCTGCTAGAATCAACTATCAGCTAACATCCACCGTTGATTGCCAAATACCCCCTAGATCATACCGAATATTCAATTTGATGTATCAATTATAAAGGAGTATATTTATATTAGTTGTAAACTAGTTTCCTAATCACAATGAAAGTGTTAATCGTTAATGAGTTCTAGTTTTAACATGACCAGTCCTAGCTCCGTCGAAACCAAAACTCATTATCATTTATTTTCTTTTGATTCCAAATTAAAAGGAAAATATCATCTTTATTTAATTAAAAATACATCTTAACTAAGTTCAATAAAACTAATATATCTTATTTAATTAATTCTATCAAATAGAAACATGAATAATGGATTAAATATAGTGTAATCTAATTTATATTTAATCCATTTCCAATCTTGCGAATTAAATATTATTTAATTCCTTTAATATTTAATTCATCCTAACAACTCAATCAAAAGGTATAATTAATTGTCGTGTGACTCATAGAATCTAGCATATTAAGCGCTAAACAAATTAAAGTTTAACAGAATCCCTAGACGATTTATTAGACCAATTTAATGTATAATAACACTTGCGAGGGCTAAACAATTTGCCTTTTATATAGAGATCATAACGATATAGTCTTTTCATTCAGAACATTCGACTAAGTCTAGAACTTGATGTAGTATATATTCTAATAACACAATTAGTGTCTCTTGATTCTTTCTAGTTGATTCATAACAATCACATTTGAAATTTAAAATGAATATATTTTTGCATTGGTCAATGACTTCATCACTAGTAGAAAAATGTCTTATAGTGACACTTCGTCAGTGACACTTTGTGATAAAGTGTCACTAATAGGCGACATATTGTCTTGAAAATGCATAAATGCCATAATTTTGTGACACAATAGTATTAGCATCATATAGTGACACTAGCATAAGTAGAAACGGGGCATATTTATAATTCTCATAAAAAATATATCCTTCTCGGGGTCATTATTCTAAATAAGAGAAATTAGTTTTCATGTCTCTTCTAAGTTTAACCCTTACCAAATGTCTTAGAAATTTTTTGAAACCTCGCATCTAAACCTACCGCAGCTACCCGCCGCTCACTCCACCTCAACCTCTAGCGCAGCGTCGCGACCGGCAAGTTATCGGCCACTCTCCTTTGACCGCTCGAGCCCAACGGCTAAGGTGCCAAACCAACTGCCCTAACCGCTCGCTCCATCACCGGCGCAGCATCCCAGGTCATCACCAACCGCCCGACTGTGGTCAGGATTCCGACCGTTCGAGCCCGTCCAGCAGCTAAGGTGAAACATAGCAAGTCACCGCCGACCACCAGACACATCTGTAACTCTCTCGGACTCTTCTCTGTTAGCAGGTTCATCAATTTTTATGAGCTAAGAAGTATCTCATGTGATTGATTTTTTTTCTTCTTAGGTTTTAACCTTTTTTAAAAACTTAATCTAAAATTTACATTGTTTGCTGAATGCGTATTGTTGTAAAGGTATACTCTCAATTCTTGATTTCCTACAAACAGTATATGTAATCTGTTCTTGGTATCTGTTTGTGGGATACTATGAAAGTCTGAATTTTTGCCTTCATATGTACCTTTATGTGGTATTGTGAACCACACATAGTCACAGTTGGTTCCCATGTTAAGTATCACTCTTGAGGTTTAGTTAAAGAATCTCGTGTGATGGCAAATAAGCATTGCAGGTTTTCAGTGATGGACAATTTGAATGTAGAGAACTTTGTTTGATGCTTATTGTATACCAATAAGCACTCGAAACAGTAGAGGATTAAAGAGAACCAATTTTTCAAAGGATTTTCAGATGTTAGTGTCCTTACATTTGCAAATGATTGTAAATGTACAACCCCCACTGAGATTTGCAGATCACAGAGGACAGTTTGTCTCCAATAAGGGATTTTCAGTTAGTGTCTATCAACCAGACAATTCAACAAGTCAATTTAATTTATACGAATCCTTTTCACACTGTAACCTGAATATGCAATATCGTGAAATTTACAATGGTTACTTTTTATTTGTGTTTGCTGGTAATGTGGGCTTCATTGGTTATTTTCATTTGGACCTCACCAAGTTTTGTAATATCTTTTCATTTATATTATTATATCTATTTATTTTGCATTACTAATTAGTGATGTATTCTTTTATTCATTCATTTGCTCATTATTTCAGAGATCTGGGTACGAAGTGTACTTGAAGCTCCATACACGGACCCAACGGTGAGTTTACGAAGCTCATGATTGTACTCTTAGTAATGAGTTTGATGATGTGCACTAACTCAGTGTTGGGCATGGATCTAACTAACTTAATTGTATATATCGCATGTGTTATTTTTAAAGGTCATATCCAATCAATATTCAAATTGGATACATTTTCCCCTCAATCATGTATTCCAGGGATGTGCAGCACGAAATGTGCATGGTTTTACACTGAATGAAATACAGAAGTTGAGTGACCAGTGGGAAGAAGCTTCATCTATATATCTGAAACTTGATATTAAGGTTTGTTATATGTTTAAATGTCACCTTGCATCTCAAGCAATTATTATCTCAGTAGCAGAAAAGAGATTTTTGTTGTTTTGGGGGGGGGGGGTGGGGAATCAGACTATCCGAGCTTGGAAAAATCGTTTATTCTTGTATTGCAATTTCCCATCTCTAAAACACTTGATGTTTAAGTGCTAAGTAAGGGTACTTTTGGTCTTTGTATTGGTATTTTTGGTTATTAAATTGCATACCCTTTGTGAATGTATTTTTTTGTTCAGTCATTACTTCACGCGGACTCTCTTGAGCATGGTGCGATACAAGAGGTAATTTCATGACCCATTTTACATGCTTTCATCTAGCTGGACGACTCATTAGGTACATAAAAATATGTTGAGTTACATTTTTTAAAGGGGCAGCGCAGTGCACGAAGGCATCCCTGCAAGGTGAGCGTCCAGGGAAGGGTCCCACCACAAGGCTGTATAAGGGGAAAGCCCTCCCTTGTCAAAATTTGACAAGAAGCCTCTCCCAAGACTTGGACCTATGACCTTTTGGTCACACAATTACTCCTTCAGTTTCCATTCTATATTTAGCCCAAGTAAAACTGGTGAACAGACAAGGCAATATAGTTTGATTAGCATACATACTAAAAAACTGTTGAAGAAAAGAACAGACAACACAGACCTGTCAAAAAAACTGGTGAACAGACAAGGCAAGATAGTTTAATGCAACCTTTTTTTGTCTGACCCTTGAAACTATATACAGCTAATTGATGTATTTAGGAAATCAAGATTTGAATGGTAATAGTGTACTTTAACTTGGTTTGTACGATACTATTTTTATACTTTGTACTAAACAATGGAACAATTTAGATCTAGATGCTTTGGTTATTCTAAATAAAACACACACACACACACACACACACACACACACATATATATATATATATATATAGAATTTTATTCATGTCCGGAATTCCGGACAGGAACCGCCGTCCGGACGGTGGCGTTTGGCCGCCTTCCCGGTGACATTTTTTGATGAATTTTTTATGGCATGTTCTCCATCAAGTCTAGTTTATCCACAAACAAATTCAGCCAAAAACTCAATCGGGAAGGTCGTCAAATGATTTTTGCAAGTTAACTCGTCCGGAATATGTATTTTCCGGACCAGTTAACTTGCAAAAATCATTTGACGACCTTCCCGATTGAGTTTTTGGCTGAATTTTTTTGTGGATAAACTAGACTTGATGAAGAACATTTCATAAAAATTTCATCGAAAAATTCCACCCGGAAGGCGGCCAAACGCCGCCGTCCGGACGGTGGTTCCGGTCAGGAATTCCTGACCGGAAGACTGCTCTATATATATATACACATATATATAATGGTCTGCCAATAAGCTATACATATCACCCTGCAGACAAGTTTATCATTCTTTAATATGCATTTGCTATCTAGTTTGATTATATGTTCGTAACAACCACTTTATTGTTAGGAGAGACCGAATTATCTACTTCAATGCCTTTTCTGGGGATGTGACAACAGAACTTCCAAGCACTCTCCGAATGGCCAGGGGTGGAGTATGTTACTTCTTTTGCTTTATATTTCCACTATGTCACACCATTTCAATTTTGTTTCAGTGTTTGACTTCGAGAAAGAAACATTGAAGATTTTGGCAGATTGAATGGAACTATGGAAGACTATAACGACTGTATCTTCTTCTGAGTTGCACGGAAAGGGATGGATTATTAGGGGTGGATAATTATTAGGAAGCCAATCAATAATCTAGTCTATACATGAAAAATGTGAAAACAGTAATAAGTCATATCAATCTTCAACTCCTTCAAAGAAATCAGCAGCATTTACTGGTCCTAAGAAAAACTGAACTAACATCTGGTGGCGATCTGATTGTATGTACTATGGCACTTTTAGGCCAATGAAAGGTACACCTTTTATCTTTTTCAGAAAAGCATGTCATTCAAAACAGTTTGGCGGTTGATCCTATAGAACCTATAATGATTCAAATGACTCAAAGTATTTATTTCCATTAGGCATATATTGAAATGCATTCACACCTGGCACATTAAGTAATTATCTTCATTATGGACAAAGCAGATCAAAGGATCCAAAAGTGGGTAACTTTATTTACTCATGTTTCTTCTGATTCATGTGTGACTAATACATAGGATTCTATTGGTTATTCTCCTTTGGACTTCGAGTGCTGATATGTTTAGCGTACCAGGCTACCAGCTTTTACATATATGTCCAAAATAAATTGATTGAAACAATGTCTTTTGTGGACCCGCTACCCCCTTTGAAAATGAAGCAACGACAGTTGATTGATATTTTTCTTCATGCTCTTTCTATATCTATGATTCGTGTGCTTACTTCATTTATGACGAGGAGGAGAATCTTGCTTCCAAAGGTACACATTTTGTAGTTGCAGTAAGCTGGTTGTTTTCTCTTTTGGGTTAAAGGTTGATGTTGTGACTGCTGCAATAATTGGATTATCTATCCTCATGGTGACTGGAGTTGTCACTTGTAAGGAATGCTTTGCTGAATCAGTTGTGTGGGATACTCTGACCTGGGTTGTTTCGCTCATTGCCAATGGCTGGTTATCTGAACAAATATGGCCTTATCTCCTGGTTGAGTGAAACTGTTGTGTTAATAGGGTAGGCTTTTTCTCCAGAAACATTAACCTATTAATTTATGTGTTAATAGTGTAGGTTTTTTCTCCAGAAACATTAACCTATTATGTTTATTTGATAAAGTTAACTACTCAAAAAATAAAGATTGTGTTCACACTAATTTCAGATTTGTATGTATATGTTTTTCCTAGTCTGTCAGCAACTAATAAAAATCAGCTAGATGTAAACCGTAACATAAGCTTTAAATGAGTTTCCTTTGTCAAGTTTTGATACAACAGGGTTCAAACAATCCAATCATACTATGGTTTATAATGTGCTCCAGTGGTCTTTTATCTAAGTAAATTTTCCGTATTTTCAGAAAACCAAGACCCTGGAGTTGGTTCCTGAGGAAGCAAATGCTATTTGGTCCACTAGTTCTCAAACAATCATTGCCCCAACCAAAGGAATAAAGTCAAAGATTGAAGGCTTTGTAAATAAAGTTCATGATTACCTAGGGGACCCAAGGATTGGGCCTATCTTGCTTCTGGGAGCATTATTATCATTTGGACACAGTTGGCTCCGGAAAAATCAGCCAAGTCATGTAAGACAAAAATGATTCAAGTCAACCACCAAGTGGTACGAGGAAGGAAAAGCCTAAGGGTAATAGGTTTTATGGTGAACTAGTTTTACTCCGTTTTAACTAGTTATCTTTGCTAGGGTATATGTTTAACCCTCAATTTGCATATCAATTCCTGGCCCAAGGGAAGGAGAGGCCCAACCTAAGGAAGAGGCAATTGAGAAACCAACTGATACCGCCTTCATTAACTGATATAGATCTAAAAGATGCTCAACAGATGGAATTCTCAAACTCTGATACTGAGTAAGTGTAATTCAGACCTTAACAGATGGAATTATGCTTAGACTTATGTTATTAGCATGGGTTTGAGATATTTGTATTTTATATTATTGACTCTATACATGTGGTTATTAACATTGTATACTTTTTATGGTAACTAAATTGTCAGAAACAAATTTGGATGTTGTTAGATCAGAACTTGTGTTCATCATGTCAAGTTGTTAACTCTTATTTGGGTGGGATATTTCACTGTTTTGTGTTTGACATATTTCCTAATATCTGCTACTCGCCCTTTGACGGGTAAGTTTATTTTACTAAAAATTTCAGATTTTCAGCGTGCAAGTAGCAGGTTGCTGCTAGTTTACTTGTGTAGTTGTGTTATGTTTTTGTAAATATTGCTTAGTTGCTTTATTTTGTAGTTTAGAGTTGACATTTTACTTATTTATAGGAAAGATGTAATAAGTTGAACTAGTGTGTGATTACTGTAATGTCCACTTTGCAGGTGAAGTATGATAGAAGCAAGTGAGGTTTCAAACCATGAAGTTGGTATCATAAGAAATGGTTTCATTCTGTGCAAGTCTTCAAAAGAAGATATGTGAAGGCCTTAGGAAGTGTGGTGTAAAAGTTAGACTTGTTTGCGTTTTGTTCTTGTATATTAGTTGTTGTTTCCGGGTGTGCCCCCATGAATTATGTATTATGTACATTCACATTTATGTGAGAAATTGAGATATAAATAAAAATCTTTGAATTTTGGTTATTTATTAGTATTAAATTATATTATATATATATAAATATATTGAAATATATATACTTATGATATCAATGTATCATACGTAGTATATCTTTATGATACCAGAGTGTCAAAAAAAGTAATGATACTATAACGTCATAATTTTATGTGATATTTTATTGTCATAATTTTGTGACACTAATCCGTTTAGCAACTAGTGACACTAAATTTTGTGTCACTTGCCCCGCTTTTCTGTGACATTTTCAGTGTGTCATTAAATCGTTTAGTGACACTAATTTAGTGTCACTATAAGCCATTTTTTACTAGTGCATGACCAAACTACATATGAGAAATAAAATATTCTCTTCAAATCTAATACGAGGAATGAATAATTTCTTGGCTCAACTATCAATTCACATGCTTCGTGATGCACTCAAAGCATGTCGTGTGATGGATATGAGGGTATCTGAATGTGTAGAATATAGAGACTGGGTTTGAGAGGTGAATAAAATGAATGTTGTATGTATGAATGAAGTTATGTCTCTCAGGTTACATGACCCTAGGAGTCTGTTTATAGGGAAAATTGGGGCTTGAGCCTCTAATATGGGTCCGACATACTCGGTTCTATAAAAGGGCTACTAATATAAAACGATAATCTAGAATACCCGAATAATAATAATAATAATAATAATAATAATAATAATAATAATAATAATAATAATAATAATAATAATAATAATAATAATAATAATAATAATAATAATAATAATAATAATAATAATAATAATAATAATAATAATAATAATAATAATAATAATAATAATAATAATAATAATAATAATAATAATAATAATAATAATAATAATAATAATAATAATAATAATAATAATAATAATAATAATAATAATAATAATAATAACAACAACAACAATAACAACAATGACAATAGTAGTAAAAACAACAACAATAATAATAATGTGCAATAATGCAAATATTATCTGCTAGTGAATTCAGGCCGTTGTACGAGACCAATAGTCGATAGACCAGGGGTCCAATATAATGTACTTTATTGAGAGCCCTTCACTCCCTGAGACAAGAGTACTCTAGATGAAAGGGAGTAGTCTATAATTGTATCCACAATGTTCTCCCGTCTTTGATGTCTTCTTGTTTGGCCAGGAGACCCCCATCATTGTCCACAATGGGGAGGTGCCTCATTAAAAACTTTTACTAGGAAAAAACGTGATGCTCCCAGACGAGACAAGGAGTGCAGGTCTCCTCCATCACCTAATTTGTGTGTCTAGTATATTTAGCCTCATATGGTTATGTTCGACTTCATCTAGCTCCGCTTAGCATCATTCTTCAACTTTAGTTTATGCTCACATGTTCTCATCTTCTTATTCTCTTGAATGACAGATCCACAATCCCTTAGTCTCCTAGTCCTTGAGGCGAGGGGGACGAGGTAAAAAGAAGTCAAGTCATCTTTGTACCTACACTGTGACACCCCAGCCCCGCAAGACCCGAGGTAATTACTCGGGACCTCTAGTACTGTCCTCACAAACCACCACGAGCCTTTTACCGTGCACTTTGTCCTCGCTCATGCGCGCCCTGAGAAACTTCCCAGTGGGTCACCCATCCCAAGATTATTCCCGTTCAAGCACACTTAACTTTGGAGTTATTGGGTGATGAGCTTCCTTAAAAGGAGATGCACCTTTGTTGGTATGAGTAGTACTATTAAAATGAATACCATTTTTTAATTTACTTGTTTTTTGGGTCAAGAGTCCATTATTCAAAAAAGTGCCTCCCATTTTCCAGATAGAGCTTTACTCACTCCCAAAGTGGTAAAGTATCTCGGTAAATTCTGGAAAATATAAATCACTAATATAGTGGTGAAATGTTTAGTAGAGTGTGGTTCGAGACAAAGGCGATGAGAGACGCTCGCAAGCAATCTAATAGATACGGTCGCCCTCCAATAGATGACTAAGGCCGATCGTTAAACAATGATAATGGCCAGCCACAGAATAGGCTACACCTAGTCTTCATATACATGTTATGTGCCAAGTTTTTGTGCCTCATTGAGTTCAGTTTTTTGTCTAATCGAGGTAAGGGCTTTGTATAATGGACTGCCAAACTATGCCTGAAACCGACCTTCGTATCGGCGTAGCGCTACGGATTTGACATAGGGCTTGAGCACACTATGACTCGTATGTAAGCAAATGGTCGGGAATATGCAGTAATTTGACATTTAGATAAGATGCTTGAATCATTGTTTACTGTAAAAAATGCATGTTTATTCCATCCGTTAATAAAAAATAATGATAATAAATAAACAATGTAGCTCGATGCGCCGCTCAGGTTTGTAGTTCTGATCCACAACATGTGTGCTTTTAATGGATGACTCGCCCGGAGATCAGTGTGTGATGCTATATTATTAATATGTTTGATAGTATTAAATCTATGAGTTTTTTTATAAATTAAATATTGTCACATGCATAATAATTATTAATTTTATGAAGGTGGATTTTTATACCTTGCTTCGTGATGTGTGCTCTCAATGAAAGCATCATTATATTAATGGATACTGGGGTATCCGATTTTATAGAATATAGATTGATTATTGGTCTTGAGAGGTGAAGAAGATGAATGTTTTATTTATAAATGAAGTTGTGCCTCCTAGGTTACATGATCTTTGGGGTCTATTTACGGGGAAAATAAGAGCCTACCTCTAATATAAGTCTGACGGGTCCAGTTACATAAAAAGCTGATAATATAAAATGCTTACTTAATATACCCGAATAATTTTAATGTACAACAATGCAAATACGATCTACCAGTGTATCCGGGCCGTTGTATGGCCCAATAATAGGTAGACCGGGCCACCGGGGGGGGGGGGGGTCCAATACAATATACTCTATTTTTGTGTCTACCCCGATTAGAGTGTAAATGTTGGTCATGATCAAAGCGCATCACTCCAATCATGAAGTGAGAGAACCTACTCTACTTTATACAATGATACTTCCATAGACACAAAAATAGAACATACAAAATAGTTTTTCCGTTGGGTATACCAATTTTCTCCAAAATATATGTGCCCATCACAAATTGATGGAATTCATACTCGTGAGATTAACTGCACTTTCTAAAAGTATGATGCAGTCCACATATCAATCTCATTGCATATCATCGATATCCCATTCTCAATAATCATTGATTGATGCTATTTTACGACCTTATGTTATGTCACATAAGTTTTTGATATTGAAGAAATGTCTCTTCTTCATTTTTTCCAACAATAATAAAGTGTGTTACCATTTAAACCATTTTTCGGAGGCTAAAGTACGTAAAATACGACTTTTATATTCGGAAACAACAAATCAATTGGGTATCATGCAAAAATGAAAGGAATAGCGAGAAATAACAAGAAATAGCTATAAATTGATAAACTTATGAATATTTCAGAATGTTATTTGAGAGTACATGTGTATCTTAGAGTGCAAGTGAGTGAGAATGCTTGTTCTTTACAATGGGTTCACCCTTATATTGAAAGGACAAAGTAATTAATGCCTCTCGACATTTCGTCCGTTGTGACAGTTTGACCATTTCGTCCATTTTGTCAAACTTGGCCTGTCAGGCTTAAAATATGGACCCGTTACAGCAGCTGGCATCACTACCCCTTTCCAAATTGGCCATCCATTTTAGCAACTTGAAGTCGTACCCCATTTAATATCAACGACTCTTTTTAATAAATGAAATAGCGTTACATTTGAACTTTTGTCAAAGTTCTTGATTACTCTGTCGTTATCTCACAATTTGATCTGACGACTTGATGACTCGTCATAAAGATTGATTAACCTAATTAACTTCTTTCTTTATTACATTGATGCCCATATTGAAACATAAAAACTTCCTAAGAGTCACATTATGTCTAATAAATGTACCATTAACTTCAATGATCAATTCCCATACATGTAGAATCAAACGTCAAATATTTGGTCTAACAATTACTAGATTAAAGTTTTATGTTACTTCACTCTTGTGTTACGATGCCATAAAAGTGTATTGAGATTTAAAATATAATCACCTTAAGCTTCAACAACAAGGATTAGCCCATACATATATTTTATTGTTTATAAGATCTCCATAATTATTACCTTTAATATCAAGAATGGTAACATAGTAATTGACTGCATCAATTATCATGGTAGCTATACATGAAGTTCAATGGAGTATCATTGTTTTATAATTTTGGTATTAAAATTCCAAAATGGAATAAAGATTAATGAGTTGAATTAAAGATAGAGACATTACCCGAAATATGACTAAAAAAATTTGAAAATTCCAAAATAGGACTTCCATGTTTTTATTTCCAAAATAGGACTAATCACTGTCATGTTTTGGCAGTACCAGACTTCAAACATGGCAGTATTTTCCAAACTTGGCAGTAATTAGTCCTATTTTGGGAATAAAAACATGACAGTCCTATTTTGGAATTTTCAAACTTTTTTAGTCCTATTTCGGGAATTTTCATACTTCTATATCTTCATCATTTATAAATCTATATCAATCTTCTATAGCTTAGAAACTCGTGCAATGGTAATACGACTTTTGAATGTATCATTAGCAAACAACACACATAATTGAATGCGAATGTTCTAAATAAAGCAGGGTAATCTACATGTGCAAAGGAACATATTGTCACTACATTGTTTGAAGATCATATATGTCATGAGGTGCATTCGAGAAATTAGAATGATAAAAGATGTTAAGAATCAACATTTTGATGAATTATGGAAAACTTCATTATACATACACGATTGGGTGTCTAAAACTCATAACATGTTTGCTACCTCAGTTATACTGTCTTTTAATCCCGTTTCATTTAGGATGATTTGCTTTGTGACACACGCTCATGTCTATTCCAGGATTGACCTATGTGGCGGTTGAACTGCACGGTAGAGTGGGGGGTTCGATGTTTGTAGCATTCCTGAATATAAAAAGGAGTGTCAAGAAATTGCGTAAAAACCAACTTTCATACGGAGTATATTTTATATGGGATCTGTGAAGTACCCCCAAAGTCAAAGGGCCGACGTTTTAAAGAGTATGTTGATCAATTTATTTTCGAAAGACGTGACACCGTAGTAAAGTAAAAATACTCAAAATCATATCACCAGATGATCATAATATTGAAGATTTGAAATGCAAATAAAAACACACATGTCATGTGACTATAATCAAGTTTTATAGTTTGTATTGCATGAAGGTATTAAGTAGTACATCGATCATCTCATACATAAAGGATATGAGAATATACCGAAATAAAATACTCACAATCATATCATATATAGATTTGCAACACCAATGTTTTGAGCTGTAAATATAAATGAATATGTCATATACAATTCAACCGCAAATCAAGTTTAATTATAGTCTTGGACTACATAAGCAAACATTAACCATGACATTTACATTGTGCTTCATCGCCTTCATGTTATAGCCTATCTCTTAAGTGATATACATTCCAGAACATAATGTTGTCATAGTTTGAAACATCAACTATCAACTATGCCCCCACACTGTGTACCACACATTGTGTTCTAGCTCAGTGAGTTCCTCCAAAATGCTCCTCTCTACTTGTTAAATGCACAATTAATCATAACACACAAGACAAATGATTTTAAGATAATTAATTAAATCTATCGTTGTAAGACATTAAGTGTATGGTTAATGATATGGAGTATAATGCAAGAAATTTGATGCACTTATTTGACGATGTGCTAATTTACAAATTTTGTACTTCATACATCGTAAACTAAATATCAGGTTAAGCAATTTTTTTAATTATTTTAAATTATTTTTCATTTTATTAAACTAGTACATAATTATGCAAAATATGTCAAATTTGTTCATGTTAATTATCATCACCTTGAATATTGTGTGCTTTAAATTCAACATACATCTATTACTAAAGAATATTTGTGTAGGGTTATTATTGTTTTTCAAGTTTTTAATATATGTGAATATTTTCAATACACTTAATTATTATATAATTCAGCGCGCGATAAAAAAATCACACACTTGGCAAAAAATCAAGTATAAGACTGATAAGATCTTATTTCACATAGTGCAATGTGAATACAACTCCTTCCATTCCTTTTTATTGATAATATGATAACTTTTCCGCATAAATATATTTCATCCATTTCTTAAAACTTTGTCAAGTTTGATCGAGACGAGAATTTATAAAGAAAATTGTGTGATTGAAATTTGTGCATAGAATAGAAAATGAACTGAACTCACAAATTCTTTACTTAAAATGAAAAAATAGCAAAGTTAGTGAGATAACAAAAAAAAAGCTGACAAAGTTTTAAGCGACGAAAAGAACATTAGGTAAAATAATCGATCAAAGTTTACCATTTTAATTAAAAAAGTTAAAGATGTCTAAATAAAAAGGAACCAGAGATAGTATTTATACATCAAATACCAAAATGTTACACTAAAAATGAGCTGATTAAAGACTAATTATGTATAAACACTATTAACTTTTGCAAAACATGTAAGAAAATGAGTATTTAGGTACTGGAATTTGGAGCATTACATTCAAATTAACCCTAACAAAGACATCTAGAGCCCGTTTGGTGACCCCTTTTTTCGGTTTACCAGGCTTATCAGTCAGCTTTTTCACCAAATACGTAACTTTTGATTTCGCGCGCTCAATTGTGTAATAAGCGGAAAAAGTAAGACTGAAGTTACTTTTATGGCTGTATTGGTTGAAGTTACTGTAGAGGATCATTTTAGCTATTTTTTCATATAATCTTTTATTTTATTTCTTAATAACAAATATTTCAAAGGGAAAATGGAAACTAATAATCCAACCTTTTGGTCTTATTTCAATAATCCCACCTTTTGATTATTCATGAATAATCCAACCTTTGCACCCCATCTTCATTCATTGGTCCCTGGTCGGTTAATGACCTACTATTCCAAGTTATTTTCTTATCTTTGCAAAATATTATCTTTGTGAAAGATGAGATTTATGGTATAATGATTTGCAAAGATAAGAAAATAGCTTGGAATAGCAGGTCATCAACCGGTCAGGGACCAGTGAGTGAAGATGAGGTGCAAAGGTTGGATTATTCATGAATAACCAAAAGGTTGGATTATTGTAAGAAGACCGCTAAAAGGTTGGATTATTAGTTTCCATTTTCCCTATTTCAAATATAATTTTTTCATGAATCATCAGAATCAGCCAATATAGCCACTTCAGCCAGAACTTCATAAATTTCAGCAGAATCGGCCAATACAGCCAATTTTAGTACTCTCTCCGTCCCTTAAAACTTTGCCAACTTTCCTTTTTTGGATGTTCCACTAACTTTGCCACTTTCTCTTTTAAGTAAAGAATTTATGGTTTCAGTTAATTCTCTCTCCTCTGCACAAAACTCAACCACATAGTTTTTACTTTATTAATCCACGTGCCGGTCAAACATGACAAAGTTTTAGTATTATCAAATTGCTCTTAATTACAACAAGTCAAAGCCAATAATTGGCAACTGCGCTCTGCTTGTTCAGAGGAAGGTTGAATTGATTCCCATCCGCAGTCATCCATGGCTTCAAATAGCGTCGCTGTGAGTCTTTAGCGCAGCCATGTCTCGTCTACAGACTTCTATTTTGATGGTAGAGCCGCAGAAGCAACAAATAAACCGGAATAAGGGTAAACATATAAATAAATAAATATAAACAAACTGATTATTAACCATGAAGTCAGCACACCAAAGGGCAGCCAGCACACCCCACCGATACACATTGTCTGATTACAGCAATCTTTCATCGTAGATTACTTAAATTCGTCTCTCTCTCTCTGTCTATAAAAATATATATATGGATTGCTGCATACGTATGCAGAAGGGAAGACAAACAAGAGTCTCTCTTCACCGATTCTCAATTTGTACAGAACGCGACGTTTCTCTATCCATATACTCCGGCTTTTACCTCCTTGCCGATCAAAAAGCTTCCTGAATTTGCTGCGTATGAGGTATCATCACATTATGATTAACATGGTTTTCTTGGGTTTCTTTGGCTTTATTTGGTAAATTTGTAATGAGGGTGCCTTGTTTGCTCGATTTGGTTATGTTTTCATGGATTCTTGATATGATTGAATTTCTATATCTGAATTCTTTATAGCCCCTCTCTTGTTTGTTAAAAACATTTGAGCGTTTTTGGTTAAGTATTAATTATTATTATTACCATCCAATAGACTGGTATCCACAGAGTAAGAACTTCTGTTTAAAATTTTGGATTGAATGTAGTCATAACAACAAAAGGGGGTTTCCCACTTTAAAAAGTAAACCATAAATTTGTTTTTCGTGTGCTCTTCTGCTAAATATTCTTTCGGTGTACTCCATTTGAGGAAAGGTCTAACTTTTAAAACAACAATCTGCACATACATTTCATTGTTCTTGCGCACACAAAGTTTTTACGGAAATATATCAATTGGCATCTGATTTCTATATTTGAAAGTACATGTCTTTCAAGCCCGCTCCATTAAACTTCAACCGTAGAGCATGCCCTTGCACACACTATGTTATATATTTCATTTGCTGATATGCTGTTTGAAGTTGTGTAGTTGCTTTGGCTTTTCTGGTCATATCAGTTCATCCTTTTTTATATGTTATTTCCTGTCAGTCTGTGCAGATTCAGACAGCTTGTTTCACAATAGGACTGGAACGTGATTTGCTAAAGAAAAGCGATGCCAGAATTGCGCAGTGGGTTACGGAGATCAAAGCGGCTTGGTGATATCCAGCTCCAGCCGACCTATCAAACTGATGGCCAAGAAGAGGATTTGACATTTCCTACCCAGAATGGAACTAGAAGAAGAGGTGGGGGTGGAAGAGGAAGGGGACGAGGAAGGAGTAATGCAGCAGCTATACCAAAAGGTCCTTCAGCAGGAGTTCGTGGGAGACCAGTAGGAACAGGTAGAGGGAATGCCGTCAGATCTATAGACTTGTGTCTTGCACCGCCTTGTGAGATTCTTCCTCAAGCTTTTGCCACCGGTATAGCAGAACCAGCTTTTAATAGAATTGAAGGTGCCGGAGACAAAGATGTAGCAATAGATGGATGTAGTGCAGATAAAATAATGGGAGCTGAAGAAGCGAATACAACTCCTGTGCCCGAGAGGGTACCTTCCTGTTTGTTTTACACTTTTACTCCATTTTTCACGTTTCTGTGGATACACAGTTATAAGATCTGTTTAATCCATACAGCTTGTTAGTTCTGCTTATTGGCTTACAATTATTCTACCTTTCTCCCTTCATGTTTTAAAAAATCATATTGATTTTAAGATGGGGTGTCTGATATTCTGCGCAGCAGCGGCGTAGTGTGTAAATTACCTTCATGCTCTGCGTTCTTTTTATTATATTCAAGTTCATATTCAGGCCTTGGGAACTTACTTTCCATTGGAAATCATTAAAACTTGTTGTTCGACTGGACGTAGGTGCAAGTGGGCAATTCGCCTGTATATATAACCGAAAGGAAGTTAGGAAAAGGTGGTTTTGGCCAAGTCTATGTTGGTAGGAGGGCAAGCGGAGGCATAGGCAGAACGGGACCAGATGCTGTTCAGGTTCTTTTTCTCACCCCATCATGCCCTGTCAGATCTTATTCAATTCATTTGGATGTATTACACCTATGGTGTTTTTGCAGGTTGCTATAAAATTTGAACACCAAAATAGTAAGGGCTGCAACTACAGCCCTCCCAATGAATGGCAAGTGTACAAGTAAGTATCAGCCTTTAGTTTCAGGATCTGAAGCTTAGGTTATTGCCTTTTTTAAACTATAACCTTAAGAGGCTTTACTGATTATCTTTGCCTGAATATGTTTTGAGAAGCACTGTCAATGGATGCTATGGAATTCCATGGGTTCACTACAAGGGTCGTCAGGGAGAATTTTATGTTATGGTAAGTGTTACTCCGTATTATTTACTACTTGTACGTGAAATCTTACTTGTCTTGTTTTGATGTTTGCAAAATCTCACATTATTTCAGGTTATGGACATGCTTGGGCCAAGCCTTTGGGACGTATGGAACACTTCGGGTCAATCGTAAGATATATCTTTCTCTCTCTATTTGTCTTTCTTATGTACATCGTCTCATGTAGACATCCATTATCCCTCACCTGATGTAAAAAATGCATATTGGGATCTATCTAGTACAATCATCATATATGTCATGTACTCATGTTAATGATCACTGCATACCGCAGGATGTCACCAAGTACAGTGGCCTGTATAGCGATGGAAGCAATTTCAATTCTCGAAAAGCTTCACTTGAAGGGGTAACTTGCATTCACTTCTGATTCTAGCTATAAATTTGCAGTTTATAACATTTCCTTGCAAACCTATTGTTTGTATTTATGTTTAATTTCATATTGGTGATTAAGTGGCTACTATGCATCTTTTTACTTACTCTTTCTGCATTTCAAAGGTATTATTATTATATTTTGGAATTGCTGTACTTACCTTTTAGTACCCCCCCCCGTTCGTACATGTAGTTATGTGCACGGTGATGTCAAGCCAGAGAATTTCTTGCTTGGACAGCCTGGAACTGTTGATGAAAAGAAGCTGTATCTTGTTGATCTTGGTTTGGGTAGGATGCCTGGAACTTATATATCCTTAATTTTTAATACCTTAAGCTCTTCTTAGTGCTCAGTTTTGTTTATTTTACAATGCACTGCTTGACACACATTCTTTGAAATTCTTGGTCATCTTATTGCACTATAGTGTATCATTCACAGAGTTTCTTCTTTTGATTAACTGTAACCAATGTTACTCCTTTTACTTATTATTTTTCCAGCATCTAGATGGAAAGACTCGGCGTCTGGTGAGCATGTTGAATATGACCAACGACCTGATATATTCAGGTTTTTAAAAATTGATGTGGTGAAATTGTAAGCCTTAGTGAATTTGCACTAACAGACTAACACATTTCTATTGACAGGGGTACCCTTAGATATGCAAGTGTACATGCACATCTGGGTCGGACGGGAAGTCGAAGGGATGATCTCGAGTCTCTAGCATATACATTAATATTCCTCATTAAAGGAAGATTACCGTGGCAGGGCTGTCAGGTCTGATGATATCCGCTTGTATAAGATGTCTTTTAAGTACTACTTGTCTTTGATGAGATAGTTTAACAATCCCTTTGTCCAAAAAAAGAGTTCTGTTCGAGTAATGTACAGCTGTTCTTAGTCAATAAGTACAAGCTCTTAAGCCATAGGTGGTTGACTAAACCGCTTGCCACTTGGCTCTATGGGATTTTTTAAATTTAAAATTAAAGATGACATTCAAAACCAGAATCTTTATTGGGACAAAAAGAAACAGGTCTCTTTTTTAGGACAAAAGGAAACATGACTCTCTTTTGGGGTGGAGGCGTTGCTCATTTTGGCTTCCTCTTTTTCTTTTTCTTTCCCCCCTTAACTTTATTTTAATGTAGCAGGGCGAAAACAAAAATTTTCTTGTTTGTAAAAAGAAGATGACCATTTCTCCAGAGTTGATGCGGTGTTTCTGCCCTGCTCCATTCCAGCAATTTTTTGAGGCTGTAATAAATATGAAGTTCGATGAAGAGCCAGATTATGCAAAGCTTATATCTTTCTTTGATACCATTATTGAACCATGTACTTCTCTCAGACCAATAAAAATCGATGGAGCTCTTAAGGTGCACCTGTCTACCTATATCTTCTTGCGTCCACTGATGCTTTTTAATGTTACTAGCATTACATATATTGTGTTTCTCGTTGCTGTCATCAGGTTTGGCAGAAGCGGGTAAGATTGACCCTAAACTTGGAGGAAGATGAGCAACCAAGGAAGAAAGTACGACTGGGTAATCCTGCTACCCAATGGATTTCAGTATATAATGCACGACATCCAATGAAGCAGAGGTATTTTCTTAGACGATCAACCATGTCAATCTTCTTTACTTATGAGTTACTACCTCTGTCCCAATTTGATGGTACCAGTTCTTATTCACATGGTCAGCACAAATTGATCTTAATCTCTTACTTTATGTATCAAATTTTTATCAAATTTGATCCGGGTGTTTGCGACTTTGCAAAGCGTTTAATGTAGTTTCTGAATATCTAAATTTTTTCCCCTAAAAATAATTTGAGTGCGGACAGGGATCCGTTTGCTTTATCATCAGTCAAACATCACAAATCGCAATGGTATCATCAAATTGGGACGGAGGGAGTATGAGTTATGACTAAATCACTAAAGTCATTAAATGATCTTATAGCATTGCAATGGCATTCCAAGAGTCTTTGAATGGAAAGAAGTCATTTAGGTCTTAATTTTTTCCTATTACCTAAATGTTGCCAATTAAAGCATGCGTGAAGGCGCAGACACCCAACATGCAGACCTGATTACCTTTCACACTGCTTTTCATGGTATTTATTTATATTTTGTGTTCACTAAAAGATCCTCATTGATTTTCATTTCCACTTTTTAGTTTTTCCTTCTATTTGTGATACACCTCTTGTCTATGTTTCCGTGGATATCTCCATGCGGCATAGGCAGAACATATTTTCATGAATCATGGCTCACCGTTTATTTTGTCAAATTGTAAGTTAGCTCATTTTAATGTTTGTACGTAGATATATTTTCAAACAAATGTTAGTGATCCATAAAAATGTCGCTATATGGCGTTATTGTTTAGAGCAAGCACAAACAACTGCATGCACTGCACTCTGATTGACATTCAATTTGAACTTTGACCAAACTTTAGATACCAAAAAATATCTATCCATTCCCTGAGCAACTACTGCATAAAAATAATTACCATTTTCATGCGTCTTTGTCCAATTTACCATGAGGATATGTAATTGATTCAAACTTCTATTTTTTTCAAATGAGCATGTTCACTTTATCACGGGCATGAGACTCACGTCATTTGATCATGATAACTACTTTATTGCATTCTAGGTATCACTTCAATGTTGCAGAGTCAAGGATCCGACAGCATGTGGAAAAGGGTAGGGAAGATGGTCTGTATATTAGCTCTGTGGCTTCTGGAGCAAACCTTTGGGCCATAGTCATGGATGGGGGGACAGGTTTTTCTTCACAGTGTTTTGAGCTATCAGATGTCTTCCTTCATAAGGTGAATTTCTAAAATAGTTACTACTTCCTTAATCTACTGCTATTGTTTGTAGCCATATTTTCAAAATGATAGATACCCTTTTGTGTTGGACTACTGTCAGGATTGGATAATGGAGCAATGGGATAAGAACTACTACATTAGTTCCCTAGCTGGCGCAGATAATGGACATTCTTTGGTTGTTATGTCTAAAGGTTGGATACTAAAGAACTACTACATGCATATAGCTGCAGTTTTCAGTAAAATTACAAAATGGGTGCATTATGTTATTGTAAAATTATATTATACTTCGTACATTTTAGGTACTCTTTTCAGTGAATTTTTATCAATTGAAATTCCTTATTGATTATGGAAAGAATCATGTGCCACGCTGGACCAGAATCTGGGGAACTTTAGCTCGAATAGATCTTTTCAGTGTTATTGTAAATGTACCGATCCAAGAAAATGGAGCTAACACATCAGAAACACAAATATCTCTCAATTTTTTGGAAGGAAATAGTGAATAAAAAGGCAACCATGTTGTAATCATGCAGCTGAAAGCTGAAAATAGCGTGGCATGCGTGTACAAGTGTATTACTGAAAACCTAGAATAGTAGAATCACATCATGAAGGCAAACCATTCATATGAAAAGACGAATCAGTCCGTGGTCTTTATCTCAAATACATGACACAACATGATGGTGGTACACATAAAATAAAATTTATTGAGTTGTATGGATGATGTTAATGCATATTAGGCAATCACATAAAACACAATCTTTTCCTTCCCATTTGTGTATACCTTAATATAAGAATAACCTTTAGAATTTAAGATGTGTTATTAATCATGTAATTACCTCAAGTAAAGCTTTAATAAATGCCTGTCTAAAAACAACGCTTTATGGAAAGAACTCATTCTATGGTGGTTGTTCAGGCTGCAACAAGTCATACGCTCAGGTATGGCAGAAGCACAAATATAAAACTTACCAAAAACAAGATTGAAATACTATACTGAACTGTTTATTCCCATATTTATCGAATTTACTATATGAATGGACATTTACATTAAGTAGGGGACTTGCTTGGACAACTAGAAATTCTGTCATATTTGGGATTCCTAAGTTGTGAGGAACAAAAATAACAAATCTGATACTCGATACTCTTACTTTTGCGATTTTGGATCTTGAGTTTAACAAAACTCCGGTCAACTCAATTAAGGAATATCTTAATGATTCTATTAATTTCAACAAACACTTCAGCTGCATGTTATCTTTTAGGCAGGAGAAGTTAGGATCAAGTTAAAAACGGTCCAAGCGACTTTATTACTAATTTCCTTTTTTGATAGGTAACTTATTTTCTATGTCATTCAATGTTTTGTGTCCATTTTTTTTAAGAACTGCCATTTTGCATGCCCATCATGCACACAAGTGACTTTTCAGATAAATTTCTTCAAAATAGCTAGCAACAATTTTCCTAACATGATAATTGATCACTATGCGACTAACTCATTGTCAGTAGCTGAGTATTTGAGTCTCTGCCTTGTGCTCTTATTCTCCACTCGTCTCATGTTAAATGTGTATAATGGGATAGTGCTTTCTCTTTCTTTTATTTGTATTTTTGTAAAATTTTATTTTAATTTAGTCAAACAGGTCACCATCCTAGAGAAGGGAATAGCTATACATATTTTCTGTATCTTCTACATTTCTACTCAAGCTCAGGTTGAACAGGCATGGTTTTATTGAAGGACTTTAAGAATACACAAAGACCTATTAGGGGGACATGAGGTGGTCCGTAGTTTGTTGATTAAAGTAAAAATATAGGTTGCCTCTATTGATAACAATATTGGGTTGCCCAGTGTAGTCAAAAGTGTGCCGCCTGGGCGCACCAGGCGAGGCGCAATAGAGGTTCAGCGCCTAAGAAGTGCAATATAAGCGAAAGAAACACAAAGAGGCGCAGAAGTGCCAGAACTGCCCACCCAATTCGCATGGACTGGGAAGGGCTTCTCAGCTTATTTTTCTTTTTGGAAACATGATTTGGGCCTATTTTAAATAAAACCATATTAATAATAAGGTATAGCGCATCCATCTAATTGGGAAAAACAACATAAAGCCTGTAAAGTCGGTGTACTAAGGAGTACACAAATTTAGGAAGTTCTTTAGCGTGGCATTCTTTCCTATGTTCGTCTGACACCCCACACAACCGCTCAAGGTAACCTCCTAGTTTTTTTTACATCCTTTTTTTTTAATTTCTTTGTTCTTTCTTATTTTCTATATTTCATTCCTTCTGATTGAACAATCTATGTATTGTTTCTTTATCTCTATATTTTCATTTTAAAGTCTATATATTTGTTTTTTATTTTCTTCTTTTCTTTCATTTTCTTCTGCTTTATATTTTTTTTGCTAATAAGTTTTTTTGTTTGTTTCTCTTTTTCTAACTTGTTTCATATTTGAAACAATTGACTGGTTTACAGTATATTGACTTCAGTTGTGACTAGGAATGATGAATAGTGCTAATAGTACATGGGCTCTTTTTTTAGTGATGATTGATCCTTCAGGGTAGTGACTTGGGCATTGGGCTACAACCAAACTAAATTTCATTCTTAGTTTTATTATTTAAGACTTAAGTTATGGCTTCTGATTTGGTGTTCTGTTTATGTGAGTAGTGATTTTTGTAATTGTAATGCATTTAGTTCAATATTATGTTGAATAATTTATCACGTTGGGTAATCCTAGAATAGTATACATAATATTTTCTAAACACTGCGCTTGACAAGAGTCAGGCAAGAGCTTTTTTTGCGCTTGTGCCTAAGACTATAGAGCACTCCAGCGCCTTGAGCGTGCCTCACGACTTTGACTACCTCGGGGTTGTCTAATGTTTGCTCGTATTGAACTATAAGGCTTTATGTTACCAAACAAAGGAGAATCTTAGTTGTCCATCATTATCCATTATTATCCTCAGTTGAGGACCTTGCTAGGTTATAACCAATCATTAGGCATGTCTTGGTCTGCTGATTAATGACAGCAATGAATAGTTGAATACAAATAGAAAACAACTGATTTAGCTTTCCTTTGTACTCCCGTTTAAGACGTAGATGAAGTGGACAAATTTCAAACATAGGGATAAACCGAGCGCAGATAGGAAAACAATAACTATTGTGCCTTTTTTTGTTGTGGAACACTTTTTGGGTTTAGTGAGGGAGTTTCGCATGTTCTCTGATATTTAAATGTTGTGCCCCTTCTTTCATGGCAAAAAAGACTGTATTATAGGCGAAAAGCAAAGTGCTTGTAGGGGGGGGGGGGGGGAGGGGAGCCAAACCTTCAGACAAGTGCACTAGCTCATCAAACCCTATTTATTTGTGGAATGTAAAACAAGTATCCTTCTCGAAATCATTGAGGTTCTTAAAGATGGGAAATCTTTCAGCTCTACCTCTTTAAACCGGCCAATAATGTTCTTAAAGATATCAATTCTCTGACAAAACCTTTTAATGGATGACCCTTGACTTTCAGACTTTAGTTGAGTCTTTGATTTCAGAAGCCAAGATGGATATATGTCTGGGATACCTATGTCTGCCTTTTTGAGCTATGTTTTAGAGGGGTTCAGTGGAGAAGGGAGGGGAGGGGTTAATTCACTTAAACAATTTAGTAGGCAATTTTTCAAAAAACAAATATGAAATATTAGTTAGTACAAGTTCAATGTTCTGGTCATATATATACAACAACATTACCCCAGTGCCGCAAAGGCCTTACCCCTGTACTAAAGCATAGAGAGACTATTTCTGGATGGCCCATGATGAAAACCGCGTTGAAAATTGCATGGATTGACTACTCTTTCATAACAAAGAAGCACATACAATTTAGTGAGCCTTCTTTCTTTATTCCATCATATCCCAAACATAGCCCAAGTGTTCAGCTCATAAACAGCTGTACAGCTGGGAACCTATAACTTCAATGCAAAATTAGAATATGTTTAGGACTTAAAAGTATCACATGCATTAGAATATGTTCAATGCTAATTGGTGTTGTACTTCTGTATATCAAACTTGTACTCCTTTTCCAGCCTTGGCAGCAATATCCTAAATTCTTCATTCATTTTGTTATATCCTGGAATTATTAGGAACTCCCTATACTCAGCAGTCTTACAAAGTGGGTGATTCTTTTCCATTCAAATGGATAAATAAGAAGTGGAAAGAAGGCTTCTATGTTACATCCATGGCTACTGCCGGCAGTCGTTGGTGTGTGGTGATGTCCAGAAATGCTGCATACTATGATCAGGTGATCAAAGAAGTTTTTTCACCTCATTTATTGTAATTTCTCCGCAAGTCCTTTGTCCTTTCGCTGAGCTATTTTTCTGGACGTTTATAGGTGGTAGAGCTTGATTTCCTTTACCCAAGTGATGGAATTCACAGACGGTGGGAGAGCGGTTACAGAATAACATCCATGGCTGCTACTCCTGATCAAGCCGCTTTTATATTGAGTACACCAAGGTATAAATTGATAGAAGAGGGCCAGGAGACCCTACGCACATCTGCCTTTCCGACGACACATATAAAGGTAATAATTACTAGTACTAGCTAACTGTTCCATATTTTCATTACATCGTTTTTTATCAGCTACCCAAATGTATATAAGAAATTGCTCTAAAAAGGAGTAAAAACAAGGCTGTTTCCCTAAATAGTAGTACTATGTTTTTTCCTAAATAGGAGTAAATATCGTTTGGGACTAAGGCTTGGATTTTGTTGAGGAGTAAATATTGTCTTCCTGAAATCACATTGCCACATTATGGCATTAACATTGTCATATCAATGTCTGATAGTGCCAATGTGCCATAATATGAACTATGATTTCAGTACTTCACTCCTATTTAGAGAAAAAGTACCTATTCCTATTTAGGGCGACCGCTTTGTTTTTACTCCTATTTTGGGAAGTTTCCTAGTATATACGGAGTATTTATTACTCTATGTATCTCATTTAAGTTGTCTAACTTCCCTTTTAGTCCATCCTAAAACAACGTCTACTCCACTCTGTCTGTTCTCAATTTCTCATACATGATACATCTCTGTTATTTACATGCATACAAAGTATTAAGGATGCAATTGTTTTTGTATAATATCAACAACACCCCAACTAGTGATCTGGAGTAATGTGGAGCAGTAATACACGAAGATTGGAGAGGATAGTGGTGGAAAACGAGCGATTGATGCTCTCTTGGTATTCTTAAGTAATACGGAGTAGTCATTTAAGAATGAATGTTTTTTTTAAAGCAAGAATTAGTTAAGAATACGTGGAGCATTTCTTATCAATCAAATAAACAACACTAGTTTTTTTCTTTACTTTTGTCAATTCACCATTATTGTTTCTTTGTCTGCTTAAATTGATTTGACTTTACAGCTCTTTTTAGAGGCAGCATAGTAAAATACATCGAACGTTGTTGATTTTGGAGGGGGCATGTTTAGTTATTTTTCTGGGATTAAGCCGGGGGCATTATGACATGAAAAGTAGAGCTGTCTAACTCAGTGGGCATAAAGGAAAAGTGAATGGAATTTTTGGAGAACTGATCAGCTTTGTTAAATGTTTTTTCTCTATATAATGCGTCAATGTTATTTTCCATCATTTGCATTGGAGCCAAAAATTCACTATTTGTTGACTTGAAAATATGATGGAATAAAGCAAAATGACTCACTAAACTGTCTGCGCTTCTTTGTTATGAAGTAGCAATCATTTCATGCAATTTTCGACACGATTTTCACTATGGGTCATCCGGAATCAGTTTCTCTGTGCTTTATACAGGGGTAAGACTGCGTACATTTGACCCCCCTTACCCCACCGAAAGGGGAGCCTTTGCGGCATTGATGATAATGTGCCAATGTTGAAGAGTTTGGAGTTTGGTTTTATTTTGTTTAGTTTGACAACTTGTGTACTGAAAGTTTAAGCTTTACTCACACACATGGACCTACCCCACACATCAATGTGGGGGTGAATTAGATTCAGACCAACACAATACTCGAAGCTATCCATTTCCCTAACACTGTTTAACTTGGGTTTCAGGAGAAGTGGTCTAGAAACCTATACATCGATTCGATTTGCTATGGAAGAACTGTTTGCTGAATGGGGACAGAAGCTGTGTAGTGAAGAAACAGTTATAAAACTACTAGTGAATGAACTCTTGTGTTATGCTGTGGATTATTACCTCTTTTTCCTCCCTCCATGTGCAACTCTCTGTATGATCACAAAAACTGTAGACTGTTTTACCAGAATTGAACACAGGCTTGGCAATGAAGATCAATCAAGAAAGAGTGATGGTCTTCAAAGTTCTTAGTCTGAGTTTTATAATGGGTAACCTTAGTCTTATACAGTTGCATAATAAACATCCTTGGTGTGTTTTATGGATCCTTAACTTATCAGTTTTGATGAGTTCTAATTAGCTTCAAGTTATAGTTGCTAGATCACATATACCCAAAAAGGAGAAAAACAAGTGCTCTTACAATTTTGGTATATCAGTTTTCCGTATCTTGAAGAAATTAAAATCTTCATTGCAAAGGGTGATAAAGTGAAAGCTGGGGTATGGGTTGTTTTGGCATTATTTTTCTGTTTCCGTACACTGCTTATGGAAACAATACTAGAAACTTAGAAAGACGTTTGATACTTTTCTTTTTAATTTATTTTCCAGTTCTGAAGAAAAAACAGTGTATTTGAAGTATTTGAAACTACAACTATGGTAGATACTATCACTTGTTTGGAAGTATATTTACTTTTTTTTTTTTCATATTCCATTCATCATTCCAGTTCATTTAATCTTCCAAAAATAGCTATAAACGAGTCTAATTTTATGAATCTATTCAAATAAAAATTTAAGAAATTATTCTAAACAAGGACTAAAAAAGATTATGTAGTCCAATTTTGATTATTGTATATTTTAGCAATACTAGTCTTATAACATGTTAATATTTTTCAAGTTTGACACTATTTACTTCTATTAGAGAATGAAAATATACTACTCCTATTTTGGATATTTGTATCTACTAAATGTTTGTATCATGTCAACTTTAAAAATTTGTACACATAATTCTCAAGTACCAGTTAGTCATGGACCCGGTTCAGGTCGCCTGGCCCGGGACCGGCCTGGCCCGCTCCTGTGCGGAACCGGAACCGGCCCGGTTCTCGGGTCCGGATCCAGGTCGGGCCTAGGCCCGGTGGGGGGGGCGGGTCCGGGTCGGGCCTAGGCCCGGTGTGGGGGTGGGTCCGGGCCTTGTATTTGGCGAACCGGCCCGGTTGGGTCGGGCCCGGGCCGAATTGATTTTTTTTTTCTTTTTTTTTTCCCCCGTTTTTTGGGGTTACCCGGGTTGGGCTTGATGGTTAGGAGGGGTTTGGAGGGGTGAGGGGGGTTAGGAAAGCAAAAAAAAAAAAATGACCAAACCGGAGGCCCGGCCCGGACCCGGTGGTTACTTGGGCCGGTCCCGGGCCTTCCTCCCCAAAAAAAAGCCCGGCCGGGCCCGGCCTGGCCCGGGTCCATGACTAGTACCAGTATTTCATATTTTCATGACTTCAAGAGCTGTATCTTGTCATTTCAACTTAAAAAATAACTAAGTTTCAGAATCGAGCCTTTTTAAAAATGCACACTGCATTTTGAGAATATATATGTGGTCTCATTAAAACTAACATGATTCATTTTCAATAAAAATATCCTTCCGAAATACGTAGACCTTCTCTTTCCGCTAAGATTATTAGTTGTTTTATATAATTGGTGTTCTTAGATATACATTTTTTGGTAAATTGAAGTTTAATCTATATTCAGTTTTATATGTTAAGTATCGATCAAGTATGCGGTTGAAATAGTTTTGAAAGGTTGCATATTTTATGGTTTGTAACAATATTTTTGAACTCTCTCTAGGGTTGCCTCTCGCAACTCCTAGTTCGTCCGCCCTCGATTTCTTCGAGGGGCGTGTTGGATTGGTTGGGACGAGTGGCGATCGGATTGAACAAGGGTCGTGCTGGATTGGTAGATTAAGGCGGTGACGAGTCTGCTGATTAAGGGGCAAGGGCGGTGGCTGGTTTATTTATCCAGGAGTTTGGAGGGAGTTGGCGAGCTGTACTTGGCGCTTGAAACCGAAGCAGCGACAGCGGGACGAAGTAGTGTGGCGAATGGAATCTTTTGTCGATAGATATAAGCAGATGGCGATCGGAGAAGACACGGAGGAGCTGGATCTCGATGAGCTTGACGCCGAGGAAGTTCCGGGGGAGACAGGTTCGAAAGGATTCCCGGTGATCGGCCAGGTTTTGACCGATAGGAAAGTCAAATTTCCGGATCTTAAGGAGTTGATGTTATCTCTGTGGAGACCGGGGAAGGGTATGACGATTAAAGAAATTGGTGAAAAGAGGTATCTGTTTACTTTTTTTTCATCGTTTTGATATGATGTGTGTGCTTGAGGGAGGACCATGGCAATTTGAATGTAGTCTTTTGATGCTAAAAGAGGTTAAGCCTGGTGATATACCACACAAAATTATTTTAAATGAGACTGAGTTTTGGGTTCAGATTCATAATGTTTCCTATAGCTTAGTTAATCTGGGTACTGTCAGGCGTGTGGGAAATTTCATTGGAGAATTCATAAAATATGATGACAATCAGAAAAGTGAAAAGTTCGAGCCATATATGCGGGTTAGAGTACTAATGAAGGTAGATAAATCGTTGAAAAAGGGGACAAATCTGAAAAAAGATGGTAAAAGTTTTTGGGTAGATTTCAAATATGAAAGACTGCCCAACTTTTGTTTCATATGTGGTTTCATTGGACATTCAGATAATTTTTGTCCCCTAAATTATGAAGAAGGCTTAGCTTTAGAAAAAAGATTTGGAATCCATCTTAGAGCAGGAAGTGAGGTGAAGATCAGCCCTACAGGAGGTAATAAATGGCTCCTGGAGGGTTCATCGAGCTCTAGCAGAACGGGTGGATATACATGGGCATATAAATCGGAAGAGAAGTCAGATGAAAAAGAGAAATAGGCAACAATAGAATCAACCCAAAGCATTACCAAAAGAGCGGGGGAGGAATCAAAGGAAAAGGTTTCAAAGAGAAGGAAGATCTGAGAGACTAGGACAAAGAAGGTTCAAGGAGAGGACAACATGGCTTTGGATGAGACAAAAAACGGGGAGGAGGCGTGCTTTGCTCTTTAAGCCCACCGAAGCTTCTGACGAGAGCACGGAGGCAGCAAGTTCGAGGTAGGCATGACAATGGGTCGGGGCGGGTACTGCAAGACCCAGACCCGCCCTGTGACTTGGCGGGGCGAGTCCGCCCCGGCCCGTGACCTGCACGGGTCCAAACTTGTTGACCCATGACCCGCCCCGCCGTAACCCTATGAGCTAGTATGTATTTTTATTTGTGGGAAGTTGTTATCAATTGCATCTACATAAAGTTTATCTCTAAATAATAATTAAAAATTAATATATTAAATCAAATTCATGATACCCTAAAAATTTCAAAAGTTAACGAAAAATTACCCAGACTTGAATAGTTAATCTATTTAATCATATTAATAATTGAACATATATATTAAAATGCTATATATAAAGAAAACATTGATAATCTGTGATTCATCTCATTCTAATATATGTATTAATATATTATAAGATCAAAGAATTTATGATTTATACACACATATGTATGTTGAAGTATATTTGTAGTATAATTTAAGAAAAAGTATGTATGCTTATGTATTGAGCGGGTCGGGTCAGGTCGGGGCGGCACGGGTCAATACTGATACCCGGACCCGCCCCATTGTATAGGCGGGGCGGGGCGGACCCGCCCCATTTGGAAGACGGGGCGGACCGGACCCGCCCCAAATGTCTCGGGCCAGGGCGGGTCACTGCGGGTCGTTTTTTTTTGACATCCTTAATTCGAGGGTCTGTTCGAGTTAGCAGGCTGGGACAGAAGACTTACATTTTTTGTTTTGTTTGTTATTCCAGTGATTGTTATTTCTGTGTTGTTATTTGCTTTTTCTTTTTTGTTCCTGCTTGTAAGTCGTTGGATTTGGATGTGGGGATGAGAGGAATACGATAACCATTTTTGGCTCTGGTGTTCCCATTTATGGATCAGCGAATTATATTGCTTTTCTGGAGGTGATTAATTCCAAGTCTGATTCGCGGGACAACGGTTGTCAGATTTCTTTTGTCGTTTTACCCATACTCTGAATTATGTGTTATCAATATAAGCCGAATTCTTCCAAAAAACAATATTTTTGAATTTAAATTACACTATAATCTTTTTTGCACCTATTAATAGTAAAGTGACTTAGTTATTTGAATCTTAATCAAGTGAAAATTTGATATTTCATATTGTTTCAATGAACTCAAAAAGTTCAATCTCAATTGCAAAAACAAGTTCTCATTTATAATGAAAATACAATAATAAACTAACAGTGAATCAGTAAAGAGCATAGCACTCTTTTTTCATTATTTGTATCAGTTGGGGGAAATATTTACTGCCACCACAATTAATAGTTTTATACTCCGTATGATTGTAATAGTAACGACTCGTGAGTATTGCATCTGTTCACCGGTGTTAAACCAATTAAATTATTTCACTTCATATAATTTGTCTCCTTAGGCCGTTTGTCAACATTGTTTTTCGGTTTATCGGATTTATCAGTCAACATTTTCATCAGACACGTAACTTTTGATTTCATGTGCTGAATTGTGTAATAAACAGAAAAAGTAAGGTTGAAGTTAATTTTCTGGCTGTATTGGCTGAAGTTATTGAAGATGACCATTTTAGCTATTTTTACATATAATTTTTTCTTTATTTTATTAGTAAAATATATTTTAAAAATATTTTTTTTCTTAAATCACCAGAATCAGCCAATGCAACCACTTCAGTCAGAACTTCATAAATTTCAGCAGAATCAGCCAAAACAGCTGATTTTCATGCTACCAAATGGGCTCAAGTAAGACATGTGAAGTAAACACGCACGCTACAAAATTTTATCCAAAACTTTGAGAAAATGTTCCATATGAATCATTCTTGGTATACACAAGACGTACACAAAATATGTACATTACTTGTGTAGATAGACAAAATGTGACATCAAGTCCTGTCACCTTTTAAACCAACTGGTGGACGTAGTTCAACTGATAGCAAGGGAGTGTCACAAGAGTTATCTAACTTACATCCTCCCTCTGTCCGGTCGGTGTTGGGGCCCTCATGGATGAGGTGTCATCCTTTTTTGTTTTAACCAAGTGGTGGTGTACATTCATAATTTTCCATTCCACATTCACCTTGGGGGCTGGCCTACCGTTAGGCCCTGAGGTCTCGGCGGCATGGAGTGATGGAGCACTGGACGGGGGAGGTAGTATTTGTTTGTACGGGGTTTGACCTGTGTTTTCCCGAGAAGCTCAATGACCATATTGAGCCTGAGTGGCTGCTTTCCCGGTGCTTTACTATCTCGTAACCATACCACTTCATTTGGCACCAAAAATTCAAGACCGTCTAGCAGTGTTGTGATTAAGGTGGCACTTACTCTTACTAGCCGACGAATTGGAGGTTCTTCGTGCGGCCGTTCCTTTACAGTAGCGTGTCTGGGCGATGGAGCTATTAGAATCACGGATATCATCCATAACAAGGTTAACTTTTGTTCATCTTACTTTTCATTGCCATTGATTTGAGTTTTATGTATAAAAGAGAAACATTGGCAATCAATATCGATACTTTTATTTATTAATGCTTCATTTTCAAAATTGTTTCTTGGCGGATGTGGGTTAAGGACTTGTGGAAATTTTAATGTCTCTTCTTCCATGTGTTTGTGCTCGTGTCTAAACTCTCACCTGAGTTGACTCTGGGCTAATATATATAGGGGGCGTTTGGAACCGATTCTGCTTCTGCTTATTTTTTAAAGAAGAAGCAGAATCAGAAGTTGTTCTCCCCCAGCTTCTAGAAAAACTGATTCTAGGAGTAAAATAGAGTATCATAATCACTTCTACACTTTTACCCAAACACCCCATACTAGTGTTTCTTCATTTCTTTAATGAGTAAGGATTGTTTTATTAGTGTTTTCCCTAATTCCCTTCTGGGACTCAGTTGTCAATGATGCATTCTCAATCATTGAGGACAAGCATATGGTTACATTCCAGCTCTACATCTTAAAAATGATGACAAAAGGTGGCTGGTAGAGTGATAGCGTATCTGGGGCTGGGATTTTGGAACCACTTGGGAACCTATTCGAACTGGACCCTTGTGACCTGGTTTGGTTTGGTCCCGTGTATGGGTTATAGATTCTTGATGGTTGGGTTTCTGATCAATGGTCATTGTCCACGATTGGGTCCCGCTTCTTGAAGAAACATGATTACAGAACATATATGCTTGTCGTGTGTGTACTGACATTAAATCCCACAAGATGTACACCTCAATAACTAAATTCAACGGATCAATATTGTGTAATTTGTTTTGCTTCTTAATAGCTGTTTCTTGATAACTTTTTGCTCGTTAACATTTTTTGTTAAAGAGTTATTTATTGGTAAGTATTGGTAACTTGTTATTGGGTTTTATGTGTTAACAGTTTACCAATAACTCAAAAGAACTAACTGATATAATTAACTGTTCTTGTGTCGGTTCTTCATAAAAATGTTAGAACCGAACCCATATAAAATCAATGAATCTTTAAAATGGTTCCTTAACTTTTTCCAAAGAGCCGATCCCATCTCACCCCTATGCATTGCAGAGTAGTCTAAGGTCTAATACGCTCTGTAGATTTACCTGGGTGTGAGTGTGTGATGACTGAACTCACTGTTCCTTTTCCTTTCAAAATGTATTAGGCCTTTAGTTCAACCGAACATGAAAAGATATTCTCGTGAAAATGTTATACTCCGTATATTTCTTTACTGATTTTGATGAAATGTTTACTTTGCTATGAGCACCATTCAGGTTTTGATAGCTGCTGCTTTATCTGCTGCAGTCGGGCAACTTTCTAAACCTTTTACGTCAGCCATATTTCATGGGCAAGATTTTGATATCAGGGAAGCCTTTCAGTCTGGAGGGTTCCCTTCGACGCACTCCTCTGTGAGACATTTTAGCCTTTCTTCCCTAGGTCACCCTCCCAACATTCTTAGGGGTTGAAAAACAGATACAAACAAATTGAGTGGTTATTTTTGTTTTGTTTTATTACTGTTGTTTCTATTGCTATTATTTTTAGTTTTAGTTTTACCTTACTAAACATCAGCTATTTGCAAATGACAGGCAGCTGTTGCAACAGCCACTTCCATTGGCCTGGAAAGGTACAATCTCACTGTACATTTTTGGCAGATGAGACTAAAAGAGATATCTGCATTGTGTTTCAAATTTCATTTCATTGTTCAACTTGTGTACCTATGTTTGGTGATTAGAGCCTGATGTGGATTCAGGGGTTTCTCTGACGCAGTATTTGGTTTAGCAGTTGTTTATGCTGGCATTGTCATGTACGATGCACAGGTTTGTGTTGAGCAGCTTTTGCTTTGTCTAATCGTCTGCAATCACCTTAAAATGTAGTCAGATGACACCTCATTACTGCACTTTATATTAAAAGTATTCATAATATCTTTGGAAAAGTAGATTAATTTTTATGAAGTGTTCGCATGGTTTTTCTTTATTGCGTTGTTTTAAAATTGCAATAAAAGTTCTCACAAGCGCCAAACTAACTTGGTCAAGGATGAAACCAAATAAGTTGTGTCTGAATATATCTCTATTGAAAGACCCCCCCTCCCACTCAAAGAGTTCTCACGTTTGAATGTGTTTATGCACACATTCTGAATGTTTCTAGTCTGATATGTTCTGAATCTTGTTGGTCTGGTTCATTCCGAATGCCTCGAAGCTGGTTGGAGTGCTATTTTGTTTAACTTTCTCATCGGAAATACATTATCTAGTTTGCTATGAACTGAATCTTTCAAGAAAACTCTAGCCACCGGCTATGATTGGAATGCTGAACTTAGCAGGAAAACGAATTGAGAAAATGTTATTTTTTTACTTTTTTTAATCTTCAGTTGTCACTTAGAAAATTAGAAGGAAAATTTAATTTGAATAAAATATTTAAATTTTACATTATACTATGTATGTCTTTGTATTTTAATTTTATCTTTGTCTTTATGCACTATATCAATAGAATGATTTCAAACTAATATTTGCGATCAATTTATTTAGCATGAACCTTTTATTTAGCGATCAATTTATTTGTTCTAAACTTTCCCTCTATTTTCATCCAACCACTAGCACTTTCCAGGTTCATCACACCCTAAGAAACTGAGAATAAAGGAGCAATGTTCTTGTAAATGGTCCTTCATAAGTCTTCTGTGTATGATATTAAAGACTGCATCTTCTGCTATTGTAGGGGGTTAGAAGGGAAGTCGGAGTCCATGGAAAAGTACTAAACCGGGTTTTGTTAGAGACTTGTTTAGATCAAAGTTCCTCCAATGATGTTCCTTTGACTGATAATTTGCAACCAAAATCAACGTCAAATGTTCAGATTCTTGAGCCTTGCTTATACGAGGAATTGAGTTCTTTGGAACCATTGAAAAAGAGTGCCACTGTGTTTGCTACCTCTGGTGCTGAAAGTGGTTCAAAACCATTGAAGTATTCTGAGCTGAAAGAATCGATTGGTCACTCAGAGATTGAGGTCATAGCTGGTGCTTTATTGGGGTTCTTGGTTAGTGTAGCTCTTTTCAGTTTTCATATTTGAAAGGGTGAAGACCTCTATTAATTCCAGAGGGTATGTTTTTGACAATCTTGTATGCTTTTGTCATCTAAGAATGATTTTTACTCCACTTTTAAAATCTTGAGCCTAAAAGAGCTCACTTATAAATTAAATGGCACTTGTACTCTGCATAACATTTGAAAAGTTGTCTTTTCATAATCCATTGTCTCATCTTACAAGTTTTATTTGTTTGTTTCTTGTACCTTCAACTATTTGAATTTTCCCTTTTTGAAATCCATCCATCACCTACTTGGCTACTTGTCTAACTGCTTGCAAATGCTAACCATCTTTACATGGCTAGTTCCAAAAAATGACCTAATACATTTTTTGCCTTATACATCGTATTTCAACTGACTAGTATGTTAAACTGAATTTAAGACATTATTTTCCATTGCTATAACCTGGTTGTGATGAAAGGTTGGAAGATGAAGGGAGTTGAACTTGGGTCCTTTTGGAGGATGAATATCATTTCCCAGTTAAGATCTCTTGGGAGTTGGGATGATGCTTATAAGTTACTCCATAACCTTTTGCCCTTTGGTCAGTTGGTGTCCTCTGGGTGTACTCTTCCTTGTGTTCGTTCTTGGTTCCTTCATTCCTTGATGCTAAAAATACCATGTGGTGATGTCGAGGATGTTACGGACGTCGCCCATACATACCCATAAAAAGGCAATGAGCCTCACTTCCAAACGATTAGCCAATAGGAGGAGGGCACATCAAGTTTATAAATCACCGATCAATCTCATACTTGATAATAGGCCTGGACTCGGTCTGGTTCGGGCATCGAACCGGCCGGGCCTCGGTTTGCAGAAGTTGGGCCTGGGCCTGGACCGCTAATAGACGGGTGACCCGGCCGGGCCCCGGGCCGGGTGAACCGCCGGGTCGGGTCGGGCCTGTATAATTTTTTTTTATGTTAAAATATACATCTTTTTGGATATTAAAAAAACAATCTTCAAGTGTATTTATGTGAAATAGGAATTACATTTGAGAATTGAGAACAATTAATTCTAATACATTTTGTAATAAGTAATAATAATATAATATAATTAATTGTAAGTTTCTAACTTTCTAAGTTGTAAGTTGTAACTTGATTAATTTGAGAAATGCGACATATAAAAAAATATAATGTATATTGATTTGAAATATGAACTACAAATCTACAAGTTGACAAATTACAATAGAGAATTGAGGATAAAATAATAAATTGTAAAATACCAATCAATCGGAATCTCCGGCATAGGTAGAACCACCCTCGGTTGATTCATCCATAAAGTCTTGGGAGGGGGTGATGCTAACTTCTTGAGTTCTACGTCTTGCCTTCAACCAATCGTGGTAGCATATAAACGTCTCAAGAGATTCGGCACTCAAACACGTTCTCGATTTAGTTAGGGCGTTGCCGGCCGAACTAAATTCTTGTTCCACGACAACTGTTGAAACCGGCATTGATAGTACTTGCTTAGCCATCCGTGCTAAAATCGGGAACATTCTTTCTTTTGACTTCCACCACTTTAGTACGTCAAATTCTTCATTTTCTACAAACTCAACCTCATAGTTAGTATACAAAGCAATCTCATTAATTGTGCTTTGTTCAGTAGTGTGAGTTGTTTTAGTTTTTTTCATAAGATTGCCAAATGCAGATTTAAAAAGTGATTTTCCTTTAGATGAAGATGTTTGGGTCGGGGGAGGGGGCGCGTTACCATATTGTGCACGAAACTCATTAAATAAAGAATAGAATAAACTACTAACCTCGTTGTATTCAGATTGCGGATCTATATGGTTATCTTCATACATTGGAAAATCACCATAAAAAGATTGATAATAGAACTTGTAACATTGTTCCAAATTACCAAGTCGAAAACGAGGATCGAGAATAAATGCAATACCATAAATATGCGGAATATGTGCATAATATTTTAAAAACTTTTCCTTCATAAAACCACAAAAATAGCTCACATAATCGGCATTTGCAAATTCATTAAAAGCACCGGCGAGATTAACAAGTTCACGCATAAATTCGTTTGAAGTAGGTTTATAAACATGACTAAAACTTTCAGTTGCATTATTAAAATATATCAAAACATTACAAATTTTTTCGCAAGTGTCGATGTGAGCGGATTTTAAAATGTAGTTATCATATTCTTTTAAAAAAGCAGGAAAATGTTCTTTATATATAATAAGAAACACTTTCAGAAAACAAAAAAGGTAAACTTTCTTCAACCATAAAGTTAGCCATACCCGTCAAATTTTGTTGATCATTGTATGAGAAATTACCATAAGGTTGGTTATTTGCAAACCTCGATATTTGTGTTTGCTTCCCCTTGCCTTTCTCAATTTTTGCGTACTCCACCTTATGCTTGCCCATAAGATGCCTTTTGAGGCTCCCGTGTCCGCCTGAAGTTCCCAAGCTATACACCTTATCGCAATGGTTGCAACTTGAGTACCATTTCTCGGTGCTTGGGTCTTTATACTTTTTAAAATTATTTTCTATAATAGGAGATTTAGATTTCGTACCTGTTTGGGATGAACCACCCTCGTCCTCCGCCTCTTGCTCCTCATCCGGGGTGCCGTGACTCCCGGCGCCCCCCGCGTCCTCCTCCGGATCGTCATCCTCGAGCTCTTCTCCGTCAATGGTGTGAATCTCGTCCGGGATGTCTCGTTGATGAAAAAATCGCCCATCATTTTGAGCCAATAGTTTTTGTAGTTGCTCGTCGGACATCGCATGGCCATCTCGCCGTTGGTATTCCGGTTCAAAATGTTGTCGACTTTGAGAAGAAGACCCGGACTGCCCGGTATTCTTGCGCAAACTAGGATGAGTTCTCGCAATCTCCTTCTTTCGGTTGCGTTGGAGATTTCCCATATCTACAGAATATCTACCACGGTCCATCTTAACAAATATAAAAGTATATCAAATATTTTAATATGAGTACAACAGTAATAATAAAACGCAACAATTAACTAGTTTTATACTTTAATTAAAATGTAACAATTAACTAGTTGTATACTATAATTAAAATGTAATAATTAAGTAGTTGTACACTTTAATGAAAAATGCAATAATTAACTAGTTTTATACTTTAATTAAAATGTAACAACTAAATACTTGTACACTTTAATGAAAAATGCAACAATTAACTAATGAACTAATAGCGAAATGACAAATGTAACAATTAACTAGTTGTATACTATAATTAAAATGTAACCATTAAGTAGTTGTACACTTTAATGAAAAATGCAATAATTAACTAGTTTTATACTTTAATTAAAATGTAACAACTAAATACTTGTACACTTTAATGAAAAATGCAACAATTAACTAATGAACTAATAGCGAAATGACAAATGTAACAATTAACTAGTTGTATACTATAATTAAAATATAACAATTAAGTAGTTGTACACTTTAATGAAAAATGCAATAATTAACTAGTTTTATACTTTAATTAAAATGTAACAACTAAATACTTGTACACTTTAATGAAAAATGCAACAATTAACTAATGAACTAATAGCGAAATGACAAATGCAACAATTACCTACTTTTATACTTTAATTAAAATGTAACAATATTCTATTAACTACTTGTAGGTAATAGAATTGTATAAGTGTATAACTAATATATAATATAATGTTTATAGTATATAATGTATAAGTGTATTACTATAAGATGACTAATACAATTAACTAATCAAGTAATGTTAATACAATATTAAACAAATATACTTCGAATAAAAAAAGTATAATATATATAAGTATAATATATATAGTAATTCGAATATAGTATAATATACTTCGAAATTCGAATATATAATACTATATATAGTAATTCGAATATATATATATATATATATATATATATATATATATATAATGTTTTATATATAATGTTTATAGTATATAATATATAAGTATACTACTATAAGATGAGTAATACACTTATATTGAATACTTTAATATATAAAATGTATATTAAGTAGATATAAATTGTAATATAGGTAATATAAGTAGATAATAGGTAGAGATTAAGTAGATAAGGAATATAAGTAATATAATATAAGTGTATGTAAATTTAATATAATATATGTATCAATGTATGTAAGCTTGTAAAGTAGATAATTATATCAAACTAAATATTAAGAAGATAATAAATATATATTAAGTAGATAATAAATATTAGTAATATAATATATGTATATATAAGTAGATAATAAATATATAACTATATAAGTAGATATAATGATAATTATATAAATAATATATATATATATATATTATAATTGTGTATATATATATATATATATATATATATATGTAGAGATAATTGGAGAAGATGAAGATGGAGAAGATGAAGATGGAGATGAATGAAGATTTTAGAGATTGAGAGAATAGAGAATTAGAGAGTAGAGAATTAGAGAGTAGGATTGTATGAAGAAGGTGTAAAAAATGTATAGAAAATAGGAGTATAAATAGGGTTTTTTTTCCCACCCCCACCACCCAAGATTATCGTGACCCGAGCCCGAACCGCCCTCCCCCGGGCCGGGTCGACCCAAACCGTCAGCCACCCGGTTCACCGGGCCGGGCCGGGTAGCACAGTAACCGGGCTGGGCCGGTTCCGGGTCGGGCCGCCCGGCCCGAGTCCAGCCCTACTTGATCAGTGTCAGATTGTTACAATACCACACGCTTCAACCACATTTTAAGTACTATTTTATAACCTAATGAATATAGTGAAGTATTCATTCAACAAAAACACTATATAATGCCGTTATCTTTTCCTTTTGTCCCAAAAACTATCTTCACATTTCTTTTTAGGAAAATATTTTGTGGTTTGATGTAATTTCATTTTCTTATAAACAAATACTCCGTATCAAACACATAATGTCTATTTTATTAAAAACTGTTTTAATCAAAAGACGAGTTAAAATAAGAGACATATGAAGCTCATAATTATAATTATTTCCAGTGGCAACGTACATGCATATGATGTTTGTCAAATAGTCTCATTCACATGAAAAGTAAGAACAAATATGGTGCGTAGGATATAAGGTCCGGTGGCTCTAAATATGTGAAAAATACATGCATTAAAGTGAATCAAAAATGTGGCAGCATTTTTGTAAATAAGTCAAAGTTTTTCTTCATTGCAAAATCTGGACTTCTTGTCTATAATAGTGTATCGTAAATGACCAAAAGTGGATGAAAAAAATCATCTGAATGTAATAGTGCACCTCAAATGATCAAAAGTAGAGTCGCACTTTGTCTGCGAAGACCACTTTTAATTGTAACAAGACACTTACCAATTGTTTAAATTGAAATTTTTAGTCATTCTGGGTATTCAAATATGGCAAACACAAAACAAAATTATGATCTATTTAGATTAATTTAAGGATTTGAAATAGGTACATGCACCCAAATTGTTTAAGGTTAAAATATACTACGTCATAAAAGGATGTAGGATGAATAGAAATCCAGATTGTTACCACTCCGCCAAAATTACATGTATTAACAATGGTGCTAGTTTTGGATAATAGGCTAAAGGGTCAAATAGGCTCTTGAACTAGCTTAAAGTGTTCAATTAGCCCCTTATATAGGAGGTTCAGCTCGGCCATCGCTAATTGGGAAGGTTCATGGTGGAATTTTTTGATGAATATATAAATTTTAATTATTAAAAATTGAATTAATTATCCATAAGGAGGGTTGACTTTTATTATTGGTTGACCAAAAAGTGTTTACTTTACAAAACAAATTGAGACGGAGGGAGTATAATATAACATCACTCACACATGCATTGTCATGCTCATAACAATGTGGCACCATTCCTCTCTCTCACCAGGTGAGAGGAGGGGTGCCAGATTTCATGTTGGAATCATACTCTCACGGTGTCATTCCTTTTTCTTTTTCGGGCACATGCATGTACTACGTATAATACTATAATATATAGGTGGTGACCTCCTATGGGCTATGGGCCCTTTGGAACAGCCCTGGAGGCATTTGGCTCATTGGTTGCTGTACTTAGTAGTTGGGTTACAAGGAAATGGTAATGGTGGAACTGAAACAGTGGAACTTCAACCGGTTAAATTGGTTCTTGTCCAGATCGGTTCCAATTTCCAAGTACCAGTTTCGGTCCGGTACTCCGGTTCACAGCCTTGTTTTTATAGAGTACCCCTCCCAATGTATTCAGTTATGATGCTTGGGGGGGAGCCACTTTGGAGGGAGGGAAAAGACTTTCAAACCGGAATGATGATATGAATCTGAATTCTGAAGAGGTCAATAGATCGAGATAATCATACATTCTTCAAATAACATTAAAATTGTCAGGTACAAATTAAATTCTACCCAAGTAGAAATAATTGCTCAAAATAACAAAAATACAGATCAGTGCACCACTTAGGTACAATAACAACTACTGCCACCTAATACCAATCAAATCCTAAGCATCTTGAAGATGCCTAATGCATAATTTAGGTAGGAACAAGATTGTATCCTTGGTCTTGCTCGTTGTTCCACAACAACCCAAAAACAGCTAACAGAACAATCAATAGGCTGCAAATTGTTGCCCTCACAAAATGCTGGTGGAGTTTTGGGGCACAAGAGTCTGCTTTTGGTTTTTCTTTCCCTTCTTGATCATCATCAACTTTTGTGAAGCTCTCATATTCTGGTTCAGGAGAGACATCTTCTGCTGAAGAAGATACTGATTCCGAGTTTTGATTCTGAGGTTCTTTGTTGAAAAGAGATACTAACTTCTCATCCCCATTATTGTTTTCAGCCTTGACGACATCAAGGTGGCAGCTTTCTATGTACTCGGCTGGACTCCACTCGAACTCACATGCAGAAAGGCTCTTATGCCTCCTGCTTTGCTTTTCGGGTGAATCCTGACTGCTACTGTATTGTGCATCTTGAAGTGACTGTATGAGCTTTCTTGGAGTTGTGAAGATGGCTACATTGTCTGGAGTTATATAAGATCGTGACCTCTGAAACATTACAAAAAAAGAATATCAGTACTTGAACTAAATTAAAAATAGGATAAAGAATACTTTGCTCAATTTTTTGTTTGGAACTTTCCCCTGTTAATATCCAGAAATTTGATTTTTACTGGATAGTACTAGTAATATATTCTTTGATGATCCTTTGCTTTATTGGGAAATGACTTACACATCTGAATAGAGGAACTTGTCTTCATGAACTACATTTACATACTCCCTCCGTCCCAAAATGGTTGGCCAATGTTGACTTGCACGTGGATTAATAAAGTAAAAACTGTGTGGTTGAAATTTGTGCAGAGGAGAAAGAATTAACTTTAGCCACATATTTATTACTTTAAATGGAAATGGCCAACCTTTTTGGGACGGCCAAAAAAGGAAATTTGGCCAACCATTTTGGGACGGAGGGAGTATTATACATAGAACACCTTGTTTTTCAAGTATAGTATTCCTCATTAATTCATCATGGCAATCAAACAGGGATATAATTCATGTATACAGTATGCTTCAAAATAATAATGCACCTACACTTGGTCCTCCATTATTTGAGAGAAAAATAGTATTTGTCCATTACATTATATAAAGTTTTGACAATGTGTTGTGAAGTTTGAACTAAGACACATTGGTAAGGATGGATTAAAAAGGTGATAAACTGATTATTGGCTTCAGACCATGGTGATAAATGGTAATCCATCAGATAATTAATTAGTAGTACACTTATTAGCATGGATGTATATGAACAAGTTACATTTTATTGATGTATATTGAGCACCATATGATGATTAACACGCTAAGTGAGTACACATTGCTAACTGTGAATGGAGAACTCTTAACATGGGTTGGGGGTATACCTGAGGGCTTGGAGTAGCACTCCTCACAGATCTATGTCGTCCAATTCCGGGGAAAAAGCCTTCAAACCCGTCCCTGTAATCTCCACCGTTGATAGAAAACATGTCACTCTCAGAGTTATGTATGTCACTATAACCTGTAGTAGCTTCAGAAAAGATCCCATCTTTAAGAGACACATCCACCCCTCCATTTTCATGCCTTCTCCACAGTTTCCTATTCACGCTCCTCCGACCATCGCTCAAATCACCGGAGGAATTAAACCCGAGAAACGAATCAATAGTCTGTGATTCGGGTGAATCAGGTGAATTGCTACCCGAACCAAACATGATCTTCCTCTTTGTATACCCTTGGATATCAAAATTGGAGCCAGTAACTGAATCAACATCATTCTCAGTCCTTGATGAGCCTTTCTCAACGTGTATTATCCTTTTAGCCGTTTGAAGTGCCTCAAATGCAGCTCCTCTCACATACAGCATCTTGTCTTCAGATTGGCACAATTCCATCTCTTCAATTACCATTCTAACCTCAGACAATATGCTTCTTGGATCAAGATGCCTCATCAAAGAGTTGATCATATGAACAGCCGACAAACGTCTCTGAGAGTTCCCTTCCCCATTCATGAACTTCAATATGTTCAGTCCGGATCGAATCAAAATCCGTGCATAAGCCTCAACCGTCAAACTGTTGTGTTTAGCCAAAGATGTCACCAAAGCCATATGCGAATTGGTCTGCCCATGCTTATCCAATGCTCCAGCCACACATTGACACACCTCATTCACTATCTCATTTGAGGCGAACCTCCAATTATCAGACTCCACAAGAGCCTTGAGGCATAGGGCAGCCCCAGAGGAGAGATACTCGTGACTTCCCAAAAGGCAATCGGAAAGTGGCTTTGCTAGTGAGTTGATGATGTAACGTTTCTTCTCATCGGGCGTTGTTGGGTCCATTGCGTATCTTGCAATTGCAGGGACCACTTTTGAGCATGCTTGGTGGAGGGGGAACGAGCCAGCACTTGAGGCCAAGCTCTTGATGATGGTCGACATTATGTTGCCGATTTGAGGGACTATTTTTGGGCCATGGAAACGGGCTAGGACTTCATAGAGTGAGATGGCATGCTCGCCCGCAGAGGATGCACATTTTCTGCCACCCTCCTTGTTGGTCTCAGAAACCTGAGCGAGGAAGAGTGGGATGGCTTTGGAATCAAGTTCTTTCACATATGACTTTAGAGTTTTCATAGCTGACTTCCTGCTGTCAGCATCTTTTTCAAGATTCTCCAACTCCCTCCTCACTATTGGGCTTATACTCCTCATTTTCATAGCTGACTTCCTGCTGTCAGCATCTTTTTCGAGATTCTGCAACTCCCTCCTCACTATTGGGCTTAGACTCCTCCTCATTTTCTTGCTTACCTACCTACCTGAACACAGATTCAATACAGTTAAACCCTAGTAAAAAAAAGAGAACCCAAAGAGCCCTCTTTAACAAAACAATCTCAAAATCAGAAATGAACCGTCTTTATTATCATTGCAACAATTATTTCAAGGCCCCTAGAATTATATAATAAAAAACTGTGGATATGAGAAGAACTGAAGTAGTAAAGTACAATAAAGATTAGCAGACCGACTAGAAGACATGACTACCTTAAACCAGAGATGAGAAATACAGAAAACTTTGGATCTATCTTTTACGGAGTACTAAATAAATGCATCCAAGAAAATAATCAGTAGTCTAGAACTAGGAGCTCGGAGTGTCAAGATTTGGTAAAACCCTTAAGTTGACTCCAAAGAAAGAAAAAAAGATACCTTTTGCAGAGAAAATGAGCGGCTAGCCTTCACTACCCTCCCTATTCTTTGTACTAGGGCTTCCTTTTCTTCTACACTGGCCGTTCGGATTGTTGATGCCTTGGGGAGAAATAACCCCAACAATTTCTTCTTCTTCTTTTCTTGGGTATGGGAATGGGATTCTTGATAGTTATTGTAAATGGTAATGCGTATACGACATAAATTTCTATGTAAATGCTGGAGTAATAGCAGTAGGTTTTATTTGGTAGTGTGAGCTAAGTATGGAAAGAGCTTCCGTGTTTTGTGTTCGCGGTGTCTGTTTAATTTGCTCTTTTTGCCTGTTTAAATTTTAATCGTATACAGACAAACATAGGGTACCGTTCAAAGTTCCAATTTCAAATTCAAATCTTGATGACACTGTTCGGCAAGCCTTTCCCGCTTCTTACCCTTGAGCTTGCTTTTCTCATTAAAAAAAATGACATTCATTCCTCTTTGATCACACTCTGATGAAAATTGAGCTTTGATCACACTCTGATGAAAATAGAATGTGTAAAGCTTTTCTAGTATATATGTATAGGCTTAGACCATTGGAGGGAGTCTAAGATGTTAAATACAGACTCTATTCATATGAAAACGGTGTTTAGACTCCATCAATACTATTTTTCTCTGCATTCCAGCACCGTAAATGAAATACACTCATTATATTCTTTTACATATCAATTTGGTAGAACATTAATTAAATAAATACTAATGTTTTTCTTTAATTTGTTTCCCATAATAATTATGAAATAAAAAATACACATTTCGAAGTAAAAATATGTAAATTTCATTAAAAAAAACTAACGTTTTTCGATTAACGGAAAATGAACTTAGTTCAAGTAAAGTTCAGTTATTATCAGATTCTCTTCTTATCGTTCAACTAAATCATTTGTGAACATTTTACGAGTATTCTCATTAAATTCGTATGCCATTTGAACATCTTCGTTAAATTTTTTACCGTTCTCAGCTTTCATAAAAAAATAAAATGAGATGATGTAATATTCAATTATTTATTCAGACTCCATGAATTAAAATTTTTTGTTTCGTATTTTTTGGACTCAAGAGAACTCCAATAGTTAAAACTTTAGATTTTTTCACTTGATATATAATAACTATGAAATAACAATTGATCACGAGCTAAATTTCTATAACCCACAAATAATGGGTAGAGTTGCGGAAACTAAAAAAGTAAAATATACTTGGGAGTTTCCATATTTACGACATCTTTAGCCACATTTGTGAAAACTAAAAAAAGTCTCTTTAAAACAATAATCGATTCTGAAGCATTACGCGAAGAGCTCTCGGCTCTCTCTAGGGTTGCCTCACGCAACGCCTAGCTCTTTCTCCGGCGGCGGTCTCCTCAGGTCGTGGGTTCCGGCGGCTTCAGCCGGCTGCTTTTCTTAGGTTGGCGTACAATATCTTCAAAAACCTTCCCAGGTCTTGGAAGTTTTGGCCGACGCGGGGCTGTTTTTTTCGTACAGTTTTGCGCTGCTTTGCAATTTCGCCGGATTTTGTCTTCCAAACGCTCGGATTCCGAACAGGATTGTTGGTGTGCAGTGGGCAGATCCGACGGGTTCTCTCTTTTTTTTGGAGGGGGGGATGAGTTTGGGTAGCAAGGGCATGATAGCGATGAATATGACCGCTGACGGGGGATTTGCTAAGAGAGCGGGACGAGGAGAATTGTGCAGCTTTCGAGCAGATCAGATGATGATTGACAATGGAGGGTCAATTAGGATGGTACCAAGTATACGGCCTCCTCCGGAACCACCGTCATGGGTTGTACGAGGTGATAGAGTCCGTGAAAGATTTCCTATTAGTTATTATTTCTTGTCATCTAGATTCTTGTTATCGTCTATGTTGTTAGGTTTGTCAGTTTGTTTGGGATTTCAGCCCATTTTATGTCATTGAGTATGTTTGGATCTATGAGAACATGGATGACTGTGTCAAGCTCGCTACATGGTTAGCGATTTGCGTTGTTCTTTTGGGGTGACCGTCTCTAAGTCTGATCATAGGGTTTACAGTCGTAGTTGTTGGAATTTAGTTGGTGCAGGGTTTGTTTTTCCTTTGACTGATGTAATGATCCTGAAATTTATGATATGAAAGAAGGCTAGTTGACGATAAAAAAACTATGAAATAATTACATATTTATGACTAAAATGAATACGGTTTACAAAAATGTGATTAGTTACTACAGAATCTACAGTAGTAATGAAATCATAATAACTTATGTTCAACTTTTAAACTTAAGTTACTATAACATTACATTGTAGTAACTCATAGTCATATTTTTGTAAATAGATTTTATTTTAGTAATATTTTTATAAAAACCCCATAACATATTAGTGTCATATGAAATATAATAAAAATTCATTAATTTTGATATATATTTAAAAAAATTGATGAACAAATAAATAAGTTATAATAGTTAAAAAAAATTCAGGGTTGTGGGAAGACGCATGGATGACGTCATTCCCACTAGCATGCACGCGCTGTCCACTTCCCCTTCCCCTTTTATTTTCTTTCTCATGTCAACCCCACCCTCTATTTTTAAACTCCTCTGTCCCCTTCCCACTTTTAATCCCCATTTAACCCACCACTACACTAAATTAGGAATCCTAACTCTCCAAATTTAACATTTTGGATTCCTAATCCCTACAACTACAAATGGTCTCATCACTTCTATTAAGTTTCTCATTTTTACTTTAAGAAATAATTAAGACTTTTATATGATAAATTAATTATCAATATTAATAATAAATACATTTATAATTTCACAGTCATCATCAATAAACTTGTTATATTATATAATCATCAAAACTATTTTTCAAAACATACTCAGATTATCTTATTTATTTATTGTTTAAATAACCGTGCTTTTTTTCAAAGAGAACTTAAGCCGGGACAGGTGTAGTGTATGTTTGTTTTTCTAGAGTTCGCTGGGTAACAACGAAATTGGCTGAATCGACCGAATTGACTAAAGTAGCTTAATTATGAATAAAGTTATATTTAAAACATACTTTATTAATATAATAAAACAAAAGGATTATATGAAAATAACTAAAATGACACTTTACGGTAGCTTTAGTCAATTCAGCTATAAACGTCATTTCAATCTTATTTATTTTGATTATTAAAAATTTAGCTTGCATAATCAAAAGCTACTTGTTTAACAAAGAAATGATTGATAAAGCTAACAAGCTAAAATTATGGATTACTAAAGAAGCTCCAAATAATATAATCTCATTTTCTATTCTCGATGTTTCATTTCGAGATCCTAGTCATGTAGTCTCAAAATAATCTTAAGTGTAGATAATATTGCATTCAATGAAGATAGAAGACAATGAAAATACCTTTGTTAGGTGTTTGACACAATTGGCTGAAAAGATACTTTTGTAAGTTTTTTAGTAACTGTTAGTTTTTAGTGACTGAAAAGATCTTAAAAAGAAAAGGTGTTAGCTGTTTGGTAAAAAGCTGATTGTTTGATTTAGTTCGGTTTGGTGAACAAGCTGTTAACACTAATTAATACTAAAAGTCACGGGCTTTTCCCAGATGCTACTCCATGTACATCTCAAAAAAGATCTTTAAATTTTTGAAAATCTCTTAAAAATTGTCATGCCAAACAAAAATCTAGAAACTTTTAGAGACTTTTTAAACAATGCAAAAGCTAAAAGTCAGAGACTTATATGTGCCAAACATGCTCTTAGAGTATTGAGTAAGGTCTGGAAATGCAATATTATTTAGACCTTACTCAATGAAGATAGAAAGCAATACATCCAAAACTTAAGAGTAAATAATAGTAGTGTTACATTTCAACGAAGATAGAAAGGAATACTCCAGGCTATAAACACTTCGGTTCTTTATTTGATGAAGTTACTATAAATGGTAATTTTGGTTGTTTTTCATATAATTTTTCTCTTTACTTTATTAATAAAATATAATTAAATTTATTTTTTTCATAAATCAGCATAATTAACCAATCCAACCAGTTCAGTCAGAATGCCATAAATTTCACTACAATCAACCAATACAGTCGATTTGGGTATTACCAATTGAGCTCTAAAAGTATGTTAGAGTTCGTATCTGTGCAATGTCAGTGTAAGTAGACACTAATGAGTAATGACTACAATAAACAAGTTTCTAGGGTTGGATTTGTTTTTGGTAACTAAAATACCACAGTGAAAGCGGTGAACATGGCTGTTTAATGAATTTAGAAGTCCTGGTTTCAAATGCAAAATTGAGACCCTGTTTGGTTTCAATTACTGTTATTATTAATATAATAATAATACTATCAAAAAAATTGGAGCCTCAAAATCGGTGCATCATTTTAAAGATGACAAGTTGAACCTCTCAAAAAACGGTCTTGATGGTGAAGAAGAACGCGGATGAGCAAGTGGATGGAAAGAAGTCTCTACTCCTCTTGGGAAACCACTCAAACGTCTATTTTAGAAGAGAGTATTGTTTATTCTACGTCCCCAAGCTATAATTGCAATACATCTAGTAATGATTAGACTTTTACGAAGTCACTAACAGATTTGCGACTTTAAAGTCACTAGAGCCAGATCACTAAGAGTCCGTTTGGTAGCATGAAAATCGGCTGTTTTGACTGATTCTACTAAAATTTATGAAGTTCTGGCTGAAGTGGCTGCATTGGCTGATTCTGCTGATTTAAGAAAAAATTATTTTAAAATATACTTTATTAATAAAATAAAAAAATATATGTAAAAATAGCTAAAATGATCATCTATCGTAACTTCAACCAATGCAGTCAGAAAAGTAACTCCAACCTTACTTTTTCAGCTTATTACACAATTCAGCGCGCAAAAAGAAAAATTACGTGTTTGGTGAAAAAATTGGCTGATAAGCCCGATAAGCAGAAAAAGAGTATTGTCAAACGGGCTCTAAAAGTTACCCGTTTGAAAAGAGCGGGCCTACGTTCAAATAGACGCGGAAACCCATTTCGTATATAAAAACATCCAAAATAAGGGTAATTCTATTCACAGCCCCCAAATTGCTCTCCACAACCTCCAACTCTCCAAATTATTTTTATACCTAAGTTATCCTTAGAGCTGGTCTGATGAGTCATCCGTCATTGACATTGACATAGCGGTTCTGTTAAAAAAATCCTCACTTATGTCTTCGTCATCTTCTTCTTGTCTAACATAATTTTCCCCATCTTCATTTATTTACTCCACTGTCAGCTTCATCCTGCTTAACTTTGTGTGCTCTTCCATCGCTCATAGCTGTATTAGATAGGAATGGCAAACTCTATTGAGCAATTCAACCCTCAATAAAACAACCCAGAATCAACACCGACCTTTCGTACTGAGCAACAAAGGATATGGGCCTCATCAACACTCAGTCACTCACCACCGCGTGCTCTGTAAATCTTCATCTTCTGTATTACCTCTCTGTTACAAATGAAGCCGGTAGACAGACTAAAGCGCCAAAATTGAAAGCAAAATAATATTTGTGAAAATTATTTTGCTCCAAAATCGAAAGCAAAATGCTACCTCTTGAGCCAACGATGTATGTCAGCGACGGTGCACCCGGACGGCGCGAGTCCTCGAGGTCAGCACCGGCAGCCTCTCTTGGATTGAGAACTTCAGTCACCAGCGAATATCGGACGGACCTCTTGTCTCTCTCTGTTCGGATGAAGGAAACTTCTGGGTAAGTCTCGCCACTCCTCTCCGATCGGTCAAGCCCTCCCCTGGAGCCAGCAAGACCATGGCTTCCAATTCAAATACATAGATCGCTCTTCGCTGGTGTGATTCGTGGCAGAGGAAAGAAATTAAGCCGCGATGAAGAAGACGTGAATAGAATGTAGATAAGTTGTGAAGATTAGAAAATAAGGGTATATCAGGAACTTTATAATTGTGTTGGCTGTATTTAGTAATTTGGGGAGTGTAAATAGAATCAACCGCAAAATAAATACCTCCCCGGGGTAGATTCACAAGTCTGAGCCCCTATCTCCCTTTTGATCGTCGCACTTCTCAGCCTGCCCACAAATCTCTCCAACATATAATCCATATGTACGTGTGTATATATATCTGAGCATATAATAGCCTCGTTTTTCAAATTCTTGGCGCTCAAGATTTGGATCCCCTGATTTTCCACTCGTATAAATAAGCTACAGGGTCTATTATGATCTTTAGTTTGTTTTGATTCATGTGTTATACCGAGTTTGAATTAGCCAATCACCTGCATCATAAATATAAAATTGATCTGAACTTGTGTTTCTTCCACGTCTTGAATTTTGATTTGGTGGTTTGACCCGGAACCCTAAACTGCGCTGAACTGAATAACATTACCCGAATTTTGTTTCTGGAAGAAAATTGAACTGATTTGTTTTAAAAAATAGACAATTTAAAGAATATGTTAGCGAAGGAAGAGTGACAGATCATCAGCCGGGAATGGAAGGGAGCCAGCCTGTTGATCTCTCCAGACACCCGTCTGGAATTGTTCCCATCCTCCAGTAAGTCTCTTCTTTCCGACCGACATGGGTTTTCAGAAACATTGGTTTCTTTGTTCCCAAGGCATGAATGTAAGTAAGATGCACTCATACATGTGATAAGGAATGAACACTCTTCTGGTGCATGAAATGGAACCCTAGAACATGGATGAATAGATTTGTCAGTATTATAATCGAGATTCTTAAATAGATGTGGCTTGTATAACCTAGTGTTCCTAGTGTGACTTGGATTTTTATTCTATTAAATGGTTGAAATTTGGGACTTCCACAAATTGTAAGTTGTTAATTGTTTCTGATTTTGACTAGGGAGAAAGCACAGTAGCAACTTAGTGATGGGATAAATGGCCCATTGAAGGTGATTGTATAAATGTGAACTCACACAGTGACACAGTTACACCAACACATTACTCTCTCTTCTATGTGACTTGGATCGTTCATCCTGGACTTCTGGTTGAAACTTTGAATGACTGTTTAAGGATTTCGGATGAATGAATGTTTAAGGACTTGTACTGGGGTTCTCCAGCACAAGCATCCCACCATAGCATCCAATCTAAAAGAATACATTAAGTCACTGTAAATGGTTACATGTGGACTAAAACGCCTAGGAGTTTGGTTTGGCACTTTGGCTTGGTCCATGTTCCTCCTGCGCGGAGATGAAAGTAGGATATCATTAAGAAGAGAGTTTACGCAGCTTTTCATGTCTGTTGTTGATATATTTGGATGATGAGGGAAAGCTATTAGGCCATTTGTGCTACCTAACTGTGTCCACTAGTTAAACCCTGTTCTTGTATGGTAAGCCTTTAACAGAATAGTATAATTGAGCATGTGTCCTTGCGGTAATGTGCTATAATGCTGTTCAATTACAGAATGTATGGGTGTGCTAACTCTGGAGGAATAACTTTCATAATTTGCGCAAACACAAAACAAAAAATTGCAGTTGGTGTTTAAGTAAAAAAGTTTACAAACTGAAGGTGGTATAAAAAAATTATTTTAAAAATGTTATGAGGAGACACAATTGTTTGGACTTTCAATTGGTATTCTAATCGTGATGGGCACACTTGTCTTTCTCCATTAATTAAGAGGGAGCCCGGTCAGTAGAAGCTGTTTTAGAGAAAAGATTCTCTCAAAGGAGAGCGTAGCTGAGAAATGATAGTTGTGAATGGATGAATTAGCTTATATGAGTTGGAGATAATGTTTTGAAACCTAGTACATTGAGGGATTATTAGTTATTTGCCATGTCAAGTAAAAAAGAGATCTATTTAACCAAGACATACTTTTTACTCTCTCCGTCCCATTTGAAGGTTCTCGTCCACTATTCTCCGGTCAACGTGCATTGTTCTTAATCTTTTACTTTATATATCCAACTTTTATCAAATTTAATTTTTCTTGATCAGGAATTATAAAACTTTGATGTAGTTTCTGAATATGTAAATTTTATTTTCTAAAAATAATCCCTATTAATGGCAGGGATCGGTTAACTTTATGGTCAGTCAAACATCGTAAACCGCATGGGAACCTTTAAGTGGGACGGAGGGAGTATTAGTTATGACCAATAAAGTTACGACCATTACAAGAAGTTAATCTCACATATACTTTGTTAGTTTAACTAAATAGTAAATACAATTTGTTTGTATTGGGGATTAACAAAAAACTTGAAAATGTTTTTAATAGTGATTTGTTTTGGTAGGAGTGGACTAATTATTTTCGGCTAGAATATCTCCATTTCTGTTTACATGAGAATGTGAGATATATTCAGTGCGGGAGAATGAAGATAGTCGGAATAATATGTAATGCATGTGGATGTATCAGTGGATTGCTTCCTGTTTCTGGAATATTGTCTCAACTGTCAATTTGGATTGCAATTTGGATCTTAAAGCTATTGCATTGCAAGCTCGCAATGCAGAATATAATCCAAAGGTACTCAATGGATAGGTGTTTTTAAAATTAATAAGTATTGTAGAGTAAGTTCCATTCAGAGGAGAGAGGAGTGACTTTTAACCACTACTTTGATACTTTAAAGGGAATTGTATGGGACAGCTAAATAAGGGAAGCTTTTATAAAAATTTGTGGGGCTGAGGGAGTATATCTTTTGTCTGTGTGTATTTTGTTGTTGTTAGGTAGATTACACAAAGGTTGTGTATTTTATCTTTACTGACTGGTAGTTTCTTTTTTAACTGTGTATTTCTTTTAGCGTTTTGCTGCTGTTATTATGAGGATAAGGGAGCCAAAGACTACAGCTTTGATTTTTGCATCTGGAAAAATGGTAAAAAATATTTGCATCCCTTTTTTCTGCAGATAGATGTTTCGTACTTCCAACTGGAGTAACAATCGAAATGAGTTAATCCCACCTTCTATCACTCTATTCTATTGATATTTTCTTTTTTAGCCACTCTTGTTTTTCTCACATTTTGGTGTTAAAAAAGACTTCCAATTTTAGTCCAAGTGTCAGCATATAAAGTAGGTGAAAAGTTGGTCAAATTTTCACTAGGTGGGCATTTTAGGCATTTGACTGAATTGAATATCTTTTTGAGTTATTGATAGAAATATACAAATTCACAGTGACAATCAAAAGTGTAAATGCCAATAAAATTGGGTGACCAAGGTGAAGTAAACTCAAAATTTAAAATATCCTAACCTTGTTGCTGACAATATGATCTGAAATCAGGTTTGCACTAGAGCAAAGAGTGAAGAACAGTCAAGGCTTGCAGCAAGGAAGGTTTGTCGATCACATGGTCAATTATGACTTTATGGGTTTTAGTTCAATAGATAGGCTTCAAAAGAATTGCTCAGCCAGAATATTTTCGTTTCAGATTGCCCACAACTTTCGAAATGATATGCAATATATCCTGTAACATTCTTTAAAAAAGAAAGGAACTTCTGCATTAGGAATGACAAAGTGGGAAAATGTTTAACAATATGTGATTAATTTGCCTAATGTGATCCAGTATGCACGTATCATCCAGAAGCTTGGCTTCCCTGCCAAATTTAAGGCATGTCTCTCATCTTCTCAGCATCTCCCTGGTGTGAACTGCATCTCAAATGGTTCATAACTTAATTTTTTCAACTTTATTGGATTGCAGGATTTTAAGATTCAGAACATAGTTGGATCATGCGATGTGAAATTTCCCATTAAATTAAACTTGAGGGTTTGGCTTATTCTCATGGTGCATTTTCAAGTGTAAGTATATTTCCCAGTTTCTTTTTGTCATTTTACCACCAAGTGTAATATATTGCAGTTGTGACTCATCTGTTCTCTTTGGATGCAGTATGAACCAGAACTCTTTCCTGGATTAATATATCGTATGAAGCAACCAAAGATCGTGCTTCTTATCTTTGTGTCTGGAAAGATCGTCCTCACTGGAGCGAAGGTAAAACACTAACTCCGTATTTCTTTATGACCAATTTGATGGGAAGGCTTAGTCTACATCTGCATAAAAAGAATTTTTACTAATAATGAACAAAAGGGTGATTGAATTTCTTCGTTTCAAATTTTTTCACCTAGTACGATCACCTATTTCCATCATTTGCAATGGAGCCCAAGACTCGCTATTTTTTGGCTAGGGAATATGATGGAATAAAGCAAAATGGCTTACTAAACTATTTGCGCTTCTTTGTTATGAAGCAACAGTCGGTCTATGCAATTTTCACTATGGGTTATCCGGAAACAGTCTCTCTGTGCTTTAAAGCATAGGGGTAAGACTTGCGTACATCCGATCCCCCTTACCCCATCGAAGGTGTGGGAGACTTTGCGGCACTGGGGTAATGATGATGATGAGTACGATCTACTACGATCACCTAGTATTTTTTTTGCTTCACATTTTGTAAAATCTCAAACATATATGAAGATATAGACTTGCCCTTCCAAAATTCTTCCTTCCAAAACCCTTCAAATAACTTCATCCAAGCACACCCTTTCTTTACAAACAGTTTCTAGTTCTCAAAAATGTTCCCTTTATCAGGTGCGCGAGGAGACATACATGGCATTTGAGAATATTTATCCAGTCCTTAGAGAGTTTCGTAAGAACCAGCAGTGGTAAGCATATTCGGTTGACACCTTCGAACTCCTTCTTGGTAGCACATTATTGGAGTGCTGTGGCCTGTGGGCGATCCACGTTGAGCATTGACCCACAGACTGATCCTACGATCAGTACTTGTGATCAAGCGACTATTGACGGTTGGATTTGAACTTGGCAATTCTGAGATGTTGTGGGATGATCTTGAACGTAGATTTTTCTCACAACACTCTCATGGGATTAGGAGCGTTTGGTCATATTTCTACAAATAAGTGTCTTCTAGAAGGAAAAATACAAATAAGTGTTGGGAACGAAAAGTGAAGAAGTTCTCTCAACAAAAAAATTACTTTTAATGCTTGTGTAAAATAGTTCTCCCTCATCCCAAAATAATTTTCATATTTTTCAATTGTTAACATCCCAAAATAATCGTTAGGTTTCCTTTTGAAAAGGAAATGTGGGGTCTATAAAAATCTTTCTTAATGCTTGTGTAAACAGTCCCCTTCATCCCAAAATAATTTCATGTTTTTCATTTTTCAACATCCCAAAACAATCGTGTCAAGTAAACATAATGAACACTTTCGGTTTAAACCACACTTTTGAATAAATGTGTCAAGTAATAAAAACAAGAAGATAAATGAAAAAACGGACAAAAATAATCCCGACTATTAGTGATCGACTTGAAATAATCCAAAGTATCAATTATCTCAAACTAATTCAACTATTGAAAAAATTCTCAAAATGCTCGATTGACTCGTAAATATTATAAGTCATTTACTGGTTATTATAAGTAAAAATTGATACTTTATAGATTATTTCAAGCAGATCACTTATAGTTGAGATTATTCTTGTCCATTTTTCCAAGATAAATTCAGAATGGAGTAACTTTTTCAAAAAATCCACTCGGTGGTTAATTGAGAAAGCACTTGTCATAAAACATCTTAAGTGATTAATTGGAAAACACTTATAATAAAAGCACCTTAGGTAAAAGTGTAAAACACATATGATAAAAGCACTCTATTGATACTATGTATAATTTATGTCCAATGTTGGCTCAATGTTGGCTCTATTGATAAAAGCACCTTAGCCAATGATTAAAGTCCAATGTTGGCTCACCATGCATGATACTACGTATAATTTATGTACCATTCCGGGATGTCATTTTCTTTTGAAGTTTAACTTTACTCCACACAGACATGCCAATTGGAACCAATATCATGGCATTGAGCTGGAATGGGGACGTTTTTTCCTCTACTTGGCATGGCACATGAATTGTGAATATCTGATAGTGTCCTGTGGAGCTCTCTTCTTGCCCTTCAACGCACTTTGGAGCAAACCTTAATAAAATTTGTTTGTTATATATACCATTATTTTTCACATCTGGGATCCTATAATGTACTACCAAGTTACTCTATGATTATGATATGATGGACTGGCAATGATTCTGGTGTTACATATGAGAAGCCTGTGCCTGTCTCAATGCAATCCATTTTTGTCTTTCAGTTGCACAACAAACTTGTCTCATTTCTTGTTTATTGTTATACACCAAACATTTCACTATGATCGTCAAAGTTGTGCTAAAAGGAATGCTGAACATTTATAATTTTACTGTATTCCATGGTTCGGTTGATATAGGAAAGTGGTGTGTATATTGATATTGTGAGAAAAATAACTGATATTGAGCTTTTGCAAGTTTAGACCTAGAATTGCATGATTGAATACATTGAAGTTCACGTGCTTCATCCTTTGATTTAGAGGATATTAGTTTTAGTCACCGTGGAATTTGTTTTTTATTAGTGCATCATTTGTTCACTTATGGTCACTTTTTTTTTATTCGCTTGATTTTTGTTAGTTCTAAGCCTCCACTGTACTCCCAGTTATCCAGTTTTGGAGAACTTGATTACTGATATGAGATTTTGAAGGTCAAATTTTCTTTATATTTATTCATATTTATTCATCTAGGTTAATTTTATATTTTAACATGGTTTAACTTGAAATTCATTAAATTAATAACTTTAGGTAGCTATATGCACTTGAATTTACTCAGTTTCACACTTTCACCCACTTTTACTAGGTTTAATTAAATTTACTAGTTTTATACGGAGTATTATTAACTCAATCCAAACGGACCATTTGGATGGAATAATGAGGAAATTGGCCTTAAGCTTGAAGTGTTTGACTTACTGTTTAGTTGTTGGAGTTTAGAATTGGTTCAAAACCTGACTTGTTTGGTCCTCATGCGGAACAACAAATTAAGGATCGACTTAGGGATGGACTCGGGCCGGGCCAACCGGCCCGGAACCGGACCGGCCCGCTACTGTGTGGGCCCGGACCGGCCCGGTGAACCGGTTAGTGCCCGGTTCGGGCCACCCGGCCCGGTGGGATAGCGGTCCGGGCCTGATATTTAGTGAACCGGCCCGGCCGGGCCTCAACGGTCATATTTTATTTTTTTTTTTAAAAAATGGTTAAAGGCTCTCTAGCCGTTGGGAGAGCTCCCAAACGGCTCTATAGCCGTTGGGAGCATAGGAGGGGGGGGGGGGTCTGGGGGTTAGGGGGGTGGGGTGGGGGTGGGGTATACAAAAAAAACCTATTTATACTCCCATTTTCTATACATTTTTTACACCTCTTCTTCTACAACTCTTCCTACTCTCTAATTCTCTATTCTCTCAATCTCTTATATTCAATCATCTTCATTCTTCATCTTCTCCAAATTCTTTTCAACTATTACAACTTCAATATGTAATTTGTATAAATACTTATACACCTATTTTGTAACATTTGTAAATTATAAATCAAATCACTTTTCTAAGTAAAAATAGTTTTACTTAATTCATTAAATTAATTAACTTATTTTACAATATGTATAATTTTCAAAAAAAAAAAAAATTAAAAACATTTTGAAATACAAAATTACTCCCAAACGGCTATATAGCCGTTGGGGCTTAGGGTGGGGGGCAGGGGGTCCCGGTGGTGGTGGTGTGGGGGTGGGGTTCAAAAAAATCTATAAATACATCTATTTTCTATCATTTTTCTACACCTCTTATCCAACTCTTCTCCATCTTCATCTTCTCTTATTATCCTACATTTCTACTTATACATCTACCATTTTAAAGATGGAAAGTAATTCTTCTGTTATGCAAAACAATTTTGATAAGTGGAAGGACCCGAAGACCGGGCTGTGGTGGGCAACTTGCAAGTGGTGCAAGAAAGAGTGTTGCTTGGGGCGTTCACACGGAGTCGGGATGCCAATAAAACATATGAAGTCATGTGACAAAGGCAAAACAACAACAAATGGTGGCGGAAATCCCAATTGATATTTATTAGAAAATGTATTTCATATTGTTATTTTTTTCTCAATTCTCAAATGTACTTCCTATTTCAAATAAATGTGCTTAAATTTTGTTTTTAATAAGAATTATTATAATAATATAATATATAATTTAAAAAAAAAAATTATAAGGCCCGGCCCGTGAACCGGGCGGGTGACCCGGCCCAAACCGGACCCGGGTTTACCCAGGCCGGTTCCGGGACTCCCATACCTTGAACCGAGGCCCGGCCGGTACAAGGCCCGAACCGAGTCCATCCCTTGATCGACTCATAAAAAACCCAAATTCATTAAAAGAATTAAAAGTTACGGAGTATAATCCATCGTTTAAAAAAACATTACCATTTCTATTTAAAGTGATAAGTATGTGATTAAAGTTATTTCTCTCTCTTTAAATTAGACTCTAATTACACAGTCTTTATTATTCCTAGATTTGGAGCCGGGCCTAGGCCCGGTCGGGCCTTTTGTGGTTGGGAGAAGGCCCAGGACTGGCCTGGGTTGCCACCGGGTCTGGTTCGGGCGGGGCCTCGGGCCGGGTTGTAATTTTTTTTCTTTCCTAACTACCCCCTCACCCCCCCCCCAAACATCAATCCCAACCCAGGGAAACCCAAAAAAACTGGAAAAAAAAAACATTTTGACCCGAACCGGGCTGGGTCCCCATTTCTGCAGCCCGAGCCCGCCCTTGCTTAAGCCTTCAAACTGGGTCAAGGACCGGTTTCGGACCCGAAGCACTATGTCGGGCCGGTCCCGCACAGTAGCGGGCCGGGCCGGTTCCCGGGGCGGGTGGCCCGAACCGTGTCCATGCCTACTTATTCCATGTGCAAGTTATTATTGATCAAGTTTAATAAGACTAGCTCTTAGCCTTTTCCTTTGTTGATTTATTAGTACTGAGACTTAATGGTTTAATTCTATTGAAATATACTCCCTCCGTTCCGCAAAGATGTTCCCGCTTTCCTTTTTTGGATGTCCCACAAAGAAGTTCCCCTTTCCCTAAATGGAAAGTTATCCTACATCAAAACAGTGTCAAACAGTGCAAACTGTGCCAAACAGTGCAAAACAGTGCCAAACAGTGTCTAAACAGTGCCAAACAGTGTCTAAACAGTGCGAAACAGTGTTTAAACAGTAAAGTCAAATTTATTTCCTAAATATGTGTGTATGTCAAACCGGGAACATCTTTACGGGACAGAGGGAGTAATTTTTAAGATGCAAATGACAGTGGAGTGCACCTAATTCACCTTCCCTCTTAGGTTGCACATCCCAGTTTCACATGTTACTTTTAAAAGATGAACATGGAGTCACTATTGCACATCTCTTTAAATTAAAAAAAATTTAGAAAAATGGGAATATAAATATATATACTTAGTGTGTATTTATTTTACTTTGTTTATGTAGTATCTCTTACTCTTAATTCAACTTATTAGTTTTTAAGCGAAAAATATGTATAATTATTGCATCAGACAACACCCAGTCCTTAAAGTAATTTTGAACATTCAAAAATTTAATGCCAAGTCTGCCATTGTATGGAACTCACTTTATAGATTTAAGATGTTAAATATTGAAATTAGATCTAACCATAAATGTCCTTGATTATATTTTCTGAATTGAATCTACACTACCAATTCATCTGCCCCTACTAAATGTTGATAAAATGATCAAATCATAAACTTATAATTAAGGTCAAATTGACAATTTTTCTCTCAACCGAGAAATGCTTAGCTCTTTCACTACTATTGCAGCTCAACTTAGGTCAAATTGACAATTTTTCTCTCAACCAAGCAATGCTTAGCTCTTTCACTATTATTGCACCTCAACTTATATATTTCTTTTCCCACAATTGAGCAGTCTTGGACCCGGTTCGGACCGCCCGACCCGGGAACCGGTTCGGCCCGCTACTGTGTGGGCCCGTCCCGTCCCGGTGTACCGGTTTTGGTTCCGGGCCTAGGCCTAGTCTCGGGGGTTAGGGTGGGGCGGTCCCGGTTCACCCCCTTCTATGGAACCGGCCCGGGCCCGGTTCGGGCCTTTTTTTGTTTTTGTTTTTTCATTGCTTTGGGCTTTTTCCTGATTTGGGCTGAGTGTTTTGGGAGGGTTTGGGGGGTGGGGGGGTAGGGGGTCGGGGGTTAATAAGAAAAGGAAAAAATATATATATGGACCCGGCTCGGCCCGGACCCGACCCGTACCCGACCCGTACCCGGTGGTAACCCGGGCCGGTCCCGGGCCTTCTACCAAAATTCAAAAGCCCGGCCGGGCCTAGGCCCGACCCTGCCCGAGTCCATGACTACATTTGAGTCAAGTTTTTATTAATAAGACGAGCTCTTAGCCTTTTCCTTTGTTGATTTATTAGTATTGAGACTTAATGATTTAATTCTATTGAAATATAATTTTTGACTACTGACTATAGAGTTGTTATACCGTGGAACCGACCCACTATGAGCGCCATGCTCTCAGGGGTAAAATTCGCATGAACAGTGACGCGGGTGAACAATGATTTTTTTTGTGTGTGTTTCAGTAGCAGGCTGGTGTAACCCTCGTTTAACAAAATGGAACTCATGTTGATAGGAAATGTATCTTGAGTCAAGTTGGAATGTAAGTTGTCTAAAGCGAAATATAAGAAAAAAACATTGATTTCAATGTAAACAATGAAACATTGATCCTAATAGCCCAATTACATTTTTTAAATAGTGAATACGAAGTATGGTTTATTTTTAATATTAGGGCTATAAAAATGATATAGCAGAGGTTTATTTCGCAGTGTAACTCGCGTACATGAAGATGTAACTTGCGTGCATTAACACGTAACTCGCGTACATTATGATGTAACTCTAGAAATGTTGAAATGTGAATTAGAGTTTTATTTCATAGTGTAACTTGTGTACATTAAGATGTAAATGGTGTATAAAATGATGTAACTCCGATCCGCTATATATATAAAAACCAATTAACTCCATCAATCAAAACCTGTTAGATTAATTTGAATGGAGAAATTTATATTAATCTGAATTTTATTAAAAATCAGCCAATAAATATTTAGGTGTTTATTGCTCAAAATACTATAATTGCTCAAAAATTCCATATTTGGAAAAGTTACTCGATTAGCAGGCATATACGTAATTTCATTGATTAAGCAGTTCATTGATTCATATGGAGTAGGACTTTGAGTTCTACAACTCCAACAATCCAGCCAAACCCTGGGCTACTTTCTTCTTCCGATTGTTTTGCTCACTGCTTAGTCATCGAATTGAATTCAGGAGTTGAGATGACTAGGTACAGAGCACAAGATAGTTGTTCAAGCTTGTGTTGATCGGAGATTCTGAAAGTAGGTGTTTATATTGTGCGGCACCTGGTTTGAGCTTACGAAGGAATAAAGTTTTGTTTGCCTTTTAATTGATAAAACTACGTAGTTTTGGGATCGATACATCATGTGCATGATGCACCAATCCCACGGTATAATTGTGCCTGACTATATGATACACAACTGTCATTGTCAGTAAACCATATTGATCACTTTCTTGTTTAATACTCCCTCCGTCCCAAATTGTTTTGCAAAGTCAACATTTTTTGGTCAACCAATAATAAAAGTCAATGCCCCGTATCGATAATTAAGTTAATTTTTAATAATTAAATTTTATATATTCAGAAACTACATTAAAATCTCTTCAAAGTTGTAAACTCCAAATTAGATTATAATTAAAAATTGACATCCTAATTAAGCGAACAAAATGAAAGTGTTTGACAAAAAAAGTCAAATTTGCAAATCAATTTGGGACGGAGGTAGTACATGAATAATATGCCAAAGGTCCTACCATATAGGCTGAGTTCGACACTCGATTGCTCCTATGTTCTAATGTTGTGTTTGTAATGTATATCAATATATTACAGAAATGCTCGGGTCTAGTAGTTCGGACAGGAGCCGCCATCCGAACGCCATCGTTTGGGGCGGTTTCCGGTGGAAGTTTTTGATAAATGCTTTTGAGTATGTTTCTCATCAAGTCTAGTTTATCCACAAAAAAAAACTAGTTCAAAATTGAATATGGAAGACTGTCGAATTCAAAACTTAATATAATAACGAAAAGAACACCGTTAGCACTCAAATTATTTTTGTGAAATACGGGGTAGTTTTTTTTTTTTTTTTTTTTGGATGAAGGGGGCTTATATTAGAATAATAGCATTCAGCAAGGATATAGAATAACAAGAGTACCACCGATAACCATCCGCCCTTGGGCCAGACTCTGAGTTAACCACCTTCAAGAAAGCAGTATAACTCGCTGATCCTAAAATGGGCATAATTGAGCCAACAATGGTTACTGCAGCACACTCGTCACCCGAGCCTAATGCAAGAGTCTTACAAAAGTAAACAAAACAAATAGCAAAAACAACAGTCTGAACGCCAAACGAAACAATTAAAACAATACTAAAATAAGAACCACCGTGGAACTGCTGCATCCACATCTTCACGACCACCTCAGGCGGGCCTAAGAGCTGAGGCCCGCCTCCTCCCCGTTTTTTGTGCTGTCCAGTGCCATCTCCTCTGCTGAGTTGTTATCCTCTGCTGGATCCTTCCAGACTCTCCTGCGCTTCTGATCCACCGAGACCTCCTCTGCACCACTTCTATTCTCTTCCTTTGTGCCACTACTTTCTGTCTCAGCTGTGCTCCCCTTACGACCCTGTCTCATAGTTCCTTCGTCGTCTTGCTGAATCCCCCTGTGATCACTCGGGCCTCCCTGTTTTTCCATCAACCACGTACCACCCCTTGTGGGGCTAATCTTCCCCCCACCCCCTGCTCTCAGATCAGCACTAAAATTTGTCTCCAAAACGAGATCCTCCACATATTTTAAAGGGCAAAATTTCTCAGAGTGCCCCATAATGCCACAAATGAAACAGAAACTTGGAAGCTTTTCATATTTAAAATCTACCCAGTGTCCTTCCCCTCTCTTTGTCAAAGTAGAACCCTTTTTTAGGGGCCTTCTCACATCCAACTTTACCCTAACCCTCAAATAAGAGCTCCACTTCTCCTTAAAGTGGCTCTCATCAAAACTAATAAATTCCCCAATATAGTTACCCACCCTCCTAGCAGTATCAACATTCATAAACTTATAAGGCACGTTATGCACTTGCACCCAGAACTCTGCTTCAAATAAGTCCATTTTATGAGGTATATCATTAGGACCAACCGCCTTTAGCAGTACCAAGTTTCGTTCAAACAACCAAGGACCATCTTCGATAACACGATTCATATCAATTTTATGATTAAAAGTGAAGAGATACCTCTTTTCATCAATCTCTTGGATGGTCATTCCTCTTCCAGGCCTCCAGAGCGATGTAAACAGTTCATGTACTGCCTGAGATCTGACTTTCCGGTTTGTATTAATGACTCCCACCACCGGAAACCCCACCGCCTTTGCATTTGGCACAGAATCCTCTTCCTCCTCATCATCAAAATTCAGCCTACTGTTTTCTTTCTCCAAAGCCAATCTTCTATACTGTTCTACCACATCTTCCATAGCTTTTGAGGAAGAAAAACCTGTCTGCCCAAGCCTTTGTGCTACCGACCTTCGCCCGTCTCAAAAGCCAAGAAAACGAAAAACAAAAGCAAGTGCTGGAGTCGTCCAAACTGCCGAGAATAAAGGAACAAGCAAAGCCGAAATCTAACCTTACCAAGAAGAACAAAATAACGCCCACCTCCTTCTGTCTCAAGTCTGAATCGATGACTGAAACGAGAAGGGAAAATCGAAGCCTACCCCAGGCGGCGGTAAAGCCGTACCCTAGAGAGAAAACCTTCCAGCTTTATTTTTTTTACTTGGAAAATCGAAGCCTACCCCAGGCGGCGGTAAATACGGGGTAGTTAATTAATAGGGATTATTTTTTTAAAATTTATGAGTAGGGATTGTTTTTGTAAAATGTGTAAATGTACGTATTATTAGTGTCAATTTCGCTTTAATTATGAATAGAATTGGAATGATTAGTGGATTAGTCCCCTTTCCGTATTATCACACGTAAGTGAGATCCAGAAGTGAAAACATCCTTCCTCTATAAAAATTAGGGGTGGGCATAAAACCCGAACCGAACCGGTACCAAACCGGCTCGTAATGGTACCGAACCGAATATCGGGTATTTAAACGGTTCTATAGATTTTTATCCCGAACCGAACCGTACCGTTTGAAACGGGTACATGATCGGTCCTAGATTTTGAGAACCAAAAAATACCAGACCGGACCGTTCAAAAATAATGCATTTGAATTTTTTATATTTTTTTCCATACCAATAAATATATTTTATAGACCAACAATTTTATACCCAAATATGTATTCATGTGTACCTAAAATAGCTAAATGTGTGTTTATGTGCATATTGTTATTTTTTAAAGACAATTTTGTGTTATATTTCTGTACGTATTGAAAGAATGTTAAAGTTTTAAACATTATTAATGACTATTCATTTCTACTAATGTAGTGTATATGACTTTTGTTGTATCATGTTTGTGAAATTGTACAACTTAATTAATATGATTTAAATTTTAGCTCTCACGATTCAACTATAAAATAAATTAGAACTAATATTTAACCTAGCTAGAACAAAGAAGAACGTTGAGTTTTTCTATTATATAGAACAATTTGATGATATTCTTTTTATATTTTCACATGAACGATGATGTTCATCTCGTGTATCATCATTTTCTTATACTTTTTCTTAGTTGTGTTGCACTATTTGTGTATTTGTGAATTTTAGTACTACGTATACAATTTCTTGTATTTATATCAACACTTAATGTGAATTGGTTGGTGTGATGTTATTTACTAATTGCAAGATTTGTTCAATTTTTTAGCATGTGTTTGACATTGTACCATACCGTTTTGCACCGTTCCGAAACGACATGGTACTGAATGATTATTTCATCCTTAAAATCGGACCTTTAAAAACCTCATGGATACATTAACGGTTTTACTAATTTCATGGAGCGCGCCCACCCCTAATAAAAATAAAAACTCTATTCTGTGATTTCTGTCTGGCGATATCCATTATGCCACTCTCCGTACTAAAAGAAGTACGTATATGTCAGATAGAGTTTGAAACTTCAGCATAATTGCTAGCGATTGATAAAGGAACCGAAATCTCTATGTATAAAGTCCTTATCATAAGGCTGCTAGAACTTGTATAGACTCGCAATGGGAGCCAGTCGGAAGCTTCAGGGAGAAATTGATCGAGTGTTGAAGAAGGTTCAGGAGGGAGTCGATCTCTTCGACAGCATTTGGAACAAGGTGCTATTCATTTCTCATCTTAATGAGAAGTGGGGATTAGCTGAATTCTGTATTCAGTTTTATTCACTGAATTTTATGGCTAGGTCTACGACACTGACAATGCCAACCAGAAGGAGAAGTTTGAGGCGGATTTGAAGAAGGAGATTAAGAAGCTCCAGAGGTACAGGGACCAAATTAAGACATGGATCCAGTCCAGCGAAATTAAGGATAAGAAGGTTCCTTGCCGCTGTCTTTTTGCCCTTTCATTGTACTGGCTTTCCCTTTACCCATACAACATAAGATAGTGTAAATTGTCACACCTTCTGGGTTAGTAAGTACTCTGCAGTTTTATAAGATATAAACAAATTGTGCGAGTTCTTGAAAACTAAGCTGTTAATGCCTTATCTGGGTTGTGGTAGCTACTCCGAGTACTTGATATTGTAATAGTAAAATATAAATAATGTTTTACAGATTTCTAATAACACCAGTCGTAGACTCTTATATAGATTCTTTTAGATGAAGTAAAAAACTATGGAGTAGGACTAATGCCACAGTTCATAAAGCATTTGAAGTTCAAATAATTTAAATCAAAATCTGAGTGCCGAATTGCACTTGTCTCGACTCCATCACTCAATGACACATTCTTAAATAGTTATACGGAGTATCCTAAATTCTTAATTCTCAATCTTTCATAACTTTGGTAGCACTCCAGACTACCTTCAATTTATTTATTGAAATGTTCACATTTACCCCAACCGAGTTACCCAGCAACTGCACAAGTAAAATCATCTAGTATTTTGCGGGTAACTTGGTTTTATTGATCATATTGGCTCAGGAGGCTAGTTAGTGCGCTCTAGTTCCAAATGGATGTTACTCTTCAAGCATCAACCTCAATTGTAAAATTACGTGTGCAGTAGCCAGTAGGCACATATTTTTTCAATAAACTTTCATTTATAACTTGAAAATCGTACAAGACTGTCTTCAACCAGTTATTTATTGGGAGGAAATAATAATTTGTTTCTAAAGATTAGGCTCAGTGTCCTGAGCCGTGGCTTTAATGTGCTGCTCGGTGTTTAATCAACAGATCGGCTAGCTAGGTAATTGAAGATGCTATGCTTGAGTCATCATTTGCTACAGTTTGTATGATATGACCCTGCTTTGATAGTGTCCATATGCTAGCTTCTTGAATGTAGCATGACCTAACCATACTTTTTGTTACTATTGGCTATATTTATCATCCAATACTTGCATTTGTGTGATGTCTTTAGACTTTAGTATGTATAGCAAGTGCTGATGGGAATTTCTTTGATATTCATTGACATAGGTAAGTGCTTCTTATGAGCAGGCATTAATGGATGCTCGCAAGCTCATTGAGCGTGAAATGGAAAGATTTAAAATATGCGAGAAAGAAACAAAGACCAAGGCATTTTCCAAGGAAGGATTGGGCCAACAACCAAAGACGGTGAGCATTGGCATGCTTTGCATACATGATTGTGTAGAATGTGTATTTTGAGTTGCAAGAAATGTAATTAACTAATAACTCCGTGTGTTTGCTTGGGGATTTTTTATGTTAATATTTGAAGTGAGTGCAGATGTGCAGGTTTACTATTTTTCATTAAAAGTTCACTGTTCTTGTAAGTGTTTGGTAGAAAACGAAGAGGAAGGAAGGTTCCATTTCCATTCTTCTCCTTTCTCTCTTCTGAAATTTGAATAATAGCCTTCAGGTTATATTAAGTTAAATTCTCTACATCATCAATTTTACCTACAACTAATAGAAAAAGGTTTGGAGTTTTTATCTTCTGGGAAAATACCAATCAAGCCTTCCATCATTTGCAATGGACCAAAGGCTCACTATTTTTTGGCTTGGGAATATGATGGAATAAAGCAAAATGGTTCACTAAACTGTTTGCTCTTCTTTGTTGTGAAGTGAAGTAGCAGTCAGTTCATGCAACTTTCGACGCGATTTTCACTACAGGTCATTCAGAAACAGTCTCTTTGTGCTTAAGTACATGGGTAAGACTGCGTACATCCGACCCCCCCTTACCCCACCGTAGGTGGGAGCCTTTGTGGCACTGGGGTGATGATGATGATGATGGAAAATACCAATCAAGGGTATTTTTCCAGGAACCAATAATATTTCAGATCAGCCAAAGGAAACAAGTGTTTGAGTAAGTCTTAAAAATTTATTAGATCCCTCCAAATTTCCATTTGAAAGTAAAATTGAAAAGGTCTTTTTTGAGTGACAAACAATTGAGATAAATCAAATTGAGTTATAACTGAAAACTAATATCAGCAACCCAACTTTCTCATTATGCCCGCACTTAGGTTTGCAAGCCCTTTATTGATTCAGCTGAATAAAAAATTGAAGTTGAATTTGATGTTTAATAATCAAAATTTGAGCCATGCTTTTAACAGCTGAGTTAAGACTAGTTTTTTTGAACTGATACTTTTGGGTATGTTGGTTTAGATTAGGATCATGCTTAAAGCTGGTGGTTACTAAAATATTGAATTTTGAACATCATGAATTTTCAGTTGGGCTATTAAAATTTAAGATTGCATTAGAATTGGATTCTGAAAACCTGTTCTTAGTCTTGACACGGTGCTTAGCACTCTGGAGTCTTAACATCTTAAGGGTGTATGTGATAACTTATTTTCAAAGACAAATGCCTTTTATTTTAGCATTATTGGAAGAAAAAGAATCCTTTGAAAAGAGAATTTAGCAAGTTCTTTTAATTAATAAAAACTCTTTTTATGCTTATTTTTAAGAAAGCCATTGAGAGGAGCTTTCTAAAGAATAACCTTTACTGCTTAAATGAGAAAACACATCTTATAAAAGCACTTATAGTGCAAGTTATCCTAAACATGCTATTAGGTTTGGAATTTGTATTTCCAGTATTTGCTTTGAAAATATGATTTTGATTATGTTAACTTCTTAGCAATAAGCTTTTGATTATGCTAAACTCAGCTTCAAGTTAGTGCTCATTCTGTTTTTTTCTACTTTGCCAGGACCCAAAGGAAAAGGCTAAATCAGAGACTAGGGATTGGTTGAACAATGTGGTAGAGAGTTGATTGCACATTTCATGTTATTTATTGCGATTTTTATTATTATTTACTGTCATACTTTCAACATATAAATGTACTCTGATTCCAAGTGCTTTATAATCAATCTTTTACATTTACACTTGTCTTTCTGTTCTTGACTTGTCGTCAGTTTGTCACTTGGGATGAGTTTATGTTGATTTTAATGAGTAATTTGAATTTAAAATGTTTTCTTTTGCATAGGTTAGTGAGCTTGAAAACCAAATCGATATCTTTGAAGCTGAATTGGAGGGACTTAGTGTTAAAAAAGGGAAATCAAAGCCCCCGAGATTGGTAAAGGGAAATATCTTAACAAAGTTAACATTGAGGAGATTATGAGCTATACCTATACGCTTGTAATTGATAAATGTTCTGCAGACTCATTTGGAGACATCAATTACTCGGCACAGGGCGCATATAATGAAGTTAGAGTTGATTTTAAGGTTACTGGATAATGATGAATTGAGTCCAGAGCAAGTCAATGATGTCAAAGATTTCCTGGATGACTATGTGGAACGTAATCAGGTTGCACTTGTCAATTAATATTGTTGTGTTTAAAAAAAATTCTATTTATGCCTATAATAACGATGATGGCTTTTTTTTTTAAGTAAATGATGATGTCACATTTTTTGAAGTAAATGATGATGGCATGGTTTTTTTTGAAGTAAATGATGATGGGATGTTAATATGTTATTCAAAGAATATTAGTAATGATATAAATAAGCTGTTATGCATTGTTTATTTCAGGTGCATTTGAAGCACAACACAAATCACTGAAAAACTCAGAGGAGAGCACACCTCAAATTTGTTCGAGAAACTTTTTTTTAAACAATTCAATGGAAAATATCTTCATAGAATTTAACATGAGAAGTTAGTTGAGAACTATTATTTTTTCTCAGTATTCCTTGTATGCCATTGAGTATGTAACTTCAGCTATATTTTTAAGTTTGAACTTGATTAGAATCTGAGTCAAACTTTTTATACTGATAAGTGCAACTGTAAAATGTAAAAAATAAGATACTCTTCTAAAGTATTAGTTGTAAGAATAAAAATCCCATGTTTAATCCAAGTTCCCCATTAAACAAAAAGTGGTAAAGAGAATGCCATTTTTGCAGGCATATAGACACACATGACTTTCGTTTGAGGTTGTTCATTGTGATGTATGCATCATTGCATCCTGATTTTTTTCTGTCAAATTTTAGGATGACTTTGATGAGTTTAGTGATGTTGATGAGCTTTATAGCTCTCTACCTTTGGATAAGGTGGAAGCTCTTGAAGATCTAGTGACCATTGGTGCCACTGGTCTTCTCAAGGTAATATATCCCTCTTGATGTGATTTTATTTTTGCTAATATGTGAATTAATTTTTGCTAATTTCGTGCCTGGAAAGCTGTTTTAAGCTTCATAAGAAAATGTTTCGTCCAGGTATTTGTCCCGCTTTTAGTATTTGTACCCCTTATTCAATACATATGGGGTTGTCTCCCATGTTTATCTCTTGCGTCAATTAAACTAATTTTAAACATGAAATTTGAGCCAACTAGTCAATGGACTGCTACCTCTTGGGTTGCTGTCCAAATTAAAGACTATTCAATAGGGCATTTCATTTTCAAGATGATCTGGAGACTATCATGTCCTCACCATAATCTATTGATGTTTTTTCAAAAATATTACTGAAATGAAACTTTTTACAAAAATATGACTAATAATTACTATAGTATAGTCTCATAGTCACTTAAGTGTACAAATTGAACATAAGTTACTAGGACTAAGTTACTACCATACTCACTACACTTAGAAGGTCACTTTTTGTAAACGACATTTATTTTAGTAATATAGATAGTATATGTAATTATTTCTAATCTATTTCATACTCTCTTCCACCACCATCAACGTGAATCACATACAGGGGCGGAACTATTCATGGGCCTGGAGGGGCTTGTGCCCCTGCGGCCTTGCAGCTCTTAGTGTATATATATGCATATAGGTAATATTATATCCAGTCATCCAGCCACGGTTAGCCACGGTTTTGCTCTCTGCTCTTAGTATTTGCCTTCTCGAAATAAGGATGTGGTAGTCAAAGGTGAAGCTCCTTTTACTAGGTCAAATGATTGGGCCTACTTGCCCACTTAGTTGGCGGCATTTTATTATGTATCCTGGGAGTATTAGGCTCTAGTTTTTGTTGGATTTTTGCTGGATTTTTGTGGGATGGGAATGAAATGGGTGATAAATTTTTATAGGAAGTATTTAGAATTACAGGTTGTATTACATCCCAAAAGCCGGCCTTTATTCATGAATATCGTTCTTAACGATTGAATTGTTTCATTTTATTTTTTGAGAAAATCTCACTAAGATAGATCACCTCATATTCAAATTAGTAAAGTTTGTGTATTTCTAAATCATTCTTACTTTATTTTTATTTTATCAATTTAATATCAACCACACAAATTTATTTTTCTTAATAACTGAGTCACCTCCTCTTGTCTCAATTTTAGTTCGACAAGGGTAGTACTAAATTAAATTCAAAAGTGACATATTCATTGACTAATTCATAGTGACTCATCATCTACCAGTGACTTGTCACTCTGATATACATCATTGTGACTCTTGTCCAGATATTCATATACAACGTCCAAATACATAATAAGTCATATTTTTTCAAGGAAAACTTTATTAGTAATATACATGTCATTTTTTCAACAGTATATTTATTACAGTCCTCAAGCCACTAAAATAAAATAAAAACAAAATACTATAGAATAAAATAAAAATAAAAAAGTTGTGTGCCGCCTATTGGAGACCTTTGTTACGTAGCAAGCCACAACAACCTAGAAGGCAGACGCAAACTCTTCCGGATGACTCATATAGTACGCAACGTCGTAGCCTATTGACCTATTCAGCACTTCCTCTTGCCACCATCTATCTCGTCGGAGCCAAAAAATTCAGGGTCACAGCAAGCCGTCCTCCTTGCTAAAGACCTTTCCTTTCCCACTATGTGCCCCTCCAAGATCCCTGGGCTGGTTCCGCCACTGATCACATAGAAGATACCCTCTAAACCTTACCGCCATCATTGCATAAATTTCTGGTTACTGGCTTACTGCCTCACAAAAGTTGTATTTATGAATGCTGGTTTTATACCTATACATCAAGGATCTATAAAGTTTATGTCGAATACCAACACTTTTATTGATAAAATGTCAATAGAAGATAATGGGTCTAAACCTAATAGCTTAGCCTATGTTATCTATATTTTCTAATACTCCCCCAATTGGGGCATCTAGATCATATGCTTCAAGCTTGACACAAACATGTTTCTAAATAACAAAAGCTGGAAGTGATTGTGAACTCCGTTTAACTTGAACTAATAACAGGTGTGGTTGGTTTTCTCAAACAAAGACAAAATATGTTGGCTATGTTGCACGGAAACGCGAAAATCATGAGGAAACGGGAAACAGGAAACATTACCTTTTGCTAAAAAATGCTTGTTTGGAGAGTTTCCAAAGAGTTTCCGAAACGAAAACGTACTCTTTCCTGAGAGTTTCCGTGCTACATAGGTACCAACTGAGTTGGGAAGCCACTGTGGACTACTGTTCATGACGGAAGACAAAATAGGGATGAAAATAGTCTATGATGTATTGATATCATGTTCAACGACACTACTAAAGTTTCAACTTGACAACTTCTAAAGACTAATACAAAGTTTATACGAGTATATAAATCTAATGGGTCTAAACCAAATGGCTTAACCTCTATGCATCTATGCTATACTTCAAAACTAACAAAAAAAAACATTTTTCCTCAATGCACTATGGGTTTAACTTGTTCTTTTGTTTTGAGGATTTAGGACTATGATACGCCAAGTTGTTGGGCAGAATGCTGATTTTTTTCAAGCCAGCACCTGTAAAAAGCTTGTATACACATAGTTTGTATATGTTTCACTGTATTCACTGCACTTTCTTGTGTAGTTTCCTATTCCCTGTTCTCAATATCTGATCGCAATCTTATCATGAATATCTAGTGTTCACACATGCATACAGTAGAGTATTTTTTGCTTGAGTTATTTCCATTTTGTTTTGCAGGGTGTGAGTGCTGTAGTAAGCACAACAAAAGTTTCTATTGCCGCAACACCTTCTCTTCCATCAGTATGTTTTAGATTTCCTCATCATGATGATCATTGAATGGTGTATACAATAATAGAAATGCATTTTCTTACGCTTTAGTTTCCTTATTGGGGGTACGGTGTCGGTTAAGTTGGCTGTGCTTGTCATTTCACGTTGTTTGACAAATACACTTACTGGTATGCTGTTTGCACGATTATTTGCTTATTTGCTTTACTTGCTTACTGTGTGTTCTTTTCTAGCTTACTTTTCACGCTGCCCACACTACATTTCACTACTTGCTGATGGCCTCCTCTCTACCCCTTGGGGCAAGAATAAGATCTATGTACATCTCACCCTCCCCAGACCCTGCTTACAAGCACGATATACCGGCTGGTTTTGCTTGCTTGGTTTAGATGTTAATATTACACTTGAAGACAATCTTAAAAACATTCAATTCCCACTTGATGCACATGTTGTTTTGAGTGCACTCAGCGACATATGCAGTGATGTTTTATTAATATTTTTTAGCTAGAAGCATAAACTCTTCCTGCTCTAGAAGTCGTTCACTTTGATGCTTGATTTGATTTATATACCACTGCCTCTTCAATCAGTTGTATGGTTTTACTTAATTATTATTTGACCTTATTTGATTGATTCCTCTTTCCAGGTAACAATAGCACCTCCTGCTCTGCAAAGTGGTCCGTCCCAAGAGCAAGCAGATGAAATAGGTTACCAAGAGAGTACCTCTGATGCAGTTGCTAGAGTCTCACATCTTAAAAGTGGTGCAGTTTCTTCTTTAGTTCCAGCAACACCTGTTGCGCCCCGTGCAGTCCCTGGTGCTGACCTCTTCCCTTAACTTAATAATGTCAACTGATTTGGCTGTGTTTTTGTGTCTTGGTTCTTGTTATGGTCTATTGGATCATGCAGTTACTGGTGTTGCTTCATCTCCTATGAATGTGCCAAGTGCTATAAAAGTTGAGGAGATTACTGGGTTCCCTGGCCGGAAAGCATCTCCAACACACACTGAAGCTGGATTAAGGGACATTGATAGAAATGGCCTCTCTAGTCAACCTGCAACCAGCATTTCACTTGGTTCTATTAATTCACTATCTAACGATGGAGCTATAGGTGCTACTCCTGTTTCAGAAGTGACAAAGAGACATGTTTTGGGATATGATGAAAGACTTGGGAGTACTGGCACGGGGCAGCCTCTTGTGTCCCCTTTGGTCAATCAATCGAGCATGCCACAAGCTGCTAAGTCTAGTGAGGGAATGGGCACTAGTGAAAGTGGTCCTGGTGGTGAGTCCAATGTTGTGGGTGGTAGGGTTTTCTCTCCTTCTGTTGTGCCTGGAATGCAGTGGAGGCCTGGGAATTCCTTTCAGAATCAGAGTGAAGTGGTATGTGGGGTTCATTTCATTTTGATCTCTTATCCGAGCTTTTGTTATTGTCCACTACTCACCTTACACCCTTGAGATACGGCATTAATGGACATAAATATTTAAATGATTATTTTGTGCTCTTGAAGTATGTTGTTTCTTCTTTTTTATGCAGCCATATGGCCAATCTTAAGTCTAGATATTTTGTCCTTTGTCATAGTGTAGGAAGCTCTCAGTCTAACCTTGTTGAAGTAGAACTACTCTCAACCTTTAGATATTTCGCTTAACTTGTTACTTAACCTTGTTAATATATAGTTTAGGATTACATTATAGCTTTACTTCTGTTTTTACTTTTTAGGGACAGTTTCGTGGGAGAACTGAAATTGCTCCTGACCAGAGGGAGAAATTTTTACAACGGTTTCAGCAAGTGCAACAACAGGGTCAGAGTAATATTCTTGGAAACCACAAACTGTTCTATGCACAGCATCAGAATCCGCTTCTCCCTCAGGTATTGCTTTTAGAGTCCTTGAAGATATGATTTTTCATCAACATTCAAATCTATGTTTGATTTCACTTTTACTTTATATTTTTTTTGGTGTTGCAAGTTGTAAATAATTAAAGGATACGGTTATTGTGACCTATCCAATGATGAATATGCTGTTGTTATGACTTATGAGTGTGGTATGGATCTCGTCCAAGGTCTAGAATGAGAGAGAGGTAGAACAAGAGTTATGGATGCATCCATCAGGATTTCCATATCTGTTGCATTAGAGAGAGAGAGAGAGAGTGTTTCAGAATAAGCATATGGGAGAAATAGGTGCCCAACCTACTCAAGACACAGACATATTAATTCTTCGAAGTTATTTATTAATCTATAATGAAGAACCGCATATAGCTATTACAAGAATCTTAATCATATAGGAACATAAAGCTTAAGGTAAATAAGAAGCTGACTGAGACTCAATAGGAAGTAACAATATCAACACCCACCAGAATCGACTAATAATAACACTAATGGTATTTAGGTATTAATAGTAATACTAAGAGCAGTAATAATCATATGACTCCTATTCTCCTAATAATAATCAGACTTATTAGGTCCTTTTCGGCATTCATGTGGCCCTAACAGGAGACACGTCGCTCACATTATTACTTCCTTTGTAGACGTCAAGCTTGTCATCAACCTTGAAGGAAGTCACCCATAATGGAAACCTTATCACGATCAAATGGCGCCATTAGAAACAAATAATCCACATGTGATGGCACTCTTGATTTGTTGGACTACGGAGATACTCATTTGCAGATACTGGTAAGGCAAGCTTATAACGACCCTGAAAAGAATCGTATCATCTTTAATAAGGCCCCTTTCCTTTAACCTTTCTTGGATCTGCTCACATGCGCCATAAACAGGAGTCATTAGACTCATTACCCATTACTGTGTTTCACCACCTTTCGGTCTACAGTCTACTTGATCCATTTTAAGTTGACTAGTGAAGTGTTAAGATCAGTCTATAGGTCCTTTAGACTGCCTTCTTTAATATCATGAACCCTTCAAACAATTTCAGAATTAAGATCAGGGCATCAGGCTGATCAGCAGGTTTCCCTCCAGCAACTACGCTGACAGCCGTTACCTCTTTACTATTTTTTCCTAATACTGCATAGTATTGTAGGCCATTGCATGAGCATCCTGATGTATTATTAAGTCGGATATGATAACGTGTCACAATGAGCTTCTCAAAGCTGCTGAAAGATAAAAACAAGCAGCTAATCCTTGACTCTTAGATCTTTACTTATTGCCGTCAACTCTCTATAGAATCCTCCCGAAGGACTCAGGATCCAGCAAGGTATTGTTACTGCTATTTCAACGGAAGGAGTCAGCGGCAATGATCTTGGTGGCGGTAGAACCCTCAGGGGCGGTGACTGTAACATCACTGGAGGCAGTGGCGAGGATGAGGCTGAAGGTGGTGACGAGTTTACAGATTGCATTGGTAGAGGAGTAATGACAGAAGCCGATTAGGGCGTCACGTTTGCATATAAATAAGCCCATGGCATTCTCAGGATTCAGGAGTAGATTTCTGAATTTGAGTGTCACTTTTGTAGTCTTGTTTTACAGTGATTTTTGTATATATGTTACTCTGCTAAAGACTCACTATTTTTTGGCTTGGGAATATAATGGAATAAAGCAAAATGGCTCACTAAACTATCTGCGTTTCTTTGTTATGAAGCAGCAGTCAGTCCATGCAAATTTCGACGTGATTTTCACTATGGGTCATCCGGAAACAGTCTCTTTGTCCTTTAGTACAAGGGTAAGACTGCATACATCCGACCCCCTTACCCCACCATAGGTGGGAGCCTTTGCGGCACTGGGGTAATGATGGTGATGGTGGCGTGCTAATGTTAACTTCATATCTGCTACATGATCTAATATACAAATCATATTGCCCTTTCTAGGGATGTAGCGGTGTAGGTGTTATGTCTGATCATACGAAGTGCTTTTCTAATGTACTTGCATAGTTTGGTGTTGCTTCATTTATATAGATCTGTTTTGTCCAAAAAAAAAAAGGAAAAACTAAGTTCAAACTCATAAGTAAATATAATATTAGCAAAAATGACTATTGGACGGAATAACTATTTAAGAATAAAACTTTATCACCCATACCATCTTGGATCACGGCTCCCCTGCAGCTGTCCAAAATGTATCAAGATCATTATATATATGTTTGTGTGTGTGACATTCTGAACCACCCTTTAGAAGTTCATATGATCTAATGGCCTTATAATAGAGTTTATTATGGATCAATTGTGCTATTGATAAACTATCACTATTTTCATACATACTTTAATACTCTCAACTTGTTTATTTTTAAATATTTTGTACTGCTGTCTGCTGCAAGTCTCTTGTAATGTGATTCTATGAATGAGACATGGATGTACCAGAAACGTCATTAAAGAAAAGTTGATGTTATATCAACACACATAATGACATAATGCTCTTCATTATTTTCTCAGATGTTTAGATCAATGTTTTATTGGGATTTGGGGGGTCTTACCCCATGCTCTCTTAACCTCAAATGTTATATACTCTCTTTCATTTCGTTTCAGTTCAATTCTCAAGTCTCCTCTGTGACTCCTCAACTTGGATTGGGAACAGGAGCCCCTGCTGCTTCCCTTAATAATGTTACTTCATCGGGACTATCGCAGCAGCAATCAGGTGTGACCCATTGACCATCTAACTCTTAAGGCATGAATTATCGATATTAAGTAGGAAAGCGATATAAAGACCTTGATTTTGTTTAATAGTAATAATAGATTTTTCTCCCTGTGACTAATTTACTCTTGAAAAATTCATGATTTAATTTTTTTTATGAAACAGCCAAGGTTGAAGAGGCACTCAAAGCTTTCATACATAGCTGCTAAAAGTTTTCATATAATGTTGCAGATGTTGGGAGGCACTCAAAGGTTGAAGAGTTGCAACAACAGGTCCTGTGTGAAGATGTTTTGACAGATTCTGCTCCTTCTCCTGCACCTTCCCCGAGCCTTGTAAAGAATCTCATAAATGAGGATGATTTTAAGGCTTATGCATTTGATACGCCCGTAAATGTAGGTTTTTTTGTATTATATATCCATTTGTACCACATAAAGTCATGAGAGACCAGATTACTTTGAAAAGTTGCAAAATAGATGACTTAGTGATTTGTAGAGTTTAATTCTCCCGTCTTCCATCATTGTAAGAAAAACACATTTTCCTGGATTGATTTATTTAATTTGGAAAGTAAAACAGTCTTTCAGAAAATGCTCCATGTTGCTTTGCACATAAATTGCTAAAACTGCCAGTACTCCCTCAGTCCTAAAAACGTCCTGTTTGAGTATTATACAACCTTTTAATTTTAGTCATTTCAAAGGTACAAGTTTTAAAAGTTATGAATGGTCTCTTACTTATATCCCTACAACTTATTTCCAATATTTTTTGAAATATGACTAAACCACTTCTCGCTTGGCTTTAGAATTTTTTTACTTGAAATGGAAGTTACTTCTAAAAACCACCCGGGACACAAAAAGTTGTTGAAACAGGGCTCTTTTTTAGAGAGGGAGTAATGGATAGTGAGGGTTCTTTTTGAAAACGCATGCCTTTGTTTTAGAGGCGCACAATAATTATTAATTTATTGACATACTTATGTGTAACACACTCCTCTGTTGCAGGGTGGAGTGGGTAGTTCTCTTGCAGAGCAACCTCAGCAGCTTCCAAGGGATATTGTTGATTTATCTCCTGGGCAGCCATTACAATCAAATCAACCCTCGGGTGGTAGCCTTGGAGTTATCGGTCGAAGAAGTGCAGCTGATCTTGGTGCAATTGGTGACAACTTGACCTCACCACCCGCGAATCCTGGAGGAGTGCATGACCTGTTATACAACTTACAAATGCTCGAGTCTGCTTATTACAAACTTCCTCAGCCAAAAGATTCTGAGCGTGCTAAAAGCTATACACCTGTAGGCAAAGCTAAGCATATTACTTACAGAGATTAAATTGGTCACCTATGAGGTGATCTTGCTGTGAGATGTGACCAAAGTGTTACAATACTTTAAAGGAAAAAGATTTACCTTTTTGAAAAAAAGGAAAAACAACAGTTTATATAACAGTATTTACTTTTACCTTTGTAGTAAGCGTAATAAACTATGTTCACATTTCTAAATATTCTTTTGCACCCAATTTAGAGTCATTTTTCAATAAATGAAACCACATTTTTATCTAATTTGCCAAAACAGTATTCATATAAACAATTTAAATATGAAAAGTTTAGTTAAACATACAAAAAGTTTAGTAGGATTTCATAAATTTAACGTTGTACCTTGAAAAGTGGTACCTGATCAATTATTTTTTATAATTTTTTTGGGTTTTGTCTCACAGAAGATTTACTATTGCATTTGAACAATTTGTGTCATTTCAAGTTATACATGCATTTGGCATTTTGACAGAGGCATCGTGCGGTGACCCCTTCAAGCTACCCTCAAGTGCAAGCGCCGATTGTTAATAATTCCTCATTTTGGGAACGACTAGGGGCTGATAACTATGGGACTGACACTTTATTCTTTGCATTCTACTACCAACAGGTGCGTTGCCCCCATTATCTTTAAAAGTACAGGCCAAAATGGTCCAAAATAATCATTATGTTATTCTTGCACAATATTTGTAGAACACATATCAACAATACTTGGCAGCAAAGGAGCTGAAAAAGCAATCTTGGAGATACCACAGAAAGTACAACACATGGTTTCAGCGGCACGAGGAGCCTAATATTGCCACAGATGATTATGAACAAGGGACATATGTTTATTTTGATTTCCATATCGCCAATGATGAGCATGGCTGGTATTCTTATTTTTTCATGAATTTTTGTTGCTTGGTGGCTTCTTCGTGATAAAAAATTATCTATTATCCTTTATCAATGTTTGTTTATATATCTGAAACAGGTGTCAGAGGATCAAGAATGACTTCACATTCGAGTACAATCACCTTGAAGATGATCTAGTTGCTTAGGATTGTTCCTTGAAATATGTCTTCATTAGGTTATGATTTGTAATCTCCCAATTTCTTCATGCCATCTAATATTTAATTGGAAAAGTTTATCATTCATGCATCTGCATTCTTACAACTCTAATGATATCAAGAGGTGGGTTCGGTAAAAACGTTTCACCTTTGACCGAATGCCGAACAAAATTCTAGTATATTTTGTTACGTTTGGTCTTTGCAGTTTAGTACATAGAACTGCATCTGTGCTGTTTGGTTTGTTCTGGTTCATTTTTCAGGCATTTACTAGTTTTTTTTAATAAAAACTTATCTTAAAACATTCAGATGGGCGTAAAAAGTTTGAACTCACCTCATAAATCATACTTCCTCCGTCCCGCAAAATATTTCCCGTTTTCCTTTTTGGGTCGTCCCAAAAAATAGTTCTCGTTTCCCCTTTTGGAAAGTTTTGTGTGGCTCACATTCATTTACTTTTTTCTTACACAATCACAATCATACATTTCCACTTTATTCCTACTTTTTTAAACTCCGATCCAAGTCAATGCGGGAACAATTTTATGGGACGGAGGGAGCAATACAAAAGAAAAGCTACCTAGATAATGACACAACAAATAGCACAAGAAAAAAAAGATATAGTTATTAATTAAACCATAAAAAACAATATGAAATATACTAGTTCATTCGGTGTTATACTGTTATGCCTTAAATGGTAGAGTGGTCCTAGACCTCATGATTAATCATTTTGCATCAATATATTCATTTTTTTTTCATTAATTCATTATGACTGTCACATTGTTTCTTTTTTGTTTTTCATAGGAGTATAGGACCCCTCATCATGACTATAAATTGAGTATTTGAGTTTATTGACACACTGTTATGACATGTGGTTCCATATTAAAAAGTTAACTTTATACGAAGAGTAATTCAAAATCTTATATAATAATTTAATAATTTTTACTGGTGTGGAAACTACTTTAAAAGTACTTCAACACTAATTAGAACAAAGAAAAGTAGAAACAATATAAAAAATAGAAGAGCATGAGGTGTTAAAAGCAAAAAACTATGATCATAATTGTCCCTTGATACTTTGCTAACTTTCAATTTTTGGCTGTTCTACTAATTTTGGCACTTTCCCTTTTTATTAAAGAATTTCCGTTTTTTGTTAATTATCTCTCCTCTGTATAAACTTCAAGTACACTTACTTTATAAATCCCCATGTTGATCAAACTCGGCCAAGTTTTAAGAGATAGCGGGAGTATTATATTATAATAGAAACACCCATGAGCAATTTCTTTTATAGCATATTGTAATTATCCTTTAATACACACATTGTAATTGTAAGAGTATAAATTTAAGAATTAATCTGAATTCTGAAATGAGAGGAAATAGAATATGAAATTTCAAATAAGAGAATTATGTTTTTATTTGATAAAATTGATATATATTATTCCCTAAATATGAGCAATTATTAAGTGGTTTCGTATGATATATAAAAGACTATCTCATACTCTTATAGTCTTATTGTACTGAAACTTTGGATATGTTAAATACAGATTTGTTACCTTTTCGAAACTTCGATATATGGACATGTGTTGAGACCCATTTGTTGCAGGCCAGGCCGGATCCGACCACACTAATGAACAAAAAACTTTAAAAAGGCCGGTCCGAGTTTGCTATCTACTATTGAAAAAGTCCGAATTATTTAATATATGGTCAAAAGACAAAAAAAATATGAGTATTATTTATTAATAGTGTGATGAATACAATAGTGGTCAGGGATGAAAATGACAATATTACATTGAATAAGGGCAAACCTTGAACCAGCCAAACGGTTTGCTTGTAATCTTATTACGTAGTATATTAAATAACTGGATATTAGATACTTATATGGATCTTATAATCTTGTGAGCTAGTGTATCCCATTCGGCCATTCCCAGCTAGGGTGGACTGAACTGGGTCCGCGCCGGACTCCGGGTCGGGATTGGGTGGGCTCCGGGTCCAAAATTATCAGGCGCGGTACCGGCCTGGGTTTGTACCGGGTCGGGCCGGTCCACTAAAAACAAAGCTGGGTAATGCTGCTTCTTCATCTGGCTCGGGCCCCGGGCTTGGTCCCGATTCCAGTCAACCAAGCCGGGTCGGGCCTGCACAGTATCGGGTTGGGCCAGGTCTCTGTCGGCCAACCCGTCCCAGTCTACCCCTATTCCCAGCTAATATTTTTACTTTTGACTGAAATTTGCTGATCTGGTTTGGTCTTGTTTGTTTAAGTCTGGTCTGATTTGGTCATAACTGGTCTGATCTAATTTGATAAATGTCTGGTCTCTGTGAATTTTATAGTGGAAATATCTGAAATCAGCCACTCTTGTTACTTGGATTTCATTAATGTCCACTCGTAATTTTCTTTTCATATCTCAACTTTCAACTTTTCAAAAACTTTTTTTTTTTATTTAAAAAACATATCGATATTCCCCGTCTCTTCTCTTTCGACTCTCTTCTCCCCCGTCTCATCTGCCATGGTTCTTCCTCTCATGCTTCGACCTCCACTCTCTTCTCTTTTCCCCAATCCCCCAGCTCCAGCCTATAGTGTCTAATCATTTGTTTTCTGGCTCCTTTGTGACTCTGAAGCATCGATGCTACCTGGCCACAATCGCCAGTCACTGTGACTTTCGACACTAACTCGCCGGTCACTTTTATGTCCTCATAGCTTGATTGCATGCCTCGCCAGATCGCCAAACTGCTCCTAGCAGACGAACGAATTCTCTGGATTTCTAAACTTTTGAGCTTCTAACCTATTATTCGAAGGTAATCTCAAATTTATATGTGAATAAGTGAATTTGTAAATTTGTAATTCCGAAGCCTGAAGATGCTTGTTTTGAATTATTTTTGTTATCTGAGTTATGAATTGCTTAATCCAAAAGCCTCAAATTGCTTAGTTGTATTGATTTGTAAAATTGTTATACGTACTGTTACTAATGCCTCTCAATTATTACATTTTACTTTTTGTTATGATATTGAATTGAGTGTAGTGTATTGTTTTCTAAATAAGCTTTAGTTGTGGTTTAAATTCTCCTTTCTAACTAATGTTTTCTACTTTTGGCTCATGTGCTCTCCTTGATTTTGATTTGGTTTATTTTATATCTTGATGTGCTATTTATATTTTTACAAATATGCTTTGATGTCTAAAATCTTTTTATAAACAACGGTACACTAGTGTAGTGTTTCCCCTAGAGATGAAGCTGAGCAATACTTCAATAGATGATGCAAATGTTGAGTATTCATTGTTTGAGTGGTAGTCCACGTAGGGAGTGGGTCTAAGGACACTATGTCACCCTGATGAAAAGTCACTACCATTATATACTAATCTTCTATACAAACATACTTTGAATGAACACAAGAATACTCAAGCAACACTAATTAATGAATCATTGTTGCTAAATCTCAAGTATACTGATTAGTAAGTAATAATGATCACCAGTTTATTAGGGGCATTGTTTTGTGATCTTCTGTTTATGCGTGTTTGATTTTTTATGCCTTTTGCTAGCATGTCTCTTGTTGAGTATGAGATTTTGAGGTTCTTGCCCTCTCTGTTAGCGGCTGGGGTGATCTTTATAGTTCAAAGTAGTCTGATTGGTTGCTGGGACATAACTTTTGAGAAGTATATTGGATATATATATTCATGGTAAACGGTTGGAGTGCTCAAAGATGATGATTTCTTTTCATCATAAGGGAGGAAGAGAGGAACTATAAGGGAGGAAGACAGGAACTGGAAAGCTAACTGCAGCATTCAGAAAGTACATTGCATTTAAATATGGCCGTGTTGCTAAGGATGTGATTTTCAATTGTCTTCAAAATGCATCTATGTTTTATTAGGTGTGGAACTAGGATTGAACACCTGGTGACTGGTAAGGTTGGCATCGGGAGGGGGGGGGGGGGGGGGGATGCTGCTGCAACAAAAGCTATTACCGGAAGGTTTGATATGCATTTCTCTAAAAAACTCTCCTATCATGTCTTGGTTTTGAAATGTACTTGCTACTTTTTCTTATAAGCTCATGAGTCCCATGATCATATTTTCATGACAGCGCATTCTAATTGTAGGTGCATGACAGAAGACATGGCATGGAGATGATAATAAAACCGAGAAGATCAACGAGCAAAGAAACACAAGGAGACAAACCTGATGGATTGTGTGTTAAAATGCATATATGGAAGAAGAATGTGAAGAAACAATGTCAAATAGTATAATACTGTAAAAAGAAGAAGCAACGATAAGAAGCAAAGTCAAATAATATTGTAAATGTACTGAATTGAAACAATAGATAAAATTATATATCTATTTTGGTACATTTATATGTTGTTTTTTGTTTCATTTTGTTGTATGGTATGTGTTGCTTTTTGTTGCAAAATGTTGCTTTTTGTCGCAATGCGTTACTTTTTGTTGCAACATGTTGCTTAGTGTTATTTATAGTTCATTTTAATATTTAATATTTATTTATATTTCCACTCACCTCTGATGCTTCTTTGCAATAAAAAGTAATATATAGATTTGCATACAATTAGCTAAAATAATCAATTTGGATTTATGAATGCCAACTATAACAAGAAACCTGAAGAAACAATAAAAAACAAAAATTTCAAAGATATAAACAAAAATAAACACAAACAAACAATAGGAAACAAAAACTAACATCGAAATGATAATAACAATTATTAGATTTTGCGACCATTTTAAAAGTATTGAGTTACAAAAGTCACATTTTTTATACATTTTTCAATTTTTTCAAGTATGTTTTTTTCATTTTGTTTTCATTTTTCACGTTTTTATTTATGAGTTTCTTATTTTTACATGTTTTTTATTTACTGTTTTATATTTTAAGAATTTATTTTTGGTTTTGATTTTATCTGATTGTATATTACATTTTTCGAAATTTTCAAATTTATATATTTATTAAAGTTTCTTAGATTTTTAGTTTTAATATATTCCGGCTTTTTAAAAATTTACTCTTTCTATAAAAAGCTTTAAATGCTTTTCATATTATAATAGATTCAAAACATGTTTACTTATTTTACATATTCTGTCTGCAATTTTAGGTTTTCATATTTTAATACTTCACACGTTTTATAGTACAGTTTACATCAATTTTTCTAATTTTAAAAAAATTAATACAATTTTTTCAAATGTTTTAAAATTTGTGTGTTTATTTGAATGTGAAAGATTGGTTACTCAGCCTATAGCCCTATAGTCCAATTTAAAAAAATCACTCTTTCATAAAAAAATCTAACTACTTTTCATATATTTTATATCTTAGAATATTTTAACTTATTTTAAATTTTGGTCGTCGCTTTTTTTATTTAACTTATAGGTTGAATTGGCATTTGTATTACAACTTCTTTGATTTTCTTTTTACTTTTAATTTTTTTCTTTAGTTACTTATTATTTTTAAGACTTTAATTATGTTTCCAATTATTTACATCCTTTTGATGTTTTAGTAAATATTTATATTTTTATCCTATTTAAAAAAAAAACTAATACATAGTACTACGTAATTCTTAGAGTTTGTGCGTAGAACTCCACTGCTCATACGGAATTAGGATACGGAACTCCAACGCAAGCAGTGGATGGGGAGGTGCCGAACATGTCTTTTTTTGAAAGAAAAAGTTGGGTAGTCTACTTTTGAAAAATAAATTGGAGAGTGATAAAAGTGATATTTCTTTCACTTTTAAGTCTATTCGTGATAATTTCCCAATTTCATAATTACGGAAGTCTGGTCTGTTTAAGTTTTGTCTAGTCCGATCTGCTTAAGTCTGGTCTGCTCTAGTCTGAGACGGAAAACAGCTCAAGTTAAAACATACTACCCTTATTAATTTACTTATAAATTCTAAAAATTATTTTTTAACCAATCATTATATATGAATTACATCTAAAATTCATAGAGCATGCTAGTGTCGTGAATTCTTAAATACTTTTTGTACACGATTCTAAAACACTTCTATACTTTCTATCAACTACTTAAATCTTTACTTTCTACGTAGTAATAATTACTTATAGTAGTTGCCTATAGTTATATGTATTTCATATAGGAGGAATATTCCTGTCCGGAATTTCTTGACCGGACACCAACTTTCAGATAAATATTCAATCGAGAAGGCAGTCAAATGATTTTTTGGAAGTTAACTGCGTGTTATATGTATATAAAGGACGCAGTTCACTTGCAAAAATCATTTGATTGTCTTCCCGGTTGAATTTTTAGTTGCAATTTGGTATGAATAAACTAGATTTGATGAAGAACATGCACAAAAAATTTCAGCAAACAATACAATCGGGAACCGCCCCAAAAGGCGGAGGCCAGACGGCATTCCTGTCAGGAAATTCCGGACAAGAACAACACTCTTTCATATAGATAGCTATACCGGCATTGAATTAAGTATTCCAACTGTTTCAAATTAATTGTCGCAATATACCATTTATATTTTTTAAGGTGACAACTCCGGTACCCTTTTAAAAATTGGGGTACCGTACCTAACTACCTACCATGCATTTGATCGGTCCAAATCATTCTATTCCTTTTAATTTAGATTAAATTAATTCAACTGCATCATTCTTATTGGTCCATGTGGACAATGCTATGGTACCTTGAGGGTACCATAGAATCTACCTTTTTTTAATGGTAGATTCTATGGTACCCATAAGGTACCATACCTTTGTATACATGGATCAATGAGAATGTAGCAGTTGAATTATTTAAATCTAAATTCAAAATGATAAAGTGATATGGTCTAATCAAATGAATGATAGGTACGGTACCCCATATTTTAGAAAGGTACCGGAGTTGTCACCTTTTTTAATTTCCACATATGCCCTCTGTTTTAATTATCGTAAGGTTAATCAAACCATACGGGCCATGTATGTCAGGTCATAAGAAGGGAACAAAAAGAGTTTCGGTCATACTTTAGAAAAAGGCATATGTTTTGGTAATATTGAGGTTTTTTCTAGAAAAGGAAAAGTATACTTGCAAAAAAAAAAGGAAAAGTATAGTACGCATTAATTTTAAAATGTCCAAAGGAAAATTGAGAAAATTATTTTGAAATAGATGAAGTATTTATAAATACTTGGAGTATAAGAATTCCACCCTTGATACTTTAACAAAATGCACTGTAAAGATAAGAACATGCATCGGCAGTATGGGACCTTACCTATTTAATGAGTCCCATAACACTAATATCATCTTCATGTTTGTTACTTTGTCTGCAATAATTCCGAATAAAAGCAATCGGTTTGCTTTTGCAGATTACAAAACCATCTTACAAGCAAGGCATTTCGTTTTGTGGGCATAATAAACTCTTATTGTACGGGCCAGATAAATGTTTTTTGGGTAATTTTATTACGTTAGTAAATACTATAAATCATCAGTGGGGTTGGATTTTTCTTAAATTAATTCCATTACAATTATCCTCATTAGCAACCAAGAGATTATTCTTTTGAATATCATCAGCCATTGAGTCTTTTTGGTGATGTTGAAATTGACTAAATGGCCTCTATTTGATTAAATCTTTAAAACTTTGACTGAAATGAATTGACTAAATTATGAAAAACTAAATTTAAAATTTAATTTATTAATTAAATAAAGAAAAAAATTACGAGAAAAATTTAAATTGATAGCAAAGTACTGTTTCAATTGGAGATCAAATGAAATAATGCCATTGAGATGATAACTTTATTACTTCCTTCTGTCCCTTAATTAAGTTTACAGTGAACATTTCATGGTCCCCAATATTAACGTTTGACATAGAACTTATAATAAACCAACATTTCAATAATATTTACTCCAAATTAAAATGAATCATTAAAAACTATTTAGGTAATATAAAATAATACAGTTTTTAACTAATTAAAGGTCAAAATTAACAAAGTTTGACTTAAAAAGTCAAACTGCAAACTTAAATGTGGGACATAAGGAGTATAATTCAGACATGACACAAAATTATTATGAGCAATTTGAAAAACAAATTTGAGTTATCACTCCTGTACATTATCTAACTTGATCAAAAAGTTATTGCTAAATTTGTAGTTTGAAAATGAACCAATCCAGTACATGCATATAGATTTCCAAAATATACATACTAAAATAGCTCGTTTAAGAACTTTGTGAATCTAATGAACATTCTCGACATTTACTTTTTAGGCTATTGTACTATATAAATAACATGACTTATTTTATTAAGCGTTTCAAATGTTAGTTCTTTAACGATACATGTGACAAAACTAATTAATTAAACACTTTCACTTATCAATTTTTTCACTTTCAATAATGCGATTTAATTTCTGTAACAGTGACACTTAGTGACATATTTCTATTTCGATTTGACCACCTTAAATGGTATAGCAAGCCAAACGAACCTGTTAATATTCCAATAGTCTGATGATCAAATTAACACTACGAATAATCCAAAAACACAATATTCGTAAAACAAAAATGGCGAAAAGCAGAAAATTCAAAAATGGATATCCAAATTAAAATGTGTAGTTGAGTAGTTCTTCGAAAAAAAGAATGCATGCATCGATCTTTGAGGATCTCATTACCGACCAGACAGTTAACCCAATAGATGTAAATTAAATTTTAGTCATAAGGTAACAGATAACGAACGAGTGAAGCTCTGTCCTAAATACTTACAAAGGTTCTATGATATATTTTTACATAACAACCTCTTATCGTAGTTGTTAGGATTTGAACCGAAACTTATATCCTTTTTTACCAATTAATTGAGTTATGCCCATCCACATCTACGTGATTAGTTACGTTCTTCGGGTCTTTGACTAGAATCAAATGATTAGGTGAAAACCTTAATTAAGGCCAGTGAAAAGGTTATGGACCAATTCAAATGATAATTAATGACCAATATAGTAAATTTAGGATGTTTTCTTTTGGACTGTTTTCAGTTCCAGACCAGACCAGAGTTTCGTAGTTATAAAATACACAGAGACCAGATGTTTACCAGATCAGACCAGCAAAATTTAATCCTTTCGTAATCTCCTTTATTAAATTATTATTAATGATACTTCCATCATATCCTTCCCAGCCATCCACCTATCTACTATATATATCTTGCATGCATGCAGAGCTAAAACACACCACTTAATTACGGAGTATTATCCTAAGTTAAACAAACCACGTGCCACCGGGCGAAAAAGCTCCGATCGAAATGGACAAATCATCCGCCGCCGCCGCAGTGCCGGGCAGGAGGGTTCAGCCGCTGGCCAGGCGGACCCCACAGCTGTTCTCACTCTCTGATGATCATGCCATGGTGAAGAAGATTCATGACACTCATAACCCAGGGGATGACCGTGACGTGGACGTCCACATCATCCTCCAAGTCATTGAGGAGATCTTTCAGCTGGCTTACCCCGCCGCCACCAATGGAGCTCCTCAGGTATATATACTCATTTATGCACGTAGTATTTGAGTGAACTTGTCCATCAAAAACTAATTAATTAAGGGAATAATTAATCAGTTTTGGTCTCCTAACTATCTTCTTCTACATATATGTTCGCGTTATCAGTCTTGTAAAAAATAAAAAATGATTTATGTGAAAAATAAGAAATTAAGTACATCCATCATATATTAAGACATTATGTTCTTTTGAATGAGCTTTAAAATTCATTTAAGTCTTAATAAGTACAATTTCATCCTAATTATGAAAGTTTTATATATTTAATAGGATCAAAGAAGTCATATTTTGACAATAAAACGTAGTTACTTTTATTTGTGCATTTTGTATATGTTACACTTTATCTTATTTGGAGCAATTTTTTTTCAATTTCATACCGAGTAGTACTTTTAAATTGCACATAACTAATACGCAGTAGTACGTCCAATCTAACAAGAATCTCGATCAATTATTCATTTTTTTGTGATTGATAGAGGCTCCAACTAAATTCTCTTCAACGTCCTTTTGCATTAATTAATTAATTAATATAATCTTTTCCACTAAACTTTGGCCAACTTTCTTTAATTTGTTTAATTTGACCCACGCAATTACCGATGACATCATTAAAAAAGGTCATCAATAATTAAAATACGCTTAACATGCATTTAACGTAAGTTATTCTTAGTGTAATAGTGTCGCTTGGAATCGGAACCTCCATATATCACTTTGTTTCCTCTCTACTAACCCGACTCACCAAAATCCGTTCTAGGAAACAAACAAATTCCTCTATTTCGAAAAATATTTTAATTTGAGACAAATGATAAAAATATATATACTACGTAGAATATAGCTATTAATGTAAAATTTAGAAATATAATATGCATGCAATTGATGAATGAATGAATGATGATCAGGGGCGTAGTTAGGGGAGGACCAACCCTGACCCAACCCAAATCTAAAAAAAGTCCACATTTTTAGTATAAAAAATTCCCTGTAATTTTTTTTTTAAATATTCTTTGTACCAGTCTAGTCCGACCCATTACTCTGGTTCCGTCCTAGATGATGGTATTTAGAATGTCGGTATATATATACGAAGTATATGATATACTCCGTATTTGCTTTCTCGTGCTACATATAATTAATCACTTTTTTTACCATTCTTGGTTCTAGGCTTACGTCTAATTATAATGTATCATATTTTTGTTTTGTTTTATAGTAGGATAGGATGATAAAGTAACACGATGGCCAATTTTTAAATTTTCAAATTTCTTGGAGGCTGCCCTGGTTTGACCGTCTTCAAAACTTGGTCACTTTCTTTTACATTAGATATATTTAAAAATTTACATTTAATCATACTCGTATCAATTTTTTTCATATACGGATATAAATTTTAACCACATTTAATCATAATTTTTTAATCATACATTTTATGACTACTATAGTACTATAGTATTTCATAGTCCCATTTCATTCTTATTTGCAGGGCTCCCATTCACCTACCATCCAAGGAACTCAGCTCGAGGAGAAAGCTGCACTCGCGGTTGATGGAATTCTTGAAGGACTGTCATTTATCACCCACAAAGTCTCCTGCGAGGTTTTTTAATTACGCCTAATTAAGTAGCTGTAATTAAAACGAAGCTGTAATATCAATATAATTAAAATGTTATACTTCGAAAAAAAATTCTTAAATGGAATGAAATTATAGTCAAAGTGCACAAACACGAAACTTAGTTTTTTTTAGGATCATTCTTGGTGTACACAACTTGTACACAAAATGTGTACACTGCCTGTGTACACAGACAATTTGACATGAAATTCTGCCTCCTTTAAACGATTTGTCTGTGTACACAGACAACTAGGGGAGTTTTGTGTACAATTTGTGTACAAGTCATGTACACTCAGCATTTTCCTTTTTTTTTAACAAACAAAATAAAATGATGGTTTTACACGGTGCTTTTATTATTTCATTTCAGTTGTTCATGTAGTTAATGTTATATCTTGAATAAGTATAATAAATTTATGTTATTTTAAACCACATTTTAAATAACTTAATTAACTTGTTAAAAGAAAATTTCACTAATTATCGGCCACTCACATATAGAATATGGAGCAATAAAAAGAAATTACTCTAAATATGACTAAAACATAAACAAAATATATAAATAGGACTATTAATGTTCTATTCAAAAAATATGATTTACCCCGTTTCGATAATTTTCCCCATAAACTAGCAGTTAATGATCCTATTTACGCCCTTTATCTATATATTTAAGTCCTATTTAGGGAATTTTTTCACAGTTGTCATGCCGGTGCTCGGGAGGAGGGGACAACAACACAGCAACAATGGCGATACTGAACATGCTCTCCCACTACCAATGGGACGCCAAGGTGGTGTTATGCCTCGCCGCATTCGCCATCACCTACGGCGAGTTCTGGCTGGTGGCTCAGCTCTTCCCCACCCACCCCCTGGCCAAGTCCGTCTCCATCCTCAAACAGGTGCCGGACATCGTGGAGCACGAGGCCGCGCTCAAGTCCCGCTTCGACGCCATCAACAACGTCATCATGGCCGTCATGGACGTCACCAGGCGCATCATGGATTTCAAGAAGTTGCCGCCGCTGTACATCTCCGACGACCAGCCGCCGCTCTCCGTCGCCAAAACTCACATTCCCACGGCGGTGTATTGGACCATCAAGAGTATTGTCGCTTGCTCCGCTCAGCTCACTAGCCTTCTTGGCATCAATTATGAGTACGCCACATACTATTTGTTTTATTATGAATAAAATAAATATTGTTTACAAAAATGTGACTAGTGACTAGAATAGCAATGAAGTCATAACTTATGTTCAGATCAATTTCTAAACTTAAGTTACCATGACACAATATTGTGATAACTATTAGTCGTATTTATGTATATAAGTTTTATTTTAGTGATATTTTTTATAACTTTTTTCCGCCTTAGCTAGGGCTGGAAATTGGGGTAGATCACTTAAAAAATAGTACTCCCTACTTTTTTTTAGAAATTCCTGAAATACGAGTAAAAACGTTTGAAAATTTTGAAACAAAACACTGTGATATTATTATTCACTCTTATGTAGAGAATAAAAACATGATAATCCTATGTTGAAATATACTACATATATACAATGTTTTGTACTCCTATATAGGGTAATAATGTCTCGTTATCTTTAGATGTACATTTAATAGAAATTGAGATTTATAAAATATGGCAAAGCATGTAATCTTATCTGTATATATACGTAGGAGATTGCTAGCTACAACTATGGAGACATGGGAAATCACGAGTACGACTCACAAGCTGGTTAACATAAGTGACCACCTTAAGGAACAATTGGCCATTTGCCATCAACATATTGGTCAGTCCACCCACCCTTTGATCTATTTCATTATTTTATGAAAATTAAAAATTGTATTACTTTTTTTTTGAAAGGAAATTGCAGTACTTAATACTTATTCATTACTCCGTATTATCACCGGTCATATATGGTTTGAATGACTCATTTGCCCTAATTTTCTTTTTGTAGAGTAAAAATAAGTCTTATATTGTATGTATGTACGTACGTACGTATGTCAATTATATCATATCCCTATATCTAATACAACCAGTGATAGATAAAGCAGGTTACATGTTCCAAATGAGAAAATATTGATGGGCAGCAAAGTTTCATAGGATGAGTATTAGTTCAGGTCATTTTCTTTGTTTTAAGTAACATTGCTTTGCGTTCATTTTATATCACGTGTGTCCCAAGACAGGATAAAGGAGGATGGTATTGAATTATTAAAATAGTTTACAATTCCCTTTTACATATAAGGAGTAAATAAACAAGTTAGTTTCCTTAAGAAAGTAAGAACAATGGTCCTATATATTTGATGAAATGATCAATTCTCTTCATGAATTTTTAATTTGTAACAAAATTATTGGGATGGGATAGAAGAATCGCCCGCTGCAGGCTCTTTACTATTGCTTATTCGTAATACATATATACTTCTATCGAAATTGGATGCAGATGAGAAAATGCACATTGAATATTACAAAATGCTTGTGCACCTCTTTGAGATAAGCCATTTCGACAATATGAAGATCCTCAAAGCTTTGATCTACAACAAAGATGACATACTTCCTCTTGAGGTTGGAACTACTCACACCAGGGTAAGTATACTTGATCACTTTCTTACCATAAATATTAATACTCTACCTTAATCAGTTTTTTGGTTTGACTAAGGGAGTACTAAGCAACAATTTTTAGTTATCTAATCTTTAAAGTGACTTGAATACCAAACTTTGGCATGATGGACATTATATGTAGAATTGTTGAAATATTTCTCACACCAGTAAAATATGAACTAATAAAAGTATTATGATACACAGGCAAGCATTGAAGTGTTGAGAAGGAAGACGGTATTGCTTTTACTAAGTGATCTAGACGTGTCGCAAGAAGAATTGAGTTCGCTAACTGATATGTACAATGAAGCCAAGACAAAACCAGAGCTCCAGTACGAAATCGTGTGGTTGCCGATACTCGAGAGAACGAATGGAGGGTGGAACAAGGAGATGGATGCAAAGTTTAAGGAGCTTCAGGCTATGATGCCATGGTACACTGTGCACCACCCTTCCCTCGTAGAGCCAGCAGTGGTCAAGTTTGTCAAGGAAAAATGGCGTTTCATGAAGAAGATGGTGCTGGTGACTCTTGATCCAATTCAAGGCAAAGTTGCATGTCAGAATGCCCTTCACATGATCTGGATTTGGGGGAACTTGGCATATCCATTCACCACTGCCAAAGAGGAATCCATGTGGTCCATTGAGACTTGGAGGGTTGAGCTTATTGTTGATGGACTTGATCAAACTGCAGTTGATTGGGTAAGTTAGCTTGCTGAACATTATGACTCCTAATACTAAAATTGAATGAATCCTCTCAATATACTATAAACTTGATGAAATTTTGGTTGAAGGAAAGTTGAATTATGAAAATAATATATTCAACTTAAAATATATATTATTAGTAAAATCGAGAAAAAATTACACGTAGTATGAAAATATAATTCAAATAGCCGTCTTCAATAATTTCAGTTAGAAAAAGTAATATCGACCTTACTTTATTATTATTATCACACGATTGAAAGCGCGAAAACAAAAGTAATCTCATGAGCCGAATACAGGGTTACCAGACGAGCTCTATATATTATATGCATCCAATTACTTCCTTGTTGGTTCCTTCTAAGATTAAATAAGAATGTAATCTAATAAGATAAATGAGAATGAATGTGATGTATATATGCAGGCGGAGCAGGAGAAGTATGTATGTTTGTACGGAGGAGATAACATAGAGTGGATAAGAGGATTCACCCAACTGATGAATGGCGTGGCACAACAAGCGGGGATTGAGCTATACATGGTGTACGTGGGAAAGAGCAATTCCAAAGAGCGCGTGAGGAAGATCACTGACACAATAATGACAGAAGGGCTAAGCAACTGCTGGCCCGACCCATACTCTGTCTGGCATTTCTGGACTCGCATACACAGCATGCTCTACTCCAAACTTCATTTTGGCAACAAGCAAGGAACCGACAAGATTGCGTCAGAAGTGATGACACTGATGGGGTACGATGGGAGTGACCAGGGCTGGGCTCTCATGAGCCGCGGCCCGTTCCAAATGGCCCGAGCCAAGAGCGAGGTCCTCCTCGTCGCGCTCAACAAGTACCCGGAGTGGGAGCCTGAAGCGAAGGAGAATGGGTTCATCGAGACCCTCACAAGCTATTTCTCCAAGCTCCACACCCCGCAGCACTGCAATAAGCTCATCCTGCCCGGGGTCGCTGGCGAGATCCCGGACGTTATGGTCTGCGCTGACTGCGGTCGCTATATGGAGAAGTTGTTCATGTACCGGTGCTGCCCTAATTAACTGGTCCTACATTTCCAAAATGAGCCCGGACAAACATGCATGCAGGATTGCACGTGTTTATCAATTTTATTTGGTAATTATTTCTTTAGGCCAGTATGTCTAGCTTGTTTTCAAGCTAAGCTTGCCTCAAAGATGTGTGTCAGTTGTGTTGTTTGTGATCTTTGTAAGCTAAAAAGTGTGTGTAAGCTATGTATTGTAACATACGGAGTATGTATCTAAGTCATAGGTTGTGTTATATACTTATATATACACATGTCTTGCTAGGTAGGGTTCCTCGTTGGTTGAACCCTCTAGATAGCTAGACAAGTACTAGATGGATGCATATTGTGTTTTGTATCTCTGTGTTCTAAATATAATGAATCAATTTGGAAGGGCTTATAATTAGTTTCCATCAATGTATATTTGTCTTTATGAGAAAAGTTCACATGTCAATTAAAAAAATTCAGGTGTGACAAAAAAGTTTAGATTAGATTTAAAAAATTAATATCAGACATGTTAGGTCTCCCAAGAAAAATAAGTACAAGGTGCAATTTTTCCTTAAAGTGTAAAAAGTTCATATGACTAATCTAATATGTCTAAGTTAAGTCATAACTTAGTCACTTAGTACCAAATTCAAAAGTAAATTCTCTATGTCTAATTAGTACCAGAGCTAAAAATGTACACTTCTTTTGTTCTCTGTTACTTATAATACTTCTTTTTGCCAACACATGCCACTACAAAAATTAACACCGACCAACTTTGCAACAAATTTGAATGAAATAGTCGTTCGAAACGATATTTCCAACGAAATACCGACACAATTTGGCCGTTGGAATACACTGGTTGGAAATATTTCCAACGACCATTTCAAACCGATTCAAAAAAATTCCACCGGATTTCCAACGAATATATTTGTCAGAAGATTCTAAACGATAAAAGTGTCGGAAGTGTGATTCCATTATTACCAACAGCTGACGGATTTCCAACCGATTAATCGGTTGGAACTTTTATAAGAATAAATAAACCAGAAGGTTTCCAACGGATTTTTATGACACATTCGGCTACACTATTAGTGTCACTAAGTTCATTTCTTTTCTTGTTATTTGCAGTTCAATGATCCTTATTTTAACATTCTAAAAAGTCACCACCGACAAATTATACAATATACAACTCAATTTCAAAACATGCCATAAAATAGCAGTATTCAAGATTGTCGTAACACAAACAGTTAACCTAATACAAAAGTTTGACGAACTAAAGCAAATAGGAAAACTCACTTAAGTGAGTTTATCGACCATACAAATTCACTTTTCTGATTACGCCCTGTAATATTCTATTACATCCCCTCAAATTGTGCGGGAGAAACAACGCGCAGATTGTCTTTTAAAAAATGAAATTGCTGACTAGAAAGACTTTTAGTAAAAATGTCAGCTAACTGCAGCTGAGTAGGAACATACTTCACAACCAAATCTCCATGAGCTGCGCTACACGCTCCCGAACAAAGTGGTAGTCTATCTGAATGTGCTTGCTACGGGCATGCTGAACTGGATTAGCCGTCAAATAGGAAGCAGATTTATTATCACAAAAAACCTGAACTGGTGTAGAAACAGGAAAACTGAGCTCTTATAGTACCGAACGAATATGAAGAGTGTGCTGAACAGTATAGGCAACTGCCATATACTCAGCTTCCGTAGAAGATTTGGAGACAGTAGGTTGCTTCTTAAACTTCCATGAGATTAAATTCGGACCCAAGAACACAGCAAAACCAGTCGTGGACCTAGATGTATCTGGACAGCCAGCCCAATCAGCATCGGAGTAAGCAATAACACAAGTAGCCCGAGATGTGGGATGAAGCCATAATTCATGATCAAGAGTTCCCTGCAAGTATCTAAAAATCCTTTTGACAACAAACAAATGAGTGGTACGAGGAGCATGCATAAACTGAGACACTAAATGCACAACATAGATAATATCAGGTCATGTCAAAGTTAAATATTGTAACGCACCAACCATACTACGATACTCAGTTGCATCAGCAAGGAGTTCACCATCAGTGAGGGATAGAGAAGTGCGGGAAGCAAGTGGAGTACGAACAGACTTTAGGGTATGAAGATGAAAACGAGACAGAAGATCAGACACATATTTATGTTGATCGAGAGAGAAACAAACCATTACGAGTTTGGACAGCCTGGACTCCCAAAAAATAATGAAGATCTCCTTGATCTTTCATAGCAAAATGTTGAACAACAAGCTGAATAAAAGAGGTCACAACAGCGGAAGAATTACCAGTAATAATGATGTCATCAACATATAGTAATAGATAAATGACATTATTATTCTGGCGAAAAATAAATAACGAATTATTAGACTTGCTGCACGTAAAATGATGAGATAAGAGAAAGCTACTAAATCTATGAAACCATGCCCGCGGGGCTTGCTTAAGGCCATAAATAGCTTTTCACAAACGACATAAATGATGAGTAAACAAAGGATGAATAAAACCCCGCGGTTGATGCATATAGACCTCCTCAGTCAGATGACCATGTAAAAATGCATTTTTAACATCCAATTGACGAATAACCCACCCAAAAGAAATAGCAAGTGTAAGAATAATACCAACCGTGGAGGGTTTAATAACTGGACTAAAAGTTTCAGAAAAGTCTACACCTGCCTGTTGATTAAACCCCTGAGCAACCAAACGAGCCTTGTGACGCTCAATAGACCCATCAGAATTATATTTAGTCTTATAAATCCACTTAGAGCCCACAACATTTTTAGTATTATCAAACGGAACTAAATCCCAAGTATTATTAAAAATAAGGGCATTAAATTCCTCCGCCATTGCCTCATGCCATTTTAGCTGTTTATTTGATTCAGAAAAAGAAGTAGGATCAGCTGATAAAGCAACAGTGTTGAGATTAAAAATAGTTTTGGGTTTAAAAATTCCTGATTTAGCCCGAGTTTGGATTGGGTGATTATTTGTAAGCTGGCCGTAGCACTAGACAAGTCTGGTGCACTAGCCGAGGACTGCTGCAGCTCCAGGCTAGAACCAGGTTGGGTGGCAGGAACTTCAGACAGGAGGGCTCGGTCGAACAGGGGACGGGGTCGGAATATGGCCGTGGGGAAGAATAGGAGAGGAAGTCTGATCGTGGTCATGGGGTAGAACTGGTGGTGTGTGGTTGGATGATTGAGGTGTGATAGGCTGGTTTGGAAAGCTAGTGGTAGTTGTATCTACTGGAATGTGTATGTTGGAAGGCCGAGTAGGTGTAGGAGAGAAAATCCTATGGGTAGAACTAGGAAATATGGCAGGTGAGCTACGGTCTGAAGTGGTATTGATGAGAGTGAAATCATCAGGAACACTAGGTGAGGACGAAGATTCATGACGCGTAGAGGAAGACAAAGTGGCATATGGAAAAATATTTTTGTGAAAACGAACATGTCGGCTAATAAAAACTTTGCCAGACTTGGGCTCAAAACAACGATAACCTTTAAAACCAGATGCATAGCAAAGAAACACACACTGGATGGAACAAGGAGAAAGTTTATTGGAGGAAGAAGCTAAAAAATTTGGATAACAAGCACACCCAAAAGCACGGAATAAACTATAATCAGGAGACTTCTGAAAAAGTTTTTCATATGGGGAAACACCAAAGAGAATGGGGGAGGGAAGTCTGTTAATAATATATACAGTTGTAAAAATAACATCAACCCAAAAATTGCTAGGAATAGATGCTGTTATAAGCACAGTCGTCCGAGCAAGTTCGAGAAGATGACGATGTTTTCGCTCAGCAATCCCATTTTGTTGGGGAGTATAGGGGCACAATTTCTGAAAATAAATTCCATGTTCTGCCAAAAATTGTTGCATATTAAAATTAACAAACTCACCCCTCCATCGCTTTGAAAAACTTTAATCTTAGCATTAAATAGATTTTCAACTAAGGCCTTAAAACACCGAAACTGAGTAAACACTTAATTTTTCGTACACAATGGATAAATCCAGGTAAAATGAGAAAAATCATCAATAAAACACACATAATATCTAAATTCTAAGTTAGACAACACCGGAGATTGCCACACATCAGAATGAATTAACTGTAACGGTGAAGAAGAATTATGACTAGCATTTGAAAAAGGTAATCGTTGAGATTTACCCAAACGGCAAGAAACACAATCATGTTCAAAATTTGAAGAACTAGTAATAAGTTTGCTAGTACGCAATTGGCGTAAAACAGTTTCGCCACAATGTCCTAATCTACGGTGCCACACAGGGCCAGAAACAATAACGAAAACTAAGGCTAGAGGTGCTGGAGGACTGAAGCTGACAGGATATAGATGGCCATTATGACGCACCTGAAGAAGAACTGCCCCCGAAATTTTGTCCTTGACAAAAAAAGAGTTTTTATCAAAAACCGCAACACAGTTGTTATCAGCACACAATTTTTGAATGTGTTGAATTCAAGTAAGAATATTGTGATTTAATGGTATATGGAGATAATAATTAAGCTATGTCAACTTACTGCGGATACAATGCACTCCAAAATGGAGACAAAAATAGTGAGAAATTGGATCAAGTAATCCAGGTTCGAGTCCCCCGCAGCAACTGTGTGGAGGCCACAGCCTCTGAAATGGGTTAAAACTTTGACGCGCACGGCCATATGGGCCTACTGCTGCTCCGCCAACTAAGTCACTGTGATTTACATCCCCCCATGTGCCCTGACGGGTCAGGGCGTGGGGGTTCCGTGGGTGGGAGATTTCACCTTTTGGATCAAGAAATAAAGCAAAGTTCAAGCTTCAATGTGCTTGCTTAGTATTGAAACTGCACCCAATAATGGCAAGCTATATGAATTGTATATATGGAATCCACTAGCTTAATTAGTGGTAATTACCTGGTTGATCATGTTTGTTAATCGCATGTGTGAACAAATAAATGTACTAAGTGATATAGTGGTATCTTGCATGGGTATATATTTTTGGGAAAAAATAATAAAAATACCTCAAACTTTGATGGGGTGTGAAGTAAACGCCCCAAATTTGCGTATGTAATTTAAATACCCCAAACTTTTATATAAAAATATTTTCGCACCATTGTCGTCATGTATTATTCTTTCAAAAATGTAAGCTTATGGTGTTAATTGCATAAGTAAAATAGCAAATTAAAATGTTGCAATTATATAGATTAGGTTTAACATTACCATGAAAGTATATAATGTTAATTGTGTCTTCATGAATTCTAACATATTTTAAATTATGAAATTAACACCATCAATTAACATTTTTGAAAGAAATAAAACTTGACTACTTGACTATGGTGTCAATAATTTTTTATATAAAGTTTGAGTTATTTAAAATACATATGCAAGTTTGGGATGGTCATCTCACACCCCTTCAAAGTTTGAGATATTTTAATTATTTTTCCCATTTTTTTGACATTAGATCTGAACTTTTATATTTTCCGAACAAAGAATACAACTTTTAAAATGAATTTAAAGTGGCACAAGGCAAATCTATTTAATTTAAAGAAAGTGCTCAAATTCTCAAAATATCAGTGAAACATGAACAAAGTTCTAACATCCAACAAAGTATATAGCAGAGAAATCCTTCCCATATGGACCCTATTTTTATAATTTTCTTCTTAAAATAAATTTATTATGGGGATATATATTTCTCGTTGACCAACTTAAAGCAATCAGCTTGTTTTGTAAATGGCATATATCGCGCAAAACAGCTTTGGACATGAAAGTTTTTGTCACAAAAGTTAATTCGGTCCATATTTATGACAAAGACCAAATGCGAATCCTTTAGGCGGTTGGAAATGTTGTCACATTCATCAGACTTTGGGCACGAAATTCCTGCACCAAATTTGTGACAAAGTACGTACACGAATTTGAGATCTATCAAGTGCATCACTCGATCACTCTTACATCAGAAAATTGGTAAATATTTTGGTGCGGGAAAGAATCTGTTTCGAAGTATACATTTGTTTCTGTAATGGAATATTTCCGCTACAAAACTAAGAATTTTGGCTTTTGCATTTGACACAGAAAATTCAATTACAAAATATAGCCGTTGAAAATCCGTGAAAAAAAATCAAGACTCGTCTCACTTTTCTACTACTCTACTACTCCGTATATAGTAAGACAAATTAAAATGTGTGTATTACCATGGTAACTCTGTTACATTCGTATCCAATATTCAAACCATCCAAGTATTTAGTAAACTGGAAACCACTAAGATAACCTTCAAATTTTCTTTGCTTTTCCCATCACACTACTATACGTACATAATGATCGGTTCCAGACACATGCAAGCACGTATGCATGCAAGTATACAAATTTCAATAACTTAATTTCATTAACTTCAATTTATTATATACGAAGTATACTACTCCGTATAATTAATCCATCCTGATCATGGGAGTACCGCACCGGTAGGTCTGGAAGCAAGAATCGCCGACCTGGACAGTGAACTGGTGCAGAGGCCTAGCGAGAAAAGGAGGCAAACTGACTAGCATGTCACAAACGCACTGGTCATCCACCTCCTTCAACCATCTGCAGCAAATCTCTTCCTCCGGGGAATGGTGGTGGTGGCCGTGATGTGTCCTGCGGTGGTGGTGGTGTTGCCCCCCAACAGAACCGGGCGGAGGGCTCGGGTTGATGATAAGAAAAGAACATGCATGGTTGACCAGAGTGATCTGGGATGCACAAACCGCGCTGACCGGCTTTCTACTCCAATGGCTCTCTGTTATGGCCTCAAGTGAATGGAGGAACACAACAGAGAAGATCAATGCTGCTGCTTTCATACTTGTTAATTTCTTGTTGTATATTCCTGATAAAGGTGGGGCTATCCAGTGGAGCAGTTTATTTTCTTGGCATGTATATATATCTATAAACCTAGTGTTGGATGAATTTAGGATTAAGGTGGATGAGTTTATCTGGTTTAAGGACTGTTCGCATGGTTGAACAAATTATGGGTACAGCTTATGAATCACTAATTTGTTACTTATTATTAGGTTAGTGGTAGGGGCAACTCATATGTTTTGCATGCATATCTTATGGGTTTAGGGTTTAAGCATCCATAAATTTTACAACGGAGCCTTGGTAATCGGTGACCTTCAACAACTAAAACCCAGAGCTAGAGAGTATCATTCATTGCAGAAAACATTACAATTTTGGCCTACAATGATGCAAGATTGGAAATACTTTTAACTCAATTAAGGTAACATTTAAATTACTATATATCAAATAAAACTCAGAGTCGGAACTTACCTCACATGTTTTAAATTATGAGCATGACCGTTTAATTTTTATTATTTCAAGGAATTACTATAAGTAGAACCAAATTGATAAAATAAGTCACTCAGAGAACATAAAACATAAAAATGAAGTGGCTACTGGTCAGCAGATATTGGTTAGCAAAGACTTCAAAGGTATACTTTGCAAATGCAAAAGTATAGAAAATGAAAGACCAAAGCGTACTCCTACATATTCAAAGCAAGGTAAGTGAAACTCATCCAACACATACAAAATCTAAAATTGAGCTTAGAGACAAGATTGAGGACGAATTTAAACTTGAGAATGTAGAGTTTAGCACCAGTTGCTTCTAACCAACCTTTAAAACGGAGTACATTACAAACACTGGCCAATCAGTTTCTGGGTTTCTTTTGTAAGGCAGAGTCCCCGCCCAGCTCAGGTTTCCTCTTTATGCCCAAAAAGTGTTCAACCTGTATTGTTAAACAACAAAAACTATAACTCAGGTTTCCTCTTTATGAACACGGGTAAACCCAAACTGAATAATGACCACGGGTAAACTGTTTTACACGAATCACAAACAACTTGTTAGTAGAGAATTGCACAAACAGGGCCAATTCAGAATTACCTTTTTATCACCAAGCATGGGTGTTAAACTTCCAGGAAAGTCCTTCTCAACAGTTGCAAAACCACTTCTGGGATCACTAGTTTGCCTGGAAGCAAATAAAAACCATAATATATTCATTTAGGATAAAAAGAGAGATACAGAATCGTATTTTATTAATAAACTTATAAACATACACAATTATAATAAAAATTAGGGAAAATGGAAACTAATAATCCAACCTTTTAGCGGTCTTCTTACAATAGTCCCACCTTTTGATTATTCATGAATAATCCAACCTTTGCACCTCATCTTCATTCACTGGTCCCTGACCGATTGATGATCTACTATTCCAAGTTATTTTCTTATCTTTGCAAACTATTATACCATAAATCTCACCTTTCACAAAGAAAATATTTTGCAAAGATAAGAAAATAACTTGGAATAGCAGGTCATCAACCGGTCAGGGACCAGTGAATGAAGATGAGGTGCAAAGGTTGGATTATTCATGAATAATCAAAAGGTGAGACTATTGTAAGAAGACCGCTAAAAGGTTGGATTATTAGTTTCCATTTTCCCTAAAAATTAACTACACCAGTCATTCAACTATCCAGAGCAGAGGCTCAATAAAATATTATTTGAGATCATTTTAGGAGACAGGTTAAAACAAAACCAAAGCTTAAGATTGATAGTGTTCAGCTTTGTTAGCTCATCAGCTAACTCATTCTCACTAAAATTGATTATTTCAATAAACTTATATTTTGGTAGTGAATATGTTACATTTATCCAAAGACATCAAGTTGTTAGTACTCGCATTCCATTTCTATTTTGTAGACCTAGCTTGGGTACCACGTCCAAGCCGAACTAAGCGCTCTTCTGTTCAGCTTATGGGCCTAGTTATGCTTTTGAACTATACTAATATAAATTATAGGGAAAGGGGTCAGATAGGCCCTCAAACTTACATAAAAAGTTCAAATCACCACTTTTATATGAGGTTAAAACAAAACCAAAGCTTAAGATTGATAGTGTTCAGCTTTGTTAGCTCATCAGCTAACTCATTCTCACTAAAATTGATTATTTCAATAAACTTATATTTTGGTAGTGAATATGTTACATTTATCCAAAGTCCAAACACAACTGATTTCTCGATAAAGTCAAGGGTGCCACTTAATAATTCATACTTCCTCTGTTTCCTTTTAATTGCAACAGTCAACATTTCACGTTTGCCAACGCACAAGTTTGACCATTAATATCTTTCATTCCTTATTAGCAAAAAATTCATATTTTGAAAATTTAGAATGAGAAGAATTTAATAATATTTTTTAAAAAATTTATTTATAATACAAATGAATAAAATATAGTCAAAGTAGAATATGTGAATAGTGCAAAAAGTTCAATGTTGCGATTAAAAGAGAACGGAGGATAGTATTTATCCAGCTCGCTTGGCTTGAATAAGCTTGTATGCCATGCATGAACAGGAGTCTGAGCTGAGCAAAACTACTAGTGGACTATCTGACATCAAGTTGTTAGTACTCGCATTCCATTTCTATTTTGTAGACCGAGCTTGGGTACCACGTCCAAGCCGAACTAAGTGCTCTTCTGTTCAGCTAATGGGCCTAGTTATGCTTTTGAACTATACTAATATAAATTATAGGGAAAAGGGTCAGATAGGCCCTCAAACTTACATAAAAAGTTCAAATCACCTCTTTTATATGAGGTTTTGTCCGGCCGTCGCCATTTAGGGCGGTTCCCGGTGGAATTTTTTTTAGCATCTTCATTAAGTCTAGTTTACCCATACCAAATTTCTGCTAAAAATTCAACCGGTAAGGCAGTCAAATAATTTTCTGAAATATATTGCGTTAACAACGCAATTATCTTCAAAAATTCATTTGACTACCTTCCTGATTGAAGTTTTAGCTGAAATTTGGTATAAATAACTTAATGATTAAGATGCTCAAAAAAAATATCAAAAAATTCCACCGGAAACCGCCCCAAACGGCGACCGCCGGACAGAACCTCATATAAAAGGGGTGATTTGAACTTTTTATGTAAGTTCAAGGGCCTATTTGACCCTTTTCCCTAAATTATACTACGTATAAATTATATATATACACAAAATATACCTTTTTGAATATAAATTGAAACATGGGTGGTTAAAAAATTAATGTTTATTATTAATTTGTGTATATTAGAGTAAATGAAAAATATTAAAAAGTTGGGCTTAATTAACCCGAGCTTGAAGAATTTGGAATTCGTGCCAAGTCGAGTTTCATGCTTTTTTGGGCTCAATTACCCCAATCGCTTGATCACACTTCTAAAGTCCCAAATATCAAACAGACAAAGTATAACGTAACTACTAGATTATAGGTGGGAGGAGAAAACATACCCGGGTTTAACATTTCCACTTAGGACCAAATAAGGTGTCTTTAGCTTTTCTTGAGCTTCCCTCATTCTCTCCACCGACTGCGATGGTGTGTCTGAATTTTTCATTTGTTTAATCTTTAGCTCCTCTTGATATTGTCGCATGCGTTTTTCTTGTTTTGATTTGCCGGGTCCCTTTCCATGAAATTTATGGGACAGCTGTCGAAATGCCTCTTTTGGAGTCAACTAGTAACAAATCCACCAAAATATTATTAGATGAATATAAAATAGATAAATTGTTAAACTAATTGATAATTCTTATGTCTCACACAATTAAGAATGTGAAATGATGTTGAGATTCATTTAGATATGAAATAAACAATATGAACCACAATTCTTACTTTTAATTTTAAAGGAAAATGGGAAAAACATTTTGGGACAACCAAAAAAGAAGTGGGAACACTATGGGACAAGCTAGAGGAGTAAGTAAGTAGGTAAGGTAAGGTAAGGTAGGGTAGGTAAGTAAAGTGAGTGAGCGAGCGAGCGAACGAACGAGCGAGCGAACGAACGAACGAACGAATAAATAAATAAATAAATAAATAAATAAATAAATAAATAAATAAATAAATAAATAAATAAATAAATAAATAAATAAATAAATAAATAAATAAATAAATAAATAAATAAATAAATAAATAAATAAATAAATAAATAAATAAATAAATAAATAAATAAATAAATAAATAAATAAATAAATAAATAAATAAATAAATAAATAAATAAATAAATAAATAAATAAATAAATGAATGAATGAATAGAATTGAAGATTAACTACCTGCTAATTGAACTATGCAAAAGTATTAAAAAGAACTGGTTGAGCAACAGAACTTACAATTCGACCATATTCATCGGTCCTTTCAATGTGTATTTCTTTAGGCCCCTCCTCATCAATAATACCGGCAAGCTTACTTTTCTTCTTGTCCATGTTTCGACCACCCCATTCGATTGTTTCCTTGAGTGATCCTCGATCTTTCAGGAGTTTGAGAGCTCCAGATAACCCCTTCCCGACAGCAGCTTCATGTATTGTGTCATCTGGAACTGTCTTCTCCTCATCCTCTTTCTGTAAGTCCGTTTCTTTTTCCGTGACTTCTTTCACCTCAGACCAGCCACCGTCCTCATCTATAGATGCTTTATCCGGAGAATTGGGTATAACATCTTCTTCCATGAAAACATCCTCATCACCCGGTTTATTTGAATCTTCAACAATAAAGTTAAATTAGATAACAGAGTACAAGAATATCTACAAACAGTACAACAATATAAGAAGAAAAGTGGGTAAAATTAGATGCAGCATACTGTATGGAAACCAGTACACATGATGGTACATGGAGAGACTAGGGCTCAATTGGATTGCAGAAAACTGTAGGGATAGAAAAATAGAGATACTCAGGAAGGATAATATTTGTTCAAACCGTTTTCATTTATTTGTTTTATTATATAAAGATAGTGATACCTGAATATGTAAAAGAAATTAGAACATTAATCATATTTCAATTTCGTATGCATCTTCCAAGGCTATGCCAAAAATAGGAAAATTACTTTCCTCTACAATCTTCTTCTTTTTTTCCTAACATTTCCATGATCCAGGCGTACTCTAAAGCTGCATCTCTATGTTCGCATGAAATTGTATTAATTAAAGATTTTTCATCTAGAAACCCGCAATCTAGCAGGAGGCATAAGAAACAAAAATATTTCTCACACTAAACCTTTCCAACCTAATTTCACTCATGATAAGAAAGAGAGATTGTTATCAGCCGTGTTGGGATATAGAGCACTCATCCTTGGGACCTTGACCGAGCTTACAGGAAATCAGAAACCATAGAGAGGCTCGGCCTTGTCAAAGTCTATGCAATTAAGCTTGCAATTAATAATCTTATTTTTTATGAATTAAAACAATATTTCACAATGTTATTGATAAAAAGTAGATAGGTTCAAGTTTATTGCTTCCTCTATCCCAAAACTTTCTTTCCATTTTGACTTGACACGCTCCAAAGTAAAATTTTACAGTTGTGGCCGAGGATAAAAAACAGCCACATAAATTTTTCCATAAAAATAAATGTGAAAAGAATTGTGCAGCCTCCTAAAAATGAAAATGGGAATAAAACTATGGGAAGGGGGAGTAAGAATTTTACTATAACAAATATTAACTAAAATGGAATACTAATACTAATACTAATAGGTAACTATTTATTACTAATACTACAACTAATAATATTAATAATAGAAGGAAACGACTATAAATACTGCTATAATTATGAAGACTCATATGCTGATTTGGTTTTCAGGGCCTGTAAAAGAGATGAGATCACCTCAACATCTATTGAACAAAAACTAGGCTCACAGTGGACTAGACAGTAGGGTTGGGGATGGTAAAAAGATGCATGATAGTTTTAGAGCAGGGTCAATTTCTAAGAAAAATAGGAAGGCAAGGAAAGCCTACCATCTTGCCAGGGATTTAAGAAATAGAAGATAAAACTGATCAGCAAACCACTACGACACATCAAGTCCTCAAGTATTAAAGGCTACTAAACATAACCATATTAAAATCAACTACCTTCATCAAGCTGAAGGCCCCAAACAAACTCTTCCATTTCTGTGAAGACAACCTTATTCTCTTGCAAGTCCCCAGAGTCATGGTTATTATTATCTACAGTAGAATTGTTTTCATTCAAAGTGGAAGCAAGCAAAGCAATGGTCTCTGGTACAGATTTAACAACCTCCTCTTGAGTTCTCAGAGCTAATTTTCTTGCCCTTTCCAATGATTTTCTAAGCTCCTCATCATCGTCATCATCAAACACAATATCATCATCTTCCTCTTCCTTAGAAGTAAGATTGTACTCAGGTCGAAGTGCTTTAGATGCTTCTTGAGCCTTTTCATATGCAAACTTGTATGCCTTGTCTCGCTTCTCAGCCTCTGCTCTCTCATCCTCCTCCTTCAGGTGTTGCCTTGTCTTGTCATTCCGAGAACCAAGATCCGCGGAACCCAATCCAGTAGAAATAGCCTCTGCTTCAAGGGCATTTATGTCCAGCTTCTCTTTCTTTCTTAGTGATTTCTTTTTCTTGGGCTTCTTAAATTGAAGCATTTCTTCATGAGTATAATAATCTGTCAATACTCTGCTAGAAGAATTGAGATCTTCAGCATAGCTTTTTGTGGTAACCCCCTGAATTCTTCTCCGGAGCTGGTCATTAAAAAAAGTGAGAGTTTATATCAACCAACAATGACACTCCATGTTAAGTACATAAGATCATCTACAATGTAAAATGAACAAGAAACTGATTACCTCTTCCAGTTTCTTTGCTGCATCACCACTGAAACGTCCAGTCTCATCAAGAGCCACGCTCTAAAATTAAGAATAATCCAAGTAAAAAAGACAATACTGGTATAACAGTATAATACAGCAACTCAATTAGCATTAATAAATTGGAAAAGAAATTAACCTCCTCCTCCATCGGATCGTCATATTGGGGAAGCATATTCTTTTCAGAACCAGGCTCATCACTACACAAATTAGAGAGCAGAAAATGTTTAGTGTCATCAGCAATATGAACACCGTGTTCTATCAGTGATTCCTTAAAACTTACATCTGATCATATATTCCTGTTTTCTTCTTTCCAGCCTTATATGCATCATCCCTCCGCTTCTGCTCTCCAATTTCGACATTTTCAAGCATATCAACCTCTGAGATATACATTTATACCTCAGAATCTGATTTCACAAATCCCAAAAAGATGAAGACCCTAAGATATATGCAAGAAGGTGGGGATGTATAAATAAGAGGCCTTGACTATGTACCTTGATTTATGTCATCACCAGAAAGTATGCTCTGATCTTTGAGTGTTAAGATAACTGAACCCCCTGCAAGCACTTTGTCAAGCCCATGGAGAACCTTTGCCCCGCCCAGCTCATCTGTTAAAATGTGTTCAATGGAAAATCAGACTAATTCAATCAAATTTCAGCAGAATAATGCAAGAAAAAGGGCAAGTTTTCATGTACAAAGCAGTATAAAACCATTCACAACACTCTTCATTGAAAGTTAAGAACTTCATTTCATCTCTCTGAGACCAAATAGGCTTCTGTATTTAAAAAAAAACATGGAACAGGGAAAAAGTTTAAACTATTGAGTATTGATCGTTGAAGTCTTGAAGGCAAGACTACAATAGTACCCAATAAATCATCAAACCATTTCATTTATCCTCCTAAATTGAAAATCAAGTAATTAGCACACAGTAAATTATGCATTTGATTAAACTGCAAAACTTTCATGGATACAGTGAGCCACTATTCACCAAAGAGGGAGAAAGAGCTATACCAGCAGATCGATGGTTTGTTTCTTCAACGTCGTCGTCGTCTTGATCAATTTTATCCTGAAGCAGTAATGCAGCAAATTGGCAATGCAAATAATAATTAGGATCCTGGTAAAAGGAATCTGTTCGTTTTTTCTTAGATCAGAGGGTGTGGAGCAGTGGGAGTGGGGGGTTTTGTCAATCAATATATGGAATAGAGGAACAATATTTGAAAACAAAAATCGTTTACCTGCTCTTCAAACATCTTAAAGAGCTGCAAGGCTTTAGCCTTGTCAGCCTTCTTTTTCTCCTCGATCTTGCGACTCTTATTAACCCATCCTAAAATCTCAGAGGCACCATCTGATTTTTTCTTCAGCCTCTCTTCCTTCATCCTAGGGTCAACCAAGCATTAATGAGAATTAAAGCTACTTTATTTACCGATACTCCCTCCGTCCCAATTTGATTGTCTCATTTCTTTTGGGCACAAATTTTAATAAAGTGGTTGAAAAAGTAAAAGTTGTGGTTGAGATTTGAGTAGAAAAAGGTGAAATGATGTGGACCACATCTTTCTTTCCAAAAAGGGAAACATGACCATCATTTTGGGACATCCCAAAAAGGAAATAAGGGACCATCATTTTAGGACGGAGGGAGTACTTCAAAACAAATATTTTCATATCCAGTAAGCAATTGCAAGTTTATTCATTAAAAAACAAAAGCTACTGTTGTCTTTCCAGAATATATCATGTCCACTTCCATCAAACGAGAGAGGAAGCGAATACTCTGAAGCTACCATCTTTAACGTTATGGCAAAGCCAAAACACAATGAAACAGAGAGTATCCATATAACGGAAGAAGAACCTTGGCCCAACAACAACATTACCCCCGTGCCGCAAAGGCTCCCACCAATGGTGGGGTAAGGGGGGTTGGATGTACACAGTCTTACCCCCGTACTAAAGCACAGAAAGACTGATTCCGGATGACCCATGATGAAAATCGCGTCGAAAATTGCATACTGATTGTTGCATCATAACAAAATAGCGCAAACAGTTAAATGAGCCATTTTCCTTTATTTTATCATATTTCCCAAGCCAAAAAATAGTGAGTCTTCGGCTCTATCGAAAAAGATGGAATAAAGAACCTTGGACCAGTGGGAAAAAATTGTAGCCATGTGGCCGTGAGGTCATGGTTTAAAGCAACAGGAAAAGCCTCTTATACATATAATACATAAATAAGATGCAAGGTTGCATAATGCTTATGGCGTATAGCCATATATCAGACCTTAAATACTTGTTAGGCATATTGGACTACTGGATGGGACCAGATATGAGGCAATGATAGACGGGTCCACACAACCAGTGCAGACTCATTACCAAACAAGTCTTATGGTTCAGCTCTTTCCTACATTATATACAAGACTTCTACTTTTTCAAAAAGGTTTATATAGCTCGCATGCATCATTTAAATTTTAAAATACTAACAAAGCATAGTCAATCCTATTTAGAACGTAAAATGGAATTTAAACAATTAAGTACTTACTTCAAAATGCGCTCCTCCAGTTCTGAAACAGAAGATTGCGATCCAACAGGTCCATCCCTCATAAAAGACATCTTGATATTATCATCATCAGCTAGGGCTGCCTTATCATGTTCAGAGAAGTCCCCATCATCACCATCTTTACCATTGAACCTTGACACCTCATCTTTTCCCATATCCATCCTCCTATTATGATCCTCATCGTGTAGTTTCCGAATGCTTCCATCTGTGTCTCTGGACTTCTGCCTTTCATGATCCCTAGCTCTATGTTTTCCTTTTTCTTTTTCATTTGCATCTTTACTTCTCACTCTATCATAATCCCTTCCGCTTTCCCTTTCTCTCTGTTTCTCTCTATCCTTCTCCTTTTCTCTTTCTCTATCCTTCTCCTTTTCTCTTTCTCTATCCTTCACCCTCTCCTTGTCCCTATCTCTATCCTTGTCTTTGTCCCTGCTTTTGTCTTTTTCTCTATCTTTCATCCTCTCCTTGTCCTTATCTTTGTCCTTTTCATGATGCCTACGATCTTTCTCGCTTCCTCTATCTCTCTCTTTGTCTTTGTGCCTGTCCCTGTCATTATCTTTTTCTCGAACCCTGTCTTTTGTCTTTTCCTTTTCTGGATCATCTCTGTCTCCCTTCCTTCTTTCTCTAGTGAGCAGCCGATCTTTCAACACATCCTTGTCCTCTTTCTCCCCATCTCTCATTTCACGACTCCTTTCAGACCTTGAGTCGGTCATAACAATATTAGGCTAACAGAACAACTATGTACGATGTTCCCTATAATACCAAAGATGTAAGAGTAAAATATTATCTAAAGTTCATCAACACATCAAAGTAGAGAACTAAAGGAGATGTAAGAAAGGTTTTAAAATAGAGCTGTAAAATAGTAGAGATGAAAAAACAATGGAAAGCTTTACGATAAAGCAGATAAACTGCGACAATATAAGGGCTCTTTGATTTTACTATACTATATGAATGGAGTAAGGAAAATGTCAACAGCACGCATACAAGACTTCAATCAAAGACGAGAACGTAAGATAGGCAGGGACTTTGATCAGTGGGAAGCAGGAAGCTTAGGATCAATCTTGTATATATTAAGTGAAGAGATTAACGGAAATAAAGAAAAATCTTAAAGGAACTAATCTCATATGTGACCTTGTCAATAGACCCATGTATTAAATCTCCAGAAGCTACACATTTATGAAAAAGAGATTAAGATTAAACCCAGCAAACGTGAAGTAAAAATCAATGAAAATCATCAACAAAAAAACCATCTCCTTCATCTTTATTTCTAGAGCATCTCTTTACTCTTTTCCAATAGTGAATGAACACCACTAATGGGGTGGAAGAGAATTGCATAGTCCCGAACCCTTGGATTATACTACGTAGTTTTTACTTTTATGTGCATATGTAACTTTTTCATGCATTTGGATGAAAGTAGATTGCTCTCGCTTTCATTCCAAAAATGAAATAAACCCTTCCCTAACTAAACACGAATCTTTCAATTCATTTGGCTATCAAGCATATCATCGATCTCTTCACGTTGTACGGGTTTATGACTCACTGTAAGCATGAACTACAATATATGCATTCATTCAGTCTACTCTTCTGCTGGTCCTGCATCTGGTCCTGCATCTGGTCTATGACTTCTTCAGTTTGAATTGATCTGTGACACTAAATCTAATTATTTATATGAGTTCTCTAAGAGGGATGAAGTTCTGTCCATTAATCGTTAAATAGTTAAAGGTTTTTATTTCTTATTGATTATTGATTATAAATTTCCATTGATCAATTACAACTGTTTTGCATATCTCATTTGTATTTATAGATTATTTGTTTAATATAATACTTTTTGCCAAAAATATTTATATTTTTTTAGTATCATGTTGAAACCGAGTTGGTCGCCTAGTCGGCGACTAATTGGCGCCTAGTCCGCCTAGTCGGCGACTAATCGGCCCTAGTCCGCCTAGGCGGTGCTTGGCCGCCCGACTAGCGCCTAGCGCCTTTTAGAACATTGGATAATACATACTCCGTATTACTCCCTCCGTCCGGAATTATAAGGCACTTTACGGTTTACGATGTTTGACCGAACACAAAGAAAATTGATCCCTGTGAACACTCAAATTAGTTTTAGAAAATAAAATTTACACATTCAGAAACTACATTAAAATTGCTACAAAACCTGCAAAAAATAATTCAAATTTCATAAAATTTTGATATATATATATAAAGTAAGAGATTAAGTGATTTGTGTTGACCAAGTGAATAGAAAAGGTATCTTATAAAATGGGATTGAGGGAATAACTTTAGTGATTATGATCACATCAAAAACCATTGTCTAAAAGTATATATTGGGAGGAGCTGGGTTTTATTTTTGACCGTTAATAGATAAATTGGCCTCTTTTCATTTGTAATGTACATGTATGGAGTATATAATTTATATTTTCTATCACAAATTTAATCAAACTCTATCTGCAGTTCACGTAATTTAAGAACAGCACATGAAAATATTGATCTTAAAATCAATAAAAAATATATATGAAAATACGATTACCTCAAATCGTTCAAAGTAAGATGGGTACGTCGCCTGAAGGGGTTAGAAGTCGCTGGCTGCTTTATTTTTTTAGACGAGCAGCGATTGAATCTTGAACTAATTCAACTTTTTCTTGAACAGTGACGCGCGAGACTTATTCGCGTAGGGTTCTTAGTGCGGCGAGATTGCTTTGCCGATGGGAAGCAACGTCCGAGGAAGAGGATGATCTGATTGTGGAGGCCGGGGGTGCTTTGAATCGGTACAGCTACAAGAAAACCGATTGGGTTCAACCGTTCAAGATTTTAACACTGATTGGGTTTTGTCATAAACTTAATACAGAGGTATTAGCAGAATGTTAGAGGATGATCCTTATTTAGGGAAAAGGGGCAAAAATGACCCAAAAGTTATGTTTAGGGGTGAAATAAAGTCTTACAAGGCAGTAGAGGTGCTGCGAGTAAGAATGCTGTAGCTAGAGTGCTAAGAATAGAAAGTTGATAACCCTTTACAATAAAATAAATGCTTCTATTTATACCACCAATAGGTAGTTGTCTATGCTGACGTGGAGGACTGTGGGTGACTGGTGTCCCAACCACCAAATCTTCAGCATTAAATGCACTTCCCGCCAGAATCTAGGTTTCCCGCCTAACTAGTGGGGACGTTCGTCCGGCCAGGGGGTGAGTTGCTCCTGGTGGCTTGCAAAGGGTATTGGGCCGTTCGTCCCCTGGCCCTTGGTGATTTTCGCCATGTGGACTGGATTGCCTCCAACGGCTATGGGCTTGCTCCGACGACGTCCGTCGTCATTCTGATGGCCTGTGGGCCTGCTCCTTGTCGATGGCATAGACGTTCGTCGGATGGGCCCCTGAGCCTGGGGCTCTTCTTCAGACGTTCGTCCGTACCGGGTAAGTGAGCCTATCAGGTTAGCCTAGTGACCTATCTGGACGTACGTCCGGATGAAGGGGTAAATGGGCCGAACCTCAGTTTGGGCCATTAACCCAACAAGAACCATTTTAAATATTTCCATAATTTAGGAGATTCAGCTAATCTAGTGAGCTAGAATTTTAGAAATTTCAACGGATTTAACTCATTCAACCAATTTCAGTATTACTAGAGGACTCCTAAAGCTCATTCAGTAACATCGAAATTGGCTAATCGGTTGAATCTACTGAAATGATGAAGTTCCAGTTGAAATGACTGAATTGACTAAATCTGCTCAATTGTAGAAAAAATATATTTAAAATATATATTGTTAGAAAAACAAAAGAAAAAATATATGGAAAAATAATCAAAATGATCCTCTACAGTAACTTTAGCAAATTCAGCTAAAAAAGTTTTTTCAACCTTATTTATTTTGACTATCATACAATTCGGCGTGCAAAATAAAAAATTACATTTTGATGAAAAATAGACTGATAAGTCGAAAAACATATGTTATACTTCCTCCGTTCTTTTTTAATTGCAACAGTCCACTTTTCACGTTTGTCAACGCACAAATTTGACCATTAATATCTTTCATTCCTTATTAGTAAAAAAATTAAAAAAATTAGATTTAGAAAATTTAAAATGAGAGGAATTTAATTAACAATATGTTTTAAATTTAATTTATAATATATAAATAAATAAAATATAGTCAAAGTAGAACATACGAATAGTGTAAAAAGTGCATTTAAAAGAGAACGAAGGTAGTATATGGACTTTTCATGTTAGAAGGGGCTGGAAAGTCCTGAAACCCTAAAACGTTCGTCCAAAAAGAAAAGCAACAACAAAGGGTATAAACCTTTTGGCTTCTGGGACGCTGGAAGAAATGGAAGAAAACATGCGGCTCATTTTTTATTTTGTTATATAAGCTTCCTAGGTTTCAAGCCCGTGCGATGCACGACGGGTAGTATATAATTTAGCTAATTTTAAATTTGATATTTTCGAAATCATATATAATGGGATGCAAAAGAAAAATAAACTCAATCTAAATATAGAGTTCGTTTGGTAATACTCCTAGTAAAATTAGCGAAATCAGCTTATTTTACCGAAATTGATTAAATTCGGGTTGAATCACTTGAATGGGCTGAATAGGCAGAATCTCTCAAATCATGAAAAAAAAATTAAAAAATATTTCACTTGTAAAATAAAGAGACAATTATATGGAAAATATTCAAAATGTTCTTTTACATAAGCATCTCAACTAAACACAATTGTGGTGAACCCAATTTTAAAGAATTCACAGAGAAGCTTCTTAATTAATCTCATGTCTTCTAAATTATTTTATTATGCACCTCAATGTTTTTCATATTCCTCATTGTACTTGGTATGAATTGTGGAGTATTTACTTTTAACTTTTAATAGTAAGATATTACATTTGACTCATTATGTCATCACATTGAAAATGTAAGAAATGGAGTGTTTTTACATTTTACTCATTATTTTGTCACATTGAAAATGATTTTTAATTGTTATGAACGTCTATATTACTTTAATGAGCTTTTCAAAATAATATTTTTCTAATATTTCTCATTCAACTTGGTATGAAATACATATTTTTAAATTTTAATAGTGAGTTAGGTTCTTACATTTAACTCAATTTGGTACTCCGTAGTAAAAATAAAGAAATGAAACAATCCAACATATTTACTTTTGGCTAGACTAAACGTATTAACTTGTGAACACACATATGCATGTATGATATCAACTTTCATCCTTATTAAATACTACGTAATTAATAAAGATAAGCTACTTAATTAGAAGTATTCTCTTTATATGATTCTATATATGAATGTCTAATAGTACTAATTTCGCTTTTAATTTCAAAATTTCGGTGGTTAAAATTTTCATCATTGTGTTAATAATTAAGAAAGCATTATACGAAGATGTAGAAAAATACGAAGTATTAACACAGTTTCAAATCTATAGCTTAAAATTTTAATCATGATCTCAACATTGAGTTTAGAAGAATAAAATATACGGAGTAACATTTTAGGAAATAGGACACTATTAATACTTTTTTATATATAAATAATTTTGAAGACAAAATAAATAGCAATTTGGCTGATTTATCTATTTTTTAAGAAACTGATTTATCTGTTAAGTGGGCAAAACAAAGATACTTTATTTCTTCAATAAAATGTAATAAAAAAATAAGAAGTATAATAATAATCAAAAAAATTATACGTGCTTATAAAAGTACTTTATAAAAAGTACTTCGTATGATTGATTATTTAATAAGTGTGATTCCAATTAATGAATTTCATAATTATTAAATAGGTTTTGAAAAAGTTTCCAAATAAGGTGGATTTTTATCATAAAGTCTTTTGTTTCCATATTAATAAGCAATCAAAAATAGAATCTAATAAAATAAATAAAAGATATGGAATATCAAAAAAATTAAATGATGGATGACATGATTAGGTGGCGCTTTGTATGCTCTTAAAAAGTTCCTCTTATATATATATATATATATATATATATATATATATATATATATATATATATATATATATATATATGTTTTGGTTCAAATGAGAAAACCATCTTAGGAGAGAAATGAGAACAAATGACAACCATCCGATCTTGATGCTTTTAGTTATTTCGGCTCTTTCTCATTAAGGGTAAAATTGATATTTTCAAATCTTACCAAATTGCACGATTCTCTCCATAACCATCATTCAATATTTCTCTTTCTTAGAACACGTGTTATCTCCATAACCTCTCTAAGTTATTCATCCCTACGTTTACTCATCATATTGTCTTTCTAGTTTCTTTATTTTCTCAATAGACATTCTAATCAATTTATTATATTTATTTGCTCGGTGAATCACAATCAAATTGTTTAGTATCTGTCTTGCGTTCATTTATCATGATTTTGTTCTCTTTTGTTTATCTATAAATTATTCCTTTAGATGACATTAGTTAGATGCTCGTCTTTCTCCGTGTTACTCTTTTCTTATTCCAGACGTTTTTTCTCTAGGTGTTTAATTAACTGCACATTGGATGACAGTAGCAAGAGGGACTAATTGTTTTTATTGCACTTAGCTTTGTGTGATATTGCACAAAATTGTCTTAGATAATGCACTTTTTTACACAACACATCATGAAAGTATATATTTATGTGAATAACTCCTTTTCATTTTCTTTCTAAAAATACTCTTTTGCATATTCGATTCAGACTAAATGAAATTGATTTAAATACTTCTATTAATTGAGGTCTTCTTAAAATTTTTATTAAACTTTTGACTGGTGCACTTATTATGTTTCGTTCATGCACTTTTCACTAGTTTTTTTGTTTTATTTAGCAAATTATGATGTTTTCATTTCAATTTAATAAAAAATGTCAATGCCAAATTTTATAAGTGTGAAATACTAATGCACTTTTATATATATTTAAATGCACATGATAAGAGTGCATTTTATTTTGTATAAGAGTGCTACTCTAGAATTTTAGAAAGTATGAAATAATATTGCACGTTTGTATTATTATAAATGCACGTTATGGTTGATAATTATGCCCTTGTACATTTCTATTCATTTTAATTTGAATCATGTATGGATGTGCACAACTAAATGTGTAAAATTTAAAGTGTGGTTTACAAAAGTGCAAATTGATTTAATAAACATATAATTCTCCTTGGGTTACAAAAATATACAGTATAATCATTTTATTAAATTGATGTTGCATAATGTTTCAAATAAAGGTGCAACTATTCAATGTTTAAGCGCAAATAAACAAAGCTAAGCGGATGAAATATTGCCTCTAAAAAGATGTCTAAAAAATTGAATTATGATGCATTTTTCGTCTAAAACGAAATATTGAATTATTTGTGCAAAAGACATCGAATAAAAGTGCAGTAACTTAAAGTTGGAGTGCGGATAGATACATTACGAAATTGCATCCAAAAAATGATTAAACACAAAAAAACATGAGAAAATGTAATAAAGTTTTTTAATTAGTTAATTGAACAAATGTGAGGATACGACAAATTTGGACAAAAAAAGTTAAATAAGAAGAATCGAATATATTATTCTAATTATGAGGAGGTTGCTTTGTATTAATTAATATCCTAATTTGTAGGATAACTTCCCATATTTGGAATCATACGTTCCACTAGCTTTAGATCTTTTACCTAAATGCCCTCTTGTCATTAATATAATGCATACGTTTCCAATTTATATACTGCCGTGTGCATGTCATGTGCAACTTTCAGTTCGGATGGTTTTTGTCTCAGCCGCACGATCAAAAGAATGGATGATCAGTTTTTATTCTTATTTCTCTCCTGGAGCATCATTCTCACAGGAACTCTCCCATATATATATATATATATATATATATATATATATATATATAAATATATTGATTTACCTAGGTCAACACTCAACATGTACGGTTAAATTAACGGCACCGTTAGTGGAGGGGCATGAATTGTCAAAGAACTTGATTCTTGGAGCTATTTCACCCCAAAAAATGTTTAGGGTCTTATTTCCACTTGAAATAAAACATTAGGGTCATTTTTGCTCCTTTTCCCCCTTATTTATTTGATCCTCTTCTGTAAACTGGTGAAGGAAATGCGTGTATGTATGTGACACGGGTGTTCTGACCTCAAATAGTAGGCAAAAAAAAAGAAATTTTGGGTGTTTTCTGCTCTTTCAAGTGAAGAAGTTGGAGTGTTTGGGTAAAAGTGCAGAAGTGATTCTGGTGCTCTAATTTATTCCTAAGATCAGTTTTTAAGAAGCTGATGGAGATCAGCTTCTCAAAACTGATTCTGATTCTGTTTCTACTTTAAAAATGAAACAGAATCAATTCCAAACACCCCTTGATAGGGAAGTTTATACAATCAGCTGAATATAATTTTGGGACTTTGAAAATAATAAAAGGAGTTGCTGAAAATCTCATTTTAGACATTAGAAAACCATTCAAGCAAATACTAAAACTGAAATACGAAAATAGAAAACTAGTGTTAGATGGAACATCAATACAAAAAGCTTCCTATTTTTTTTTTGTGTGGTATCATTGGACATTTGGACATCGGCATTTTTTTATCATAAAACAATAAAAAGGGGATGAAGAGTTTGTATGATCATTGACTCAATGCAGTAGAGTGGGGGAAGCTGATATAACTTACAAAGTTAATCAACAATGGAGGAATAAATGTTGAAAATTGAATAAATGATGAATCTTCAAATGTTGAAATTAGATGTATTTATAGTTTAAGAAAGTGGACGATTTAAAAATCTTCCCCTAAATTGAAAAATCTTAAATTAAAGGGTTATTGTATAAAATTTATCTAGATTGTAAGCATATTACAAAAAAACTCATCTACCAAATAGAAAAATTGTAATTTGAGGGTTACCCAAAGAGAAATAACATAGATTTCAAGCATACAACATGAATTGAAATTTTTTTCGACTGGCGAATAAAAACTTTTAAATTGAGTCTCACCACATAGAACTTTCCAAACAAAACTTAGCAGATTCACAATCTTATTCATTTGAAAATGAAGTGTTAGTAATACTAGTTATAATGCTTATTCATCCGTATTCATTTTGTAAGGATGATTTAATGCTTATATAGTTATATATTTTGTGTTATAGGTGTTACTACTTACTATACAACTCTTTCTACATTTTACGTGGTGGAAACGAAGCACAAGATAGATATTGCAATGGTTCTAGTCTTCTAGATGGACAAACTTTTGTATAGATAATGTAATAGATATGTGTAATATGATACGATTAAACACTGAACATCTATGATATCTTACAAGAAAAATTAATTGTATTATTATTAATTGTGTAACATGTTTTCTAACTAAAATTCAAATATTTAATTGTTAATTAATATATTTTCAAATTATATTTGCATATAAATTATGAATTTTTTTCTTTTGTAAGGAGGGCTCATTTTTTGACATGGCCCTAAATGTTTGAGTTGTTTCAAATTTAAAGCGCATGGCATGAGTTCGCAGCAGCATGCAGAGATAAAGTTGGCCCGGATAAATTATGTTTTATCGAAGACAGGGGCACATTTGAATGATAATACAGAAAAGCGACTTAGTAATTACTCCGTAATAGCTAACAATCCTAACATTTTTGTCATTTTTGCTTTTGACTAAAAGTGCCTCTCATTGGTTGAGAGGCATCAAAGTTGAGACTTTCATATTTTTGTCATGATGAAGAACCTTCTTGCTTCTTCATCATGAATATAAAAGTCTAATATGTAATTTTTCATGTTGAATTAATCTCAATGACATTTCTTTCGTGTGTAGCAAGGAAGAAATACAAAAAAAAAAACAATTTTATCATTTCATGGCCTAAAAGATAGAATGTGTTGACATAGGAGTTGAATATTTGAAAGCTATCGATCTAAGACCTAAAATATCATATATTTTTATTTATTTAAATTTTTATTAACTTTGTTACTAATATGTGATTATTTTGTCTTTGCAATTTCTTTACAGCAAAATGTTTATTAGTTTTGTAAGATTGAATAATGATAATTAATTTTTAAAAATAAAAATATTAAATTTCATGATATTTTATATCTGGCGTAGTACTTGTGAGTATTTTTTCTTAACTGCACTCAATAATATTTATTTCATGATGGAGTAGCTAAGTAGAAAAGTAACGATCAACAATAATGACTTTTAAATATGATAGTAATATGTGTCTTAATTTAAAAATTAATTTTATAAACAATTTTCATTGAATTTAGGAGTTAATTTTAAGTTTGATTTAATTAATACTACTATTATAGGGGGAGAGAGGGGGTATAAGTCATAATGTTTTTTTAATAAGAGTTGTTACTAATAGTTATTTTTGAAATATGTTTTCATAATATAATCTATTATTTGTGAAATACGTATGATAATCATCTTTTTAATGTAACTTTAGTCCCACTCAACGAAAGTCCTGAACACGCCACTAGGCATGGACCGGTCCCGGGTCGGGCCGGTCCTAGACGGGCTTTTTGGGTTTGGCTTTGGGCCCGGATTCAGCCCGGGTTTCCACCGGGTCCGGACCGGTTCCCGGGCTTCTTCAATTTTTTTTCTTTTCTACTTAACCCCCGACCCTCCCTCACCCCCACCCCCCAAACCCCCCCTAAAACACCCAGCCCAACCAGGAAAAAACCAAAATAAAAATGAAAAAAATAGGCCCGAACCGGGCCCGGCCGGGCCGGTTCCTATTTTGGGTGACCCAAGCTCGCCATGTGTAACCCCCGGGCCGGGCCTACCCAGACCGGTCTCTAGCCGGGCCATCGGGACGGGCCGGTTCCCAGCAATGCCGGTCGGGCCACTGGCTGGTCGGCCCGGAACCAGTCCACCACTATACGCCACCATGGACTAAATTTTTCCTTTGAAACACTCCCTCCGTCCCAATATAAAAGACACATTTTCCTTTTCGGGCCGTCCCAATATAAAAGACACATTTCCCTTTTTGGCAAACAAAACAGTGCAAAACAATGTCAAACAATGTCCAAACAGTGTCTAAACAGTGTTCACCCTAAAAATGTGTGGAAATGCAAATGTGTCTTTTATATTGCGACGGAGGGTGTATCAATTTAAGACCGTTCGTTTTTATCCTTAAAAATCAACCATATATCCACGATGTGGGGTCCAGGAAGATTGTAGACGACCAAATAGGGTGGCTTTTTCTTGGCTCTAGGACCGTCTGTAAAACTTGTGGTAATGCATCAATTGTCTTACGTCCAAAATTAGCTATCCAATTTCAACCATGCACATGCAACGCCCGGTCTTGTTTTTTAGTCTGATGTCGAAGAACCATGGAATATAATGAATTAATGATACCATATTTGAAACTGGAAAGAACTGTAAAATTTTAATATGGTAAATCGGGAACAAATAAACCACTGTTTATAACATAGTGGAGTTGTTTAGACATATGCGTCTTATACAAAAACGTCATTGACAGCGTTTTGGGCAGAAAGCGTCGGTAAACAAATTATACATAAGAATAATTTATGAGAATTGTCTTGAACCGCACGTTCCACAAAAAAATGACATCAACTAATTGCACATATATACATATAAGCCTTTTATTACAGACAATATTAGTATATATTACTGTACTCAACGTCTAAACGTATAACAAACTGGCATCGTCAAACTTGAAAGAACAATCAACAATAACAGTCGCCAACGTTACTACTACCCCTTCATTCATTCTAATTTCATCTAACTCATCTCCACACGCATACACACTATCAGTACATTCCGTGCACGCTAAGTATACATAAATCCTACGCAGTATTAAAATACTCTTCAGAAAGAAAGCAACTACATGGTTTCCTACCAATATCTTACATATGGCTAATCTCTGCTTAAAAAGGAGAAAGCCAATTAGGAAGGAGGCAAGAAATCATTCTTGCCCTGTATTGGGTGTGACCAAACACATCCAAACATCCCCACTATAACCATATACACACACTAAACTGGGAGGACGCACCGAAATAATAACGCACCCCCAGTCGAAGTACACTACAAGTCTACAACCATATACCTATATTTTACACACATGGAGAGAAAACCACCACTGTACAGGAGGACCGAGTCTCACTCTTGTTAACAGCATCTTCTCCCCGATTAAGTTGTCGGGGCAGCTTGATTGACCTTTTGAGACGGAGAGAGCGGGCTTGGGATGGGGAGAGGAAACTGGAAGTGGGAACTGGGATATGAAGATGATGTCCCCATAGTAGTAACAATCTCTTCTAGTGATGGAAGAGCGTTGGGTTCTTGTTTAGGTGTGAATTCAAATGAGAGATCTCTGTTGCTTGATAGTGCGAGTAGCTCTTTCTCTTCCAGGCCCTTTGCAGGTCCCTCGCTGCAATGCTCTGAACCGTATTTCGCAAGTGCATCTTTGAATTTCTTGATCTGTTTCATTTCATTAGATCATCACCATCTCTATCAAATTATTTAATATCAATTGATTTTAAAAAAAATATAAAATCACTTATAGTCCCACAACTATCATGGCACTCCCTAACTTTTGTTTCCCCCACTTTTAATGCATACTTTTGTACACATTAGGACTTGGGGTTCGTTTCTAATACTTTAGGAAATAAATTGGGCATCATCTGTAAAACTTGTGGTTCAATTTAGAGTTCAAGTATAAACTGTGAATTTTCTAGACTTTTTATTTTATTTTATTTTGACAAAGCAAGACATAATAATTGCGTCAAGAAAAGAAAATTTTCTAGACTTCTTTTGTGGGATTTATCCCGCTACTGTCTAGAATCTAGATGTATCATGAGTAGCGAAAAAATCCAGACATGGACCCAAAACATGAAAATTGGTAGTCAAGGATAAACACTAGAGATAGACAAAACCTCATAGTTGTGGGATTAAAGTGGAAATTTCTTCCAAAAAAATTCAACAAAAAAACACCCGATCAAAGTAACTTCATTTATAGTGAAAAGAAGCATTTCTGGGCATAATAATCTGATGCATTTCCTAAGAGAAGAAAAAATGAGAAGATGAAGTAACTCACAGTGGCATTAGTGCAGCTGAAGCTACAAACACGGCCTTTATCTCCTCTGTAAAAACGGAAAAGTGGAAGAACATGAACATTAAGGCTATGGCACATGGATTTGTGCTCCTCATAGTTGACCTGCAGAAACTGTACATCTGGATTCATCTCTGCCAGTTGGCATATCTGAAGATAAAGACATTGAAACATGACCATTTAACACATCAGTTCTGGATCGACCCGGACCATATAAAAAATCTAGTTTTCGTTTCATCCTCAATTTCTTTTTCCAATAATAACAATCTAATGCAACAATAAGACAAATAGTGTACCTTAGGATGAAGGGCTTTGCAGCCACCACAGCCAGGGGAGAAGAAATCGACCACCACTAATTTATCACCGGCATTTAAAAGAGATTCTACAAGGTCCTGGGCGCTTGTCACCTCCTTCATGTTGGGTTGATGACCCTTCTCCCACCATTTCTGAGCTTTCTTAAGTCCGATATTCATCTGTGTATAACAGAATCATAAAATTGCCTTAAGATCATCAATATTAAATCTGTGTTCCAATTCTTAAAAAGTCAAGCTCCTATGTGTTTGTCTGCTCATTACAGTCTGTCTAACTCTTGTAACTTGAATGCTCATTTGAACGTAATGGGCTCTCATATCATATACAGTACGATGTACTACACTACGTAATAATTAGCCTTAAAGATATATGTTTGCTAATATTTCAACCAAACTACTAGCTCTAACAAACTCCAGAATCCAGAAGGGATCGGCATGGTAATCCATACCAAACGAAGTGATTTCTTCAGCAAAAAGGATTAGTTCACGCCGGAGTATACACACGGACAAAGGGTCAATTAAAGATATTAGTGTATATAAACTCAGCTCTTGTGATTATTCTAACCATCCAGACTTGTAATTGCTAGGCCTGGGCTATAAATATACATCAGGAACTCAGTAATCCGAGTAAGCTGTAATATCCCTCATAAGAATCCCCCAAAAAGAGCATGCTTCACAACTGGAAATTCAATACAGAAAAGATAGAAAAAGTTATTCGGTTTTAGCCTACCTGCCCATTTGAAGATGACAAATGGCGGATTCCGCCGCTTGTGGTGACGGCAACTCCACGGCCATAGAATTCAGAGCTCGGCAAGCGGGGATTCATATGCCGAAGCTTTACAAGTGGAGCGAAATTGTTGGATCTATTGGGAAAAGAGCAAACCCCGTGCTGGTTATGCTGACGAACCGCCGAGTTCCAGTTGCCATTTCCCAACAAAACCACAAGGCCGGAGGTCTTGATCGCGCCCGCCATCAAATCAAATTGAATTCTGAAAGTTGGTCTGAGAAAATTTTGAAAACGAAGAAGATGGTATTCAGATGGAGAATTGCTTTGGTTTCTTCTCGGCCTTTATCCGCTCTATTGCGAAAGAGATGAGGATTATAGGGGAAGACGAGTCATGAAAAAGGCAACTCAACTGCTGTTTTCGCTTTCTCTCATTTTCAAATAAATCCCCATTACGCGTTCCAGAAGATGCGCTGTCCGGATGAGTTCAATTTTATTTTTGGAAAGTGCGGATTTTAAATGGCTCTCGTAAAAGATGAAAACGATTCTTATTCAGGAAATTGACATTGTGCCAATGTTTTGAAAAATAATAATTTTACAAACTCATTTTCAAAAGATTTAATCTTCGATCCCATTAGTTTTAGAAATAATGACATACTACGTATATAATAATGCTGCACTAGTAGATTAAAAGTGAAAATTGTATAGTTGATGTTGTTTTGATTTTGAGTGTTTTTCGTCCTGGATCAAACTTGATTAGACCATACCATATTAGACTTGAACATTTATAAATGGAAAATTTGAAAATAATAATCTCAATTATTGCCGGTCCGTCGACAATAATCCCAACTATTGATTATTTTTGTATAATCCCAACTATATAGACCATCCGCCAATAATGATCAATGATCAGATATTACCTCATATAATAAGTGAATTTTAATAGAAATTAAGCGTAAAAATTAAAAGTTGAGATTATTTATAGGGATTACTTATTATATCTCTTCTCATCTACTTTAGAAACTACAAGAATTTATTTATAAGGATCATTATTGGCGGAAGGTCCCTAAAGTTGGAATTATTCTGAAATAATCAATAGTTAGGATTATTATAAGCAAACCGCCAATAGTTGAGATTATTACTATCAATTTTTCCTTTATAAAATACACATAGATCAGACATCTATCACATGCATCTGATCAGTTCAGACCACACTAGATGTGTTGGTATCCATATACTCATGAAAGCTCAGAAAATAGAAAAGTAAGATTTTTATTTATATATTTTTTTTAATTTTTTTTTTGTTTTTGATTTTTTAAAAGATAAAATAAAAAGAAAAATAATTTCCTTTCCCCGGCAACGGCGCTAAATTTGACGTGCACTTGTCATGAGGTGCACTCAAAATAAATATCAATACGACACTAATACGTAGTATAGCGAAGTAAGGTTCGTATCCACAGGGAAAGGAATATTTCTCTTTTTAATTAACTAGTAACAAAGGGGGGGTTTTAGATTTGATTTGATTTAATTAACACTAAGATGAATGACTTAAATGAGTTTAATTAATGAGAAGAAGACTTGGCTTTGCTTTTATCCACTTAATGAAATGTTCGTCGATCCCGGTTATATCTTTAACTATCTTCCTCTCGAATACTCAATCGAGGAGTATATCCAGTTCATCGAGGGTAGTTATTAATAACGAGAAGCGTTCATTAATAAAACTTACTATCGAGTCAATAACTCAATATAGAACAACGCCGTATATTAACTTGATAGTAGCAATAAACTTAAGATGAAAACGATTGAGATTGATAACCTCAACACAAGCGGTTTATTGGTTTAATCAATATAATTAATTCCCCTTAGATTATTAACCATGAGATGCATGCATTAATAATCCAAGTTTACTACCATGAAAGGACCGAATTAATAACAAGCGTATTAATCGACCGATTCTAGTATTAATTAATATATGAAACAAAACTAGTTGATCCTTTAAGTAATGTTCAAAATATTAATATGAAATATGAATAGGAATTTATTAATACTCAAGAAAGAATATTAAAGAAGATGAATCCTACTATAGTTAATATCAAGATGTTAACTAATTGTCATCTTAGTAACACTCCCCAATATTAACGTAGAGGAAGAAATAATTATTACTATAACTAATGTCAAGATGTTAACTAATTGTCATCTTAGTAACACTCCCCAACATTGATATAGAAATAGTATTTAAAGGAAGAATTAATATTCAAGGAAGAAGATTAAAGAGAATAACTCACAACTTACAAATTCATTAAGCTTCAAAGTAGCAAAATCAAGATGGAAGAGTTTAGCTCCTCATTTGGAGACTAAACATGATAGAAAATATAAAGAAAACACTAATCTAAACTGAGCTAAAGAGTATATGTGAATTGGTCATTTTATTGTGAAGGAAAGGGGTGTATTTATAGGCTTTTGGGAGCTGCAGGGTCTGATACCCAATCGGGTATATAGGATACCCGATCGGGTATCTTAGAAAATTGCCCAGAAAGTCACTTTTCTGGGCATACCCGATCGGGTATGTCGGCATACCCGATCGGGTATGTGACAAATCTTCACGAAAATTTGCTCCCACGATCATTTGTTCCCGGATTTGATTTGGACAATCGAATCAAGTGAATACCCGATCGGGTATAGGCAATACCCGACCGGGTACATGAGTATTTTTTCCAAATCGAAATCTTTCTTGTCTCCTTGCACTTTCCTTGATCTTTTAAGGTCCAATCTTGAATCCTTGGATGATCTTTGACCTGTTTAGCTCAGAATAATCCTAATCTAAACAAATTACAAATAAAAATGAAAATAAAATATTACACCAAAAGTGTGTAATGTCCACAACTAGAACTAATAAAAACTAGTTAAAAATACAAACATACAATCGGAAATTACATGAATATCAAGGGTTGTAAGCGTTTCAAGTTTGAAGAGTGTGGCTTCGTGAAGATGGGTGTTGGGAGGTGGTTTCTAGAAGGTGGACAACAACAAAGTCAAAAGAAGTGGGGAGTAGGATAGATGCATGTTTTAACAAGAAACTAATAATTCCTTCTAACAATAAAAAATGAATATAGGGGTTTCGCACAAGAACTTATATGAATGATTGGATGGAACTTAGTGATGAATATACTGAATAGCAATGTAAAATAAGCTCTAATGATCGTAATGAAGTAAAAGAACAAAGGTCTCTTTTTATGCAATATCCGAATGCCCTTTCTGTTTACAATTTGTTCTCGTTAAATAAGGCTTCTTCGTGCCTATCTCCAGCCAACTGCCCACCGAAATAGGTGGAGCCATCTCTTGAACGTTGCTGACCTTTTCTTCTCCTCCAAGCCTCGGTTCCTCCCTGGACTACTTTGCCGAGTTGGACTCCTATTCTTTCTTGGGCTTCACTATTAATCTTTCTTGAATTGGACCAGCAAGTTCGGGCAAATCTACTGGCCCAACAATTGCCCCCAATTCGGAGGAACAGTTGTCAATAGTTTGCAAATGGACTGGCAACTTTTCCCTTCGAATTAATACCCCTTGGACTTCGTGAAGACTCCTACTCGAATACCCAACCGTTGCAGCCTTCTTTACACCGGTCGCTTCGTCTTTTATTTCGAAGAACTCTCCATCTCTCGCACGATTCTCCATCTCCTTCGTTTCCTCCTCTTCCATGGCTTCTCATGTGTTTGTTCCTCAAGATATTTTGGAACCGAAGAGCTCCAAGCAGGCACGCCTCACAGATGCTCATGTGGAAACCATCCAATCTTCAGCTGGGTTTCCTCCTGAAGCAATTATCCGCTTCCCGGCAGCGAACGAGAGATTGGATTGGTTCTGCCCTGGATGGGTGAACTTTTTGTTCTACCCATTCAAAATTGGAATGAGGTTCCCATTCTCTCCCCTAACTCGAGGCTTCTTGGAGTTTGTCAAGATTTCCCCCTCCCAAATCATGCCGCAGGTGTGGAGGATTTTAAGGGCACTGGAAGTGTTGAGTGAAAAGTACAGCATTCCTTTTGACTTTGAGGACCTCGGATTTACATATGAGCTTCGCACATCCGGCCCTGGCCGCTTTACCCTAGCACTGAAGGACAGGAAAGCAAGGCTCATTCACAAAGTAGACAAGGCGAATGATAGAGGATGGATGAGCTGGTATTTCTTTGTTCTCAAGAATTCACTTGGGCATGAAGGAGTGTTCCTCGAAGATGACCTTCACAAAGGTAATCATCAAATTCATATATTCATCTCTTCTATTTCTGCTTTACTCTTTAGCCTCTAGCTTTTGAATGTATCTATCATTCATATACGTCGTATGAACAATTAGCAGGTTATGATTTTTTGTCATTTCGTCTGTTTTCCAGAAAAGAAAACTATTCCCCTTCCCCATGGGCCAACAGCCGAAGAGAGGACAGCCCGCATCCAAGCTATCCCTGTGGAAGAGCGTTGGTTTGTAAGCTTGGTCTCTGAGTCTTCAGGTATGCCTCCCACTTTAACTCCTGATAGATCTGTCGGATTAAGGCGTTCTCGACGTAATATGAAGTCTTCGCGTAATCTGATTCAAGACTCGTCTGTAGTCTCAATTGAGGATTCAGGCCAGGAATCTGAAGGTTCTAAAGCTGGTGCTTGTGAGAATGCAGATGCTTATGTCCCTATGCAGGTTGTCTTCCCTACTGGTGAGAATTCTCAAACTGGGAAACGCCCTTCTCAGTCCGTTGGTAAGTATTTCACCTTATTCCCCGAGTCCTTTGTCCTGACATATCCTGATGGTCTGATTGGTTTTTCTTATGACAGCCACCTCTTCGACCAACTCCAAGTTGCCTCCTACGGATTACGAACTCTTGACTATGGCCTCTAGGAAGAAAAGGGTGCCCTCAAAACTGCCCTCTTCTCTTCCTAAAATCCCTAAGCACTCCACTGCTGAAGTGGTTCAGACCTCCGCCTTGCCTCGTGGGATGACTAAACCAGAGCCCAGTCCTGCCCCGGTGAGGATGGTTGCGTCCTTCTCCTCAGAATTCTGCCGATTGAAAGACACTCTACTTATGAAGGACGAAATGGCTCAGGTTCTGCTTCCATCATCTTCTGCTGCCTTCCAAGGTTTATCTCCTGCCGGCTTAGCGTTGGCCTCATCTGCTCTTGCTTTCCAGGTATTGTACTCAACCTCCTTCAACCTGTTAGTCAATGAAATGCTTTCTCTTAACATGCTAAATGAACTTGGCTTATTCGTTCAGAGCACACAGGCTAGTCTCGTTGCTGCAGAGAGGTTGACTTTAATGGAGAAAACTATTGACGATCTGAAGGTGAAGGAGATAACTATGCAAAAGTATGCTGACGCCAACGCCCGCCAAATTTTGGAATTGCAGGAGCAGAATTCAGCCTATTCTGCCCAGGTGTCGCTTCTGAAGGACCGCATCCTAGCACTTGAAGCATACGGGAGAAAGAAGAAACAAGAAGTCACTAATGCAGCTTGCTTCTATGCTTGGAAGACTCGGGGAGAACTTATGGAAGCGTTCCTAGCAGGTGAGACTTCCGGTTGGAAGGCTGAGCAAGATGTCGCTTCCTGGAGAGAGCTTCAAGAAGAGATGGACCCTCCAATCGCTGATGATGGTTTTGACGTTGGTGAGTCTGATAACGAGGCTGACTCGTAAACTTTTCCTAAATGTAAGGCACTTTGCAAACACCTTTAACTTGGCTTCCGGTACCTTGGTGGTTCATCCAGGGCGGAAAGTATTTGTGACATCTTCATCTCAGGCACTTGGTGGTTTATCCAAGGCCTGGCTTTTATTTTGCTTTATGGTACCTCCGTGGATATTCTGATACTTTTGCTCTGACTGTCATATATGCGAATATGTTTGTCGTTGTTTATGTACGTGAATATGACTGCATGTGCATAGTTATGTATGTACACATGTTTCGTTATATATGTATGTTTTGGCCAAAATCATGTATGTTAATAGGGCCGGCTGGGACTGTTATCCATGATCTTCTCATGGGCAGCCCAGCCCTTTCCCAATTGATGTCAACGTATTGTGTGCACTTGAAAATGGCCGACATCTTGGCTGTCCATGATTTCCTGACTTTCAGCCCTGATATACTTCTGCAGTCACTAAAAAAAAAGAAAAACTGTCAAGGCTGGCCGTTGGCTTGGGGCCAACGGCCCTCCGACGGTCAAGTTAGCAAAAAATCATGAATCCACTTTGTGTGATACAACATTCTACCGACAATATGTCAACTGTATGACTTCCAAGATGGGTCCAAAAATGTACTGAACTTAAATTAAGTTAGGCCTAAATGAAATAATGCAGAGATTTAAACCGGTGGTGACGCTTTGTCAAACCTGTCGCATCTGGTACGTGCGACATATCGGGGAGACCTGCCTGTCGCCTGGTTTGTTCGCTTGCATCCAAAATGTCATTTGGACTGACCGTTGGCCTTAAGCCAACGGCCCTCCGATGATTAAGTTAGTAAATTGTTCCAACAGATAAAGCAAAATGACATTAGAAATGGAAAAGCTTAAGGTGTACCGCATTCCAGCTTCTAGGAACTTGTTTACCATCGATTGATTCTAAGCGATATGCCCCCTGTCCAACAATGTCGACGATCTTATACGGACCTTCCCAATTGGGGCTGAATTTCCCGCTTGCTTCATTTCCGAACGCTCTTCTCAAAACCCAATCTCCTTTCTTGAACACCTTTGCTCGAACGTTCTTGTTAAAACTCTTTGCCACCATTTGTTGATAGGACTGTAGACGGATCTTAGCTTTCTCTCTAATTTCGTCGATGGTGTCAAGATCATGTATTAACTCGACGTTGTTCCGCTCTTCAGTCATAAGCCCATATCTTGAAGATGGCACTTCAATCTCTGCTGGTATGACCGCCTCACAGCCATACACCAAAGAGAAAGGAGTCTGTCCGGTCGCATTCTTTGGAGTCGTCCTATCAGCCCACAATATCAGGGGTAACTCGTCGGCCCACCTGCCTTGTGCTTTCTCGAGTCTTTTTTTTAAATTGGACACAATGATTTTGTTGCTAGACTCGGCTTGTCCATTGGATTGCGGGTACCTAGGAGTTGACGTTTCCAACCTGATGTTGTACCTTTCGCAGAAGCGTCGGGTTTTTGCACTTATGAACTGGGACCCATTATCACACACGATCTCTGACGGAATGCCAAACCTGCAAAGTATATTACGTCTAATAAAAGATATTACCTGTTCATCACGTACCTGACGGAATGGCTCAGCTTCCACCCATTTTGAGAAATAGTCCGTCATAGCCAACATGTACACCTTCTGTCCTGGAGCTTCGGGCAGCTTACCCACGATGTCCATTCCCCATTTCATAAAAGGCCAGGGTGAGAGGACCGGATGAAGCGATTCTGACGGCTGATGACGGATCGGACCGTGCTTTTGACAAGCCTGACAACTTTGGGTGAAGGCGATTGCGTCATGCCGCATGGTTGGCCAGTAGTATCCAAATCGGAGAGCCTTGTTAGACAGACTCCTCCCCGCAGCATGGTTTCCACACTCGCCTTCATGAAGATCTCTGAGCACTTTCATGGCTTCTTGAGGTGCTAAACATCTTTGGTACGGACCTGCTTTAGACCTTTTAAACAAAACATCATCGATTAATAAGAACTTAGTTACCTTGGAAAGGAACGCCTTAGCTTCCTTTTTGTCCAGCGGCAAGACGTTATGTCTCAGGTATGCTATGTATGGCTGCATCCAGTCATCTTGTGAGGGCGGATTGATTGTGTTGACGGATTCCAACCTGTCAATTGCCGGACTTGTCAAGTGGACGAAAGGGATGTTACTATTGACCTCTGCCCCCAGACATGACCCAATCGCGGCCAAAGCGTCTGCCTGTGTGTTCTCTTCTCTTGGTACTTGTTCAAGTGTGATTTCGTCGAACCACGCTATCAATTCCGTGACGATTCGCAGGTAGGACGTCATCTTGGGATCCTTTGCTGCATAAACACCATTAGCTTGGTTAACTATTAACAAGGAATCACATTTTACCTGGAGTAGCCTGACGCCCAAATCCTTTGCCAAAGTTAAACCTACGATCAATGCCTCGTACTCCGCTTCATTATTTGTGGCGTTAAAATCACAATGAGCGGCTTGGAGCATAGTGTCCCCCTGTGGCGACTTTAGTACTACGCCCAGGCCTGCTCCGTTTAAGTTCGACGCCCCGTCTGTGTGCAATGTCCACTTCTGTTGAGGCAGACCGTCTGTGATGATGCATGCTTCTTTTTCGGCTTCAGACTGGAGTTTAGGGCTAAAGTCCGCCACAAAATCAGCAAGCGTTTGGGACTTCAAGGCGGTTCGTGGCTCGTACCTAATGTCATACGCTCCCAGTTGGATTGACCACTTGGCCATGCGACCTGACAATTCTGGTTTCCTCATGATTGATTTCATGGGATAGTTAGTCCGCACACAAATAGTATGTGATTCAAAATATGGACGTAATTTAACCGATGCAGTAATCAAAGCTAAAACTAGTTTTTCAAGTAAAGCGTACCTGGTTTCGGGTCCATTCAATGACTTACTTACATAGTATACCGGTGTCTGCATTCCGTCATCTTCTTTGGTTAACACAGCGCTGACAGCATGTTCTGAGACGGCCAAATACAGCTGAAGCTCGTCACCCTCTTTTGGTTTTGTCAACAATGGCGGGGTTGTCATATATTCCTTCAATCGCTGGAGTGCCTGCTCGTGTTGATCCGTCCACTCGAACTTCTTGTTCTTACGAAGTACGTCATAAAAAAGGCGACACTTGTCAGATGACTTGGAGATGAAGCGGTTCAGAGCAGCAACTCGACCTGTCAACCTCTGCACATCTTTGACTGACTTTGGTGATTCTATGTCAATGATAGCTCGGACCTGCTCTGGGCTTGCTTCTATTCCACGTTCACTGACGATATAGCCTAAGAATTCCCCTGAGGACACACCGAAGGCGCATTTCGCCGGATTGAGCTTCAGGTTGTATTCCGTCAACTTCTTAAATGATTCTGCCAGGTTGTCAACGTGGTCCCCAGCTTTCCTTGACTTGACGATCATATCGTCTATGTATACCTCCATGGTCTTTCCAATTTGATCTTTGAACATCATGGTGACGAGCCTTTGAAACGTTGCACCTGCATTTTTTAGACCAAATGGCATAACAATATAGCAATACGTACCTGTTTCAGTAATGAAGGCCGTCTTTTCTTGGTCATCAGAATGTAGCTGAATCTGGTGGTATCCGCTAAAGGCGTCTATGAACGAGAGCATCTCATGCCCGGCAGTCGCATCTGCCAATACGTCAATGTGTGGCATGGGGAATGAATCCTTTGGGCATGCTTTGTTCAAATCGGTGAAGTCCACGCACACACGCCACTTCGCCTTTTTTCCTTTTGCTGCCTTCTTTTTGACGACTACGACATTAGCTAGCCAATCTGGATATCTGACTTCTCTAGCTTTCCCGGTTTGGAGAAGAGCCTCGACCTCTTGGTTTATGATGTCGTTCCGCTCCCTTGCAAAACGTCTTCTTCGTTGTCTGACCGGTTTATATGACGGATTGACATTTAACTTGTGTGTGATGATCTTCGGGTCAATTCCCGTCATGTCTTTGTGACTCCAAGCGAATACATCTTTATGTTGTCTAAGAAACTGGACCAGTTCAGCTCTGAGGCTTGCTGGCAAATTTGTCCCGATGCGGATGACCCGTTCTGGATGCTCGTTGTCGATGACTACTTCTTCCGTCTTTTCGTCATCTTCCTCCAAAGCTGGGTCACCCTTTAGTTGCTATGCTGAAGTTGGAGGGCTTGCTGTAGGCTTCATGGCCGTCTGATAGCAAGACTTGGCTACCACCTGGTCTCCCCGAATGGACTCTATCCCCCAAGGCGTTGGGAATTTGACGACCTGGTGATACGTCGACGGAATGGCTCCCATTTGATGCAACCACGGCGTCCCCAAAATCATGTTGTAAGCTGGGAGATCCTTGACTACATCGAACCTGACCTGCACATTAAGACCGTTAGCGTAAACTGGGAGAGAGATATTACCTATGGTCCTGCTCGGCTCTCCATTGAAGCCGACGAGTGTGGATCCTGATTTTGCTATGTCATCCTCTTTGATTCCCATCTGCTCCAGCATCCGCATGGTAGTTATGTTGGCCGTGCTTCCGTTGTCGACAAGGACCCTCTTCACTTCAAAGTTTGCCACCCTAAGGGATATGACCAGAGTGTCATGGTGGGGTTGCATAGGATCTGGCATGTCTGACTCGTCAAAGGCAATGGCCGTGCTTCTCCAGTCGTCACGTCGTCTTTCCACTTGACATACCTGCAATGACTTGTCTCGGGAATACTCCCGAGCGTGTCTCTTGGCAGCAGAATACGTTAGGCCACATAAATCCGACCCGCCATTAATAAAATTAATTACCTGGCAGGGAGCCGAAGGTGATGGAGGTCTTGTCGCTTTAGTTGACGATTTGTCAGTTCGTCCTAAAAGAGCTTTAGTCCGTTCTGACATGATTTCCGTCAGATACCCGTTCTTCAAAAGATAAGCAACCTCCTTTCGCAATGCGACACAGTCCTCGGTGTTGTGCCCGATGTCGTTGTGGAAGTCGCAATGTTTGCTCGGGTCTCGCTTTCCAGCTGGCTTGTCGGTTCTCTTGGGCCATCTGACTTTCTCTCCCAACCTCTCCAAGGAGTTGATGAGCCCCGCTGTACTGACATTGAAGCAGAAGTCAGGAATAACCGGAGGTAGATCAGGATCGTCGAGCCAATGCGTTGTTGCCGCAACCGGTCGCTCTTCAGCTTTGGCGTAAGGCTTGCCAGTTCGGTAGTCATGCCTTCTGGACGTACTGGACTTGCGGTGCCCCCCTTCATAACTGTCAGCATTTGGTTGTGCCCGCAAGTCCTCCTCTAACCTGATAAAGGCTAAGGTTATAGCCTGGACGTCTTCGAATGTGCGACAAGGAAACTTGGTCAACTCCCTGTATAGCTCCGAATCATTCTTCAATCCCCTTCGGAATGCCTCTATCGCCGTAGGTATGTCACATCTTGAGATTGATACCTTTTCCCTGTTGAAGCGGTGAAGGTAATCTCTCAAGGACTCGTCGCGTTGTTGGATAATCCGGTACAGGTCGCTCGTTTGCTTTTCCAGGGTGCGGCTGCTTGCAAATTGTTGTGTGAATGAGTCTACCAACTCCGCGAACGAGTCGATCCCTTCGTTCGGTAGGTTGACGAACCAGGTCAAGGCTGGTCCCGACAGCGTCGTCCCGAACCCCCGACACATGCAGGCCTCTCTTTGATCCGGGTTAAGTGCTACGGCCAACATGCGCTGTTTAAATTGAGCGACGTGTTCCACCGGATCTAACGTCCCATCAAACATCTTCATTGCGGGAGCAGCGAACTTCCTGGGTATCTCGATGTTGGTGATGCGTCTGCTGAAGGGAGACTCCGCATAACATGTTCTGGACGCTCTGTCCAAAGGTGGGGGAACACCTGGTAACCCGTTGATTTTATCCTGCATCTGACGCATCTGTTCTCTCAAAATAGACATTTCATCTGCGACGTCAGGATAGATGGGAACTGAATATGGAAGTGTTGGTGCTGGCGTCTGGGCGTGCTCGCGACGGATTGTCTCACACGTCGTCGGCGTTAACGATACGTCGGGTTCAAAGAAACGCCGTGGTTGAGGTTCCAAGAACGACACACTAGGCCCGTTTCTTCTGGCATCCTGCATAAAGTTCGACGTGCCGGCATCTCCTTGAGTTCTGCTTCGGTAGTGGGGGATTGGCGGATCCGACGGGATATAAGCCCTACGGGTCGACGTATTTACACCAGATGGCCCAGCATCTCCGCAAGTTCTGCTCCTGTAATGGGGAATTGACGGCTCCGCTGGGAGGGAAGACAGAGTCGTCACTGGCATACTCTGGGTTGCTGAATGCAAGCCTGATCCGTTTGCTCCGACCCGAAGGGACTCCGGGAAGAAACAAACCGGTATGTTGGCTGGCGGAGTAGTTGCTGGTGTGAGAGGCGTGTAGGGGATGACCTGCGAGATGACCGTCGAGAATGGTTCCCCGGTCGGAGTTGTTGACAGACCCAGCGTGAGGGAAACTGGATCCGTCAACGTTGCTGGTGGATTCGTCGCCGCCGGGGAGAAACCGAGGTCTAGCCTTGTTGCAGCGGCTGATGTATCTCCCCTTCGGCTGGGCCTCGAGTTTGAAGCTATCGAGACTGCGGATTGTACTTGGGAACGAAGCACGTCGTTCTCGCGCTGAAGAAGGGCCATTCTTTCCGCCATCTCTCGCCGGAGTTCTTCTCGGACCGTCTCCAATTGTTCATGAAATTCAATTAGCAATTGACTCGTTCCTTCCATACTTGAATCCTTTCTTGCACGATGCCCCACGGTGGGCGCCAAATTGTTTTAACAAGAAACTAATAATTCCTTCTAACAATAAAAAATGAATATAGGGGTTTCGCACAAGAACTTATATGAATGATTGGATGGAACTTAGTGATGAATATACTGAATAGCAATGTAAAATAAGCTCTAATGATCGTAATGAAGTAAAAGAACAAAGGTCTCTTTTTATGCAATATCCGAATGCCCTTTCTGTTTACAATTTGTTCTCGTTAAATAAGGCTTCTTCGTGCCTATCTCCAGCCAACTGCCCACCGAAATAGGTGGAGCCATCTCTTGAACGTTGCTGACCTTTTCTTCTCCTCCAAGCCTCGGTTCCTCCCTGGACTACTTTGCCGAGTTGGACTCCTATTCTTTCTTGGGCTTCACTATTAATCTTTCTTGAATTGGACCAGCAAGTTCGGGCAAATCTACTGGCCCAACAATGCATGTGGTCGAGCACTCCAGAAAGTGGGGAAATAGGTTGCGACAGAGATCCCAAAACCAGATGAATGCTTGTAGAATGTAGATGTAGGCTTGCTTGGCTACGAGGTAGGAGAGATACAATGAGTTTGAATGAATTTTTCAGGGTTCATAGCAGTGTTTATCAAGATATGGACGAGAAACAAAATATTTACTAGTGTCAAAGGGTGAAAGAGTTTTGGCTTAACGAAGGAGATTCGAATACACGCTTTTTTCACAACTAGGTGAAACAACGGAAGAAAAGAAGTGAAATGGCAGCTAGGGTTGATGGATGAAAGGGGAGAATGGCAGAGTTCAAATGTTGTTATGGGGAAAGTTATGTTGGAATGTGTTAAGACACGGGGTTCCATCCTAAAAGGACAACCTGATAGGAGGAGTAGCTCGTGTGTTAATATAACATTTTGTCCATCCAAACTTTTCCGGTGTGGGACATTTAACAGAATGCTTACATCTTTGTTCACCTCATCTAGGCAGCTACTAGAGAGAGATGTATATCAAAGCGGGCAGAAGGTGACTAGTGAACAAAATCTTAAGATGCTACAACCTCTAAGTGCAAATTAGGCTCGTAAAACTTTTGGATCGAATGGGATGAATCTAGTATTTTATCAAAACTTTTGGAATTTAGTTGGTCAAGATTTGGTTTTTCAGGCGGTTACATAAGCTACCACCTGGATATAATGTTACTGATTTAGTGTTTATTCCTAAGAAGGATAAGTCTGTAGGAACCGGGGATTGGAGACATATATTGTTGTGTAACGTGATTTATAAGGTATTAGCGTAGTTATAGCAAACCGTTTGAAAGGTTTTAGCCTAAGTTTTAGCAATCATTTTGAAAACTCAATACATGTGTTCTGGAGTGATCAATTGTAGGCAATGTTATGTTCGCTTTTCAAAATCAACACTTGACAAAGAGGAAACGTGAGGGTAAAGAGGGATTCGTACGTAGCCTTCAAACTTGATATGAGTACAACTTACAACCGGATTGAATGACATTATTTGATATTGTTTGTCAACTTAAAAATTTGCTGGGAAGGGGTAGAGTTGGTGTCCCTAGTGATTATATCTCGTTTGAGGGGATTGAGACTGGGGACTCGTTACGTGGTACTCTCCTCCGTTCCATAATTCTTGCAACAGTTTGACTTTCACGTTTGCCAATGAACAACTTTGACTGTAATTATATTTAATTATGTATTAGTAAACATTATAAAAAGTTGATATTTTGGAAATCCACATTGATAAGAGTTCAATAACATTTTATATGTAATAATTTGATTATGTATATTAGTAGAAAATCATGGTCAAAATAAGATCTGAATAGTGTAAAAATCACAATGTTGCAAGAATTATGGAACGGAGGAAGTATATATTTGTATTGGTTGAAGAGGGATTACATATTGGATTTTAGGCGTATGGGGCCATGGGAGATCTACACAAAGCTAAGTGTCTCTGACGAAAGGGAGCAATTCATGCATAACTCATTTCCGTTTTGCTGACAAAACTTTTCTTTTCTTTTAGGACTGCTCCGGAGGACTGTGATAAAATCATAAAATGTTTGGGACAATATGAATGAGCAACCATGCAAATTATTTATTTTGATAAGGACTAAGTTCCACATTTGGTCCTACGAGTACCGCACCAATTCCATAGCTGGCTTACGATTTTGATCACTTTTGGTACATGATTATTGTTTTTCGTCCATATATGATCCTTTTATGGATATTTCTGGTTGTTAAGTTTGCCTTAAAAGCTTGAGAAAGTTGGACAGAAGGACCACAAATGACCATGAAACATTAGTCAAGTATTAAAAGTGGACAAACAAGGACCACATGTGAAACATATCTAAAACTCATTAGAACAAAAGTAGAATTAACTCTTTTGATAAGTTTGGTGTGACATTTAGTTCTGATATTAATGATGGAGACCCATTATTGCTGTTGAGTACTACCTCCGTCCGGCTAGAAGGTTCCCATAGTAAAACGGCACGGTTATTTAGGTGATAATTAAATAAAGTACTTCGGGTATATTTTGAGAAATAATTTTTACAGGTATATATTATAATGTGTTAGTTTTGATAACTGTGATGTTATAAATGTATTATTTGTAGGAAAAATTGAAAATAATAATCCCAACTATTACCCGTCCGCTAATAATAATCCCAACTATTGATTATTTTTTAATAATCCCAACTATATGGATCATTCGCCAATAATGGTCCATGACTTAGTATAATTTTCAGACAATATATTTTCATTCTTTTACGACAATATATTTTCATTCTTCTACCTTTGAAAATGTCTTTATTGGAGATAATTTATCTTTTAATTGGCCTAGTATAATCAAATCCAAAATATAGAGGCCGTTTGGTAACCTCATTTTTCGGCTTATCAGACTTATCAGCCAACTTTTTTACCAAACACGTAACTTTTACTTTCACGCGCTGAATTGTGTAATAAGCAGAAAAAGTAAGGTTGGAGTTACTTTTCTGGCTGTATTGGCTGAAGTTACTGTAGATGACCACTTTAGCTATTTTTACATATAAGTTTTTCTTAATTTTATTAATAAAATATATTTTAAAAATAATTTTTATTTAAATCAGCAGAAACAGCCAAAGCGGCCACTTCAGCCAGAACTTCATAAATTTCAGCAGAATCAGCCAAAACAACCGATTTTTGTCCTACCAAACTGGCTCATAGTGAAACGAGGGATAAAAGGAATAGTTGGCAATGCCGGCAATGGTGTCAGTGTGGACATCTGGATATGCTTTAGCTTATTTAGTGGATGATTAGTTAGTAATAATTACCAAACACAAGAAGAAAAGGTAAAGTGCACCAAATATTGTTAATGAACTTAGAACAATTACAACACACTCTAATTCTAAACTGAGAGTTTACAGAAAAAAGTAGAGAGAGAAGCTAGACCATTGATTGCAAGATTGTCAACCCTTCACAATAAAATAAATGATGGTATGTATACTACAAGGTCGTAGGTGAAGGGGGCGATGTGGCGAGCCTTGGATGGCTAGCTCCCGAGTCCCAAACATAAAGTATCACATACCTCGGGCATTAAATGCTCTTCCCCTCAACTCTAGGCTTCTTGCATATTTCTTGATGAAGCAACCGGTCGCCAGATCGCAGGGAACAAGAAAACTCCAAGTGTTAGGATTCGCCTCTTAAGGTTCAACTCAGACGGGACACACCGAGCGAGTCGTGTGTATTTGAGAGCGGCTTTGGGCCTTTTGCATTGTTTGGGCTGTTGGGGGTATTCGCGTCTGACTGTTGTTGGGCTTAATAGCAAAACATATACTCCCTCCGTCCCAATTTGTTTTGCAAAGTCAACATTTTTTGGTCAACTAATAATAAAAGTCAACCCTTCTTATGCATAATTAATTTAATTTTTAATAAATAAAATTTTTATATTCATAAACTACATCAAAACCTCTTCAAAGTTGTAAACTCCAAATTAGAATATAATTAAAAATTGGCATCCTAATTAAGTGAACAAAATGCAACTGTTTGACCAAGAAAAGTCAAATTTGCAAATCAATTCGGGACGGAGGTAGTATTTTTTAATTATAAGTTATTGTATTGGTTATATTAGTTAAAATTTCGCAATTCAGAAGAAACGCACTTTTCATTTTCGTTATTTATGTAAATGTTTGTGTGTGTGTGTAAAGTAATTAACGTGAAATATCAATTGGCACATGAAGAGTAATTCAAATTTGACTGTTTTTAGAATTAAATAGATATAAGTATAGTGCATAACATATAGGTGTCTATAAGTATAGTGCATAACATATAGGTGTCTATATGAAAGTTGTAAATAGATGGTGCTCTAGAAAAATAAACATACAAATTACTGATGATAGAGATATACTTGATCCGGTATGGTACATGTGTGATATACTATCGTAATATTTAACGGAGTTTTTCTATGTAGAATACTCTTTTTTACCTCTCGTCAGAAAGTAAGAAAACATTTGGTTTTGTGAGAATTAAGTGGAGAGATGTTTTGTATTGTGGTCGGATTTTTTGTATTTTGGAACATTTTTAATACTGCTTAATAGTTACGTGAAGCATTTCTCCTTTCAAAAAATGGTATCTTACTGATGCATGTAGGCAACTATGCATAAATGGTAGTCAAGAGCCCCGAGATATTCAACCTGTCCTTTATTTATCCTCAAAACATGATAGATTTAGACAAGCTTGCCACCTTCTTTATACATATTCTATAATAGAGTACAATACAGGCACAAGTCCTGAAGGATAACATAAGCTTTCATTTTATTAATAGTAATTATCATCATCATCATTATTACATACTCGTAGTATAAAGCAAAGTGTATATAGCTTAATAAGCTTAGCCATAGACAGTGATTATTCACACACATATTGAGAAACAACCCGCAAGCACTGGCCTCCGATCCCTCCTTATTTTCGATGTAAAAAGGTAGCCCCGTACATATCCTGCGTTAATTGCAACAAACATTTGTCAACTCAAAGCTTAATTTGATGTATAGATTTGGATTTGATGCACCAAATATGATATTACTACGGATTATATTAGTATATAAGTTTTTAAGCGTTTATCACTACAATTTAAGAAAAAAATGCATCAAATAAAACCATTGATCTATGCGCCTGGTGTTTATTTGTGCACCTAATATCGTAAACAGACGCGCCAAATTGACTTTTCTTAGTCAATGACAATCAACTTTGATCAATAATATATTTTAATACGAAAATTATTTAGAATTTGAAAATTACATCAAAATGTTTCTTATTCAAAATATTTTCATACAAGTATGAAATTTATAAATTATATACACATAATAATTCAAATCATTGTCCAAAGTGTTTTATCATTGAACATGAAAAGTTTATATGACGAACTTTTCGGGATGAAGGTATCATAAAAAAATAGAAGAAAAATGATGGTACATCAAGGGTCCAGGGGTGGATATCATGGTTCAGTTTTTATCGATTTTGGTTTTGAACGAATTGTAAAAATTACTAAAAAACCATACTATTTTTTGGTTCGGTTCGATTTAGTTCAGTTTAGTTCGATTTAGAATTATTATTTTCTAATACCATATGCAGTGTTATTCAATCTGTTTAGTTTAGCTCGATTTTATTCAATTTTTCTCGATTTTGGTTCGGTTAAATACAGTTTGAAAGAAATTCCATCATACTTAAATCAATTTGCATATGGTCGGGTTTTGGTTCGATGGTAAGGTACGATTAAACCAAACCGATATACCCACTCCTAAGGGCATCCTCATTGGTAGGATTATTAAGAGATTAAGTAAGTGACATGACAGATTTTTTAAAGGAGCATCATTGAGAGACATAAATTATTTAATGAGATTATTTGCTATAATAATCCGGGATCAAAATATGAATCCAGATTATTTTAAGATTATTTTAAAAGTATATGTAATAGAAGTTAATGCAGGAACGAAAAAATCTGATTATTTGAAGATAATGGTTGGGAGACATAAACGAATATTGAGATTATTTAAACATTAATTATATAACAATATTTAAAAGGTAAGAATCATAGAAAAAATTGATTATTAGAGATCATGAATGGAGATGCTCTAAGTACATCAATCCAACAGACGGAATCGCACACCCCAGACATCCTCTTACCCCGTTCAACAAAATGATGAATATATGTAAATTATGATATGATTTCTGAGTGAAGTGATTCAAAGTCGGATGGTCAGTACGAAGATGTATAACACAGTGATGCTATTAGTGATGAGACTTACAATAATAGGGGACGATCTTCCACCGCTGATTGTCACCTTTAGTCCATTCCCAGTTGACAATGGTAGTCCCGTCACGGACACCGCCGTGATCTTTGTCCCCGTGGAAAGCGTCGAAGTTGAGGCTGATGTTGTTAACCATCCTGATTGCTCTATAGTCTTCACCGGTATCCTTGCTTTCCGTCCATAAGATGGATTCGTCAAGATGATCGGGAATGTACTTCGTCAATTGAACCTAATGAAACACAAATTAATTAACCAACTATACTCTGAGCCCCTTCATTAACCAAAACTTTCAGGCTTATGAGTTGATTTCGATAAAAAAAAAGAGTAAGAAACTAAGTTATTTTTATGACTAAATTGACTTAGAGTTGGTTAGGGGACTCTATTTTTCGGCTTAAATTATCACGTTTATCCGCCAATTTTGTCACTAAAAACACAACTTTTGAATCCGCGCTCAAAATTATGTAATAATAAGGAAAAAAAGGTTGTAGTCACTTTTTTGTCTATATCGATTGAAGTTATTGTAGATGATCATTTTACTTGTAGTCATATAATTTTTCATTTTTTTATTAAAAAATATATTTTGAATATAATTTTTTCATAAATCAGCAAAATCGGCCCATCAAGTCACTTCACGCAAAACTTCATAAATTTAAGTAGAACCAGCCAATACAGATTTTATCTCATTGTGACTAGCTCCCGTGAGTGAATATATATATACCTTTTCACTTAACATTACATTTAAAATAATTTAAGCTCCATTATTACCTCCATTTCTTTAACATGAGAAGATGTGTGATTATTAATGAAGGTGGGTTTGTGTCATGAATATAAAATTAATAAAATAAAATTAAAGTCGATTGCCCAACAATAACTTGATTTACCAGTAGCATTGATTTCCTGGCAATAATAACTTGATGTACTAATTAGTAATTACTAGATGAATCAAAAGAAAAGAAAAAAAGACAGGATAATCTTAAGAAGACGTAGATAATCTTGATTTACTAATTTACTAGAAATCTAAACTTTTATTAATAAATAGAAATCGAAGTGCAGCTATAAATTAAATACCGGTTTAGTCGCAGCAGCAGCATGCTTGATGGCCTGTCCTGTACCTTTATTCACCAAAGCAAAGCTTGGTAACCCCTCATCATCCTTCACTTTTGTGCTGTATTTCTCCTCCTTGTACCAGTGCTGGGGAAAAATTATCCTCCATTTAGTAATTTTAGCATAATAAATTGCAATTACTGATTGAAAGGTTGTATTATTCTTTGTCAATCTTTCCAAATCTTTATATATTACTGGTTCAAGACTACAACATATATTCTGTATTTGACAATTTACGGAATCCGTTCATGTATAAAATTTCAAATCCGTTTCAACTTTGTTTTACCTGGTTTGGATCGGATGGATCAGAAAGGGCAAGAATGACATGTCCATGGCGAATAGAGAGGCAGTGATTCGTATCCGCCCGACAATAAATCTTATAAGTCCTCCTCTCACTGCTGCCATCGTCATAGTGAGGAGGATGAGTAGTATGGCTCTCGTAGTGGGAGACATGGTGCACGGCGATCGGTCGTTCCGAATCGAACCGGTCGCCCCCGTACTCGAAGCTCTCGCGATCATCCCTCGGCGGAGGAGGGAGCTCCTCCTCCCTGCCGTGGTGGTGGTGGTGGTTGTGGTGGCCAAACGACATTTTTACAGTTTACTTCGTATTATATTGATCCGGACTTCAGTAAGCAGAGAACAGAGTGACTCTGTTTTTGCATAGAGATGGAGGAGGAAGAGGGACTTTATAGTGTGAAATTACATGAGGGGTGATTTTGTATTTTCGGTTGGAAAAATGTTTTCTGTTAGCCATTTAGTACAGTAGGGTCCCACACCCATATCCATATGAGATTATGAGCGATTAAACGGAGCAGGTGAGCGGTAGACATCCATAAAAAAATGATCAATGTGAATCACGACGGGTCAGGAGTGGGTATGAAAACCCCAATCAACTTTGACAGGCATGTTACTTAATCACTACTTTATCCATATCAATTATCAATATTAGAGGTTTAGTACGGTCAACTGATCGTGTATACTGTATACTCCCTCGGTCACAAGGGTTAGGTCTCGGGATCGAATCCCGGCAACTGTGATGAGTGGTTACTGTGGTGAAAAATGCTTAGGGCTTCTGCAAGTACCGGGGACAGAGCCCCACTCTCTATCTGTCAGATTGTGATTATAGTCTAATTTACATTCTCCCATCGTGTCGTCCGGTCTAGGGGTGGGAAAACGGGTCTTGGAATCGCGGTCCGGTCCGGGTAATGGCGGTTCGGGTCCAAAACGGGCCGGTTCCATTTTTTGTTTCCATAAAACGGTCCGGGTAGGGTCGGGTAATTTTTTTTAAGGAACCGGACCGGTTCCGAAATTAAAAAATAACGGGTACTCGGCCCGGCCCGTTATATATATTGTTTATTAATTTATTAATAGTTTTGTGATAATCGATTTTGAAATAGTTTTGTTTCCTTTGCTAGAAGTAGGATTTTAAATTGAGTTGCAGTAACATCCTTTTGTTTTCAAATTATTGATTAAATGTTTCATAAATATCTTATTACTTTTTATTGTTATTGAATTATTCCTTTCTATGGAATTTAATTATTTGTTAAAGATGATTTTGTTATATATTTTTTATTATATTGTTATTAAAATATATAAATTGTGTTTACCACTCACCATGTATGTGTCAACTTTGGCTAATACTGAAAATTTAATATAAAAAAGCAATCACTTTAATGTGTGATGTTAGACAACATGTTTATATAGAAATGTTAGAAATTATGTATTTTGGCTATGTTGCATATTTTTGAAATTTCTTTAATTGTTTGAAACTTATATACAAAAAAATTTGTAGCATTGGACTTTTCGCTTGTGTTATATGTGCATCCACTATGTTGTTATTTTGAAACTTGCTAATGTCCTATATTATTGATTATTGATTGTTGAAACTTCGTGAGTTTTTACTAATTTCAAGACATGAGAATAGAAATCATAAAACCCGGACTGGACCGACCCGTTTCAAACGGGCCGGGTAATTTCCGGTTCCTATTTTGAAAATTGTAATAACCGGACCGGACCGAACCGTACAATGGAACCGGCGGTTCCATTTTATTTTGCTTTACCCGGCCCGACCCGGCCCGTACCCAGCCCTAGTCCGGTCAGTGTTGGGGGCCCTCAGGGATGGGGTGTCATCCTTTTTTGTATACTCCCTCGGTCTCTAATAACTTTGTCAAGTTTGACCGGCACGAGCATTAATAAAGTAAAAAGTGTGTGACTGAGGTTTGTGCAGAGGAGAGAGAATTAACTGGAACCATAAATTCTTTACTTAAAAGGGAAAGTGACAAAGTTAATGGAACATTCAAAAAAAAGGAAAGTTGACAAAGTTATAAGGGACGAAGAGTAGTATACAAAATCCCTTACAATTTATATACGCATTTACGTGATTATAGAGATCTAGAGTTCTATCTGTCAGTCGGTTTGACACGAGTCACTGTTAGACTGAGACTATTTGGGATCTTTTCGGTGGAACATTTTGATGAATTTTTTAGGATATGTTCTTCATGAAATCTAGTTTATGTCTATTAAATGTCAACTTCAAACTCAACCAGGACGACAATTAATTCTTTACAAAAACTATGTTGTTCATATATATGTAAATCACAATTTTTGTAAAAAAAATATTCAACTGTTTTTTCGATCGATCTTTTAGTTGAGATTTGGTTGGCATAAACAAGAATTAATGAAGAACATTCTCAGAAACTTTCATCAAAAAATTCCACCAGGAAAGCCTCCAAATGGCGGTTCCCGTCAAACCGGCCTGATATGATATGCCCTCTACAGAACTATGCACTACTACACATTTTGATACTACCTCGGTCCCATAAAATTCTTTTGGGTTTGACCTGAAGTTTAAAAAAGTAATAATAAAATGAAAATATATGACTGTGAGTAAGTAAGAAAAAGAAAAATAAATATATTTGCTACACAACACTTTCTAAAAAGGGAAATGACAATAATTTATGGGACATCCCAAAATACTAAATGGGAAAACTTTTATGGGACGGAGAAGTTATTAATTTACATCACTTAGGATGTTTTTACTCGGATTGTAATTTGACGGTCTGGTCTCTTTGTATTTTTATAACTATCCAAGTCTAGTCTAGTCTGGTCTGGTCTGAGACAGATTACAGTCCAAGTAAAAACATCCTTAAAAGCGAAGTATGTAATGGATATATCAAATAATTATTTATATTTTTTCATTAAGTGATACATAGTATTGTATTTTTAATACGGAGTACTAGTATTCATCACTTTATTATTGTATTGTAAGAACTAGTTATACCGACGCACGTTGCGCGATGGGAAAATGCTCAATTGATTGTTGTAGCTATAATATTAGAATATGTTGATAGATTACACAAGGGAAACATTGAATAGTTATATACTATTGTGAAATTTACAAGTATGCATACAAAATTGTTGATGCAAACACTGTACGTGTACAATCCTCTATCATAACAATACCAAATGCAAAATTAGCCACTCATGTATCGTAGGTACGGACTACGGACACTCCCGGCTCCAGCCCCGACCTTGTGGTCATGTAAAAAAGCATAGTACAAAAGTATATAAGTTTTGTCAAAATACACAAGAATATTGATTACCTCGTAAACAGGAAGTTCAAATATAATCAAAATAGAAAAGCAAATGAGTATGTCAGTAGAACACCATCATTTTTGTGAAAAAAAATGCTTCAAGGTGTGTTTTCACTTTAACGGGTTAGAGGACGGTCTTAACTCTTGATGAGTGCTTAGAGTTTTAAATAACATATTCGTTGTCACTTTTGTTATCTAATAAGCTCTTCTGAAAAGTGATAATTCAGTTAGAATTAATCATTGACTTCTAAATAGATTTAGACTTCATAGATCCTTCCATTTGCAACAATGGTAATTAAAAATGAATCCTTTCCTATTTATAGAAAACGCAAAAGGTAGTAAAATAAAATAGAAGAGTTATATTTAGGTAGTGAAATTTGATATAAACTCTTCAACACATAACCAATGACATTTTCTACTGAAACTTTAATCCAAACTATCAAAGTTTACCTGGTTTAGTGGGCTTCTGGTCTTCTGATTACTAAATGTATGCTTCCTACTGACCTGCTCAAACAAGAATCTAAATCAATTCAACCTTAAAAAATATGTGATAAAAAAAGACAATTAGAGTAATTCAATATACCTCATTTGGAGCATTACTTTAACAGCAGGTGTATCATTGTGTGTCACCATTTGATTTTCGAGTAGAAAAAAAGCATGTAAACTTAGTAAGCCACAATCCATGATAGCCCCAAAAAACAACTAAAATATATGCTACTCCGTAAGGATCTAAAAATTCATCTACTTGAATTACATGGGGTTGTCACGAGAACTTAGAAAACAACTTAGTACATACTTAAAACAAGTTAATAGAACTTCTATAACTCAATTTAGTAGTTTAACAAACTTCTTAAAACTCAATTTGGTGTCTAAAATTACTAATCAGTAAACACAACTTTTGTTGGAGCTATGTTTGTATCACCTATACCAATTTGATACCAATTACTAAATATGCTCTTTGATATAAACTTTCTGCTCATTAAACCCCTGAATATAAAATTGGAAATGCCTGTAACCCTTATGCTTATGAAATGCTAGTAACTGCCTAACTACAAACTGTAAACAAGCACGGTATATTGGGAAAACATTTGCATGGTCAATATTGTGCAATTGAGTAAAGAGAAAGGTGAATTAAAAATATAATAAACGAGAGAATGAGTATAAGGCTTACCTGAAACTGTGAAAGAGAAAAAAGAGTGATCGATAGGAAAAAACATCTGCCAACAGAACAATATATACATTTATAAGGGGGAGGGGAACGATTGGAGGAGAAAGATAAGTCAGAATGGAGAATATAATTTCATTCGGTGACAAGCCACAGGTCTCCTAGAGCAAAGAATCTCCGATCAATGGGTTTCACGTCAACAGGGGGTGGTTATGACTGCTTTGCGATTGAGGACTCTCTTCCACATCCATCTTAATGATTGAGATGAAACCAGTAAATGGTGAAATGAAATCAGACATGGTATTCGGCTTTCCTCTGGTAATACCATGAAAAAAATGAAAATAGTGAAGTGAAGAGGCAAACAAAGTGCGATGAAGACGGGATGCGTGTGGTCAAATGGGCATGAGCAGTTAATACTGGCTAGGTGCTTGAGGTTATACTAACGGGTGTTAGACGGCATTTGGTTATGCATATCTACCGGTGGGATGAAGTACACTTACCTAGGCATTTAGTACATGTCAATTTAGCTATACAATACCACATACAAATTTTTAATACCCAAAATAGGTTTACTCTCATTCATGCTTATTATTTTGTAAAGAAAGGTGACACTACAATTTTCAATTTTCAAAAAATAATTGCTTGTTATTCTTCCTAACAAGTAACTTAATTTTGAATCCAATTGGCAATTGCTACATCACTTCATTTATCATATTTATAATATTACTCTTTCCCATAATTATCATAATTTTTCTTGTTTTCGTGCTCCTTAATAGCTTCTCTTATTCAAACAACTCCCCCACTTTGTAGTTGCAATCTCTGTGGTTCTCACGCTCCTCATAATCTTCTTCTTTTCGTCGCCACTCATTTCTTTTTTTGTTAACGTTCATCGCCGTTGCATGGTCTTGTTTTGTCATTGAAATTTCTAAAACTAGCATTGCATTTGAATTCGCAAAACATCATTAAATATGTTCCTCTTACCCCATATTTGTGAGGACAATCATTCTTCTCTAATTTCAACCCTCTTCTAAATTTCTACGCACTACTCGCTACTTTCAGATCTTCTTCCTCTTCAAGGTTACTGGAGGATGTAGTTTTATTGGGTTTGGGCAGAACTTCTGAAACACTAGTTGATAGACTTGCACTCTCATTCTAAATTTTCAAAATATGATTTTTTTTTTAAATTTTTACTAATAAGGAATGAAAGATATTAATGGTCAAACTTGTGCATTGGCAAACGTGAAATGTTGACTGTTGCAATTAAAAAGGAACGGAGCTTAACCACAAGCTTTATTCAGACCAACACCCTACATATGACTAAGTAATTAACAGATAATGTTGTCCACAACTATGATGACTTGTTGTGTTTGATCATTTGTAGCTGCACAAGTTGATGCCACCTGTAATGACTTGCCTTGTTGCAAAAAGACTGGGAAATAAACTTTCAGACAACCACTGGGAGCTTGTCTCAGTGGGAAATAAACTTCCGGACAACCTTCTTCTTTCATGCTGATGGCGCATATAGCGGGTGCCATGTCTCACCATTAACAAAGAGGAAAGGAGTTGTGGGGGTGGGTGGGGAATGGATCATATGTGAAAATGTTCGTTGAGATCAATGGCCTTGTTTATATTATTCGGTCACAATTTATAAAATTTCCAAATACATCTGTGACTTGAAATCTGAGGGCATGGAAACTCTAGGGAGGTACCACTATTTCTATCTCCATCAAACTTGCACTCCGTATACTCAGTCTTGCATCGAATCAATCTGAAACCCTTGGACTCCGATGGTTGTCACCAAACTTCCAAGTTCCAACTTCGCTTTAACACCTGATTGTGTCTCATCAATCAAATCATCATCACCCCATTGCCGCAAAAGCTCTCACCTTCGGTGGGGTAAGGGGGTCGTATATATGCAGTCTTACCCTTGTACTAAAGCACAAAGAGGCTGTTTCCCGATGACCCATAGTGAAAATCACGTCGAAAATTGCATGGACTGATTGATGCTTTATAATAAAGAAGCGCAAACAGTTTAGTGAGTCATTTTTCTTTATTCCATCATATTCCCAAACCAAAAAATAGTGAGCCTTTGGCTCCATTGCAAATGATAGACAAAATTAAAGGCAATGTGTCGCATATACGAATGGCGCATATGGCGATATGGCAACGACCATTCTTTCATGCTGATGGCGCATATAGCGGGTGCCATGTCTCACCATTAACAAAGAGGAAAGGAGTTGTGGGGGTGGGTGGGGGATGGATCATATGTGAAAATGTTCGTTGAGATCAATGGCCTTGTTTATATTATTCAGTCACAATTTATAAAATTTCCAAATACATCTGTGACTTGAAATCTGAGGGCATGGAAACTCTAGGAAGGTAGTTTTGGGAAACGTTTAAAAACCTTTAGGTGTCCCTGTGGAAAGCTTTGGAACTTTTGAACAACTCTTCCATTGAAAGTTGGTGTTTTAATGTTTAGCATTTCTTGTGTTTCCATTTCTATGCAATCAGTGCATGATTACCTGGGAAGAAAAGTTCCCTTGTTGCAGCTAAAACTCGAAAGTGAATATATCTACACTTCAGTGATTGTAAAAGTGCAAGAATATAATGATAAAAGTCCAAAATTTTGCATGTATCAATGTACCATTTACATAAGTTTTAAGTTGCACATACCCCCTCAAATTCAATAACATTTGAACTCAATCCAGATATATAGCAGATCTCTTATGGCAAACTTGCCATAAGAGAAATTACAAACTGGCAACTCGGTAAACTGCTGGTACATCTCATTTCTGTATTAGATATGCCATCACAGGGACTCAATTCCACATTTTGAAGCTCAACTTGCTCTAATTTCAGAAGAAATTTAGATGGTGGAAGTAGTGCTGTGATTTTAGAACTAGGAACAGAAGAACCGTTTTGAACTGAACTGTTATGATCCAGTTCGGTTCCTATGTATGGATAATATGTTTTTAATGGTTCAGTTCCTCAAAACCTGCCCTGTAAGCACCTTTGCAAAGCATGGTTTAGTTTGTGAACTTAGTTGAAATGTGAACTTAGTTTAATAAGTAACAAATGTCATGCATGCAACAGATTTGGTAGTACTTATAGATATTGTTCACTTAAAATAGGAGAACACTTATTCCGAAAATGACTTCTTTTGGGGATTTTTGTTGGCTAGATATTATATACATGTACATAACTACTTTATAACATTTTATGTATCTAACCTGTCACACATCAAGCTCTTCCCTAAAGGAAACTTTTTCTTGTCCCTTATATATTAGGTATATATGGTCAAGTGTACCACACTCTCCAGCCCCGCGTCACACGAACTTTGCTGCATGCATTTCTAGATCCAACAAAGGCACTGCCTCAGCATTATGGGAGGCATTATGGTGCAGTACAAGGGCTAAATGCCCTTGGACCTAGTGTGGTAAGTTCTTGCATTTCCTACCTTTCCTCTTCATTTCCCCTACCCCAAAATTGTGATATGTCTTGCATTGTGTTAGATTCAACTGCTTTTGCTGCCTAATCTTGAGCCTTATATAAAACTGCTGGAGCCAGAAATGCAACTAGAAAAGCAAAAGAATGAGATGAAGAGGCATGAAGCTTGGCTAGTATATGGTGCTCTGGCTGTATGTTTTGATGTTTATTAAGTCTTTTGCTTGTATTTTCCTGTTTATTATGTCTGTGAGCATGGTTCCCCTTGAAGTAAACATATCGAATTATGGCTTTAATGGCATTTTCACTAGTGTGCAACAGGCTTATGTATCTATGGTCGGCTTAAGATACTTCACACTTTACTGCCCTCACACGCACATTCTGCTTGAAAGAGCACAACGAAAATCGCCATGGCTTCAATGTCAAGTATGTTTATAGCCTGCTATATTGACCTTTTTATCGTTTTAATGGCATTGCACTACAGACTACAGTGTGCAGATGGCTTATGTATCTATGGCCAGCTTAAGATACTTCAATCTTTACTGCCCCCACTTGCACATTGTGATCTGAAGAGTACAACAGAAGTCGCCATAGCTTCCTATGTTTGCCTTTTTATGCATGTTGTTAATACCAAAAAGGGGCATACATAATTTGTATATATGCCCAGGTCGGTGGATTAAAATTTATGCATTATTGGCTTAAATAAGGTAAAGGTGTAGAATAATATATACAGTGAGTTTACCCCCCCCCCCCCACCCAACAAATAGTTATGTTTCACTGAGGTACGATTTTTATTTTATTTTATTAAAACTGGTAATCAGTCATTCTTGCACATTGTTTTGGTTCAACTAAACTTAAAATATTTACCTTTTTAGGACATTTTGTTTGAAAAGTTGCATTAAATATAATAAAAGTTTGCTTCTTTTATCCAAGTAGGACTTTTTAAATTATTTTTTCCCAGCGTATGTTTTTAAAGATGCTCTTTTATTTGGAACTTGGAAGGAGGGAGTATTCACATAAAATCTTTGAATACCTATGTTTGTGGATTTTGTTAATGTTGAAAACGTATGACCCTGATTGGAATAGCTTATCTTTAGTTATTTTTTCATTTAAAGTGCATTTTGAAGTACCGCTTTGCTGCATTCTTACATTAGCAAAAAGTGTTTTTTGACTGTCAAACACTTGGTGTATTTCTGTCAAACGGTTCTTTTTGAAGCAAAAGTGCTTTTCTACTTAAAATAACTCGTCCCAAACGCTCCCTTTACATGTTTAGCTCTCTCTCTAGTGCTTTTTACTATATAATCTAGCAATGGAATGACCTTCGGAGATTTCAAAACTAACTTTTATTCATCACCATTGAATCTTGAGGTAAACGTAAAATGAGTATGACGGACAACATGATGCTGCAACAATCACCACTCAAGAAGGTGGCTGATGGAGGAGCACTATCCGTCGCCACTGATACCCCCACCAGTTTCCCATCTAGTTTACCGAGTGAGAACTTGCCAAGAATTGTCAATGGTAGAAGGGATACGGCTACTGTTGGACTGCTGGTAGTCAAGCAGCCTCAAAAGCGGCAGCACTTGCCCCTTCTGTTAAGGCCAACTTGAAGGGCAACACAGACATTGCACGTTTGATGCCTTTTCTATTTGAATATTTTGGTGACAGTGTCATCCTTCACCCCTGCACCTGAATTGTCTATCTTCTTGTGATCAGGGGAGGTCCTTGTAAGAGATTGTTACCATAATTATAAATCAATTGCTTAATATAATTATTCGTTGAATGCTTTTTTTGTTTTAGGTCCTGTAGAATTAGTGTATTTTCTTACAATTTATGTGTTACGGGGTATATTTTATCCTTGCTGTGATTTCTTTTAAGCCCTTATTTGAACTTTCTGCAACTCTCCAGGGACTATTAGGGAAAATGTGGAGTCCCACTCTCAATATTTGTTTATCCGGCTTTATGGTAATGGAGTCATGGAGATGCATTTCGAAAAATGTATGAGTGATGTTTCTGTACTTAGAAGAAGATTGACATTTGATAGGGACAGAGGCTAACTGGATTTGTCTATAAAAAATAAATTCGAGTTCAGAGAATAAAAAGTAAATCCTCATGGACTAAAAACAAGACGTGCAATACCTGCATGGCTGCATAGGTGGAAAAAACATGTCAACCCAAATTTTCAGTTATTACATAACATTTTTCTATAAAATTTTGAAATATATATTGACGTGTAGAATAGACTATACATAGTATACAGTAGTTATGAAATGTGTTGAACGCATCAATGTACTGCAGTTATATGATGTCATTTTAGAACCCCAATGGATTAACAGAATGCCGAGTAAGATTTTCTTTGTAAAAAAATACATTGCCAACTCAGGCATAGCTTGATGCCTTGATGTAGACTGAACTAAAACAGAAAAGGCGCACATTTCATGATGATAATCATTATCATCTTACAACCATAAATGAAAAAAGGAAAATGCCAACCCTGCTTGCTAAATTAGGGTGGGGATGGAAGAGAGAAAAGGCACAGAGAAAAGAAGTCAAAATGTAGCTAGAAGAATAGCTTTCGAGGAGATGGCTGTGAGTTAGTTGAAGGTAAACGGGTGGATGGCCTTGGGGTTGCCAGTGACGACATGCTTTCTGGGCTTCCACTAGGACCTCTATCAACAACTATCTTTGCTCCTGCTCCTCTAGGATCTGTAAGAAGAGTTCTCTGAAAGGATTGCGTGAAACCAATGGCAATTATAGTCACATGGATCTCTCCATTATACCGTTAATCCACCACTGCCCCGAATATTATGTTCGCTGATGGATCAGCCAAACTAGTAACGACCTATCATAATGCCCATAAAAAAATCAGATCGACACATTAACAAAGAACCTGTTTTTCTTTTATCTAGGGGTGGACCGGTCCAGATACCGGGTTATGGAAAGGGTGGAACAGTAACCATAACCGGGTATACCTGGTCTGGTCCTGGGTCCACTTTATCCAGGCTAGCAGTTCCTGTCCTGGCCTATGTATAAAGAGGACACATTAATGAAGAATCAGGTTTTGCTTTTATCTAGGGGTGGACTGGTCGAGGTACCGGGTTGGGAGGTTATGGAAAGGGTGGAACAGTAACCATAACAGGGTATACCTGGTCTGGTTCTGGGTCCACTTTATCCAGGCAGTTCCTGTCTAGGACTATCTATAAAGAATGCAGGTGCAGTCCTACTTTGAGGAACCTGACCAGATTTGGACCAGTTCCCGTTCAGATCCGTCAATCGGGTCAGGAATCTAAGGTTCGGGTCTGGTCTGGAACTAGGGCTGTGACCAACCACCAATTTTATCAAGAAGCACATCAATGTGAATAAATATAAATAAAATAGGGATGGGATGCACACTGGACCTGAGAGACCCCGTTGACTTCTTGGAAAGTGATATCTTCACCTCCTGTGATGTTATATACTACTCCAATGGCAGACTGGATAGAAGATCGAATTAAGGGGGGGTAACGGGCTAGAGCCCTTATGAAATCGGCCCGGGCCCAAAATGTTTCTTTCCCGAGTGGATTGGGACCATTGGGTTGTAGGTGGGTTGGGCTGGGTGGTTTGGGGGTGTTTGGGGGTGGAGGTAGGAACAAATAAGGAAAACCTCAAATATATATATATATATATATATATATATATATATATATATATATATACACACACACACACATGACCGACCCGACCCTGGCCTGGGCCGGTCCCGGTACAATCCCGGGCCGATACCGGGCCTAAAGCCCAAAAAATGACCCGCCCAACTGCCCAAGACCCGACCCAGACCCGGCCGCGACCCGGGCACGGTCCAACCCTAGACAGAAGGTGTTGACTATTGACGTGAACTTAATACTTCTATCCTCATAAAAACACTTGCCTGGAATCTCTTTTGCATCCTTCAAAGCTGAACGGGTAGGTGAACTAAGTGATTACCCCGACAGTGAGATAACCAACATCCTTTGAAATTTGGGCAACAACGGGTGCAGCACCAGAACCCATGCCACCGCCCATTCCAGCTGTTATAAACACCATATCTGAACCCTTGAGAGCACTTGCAATGGCCTCCTTTGATTCCTTTGCTGCGTGTTCTCCAAGAAGAGGATTGCCACCCGTACCTGCATACCCACCATGAACTCATGTTTTTTCCCACTTAAAAGTAGGCCTGGGACCGGTTCGGTTCCTAGGCAAAATATGTGGAACCGTTTGAAAATATGAAATTTTACTAACGGTTCGGTTCTTATAAATTATTTTATAGAACCGATAAGGAACCGAACCGTTCTTAACGGTTCGGTTCTTGTCATTTAACGGTTCCTAGTCTTTGAAAAAAATCTTACAAATCACGACTAAATTTTTGTCAAAAAGACATTCAACGTTTGAAATTTCAAAACAAATATGTTGAACCAGTTAAAGAGAATAATAGTTTTAAATAGTTTGGACCTTCCGAGTTCCGACCCGCTCGAGTTTGGACCTAATGAGAGGCCTAAGAAGCCTAAGAGAACCGGTTGAAGTGAATAATAGTTTTAAATAGTTGAATAACTAAACTAAAATAATGAATGGAATATAAAAATAAATAAGTAAATATACATAAAATATATATACTCGTAAGAAATATATATAATTTTAATTATTATATATAACGGTTCCTTAACGGTTCCTAGTACATATTTTTTTCAGGAACCGAGAACCGAACCGTTAATAAAAAATAGGAACCGAACCGTTAACAAATAACTAATAAATGTTGGAACCGAACCGAACCGGGTCATAACGGTTCGGTCCGATTCGGTTCTCCGGTTCTTGGTTCCAAAGTCCCAGCCCTACTTAAAAGTTCACAACACAAAGTTACAAATAGGAGGAGGACTCACAAAGCTGATCTAGTCCTATTTGGTCTACTCTTGTCTACTCTGAACAGATCTAGTAAATATTTGATTTGTGTATTTTACAATTACAAGTTTAACGTCAATGTATGTGATTCTATAATTAATCATTTTATTAAATAATAATAACATTATAGTAAATTAATCAGGATCTCAAAAAATAAAAAATACTACTCCCATAAAAATAATAATAACATTATAGTAAATTAATCAGGAGTATGTATGAGGGGGTTGATAAGAGCTTTTAAGGAGAATGGAATGGTGGCTTTATTGAATCAAAGACGCAGCCGCAACTCGCAAGGCCGGCAAGGGCAGTTTGAGCCTTTGAGGTAAAAAGGAAAGAAAAGACACGATTGAAATAATCAATTTACAACGATGATGTCTTTCTTAAAATTAAAAATAATAACAATTCCCTTTCTTTCCCTCTCCAAAACACAAAGATATAACACAAATACATAACAATTAAAAAATGGATGCCCTAAAGTAGTTTTCTTCATTCTTCAAGCTCTCCAATCACAATAGTCTCATCTGCGGATGTTTCACTCCCCCTCACTTAAAACGGGAACAATGAGTGGATTCATCTGGGCGATATAAACAATTGCCCACCTGCCAAACATAAAACAAAATAATTAAAGCTTGAGAAGAACAAAGCCACTATATTAGCAGAAATCGACTATATCAGATCAAATCATAATGGAAATGGATAAAACTATGGGATTGTTCCACAGTATTATATCGAGTCAAGAGAGTTCAGCTAAAAGTCATGCTTACATCATCCAGCAGCAAATTGTTGCGGTTATAATCAGAGTCAGGTGCAACCTACACAAGAAAGCACCATTTTAGCCCCATGTAAGTTATAAGACATCATACTAATGTTGGAGGAATGTTAACAAATGTTCAGTCATCACTTTTACTTCATTGAGTTGGAATTAAGGCTCAGTTGTTGTGGTTTGTTTTTTGTCATTTTAGAACTATATGGTTCAGGGAAATTTAAAGGAAAAAATTCACTTAGGGGGAGAAGTGTTACGACCAAAACTTCTAACAATTTATCCTGTCTTAATTGTCTTTCAGAATTGATACGAAACATGTATAATTTGAATACGGATTAAGATAAGCTGGTCAGTCTATTCAACATTTTCAAAATGAAAAGGACAAACTATATTGGAGGAAAATCCAAATTTAACGTACAGTGGATGAAAATTGGAATAGCTTAAAGAAAAAACGATAAACGGTGCTTAAGTATATAAACAGTGATGAACAAATGGTAGATTATGTGCAGAAAAATGGTAGATTATGTGCAGAAAAATGGTAGATTATGAGCCCTAAGATTTATATGTAGTGGATAGCTTAAATTCAAGACATCCAAACAAAAGTATATAAGAAACTGACAAACTGTAACAAAACATGTCGTGTTCTACTATTATCTCAATACCAACCCCATGTTTTCCCTCTGCTGTTTTCATCCATTTTTATCGCTATAAACTACGCAAAGCCTCATTCATCAGGTTTTGCCGCATTCTGACAAGCAAAATACTGAGGTATTAGAGTTTAAGGTTGTTTTCTCTTACTAGTAGGGGCTTTCAATTTCCAACAAGGACTAGAAATGAATTTAACACTTGATAAAATATTTCTTTCTTTTAACCTACCATTAATTTAACCCAGTGTGATAGCTTGAAGACCAACAAGGACTAAAGTGAAAAGGGTTCAGACAAACTTTTTTAAAGCGAAAAGCGTCCAAAAGTGATGACCTTGGGCTTTGCTTAAAAGCGAAAACGCTAAGCGAAGCCTAGCTTTCTCACAAAAAGCGATGCTTATAAAAATAAAAATAAAAATAATATATAATGTATAATTATGCCAAAAATCCATAAGTAGTCATAAAAGTCATTCAGAGTAATACCAGTGCAGCATAAAGTAAGTTTCAAAACAGATTGATATTTTGGTAAAAAAATTACTACAAAGACCAATAGAGACTTATAAGACGGAAGTAGAAAAGCAAAAGAAAAAAATTCTTATTTCAACCCATGCAATTTTGGACGCGATTTTCACTATGGGTCATCCGGAAACGGTCTCTCTGTGCTTTAGTACAGGGGTAAGACTGCGTACATCCGACCCCCCCTTACACCACCGAGGTGGGAGCCTTTGCGGCACTGGGGTAAATGAAAATGAAAATGACTGAGCTGATGGTTCAAATTGATAGACAAGAATGCATGAATAGGATTGACTTAGACACCCGAGTTAGATTCGTGAAGAAGTACACAATTATCCCCTAAACCCAACCATAATACCCAAAGTGTACTTTGTTCCATTTCTTCCATTCATACCGATGACTTTCAACTTTTCAACTTCAAAGCCAAAATTTAAAATTAACATAATACACTGGAATAAATCAAGTACTTAACTAAAAATATTTAATCAATAAATTGAAAGGAATAAACTAAAATTAATTAATCAATAAACTATAGTGAATAAATTAGAATAAACTAAAATTTAATTTATCAGTGTAAGATAAAGACTTTTAAAAAAAAGACAGAGAGCTGCGGTAGTAGGGGCAAACTTTAAAACAGAGTAAACCGGAAAATTCTAGATGAAAAAGTGTGGAGAACAATCTGGATGACATAAAATGTGGCTCACTGGCGAGAAGCTCTGGATGAAATAGACTTCCGCAGCACACTCACCGGTTTCTTCAATCGCTGAACCAGGCGATGAGACCAGAAGACTTCCGCAGCACACTCACCGGCTTCTTCAATCGCAGGAGGCGACTTCTTTAGCTCAGCGACTTCTTCAATCGCAGTGTGGAAAGAGTCCAACGACGAGCACTAAACCTAACAGCCTAGCGACGAGCGGCTAAAACTAAAACTTAAAAAAATATTGGCCCGTCAAATCCCTGCTTTCTGTGAGAAGCTGTGTGAGGCGATGCTTAATGGAAAAAGGAGCGGAAGGAAAGCAAGAAGAAAAACTACGCTTTCTCATGGACGAACGCTTCTCAAAAGCCAGGCGCAGGTTGATCGCTCGCCTGCGCTTTGTCGCTTTTTACCGTTTTTTACGCTTTTAATAAGTTTGGCTTCAGGAATACGATAACCCTTGATTTCGGCTGTGAGCAAAAGACGTACAGTGATCAGTAGTACTGCCGATGTGAAACAATGAAACTGTGTAAAGTGAATACTTCTAAGTCCTTTGTTTCCTGTTTTCTTAGTTTCTTAGTCCTTTAGTCTAGTGGACAGTGGACACTACTAGCAAGTTGAATTATCCATAGCATTAAGAAGCTATATGGCACTATAAAAGATAAAACGCCATCTTTTGGCAAAGTCCTTGATATTCCTTCTTGGTCTGATGAAGCTCACACTCTCAGGTGCCAAATATTCCTTCTTTTGGCATCTGTATTGTTTAGTTATACACACAAGCACACACTAATGAAAATACTAATACTAATGTTAGGAATTCTAGCATGGTTGTGAACTTGTGATTTAGAAAATCATCAAATAATTATCGATTATGAATCTATGATTATCTATTTTCAACTCAAATCTTATTATCTAGTCAGTGATACTAAATACAAATACAAAGTCCTCATATAGCTTATGACATATAGCATTGATTATATGAAGTTATGAACTAATTAAAAAATCAAGTTTAACTTGCAATCAAATTTAAAAGAAAATAAGGACCTGGCTGGACAACCTTGAGTTTACAATTGACATCATGTTCAAAAACTAAGAATAAAATAATGATAATAATAATAATAGTAATAACTATAATAATATATAATATAATAATAGTATGATAATAACTATATATACTCCTCGTTCTAAATAATCTGTCTTGGTACTCTTCATCCGTCAATCCAGCAGTGTTTTAGTTTTTTATTCGTATCCAAAAACTTTTTGCTATTCAGTATAACATTTTGTATAGCTTGTAAATATGTAAATTTCAATTACAAATACTAATTGAGCTCTCTACGAAGGAAGATATAAATAACTTAATCCTAGCCAAGCCCCGTATAGAACTATAGAAGGAACTGAGGGAATACAAATCGGAGCAAATGGAGTAGGATGGAGATTGTATGAAACACTTACAGATTAGTGGATGGGCCTCCACTGCAACAAATTCTGGAGCACAATGATGCAATAACTCCGATCACAGCAAAAATAAGAGTCGTCACCAGAAAACCCATCACGTCTCGACTTCAATATCTCAAACTGGAGTTGCCTTTTGCCACAAATTTGATGATATGGGGGGCGGGGATCAGATCCGAAAGTTCAGCATATAAGAAGTAAATATCAATCCCTAAGAAAAATATACATTAATAAATGGAAAATTTTACCGTGCCTATGCATTAAGGGATGTTTTGATGCATCCCATACTTGGCATCACCTTATTGGTGATTTAATCCACCTCAACTTTTTATTTATTAAAATACATTAATTGCACAGAGGTCCTTCCCAAATCCCAAATCAATTTTAACGATTTACGCTTGTGAGTTATCGAAAACTTTCCACATGACGGGGGTGGTCTTCATCTCATCTTCGCGGCGGGCATATTACAAGGTAGTGAGGTACCCACCCGTTTCCTTGCTTATTTGGGTTTTCCTGCGGTGATTCTTCATTGCATTCGGGTGCTTATTTTTTGCATGAGCATTTAACAATTTCATTTTCTTCTTGGGGTTGGTTTGTCGTACTTTGTGAGAATTATAGGCAGTATGTAAATTAGATTCCAAGTTGGATATTCATTATACTATTTGTCAGGTATACTTGCCTTCAGATTCCGAGTCAGATTCCGAGTTGGTTTGTCATTATACTATTGATTATTCAAAGGATTGAGAATATTTGTCAGCACATTTATTTAGATTTTTAGGTTAAAAAAAGCTGGTAAATTGTAGAGAGCTGATTGGTTTTCCTTTTAATGGACTCTTGTACCTTCAGGTAGTGTAGCGTAGGCATCTTTAGTCGTTCCTCTATGGCTAGTAAAGAAAAGAAATTTCCCAGGATACATGCCTTCAGTTAACCATAAGGCAAGGATGCCAGATAATGATCAAGTTTTGGTGAATTGATTTTTTTTTTTTTGAAAAGCATACAATGTTATGTATTCCATTCCATTCTTAATGGATTGTTTTTTTGTGAGATATTTGTTTCTTGAATTTAACTTATTTACTCAATTGGAGTAGTAGAGTTATCTTTATTTGAACTTCAATTTTCATTCAAACTTTAAAAACAAAAAATCCTTTTTTAAAGAACAACACATTAAGGTACAACTTCTGCAAGGCAACAAATTTATGAATGAATGCTTTATCTCTTTATAGCATTTCAAAAGTAGGAAAGCTCTAAGTCTAAATTTATATTCTATGTTTTTTGTTCTTGTAGGTTGGAAATTTGGGAGGTTTTTATTCCTTTGGGTCTTCAAAGTTGAGATCAGATCCTTGGTGAGGACATGTGTGCACTTAAAGTTTTCTTGAGATGTCATATGCGATTTCCTTTCATTGGAGTGTGCTTCTTTTGAATGGTTTTAATCAAGATAAGGAGATCGTGTGCTTAGTCGTTGCATTTCTTAAGACTTATCATTGGGTTGTTTAAAATATGATTGGAACTTTATTCCGATCTCTTTCTGAACTCGTTAGGTGCTAATTGGTCCCATTGTAGCTTTCTGTTATGTTTGTCCTTTTAGGGTACTTAGATTTTAACTCAATGTTAGCAACTCATGAGGTTGTTAAAGCATTGTGTTGGGTTAGTGGGTCCTATTAAAGCTGTTATTTGAAGTTATGAGAGTATTGTTTGAATGAATTTTTGAGCTTGGATTTTTGAATTTATTTAATATAATTAGTCCAAAACAAATGTTTTTGAGGACATGATATATCTGGTCAAGCTAAGAGTAGGTCAGGTTCATGTCCATTAAATCTTGATAAGTTAAAATTAAACTAATCACCAGTTTTTAGGAAAGACATGATTAAGGAAGCAGTTTGATACAATGAAAAAGAAACTAACTTCATTATTTAATGGAAGGTTAGTCTAGAAATTTATTGATATACTCTTTTTTAGAATTTCCACTCCGTATATTGTCAATCATACCTCATTTTAGTTAGTTAAATTTTTTAAAAGAATGTTCTATTTTTTAAATAAAATGTTAATATTGGTGAAGTGTCAATCTTGTGATGTACATTGACCGTATTGTTTGCCCATGCACCTTCAACGTAGTGGTAATAACTAGGGGTGAGCAAAGTGGTTTGGTTTAACCGAACCGAAACCAAACCGAAATACAAATGGTTTTAGTTTGGTACAAATTCTTCCAACCCGAATAAACCGAAACTGAACCCGAAGAAAACCGATTTGCCCACCCCTAGCAATAACAAAGAAAAAATTAACAGAGTGCTATTCCTAATTAGTTGAAAACCCCCAATAGATGACAATTTGATATCGTGTTGATTCACAACAATCACATTACGAATGTAAATCAAATCACTATGTATCACGAAAGAAGGAAAGAAGAAAACTACATAAACCTGATTAAGTGCAAAGGTCTTTTTTTTAAAGCAGAAGACAAGCTATCGTATCACTTCATATTATAGAGCTGGACATATGAATCTTGTAAGTGTTCTGTAGATCCAAACCTTGCATTTTCTAGTCTTAATAAACTAACTTCCTTGAAAAGAATAAGATATTGTGCAGTGGTGAAATTGGGGAACATGACTGTATTTGAATTTTTCACACGAACCTGATGTTCTCAAAATATAATATTATTGATAGAAAATGCTCGATCTGAAGGAGTCTTATAGAAAATAAACTGCACAAGGATAGCCATATTGAAAACTAAAATACCCCCGTATGGCGTACCCATGACGCTTATACAAAAAACGACTACAATTTCAGTAGCTTGGACTGAAAAATAAACTTGGGCTTGAGCAACCACAAGTGTACTAAAAACGCGTCATACAATCCAAATATCAGCTGTAAAGGACTGAAATTGTTTTATGTGACTATCCAAGTGCATTTTCAGTAGCTTGGACTGTCTTTCTATTTAATGTACCAAAACATACAAATCATGAACCCACTTGCATGATACTCGGGGACTTTTGCGGCGCACACTATTGATATCCATCCTCATATAAAGAACGTCAAGAAACTTGAACATAAAACTTGCACAATCACCCCTGCATTTTAGGATTAAATTCTATTTAAAAAAATGTGGTAAACTTGGATTGACTGAGAAATGGTCTCTAAGATATTGTTGGAAACAAGGAAAGTGGAACTTATTAGCATGTATCATGTTCAGTTAGTCAAGGAAGAATTCAATGTTTAAACAACCATTTTTCCATTGTTTTCTTTTTTTCTTCTTATTTTTCTTTCAAATGGAAGTTTGGAAACAAGGAAAGAGGAACTTATTAGCATTTTTCTTACATGAACCAATATGATTATTTGATAATTGAGAACTATGATTCTACTCGAATGGAAGTTTTATATTTTCAATCCAAAAGTTTTAAAGTTTAAGCTTGAAGGGTGCATGATTTTGAAAGTAATTATGCATTCCTGAAGTTACACTCATTATGCATTGACATGGTGTAGTCTCCCAATCAAGTTTCTTTAAAATGTCAGAACTTTGAACTTTTAGGTTTTTATCTCCCAAGTAGTTATTTACGATTGTGAGACAGATTTGAAGTGTCAGCAATGTGCTTCCTAAGCAGTAGGGTTCTCATTAGAGGACACTGTAAAGTTTTAACTTATAATTGAGCCAAGTCTCATAACAACTAATCAATAAGAAAGAAAGTAAAACCGTTAAAACCATCAACATCATAGATTATTCATTCATACTAGTAGTTTCTTACCTCACTGGCTGCAATGTAGGTCCTGTAACATGAGCTACAAATTACACATTAACGAGAGGCTGAGGCTGACATAGGTATTATGGTTCAGTGTACAAAAACATGAGATTGGAAATGAATAAAATCTCTTACCCCTACCTAGACCAGAAGATATATGTTAAAAATTGATGTAACATACAATGATAAAATTGAACTGCTATATTCACAAAACAAAAAAATCTTCTACCCCTTCAAATGAAAAGAAGAAAGCCTTATGTGTTAAAACAAAACTACTTGGGCAACACATTGGTTAAATCGAAACCTAGAGAGGTCTAGATAATGAAAATTCCTGAATAATTAATAAACATTAAACATTTCAATATGGACATTCTAATTTTAAGACTATAAAAAGCTACCACCTTTGACCAACCTAAACTGTCAACTTTGTCTATAAAGCCAAGTTATTTTGAAATAATTGCTAGTGAGTTTCTTCAAAAGACACTAAAAGTCTTTCAAATCTCAGAAAGTGGTTCCCTTAAAAAGCATCCACAAAGGATTAAGACTAGTTTTTTTGTACTAACGAAGTAAGTTCTTGCATGCATTATATACTATTTTCTAACCAAAAATGGCAAAATGGGAGAAACAAATTAGTAAACGAACTCTATTTTCATTTCTTTATTTTGTTCTCTTTTCTTTTGCAACCAAATATAAAACCATCTGGACCATATGTAAATAATAGATACCTTAAGTGTTTGTTTAGGTTTAAAGGATAATACATAGTGCTTTTCTAAAAAGCACCAAATTTGTGCTTTTGTATTTACAGAAGTGCTTCTGAACCTAAAATTAAAAAAATGAACTGTCACAAACTGAATGTGAAGCTAATGTTGGTCCAGATTTAGAAATTAGATTGAAGCAAACATCTCGTCTACAACACATGAACATGGGCTCCCTAAAAGCGACTTCATCCTAACAAAGGTTCATAAACAATTAATCCTTGATCAGGTTGACCAGTTTTTCAACAAATCCAGTCTCAACAATGACATTATTTCTAAAGCACAAGGATGCGACTCAAACAAGTTTAACATGAATTGTTGCATACCCCTACGCTTATTGACCTTAGAAGTAAGTTTCCCTTTGGCATCACGATTATTAGTGCCACACTTCTCATTAATGAAGTTCTCCCCCAGCTCGGTTCCTTTCATTCATACAATGAAACTTAAATTTTGCAAAGTTAGAACATCAGCAGCTTCCCTTTTTAGTAAATTTACATGTTTCATCTTAGCTTTGAAGTGATACTGGCAGATTGAAAAAACAATTCTCATATATTTATTCTACATTATAACAGGATCATAAAGACCGTTTGTATAACTGCTTGGTACTATCATTTTCACTTTTGGTAATTGGGTTATTGCTTGTACCTATATCATCTTCAACTGCCTGATTAAAATACTCATACCAGTTAAGTTCTTAATTTATGAGATGCATTCGCCACTAAACAATTAATCCCATGCACCAAAACACTGCAGGATGAAAATGTTTATCCCAAGGAGGATGTATTTTAGACTGTATAAATTCACTAGTTAATGTATATTTACTTGGAGGAGGTGACCTGAGAGATGAAATCTATAAAATGTCACATAAAGAATATAACTTTATTCTTATAAAAGAGAATATACATCAAAGAGGCATATTTTAAAAGCATATGACCCTATAAAGCAAGTAATAAGCTCTTTTAACATTTCAACATCAGTGCAGAGAGGGCAAAATGGAGTTCTGCACTGAATGTACGCCTATCGGACAAAAAATGAGTATTTTAAGAAGAGATTACTTAAATAAGAAGATTAACATAAAGCTAGAAACAGGGGCGGACCCAGGAAATTGATATTGGGGGGCGATAATTTAAACAAAAAAAATCTAGGCGATTATTATTATTATAAGTTATAACCTTAATATAATACGGAATAGTAATTAAATGAAGCATTATAATAGAAGAAGAGACAAATATATTATTACAAAATAGTTAAAGTTAGTACCTTAAAATTGTACCCAACGCTTCTTCAACGAGATAAATTCTTCAATCACGGCTTTTTAGTCAAAAGATTTAGTAAAATTTCTGCAACATACGCATCCTCCATTTTATTTCAAGAAGAATTAGTCACATTAATAATAAAGACTGAATCGATGAAAAAATTGTGCACATATTTCACCTCTCTAGAAGCAGCAACCAATGCTAATTGCAACTGATGTGTTAAGCAATGAACATAGTAGGCATAAGGACAATCATTTAAAAATAATCGATATTTCCGTTTCTTTCTTCTAGGTGCACATGTTTTTCATTAGTTTGGTCTGGGCAGTGGGCTGGGATTAGATTTTGGGGTGGGTTAATGCAGAATAAATTTTGGAGTGAGTTGATATAATTTTACTAGTAAAATTTCTATTTTTTAGGCTCTTAAACAATTGGGTTTCTGCGAATGCACTATGCTTTGGGGGAGAAAATATTTTTGGGGGGGTTCAAAATTTTTCTTGGAGGGGCGAGAATTAAATGTTGGGGGGTAAAAATAAAAATTTTGTATACTTATATACTAAAAAAAAATTGTTGGGGGGGCGGCAGCCCCTGGGTCTGTATTACGGTCCGCCCCTGGCTAGAAATCTAAGGATGGGATCAAATGATATAAAATCATAATTTCACTCACAGACCAATTACTCAGTATTGAAGTTCTTGGGGACAATAAACACAAGTCAGCTACGGTAAGATATAGATTAAAGAGAAAAAAAACCATGGTAGCAATTTTATTGATGAAGGAGATGATTGAATTCAATGAATTGAACGTCCACTTCCTAGCTCTGAATTCTGATCGTAAGCTGGGTTTCGACTTCGAACAAATCCGGAACCATTCAAAAGAAAGAGATTCTCGATGGGATTTCTAGAGGCAACCTTGCGTGTTGCGTCCTTGCTGTGAGGAATCCTGAAGGAGGAGACGACTGGATTTTTGGAGCAAATAAAACCGATTACGGACAGGTCAAAACTCAAAAGGATGTATAGGAATTATTATATTGTGCACGGTTCATATGTAAAATTTTGAAATTTCTGAACGAAAATGCTGATTTGGAATGTCTTCCAATGATATTCAGCCACGTTTAGAATGCACCGCAACATTCCACAAAGAGAATGCACAGGAGAGCTCTCCTTAATAAATTTGTGAAGATTCATTTGTGGCGAGATTATAGTCGAAAGATGGATGGAGATGGCTTGGTTACCGGCAATGACTACAGGGCGGCAGCAAATTTTCGATCCGGTGGCGGACTTCTCCGATCAACGCTATTCAAACCCAGGAATCCATATTTTGCAAAAACAAAATATTGTCTACGAATCGGGTTCACAGAACAAAAAAACACTTTACAAACATGGTGGTATAAGAGTGAATACATCAAACATTACTAAACAACAAAAAGTGGTACTCCCTCCGTCCCCATAAGTCCATAACAATGGGACAAGAGTGAGTCACGCTCAAACCAACAAAAAAGTGATTTATGTGGTTGATATTGAATTGATAATGTAAGAATAAAGTAAAATTATTTAAAGTCAAACAAACTTTACTAAATTTAGTATGGGACAATCTTAGTGAGACGGACCGAAAAAGTAAAATGAGACAATAATCACAATATTAGCGGGACGGAGGGAGTAAATAATAACTATTGATTTTGTGCTATATTTAAAAAAACCGACCCTGATTGGCCATGTTGACCCAGAACCCGATTGCCCGGAATAAATCCGCCTCGGTTAGTTAAGAACCCGAAAGTGGTCAAAATTCATGGGATATTCGGCTAGCCTTGAAAACCCGAAAAATCTGACAAATCTGTAATACCCCGGTTTTGGTTGTTTTCCCGAGGGAAAAAGTTTACATTTGTTAAGAATAAAAATAGATTGAAATTATATGGTAAATGTAGAATACAAATAACAAATACGGAGTATCATTATTTATTTTAATAAGATCAAAAGATATTTTGGAATATTGTGATACAATTTTAACTTTTAACTGTTTGGTAAGTATTGTCATATGTTGATTATTATGAAATAACTATCTTTTATTTTAATTTTGTATACAATACAATTATATGTTTATGATGAAGTATTATTATACGGTTTGACCGGTCTTATGGGGTTGACTGGGTTGACCCGATCGGGTCCGTGTTGACCCGTGACCGATCACGTGCCCGGAACGCTCCTCGGTCCGATTTCTTTAACATAGATTTTCTGTTGTAGTTAGGGACAATGAATTTAAATCAAATCAACTTTCCTCAATATATTAACATTGTGAAACTTTCCAAATATAACTGGACTGGTGGGAGACAAAAATTGAGTGTAAGGGAGTTTCTTGGTATAATTGATGGTTCACTCACTCTTTATTATGGATATAATGTTGTCATTGTCACTTGATGTGAAAATTGTACATAAGTTATATCACTAAAGTTACTACTGTAGTCATTATACTTAAGAGGCCATAATTAAGTAACTATTTCAAAACATGTATATGCATAAATACCTAAATTTGTTCTCTAAAAAAATACCTAAATATGTCCTCTACAATGATAGATGACTTGTTTGAACATTTTCGCATAAATTTCTATTTAAACATAGTATTAAAATGACATAAGTCACATAACATATTTTCACATATTTGCACACCCCCTGATTTGCATGTTTAGATAACCAATTCGTCTAAAAAATACAATTCATATAGATGTAAGTACTTTTTTAGATGTAAGTACTTTTAATGTATTCAAAGTAAGTGATTTTATCAAATGGTTTTGTTAAACCCTTGATCCGTTTATTTCAACCAATTTTTAATGTATTCAAAGTAAGTACTTTACTATTCAAAGTAAGTGGATCTATTAAGTGGTTTTGTTAATAGCATGTTTTATATTTTTGGCTAAAGGGTCAAATAGGCCCTTGAACTAACTTAAAGTGTTCAATTAGCCCCTTATATAAGAGGTTCTGCCCGGCCGTCGCCAATTGGGGCGGTTCCCGGTGGAATATTTTGATGAAATTTTTTTAGCATCTTCTTCATTAAGTCTAGTTTCCTCATATCAAATTTAAGCTAAAAATTAAATCAGGAAGGCAGTCAAATGATTTTCCAAAATGTATTACGCTGTTTAACTGCGCAGTTATCTTCAAAAAATCATTTGACTGGCTTCCCGGTTGAATCAATGGTTATATTAATTTAAATAAAACGTTCTCTTGAGAGAATTCAAGGGAAATTCTTTTATATATACTGCGCAGTTAAACAGCGTAGTACATTTCGGAAAATCATTTGACCGCCTTCCTTATTTAATTTTTAGCTGAAATTTGATATGGGTAATTTAGACTTATTGAAGAAGATGCTCAAAAAATTTCATCGAAAAATTCCACCGGGAACCGCCCCAATTGGCGACGGCCGGGCAGAACCTCTTATATAAGGGGCTAATTGAACACTTTAAGTTAGTTCAAGGGCCTATTTGACCCTTTAGCCTATATTTTAATAAAAATGTGTTTGATTTTAGTGGGTCTCAATTTTCATAATTAAAGTTGAGAAGTGCGGGTAAGGAGGAGTGTTTGATGATAATTTTAATTTGGAAAATTTTAATTTGTAAGGTCAATCAATGGTTATATTAATTTAAATAAAACGTTCTCTTGAGAGAATTCAAGGGAAATTCTTTTATATATACTCCATCTGTGTTTGTGACAATAAAGTTTAGCACAATGCTTAAGGAAAAAGTAGTAGGGTAATAGAGCGTCATTTTAAGAATGACATAACGCACTTTCATATATTTGCACACCCTCCTGATTTGCATGTTTACACGGTCAATTCGTCAAAAAACGCAATTCGTATGAATGCATAGTCACCCTGTTACTTGAGATGTTTTTACTTAGATTTATTTCAACCACATACCAGATCAAACCAGATCATAAGATTACAGTTCAATTAAAAACATCCTTAGTCATTATAAACAATTTACCTTCAATCAATGTACATAAACCTTAGAAAATGGATGAATTTTTACCATCAAATCATTTGACCAGAACGAAGGATTTCATCAAGGGTTAGTGCATGATAGAATGTGTTAATTTCCCAGCATTTGTTAACACCTTCAGGTGTTAGTTTGCCATTCAAATTTCGAATGAGATCCTATTCAAATATGACTTATTATTTCATGATTGTAAATAAAAGTTGGGCTAAAGGGTCAAATAGGCCCTTGAACTAACTTAAAGTGTTCAATTAGCCCCTTATATAGGAGGTTCAGCCCGGCCATCGCCAATTGGGGAGGCTTCCAGTGGAATTTTTTTATGAATTTTTTTGAACATCTTCTTCATTAAGTCTAGTTTACCCATATCAAATTTCAGCTAAAAATTAAATCAGGAAGGCAGTAGAATGATTTTCTGAAATGTAATGCGTTGTTTAACTGCACAGTTATCTTCAAAAAATCATTTGACTGTCTTCCCGGTTGAATTTTTAGCTGAAATTTGGTATGGGTAAACTAGACTTAATGAAGAAGATGCTAAAAAACTTTCATCAAAAAAATTCCCCGGGAACCGCCCCCATTGGCGACGGCTGGGCAGAACCTCCTATATGAGGGGCTAATTGAACACTTTAAGTTAGTTCAAGGACCTATTTGACCCTTTAGCTTAAAAGTTATAGACAATCATTGTCGCGTGTTGATTTGTTGTTGAAAAACTATGTTTTTAGAAAGGGGCAAATAAGCCCTCGAACTAATCAGAAAAATGCAAATAAGTCCTTTTGTAGGAGGTTCTGACTGATCATCGTCATTTGGGGAGGTTCTCGGTGGAATTTTTTGATGAATTTTTTTGAACATCTTCTTCATCAAGTCTAGTTTATCCATACCAAATTTCAGCTAAAAATTAAACCGGGAAGGCACTCAAATGATTTTCGAAAATATACTGTGTTGTTTAACTGCGCAGTTATCTTCAAAAATTCATTTGACTGTCTTCCCGATTGAATTTTTAGCTGAAATCCGGTATGACTAAACTAGACTTAGTGAATAAGATGCTCAAGAATTTTCATCCAGAAATTCCACCGGGAACCTCCCCAAATTACGATGGCCAGACGGAACCTCCTATAAAAGGGCTTATTTGCACTTTTTTTATTAGTTCGAGGGCTTATTTGCCCCTTTTCTCTTTTAGACATGATCCACTTTATGGGATTGTATCAAGAGTAACTAATCGTCAAACGCTAAAAAGTTACATTGCAAACGATGATTGATGAACGAACATTGAAATAAAAAATGTTGTGTACAATTAAACATAGCACTTAACATAAATGTAATGTGTTTTAAATTATATTAATAATGTGTGCTACTTGCTATTTCATGAGTCTATAAAACTTTGTATATTACTATGTAATCATTGGTAAGTCAGATTGAGTAAAATTCATTCATTGTCAAACTTTATTATTGTCAAATGTATAACTCTAAACCATTCAATAAAAATTACAATTTTTTTTAAAATTTGACTAAAATTAATCTCCCGTGGAATTTCACCAACCGTGCATCGCACGGGTATTCTACTAGTATCGATATAATAATCCGGAATATTGGTGCTTAACCCAGTGCACGAAAAAAGTTTTAATTTTAAATTTTGGGTATTGATGTTAAACTGTTAACTCAGGGCTTGCTACCGTACCTACTCTAAGAACGCTAACAACTTAAGATAATGCGTACTTCTCTGTAGGGTTATAAACGAATGGAATAATTTCGGTATACGAATACAAATACTATGATATTCGATTCAAACAATATTCGAATATATCCGAATTATATAGGAATACAAAAACTAGGAGGTATTTTACAATTTTTAATTTAGATATTCTTACCTTACCGGGTCAAAATAGCTTACTTTAAAGTTATAATTTTCTATTGATTTATTTATATTGATGTTAAATTTGAAGACGTGACGTGTAGATACTTCGCCCGTATTTAAAAGTTCTCTGCACTTTCCTTTTTAGGTTGTATTTAAAAGCTCCTTACACTTCCATTTTTCGTAAATTTACCCTTTATAAAATACTCAACTATTCTTATTTTATCTACTTTTTATTTTCTCTTTCTTACTTTTACACATTCTCTCCTACTTTTTCTACACTATTCACCACCCCTACTACTTTACTCCTTAAATAACGTGTCCAACCTAATGTAGTGAACATTAAAACACGGGGGGAATATGTTTTTGTTTTGGATGAAAAATGAACTATAAAAAATGAGTAAAAAGGGGCAAATCATACATTATAATTTCAATTATTTTCATAATTTAACTTAAATGTTTTTTCGAATTCTAATATTCGAATAAGATTCGAAAAAGATTCGAATACATTCAAATATACCAAACGAATCGAATACGAATAATAAATAAGATTCAAATATTAAACGAATGCGAATAATATTGTCAAGTATTCGGTTTGATTCGATTCGTTTACAACCCTAGTATTCCTTATGAAATATCAAAAAAATTGAGAAATTACTCAAAATGATAAATTGATAATAAGGATATTTTTAGTTAGATTGTTTTCAGTCGACCAAATTTTGACAGTTGTAAGATACACAAAGAAAGATATCTATCACTCTAGAGTCTAGACCAAACTTGACAGTTGCAAACTATACACATTAAATAGATATCTACCAGACAACACTAGACCAAACCAAATCATATCACACTTGAATAGACCATACCAGACTAGATTAATCAGACCAAATCAGAAAATTAGAGTTCAATAAAAACATCGAGAAACATAGACTAAGTGCAAAAGTAGGAGTTATTATGTGTTATCCCCCAAAAATAAAACTTATGTGATCATGTGTAATCTCCAAAAAGAGTAAATGAGTCTTATTTCAATAAGAAATTATTGATCATATGGTCTATATTTTTGTAAAGATTTTTCTGGACAGAATTTGTAGAATAGCCAAAACCAAAGTTGAAAATAAATTATGGCACATTTGAGTAAAGCACATGGCAAGTGCTGCGGTTAGGGATGGACCTGGATCAGTCTAGGCCCGATACGAGGCCGAGATCGTGCGGTCCCAAAAAATTGTCGTCTGCATAGGTTTTTTGGGATGTTGGGATATGAAAAATCCTTGCTGACCCTTTCTGAAACTCCAGATCGTTCCATGTCAATGCTTCCCGGACACCCAACATCTCCGCTTCTTTCGTTGCCAAACTTGCTTTCCATGGCTTTGTCGCTACGGCAATGAATTCCCCGGTCGAGTTGCGAATAACTCAGCCTAGGTCACACTGGTCCCTCCCAATGGCCTCTTCAACATTAAGCTTTAAGCGGCCTCCCACTGGACGACACCATCACACTTCCCTCCAACGAATCTGCCCAGACCATACTACAACATGTTGCCTGCTATAGCCCTGCACCCGCGCTGCACTAGCAGTTCTCTCCTCATGTACGTACCTGGGCTGTTCTCCAAGCATCCAGAAAGGCAAAAGCCCTTGCTACGATTTGAACATTATCCACCTGAGTTGCCTTCCATACCCTAGAGTTTCTTTCCTGCCAAATGGTCCAACAAAACACAATAACAATACACCAAGCCTCTTTACTGCAACTATCATAAGGCCTCCTTACTGCAACTATCATAAGTTAGCTTTAATAACCATGCCAACAAACTTTCACTCCAAGTTGCAGGTACCTCCCGGACCACTTGACTCCAAACTGCCCTTGCTTGCAGACAATAGAAAAAACAGATGGAGCGACATTTCCTCCTCCCTACCATACAAACCACACTCCGGTGGACAGCACACCATCCTTTTCTGAAGTTTAAACCGAATAGGCAAACACCCGCTACATAATTGCCAAAAGAAAGATTTCACCTTTGGAGGCAACTCTAGTTTCCAAACCCGAGTCCATCCTAACCAACCCTCCCCTGAAAGCTCTCCCTCAATTCTTGGATAGCAGGTTCTAACCGTGAATTGCCCCTTCTCCGCCCACCTCCACAAAAAACTATATTGGACCTCCCTTTTGCTGAGTAGAATCCTCCCAGCTAGCTCTCTATTCGTTTCCCTAGAAGATCATTCAAAATATCTTCATCCCAGGACCTTTCCTCCATGGTTAGAAAGTTTTTTTTTTTGAAAAAGGTAAATTTATATAAACTATAAAACAAATATGTACAAATCAAAGGGGCATACCTCAGTACGACTTAAATAAACAACTTTTTTCTCAAATGTCTTCCCACAACACACTAATTAACTACACACAAAACAACCCATAGTTTCTATCCCAACAAAAGTTGCACAAATAAGTGGGAACACATTTGTTGCACAAAAAAGAGATACACCACCTTATAAGAAACCAGACCAGCACCATAGCTCTACAATAGAGACTCAAGGTGAGAAAAACACCCACCAAAAGAGGCAGTCCACAGTTCATCTTTATCAAACTTGTGGCCCACCCAAAGCTCTTTGACAAAAAATAATAGGGCTTGCTATGGGAGGAATTAGAAAAAACAACTTCTACTCACAAATACCTAGAAGGGAGGAAAATTAACAACATATCCTAAGTACTTATCCCCTTAAATGTGGAATAATTTCAATCAAAGAAAAGTATGTCAATATCATATACCAATTAAAGATGAATATGAGTTTCATACAAACGAATTCATTAAGTATTCAAACTATGAATTCAAAAGTGTTCCACTTCCACAAATTAGAAAAAACTCCTAGAAATTCAAAGTTCGTACTAAAATTAAAACATGAAATCATTGCAGAACCTAAATTACTTAAGCTAAAGTGAGTCACGGTAAGAATTAATGACCAACTATCTCATTTTTCCTCTTAAGCTCAATCCAATGTTGAATTGCCAACCTAATCTTATAAAAATATCTTTGTTAAGAAGTCAACTTTGCCTAGTCCAATGCAAGTTGCTGCAACAAGCCACCCATAGAACCAAATTGCAGATCCGGTTTCATTTACAACTTAGAGTATAAACATAAGATGTAATTATACATACGGAAAACATGTTTGGCATGAAGCACATAGTTGAATACGGTGCAAAGTGATTGTCCTCGTATTTAAGTCTACAAGCCAATAGATTAAGAACATGTGTAATAGAGTTAAAAAAACAATACAAAAACAAAGGCATTGAGCTCCACATAATATACATAGATATGTCTAGCTTTCATATATAAATAATATTCTTAAAGTTTATTTGATCTTCACACGTATCTTTTTAAGACCAAAAAGTGACACATATGACTAGCCTCTTGGTCTACCCAACCCTTTGGCATGAGGACCTTCAGTGTTTTCCTATCTTCGCTCCCATACTTCGTCCTAATTAAAATCTCACTCCTATAACAACACCACCGTTCACATTAAAATGCTTTTATATAGACTATTAATTTAAAGAAAATGACATACCCAAGTTTGTTATCATCATCACTCCTAAAAATATATAATATCAAAGAAGCTTCCTGTTACTTCCAGATTCATATCAATTGGGGGATTAAAGGATATAGGGACTCACTACAAGAAAATGAATGGATAGGTTAGTAGAAAAATCACAACTAAAAGCTAAAATACTATGTAGTTAGAGTGAAATACCGTGATATACTTTTGGTATAACAAAATGAGTCAAAGTTTTGTCATTAAGAAGCCCATGCAACCATTCAAAGTTGATGTAGAAATCACTATTGTCACATTCTTCAAATTTATAGAATAAATTCTTTTTCATATGTGTCTCACGATGGCTTCTTTCATGTCTTTCTGCTTTGTAAGGAATTGTTAGTTTGCATTGGGTTTGAAGGGCAGTCCTAGACATGTTTTGAAAGGAATGAAGCATTGGAGGTGTTGGATTGATGGTCAAAACAGGACGACCAGAAGGATTTATGTCAAAACAAAGGTTGGGATTGTGGGTGATGATCGTGTTGGCCATGTTAATAAATGCAGCTTTAATGTTCTCGAACTCATTGATACACTCAATTGGTGTTGATGCTTGTGAGGGGCTATGCACTTCATCTTTCTCAGGTTTCTTAACAGGGCATAGATTCTTGATCGAGCTTTTGTGAAAACTTCAGTTTAATCAAAATCACAAAACAACAAGGTAAAATAAAGTATAATCAATGAATAAGCATTTTATTATGTAGAAACTAGCAACTGGAATTAATTGGTAATTTTACCTGGAAGAAATATCTATTATTTCTATAGGCGAATGTAGTTTCTGGCTACAGATGCCTTGAATGTTGACCTCTTCTACTGATGAAATCCCCATTGCTTGAGTGGATCCCATTTCTAGAAACAGAGATTGGAATACCTTTGGCCTAGCTTGCTTCGTTGTTTTGTTTTTGGGTTGCATAGTTTCCTCCCCTTACGATGTCTTGCCATTGCTGAAGGTTGACGGTTTGTACATGTTTTATTTGACATATATAATCGGTCAAGAAGATAGATAATGGAATCCTACAAACTTGGCAAACGTGCAAACTGGGGGTGTTATTCCCAATTGTTGTCGACTACCAAGTCTTAACTAGTGGCGAGCTAAGCTAATTAAGTCCACCGGACCTAATTAAGTTGGGTATGAGTTTCATATACAGGGGCGGCTTGAACATTTTGGTGGCCCTAGGCAAAAAATTACTGAATAAAAAATGAAAAAAAAAAATTGAACAAAAACACCAATACCATCAAATTAAGTAATTATACTCTTATCTTTTAATCAGCACAAGTGAATATTATTTCATGTATTTATCATCCAATTCATACAATACATCAATATGTATATGGCAATATATCCAATATGATTAATTACGAAGTATTATATTAATCCAATAAATGTCAAAATATAATCATTAATTAATAATCGTAGGTTAAGTATTTTTAACTTTACACGTTACACCTTCATTTCAATCATATTTTGTCATTTAGGAATTTACCTCAAATAGTCAAATCTTAAAAGGTCAAAATGTTTAAATCGGCGAACGACGGGAAGGTAAGAAGGCCGACAGGCCTTCTGCAGTTCTGCGGTTGGACGCTACACTATTGCGGCAACTCCTCAATGCTCAATTGTAGACTACTATTTTGCGGCACCTCAATTATCCTCAACTGTGTTCCTTGTTGGACACCTGGACCAAGTATATTGGCTGACTCCACCAATTATTAGATTATGCCAACAGAGTATTGCGCCATCATTGTCTGACACTACTGCTTTTGGATGTTCGTTTCTCATCGCTTCCAGAAAAGATTCCAATACCCATGTATATGTTTCAGTTGTTTCATTCGAAACCAAAGCACAACCAAATATAGTTGTTTGTAAATGGTGATTATAACCCGAGAAAATAACAAGAGGGGAGTTGTATTTGTTCTTCTTGTGTGTAGTGTCAAAAGAAAGAACATCATCAAAACATGAAAAATCATACCTGATATCTCCATCTGCCCGAAAAAAGGTGTTTCAGTCTGCCATAACTAGTAGTTGATAATTTGGCATACATCATGTTCATGGTTTGATTTCTTTTGTGGATAACTCAATGCAGCAACAACGTTCCCATCTTTAATTTCACCTCGTATTTTGCTATCAAAATAGTTATACAAATCTTTTTTTGTAAAACCAACGTTGTTATATCCACCCTTTTGACCCACTGTGTACCCCATTATATGACATTTTCTAATTCCATGTGAATGCAAAACTATCAATTTGTGCTTTATCTACATCTGTCATTCCACGGTAAGCATTTAATAAATGCACAAACTTTAAAGGGGTCAACTCATGGTTATGATCCTTTTCAAAACAAGTCACTGTCCAACTTGATGTTGTTAAATTTGTAACGTACACTGGATCTTGCACGACAATTGGTCCGAATGAGAGGTTTATGATCTCTTTTCCTATTTGTCCTTGCCAAATGTTTTGGGTTTCGTAGACCTTGTCTAGTGCATACATAATGTCGTGTGATGACATTTTTGTTATTGTTACGATCAAGATGGTTGCAATGGTGAGTAATTGCAGTGGGGCATGTTTGGGGCAGTGCGTGGTTGCGGTGAGAAAAGATGAGCAAAGCTTTGGCTGGTTTTGGTAAAGCTTTAATTAGCCTTGTACGTAGATGGTGGGTGGCGATTGTTTTGGCTCGTTGTGAGCAAAACTTTAGGCTTATATGTTAATGGAGCTCAAGGTTTATAATTTGAAGGTTTGCAATCAACAAATAAAATATGAAACGTAAAGAATTCAAAACTAGTCGTATTCTTGGAATTCAAAAGACCATTAGTAATATCAGTGCCATTTTTTCATTTATTATCATTATCACAACCAAATCAACTTGATGACAATCAAACATTTGTCTCTACTATTGCAAAAATAAACACACATTCAATTTATACCGGAATGGCCAACCATTGTGAATTTGTGGTGCAATTTTGTTGTACTTAGAGGCTAGGTTATCATCTTCTTAGTTGATAATTTATGATACAGGAGCATCAAATCTAATCTAATCCTATCACTACATTCGACCTAATCAAAATTGATGAGAACCGCATTTGAAAATTACCTCTAGTAAGCCGAGGAGGAAACAACTACGACGACACACCTCCGAGTCAGACAAACTTCAACGACACTAGCAAAATTGGAGAAAAAATACCTTTGCTTCTGCATACGTTTGTAGCACATCAACATCACTTCTTTGTGAGCTTGTTTGCTGCAGTTCAATTGTACTATCAAAATCAATTGTTTCCTTCGTCTAGTTGTATAATCAAAACAAGGACTGAATGGCAAATAATAGATTCCTAATAGGGTTTTTGTCTACGTGTTTAAATAATTCGTATGTCACACTACTATTGGCCCAACAGGGCAAAGGTACACTCCTAAAAATAAGATGTACCATAGAAATTTCTTTAACTTTATTACCGGTCAATCTTAAAATTCATAAATTGCATTCAATTTTGGATGGAGAAAGTACAACTTTTAGTGTCCGTTTGGTAACCCAGTTTTTCGGCTTATCAGGTTTATCAGCCAACTTTTTCATCAAACACGTAATTTTTTATTTTAAGCGCTGAATTGCGTAATAATAAGAAAAAGTAAGTTTGATGTTATTTTCGTGTTTGTATTGGTTAAAATTACTGTAGATGATCATTTTAGCTATTTTTACATACTCCCTCCATCCCTTAAAGGTTTGCCAAGTTTGACCGGCACGTAAAATAATAAAATAAAAACTGTGTGGTAGAGATTTGTGCAGATGAAAGAGAAATAACAAGAGCCACAAAGTAATTAATTAAAATGGAAAGTGACAAAGTTTTTGGCACAACAAAAAAGAAAAGTTGGCAAAGTTATAAGGGATGGAGGGAGTGTAATTTTTTCTTTATTTTATTAATAAAATATATTTTGAATAGATTTTTTTTAATAAATCAGCAGAATCAGCCACTTCAGCCAGAATGTCATAAATTTCAGCCGATTCACCCGATTTTGGTATTACCAAACGGACTCTTAATAAGAGGGCAACCTTTTGGATTGGGCTGCTAGTTGGGCCGATGAGTAATTGCCATGAGAGGATTGCTTGCTAGTTACGTCCTCCGGAGTCCGGAGCTTCTACGCAATTCACACGGGATTATTTTAGTCGCCGTTAAATATCGGATTTGCGGGTTATTTCTACGTAAATTATTGAAAAATTAAATGTCAAATCCTGAAGAGTGAGTGAATTAAGCGCGCTTTTGCCCACCCTCATCAGACAACTCTTTTCGCTGGAGAAGGCCTGTGGCCGGGTTTGCCGGTCCGTTTTGGGACATCAATCAATGGCGGTTTTCCCCGCCTCCGCTTATGGCGCGGCTAGTAAGGCTGCAAACTCTCTGATTCGTATCCGGCCAATGGTGCCCTTATGCTTGTTGCTGCTTTCTGCAGCCACACAACTTTCTGCGCTCATAGGTAACTCCAACCTGCCATTTTCCTATCAAGCTTTGTTTTGTTTTTACTGCCACTCTGCATCGCGCTTAACGTGGTCGGCTGTAACCCGTCTTTGAAAGAAGTTAGGTTATTGTGGTGTTTCTGCAAAATCGCAACTATTAGGATTTCATGTTAGTGTTCTCTTTGAATTGAATGTCGAAGTTATGTTAGATATATTAAGGTTTGAATTGAATGTATTGTTTTTTGAAGTAGTTTTAGTGATTCAAATAATTCGCAGAGGAAAACTGCCAGGTTGATTTTTTTCTTCCTGAAGGGGCTAGGAGAATAAAGTTGTTAGTTAGGAGTTTTGGTATTGTTGTGTTTTGGTACCTTAACTCTAAAATGAATCAAACCAGTACCACAACTATACATAAATGTCTCAAGTTGAGATTTTATTCAAATTTGTGGCCAAAAAATCCTTCATAAGGATCAAAATTCAATTTGTAGAGTCACCCTATAGTGATCATATGGACAAAAATAAGGTGAAGTAGACTTTACACATGGAAGTCTGGCCGCCACATGTGATTTTTTGGACAGAAATTTGAATAATACCGCAAGTTGAAACATTTATGTATAGTTATGGTACTGTTTTTATTCATTTAAGAGTTAAGGTACCAAAATGCAACAATACTAATAGTTAAGGTACCATTTATGCATTTCACCCTGTTAATTAGCATGGCCCATTTGCAATGCCATATATAATTCTTTCATACCCAACAAAAATAATTACATTCATTTGTTTCTCATAAAAACTACACACTATAAGCTTCATATTTGGTGAAGCTGTTCTATATGATCTTTTTTGGAAGGATTAGGAACTGCTCTTTCATAACATTAAATGGCCAATTTTAGCATGAGTAATGGGCAATACCAGAAAATTGGCTGGCATTGCAAATGTTGTCATGTTGCATGTCCCCTATTTATTGCATGGTAACTTGAAAAGAAATTAAATGATTTTGTGTTAGACTTCTGCAGATTATTTCTAACAGAACTAAATTCAAGAACGTAAAGGGCAACTTTATTTCCCAGGCAACAATGGCCGAATGGCCTAAGGCAACATTTCTCAAGCGGACAGTTTTACAAGTCAATTACAGCCTGCCTCCAACTCAATAGTCTATTCTATTTATAGTAAGACAATACAACCGTAAGTAGTTATTAGTTCTTAACAGACTTCTAACTAACAATTACTCAATTACTTCTTTCTTCTAGAATAGACCCTTCCATAATATTTGCTTTCTTTGTTCGGGTTCCCCGAGTCTCTATCAATACTCCCCTTCGGAAAATCCAACTTGTCCTCAAGTTGGAAAGCTGGAAATTGTTCTTTGATCACTTGCTCCTTCTCCCATGAATCTTCAAATTCCGGGAGGTCCTTCCAATGCACCAAGATCTCCTTTTCTCCATTCTGATTAATTCTGATCTCCTTAATCATTTCAGGCTTCACCAGCAGTTCTCCTTCTTCAGTCAGGCACTTAGGCAGATCCTGATAAGTAGATGTAGGCTTTATCACTTTCTTGAGCAAAGAAATATGAAAGACAGGATGAATCTGACTTTCTGCAGGAAGTTTCAACTTGAAAGCAACTGGATTTATCTTTTCTATGATCTCATATGGACCATAAAATCTGGGGCTCAACTTCTGATTGATTCTGCTGGCTATACTCTTCATCTTATAGGGCTGAATTTTCAAGAAAACCATGTCTCCCACCTCTAGCTTCAGTTCCCTTCGATGTTTATCTGCCTGCTGTTTCATCTGATTCTGTGCCTTAGCCAATTGTTCTCTCAGTTCCTTCAGCATTCCATTCCTTTCAGCAGTTAACCTAGAAACCTCAGCCACTGAAGTCATACTAACATCTCCTCTGACTATAATGGGAGGTTCTTGGCCAAATAAAGCTTGATATGGTGTATGTTTGAGGGAGATATGGTAATTCGTGTTGTACCAAAACTCTGCCCAAGGCAGCCATTTGACCCATTGTTTTGGTTTTCTACCGGTCATACACCTCAAGTATGTCTCCAAACATCTATTCACGACCTCGGTCTGCCCATCACTTTGTGGATGATAAGCAGTACTATATTTTAATGTAGTTCCAGCAGCTTTAAACAACTCAGACCAGAATGTGCTCAGGAAGAGGCTATCTCTGTCACTCACAATTGATTTAGGAAACCCATGAATTTTCACAACCTCTTGTATAAAGATTTCAGCCACTCCTTTAGCATTAAAAGGATGAGCTAAAGGTAAAAAATGTGCAAACTTTGTCATCCTATCCACTACTACCAGTATAGTGTCCTTTCCCATTGACTTAGGCAGTCCCCCAATAAAGTCCATGCTAATATCCGTCCAAATGTGATCAGGAATTGGAAGTGGTTGTAACAATCCAGCAGGTTTCAATGCTTGATATTTGTTTCTCTGGCAAATATCACAGCTCTGCACATAATCTTTGATTTCAGCTCTCATCCCCTCCCAGTAGAATAAGTTGGAGATCCTCTTCATGGTTCGGAAGTAACCAGAATGTCCTCGCAGAGCAGTTTCATGGTATTCCTTTAGGATTCTAGATATTCTACTAGATCCTTTAGGTAATACTAATCTCCTTTTGTAGTAGAGCAACCCTCCTTTGATCTGGTAATTCAACACCAAATCTGGTTTGGTTGATATTTGCTGCAAAATATCCCTACACTTAGAATCCTTCTGTAATTCTTCCTCCAAACCACCCCACTCCTGACAGGAAACTATTGATAAGGATAGTATAGAGGGTTTCCGGGATAAGGCGTCAGCTGCTTTATTTTCAATGCCAGGCTTGTACTTAATGGTAAAGTTATAACCCATCAGTTTGGAAATCCACCTTTGCTGTTCCTCCCCCATAATCTTTTGCTCAATCAGATACTTGAGGCTCCGTTGGTCTGAATGTATCTCAAAAGTCCTTCCCAATAGATAAGGTCTCCACTTTTGAACTGCTAGAACCACAGCCATCAACTCCTTTTCATAAACTGACTTACTTTGATGTTTGGTAGAGAGTTCCTTACTCATAAATGCAATTGGTCTTCCTTCTTGCATGAGTACAGCTCCTAACCCTTTTCCGGATGCATCAGTTTCAATGATAAAAAGTTTATCAAAATCTGGATTAGCTAGAACTGGTAAAGTAGTCATAGCTTCCTTCAATTTGGTAAAAGCCACTCCAGCACTCTTATCCCAGTGGAAACTATCCTTCTTTAAAAGATTGGTTAAAGGAGCTGCAATTCTACTGTAATCCTTCACGAATCTTCTATAGTACCCAGTCAGTCCCAAAAATCCTCTCAATCCTTTGATATCTATAGGTTCAGTCCAGTTTAACATAGCCTCCACTTTACTAGGGTCAGCAGAAACTCCTTCTTCTGTTATTATGTGACCCAAGTAAGATAACTGGTTCTGACCAAAAGAACATTTCTTCCTATTGGCCACCAGTTTATTGTCTTGCAAAGCTAACAACACCTTTCTTAAATGCTCTACATGTTCCCCTTTTGATTTACTGTAAATCAAAATGTCATCGAAGAAGACTAGAGCAAACCTTCTTAAGAAAGGTCTTAGGACTTCATTCATCAAAGCTTGGAATGTGGAGGGGGCGTTAGTGAGCCCAAAAGGCATCACTATATACTCGTAGTGCCCCTCATGTGTCCTAAAAGCTGTTTTATGGGCATCACTTTTCTTCATTCTAATTTGATGGTATCCTGACTTTAAATCCAATTTTGAGAACTCATCTAATAATTCTTCTATAACTGGTATAGGAAATTTATCAGGAATTGTCACCTTATTTAATGCCCGGTAGTCCCCACAGAATCTCCAACTCCCATCTTTCTTTTTGGCCAATAGTATGGGACTGCTGTATGGACTATTACTATGCTTGATAATCCCAGAAGAAAGCATTTCCTTTATAATCTTTTCTATTTCATTTTTTTGATCATATGTATACCTGTAGGGTCTGATGTTAGGTATACTTGCTCCTTCTATGATGTTTATTGCATGATCACAGGATCTTTCAGGAGGTAGGTCCAAAACTGATTTGAAGACTTCAGGAAATTCATCAACCACCTTGTCCCAAGTTTCCTCTTGTTCAACTTTAGATTGGTGTTCCAGCTCTTTTCCTTCACAATACAAGAAGTATCCATCCCCTGCATTATGTAAAATGTTAACCATAGACTTCCATGAGGTTTCCATCTGGTTCAGGGCCATATCTCCTGAGATAATATGTTGCTGCCCTTGCTTTCCCCACTTCAAAGTTTGATTCTGAAAATTAACTTCCATGTCGCCTAGACCAGTTAGCCATTCCATTCCAAGCACTACATCCACTCCACCCAAATCCAAAATGTAAAATTTCTGACATATTTCAATACCTTGGACCTCAACTGTTAATCCATCACACCTACCATTGTTAGGAAGGAATTCCCCATTGCCTATCTGCACCCTATACCCTTTAATACAATTAAAAGGTATCTTCCACTCATCCACAATTTTCTGTGAAATAAAATTGTGAGTAGCCCCGCAGTCAATCAGAATATTCACCTTCTTTTCACCCATTAGCCATTTAAGCATTCCCCAGACTTTGAAGGTTTTCATAGATGGAATACCCTCTTTACTTAGCACAGATAACTGCATAGATTTTAGTTCAGGGTGATGTCCCACAACCTCTTCTTCGGAATTGCTGCCATCCATCTCAGTTTCTGTCTCTTCATCAGAATGTTCCATCAACACCATTTTGAAATGTTTCATCTTGCATACATGCCCCCTATTCCAGTTTTCTCCACACTTGAAGCATAAGCCTTTCTTACTCCTGTCCATGAGCTCATTTTGGGATAATCTAGGGCCCATTTTTCTGGAACTAGAAGCTTCACCACCATCCACATTCTTGCTATCACCAATAAACTTTCCAGAAGATTGTGTAGAGATATGGTTACTTTTGGTTCCATCTCCCCATTTCTGATAACTTGTTCCTCTAGTTGCAATGTTCTTCCATGGCTTCCTTCCTTCTTCTTTATATCTCCTGAGCAGAATTTCTTCATTTTTGTCCTCAATCAACTGTGCATTATCCATAATTTTACCAAGATCTTTGGTTTTATACAACTTAAGTTCAGCCCGTATATCCTTCTTTAGCCCATTCAAGAAGATGGCTCTCATAACCTTCTTGTCCAAATAATCTTGAGAAGCAATGGCCGATTCAAACTGTTCTCTGTATTCTTGAACTGATTTTTTTTGTTTCAGACTCAACAAGGGACCCAGGGGGTTTTGGATCAACTCTGGTTGAAAACGGCGAATCAGCGCTTTTTTTAATTTCTCCCAAGTCCTTTCTCTTGCTTGTTTCTCCCACCATTGTATCTATCCGAGAGCTTTGCCTTCCATGGAGACTACTGCAACTTCAATTTTCTCTTCTTCTTCTACATTGTTGAGTCGAAAATAACGATCGATCCTGACAAGCCAGCCAAAAGCGTCTTCACCGTTGAATAAGGGTAGGTCAACTTTTCTGTGCATCGGCTGGTGATGGCGACTTCGGTGTTGTTGAGCGAATTCCCGATGACCTTCCGATCCTTCGGAACTGTCCGACGATCGCCGTGAGTGATGATGCGATGAACGATGCGATGAGCGATGCGATGCGTGTGACCTCTCCTCGCGCGATCGACTCTCTCCTCGCGATGTGTGCGACCTGCTGCGCGATCGACTCTCTCCTCGCGCTTCCAGTCTGGCGATAGCCGCCTGAAGCGCGGTAAACATCGTTTCCATCTTCTCATCCAATTCATTCATCCTCGATTCCATCTTTGTTCTCGTCAATACCATCCACAAAGATCGGCCTCTCTGATACCAATGTTAGACTTCTGCAGATTATTTCTAACAGAACTAAATTCAAGAACGTAAAAGGCAACTTTATTTCCCAGGCAACAATGGCCGAATGGCCTAAGGCAACATTTCTCAAGCGGACAGTTTTACAAGTCAATTACAGCCTGCCTCCAACTCAATAGTCTATTCTATTTATAGTAAGACAATACAACCGTAAGTAGTTATTAGTTCTTAACAGACTTCTAACTAACAATTACTCAATTACTTCTTTCTTCTAGAATAGACCCTTCCATAATATTTGCTTTCTTTGTTCGGGTTCCCCGAGTCTCTATCATTTTGAGTATAAACCGTATAGTTGTTAATGATGTTTAGTGTTTACCAATGCTTCCTGGTAACGTACTGATACCCCACCTGTATTGCACTATAAATGTTTCTTTGTTTTTTAGTGTTATCATTTATTTTTTCTCTGAGATTACTGATTCTGTTTGATTTTCTATACTTCATGGATTATATATCATAGTATCTCATTTGAATTTCTAATTGGACGCAGAGGTTGATCTAAAACATCCAGTGGTGGATGTCACTCCAATTCCTCTTTCTGGACACTCATCATCTAGAGATATTGTATCATGTGAACGTGTTTTAGTTTCTGGTGTATCTAGATTGAAACTAGGAAGCTATGCTAGTGCGTACCGTGTCACGTTGATCCCATCTGCAGTTATCCCTGAGAGGTTACATGGCAAGATTCAGATTTGCTCTCACAAGTAAGTTCAATTCTTGGCCCTTATACTCAGCATTTAAAACTAATAAGCTCTTTCTTAATTGGTGTTATTGGTACTACACTTGCTTGGTATTTAGTTTGACTGATAAAGTATTTTGCAGGAATTCTTCACTTGGTTTATGTAAGTGTCAACAAGATGATTGGAAAAGCTTACAAAAAGGGGCATGGAGCTCTGTTATGTCACCTTATGAGGACAGATTAATTGATGTGAAATATGTTGGGGATTTTATGGATTCTGTAACTGTCACCATTGAAGAAGGTAGTATGTCGTTTATGCAAGACCTCTTCTCTTGGTTATGCTCAGCTAACTTACTCTTTTATCTTTTCACAGATCCACAAAATTGGCGTTTGGTGTGTCTTGCTATGGGCATGATTCTATTGTTATTAGCTCCAATTGTCAGCAGTTGGGTCCCCTTCTACTATAGTAGTTCAATGATGATTGGTATTTGCCTTGTTATCATTATCCTACTTTTCCAGGTACTACTAGCTTTTATTTTCTTTCATGCTGGTTCTTGGATTGGACAAACGCACACACTCCCCAGTAGCAGTAGCTGTTTTAATAAACAAACACAACACAGTAGCAGTTTCAATTTTTTCAATAAACATTCTCTGTTTTAGAAAGTACTTTTAAACAAACACAACACAAGCCTTCTGATATAAAATACACAGTGCTCTTAATTACATTCTGCAGTATTCATCCTCTTATTGTTTTCCTTCAATAATATAGGAGATGTCATGTTAATAGATGATGCAGTGGATGTTTCTTATATAATCTCTTTTATCTTTGTATGTTCCTGGCAATGTGGCTCAATTTTTATTTCTCTTCAATGTTCAGGCAATGAAATTACTACCAACTGGAAGGAAAAATATGTTCTACGTAACTATATATGGATCAATGGTAGTATCCCTTTTTCCACTCTTGAATACGCAGTATTTATTTTCAGGATTTTCAGATTTATCTTAAGTCCATTGATCACAAGTGACAATACCTTTTTTCTGCATTGTTCTGCAGCTTGGAGCTGGATCATTTTTGCTGCATCACTTTTCAATGGTGGTAAACTCCATTCTTTTGAATTTTGGGCTTGATGAGGAGTTGCATAACCCTGTAAGTACAGTGCATTCAATATGACGAATGTTTATTACTAAATTTGTTGTTGCTATAATGCTATCTCCTTACCCGACCTAACTTTTATACTATGATTTTTTGTAATTTTTTAGGTATCTATATTCGTTCTAGTTGGGGTTATTCTATCTGGAGCTGGATTTGGGTATTGGCTTGTGAGGAAGTATGTTGTTTCAGAAAATGGAAATGTGGATACGGGAGTGGCTCAGTTTGTGAAGTGGGCGATCCGGATCATTGGAATCACTTTTGTCTTTCAGGTTTTAATGAAATCTTTATTTGCTGTTTAATGTTTATCCATTTATTAATAAACAACTGTTTGCTTCATTTACTAGATGTCTAGATGTTCAGAATATATGGTACATTTATTTGATTTCCCTTATGCTGAGAGACAGTATGCTAATGAATTTTTGTTAGCTAGTATGAACTACCCTTCATGGAGGTAATCCACATAGATCTTGCTGTGTACTGCCTTTTCAGACAAGCAGTTTACAAATTTCAATATGAAAATGAAGATGGAATTACAAGAGTACCTTCAGCGTTAATTAAAATGGTAACCGAAAGGGCTTTAGGTGATGTTAAGAGATCCATTTGGGAGAGCGTGCATAGAAAGTAGGCAAAGCAGAAAGTATTATTATGTGTGTAATCCTTAGCTGTGACACACAACTATCAAGGTCTTCTTATGATCATATAATAATACTGGAAATATGGAAGTATTTGAATGTAAGATGGCATTGACAAAACCACAAAAAATATCATTTCGTATCTGTTTGACTGGGATTATGGTATACTTGAAATTAAATTCCTTTATATTACTTCATCCTACCTTAAATAATGTTCATGTTCTGATTTCAGGTCAAAGTGGTTACCTTTCACCACACTTAAAAGGTTACACTGTATTGTTGTTTAAAATATGAAAAAACATTTTTCTAATGTGATTTAATACACTTTTTCAAAATACTAAACCGTTAACAAAAATTTGCAAATAATAATGGCAAAGATGGGATGTTGGAGACAGTCGAACCATGAACATTATTTAGGGAAGGAGTGTAATTTATGCCCAAATGTTATGCAATATATTCTGAATGGTCTTTTTGCCCATGCCTTCGTATATGCTTATGTTCAAGTTTGTCTCAGGAGCTTCAGATCTTGCTAAAGACCATTAGACCATCGCTGTTATAACCTATTAACCAATTAACCATATCTCACATAAGGGAATTGGATATCTAAGCACCATATCTTCTCAGTATGATATGTATTTATTGCACCAAATGCAATATGTATGTGCAGGATCCTTTTTTGTACATTATTGAGAAAAAAACCAACTCTTCATCTTTTTTCTTTCTGTCAGAGCACATTAGATACTCCTCTGGCAATTGTTGTGCTTGGTTTGTGGTGTTTGCTCTGCTCTTGTATGAATTCCATGAGGCAACGCAGAGCAAGGTATCTTTCTATGGCTCTCCATGTATTTAATTGTGTTAAGTATGTATCTTGTTATTTAGTTTTGGACCATCTGACCTTTTGTCTCTGTGCCTGCATGTTTTCATCTTATTCCAGAAATAGGGCTGTGAATGCACGTATAAATAAGCAATTAAACTTGACGCCAAAGCGTGCTGAGTTTTATAAGAAGTCAAAGAGAGCAGGAATTTATGGATCTGCATCTAAAAGCCCAATGAGCTCATCTCCTTGGTCTGGTTCTCCTCTAAGAGGTAGTTACTCTTTGTTCCATTTTTATCTCACAGTTTTTCCTATACTTATATTCAGTGAAACATTTTTTATTCATTTTAAACTGAGCCCCTTCTGGTTATTGTGTCTTTTGACCTTGTTTGTGATAACCCCGTTACAATTTAATTTTAAATGAACATTTGTTATGTTAAGGTATATGATTAAATGATTTTTTTAACACAATAAATGAAGTACGAGAAAGCTCTTGATGATAAGTTCCCAATAAAGTATGGATAGAACTGAAAGCTAACTGTTTCTGTAAGAAAATGTTTAATGTTAGGGATATTTTGACTTTGCGCCCCGCTTTTTGGGTGATATTGGACTTTGCACCACATTTTCAAAACTCTTAGACTTTGCACCGTATTTCCCCTAAAATGTCTTTGCCTTTGCACCCCATTCAAGATTTTTTTCTTCATAAAATGTTGTAGATAGGGTGCAAAGTCCAATATCACCCAAAAAGTGGGGTGCAAACTCAAAATTCCCCTTAATTTTAAAAGCACTGAAGAATGGTTTTTTCTGGGATCTGAGGCAAACATATCTTGGATCCCTTATTTTTATGTACTATTCTTCTTTCTAATAAGCCCCAGTCTCCCTGACTAAACCTATGTTTCACATCCCCACTAATCAACTGGAAAACCTCTTTGCAAATGTATTACATTTTGCTTCTTAAATATATACCCACTCTGCCCTAGAAAATTTAATGTAAAAAAGAATGTTTTTATTCAGAATTTCCAAAACAAAGAGTTACGAATAGGTCAAATATGATCAATTTAGTCACAACAACAAATAAGACTAGAGTATGATTGATGACATATACTGTACTATCAAGTTATTGACTTGATATAATCCAAACTGAGACGTCCCCAAGGAGTCACTCCCTCCCGATTTATCTTTCCACTTCTTGATTTTTTTGTGTGGTTCTGCATAGCTATCTATTTAGTAAATATATACTACTTCCATGGATTAAGAGAGTGGAAATTGTGTAGTGGAGAGTTTTACAGAGAGAGAAATGTATAAGAAGTGCTCTGAGCAACAATTTTTTGCCAAAAGAATTAAGAGATGATTATTTTGGGACGAACGTTAAGGGAAAGTTGTAAGATAATTTAGGGACAGAGGGAGTGGAGTAATAGTATCTTTCGCCTTCATTTAATTAAATAGGGCTCTACATTGGAAAACATGGCAAGAGAATTTAGAAACATAATGTGTTGTACTCCGTATTAGATTTGTCATACAAAAGTTATTTTTTTTGAAGTCATACAAAAGTTAATAATAAAAACATACTCATGAGTTTATAAATATGATTAATTTTAACAGTATTAGATAAGATGTGATTAGTTTAAGAAACTATTGTTACTATATTATTATGAGTGGTCTAGATAACTAAGTGGATTGGTTAATACAACACTGTAAAGTTCGTTCAGAGAGGAGTAGATTTATGGAACCCTATATGACTCTCTTATGGAGTATTGTGGCACCACCATCACCATTCATTTATTTAGTGGAGGACCCCTCAAAATAAATGAATGGTGATGATGGTGCCACAATACCTCATATGACTCCATAAGAGTCATATGGGGCTCCTAAAAAAATTTTGTAAAGAGAGTGAGGTTGTTGATGTGTTCAATTTTCAATTTCTTGCAGGTTTGGCTCGATCTAATAATAAGAGGGTGGCAAAAAAGGAACCCGCATGCTATTACTCAACCTATCACAAGACGCCTAACAGGAAGAGATTCTCAGCAAGGGAATGGGAGGAGTTCACACAAGAATCCACCAAGTCGGGAATAGCTGAGTTGGCATCTTCACCTGAATTCGCTGATTGGATAATGAAAAACGCTGATAGAGTGAAGGTGGTTCCAGAGGAGAGTTCTGATGAAACGGTCGATAGCAGGTCAGATGATGATAGTGCTGCAGAGAGTTGCAGCGGGGTCAGTTTCTTCAAGTGGCAGCGGTAAAACATGTACATCACCCTATTCTAATAGAGAAAATGAACCAGCTTTTTAGCTTAAGTTGACCTACTGGCAGAGCTTGTAATTAATTACCTTTGTAGGCATGGTTTAATTACATGTGAACAAGAGTACTAATGTTAAAGATACGCAGGCTTTATGCGTCGAGTTATGTTTTGATTTTTCGGAAACAAGAGTACATAATGGCATTTTACTAGTCTCTTTCTCAATTTGTTTTACTTTTTTTTTCATTGATTCCTTTGCGGCATATGAATACTCGAAGTCGGGGAAAAATCATGCCAACTTGTGAAGTGGTGGATTTGGAGAGATGCAGAGAAAAAAATTGCTGTGTGAATGTGTGATGAATAGAGAAATACGATAATGGCGGGAATGGAATCAAGACGATATTACTTCATAACTTGTAATCAAGGGTGAACCCGGTGTGAGACACTGAGACCCAAGTAAAAACCCATCTGTTAAGACGTTTCTATGTTGGTAACAGGCATCAGTCCAAATTGGTTCAGGTTCTTCCAAAATAGGAGTAGATTGTTTTTTGTTTCAGTCCTAGTTTTTTAAAATATGCACAAGAATTGGAAGCGCAACTAATATTAGACTCATAATTGGTCTGGTTAGGGGTAAGTCTGTTAACGAGTCGAGTCAAGCTCATACACCTAGAGACTAGAGTTCAAGTTCAGTTCGATTTGGTAATAGTGGTGCGTTGTTCATGTTTGAGTTCAAGCTACATAACAAATGTTACAAATGAAGCTCGTGCTCGACTAATACATATATTTAGTGTTTGAGTCGAATGCTTGATAAGCTCGATAAATATGGCCACATGTAGAAGTTTAGCTCATTCTCTGTGCTTGAATTATTCAACAAATACTTGATTCCTTAATAATTATATCTAAATTTATAAAATCATACTAATTGCGTTTACGTATATATCTGGTCCTATCAATTGAGGTTGTTATATAGGTATAAGCTTAAACTGAATCAGGCATTACTATACTCGAGGACAACTCGGATATGTACTCGAACTCAAAATTCAACTCATGTTCAAACTCAAAATGTGCATAATACAAAACATTCGACACACAGGCTCGTGTTAATTCAAGGCATTTCACAATCCTGCAGCATGAATTCAAAACAAAAGAATGCTGCATAAACAATTTTAGTTTAGAAACATTCATGAAACTAACATTGTTGAAGTGACAACAATGTCATTAAAAGATGGAGAACACACTAGCTCACTTTAAATAAATTCTGTATAAAAATAAATTCCACCTCGTTGTTATGTCATCTTCTGCAATCTCTATAGTAAAGAGTTATTCAGATGAAAGACTTATCAAAAGGCAATGTCATTGCTATCACTCCCTTTTGTGTTATGCACAATCTGTAAAGATTATTGTTTGCTTTTATTCTTCGCTTTCCATGGCTAAAGATAAAAGCATCACAAAAAAAGATGCACCGTGGAAGTGTGGAGTGGAAAATTCTTGGAGGGTGAAAATGCAATAGGCACATATTTTTAATGTGTTTTTTTTTTCTTCTGAAAAATGAAAGTATAGGATATTGGATCTCACAAGTATCCGTTGTTTTTTGTGGGGTTAGTGGTGGAGCCGTTCTCAGTCCGGGCTGGTTCCGATCTCGGACGGGCTGGTCTTTGGATAAATATATGGAGGCCCAAGACCAAGACCTCTATTTCCGGTTCCCGACCGGTTCCAGGTCTTATGTTTTTAAATATATTTTTAAATCCTCTATTGCCCTCTCCACCCCCCACCCACACCCCCTCTATAGTCTCCACCTCTTTTATGCTTTTAAATGGACTCTCAACCTATATGAAATACGTAGTATTCTATAGTGGTTTCATAGCAAAAAAAAAAAAAATGGAACGAATCCAGTTTCCATCCCAATCTAAAAAAATGGAGTGCCTTGACCAAGGCATCTTCCGCGCCTGTCTGGTCTCGGTCCCGGACCAGAACCTTATTTTCCAGTTCCGGTCCTAATTCAAAATTAGGCGATTTCCACCCCTAAGTGGGGTAATGTATGATGTTCCAAAATATTTGTATATAAGTAACATTTATTACGCATTTTGTTATTATTGTATTTTGGATTGATATATGCTGCACTGTTTTCTGGATGGTGTTCTATATTTATTTTTACACCTTGTCATAATTAGGTCTGGACTCGGGCCGGGCGGCCCGACCCGGAACCGGCCCGGCCCGGCCACTGTAGCAACCGGCCCGGCCCGGTGGCCCGGTCCACCAGCGGTTCGTGTCGAACCGGCCCAGTGGTTCCCGGTTCCGGGCCCGGGCCTTCCATATGGTGAACAGGCCCGGCCGGTTCGGGCCCGGTCCGGGCCGGAAATAATTTTTTTTTATTTTTATTTGAAAATTTTTTATGTTTTGGGTTAGATTAGGTATTTTGATCCATTTAAGGTGGTTTGGGGTGGTTTGGGGTTGAGAAAGAGGGGCAGGGGATTAAATAAAGAAGCCAAAAAAAAAAATAAGGTGGGTGGCCCGGCCCGGAACCGGCCACCCCCGGTTCGGGCTCGGGCCTCAATATTCTGAACCGAGGCCCGGACGGGCCCAGGCCCGAGGCCCGAACCGGCCCGGTTCAGTCCACCCCTAGTCATAATGAGTATCATGTCACGAGATATATTTTACATTATAGTATGCCCGAGTCCAAGCACACCAAAACTTATAAAATTAAACTATACATATTTACAAACTACATCCAGATTTACATTGAATAAAGCATCAATGCTATTTACTTATAGAAGAATATTAAACAATATAAACTATGAAAGAAGTAGCTGTTTGACCAATTGATGGTAAGTACGCAGTATTATGTAAACTGGAATTAAGGACGACACCATCTGGTCCCAGTCAAGCTGATTATATGTCCAAAAGTACACCTAGCCATAAAAGTATCCAAGTATATCAGGCTGTGGTTCTAGGGTCAGCTATGCATGAGGTCCAGTTCTTCAGCAAATTTTCCAAAGAAAGAACCGAAACTGATCCGGTTTTGAAAAAAATGGACCCAGTTTGAACTTGTACCATACTGGTTCAGGTCTGGAACCAAAAACCGGGTTCCAGTTGAGTTTTTTTTACCTGCCCAGTCTAGGTCAAGTTTCGGAACTCTGGCCAGACTCACACGTAGATGGAAATATGGAATACAACTACAGAATGAACAAAAATGGAAGATACACAGACTTTCCCCATGAAAGAAATCAAGGATTGGTTCCAAATCTTCTAGTGGATGAATTCCAATGTTTTTGATTGGCACTGTATCTCCAACTGCTGTTGCTTCCACAAGGTTTTGGGACCCAATAAATTCATAACGAGCTTTAAGAGCAAACCTGCAGTACTGCAACAGAAGCCAACATAGTATTCATGAAAACAGTACAATCCACGCAAGAAGATGATGCAGTTAATACAACTCCATAAAATACACACATATTAACCACATTCTTATATACTCCCTTTGGCCCACTTTAATCTTCGTAGTTTCTGTATGGAAGGATGATCTTGGAGGGGTTTGGGATTTGCTTTCCAGGACATGGTCTATATCACCATATATGGTACTCAGTATATTTCTAAAAACGAGTAAAAGACGATTCCAAAAGCTTTACAATTTGTAATGAAGCTAAGCATTCAATTTTTATTAAATCTCAATTTTCAAATATATACCAAGATAGAGAGTTGAGACTAAGGCCCCCACCACTACAAATAACTCAAAAAATGATCTTACTTAATTTCCTTAATTTCCTTTTTCGTAGTCCTAAAATAATGTTCATGTATAACTTTTGTCAACTAATTTCAAGACAATAATTTTTTTTGTCACCCACCAAATCTGGGATTGAGGTGGCAATGATGATGATCTTTTCTCAAGGAACTAGAAAACTCTGCAAGTTAAAACTATATAAGCTAATGCGTAAGAGTCCATACCGTTTAAGAGATTATTTGGCTGAAATAGCTAAATCCGCTAACTTTTTGAAAGGAAAAGAGTAACAAAATAAATTTGAGCATAATAAGCAAATCTAAGGCTTTTTTTTTTTTTTTTGCAAAAAACTAAGGCTACTTATTCATATTATTCTGCAGAATATGCCAATTCGTACTACCAAACAACGCTGGAAGGTAAGAGGTTGCAAACTTTGTGTTTGAACTGAATGAAAGGAAAATGTAGAAGGGAGAACAAAGAAAAGATAAAAGAAACAGAGTTCAGAGGAATGATTATTAGATTGCTCATACCATTAGATCACCACACTTCTAAATGGATGTTTTGAGGACTTCATCTGGACTCTGCACACTTTGGTTGGCAGTAGTTCCCATAAGATATGTTTTCCGTACGAGTATGTTTCCATGTAGGAGGAAGAATAAATGTGTATGGCTGTACATTTCCTGAAATCAACTAAAGTCGGAGCCTCATAAGCCTATAGACTGGACAGGACATAGTAAGCACATTGTTATACTTTTGCAAGTAGCCAACTATAGTGATTTTGAGTCAGAACCGTGCAAGTACAGACTGCTTAGCAAATTACTGATGAAAAGTTGAAAACAATCCATGCTCATCCCTATAGCACAAGGAACTGTGTATGATAATAACTAATTTTTTACACTTAACTGACACTACTAGTTTATGCTACTGGCCCCAACATAGTTAAGATTTAAGTGATGATGGGGATGATTAATTCATATGGCAATGGCACCATCTATCTTACCATAAATGGATTTTCATCTCATGCTTTGGGTTAAAATTGCTTCTTCGCCTCAACCTTAAGGGCTCGTTTGGCACTCGGAATATTGCCAGGGTAGAAATGTCCAACTTACAAAATTTGGAAATACTAATGAAAAAGTCAAACTCATTATTGGTAAAATTTGGAGAAACGATGCAGAATATATGACCAAAATCCAAAATAATGGCAGCATACAAGTATGTAAGTTCTTATACTTGAGCGGCCATAATAAAAACTTTAGTGACCATGATCATATTCAACTTTTACACTATAGTGCCTTTCAAGATATACTCAAAGTAACTTTAGTTTATTTTTCCACAAGTTATATTTCTGAAATAAAGTAAAAACTTTAAACTTGGAAGGGAATAAATGAGATGGAATATAAAACGTCCAACTCACTATATCTGTAGTTCAAACTCATTTTAATTACTCTATATTTATCTATTTCTAGTATCAAAAGGCTAACTAGTCTAAAAAATGTAAAACTTTTTGAAGCATTTATCATATTTCATTCCTCGCGTTTTCCATGGTAAACCTAGCACAAGAAAATACCTTTCGTTAGTATTTTCTTACCTTCCCTAGCATTTCTAGGAAAGTCTTAATTCATGATCAAAATCCTACTTAAATAAGGAGTGTCACAAATAGGCAAATACTCTTGGTAACTAAAAATTGGTAGCTTGCAGTCCGGAGTAGACTGTAGAGTACGAATAATGAATTGAAGTTGAACTTGAACACCACGTTCAATCCGAAGTTAAAGTCTACCAGGTAGTACTGTAATTACTAATAACCACAATGTTGATGATGTAATTTGAAGAAAAACGATCCAGACTTCAACCAACCATGGCTTATACTGCGAAAATTCGAGAAATTAGAATCCAAAGATACTGGTCTATCTCAATTTATAAAAAGAATAGTCATATGTAGACGAAATGATAAAGAAACTGAAGAATACGCAGTTAAAAACAGATCGAAATGGTACCGGAAGCAGTGTGAATGGTGGGTTTTGCTTTGTAGACGAGAAAAGAAGGGAGGTAGGATCCAACTTCAACTTCCTTGGGTTTTGTTGGAATGGTGAGCAGAGGCACGAAACTCAGCCCCGCGCTCAACAAATCTCTTCTTGAAACTCCCGGGCTCCGATGGCATTTGATGGAGATGGTGGCGGATGATGAAAACGGTGGCTTCCGATTGGAACTGGAAGAGGCCGTCGTGGAGGACATGGTTGCCGGCGGCCTGGGTATTGCCATCGCCATGTTCGCGTTGTCTACGTGGGTGGGTGGGTGTGATAATGGAAAATGAAGTAAAACGTGGTGGTTGTGAGCCGGATTGTTTTGGATGAGGTTTGATGTTATAGCTCACAAGGATGGATTAAGGCGCAAAACGAGTCAACACCTCATGACATACTCAATAAAAATTCAGCTCAACCGGTAGTGAGGGAGTGCCACAAGGATTAGGTCTCGGGTTCGAATCCCGCCAACTGCGATAAGGGATTGCTATGTTGAAAAATGCACAGGGCCTCTGCAAGTACCGGAGACGGAGCCCCACTCTCTATTTGTCGATCAGGTTGTGATTATAGTCCAACTTGCATCCTCCCATCGTGTTGTCCAGTCGGTGTTGTCCCTCGCGAGCCATAACACATACTCTCTGTTCTAGGGCGGTTAACGAACAGAGCTTTTATTGAACTATTCAAGTTTGAGCTCGGTTTCGAACCTAACGAGCCGAGCTTAACAAGCTTTCGAACCGAACCCGAGCTCAGTTTTAAGTTCGAAAAATTAATCGAGCCGAGCCCGAACATAGTAGTATTCGGCTCGGTTCGAACTCGAGCCTATCGAACACCCTGAAATTATAACTATAATTTATATATAATCAAAATTTAAATATAATTAGTATGATTTTATGAATTTAAATATGATTATTAACGAATCGAATACTTGTCGAATTATTTGAACACGAGCCTATTAAGTATTAACGAGCATCACCTAAAATTTTAAATTCGACCATATTTATCGAGCGCTCGGTTCGAAGTTCGAACATAGAACGCCTATCGAGCCGAATACGAGCCTCATTTGTAAAGCTCACCGAGCTTCGAGCTCGAACCCGAACACCATTAATTACTTATCGAGCCGAACTCGAGTTTTAGGTGTTTGGGCTCGGCTCGTTAACAGCCCTACTCTGTTCTATTAAAATTTGTGGATATTGACTTTCTTTAATCGATGATATTCAAATGAGAAATGGTCCTAAGGGAGTGTTTGCAACCGCTTAAAAAAACACTTCTCAGCTTTTGGCTTATAAAAACACTTATTTACCAAACACTACCAATTTTTACTTTTTCTCGGCTTGCGTGTGAAAAGTGTTTTTCTCTTTTCTATTACACAAAAAATACTTATTTTATTAAACACTACCAACTTTTACTTTTCAAAATCACTTTTTCCCAAACACTATAAGCTTTTACTACTAATCATTTTTTCCTTATATCTCCAAAAGTGCTTTTTTAAGTAGAAGCTGTTGCAAACACTCCCTAAGTAGGACTAGAACTTACATAATATACATGAACAGGACCTAAATAAGACTATATTTTCCCGTGCTTTCATATTTACCCCTAACTTATTACGGAGTAATCTGCCTTCTCTTTCATAGTTCCGTGTCGACAAATTAAACCCAGTTACCAAGCCAAGCTTCTCTTTCGACTGTGGGAGCGGCTCCTTGGCAGAACAACGGGGGCGGAATACGGATATGGGAAGCTGAATCAGATGAGGCGGGGAGGTGGCGCGGCGGCAGGTCTGAGCTGACGGCAAAAGAGACGCGCGATGGACGGCGAGAACGAGGTACAGTGCAGCTTCGACTAAGATTTTGCAGATCCCTCCTTCTGTTATCCCTGCTCCTCATCATTCTCTCATCTTCTTTTCTCTTGTTGCCGCCACTTTTTCTCTCGCTTCTGCTTCTTCTCATCTGGAAATGCTCTGTTTTTTCTTTCCATGTTTTGTTTGTTCGCTGCTCTTGTATTTCCTTTTTGTCTTGTTTTTCTTTTTTCTATTTTACTTTACCAAATTGTAATTTTGTTTCATTTGTTTTTAATATGAATTAATTTTTTATTAGTATTTCATTAATTCATTTAACCATTTACCCATGTAATGTTGGCTTTAATGTGTCAATGTCATCGGAGATGGAAGCTCGCATTATTATTTCAGGGGTGTTTAGATCTATTCTTAAAAGTGCTTATGCTCTCTGAAGGAGCTGAGCAGAAGCAGAAGCTGGAATGTTGGGTGAAAGTGCAGAAGTGATTCTAGTGCTCTAATTTACTCCTAGAATAAGTTTTTTTAGAAGCTAGGGGTGACCAGCTTCTGAAAACTGATTCTGATTTTGCTTCTGCTTAAAAAAAAGAAGCAACAGCAGAATCAGTTCCAAAAAACCCCTTATTCAAATGTCACATTTAAATATACATTATCATTCATTTTTACAATGATATTGATATTAATACATTATTGTTGATAAATTATTTTAATAAAGTGTGACATTTTTTTGCATTAATGACAATATTTTCAATATAATAATAGAATTCACAATGTGAAAGTGACTGATACAATTGTGAAATTCGATTTCATTGTCAATGACATAATACAATAAATAATGACATTGACATTGTCATTATTTGACATTATGACAATTTTCCGACATTTTGATAGTTTTTTGATATTTTAATCTTTTTACAATGGCATGATGATGTTACAATATCTCCATTTGATCAATGAAATAATGTCACTTCTTGACAATGTCACAATATTAATATCTCAATGTCACAATGTAATATACAATGTCATAATATCACAATGTCACAATATCACAATGTCATGTTGGTAATAATAAAAATGTTAATAAATTAAGTCAACATTGGCACATTTTTTTATTTTCTTGTTGACTAGTTGTTTTAGTTTTATTTTACTAAAAGATACTCCCTCTGTCCCGAAAAGGTTGACCAAATTTCTTTTTTTGGATATCCCAAAAAGATTTGTCATTTCTATTTAAAGTAAGAAATATGTGGCTAAAATTAATTCTCTCTCCTTTGCACAAATTTCAACCACACAATTTTTATTTTATTAATCCACGTGAAAGTCAACTTTGGCCAACATTTTCGGGACGGAGGGAGTATTAATTTTCAAACAATATCATGATTACATTATCATATAATGACATTGTATATCATTACATTGTCAACAATATTTTTTCTTTCCTAAAAAACAAATTTTTTTCTTGTGTATATACAATTTCACTTTTGATAGCACTAATCACTGATGTTGTCTTTAACAATGTCGATTTTATTAGGAGTGAGCATTGACATTTTCAGGATAGTCATTGACATTTTGATTATTACAATGTCATTTTTATAGCATTGACATTGTCACGACATTGTCACTGACACTGTACTTATCATAATATAATGACATTTTTATAGCATTGACATCTTCAAAATTTGACATAGTGACATTATGACATTTTTGTGACATTGACATTTTTATAAATTGTAACATTGTTAGTGAAAAGTTTGATCCTGCAGAGGTTTGTCGCCCATAATGAAAATTTTGTAACCATAAATGACTAAATTGTGACAACAAATTTCAATAAATTTCACTTTATTTCAACATGACATTTTAATAAGAAATTGTTTTCCCCTTTTAATAAAGTTGGACAATGTAATTCCTCCAAATAGGACCTCATGTAATAAGACAATGTTTTCCCCTTTCAATAAGATCATAATTTTTAATACGAAATTGTTTTCAATATGAGATTCATATTAAAAAGCTACTGATATTTTGATACATGCATAAAATTTATGAATTAAATACAAATATAGTAATTAAAATCGTTGCCAAAACTTTGTCGTCATTAATAAAAAAAAGTCAATATGACAATTTTTTTTAATAGTTACCCTAAATAAGAAAACTTTACCAACATTGTACAAAATCATTCAAATAAGGAGAAAAACACTTTATTTGTTAATATTTTTGCGACTATCTCTCATGCCACATGGGCATTGTGCACATCGTAACATTGAAAATGCTCCTAGAGTCAAAAAGATCTTTTCACAACATAAAATGATATAATCTTGTTTATCCCGCTCAGTGTGAGGCCCGGCGAGGATGGATTATGTGGTTAAGAGATGCTAAAGGAAAGTACTCCGTGCAGAGTGGATACAGAAGTCTGGTGGGGAGTTTCATTCTGAGGAATGGAATGGATGGACGGGGGTGTGGAATTTTGAGATTCCACCGCAAGTTAAATTATTCTTTTGGCAGGTGATAGCAGGTAAATTGAGACGAAGAAGAGTAATATACGAAAACAATGTAGTTGTATTTAATTAATTTACCCATCTTATTCCATCTTTTTTGGATGGAGGTAGTAAATGTCAATCAAAAACTCGTGTTTCACCTCAGTTCTTCCAAACCTACCCCAAATGTCTATGAATTAGTTTCATGCAATGATATTTCATACAATCATACCATCTTGCTTTTTAAGAAGAGTATAATTAATTTTATAAGGCATTTTTAACAACTGAAAAATTATTCTGCCAAATTACATCTATAAAAATCAACATGACTAAAGTAACAATATTTCTCCCTTGAAAATGTTTTCAATCAAACTCGTTTAGTATCATGCTATATAAGATCAAATCGGATTTAAATAGGTTAAATCAATTTGATCACACCAGACGTAAACATATCTGGTATGATTTGGGGATTTTTTTTACATGTGATTAATGGACATAATGAGAGTAGAGATTTATCCGTTTGTCATATTTACTTATGACTAATTTTTTTTATCATCAAAACAGACCTCTATTCATATCAAAAGATTCAGCATCATTACATCAAGCAAAGAGAAAATAAAACTGACACCAACTGAAACTCCAACAACTACGACTGTAACCCTATGGTGAGACTTTGAGACGGTCACCCCTGAGAGAACAACACGAATCGTTAACCATGTAGTGAGCTTATGACTAATTGAAAGCGTGACATATTCATTTAGTTAAAAAAATTGATTCTAATTATTAGTTTAATATATCAGTCCTTCCTACTAAGACCCCATTGAGACGTGTAATTTTTTAAATTTGGTCATATATAAATTATGTTAATAAATGAAATTCTTCGGTGCCAATATATTCAATAATAATATTAAATAGATTATTGTTCAATTGTGACTGTTTATTCAACATACAAAATAAACAGTCGCATAAACAAATAGATGGATCTAGGCATAAATATTAATATAGACAAACATCTTAATTTAGATATATATAACTTTATAGAAAAGGTAAAAAAAAACAAAACGCCTTAGAGCATCTTTAGTGGGAGTATCAATTGTTTAAAAGTGTACTGCCACATCACATAAATAGACATTGAGGTTAAATAACATTCTCCAATGCAAATGTGAATACACAATCTCCCGCTGAGTTGGAGCGGAACGTGTCACACGATGTCCGCTGCTCTTGCTACTTTCAGAAGGCCTTTCTCACGGCCAAGTCATCAAAAATCTTATTCACGCCGGATGCTTTGCTTATATTACTCATTATATTAATAATAATAATAATAAATCATCTTACATAGTTATCACGCACTCCCACTTTCATATAAATCCAAGATAAAATCCAATTATATAATCTACTACTCTTTAATTCCAATTCAACATTAGCAAATAATAACCTACGAGTTTTTTATTTGGCTAGAGTACGTATTTCAATAAGAGTTATATACCAAATAAAGAGTAATAGCATACGGCAATTTTTTAGTTCAGCAATATATGGCGTATTGGCGTATGAACAATTAAATTCATGACACCATTGGAGCTTAAATATTATTTTAAATGTGTGTCTATCCACATCAGCTTCATGGACCGTCCACATTAATGATATGTCCATTTTTTATGGGATGCAATCCACGTTACCATTAAAGATGCTCTTAGATCATAGTACATCACACATGACTAACTTTTATATATCACACATATACCTTATAAGATCATAAATATTCAAACTTGATCAAACTAAATTTAAATAGATTATATAATAGGATCAAATTAAACAAGATTTTTATGATATCCTCATTCGTATGATAGGAGATTAAATTATTGACGACACTTTTTTTGAGAATCATCATTGAGTTGCGTACTTGCATAGATTGTTTGCGAGAATTATCTGTGGTCAAAATATGAATCTGTATTATTCTAAGATTATTTGAAAATTTATGTAATACGGAGTAGGTTAATGGAGGATCAGGAAAAAGTAAATTATTTGAAGATGATGGTTGGAATATACTGTATAAACAAATTTTAAAAATATTAATTATATGACAATATTAGAAGGTAAGAATCACAAAAAAGGTTGATTTTTAGAACATCTTCACCTGCACACATGAAATAAACGGTTCTTTATGATTTACAATTATCAAAGGAACGATTCCTTATGATTTAACAATTATCATGTCATTATCACATAAAAATCTTGAACAATTCCAATTAACTTTCCCAATTAAGGATTTCTATTTACTCATTTTTAATGGAGCTTCATTCTTGCATGTTATTTGTAAAGAAGTACGGAGTATTTCAACCATTCAACAATATAAAAGACATGTTAGTCCAGAATGTTTATTGAAAGTTGAAAATAATCTTAAATAGTCAAATATTTATACTACTAGGTTTTTCTAAATATATCTTTCAAAGTAATTTCGTCTACTAGCTCAAATATGATATCTACAAATATCTTCCATATATCATCCTAGCCATAGTGCAACCGTTCAAACCATGAGGTGATGCGGGCCTGATTCAGTTCATAATTCATAGCTCACGCAAGTGTATACTATCGGGGTCATGCCATAAATTAAATTATACGGATTACGGAGTAATTAATATACCTAATGTGGAATCGGTCTTCACGCTTCCACCTGTCATAAATCATAATGGATGCCAAAATTTGGGTATTATATGCAAAAAAAAAAGATTACTTTAGAGGTGTTAATGTGGGAGTGTAACCGTATACGATTAATTCTCTATCTTAGTTTAATTTTATTTGTTAATAAATCAACCAATTAAATCATGAAAAACATTGTTAAATTTATCATAGGATAAATATTTGAATTATTGTGTTTTAGAGGTGTTTGGTAAATGGCGTTTCAGCCGAAAGTCGAAAAATGACGGTTTGACCACTTTTAGCATTTTCAATATGTGAAAAAGATGTTCGGTAAATAGTTGTTCGACACTAGCGTTTTGGGTTGTCGTTTCGAAAAATGGCGTTTTCTACTAATTTTATGGTCAAACAGCTAAATTACCAAACATCTTTTCACAACCCGCCAATTTGTTCCGCTAGTCAAACCCGCTGACCGAATCTGATATTTACAACTCGCTAACGTAATCGGTTATCCGCTAAACGCTAAGCGTCGAATGCCAAACACACCCTTTATCATTTTCATTAATTAATTATTAAAACGAAATCAAAGTAGAACATGTGACTAATGTAAAAGTTAACATATTACACTTATTTAATCATTTAAGAAGGGAGCTAGTATATGATCAGTACATGTATGTTCATAACTAAAACAATACTAGAAGGTCTGATGGTGATATATATACACTAATATTGATAAAAAAAATTGACAAACATTAATATTGATAATTAAGATATATATCTTCATAAACTATGCCAGAAGTTCAATCGAATTGCAAAAAATAAATTTGAATATAATAAAAGCTTAACATATATAAAGTAAGAAACTTAAGTAATTAAATTTATTGGATGAAGAAACCCTTGAATTCAAAGCATTTTTTAATTAGACTGATCTCAATTCCGTTTCCATCATTTGCAATGGAGCCAAAGATTCATTATTCTTGAGTCTTGACTTGAGAATATGATTGAATAAAGCAAAATGACTCACTAAATTGTTTGCGCTTCTTTGTTATGAAGCACCAGTTAGTCTATGCAATTTTGGATTCGATTTTCACTATGGGTCATCTGGATTCAATCTCTCTGTGCTTTAGTATAGAGGTAAGACTGCGTACATCCGACCCCCCTTACCCTATCGTAGGTGGGAGTCTTTACAACACTGGGGTAATGATTATGATGATGAGACTAATCTCAATTCGGGACTAAGATTTCACACAATCTAACCATCTTTATTTATATACACATACATATGTATGTTTTCCAACTAGGACATTTGATTAACATACTATGAAATGGATACAAATAAGTTTGTGTACTCTGCATAGGAGTAAAGTTTCAAAAGTTTGGGTGCCTTAAGGCATAAGACGAATAGGAGAATGACGAGGACGACTCGAGATTGACAAAAGAGTGGACCTCAAGATCTCCCACCTAGAGATCGCACGGTAGAGCCTAGAGGCTTCGGATCCATAAAAAAACTGTCTTAATCTTTAACTTTAAAAAATGGAAAATGCTTAGTGTCCATGACTTGTACACAAATTGTACACAAAACTCTCATAAGTGCATGTGTACACATGCAATTCGTTTAAAAAGGGGCAGAACTTGATGTCAAATTGTGTGTACACATTTTGTATACATGTACACCAAGAAAGTCCTTAAAAAATACTCCGTATAAGCAGTACTACTCCTTATATGATAAATTTAAAACAGACTTCATGGATAAACTTTGTTCTATATAAAATCTACTAATGTAAAGAAAACAAAAGGCCTAATGCAGGAGCTCTTCTGATATGAACCTTGTTATTTGCACATATTTCTGTCCCTGAGCATGACTGGCAACCCACCTTTCATCCTCAGTGTCAGAGACAAAACAAAACCAGGGACCTTCCCTTTCTCCAGCATCACATTCATCTCAAACCTTTCCAGCACCGCCGCTGCAATTGACTTCATCTGAATGTAAGCCATTTCCTTCCCCAAACACATCCTTGCTCCGCCGTGGAACACCGGGAACCGGAACGGACTTGTCGGGCTGTACAGCCCCTTCTCCAGCCACCTCTCCGGCTTATACTCCCAGCAGTCTGCCCCCCATATGCTCTCCATCCTCCCCATAGCGTACGTGTGGTACGTCAAGAACCAGCCTTTTCCGACGAAGGTTCCGTCCGGCAAAACGTCGTCTTTCTGGCAGGCTTTTGTGTCCACCGGCACCGGCGGGTACAGCCTCATCGCCTCCGAGATCGCCGCGTGGAGGTAGTGCATTTCCCTTAGTTCATCCAGGCCGTACCATGATTCCCCGGGCTGCTGGCCGGTTCTTTGCCTGATTTTTCTCAGTTCCTGGAGTATGCTCTGTTCCACCTCCGGCCGGGATGAAATCAGCCAGAAGAACCACGTCAGCGCCGACGACGTCGTGTCCCGGCCGGCCAAGATGAAACTGATCACCACGTCTCTGAGAAATTTTGGGGAATGTGAGTTTTCCCCTGTTGCGGCCATGAATCGTGAAAGTAAATCCTCGCCGGTTTTCTCCGCCGGATTCGCCATTCTTGACGCGATGATCTCGTCGGCGAATTCGTGCACGATTTTGATCGATTTCTGCAACTTTCTCTCCGAACCCATGTTTAATAGCTTCTTTACCCTGTACAAGAATGGAATAACGTACATAAATCTGCCGGAGCTCAGAGTCGCCGCGTCCTCGAAAGCTCGCATGAATTCGCCGGAGCCGGTCCCGTCGCCGTCTAGACAGCCGGGATCTACGTTGAATGCGACCTTGTTGATGTTATCAAAAGCGAATCGTTCGAGAATGTCTTGAATGTCAATTACTCTGTTTCTGGCCGCCGCATCTCGGAGGATCGGAATCAGGCGAGATTCAAGCTCCGCCCTCGCCGTCTCCATCGCGAAGTTCCGGAGGGATCTGGTGCTGAACTCGTGGCTGGCGGTTTTCCGTTGGGTCTTCCACTGGTCGCCGTCGGAATTGAATATTCCGCTGCCGAGGAAATCTTGGAGCAGAGATATGAAACGGAGGCCTTTCGGGTAGTTCTCGAAGTTGGTCTTGAGCATGTACTCGACGTTGAGGGGATTGGCGGTGAAGACGCCGCGGACTCCTCCGGGACGGCTGAAGGCGGTGGTGTTGGTGGGGCATGCGGAGAGGACGTCGGTGGTCCACTCGAGGAAGCGGTGGCGGTTCCGTAGGAAGTCCGGCAAGACTCCGACGATTGGATACATTTTGAGGCCGGGTTTTTGGTGGTGTTTTGGGGCATTAAAGAAACAGAGGAAGAGTAGGATGGGAATGAGTAACAGAAGGATGTGAATGAATAGTTCCATGTTTGTTTGGGGGAGAAGATTGAGTGTAGACATTAAGACATGCAGTTCTTATTCATCAATATTTTTAAGGTTGTGTTTGGGGTGTAGCTATTATTTTGATTTTTTTAGATTTAATCTCTAATTTATATAACTACTATTATTGGCCCTATAATCTTGTTGCCGCTTTTTCTAGCTGAATCGGCTGAATCTGACAAAGTTAATGAAATTTTGATTGAAGCAATCAATTTGACTTAATATGTTCAATTAATTATGGAAATGTTATATTTAAAATATATGTAGTATTTTATTAATAAAACAATGAAACAAATATTATATGAAATATATATATAGCTAAAATAGTCATCTGCGCTATTTTAGTGAGAAATAGTGAGATGAAACAATTACGGAGTATTATATTTCAGAGGATTTAGTTAGAAAGTATTTATGACATTACTTATTTTGAATATCAAAAAAATTTAACGTGTAAAATGAAAATGAATACTAATACCAATTACTTCAAATGAGATGATCATAGTAAGTTAGATTAATTAATATAAACTCCATATTTGCATATGTAAATGTAATAAAAACTATTTGGATGGAGCTAGTTCACAACTTATCAGGGGCACGAGTCATTCTAATGAGAAATTGAGAATACAACCTTTGAGATCATCAGATTGGTAGGTTTCTCTAGCTAGACTCCTGTTACAGAAAATATGGATTCCTAAATGACATGATCATAATATGTTAGTAAATCTTAAATAAATGGGAAAACTATCAATTTGATTATGATAATATCATGAATTTGATTCTGATAATATCACGAATTCGAAAACGTCAATTAAGTCTTCAAACTTTTAATATAATGCTAATTAAGTTAGATATCTCACCTTAGTTGAGATCTACATTCTAAATGGAAACTTTGGAGTAAAAAATTGTAGGAATTTTTTATTTTGTATTCTGTAGAGATTAAATTTCGCAGCATAAAATATCTGTATGGCAATTGCATGCTTGGGAGTGATTTTTTTCTCTCCTCACTCTCGTGATTATGTTCAATTACATTTCATAATATATGCTTATTATATGGAATGTGTATATATGATTGTGCACTAAATGAATTTGATTTATTACCACAATAACTTACAATTCATTTGATAGGAAATATGGAGTCATAATAATTATCTAAAGTAGCCATTTGTTTTGGTAACTTTGTAATAACGGTAGGTTTGACGTTTTGAGTTAGCATAGAGTACATTACCTATATTAATTCACACCTTGTTTAGCAGGATTACACTTTTATGATAAAATAGTTTTTATCCTTATTTTAGGCGGCAAATTAAATTTCCCTACAATTATTGCAGCAACTATTTATTTTATTGGGAAAACTGTCAAATAGGTCCTCGAACTTTCATAAAAAGGTCAATTAAGTTCTTCTATAGGAGGTTCTGTCCGGCCGTCGCGATTTGGGCAGTTCCCGGTGGAATTTTTTGATGAAATTTCTTGAGCATCTTGTTCACCAAGTGTAGTTTACTCATACCAAATTTCAGCTAATAATTCAATCGGGAACACATTCAAATTCTTTCTTGAAGATAACTGCGCATTTTTACTTTCTCGAATTAATTTGAATGCGCTCCTGATTAAATTTTTAGCTGAAATTTGGTATGAGTAAACTAGACTTGATGAACAAGATGCTCAAAAAATTTCATCAAAAAATTCCACCGGGAATCGCCCCAAATTGCGACGACCGGACAGAGTCTCCTATAGAAGGACTTAATTAACTTTTTTATGAAAATTCGAGGACCTATTTGACAATTTTCCCTATTTTATTTATATTTTATAAACAGGCAACCTTTTTCCCAATTTCGAAAATTTAGACTACATTCGTGATTGAGTGATTCAAATAGCTAGTTACAATATTGATTGAAGAATACAACAACATCAGAGCCTTAGTCCCAAAAGAATTGGAGACGGCTAACATGAATCGATACATGATATCACTAAAAGGAAAAGAAAGAAAACAAAGATAAAAAGATAAGCTATTATAAAAAAAAAAGATAAAAATAATATTTATATATAAGGAAGGATAAAAATAAGAAGAAAAAAAGGAAAGGATGATACAAGATCACTCCTCTACACGAATACCAATCATCCACTTTGTTCTCTCCAAAGCCATACCCTCATCCAATCCAGAAAGAAGTATATCACTTTTGACTCCCCTATCCCACGTCTGTTTGGGCCCTCCTCTCCCTCTCTTCTCTGCCTCTTCTCCACACATCTCAACTCGTCTGACAGGTGCATCACTCGGTCTTCTATGCACATGACCAAACCACCGTAGGCGGGACTCCTACATATTATCTTCAATAGGTGCTACTCCCACCCTTTATCTGATTGTCTCATTCCTAACACGATCCTTTGTAGTATGCCCACACATCCAACGCAGCATGCGCATCTCTACCATACTCATCTTTTGAATGTGACATTGTTTCACCGCCCAATACCGATTGAAGAATAAAAAGAATATTTTTAATGTTTGATTTAGTAGAAAAAATTAGAATCAATCTAATTTTGAGAAACATATTTAACTTTCTGGCCATTTGAGTTCTCGAAATGCAGAGCATCCTCGCATTTCTCTCGAAAAACTCTTTTTCTCAAAATTCTTCTTTCCAAAGGTAGTAACTTTGTTCTAACAATCATTTTTCAACTCTGAGTTCTCGAAAAAGAGTTCGAGAAAGTTTCTCGAGTTTTGATTCGAGAATATGATTTCAAAAGGTTTTCGATAATTTGAACTTCAAAGGTTTTTCTCGAACAATGGTTTCGAGAAGTTTTTATCATTATGATTGTGAATTTGTAGGTGGTTCTCGACATTAGGTGAAAAAGGGCGAACTCGAAAAACATGCTTTCAACGTTTGACTTCGAGAAAATCTTCTCACCGTTTCAACTTCGAGAAAATTTCTCGAAGTTTAAACCTCGAGAAAGCTTCTCGAAGTTTTAACCTCGAGAAAGCTTCTCGAAGTTTAAACATCGAGAAAGTTTCTCAAAGTTTAAACCTCGAGAAAGTTTCTTGAAGTTTAAACCTCGAGAGAGTTTCTCGACGTTTAAACCTCGAGAAAGTTTCTCGAAGTTTAAACCTCGAGAAAGATTTTTCGAGGTTTCACTTAAAAAATCTCGAGATCCACCCTTAGCACAGAATTTTTTTAAAAAATAGCAAAAAATAAATTCAAATGAACATCTATTAACCCAATTGTGTACAGATAATCATGTCAGGATCTCAGAACCAACCACAACGCTACAGTCATCTATATCCATCTGATAAGTGGATAAAAGTCCTGGACAACAGCTATCAGCTTGACTTGAAACTCTTCAAATGTCAGGACCCACTGATCATATCCATTCTCAAAGGTCACTACCTCATGACGATATTTAACAAAGCTAATCCAGTATCAAAGGTATACCTGCAGCAGTTTTAGTAATGATAAATCTAAGAAGGACACCGTCCAAGAAGGACAAATCTAAGATAATGATGAAGCTCAATGACACTGGAATAGTGCTAACACCTGCTACATTGAGAGAAACTCTTCAGTTGCCCATGCTTAACAACTATGTACTGTTCCCTAACTAATGAACAACTAATAGCTGGGATAGCTGGGCTACGATGCCCCACTACCACTGATTTCAAACTTCTGCATCGCCAATTTGCCTCACCCATGGATGACATTATTCAGGCTAGTGAACAAGTGCCTATCTCCGAAGCACGCCGGCCACGACAAGTGAAACGGGCAAATTCTTCAAAATTTCCATGGGATCACCTTTGATATCAAATATGACATGGCTTAGGTTTTCTAGACTGAGCTGGTAGATCAAGTCAAAGCACGTGAAGGTGCAAAGAGGACTCGAACAATTCTGTATGCTCGGTGGTTGTCTATCCTGATTGACAACATTATGACAACGACACCGACGATGCCAAAACGAAGTAATGAGCGTCACTTCATAGCCCCCAAGCTCAAATTCTTTCAAAAGACAAAGGGTGGCTTAGACAATGTTGCACTTCCGATCCTGAAATCTCTGCTTTCAACTTTCAAATCAAAAGGACCCAGTGGTTGTAAAGTTCAGAGATAGACGCAGTCGAACAGTCCCTATGGTTTAACAAAACCCAGTTGGACCTTCCCATGAGACTCAGCCGAGTGAAGGTGATGATTCAAAGAGAGTTGGCCCGCCACATAGACCAGTGGCAACCCGACCTTATGATTATCAGTATGCCAATTCTTCCAAGAGGACTTACACTGCTGAGGGCCAACCCCACAATGCTGAGGACATCGCTGATGAATCGTCAAGCCCAGCCAACAACACCAATAAGGCTGATGATGAAGCATCTGATAGCATGGCTGACAAGAGCAAACACGATGATGATGATGATGATGATTATTATTATGATGAGGAAGATGGTGATGATTGTGATGCTACTGCAGCTCTGATCAGAAACACCAGAAGAGCAAGAAAGAAACTCATTTCGGTCAACACTAGAGTCCAGGGTGACTATGACGAAGCGGATCACTCATGCAAAACCCAGAAGAAAATCATTATAAGTGAGACGCGCATCAATCAACAAAATGGCATCCTCACATCATCCAAACCTACCAAGAGATTGCAGAACAAGAGCACCGTTGAGGAAGAGATGGCTCTATATGATGATTGCGACACATTCTAAGAAATAAGTCGAACCTCGCCCTTAGGTTCAAGAGCTTACCTTGTCAGTTCTCAGGTAAAAGTCGCAGCATCTGGTTCAACTGCGCATGCACAGTCATCTCTCGACCACTCTTCAGCCCCCTGACAAGCTGAAGTTTCAATAACTCAAGGGGAATTCACACTGACCTCTCTATTCCCTTCTGGAGCAGTTGAAAGACTTGGTGGTCAACAGCCCCGGACCACTACCACTCCCTCAAGCACATCGAGTCTAGGTGTCACATTCCCTACATTTGAATTTTTCTAGGACACCTACATTATTCATTGCACAACATACAGGTACACTCACCCTGAATGCAACGACCAGAGAGCAAACGATGATGGTCGGAAGTCCTATTACACAACCAATGATTCCATCATTGAACGCATGCCACACATCAACAATCTTCATTGATGGCGTGACAATAGTTATGACCCCTGTAACTGAAAACCCTAACCCTGAAGATCTTACTGTTATTCTGAATAGCTTTCTAGAGTCCACCATTATGCCAAGTCTTGTTCTAAAAATCGGCCTAGGCGGACCGATTAATCGGCCTAGGCGGCCTAGGCGGCCCTAACCGTAGAGTCCTAGTCGGTCTAGTCGGCCAAAAAATCGGCCTAGTCGGCCCTAGGCGTTAGGCGCCCCTCTACCGCCTGACTAGCGCCTAGCGAGTTTTAGAACAATGATGCCAAGGGTGCACGAAGCAATATTCGCTCGAGCACATGACTTTAGATTAACCTCAGTGGTTCAGACTTAACGTGAACCTCATCCAACACCTCTTTCTACCCAACCAGAACAGACCCCAACCATAACCTCACCCACATCTGAACCAATAACCCAACTACATCATATACCAACAACATCTAGAGGAACCCACGATACAGAATGAGTATCCTCCCCTATATCGACTGTGCCTTATCGCAATCCTTATACCATACCATTTGAGGAACTCCAAACCATTATGTCAGCCAAAATCTTAGACACGGAAGAAGGCAAACTTACCTCAACCAACGATCCTGATAAGTTCATTTTTGTACTTATTTTTCTTATCAAATTTAAGCGATTTTTGATTGAAAATAGAAAGAAAAGGCATGTTTTATATATTTTGGTTCAAGTTTCATTAAATCAGGTGAAAATCACATTCATAATATGTTTCCCGGGATTTCGGGTCAATTGAGCACAAAATGAGTCAATTTGAGTGACAAATGCATTTATACCGGAAGAAGCAAGCATTTTATCAAGGTGATTCAGAAGACAAAGTTGAAGAGCAGGAAAAGCCGCATCTGCCAGACAAAAGTGGCAGAAGGCGCCCAAATAGGCGCCCAAAATGGCCGCCTGGTTGGCCGCCTACGGGAAAAATCAGAAGTCGACCTCGCTTTGACTCGGGACCAGGAAAAGACCGAAGGCTGCCGACACGAGGAAGAAGGCGGCCGCCCTCGGTGGCCGCCTGCGGCACAAGGGGACGAAACCAACCACCGGTCGGCCAGACAGGACGGCAGGCGGCCAGACAGGACGGCAGGCGGCCAGACAGGACGGCAGGCGGCCGCCTGCTGGACCGCCTGCGGCGGCCGGGATCCGCCAGGATCCGATCTGCCAACGACAAGACGGCAGGCGGCCATTTGTGGCGGAAGGCGGCCGCCCTCTGTGGCCGCCTACGGCTGACGGAGACCGGCCACCGACCGCTGTCGGCGACGAGGACGGAAGGCGGTCGGAGAGAGGTTGGCCGCCTTCGGGGAAATTTTTCCTATAAATTGCCAAGGGCGTCTTCTTCCTCCTCAAGCTCGGATTTCCACCATTGTTGCACCTTCAACTTCAATCTTTCATATCTTTCTCATTTTAGCTCCAAATTGTGAGTTCTTTATATGTATTTTCATCCTTTCAATGAGTAGAATCTGAATCTGTACTTAGTTTTTTCTATCTGTGCTTCTAAAATTTCCAGAAAATTATTCCACTATTTCGCATTTTCTTCTTAAATTTGAATAAAATAGTTGTTGACATTAAATCCATTCCAATTAATTATATAGTTGTTCACTAGCCTCAAGGTAGTTATTTATCAAAACAAAGTTAATTTTTACGAAGCAGAAGTAATTTTTAATTAATTCCGGCATTTAGTTGTTATTATTGCATATATTAAATTAATTACTCAAAAAAGGTAAAAAAATAGTTTCTGTCCTAATTCAAGTTTAATTCACAGTAATATCACTCCCAGTAGTCAATATAAAATTTAGAACAAATTTAGAATATTTGTAGTTGCTTCTTTTGTATTGTCTAGTTAATATTGAGAAAATTATCAATTAGTTGTTAAAATTGGATTTTAGGTGATAAAATTCGGGAAAAATTCCAGAAGGTGATATTTTAGTTCTAGAAGTTTATTTTGGCAGAATATTATTTTTGTTTAATTTTCGCTATTATACATGCTTAATTCCTTGTTAAAGTTGAATTTATTCATTGTATTGTTAATTGAAAAAATGATGTTTATTAGCTAAAATTGTTTTGGGCATGAATTGACTAAAGGAATATGGATTGACTTGTTGACCAAAAAAATTAGGGATTAAAATTAATAATGGGGACTAGTTGTTTGAAATGATGAAATAGTAATTAATAATTGTTAGCCATATTCATTAATTAAATTCTTGGAAAATTATCTCTAACTTGTCTATGAGATTAGAAAATAATTTAAGCCAACCATATTTAAGCACATTAATAAGGCCTAGAAATAGGATAATTTAATGAAAGGGATTTACATCTTGTCTATGAGAGATAAATTCAATTGCTTAAATAATGAGTTTAACTAGTTAATGAATTTGGCTATTTTTATTAATTAAAATATTGGAGAATTATTTCTACCTTGTCTATGAGGTTAGAATTTAATTCAAGCCAACCATTTTGAACACATTAATGACACCTAGAAATAGGATAAATTAATGAAAATAGTTTCTATTCTTGTCTATGAGGAAAGAAATTATTAGTCCAATTTTAGTTTTAATTTTCCTAATTACTAGGTCCAAGAATATATCCATTTCTAATTACTCAATTCATTGCCCTTATTTGCATCAATCCATTTAAGTTTAATATTATATTTTTTTCCTTTAGTCTATTTTTTAGCCATCATTAGTATTCGCACAATTTAATTTACTTTCTTTTCCAAAAAGTAGTTTAGAAAATCAATCAAAAGTTTTAATTTGGAAAGCTTCCAATAATTTGCGATAACCTGTGACTGGACTTAAAATCAAGAAGCTCCTCCGCCATTCCTCGAGAGACACGATACTCGGGAAAAAACCGAAAGGTTAGACTCCGTTTTACTACAACGCCGCGAAAGCGGCTATCAAATGGCGCCGTTGCCGGGGAATGGCACGGTGATTTCTTGATTTTGATTTTAGCATGGGCGAATTCAAGTTAGGGAGACTTTCTTTTTCTTTTTTGTTTTGTTCTCACGTGTTTGCTTGAGATTTCCTCATGGATTACTCAAGTGAACACTTTAATTCTCAACCACCATATCACTATCCATACTATGAACAACAATCTTTTCAAAATAATCAAAATGAAGGAAGGATACTATGGACAAGGTTATGAGGATAACAATCAATGGTGCGAAAATCCACCTTTGGGGTATGGAGATTACCAATTTCAAGATAATTATTTCCACCAAGGGCAAGACTTTGAAGGCTGTGATGATTTCTCCTATCAAGGTAATTATCATGATGATTCTAATTATCATGAAAATTACCAAGAAAGGCTAGAAAATCATTACACCAGCACAAACGAGTACTCCTACGAGGGTAACTCTGGAATTTCACCTTATCCTCAACACGAACTCGAAGAGTTAAAATCGTCCTTACTCGATTTTGTGGAAGACTTAAGAAAGACAAGGATTGAACTAGCATCTCATGATGAGAGTATCAAGGAATTGTTTGAAAAAATCATTTATGACAATGACCACAAAGTTCAACAGGAGACATACGAGGAAGGTGCTAAATCTGAGGAGGAGGTTGCGGTAACCATGGGCGAGATGGTTGAAACTCTTCTCACCCCTATTTCTTTTGAGCCTCTCATTACTATTGAGAGAGAGCCTATCCTCGTAGAACTTAATTCTCAAGAGCCCCATATGAAAGTGCCCAATGAGGTTGATGAAGAAACCATAGATGATGAGATACTTTGTGACAAGGAACCTACCCTACCATCTATGGTTGACCTCTCATTTAAGGAGTGCCACAAAGATAGCCTTGGTGAAGATTTTGATCCTACACAAGCTCAAGCACCTGTTGAAATAGTTGATGAAACTTGTGATGTGAAGGAAACAATGTCCGATGATGCCTTCTTTGATTCTCTACTTGAGCATGTTGAGCATAGTTGTGCTAGGCAAGGACTTGTTTGCCTAGATGATATTTGTGGGGGTCGTGAGTTAGGAAGTTGGGATGCAGTCTTAGAGAGTGACACAGAGTCTAAACTTTGTGATTTTCATGTTGAGGGCATAGATGAAGAAGAGAAAACCCATCAAGAGGAGTATGCAATCTCTATTCAAGCTGCTTCTACCTTGAAGGCTCATTATGAGCGGTTGGAGACACCAGAGGCACCTGATCCTGAAATACTTGTTGATTATACTAATGAGAGTGATGCAGGATATGTGCTAATTCCTTGTTCGAACGATGTGTTCTTTGAAGATTATATCACATTTTGGTGGTCACAAGAGTTCAAGGGTCTACGCCATCTGACGGCATACCTGGAGGATAAGGTGGAGGCACTAATGATGAGTGCTCCACAACTGACATGCATAGTTGAGAGTTCTCTCTCAAACGTCAAGCTAGTGACGTTAAAGAAGCGCTTCTTGGGAGGCAACCCATGTTTTTCATAACATTGTTTGTTTGTTTTGTGTGTTTGCAGGGTGTGCTTCAATGTTGATGAAATAAGAGTTTGGCTTAGGCCTTACGGGAGGACACGGGTGATGCTTAGTTTTCTTCCTTAACATTTTATTGTGTTTGTTTGTTTATTCAAGTTGGACATTGTGCTGCTCTTTTGACTTAAATGCTCTTACAAACTGACTATGAATGATGTAAAGATTTTTTATTCCTGTTTCATTATTCCTCTTCACAAAATCTTTTCAAAACTCAAGTGTGAGGAAAGAACCAAAAAAAAAATGTGTCTTTATTTCAAGGTTTTGTGCCTTAAAAGAAGACCTCGAGGGCGAGGTCTAGCTCAAGTGTGAGGAGGTTGTGTTTTACACTCAAAAGTTAAAAACTTATTTTAGAACAATCTTTTTACTATTTTTGACATGAAACATTAATTTTTTCAATTTGTTATCAATCGCATAAATAGCTTAGATAATCACCCTTATTAAAAGAATTTACTTTTATTATTATTTTTAGAAAACTTGAATTTGTTATGGGTTTTTGGTTGGGGAAAAATAATTAAAATACCCTAAACTTTGAAGGGGTGTGAGATAAATACCCCAAACTTTTGTATGTAATTTAAATACCCTAAACTTTATATAAAAAGTTATTTTAGCACCATGGTTGTATATTATTTTTTTCAAAAATGTAGATTCATATTGCTAATTGCATAATTTAGAATAAAAAATTAAAAATGCACCAATTATATAGAGTGGGGGTAGTATTATTTATTTTGCAATTGAAGTTTAGAATGTGAATTGTATCTTCATGAATGCTAAAATATTTTAAATTATGAAATTAACACAAAAAAATAACATTTTTGAAAGAAATAATGCATGACCATGGTGCTAAACTAACTTTTTATATAAAGTTTAGGATATTTAAATTACATATGCAAGTTTGGGGTGCCTACCTCACACCCCTTAAAAGTTTAGGGTATTTTAATTATTTTTCCCTTTTTGGTTGTGAATGTAAAGGGATTAATTTGTTTTAATTGGACATTCATTTTATTCATTAAAAAAAATTGTTACTATTAATAAAACTCTTCAAAACTCATTGTTATAGAACAATTCCATCTCCGAAAAGGGGCTCTGATTCATTCATTAATCACAGTCTGTGAGAATGAAATATGCATTTACCATGGGATAACACCGCCAACAAGAGTGAAAAAGAGCAAAAAAAAATGGTGAACAAGATGAATGTCCAAATTAGAATAATGAAAACCTTGGGATAAGGAATTGATTGGTGGTTTAACATAATAAATAGTTTTTCTTAAGTAATACTAATTTTAAATTCTTGTATTTTGGGTGATTTTTCTAAAATGTTTAAAGATTGAGAATAAAAGAAGCGGTTTTTGTTTCTACTTCTTTAAAATAGCGACTAGATTGTAATACAGTTAGGTTTTACCTTTTGAGTATGTTTACAACTGATTCGTCGCTTGAGGACAAGCAACGCTTAAGTGTGAGGAGATTGGTAAGTCCATTTTTGTACTTATTTTTCTTATCAAATTTAAGCGATTTTTGATTGAAAATAGAAAGAAAAGGCATGTTTTATATATTTTGGTTCAAGTTTCATTAAATCAGGTGAAAATCACATTCATAATATGTTTCCCGGGATTTCGGGTCAATTGAGCACAAAATGAGTCAATTTGAGTGACAAATGCATTTATACCGGAAGAAGCAAGCATTTTATCAAGGTGATTCAGAAGACAAAGTTGAAGAGCAGGAAAAGCCACATCTGCCAGACAAAAGTGGCAGAAGGCGCCCAAATAGGCGCCCTAAATGGCCGCCTGGTTGGCCGCCTACGGGAAAAATCAGAAGTCGACCTCGCTTTGACTCGGGACCAGGAAAAGACCGAAGGCTGCCGACACGAGGAAGAAGGCGGCCGCCCTCGGTGGCCGCCTGCGGCACAAGGGGACGAAACCAACCACCGGTCGGCCAGACAGGACGGCAGGCGGCCAGACAGGACGGCAGGCGGCCAGACAGGACGGCAAGCGGCCGCCTGCTGGACCGCCTGCGGCGGCCGAGATCCGCCGGGATCCGCCGGGATCCGCCAGGATCCTATCTGCCAACGACAAGACGGCAGGCGGCGATTTGTGGTGGAAGGCGGCCGCCCTCTGTGGCCGCCTACGGCTGACGGAGACCGGCCACCGACCGCTGTCGGCGACGAGGACGGAAGGCGGCCGGAGAGAGGCGGAAGGCGGCATCCCAACATGAAAAGGTTTCAACTTTCAAATCAAAAGGACCCAGTGGTTGTAAAGTTCAGAGATAGACGCAGTCGAACAGTCCCTATGGTTTAACAAAACCCAGTTGGACCTTCCCATGAGACTCAGCCGAGTGAAGGTGATGATTCAAAGAGAGTTGGCCCGCCACATAGACCAGTGGCAACCCGACCTTATGATTATCAGTATGCCAATTCTTCCAAGAGGACTTACACTGCTGAGGGCCAACCCCACAATGCTGAGGACATCGCTGATGAATCGTCAAGCCCAGCCAACAACACCAATAAGGCTGATGATGAAGCATCTGATAGCATGGCTGACAAGAGCAAACACGATGATGATGATGATGATGATTATTATTATGATGAGGAAGATGGTGATGATTGTGATGCTACTGCAGCTCTGATCAGAAACACCAGAAGAGCAAGAAAGAAACTCATTTCGGTCAACACTAGAGTCCAGGGTGACTATGACGAAGCGGATCACTCATGCAAAACCCAGAAGAAAATCATTATAAGTGAGACGCGCATCAATCAACAAAATGGCATCCTCACATCATCCAAACCTACCAAGAGATTGCAGAACAAGAGCACCGTTGAGGAAGAGATGGCTCTATATGATGATTGCGACACATTCTAAGAAATAAGTCGAACCTCGCCCTTAGGTTCAAGAGCTTACCTTGTCAGTTCTCAGGTAAAAGTCGCAGCATCTGGTTCAACTGCGCATGCACAGTCATCTCTCGACCACTCTTCAGCCCCCTGACAAGCTGAAGTTTCAATAACTCAAGGGGAATTCACACTGACCTCTCTATTCCCTTCTGGAGCAGTTGAAAGACTTGGTGGTCAACAGCCCCGGACCACTACCACTCCCTCAAGCACATCGAGTCTAGGTGTCACATTCCCTACATTTGAATTTTTCTAGGACACCTACATTATTCATTGCACAACATACAGGTACACTCACCCTGAATGCAACGACCAGAGAGCAAACGATGATGGTCGGAAGTCCTATTACACAACCAATGATTCCATCATTGAACGCATGCCACACATCAACAATCTTCATTGATGGCGTGACAATAGTTATGACCCCTGTAACTGAAAACCCTAACCCTGAAGATCTTACTGTTATTCTGAATAGCTTTCTAGAGTCCACCATTATGCCAAGTCTTGTTCTAAAAATCGGCCTAGGCGGACCGATTAATCGGCCTAGGCGGCCTAGGCGGCCCTAACCGTAGAGTCCTAGTCGGTCTAGTCGGCCAAAAAATCGGCCTAGTCGGCCCTAGGCGTTAGGCGCCCCTCTACCGCCTGACTAGCGCCTAGCGAGTTTTAGAACAATGATGCCAAGGGTGCACGAAGCAATATTCGCTCGAGCACATGACTTTAGATTAACCTCAGTGGTTCAGACTTAACGTGAACCTCATCCAACACCTCTTTCTACCCAACCAGAACAGACCCCAACCATAACCTCACCCACATCTGAACCAATAACCCAACTACATCATATACCAACAACATCTAGAGGAACCCAGGATACAGAATGAGTATCCTCCCCTATATCGACTGTGCCTTATCGCAATCCTTATACCATACCATTTGAGGAACTCCAAACCATTATGTCAGCCAAAATCTTAGACACGGAAGAAGGCAAACTTACCTCAACCAACGATCCTGATAAGTTCATTTTTGTACTTATTTTTCTTATCAAATTTAAGCGATTTTTGATTGAAAATAGAAAGAAAAGGCATGTTTTATATATTTTGGTTCAAGTTTCATTAAATCAGGTGAAAATCACATTCATAATATGTTTCCCGGGATTTCGGGTCAATTGAGCACAAAATGAGTCAATTTGAGTGACAAATGCATTTATACCGGAAGAAGCAAGCATTTTATCAAGGTGATTCAGAAGACAAAGTTGAAGAGCAGGAAAAGCCGCATCTGCCAGACAAAAGTGGCAGAAGGCGCCCAAATAGGCGCCCAAAATGGCCGCCTGGTTGGCCGCCTACGGGAAAAATCAGAAGTCGACCTCGCTTTGACTCGGGACCAGGAAAAGACCGAAGGCTGCCGACACGAGGAAGAAGGCGGCCGCCCTCGGTGGCCGCCTGCGGCACAAGGGGACGAAACCAACCACCGGTCGGCCAGACAGGACGGCAGGCGGCCAGACAGGACGGCAGGCGGCCGCCTGCTGGACCGCCTGCGGCGGCCGGGATCCGCCAGGATCCGATCTGCCAACGACAAGACGGCAGGCGGCCATTTGTGGCGGAAGGCGGCCGCCCTCTGTGGCCGCCTACGGCTGACGGAGACCGGCCACCGACCGCTGTCGGCGACGAGGACGGAAGGCGGCCGGAGAGAGGTTGGCCGCCTTCGGGGAAATTTTTCCTATAAATTGCCAAGGGCGTCTTCTTCCTCCTCAAGCTCGGATTTCCACCATTGTTGCACCTTCAACTTCAATCTTTCATATCTTTCTCATTTTAGCTCCAAATTGTGAGTTCTTTATATGTATTTTCATCCTTTCAATGAGTAGAATCTGAATCTGTACTTAGTTTTTTCTATCTGTGCTTCTAAAATTTCCAGAAAATTATTCCACTATTTCGCATTTTCTTCTTAAATTTGAATAAAATAGTTGTTGACATTAAATCCATTCCAATTAATTATATAGTTGTTCACTAGCCTCAAGGTAGTTATTTATCAAAACAAAGTTAATTTTTACGAAGCAGAAGTAATTTTTAATTAATTCCGGCATTTAGTTGTTATTATTGCATATATTAAATTAATTACTCAAAAAAGGTAAAAAAATAGTTTCTGTCCTAATTCAAGTTTAATTCACAGTAATATCACTCCCAGTAGTCAATATAAAATTTAGAACAAATTTAGAATATTTGTAGTTGCTTCTTTTGTATTGTCTAGTTAATATTGAGAAAATTATCAATTAGTTGTTAAAATTGGATTTTAGGTGATAAAATTCGGGAAAAATTCCAGAAGGTGATATTTTAGTTCTAGAAGTTTATTTTGGCAGAATATTATTTTTGTTTAATTTTCGCTATTATACATGCTTAATTCCTTGTTAAAGTTGAATTTATTCATTGTATTGTTAATTGAAAAAATGATGTTTATTAGCTAAAATTGTTTTGGGCATGAATTGACTAAAGGAATATGGATTGACTTGTTGACCAAAAAAATTAGGGATTAAAATTAATAATGGGGACTAGTTGTTTGAAATGATGAAATAGTAATTAATAATTGTTAGCCATATTCATTAATTAAATTCTTGGAAAATTATCTCTAACTTGTCTATGAGATTAGAAAATAATTTAAGCCAACCATATTTAAGCACATTAATAAGGCCTAGAAATAGGATAATTTAATGAAAGGGATTTACATCTTGTCTATGAGAGATAAATTCAATTGCTTAAATAATGAGTTTAACTAGTTAATGAATTTGGCTATTTTTATTAATTAAAATATTGGAGAATTATTTCTACCTTGTCTATGAGGTTAGAATTTAATTCAAGCCAACCATTTTGAACACATTAATGACACCTAGAAATAGGATAAATTAATGAAAATAGTTTCTATTCTTGTCTATGAGGAAAGAAATTATTAGTCCAATTTTAGTTTTAATTTTCCTAATTACTAGGTCCAAGAATATATCCATTTCTAATTACTCAATTCATTGCCCTTATTTGCATCAATCCATTTAAGTTTAATATTATATTTTTTTCCTTTAGTCTATTTTTTAGCCATCATTAGTATTCGCACAATTTAATTTACTTTCTTTTCCAAAAAGTAGTTTAGAAAATCAATCAAAAGTTTTAATTTGGAAAGCTTCCAATAATTTGCGATAACCTGTGACTGGACTTAAAATCAAGAAGCTCCTCCGCCATTCCTCGAGAGACACGATACTCGGGAAAAAACCGAAAGGTTAGACTCCGTTTTACTACAACGCCGCGAAAGCGGCTATCAAATGGCGCCGTTGCCGGGGAATGGCACGGTGATTTCTTGATTTTGATTTTAGCATGGGCGAATTCAAGTTAGGGAGACTTTCTTTTTCTTTTTTGTTTTGTTCTCACGTGTTTGCTTGAGATTTCCTCATGGATTACTCAAGTGAACACTTTAATTCTCAACCACCATATCACTATCCATACTATGAACAACAATCTTTTCAAAATAATCAAAATGAAGGAAGGATACTATGGACAAGGTTATGAGGATAACAATCAATGGTGCGAAAATCCACCTTTGGGGTATGGAGATTACCAATTTCAAGATAATTATTTCCACCAAGGGCAAGACTTTGAAGGCTGTGATGATTTCTCCTATCAAGGTAATTATCATGATGATTCTAATTATCATGAAAATTACCAAGAAAGGCTAGAAAATCATTACACCAGCACAAACGAGTACTCCTACGAGGGTAACTCTGGAATTTCACCTTATCCTCAACACGAACTCGAAGAGTTAAAATCGTCCTTACTCGATTTTGTGGAAGACTTAAGAAAGACAAGGATTGAACTAGCATCTCATGATGAGAGTATCAAGGAATTGTTTGAAAAAATCATTTATGACAATGACCACAAAGTTCAACAGGAGACATACGAGGAAGGTGCTAAATCTGAGGAGGAGGTTGCGGTAACCATGGGCGAGATGGTTGAAACTCTTCTCACCCCTATTTCTTTTGAGCCTCTCATTACTATTGAGAGAGAGCCTATCCTCGTAGAACTTAATTCTCAAGAGCCCCATATGAAAGTGCCCAATGAGGTTGATGAAGAAACCATAGATGATGAGATACTTTGTGACAAGGAACCTACCCTACCATCTATGGTTGACCTCTCATTTAAGGAGTGCCACAAAGATAGCCTTGGTGAAGATTTTGATCCTACACAAGCTCAAGCACCTGTTGAAATAGTTGATGAAACTTGTGATGTGAAGGAAACAATGTCCGATGATGCCTTCTTTGATTCTCTACTTGAGCATGTTGAGCATAGTTGTGCTAGGCAAGGACTTGTTTGCCTAGATGATATTTGTGGGGGTCGTGAGTTAGGAAGTTGGGATGCAGTCTTAGAGAGTGACACAGAGTCTAAACTTTGTGATTTTCATGTTGAGGGCATAGATGAAGAAGAGAAAACCCATCAAGAGGAGTATGCAATCTCTATTCAAGCTGCTTCTACCTTGAAGGCTCATTATGAGCGGTTGGAGACACCAGAGGCACCTGATCCTGAAATACTTGTTGATTATACTAATGAGAGTGATGCAGGATATGTGCTAATTCCTTGTTCGAACGATGTGTTCTTTGAAGATTATATCACATTTTGGTGGTCACAAGAGTTCAAGGGTCTACGCCATCTGACGGCATACCTGGAGGATAAGGTGGAGGCACTAATGATGAGTGCTCCACAACTGACATGCATAGTTGAGAGTTCTCTCTCAAACGTCAAGCTAGTGACGTTAAAGAAGCGCTTCTTGGGAGGCAACCCATGTTTTTCATAACATTGTTTGTTTGTTTTGTGTGTTTGCAGGGTGTGCTTCAATGTTGATGAAATAAGAGTTTGGCTTAGGCCTTACGGGAGGACACGGGTGATGCTTAGTTTTCTTCCTTAACATTTTATTGTGTTTGTTTGTTTATTCAAGTTGGACATTGTGCTGCTCTTTTGACTTAAATGCTCTTACAAACTGACTATGAATGATGTAAAGATTTTTTATTCCTGTTTCATTATTCCTCTTCACAAAATCTTTTCAAAACTCAAGTGTGAGGAAAGAACCAAAAAAAAAATGTGTCTTTATTTCAAGGTTTTGTGCCTTAAAAGAAGACCTCGAGGGCGAGGTCTAGCTCAAGTGTGAGGAGGTTGTGTTTTACACTCAAAAGTTAAAAACTTATTTTAGAACAATCTTTTTACTATTTTTGACATGAAACATTAATTTTTTCAATTTGTTATCAATCGCATAAATAGCTTAGATAATCACCCTTATTAAAAGAATTTACTTTTATTATTATTTTTAGAAAACTTGAATTTGTTATGGGTTTTTGGTTGTGAATGTAAAGGGATTAATTTGTTTTAATTGGACATTCATTTTATTCATTAAAAAAAATTGTTACTATTAATAAAACTCTTCAAAACTCATTGTTATAGAACAATTCCATCTCCGAAAAGGGGCTCTGATTCATTCATTAATCACAGTCTGTGAGAATGAAATATGCATTTACCATGGGATAACACCGCCAACAAGAGTGAAAAAGAGCAAAAAAAAAATGGTGAACAAGATGAATGTCCAAATTAGAATAATGAAAACCTTGGGATAAGGAATTGATTGGTGGTTTAACATAATAAATAGTTTTTCTTAAGTAATACTAATTTTAAATTCTTGTATTTTGGGTGATTTTTCTAAAATGTTTAAAGATTGAGAATAAAAGAAGCGGTTTTTGTTTCTACTTCTTTAAAATAGCGACTAGATTGTAATACAGTTAGGTTTTACCTTTTGAGTATGTTTACAACTGATTCGTCGCTTGAGGACAAGCAACGCTTAAGTGTGAGGAGATTGGTAAGTCCATTTTTGTACTTATTTTTCTTATCAAATTTAAGCGATTTTTGATTGAAAATAGAAAGAAAAGGCATGTTTTATATATTTTGGTTCAAGTTTCATTAAATCAGGTGAAAATCACATTCATAATATGTTTCCCGGGATTTCGGGTCAATTGAGCACAAAATGAGTCAATTTGAGTGACAAATGCATTTATACCGGAAGAAGCAAGCATTTTATCAAGGTGATTCAGAAGACAAAGTTGAAGAGCAGGAAAAGCCACATCTGCCAGACAAAAGTGGCAGAAGGCGCCCAAATAGGCGCCCTAAATGGCCGCCTGGTTGGCCGCCTACGGGAAAAATCAGAAGTCGACCTCGCTTTGACTCGGGACCAGGAAAAGACCGAAGGCTGCCGACACGAGGAAGAAGGCGGCCGCCCTCGGTGGCCGCCTGCGGCACAAGGGGACGAAACCAACCACCGGTCGGCCAGACAGGACGGCAGGCGGCCAGACAGGACGGCAGGCGGCCAGACAGGACGGCAAGCGGCCGCCTGCTGGACCGCCTGCGGCGGCCGGGATCCGCCGGGATCCGCCAGGATCCTATCTGCCAACGACAAGACGGCAGGCGGCGATTTGTGGTGGAAGGCGGCCGCCCTCTGTGGCCGCCTACGGCTGACGGAGACCGGCCACCGACCGCTGTCGGCGACGAGGACGGAAGGCGGCCGGAGAGAGGCGGAAGGCGGCATCCCAACATGAAAAGGTTTCAACTTTCAAATCAAAAGGACCCAGTGGTTGTAAAGTTCAGAGATAGACGCAGTCGAACAGTCCCTATGGTTTAACAAAACCCAGTTGGACCTTCCCATGAGACTCAGCCGAGTGAAGGTGATGATTCAAAGAGAGTTGGCCCGCCACATAGACCAGTGGCAACCCGACCTTATGATTATCAGTATGCCAATTCTTCCAAGAGGACTTACACTGCTGAGGGCCAACCCCACAATGCTGAGGACATCGCTGATGAATCGTCAAGCCCAGCCAACAACACCAATAAGGCTGATGATGAAGCATCTGATAGCATGGCTGACAAGAGCAAACACGATGATGATGATGATGATGATGATTATTATGATGAGGAAGATGGTGATGATTGTGATGCTACTGCAGCTCTGATCAGAAACACCAGAAGAGCAAGAAAGAAACTCATTTCGGTCAACACTAGAGTCCAGGGTGACTATGACGAAGCGGATCACTCATGCAAAACCCAGAAGAAAATCATTATAAGTGAGACGCGCATCAATCAATAAAATGGCATCCTCACATCATCCAAACCTACCAAGAGATTGCAGAACAAGAGCACCGTTGAGGAAGAGATGGCTCTATATGATGATTGCGACACATTCTAAGAAATAAGTCGAACCTCGCCCTTAGGTTCAAGAGCTTACCTTGTCAGTTCTCAGGTAAAAGTCGCAGCATCTGGTTCAACTGCGCATGCACAGTCATCTCTCGACCACTCTTCAGCCCCCTGACAAGCTGAAGTTTCAATAACTCAAGGGGAATTCACACTGACCTCTCTATTCCCTTCTGGAGCAGTTGAAAGACTTGGTGGTCAACAGCCCCGGACCACTACCACTCCCTCAAGCACATCGAGTCTAGGTGTCACATTCCCTACATTTGAATTTTTCTAGGACACCTACATTATTCATTGCACAACATACAGGTACACTCACCCTGAATGCAACGACCAGAGAGCAAACGATGATGGTCGGAAGTCCTATTACACAACCAATGATTCCATCATTGAACGCATGCCACACATCAACAATCTTCATTGATGGCGTGACAATAGTTATGACCCCTGTAACTGAAAACCCTAACCCTGAAGATCTTACTGTTATTCTGAATAGCTTTCTAGAGTCCACCATTATGCCAAGTCTTGTTCTAAAAATCGGCCTAGGCGGACCGATTAATCGGCCTAGGCGGCCTAGGCGGCCCTAACCGTAGAGTCCTAGTCGGTCTAGTCGGCCAAAAAATCGGCCTAGTCGGCCCTAGGCGTTAGGCGCCCCTCTACCGCCTGACTAGCGCCTAGCGAGTTTTAGAACAATGATGCCAAGGGTGCACGAAGCAATATTCGCTCGAGCACATGACTTTAGATTAACCTCAGTGGTTCAGACTTAACGTGAACCTCATCCAACACCTCTTTCTACCCAACCAGAACAGACCCCAACCATAACCTCACCCACATCTGAACCAATAACCCAACTACATCATATACCAACAACATCTAGAGGAACCCAGGATACAGAATGAGTATCCTCCCCTATATCGACTGTGCCTTATCGCAATCCTTATACCATACCATTTGAGGAACTCCAAACCATTATGTCAGCCAAAATCTTAGACACGGAAGAAGGCAAACTTACCTCAACCAACGATCCCTTCTTAGTGTTCTGGATACCCTAAACACATGCTACGGCAGTCTCTGCAACAGCAAACGTTCCCATGAGGATCCCGATGACTCACATCCTCATGAAGGGGAGAACAAGCGGTAGTGGACACTTGAGCACGTTGCTTCTACTTACCACGCCCAACCGCAGCCAAATCAACCCTCCTCCTCTACCAACCAACAACCAACTTCCTCCAACCAAAACAAACCCCAAGCCTCTAACCAAATTATCTCTAGCCCGGTCGAGCTAGATAGAACACTCTGAGGCGCATCTTTTATAGATGTTGACTAAGGATGGAGTGGAAGCTTTGATGTTGCTACATGTGGTACATCATTTTACTCAAGCCATTAGTCTGAACCTAGTTCGAAGCTAATGATAATGGGCAATCCTGGTAATCCCGGTTCTACCTCCAACAGGTTGCCACAGTAGCAGCAAGCTTATTCGTTCGATCTTAAATGAAAAAAGTCACGTTGTATCATAACCAATTCTCTATTTTGGGAAAAGAATAAAAACTCTTTTTTTCTAATAAGAATAAAAATTCATTTTAAAACATTAGAAAACTACAGTTTTAAACCTTTGATATAAAAAACCATACTAAATTAGCAACAATATGGTTAACACTATCACTGGAAGATAGTGTATATGAATGAGTTCCCAAAAGCTTCCAATACTTCATTTTCAAATGATAAGGAGGAATTATTTTCTACAATGGCCAGAACTTTTATGGTAAAAATCATTTCAAATAATTGAATTATATTCATTACCTTTTATTGACATTTCAATCTTATAAAATTTCACAATGGTTCATTGTTATGTAGAATGATTCTATTTCATATATACTGAGTAAGAATCTAATATATGAAAATCTCAATATTTTATACTAGCTTTCAAGCCCGTGCGATGCACAGGCAGTATGAAATTTAGCTAATTTGAAATTTGATTTCTTTCGGATCATATGTAATGTGATTTTAAAAAAAACTTAGTCTAATATAGAGCCTGTTTGATAATACTAAATTAAATCGAATTAACTTGTTTTACTGAAATTAATTAAATTCTGGCCGAATGGGCTGAATGAGTGGAATCTTCTGAATCATGGAAAAAAAGCAAAATATATTCTATTTGTGAAGACAAGAAAAGATTATATGAAAAATAGTTAAATTGATCTTCTACATAAAGAATTCATAATCTCACGTAAATATAATTGTTATGGACCCGATTTTAAAGAATTCATAATCTCATGTCTTCCAAATTACTTTATTATGCACTTGAAGTTTTCTTCTTCTACTATTCCCCATTCAACTTGATGTGAAATACTGAGTACATACTTTTAACTTTTAATAATAAGATGTTATATTTTACTCATTATTTTGTCACAACGTAAATGTAAAAAAATGGAGTTTTTTTTAACATTTTACTCATTATTTTGTTGCATTGAAAACAATTTTTAATTGTTATGAACATCTAAATTACTTTATTTAGCATTTCAAAATAATACATTTCTAGTATTTCTCATTCAACTTGGTATGAAATACACATTTTAAAATTTTAATTGTGAGATCTTACATTTTACTCATTAATAAGAACATTTTTAATTGAATTAAAATTTTGGGTTTGATTTGGTATGAATTAATACGGTCTGCGGTCTGGTAGATGTTTGTTTTGCATTTTATGTGTCTTATTATTATTATTATTATTATTATTATTATTATTGAAGTTTGATATGATCTGATTTAATCTGGAACTGAAATCAATCAAATTTAAAAAATTCTATTAAAATAAAAGTAGGAATTTGTAAACATTTAAAGATTTTCTAATTTGGATTAGGAATCTATTTCAAAAGTGAAGGTACATTTAAATTGTAGTTAAAATAAAGTTATAATCAAACATATTTACTTTTTTTGGCTTGGCCTAAACAATTTACTTGTGAAAATATACATACACATATGTATTTATGTATGATATCAATTTTCATCCTTATTAAATAACGTAAGCTATTGGATCAGAAGTATTGTTTTTAAGATTCTATATTAGAATATCTAATAGTTTTAATTTCATTTTTAATTTCAATTATATGGTGGTTATAATTTTTATCATTATTTTAATAATCAAGAAAGAATTGTATGAAGATGGAGCAAATTAATGCGAAGTATTAACACAATTGCAAATCCGGGGCTTAGAATTTTAATCATTATCTCTTTCAAAAAAGAATTTTAATCATTATCTCAACATTGAGTTTAGAAAAATAAACTATTACATTTTAGGAAATGGGACACTATTATTACATTTTTTATTTTATCAAATTACTTTGAAGACAAAATTAATAGCAATTTGGCTGATTTATCTGTTAAGTGGGCAAAAAACAAATACTTCATCTCTTTAATAGAATGTAATAAAAAATAAACAAGTATAAAAATAATTAAATGATTGTTACTCCGTGAGTCCGTGCTTAAAATTTGGTTATTAATTGTTGTGGTTCCAATTACAGAATTTAATACTTATCAAATAGGTAATGAGTTTTGAAAAAGTTACCAAATTAGTTAAGGCGGATTTCTAAGGATTTTGCTTCCTTATCAATATACAATAAAAAATAGAATCTAGCTAATAAAAATAAAAGGTATAAAAATAACTAAATAATTAAAATATATAATGACATGGCAGGATGAGGTGACGCTTTGTATGCTCTTAAAAAGTTTCTGTTATTTTTATCTTTATATAATATAAAGTAACAGTCTCTGCACAATTGTTGGAGGGAAAAATCCCGCCCAAAAGAAGGTCATTATAGGATTTTTTATGCTGCCATTACTATAGGGGAAAATGCCGCCCAACAAATGCCGCCCAAAAATGCAATTAATAATTAATTGTTATACGTGTGTTGCCAAGGGTGCACCTGTATTATTTTAGGAAGGATGTGAGCATTTATTGATATACTATACAGTGTTATCATGGGTGCACATTTACAAGAGTATTATTTTAGGAACGAATGATATGTGTGAAGCAATTAAAAATGAATAATATGTGATGCAATTAATAATTTCTATATACATGTGTTATATCATGAAAATATGGAGAGCATCTCTTTGTTCTTTATTTTCTTATTTCTGGAGCACTCAATTATTAGGCCTTTTCTTATCATATAAAAATCTTAGTATCAATATTCATATTAATATTAATATTATACAATAGTATTAAATTGTTAACTACAAATATAAATTTCAAAGGCATTCTCTTTGTTTTAATCTTTTTATAAGTTTACCAAATACTAATAATCTTCATACTCCGTATAATATAAAGTAACAGAGTCTGGGCAATCATTGGAGGGAAAAATTCTGCCCAAATTAGTGTCATAATTTGTTTGATGACATCATTGCGACACTCTCAAGGATGAGGTCGTAGATTTAAATCTCATCTAAGTTCAAGGATGTTGATCTTAACATAGAACAAATATTATAATAGTTAGACAGAATTGCCAAAAAAAAATACCATACATGCTCACACGTGTAGATAGGAAATTCCAACAATATGTGTATGGTAACAATGAAATCAATAGTAGGAAATATAATTTGTCATAAATGCATTTAATTTGTACATGCAACACCATCAAAAGTAACACCCAAGTAAAAATCTATTGCAAAATGGAAAGATAAAAGGAAAGTGATTATTATAATATTCTACCTACAATATTGCCAATAAGGGAAATATAGAATTTAGTTATTAAGAGTATATGTGAGTGTATAGATTTAGGATAAAATACAAGTAGTTCTTCCCATGAAAAATAGGTATTTATCTGGAGCATCATATTCAAGATCTAATGACTCTAAATATGTCATAAATGCACTAAAGTGGATGAAAATCACGGTGACATTTTCATAAATAAATCAAATTTTTTCTTCTTAGCAAAAAGTGGACTTCCAACGTACAATAGTGTACCGTAAAAGACCAAAAATGAATGACGGAAAATTTTTCAATGCAACTTAGATGCTCAAAAGTGGAGACATTCGCATTTTATATTTTAATACTACTTTTTATTGGAATTGGACCATATATACATGTATGTATTAATGTATATATTATAAAGATCTACTTCAAAATGAATTGGAAATAATAATGATAACAATAACAATATCCCCAACGAATGACAAAAAAATAATTACCTAAAAAGAACAATTATTTGAAAAATGATTATGGTAACTGTGACACCGCACCCGAATGTCCTTGGAGATTTGATTTAAATATTCAAAGTTTATGTATTGGATTTCCGGTTCCCAAACAATTGTAAAACGATTTATGTTTTACGTAATTAATGATCGAATATTGTACTCTTCGAACTCGTATATTAGTGTCGGACACACGAATACTATTTGGGACTTATTAATAGATAAAGGGGCCCAACATTTTCTAAATAGTAATATTTGACCTTTCAAGACAAATTGAGGAAGGTCGGGCGGCCCAAACGTTATTTTGGGCCCAACCTGCTAAAAATAGCAAGTATTCAAGAATGGCGTTCTAAACCCACTCGGGAGTGACCCACACGGCTAGTAGCCCAATAATACGTATGACAAATGTCAAATAAGTGATTGAATGATTAAGGAAGAATACAAATGCCTATAACCCCACCTTGGGCCTTATTGAGCTAAATAATGGGAGTAGGATTTTCCTTCTATAATATTCATCAAGTAAATTATTGGGATGAGCCTACACATATTGGAGATCAATAATGTGATTTAGGAAGTTGACTTGTTCTAAGTAAATTAGGATGAGTACAAAAAGACATTTTTGACAAAGATAAAACAATAGGACCCATCTTCCCATTTTTTGGAAGTATTGGTAGATATTTTGGACCCCAAATTTAATGGGATCAATTGGGAACCACTCCAAATTATATTAGTACCTGCAAAACAAATAAAAATGGGTTAGAAGACCTACCTTGGCCGGCCATAATGGAGGGGAGCTGCACATGACTTGATAGGAATCAAAGCTTGGGCCACCATCCTTATTTTCGCACAAATTGGTGTGCTGTTTGTCTCCTCTCATTATAGAAGCTATACTCGACCAAACAACGTGAATAATATGTCCTTGGATAGCCTTTGAAGTCTAGTATCTCAATTGAGTGGTCTTTGTTCGAGGAGAGAAAGCTTATCTTACAAAAATCGAGCTGGAGTGAGTGGTGGTCTGTGAACTTGAGCTGTGAGAGTGCTGAGACTGTTTGGTTGATATCTCGAGTTATACCAATCCAATTAAGGCGTGTGAGATACCAAAAGAAAGCTCTCAAGACGAGGAATCCGTGAAGGTCTGGTTTGCATCAATCGGAGTAGAGGAAGGCTTCCAAATCGTCCGATCAGAACGCGACCTCGCAGGAACGGATTTACTCTTCTAAGTGAGTTGTTAATCCCAAAACCTTTCCTTTCATTTTCCAAATGATATGAACGATTGGTGGAACTATTGTACACTAATACAAGTGTATAATATGTCCTTGTGAAGTTATTTTATTGATGTAAAGGTTAGATACTAACCTAGATGCAAATATTGGAAAACTAGGAATCGAATTAGCCGGAAAACACCCGTTCTAGGGGCTGTTTTCGTATCAACGATTAGGGGTTGAAATAGCAACTTGAGGAGGCTGTTTAGCACCCATTTTCAAGCAAGGAACTAGTTCTAAATCTTCCTTGGCCGAGGCTTTGGTCATTGGATCGAGAAGGAAGGTTTTAAAGCTCATTTGAGGTGAGGACCGACATCTAGTTGCTTACAACTTGTAGGTTATGCATGAGATTACCTAAATGCTTGAATCATGTTTTTGTGAATAAATATGCTTGAACATGATATGAATGATAAGTAATGGACTTGACCATGAATTGAAACCATATTGATGAATATGGAGTCATGTGAGATAAAAGTATGCTAATATGGTAAATTGACCTTCCAACTCATGTATGAATGTTATGTGTATGTAAATGTATAATTGCATGATGATGCTTAGCACATGGGAGTCTGCCACATATCTATTGATATGGAGGGGCTACCATTTATGATAAATGAGTTGTAGGAATAATCTTAATAGTATTGTGATGCTAGTTAAGGATTGTTCAAAATGTTGATAGAATCAAATTTAAGGTTTGAGTTGTTTGTGATGAACTTGAATAAGATTCAAGTGTCAAGTGTGACTGTATGAAGTAGGAGATCTATGGTGTGATTATATGAAGTAGGAGATCTATGGTGCGATTATATGAAGTAGGAGATCTATGGTGTGATTATATGAAGTAGGAGATCTATGGTGGGATTGTATGAAGTAGGAGATCTATGGGGTGAATACATGAAGTAGGAGATCTATGGTATGATTATATGAAGTAGGAGATCTATGATGCGAGTGCATGATGATGTACTCGAGCCTAACTCTAGAAATGAGAAGTTATATTAGGGTTGGACCCTATGTATTGTCGTGACTATTAGTCACGGGGTTTGGGAAATGTTTTATAACAAACACGGGCCTTTGAGCCAACTACTTGACCTTATATAAAGTAAGTATGTATTTTGAAAGGGGTAATCTAGGATTACGGCCTATACTATATTATCACCCTATTTGAGGGTCTTGTGTGTGAAATACTTGTTGTATATCTATTAGATGCCTGCCACACCAGCACTTTATAGCCCTATAGAGTGCTGACCCCTTCGGGGGCGTCCCACCACCATTTTTCAGGTTGAGGCTAGAGCTTGCTTCCTGTGCTCGTTGCTCGAGAGATCATATAGGAGGGAAGACTTGGTTCGTGCTTCCTCCATTCTGTTTTTAAACCTTTCTAAACATGCTCATGGATATTTTACTATGGAGCCTGCGTGCTCATGAAATGCCGTGTGTGGCCCTTTTGTTTTAAACAATGTTTCCGCTGCGTTATGAATTACTTATTATGTTTGTTTATGGATGTATATGTGTGAATGATATTCAAGACGCCTTGTATAATATGAATGTGTTGGACTGCGGTTAACTATTCGTATTGTACGGCGGGTTGTTGACGTGTCCGGATAGGTCCGGGACGTGACAGTAACAGTAATGAAACATTCCGTAATTGGACTCTACTTATAAGTGGATCATTACTCTAACAATTGAATATAAAAAAATAATACATGTAGTAAATATATGTTCTTAATCGAACTATTCTCAATGTCAATTTGGACTAGATTGGACTTAAAAATATATGCACCAAATGTTATACGGAGTAAGACTACACTTGACAAAATCAAGAAGTTCAATCCATTAAAAAATATTCTTATAAAAAATAATGATTTTATGGTCCATATAAAAAACATCATAACAACAATAATAAAATTTATAACAGTAATTATTTAGTTACTCAAAATAATAAACTACTTTAATGATTTTTAAAAAAACTACTTTAATAATGAGTAGTACTCTATAGAGGAAGCGGTCCACCTCATCTTGTCACCGACTCACACTCCCTTATGTGGGAGGTCTCGGGTTTGAAACTCAATAATGGAGTGAGTTTCAGCTAAGGCTCCTCAGCCCCCCAGACACCCCCTGGAGTAAAACAAAAGAGTACTCTATGTCACGCCCCAGACCGCAATCCAAGCGCGTGTACAACCGCCGTATAATTAAGTGACGTCACCCGCGAGTCAACCCCACTTAATTACACAAGGCGTTCGAGAAAACAATCCATCCATACTCAGTAGTAAACATACATAACAACATCACGTTTAAACCAATGAATAGCGGAAATATTCAACGGTAAATCATAAGCCACAACCGGCCAACAACATGGGCATGCAAGCCCCAAAAATAGTTTATAGTAGAACAAATATCCATGAGCAAGTGTTCGGTAGTTTGAAAGAAAATAAGGAAGCACGAACCACGTCTTCCTGATTTGATATCACCCGTGAGAAGGTGCAAGTAGCAAGCCCTAGCTTCAACCTGAAAATGGTGGGGCCCCCCGAAGGGGTCAGTACAAGTACCGAGCGAGTAGCAGGCTAAATATAGAATAACTAGCGTTTCAAGTATAAGACCCAAACATAGGGTGATACTTAAATAGATAGTCTTTCCCCCAAGTTATGAAATACTTATTAGTATATATATACTTGGAAATATCCGATCCGTAGATCACCATTTTATTTGGGAAAAATAGTATTAGTCAATATTCTTGACTAAAAACCCCAACCCACCCATATACCTATGAGTGTACAGGACTCCTCCTTGTCACTATTTCAATATCATGATCTATGAGTGTTAAGTACTTTTAAGTACTAGGGTCCTCCACCAATTTATTATCCGAGTGTTAAGGACTTTAAGCCCCAGGGTCCTCCACCAATTTATAATCCGAGTGTTAAGGACTTTAAGCCCCAGGGTCCTCCACCAATTTATAATCCGAGTGTTAAGGACTTTAAGCCCCAGGGTCCTCCACCAATTTATAATCCGAGTGTTAAGGACTTTAAGCCCCAGGGTCCTCCACCAAGTTTTGAGTGTTAAGTACTTTTAAGTACTAGGGTCCTCCACCAAATTTTGAGTGTTAAGTACTTTTTAGTACTAGGGTCCTCCACCAAATTTTGAGTGTTAAGTACTTTTTAGTACTAGGGTCCTCCACCAAATTTTGAGTGTTAAGTACTTTTTAGTACTAGGGTCCTCCACCAAAATATTTTCCTATGATCAAACTCCTATCAACCTAGATAGGGCCTATATCATACTTAGTTACTCATAACTAATTCAATACATAAAGCTTATGTATCACAATCCATGCAAAGCCATGCAATTATATAAATGTATAATTTAACTAATATCAACCGATATTAATTAATCCATTATCCATCGGTCAACGTTGTCGTTGACCGCCATTTAAAGTTTTACACTTATCAACTTAATCATCATGTAATTAAGTTAATAATATTCATTGGTGCATCTTATACATTTCAAACAAATATGTATTTTATATAATTCTTCATATCATATTCCATGCACAACCAATTTATTTCTTTCATACAATCTTAACCCTATTGGCTAATCACATGTTTAAATATCTTTTAAACATCATTATGAACTCATATAACTTTTATTTAGGTAATCTCATAATTAACCCAAAAGTTATAAGATATTAAGCCGTCCACTCACCTTGAACTAGCGTTATGAAGTTCTACCCTTCTTGGTTGAACTCCGGTGAAACTCCGGCGACTTTTGGTCAACTCCGGCGACAACTCCGGCGACTTTTCCAACTTTGTGAAATCACTTGAAATACCTTTCACAAGTTCCTAACAAGGTTTTATAATCATAAAACCCATATTAATACAAATAACCTCAAAAAGGTTATTTTCCGGTGAACCGGTCGTTTTGGCTCCTAGGTCCGTTCTTGGACATAGAATCACTTCCCAACCCATAAATCCATATTTATAACATGTAGAATCCTCTCAAGGATCCTTCACATGATATATATCTCATATGGTAGAAGAAAAATATAGAAAAAGTTATAATGAGGTCATTACCTTAATCTTTTCACACTTTTAGCACTTTAGCTCCTTTTCTTGGGATTCCTTCTTGTTGAGCTCCCTTCAACAATGGAGAAAGAAGATGGAGAATTTTCTTGGCTTCTTGTTTGAGGTTCTGGCCGCAGGGGTGAGGGGTGAGGGAAGGTGAGAATAGTTCTTTTGACTTAATGATCAAATGAGTGTGGATGGGATCCACCTCAATTTGTTTGATTCCTATTCTTTCACTTCATAACCTCTCACATGCCTCCCATCTTACACCAGCCGACCAATGCCTTGAGAAATGAGGCTAATTTCGTGGGTTGGCCCCCACCCATGTGGGAGGTCAACCCTTTTTGTCCAGAAGTGTACAATCGGTCCCGAAAGTTGTATTTTTTCGGACTGTTTTAATCATAGTTTATTTTATCGGGTAAAATAAAATATATTATGTGTTCCCAATCATAACGCCCTTGAAATAATATATATTCCAAAACTTTAATTTGGAAGTCTCCGAAATTCATTTTCGGGCTGTTATCTGTTTAATTGTCGGTACCGGTAATTGGGCTTCTTTTGATCAATCGGTCAACTCTGGGCCTTTCCATGGCCCAAATGAAACATCCACCACTATATATTTATTATCTAGACCAAGATGAATAAAATATATGGTCTCGGGAATGTCGGGCGGCCCCCGCTCCCGGTGTGGGTCCCACGTGCAATTTACTATTCACGCGAAAGAATTAATAAAAATTTACAACTTCGTAAATTCATAAATCATTCCATAAGGTTTATTACATCATTTACGAAAAAGTAAATACATTTGGGGACGGTGTTACAAGTTCACCCCCCCTTATTTGGGATTTCGTCCCCGAAATCCACGTGTCTAATCGAACAGGAATGGGTATTGCTCCCTCATTGAGACCTCGGTCTCCCACGTTTCCTCTTCGACTCGATCACTCCTCCAAAGAACCTTCACCATAGGAATCTCCTTGTTCCTAAGTTTCTTCACTTGTTGACCAACAATCTTCACCGGTTCCACCGCATATTGCAAGTCCTCTCGGATCTCTACCGGTGGTTTCTCAAGAATATGAGATGGGTCTCGTATGTACTTCTTGAGCATTGACACATGAAACACGTCATGTATCTTCTCAAGTTCAGGAGTCAACTTGAGACGGTAAGCCACGGCCCCTATCCTTTCAAGGATTTCAAATGGACCGATGTATCGGGGGTTAAGCTTTCCCCTCGATACAAACCGAATGATGCCCTTCCAAGGAGAAATCCTTAGGAAGACCTCATCACCGACTTCGAACTCCAACGGTCTCCGCCGTTTATCAGCATAACTCTTCTGTCGGTCCTGAGCAGCCTTCAATCTATCCCGAATGATCCTTACCTTGGCCTTGGTGATCTCAACTAACTCTATCCCTTCGAGTTTGGCCTCGCCAACCTCGTCCCAACACAACGGTGTTCTGCATTTCCTCCCATACAATGCCTCATATGGAGGCATGCCGATACTTGCTTGATAACTGTTGTTATAAGCAAACTCCACTAGAGCCAAATGTTTGTCCCAGCTCCCTTGGAACTCCAGAGCACATGCCCTAAGCATGTCTTCCAAAATCTGTATCACCCGTTCGGACTGTCCATCCGTCTGTGGGTGAAAAGCTGTGCTAAACTTCAGTTTAGTTCCCAACGATGCTTGAAACTTTGGCCAAAATCGGGATGTGAATCGTGGATCCCTATCCGAGACAATGGATATCGGGACTCCATGTAATCTCACAATCTCCTCCGTGTAGAGCTTGGCCAATCTTTCAAGAGGATAAGTAATGTTGATAGGCAAAAAGTGTGCACTCTTGGTGAGCCTATCAACCACTACCCAAACTGCATCATAGTTGTTCACTGTTCGTGGTAGCCCCACCACGAAGTCCATGGTCACGTGCTCCCACTTCCACTCTGGGATGGTGAGTGGCTGCAAAAGCCCTGCCGGGTGCTGATGCTCTGCCTTAACTTGCTGGCAAGTAAGGCACCGACTCACATACTCAGCAATGTCTCTCTTCATACCTGACCACCAGTAACTTTCCTTCAAATCTCGGTACATCTTAGTACCTCCTGGATGCATAGCATAAGCTGAAGAATGAGCCTCCTCAAGTATAGATTTCTTGAGTTCCTCATTCCTTGGTATGCACACACGATCCTTAAACAATAACAGACCGTCATCACGTACCCGGAAATTCTCAACAGGCCCCGCAAGGATCCTTTCACGGATCTCCTGACATTCCTCATCCATGGCCTGACTTCGACTAATCTCGCCCAATAGGGTGGGCCTAACCTCAAATTGAGCAATGAGAGCCCCGCACGTGGACACCTCCACGCGTGCCCTCAATGCCTGCAGACAAGTAAGTAACGTCCCTGACGTACTCTTCCTGCTCAGTGCGTCGGCCACTACGTTGGCCTTTCCGGGATGATAGTCGATGATCAAGTCATAGTCCTTGATCAACTCCATCCATCTCCTTTGTCTCATATTCAACTCTTTTTGAGTGAATACATACTTCAAGCTCTTATGATCGGTATAAATGTGACACGTTTCCCCGTAGAGATAATGCCTCCAAATCTTCAATGCAAACACTACCGCCCCCAACTCTAGGTCGTGAGTAGGGTAGTTCACCTCGTGTCTTCTCAATTGCCTAGAAGCATAGGCAATCACCTTACCGTTTTGCATTAGTACACATCCAAGCCCTTGGATGCTAGCATCGCTGTAGATGTCGTACCCTATCCCCTGTATGGGTAGGGCAAGGACTGGTGCTTCGGTAAGTCGTTTCTTCAGTTCAAGGAACCCTTTCTCACACTTGTCGTCCCATATGAACTTGGCCCCTTTCTTTGTGAGCTTCGTTAATGGAGACGCCAATACGGAGAATTTTTCAACAAATTTACGATAGTATCCCGCTAAGCCAAGGAAACTACGTATCTCTTTCACATTCTTGGGTCTCTCCCAATCCATGATAGCTTTTATCTTTGCGTTATCCACAGCTACGCCCGAACCGGATATGACGTGACCGAGAAAACCAATCTCCTTGAGCCAAAATTCGCATTTAGAGAACTTGGCAAAGAGTTGCTTTTCCCTTAGCCGATCAAGTATAAGCCCCAAATGATGCTCGTGCTCCTCCTCACTCTTGGAGTATATCAAGATATCATCAATGAATACTATCACAAATTGATCTAAGTATTCACTAAACACCCGGTTCATCAAGTCCATGAATGCCGCCGGTGCGTTGGTTAAACCAAATGACATTACAAGGAACTCGTAATGACCATACCTAGTGCGGAATGCACTCTTAGGTATGTCGCTCTCCTTGATCTTCAACTGATGATACCCCGACCTCAAATCAATCTTCGAGAACACTATTGCCCCCCGAAGTTGGTCAAACAAGTCATCAATCCTCGGTAAGGGATACCTGTTCTTGATTGTGACCTTGTTCAATTGTCGGTAGTCAATACACATTCTTAGTGTACCATCCTTCTTCTTCACAAAGAGTACGGGTGCCCCCCACGGTGAATGACTGGGTCTGATGAACCCGTTGTCCAGTAATTCTTGTAGTTGGACCTTCAACTCTTGGAGTTCGGCCGGTGCCATTCGGTAAGGAGGAATCGAAATGGGTTTGGTTCCTGGCTCCACTTCGATTACAAATTCAATCTCTCTATCGGGTGGAAGCCCCGGTAGGTCCTTGGGAAAGACGTCCGGGTACTTGCACACGACTCGAACATCCTTGATGTCGACTTCTTTCTTCGTATCATCTACCACGTAAGCAAGGTATGCGTGGCATCCCTTCCTCATCATCTTTCGTGCTCTCATCACGGATATGATACAAGCATTAGATTTCCCCCGATCTCCCTCAAAGCATAGCGTGTTCCCTTGATCATCCTCGAGCTCCAACACCTTGGTGTAGCAATCTACTCGGGCATGGTGTTTCTCGAGCCAATCCATTCCTAGGATTGCATCGAACTCCAACATGCTTAGAGGTACGAAATCACAAGTCAAAGGTTGACCAGTCACTTCTACCTCACACGACGGATAGTAATGATTTCTCTCCACGTCGTCTCCTAACGGTGTGGAGACTAGCAACGTTTGAGTCATAGGTGTCAATGGCACGTCAAGGCCCTCGGCGAACGCCTCACTCACAAATGAGCGTTGTGCCCCGGTATCGATGAGGATCCTCGCACACCTACCATTGATCTTTAACGTTCCTACATTTATACACCATGTGAGATACATCTTCTAATGTTTTTACCCATCTTTGGAAGGTTATTAGGTTCATACTAATGTTTGGAATCGAACGGGGGTCCAAACGTAGAAGAACGGGGCGAAAAAAATCCGATTTCCGGGTTCAGGGGTCCACGCACGGCGTGCCTGGGTGGCACGCACGGCCGTGCGTGCATCGGACCCTTCCTGCCAACACTGCCTCCCAGGCACGGTGCCAGGCACGGCGTGCCTGCGGCCGTGCCTGGCCGAATTCCTTCGGGGCGACACTGCCTTCCAGGCACGGTGCCACGCACGGCGTGCCTGCGACCGTGCCTGGCTGAATTTTCTTCGGGGTGAGCCTGCCTTCCAGGCACGGTGCCACGCACGGCGTGCCTGCGACCGTGCCTGGCTGAATTTTCTTCGGGGTGAGCCTGCCTTCCAGGCACGACGCCAGGCACGGCGTGCCTGAGGCCGTGCCTGGCCCAAAATTTTTTTTTTTTTTTTTTTTTTTTCCCCCTTTTTTTTTCTCTTCGGGTGCCACTGCCTTCCAGGCACGATTCCAGGCACGGCGTGCCTGAGGGCGTGCCTGGCCGGCAGTGGCTGTTTCCAGCCAGATTCGGCCTAACTCACCCGGTTCGACCCCGAGGTGGCCCACACTCAATCCCAACGACGTATATGATCAAAGTAAGCCTAGAAATACATGGGAATACGCGTATTACCTGCAACGGAGTCCGGGTTTGCTCTCGCATCCGCCTCGGTCATCGCGTAGACTCGTGCTTGGGTCCCGCCTTGGTTTACGGACGCGGCATGACTTGTGGATGCGTTGCCTCTGCCCGTACCGCCGTTTGACGGGCCCGCACGGTTTCTTCCCGTCATGGTTCCTCCTCCGGATCCCGGAGCTCCTCCTCCCCCCAATTGTGGGCAATTGGCCTTCATGTGGCCCGTGTTCCCACACCGATAACACCTCGGGGGTGCGTTGCACTTCCCGAAGTGGTTCTTTGAACAGTTGGCACACTTAGGAGGCCCCGTATTTTGAGAGGAGGATGCGTGCCACCGAGCATCCTTGTTCTTCTTCGCCGGTGGTGCCGGCGCCTTGAACGTACCCCCACCCCCGCCGTGGTGATTCTTCCGTGCTTGCTCGGGCGGCCCCGAATTATGCCATTTTCTCTTTTTCGCCTCCTCGGCGTCTCTTTCTTTTCTCTCATTCCATTGAGCCTCCCCAAGAAGGCCCTGCTCCACCACCTCGCTAAAGGTCATGTGGCGTGAGTACGTAGCCCGATCACGGATGTCCAAGAGTAAGGCATCCCAAAAGTGCTCCGACATGCGGTCCTCATTGATCGCGTACTCCGGTAAGAACCTAGCCAAGGTTCTAAAATCTTGCTCCAGTTGTTTAACAGACACACCCTCCTTCTGTTTGAGGTTGGTGTACTCCCTACGCTTGACATTTTTCTCATAGTCAGTGTAGTATTGGTCATAAAACTCCTGCTCAAAGTTCAACCATGAGACCTCCCCATGGTATTTTCCTTCCACACTCTCCCACCACGTGGAAGCTATCCCCTCAAGCAGCCGTGAAGCAACAGTCAACTTCACATCCGGTGAAATTTGCATGTCCTTTGCCGCATCCTTCACCTTCTTTATCCAATCGGCGGCAACGGTAATGTCACCGGTGCCGTCAAAGGACTTACACCCCAAGGCCCTAGCCTCCTTGAGGTACTTGGAGATTCTCACACAAAAACCTCCTTCACGCCCATCGTGTGGCGCCACGGGAGTGGCTCTTGAAGCTCCCCGGCTTCCTTGACCCGAACCACCGCGAGAGCCACGCCTTGCTTGGCGCCTAAGGTCTCTCCTCAGCTTTTCTTTTTGATACCACTCAAGCAATTCGCCCATTTGGGCGAACTTGGCATCACTCTCTTCATCATCATCATCGGTGTATGTGTCACCCCCATCATATGGGGTCTCCTCGTGCTCCGTTTCCGGAACATATGTAGAGTCGTAGTCTTCGGTGTTGGTTTCATACACCGAGCTTACATGGCCATCACTCACAGTTTGAGCTTGATGACCTCCACGACTTCCACGGCCTCCACGGCCTCCTCTCGAACCCCGAGATGCATCCCGGCTTCCCCTTTGGGATGCTACCGGTGCCTGCCCCCTCGGATTGTTCCTGGTCCTCATTCGCCTGCCCTCCATTTCTGAAAGAAATATGGATGAGTCATTAGACTCCTATAAATGTCAACTGACGGAAGAACGTTACAGACACGTATTGGCCCAAGTCACTACCATACCAATTGTTAAGGGTACCATCTTAACAATTAGAGGCCTTGCAACTTAAGCACCAATAGTCCTATAAACGTCAAAATACAATGCTCATGGTTTTCGGTAGAAACTCTTTTGTAAAATCTTTTGTGAGAGGTTGATTATATAGTTTAGAACTGAGATGGCTCTGATACCACTTAATTGTCACGCCCCAGACCGCAATCCAAGCGCGTGTACAACCGCCGTATAATTAAGTGACGTCACCCGCGAGTCAACCCCACTTAATTACACAAGGCGTTCGAGAAAACAATCCATCCATACTCAGTAGTAAACATACATAACAACATCACGTTTAAACCAATGAATAGCGGAAATATTCAACGGTAAATCATAAGCCACAACCGGCCAACAACATGGGCATGCAAGCCCCAAAAATAGTTTATAGTAGAACAAATATCCATGAGCAAGTGTTCGGTAGTTTGAAAGAAAATAAGGAAGCACGAACCACGTCTTCCTGATTTGATATCACCCGTGAGAAGGTGCAAGTAGCAAGCCCTAGCTTCAACCTGAAAATGGTGGGGCCCCCCGAAGGGGTCAGTACAAGTACCGAGCGAGTAGCAGGCTAAATATAGAATAACTAGCGTTTCAAGTATAAGACCCAAACATAGGGTGATACTTAAATAGATAGTCTTTCCCCCAAGTTATGAAATACTTATTAGTATATATATACTTGGAAATATCCGATCCGTAGATCACCATTTTATTTGGGAAAAATAGTATTAGTCAATATTCTTGACTAAAAACCCCAACCCACCCATATACCTATGAGTGTACAGGACTCCTCCTTGTCACTATTTCAATATCATGATCTATGAGTGTTAAGTACTTTTAAGTACTAGGGTCCTCCACCAATTTATTATCCGAGTGTTAAGGACTTTAAGCCCCAGGGTCCTCCACCAATTTATAATCCGAGTGTTAAGGACTTTAAGCCCCAGGGTCCTCCACCAATTTATAATCCGAGTGTTAAGGACTTTAAGCCCCAGGGTCCTCCACCAATTTATAATCCGAGTGTTAAGGACTTTAAGCCCCAGGGTCCTCCACCAAGTTTTGAGTGTTAAGTACTTTTAAGTACTAGGGTCCTCCACCAAATTTTGAGTGTTAAGTACTTTTTAGTACTAGGGTCCTCCACCAAATTTTGAGTGTTAAGTACTTTTTAGTACTAGGGTCCTCCACCAAATTTTGAGTGTTAAGTACTTTTTAGTACTAGGGTCCTCCACCAAAATATTTTCCTATGATCAAACTCCTATCAACCTAGATAGGGCCTATATCATACTTAGTTACTCATAACTAATTCAATACATAAAGCTTATGTATCACAATCCATGCAAAGCCATGCAATTATATAAATGTATAATTTAACTAATATCAACCGATATTAATTAATCCATTATCCATCGGTCAACGTTGTCGTTGACCGCCATTTAAAGTTTTACACTTATCAACTTAATCATCATGTAATTAAGTTAATAATATTCATTGGTGCATCTTATACATTTCAAACAAATATGTATTTTATATAATTCTTCATATCATATTCCATGCACAACCAATTTATTTCTTTCATACAATCTTAACCCTATTGGCTAATCACATGTTTAAATATCTTTTAAACATCATTATGAACTCATATAACTTTTATTTAGGTAATCTCATAATTAACCCAAAAGTTATAAGATATTAAGCCGTCCACTCACCTTGAACTAGCGTTATGAAGTTCTACCCTTCTTGGTTGAACTCCGGTGAAACTCCGGCGACTTTTGGTCAACTCCGGCGACAACTCCGGCGACTTTTCCAACTTTGTGAAATCACTTGAAATACCTTTCACAAGTTCCTAACAAGGTTTTATAATCATAAAACCCATATTAATACAAATAACCTCAAAAAGGTTATTTTCCGGTGAACCGGTCGTTTTGGCTCCTAGGTCCGTTCTTGGACATAGAATCACTTCCCAACCCATAAATCCATATTTATAACATGTAGAATCCTCTCAAGGATCCTTCACATGATATATATCTCATATGGTAGAAGAAAAATATAGAAAAAGTTATAATGAGGTCATTACCTTAATCTTTTCACACTTTTAGCACTTTAGCTCCTTTTCTTGGGATTCCTTCTTGTTGAGCTCCCTTCAACAATGGAGAAAGAAGATGGAGAATTTTCTTGGCTTCTTGTTTGAGGTTCTGGCCGCAGGGGTGAGGGGTGAGGGAAGGTGAGAATAGTTCTTTTGACTTAATGATCAAATGAGTGTGGATGGGATCCACCTCAATTTGTTTGATTCCTATTCTTTCACTTCATAACCTCTCACATGCCTCCCATCTTACACCAGCCGACCAATGCCTTGAGAAATGAGGCTAATTTCGTGGGTTGGCCCCCACCCATGTGGGAGGTCAACCCTTTTTGTCCAGAAGTGTACAATCGGTCCCGAAAGTTGTATTTTTTCGGACTGTTTTAATCATAGTTTATTTTATCGGGTAAAATAAAATATATTATGTGTTCCCAATCATAACGCCCTTGAAATAATATATATTCCAAAACTTTAATTTGGAAGTCTCCGAAATTCATTTTCGGGCTGTTATCTGTTTAATTGTCGGTACCGGTAATTGGGCTTCTTTTGATCAATCGGTCAACTCTGGGCCTTTCCATGGCCCAAATGAAACATCCACCACTATATATTTATTATCTAGACCAAGATGAATAAAATATATGGTCTCGGGAATGTCGGGCGGCCCCCGCTCCCGGTGTGGGTCCCACGTGCAATTTACTATTCACGCGAAAGAATTAATAAAAATTTACAACTTCGTAAATTCATAAATCATTCCATAAGGTTTATTACATCATTTACGAAAAAGTAAATACATTTGGGGACGGTGTTACACTCTACATAGCAATTTATCACGTGGTTCGTCGGTGCTTACGAGGAGTAGATGGCTACTAACAATGATTTAACATTTTTTTTACTTCGTATATCCATATATGAATAAATTAACACCACATACAATGTATTACATCCGTCTCAATAAGCTTTAATTTGCATGCTTTGAATAAATAATAAACACCACATATACACATGCCTACCATAAATTAATCCACATTCAGGAAGGTGTGAATTTTGAATTATACACAATATGACTATAAATACTTGACTGAAATCTGATCACAAGTGGACATACATATATGCAAATTTGTTTTAAAAAACTTAGAAAAATTCAGAGATTAAGTAGAAAATTGGAACGAGAGCAATAATATAGTTGAAGACCTGTTGACGCCAAATTGTCTCTAAAGATCTTTCCAATCATTCTTCCCGTGATATGGGATCTATCCCAAGAGATGGGCTACACGGGTGATTATGGGAGTGTTTGCAACTGCTTCTGCTTAAAAAAAACACTTTTGGGGTGATTTGGAAAAAGTAGTTAGTAGTAAAAGTTGATAGTGTTTGAGAAAAAAGTGATTTTGAAAAGTAAAAGTTGGTAGTGTTTGGTAAAATAAGTGCTTTTTGTGTAATAGAAAAGAAAAAATACTTTTCACACGCAAGCCGAGAAAAAGTAAAAATTGGTAGTGTTTGGTAAATAAATGTTTTTTAAGCCAAAAGCTGAGAAGTGCTTTTTTAAGCTGTTGCAAACACTCCCTATATACTTCGTATATAAAAGTGTATCATAGGATGTTTTTTTTATATTACTGAAATAAATTTATTTACAACACAATGAATAATATTACCATAAATAATGTCATGATTGATCACTTAAATTTAAAAATTGAATGACTAAAGACACTATATTTAAGATGTCACATTTTTCATAAACATTTTTTGTTTTAGCTATGAATACCAAGCAATCGAATGTAATTATTTCATATCACAATTTTTTCCCATATTTTTGCAAAACAAATAGGTCACTCTGAGCTTGCAAGCAACCGGGGCAATCAACGGTTGTTAGCAACGATAATCCTTGAAGACTTGCTGGCATATATATCTGGATGATAATATAAATTCAAACTAATTAAAACCTCAACAATAATTATTTTGTTGATGTGTGGAGACATGCAGACGTATTTTGGTTTTGATAGCTCATGTACACTTGAGGAAGTAGCTGCATTGGGTTCGAAAATATGCATATTCAAGAGTTCTTTAATACCATCAATGCATCCAAAATACCAAACTTTAAATCGGGAATAAAGACTGAATTCATAATATAATGGTAAACATGCATTGACCAAACTTCTGAATTATATAATGTGACTAGGTTTATTGTTACTTGAAAAAGTGCGTGTAGAAGGCAGAGGTTATATCTGACAAAAATATTGGTAAAAAAATTGTTACTCCAAAATTATCTTTGATCATGTCAGATCGCAGAATTCTTTTCAAATTTTCAAGAAGACAATTCTGAATCATCGTTTCATTTTTTTATGATAAACAAAAACTAGAGACAATATTTGGTAATGTACATCTCATCATGAGTTAAGCAAACTTTAAGACATGTCCCAAAATTAAGTTCTCACTTCAACTTATTTTTATATTTGGTAAGTTTTTATTATTTACTTATCATTTCATCCTCACATCACTTTATTGAATTGATTTGTGTTACCCATGTTTCACTATTCATCACCCACTTTATTATACCTATTTGGCCAATACACCTTTTAATAAGCCAAGGGCATTTTGAAAAATTCAACTTTATTCTACCTAAAAAACCGTGATGTCAAACTAGAAACTTAATTTTGGGATAGAGAGATATATCTAGGGTAAGGTGTGAAATAAAAGTTCTTATAGCGTTGACGAGGGTCATGATGTAAGCACCACTAATAAGTAATGACAAATGACATGGTCTAAAAAGAAGTATTTCAAAACTTATGAAAATATGTGTACATTAATGAATAAATGATATGTTGTGTCCTATTCTATTAAACTTCGTGAGCACAAGCGATATAAACACTTCCCATTGCACTATCATGGTTTTACATTGCCATGTATAGTATAATCTTACGCCTTTTTTTATTATTACATAATCAAAATTATAATACTTATTTAGTGTACAACTCCGTTTTTATATAAAATAATACACATTACATACCATGATAATAAATTGCCTTGATAAAATTTAAACAAGCTATTATTATGATTCTAGATATATCTGTGGCCCGTGCATCGCACGGGTGTATCGTCTAATATATATATGTGTGTGTGTGTATATATATTGATTGTTTTCAATCGCTAATTTGGCCATACCATAAATTGATAAATACGTAGTATTATATAACCTTCACCTATCCAATAAACTGATTGAACTTGACAATTTGGATTTCCTTCCACATTCTACAACTTCACTAATTTTCCGATTATTCTAGTTTTTGCGTTCAGGCGAGAATACTAATTGATCTAAATTCACGTAGATATTTTTTGGAAAATGGATAATTTTTGTCTAATCACAAATAAATTCTTGTTTATGAAAGTTTGAACGATTTGATCTTATTTTTGGAAAATGCATAGATGATTTGTATTCCTATTTGAGGACTTCTCCTAAAACATTATACTCATCAAGTTTACACTTTAGAAGGGAAAAAATAATTGTTTCTTTTTAATAGTTAGTTAAATTATACTTAGTATCAATTATCATACAAAAATGATACTACTATGTGCGGGTGAGGAGAGAGATTCGGCGATCTAACGGAGTTCCGGCAATGTTGTCGTCACGACGGAAGGATGGATGCATCATGTTGGTCCTCTAAGGATATGTTTGGAAGTAAGGGTTTGGAGGAAGACCCGAGAGAGGCAGTGACCGGGTGAGGAGGGTTCAGTTCTTGTTTGGGAGTTTGAGAAATGGGGAGATAACAGAGATAACAGAAATGGGTGAGGAGGGTTCAGTTCTTGGTGAGGAGGGTTCAGTTCTTGACCGGGTAAGGGCCTGTTTACTAACAGAGATATTTTCATGTTTTCTACTTTTGTTTTTCGTTCTCCAATTTTCTGTTTTTATTTCTCAGTTTTTCTATCTCCAATTTTCTGTTTCTATTTTTTAGTTTTCCATTTTCAAATTTGAAAACATGTTCATCAATTTTTTCACACAGTTCTCCAATTCCACACCCTTGACCCTTACCTCTACCCTTACCACGATCTTACACTCTACCCATACTCCACCACAACCCTTCATACCCACCCATACCTACTCGTAGGGGTCGGGTAGGGAAGTTATGGGTGGGGGTGGGGTAAGGGGTATGGTCGGGGTGGGGTGGTAAGGTCTAGGGGTAGGGGGTTGGGTGGGGGGTAGTGGTGGGTTAGGGTCGTGGTTAGGGTTAAGGGTGGGGTAGTGGGTAGGGTGGGGGTAGGGTGGGGGTAGGATGGCGGTAAGGGTGGGGGGTAGTGGGTGGGGTTTGGGGTTGGGGTAAGGTAGGGGTAGGGAGTTGGGATAGGATGGCGGTAGGGTGGGGGTCGGGACCAGGGTGGGGCTGGGGTAGGGAGGGGGTAGGATGGCGGTGGGGGGTAGTGGGTAGGGTTTGGGGTTGGGGTAAGGTAGAGGTAGGGTAGGGAGTTGGGATAGGATGGCAGTAGGGTGGGCCTGGGATCCGGGTGGGGCCGAGGTAGGGTAGGGTGGGGTTAGGATGGCGGTATGGGGGTGGGGGTAGGATGGCAGTGGGGTGGGGCCGAGGTAGGAGGCATGTGGTAAGGGGTAAGGTAGGGGTATACGAGGGGTGGGGGTAGGGTAGGGTGGGTCGGGGTTGGGTCGAGGTGGTAGGGGGGTGGCGGTAGGGTAGGGTGGATCGAGGTGGTAGGGGGGTGGCGGTAGGGTAGGGTGGATCGGGGTGGGGCCGAGGTCGGGGCATGTGGTGGGGGGTGGGGTAAGGTCGTTATAGGGACAAATGGGTACGCGCGGTGGGGGTTGCATGGGTAGGGTAGGGTAGGGTAGGGGTAAGGGGTAAGGTACGAGGATGGAGGTACCGGAATGGAATCGACATCGGAGCGGGACGGGACCCACCACTAGGTGTAAGTGTGCAAATTCATTGCAAAGGCATTGTAGCATCTGCGTTTTCCAAATTTGGAAAACTGGTAAAAGTCACTTCTCCAAATCATTAAGGAAAAGAGAGACATGTTTCATTTTTTCCGTTTTGGAAAACGATTTGGTAAATGCGTTTTTCTTTTTTTCTTTCTCCAGTTTTCCAGGAATTTCTTTGGTAAACACATTTCCTGTTTTCTGTTTTCAAGTTTTCCAGTTTTCTGGAAAACTGGAAAATATTTCTGTTAGTAAACAGGCCCTTAGTGTTTTTGTGACCCTAAAACTACTCAAAAGCTCAATGTTTTCCTCAAATTGAGGTTTTGAAGTATAACTAAGTAAATGAAAATTTAAGTTTAATTTAAAATGAATATTAGTTCAATTATTGAATTCATCATATCTCACAAGTAATTTTAATCTAAGTTTCAAAAAACTCTTTCTAAATTAGAAGATTTTCCTCACCTTGCACTCTCATTCCCCTCCAACAATTTACCTTCAAAGTCTTTCCTCTATATATCTTCCCCCCAAACTCCCAAATATACCCTGAGACTTCTTGAGGCGACAATAGAGACTCTTCTAATCTTTGTTTCAGTTCATTTCTTTTGTTACTAATTTGAGGAGAGGAAAGTGAAATAATTTTAATTACTTATCTATAACTTCAATGTAAATTTAAATGATAATATTATTTGAGATGACTAAATAAGAAAAGTTTGCAAGGGTTTGACTGAAAGAGGGAAATGTGTTATGAATATTCTTTTTCTGGTAATAACATCTTCGTATACGAACCACACACTGTGAAACAAAAATGTTCCGTGTAGGAATAAGCATGACTAAAATAAAGCGTAGCAAACAGTCTAGACATATCCCGCGGCCGGTTCGAACCGGAATCAGAACTGAACCGGCAGTTCCTGATTCTTAAAACTAGGAAATCGGAATCAGAACCTTATAGTACCAGTTCTAGGCGGTTCGGAACCTACTTAGGAGTCTAACAAAGTGACACCGGTGACATAGCACTATAGTAGCATTGCTGGAGGAAATAAGTGATTGGAAGTGACAAACATTAGCTAACAAAGATGGAAAAAGTATGATGGAAGGATAAAATTAATTAGATGACTAGCTAAAAGGAACCTTTTCCATCTTGACTGGAAAACCCTACCAAATAATTGTTTGCTTAGAGCAATTGTTTAAACTATTCTGGTCCAACATAAGTGCAAGTATATTCAGCTTATTCTCCACGATTTTGCTACCCCTTTGGTCTGCCACTACTACACGCCAAAAACTCTTAATTTCTTGACAATTTGAAAAATTATAGTTGTGAAACTTAATTAATCCGGTTGAAATATATTAGTCCTGGAATCATCTTGCATACATTTTTATTCTTTTATAGATTTAGTGAAAAAATGAAGAGGTATATATGTGAGCACCCACTAGCAAACAATGAGACACTAAAAATGTTTTTAATTCGATTTGTTTCAATTTTCAATGTCTAGATTTAAATAGATCGGGTCAATCTAGATTAGACCTGATGATGCTGGACTATATTAAATTAAATTTAGAAAATAGTAAATTCCATATCTATATCTATATAATATAATAAAGCTAACCCTTGGAGAACTCTTTGAAGAAATAATTGACATGTGGCATCATCATTTGTAGAGAAAATGACATGTGGCAACACAATTAAACAAAAACTATTCAACTTTCAAACCTCCACTCATGTGTATTCCAATGAATATTTAGATAAAAATTTAATTATGTGCACTATCTATAAGTTTGGAGTATTATATGTATATCTATATTTATATTTATGCATCACAATGTTGTGTATAAATATAGGTAAAAATTTACACTTGACTATAGCACAAAAATTGCATATACTTAAAAAAAACAAATTTTAGCTTCTTAAAATAAAAATCATTCCTCTCACTTAATGCACATTTCAGTTTCACTTAATGCACATTCAATTTCACAGAATATAATCTAACGGTCCAGATTTATTCTCATTTCTTATCTAAGATCATTTTCTCACTTGAACCTAATTCTTTGACTAATTATATATAGATAATCTAAACTATTGACCAGCTAAATTAAACGTTTGGTAAATAGCTGTTTAAATAGCCGTTTCATGACTTCATCCAACAAGCTGATTTTCCAACATACATTCTGGATTTCTGGTAGCGGTGTTTCCTCTTGGCTTTTTCGTTTTTTTAATTTTCTTTTGTTTTCATTCCATTATTACAACATTAGGTGCAAATTTTGTTTAGTTTCTTCCGTAAATATTTGGTCACCCATATTGAATGGTGAAAAAGTTATATTTAAGAACCATATATATTTATGACTCAAATAAAAGTAATTTACAAAAATATGACTTCTTAAATGTATTAGTACTATAGTAGTAACTTTAAGGGTATGTTTGGTTCAAGGAATGTCAGATAACCATGGGAATGTTAGATTACTGGGTATGTTAGATAGATGGGAATGTGATTAATGTATAGCCTATTTGTGTTTGGTTACGATTAAGGAATGTCACATTAAGTTGTTTGGTTGAATGATATCTTTTATTGCATATTTGGTGAATTACTTGAATGTCCTTTATATATTTGTCTCTTAACACATTAAACTTATCAATTATTAGAAAATGTATTTCATGTTTTAATTTTTTTTCTCAATTTTCAATTGTAGTTCATGTTTCAAATAAATATACTTTAAGTTTTTATATGTAGCACTTCTTGAATTAATTTTTAGACATGAATTAGAAAAATGTACCCGGCCCGACCCGTTACCCGGGCGGGTAGACCGCCCCGAACCGGTACTGGTCAACAGCCGTTCCGGTCCCGGGCTTCATTCCCAAAAAGCCAAGCCCATCCGGGCCCGACCCGGAATCGGACTGGACTCGGTCCACGTCTAGATATTTCGATTAATGAAGCATAGGTTTTTTTTGGAAGAAAATTAATAAGCCATCAGAAATCTTACATAACCTAAGGCATTGGTGGGTTTGACATGCCTGGTAATGTGATCACCTTTTCCACTTTTGGGAATGTAACATTCCCAAATGAAAAAATCAAACCCGCAAACCAAACACAGGTATCTCACATTCCGGGCATGAGATTCCGCCATGCATAAGATATCACCTTGAACCAAACACTCCCTAAGGGATAAGTACAAAAAAATGCTTGTGGTGCATTTCCAAATAGGGGTTTGGGGTTCATTTTTACAAAGTGGAGCCCTATGTTTTCAATCCGTTAGCACCATAAGCCATGGGCCTCTGTCTAAACCCTGTCAAGAAGAAGGTAACGTGTCACTTTTTTATACATTCACATCGCCTTGTTTTTTAAAGTGGTGTCCCACTTTATGAAGAAAAAACTCCAGACACCTATTTAAAAATGTTCATAATCACAAGTACGTTTTTTGTACTTATCCATAATCACAAGTACGTTTTTTGTACTTATCCATACGTTGATCGCCTTATTTACATATTCTACTATTCACGCTGTATATTTTCTTGCCACTCACACCGGTGTGCCAAAACCCCGCCTTTTAGAGCCCACGTACTTGTATTTGTGAAACCTATATTCGTGTAAGAGAATACGATAGTACTATTTTCAAGTTCCAAATGGGCGAAATGCCGCATGTCCATAATTGACCATTAGTCGTATTACTGGCTCTTTGCCGTTTTTGGTCCTACGTTAATTACACGTACACTAATGGCTCCCACAATATGCTTTCCCATGGTTGTGTGTGTCATTATCGATCATCAACCATTATTGCACCAAAATGACCTTTTGTTTTGGCAGCTCTTGTATCACTCACCACTATGATTATATTATTATTGGAGAAAGAGAAAGAGATGCATATATGGCCCTATAATCCCACAATTGTGGTATGTTCTGGTCAAGGTTCTCCCCTGAGTGGAATGATTCTTTTAGATAGTTTAATTTGAATGATTTACAACAAATTTGTCTATGCTTCCACTAAATTTGAATTGCCTCATTATAGAATCCTTAGGTTTGTCCAAGGTCGACTCTCCAACCCAAGGGCCCCCACGCCCCGACCCGACAGAGCATGTGGGAGATTGTAAATCACGGTGACTCAATCAATCCTAACGGTGGTAGATCTTATGCTCGTGCGCAACAAAAGCTCAGTCCATCACATATAAGTTGTGATCTCCACACGGTCACTGCGGGTTTCGATCCTTGGTCATTTGTCCAACTTTATCACCGCTTTACCAGCTGAGCTACCCGTGCGGGTATAGAATCCTTAAGTGATCCATAGGAATGTCCATATCAAAGACAAATTTTTAAAACTATACGAACTTTTTAACGTAGTTGATGAAAACAAAACGTAAGTACGTTGTGATCATACAGAAAATACTACAGTTGGGAAGCCTTAGAGAGAAGATTTGAATAAGCTTTTCCCACCATTAGTCACCATTGATTTCATTGCATAAAATGTTATTCAGCACGCAATGTGTAACAAATCTAGTGTTCAATAAATACAAGTACACAAACTCAATATACATTGTGATATAATGTATCATGATGATGATAAAACTGTTACTAAAAGCAAACGTATCAAAACAACATTTATCATTTGTCATGAAACAAAGATTTTCCTATCATAATCAGTAAAATATAAATTCATCAAGTAATAAATAAAGATCTGAATCCGATCGACCTTCTAATCTAATTAAAATAAGATTTAAAATAACTAAATAAGTAATAAAAGTATGAGGAATTGAACAACACTTTAGTCATGCAGCCATGGACATAGTTAGGGGGTCAACCTAGGCCCGATCCAGCCCAAATTTGAAACATGTCTAAAATATTAGGATAATATATTTTGGGGTTTAAAAAATCATAATTTTTTTGCACGCAGCATGTGTACAAAATATTAGTTTAGTTTTACTTAATGACAAATTCAATCGTGTAAGCAATAAATTTGTCTACATAGAATATTTTTTCACTAGAATGTGTAAATTCTTCTGAACATGGGCGAAAATATTAGTTATATACGGGAGAATGAACAAGTGAATAAAAGTGTAAAACTACATGAGTTGTACCCCTCTGTCCTGCTAAGATTGTCTCGCGTTTTTTTTAAAGCTCACTAAGATTGTCACATATCAAATTTGGTAAAGTTTGTGTGGTTTTAAATCATTTTTTTTGTTATTCTTACTTTATCAATTCAAAATCTACCACATAAACTCATTTTTTTTAATAATTGTGACACCCTCTTGTGTTCCAATATTAGTGGGACGGAGGTAGTAGCACACAAATACACAACTAATAATGAGATATTGTAGGTTGATACGTATGAGAATTACCCTCCTTTTGAAAAAGAAATACAATACGTAATATGTATACACAGTAACATATATACAATATAGTACAACTTTTTTAACATATAGCTAGTAAATGCACTACTACTAGTTGCTTCTACTATACTACTTGATTAACGCCATGGGATGGGATGAGTGTATAAATAGCTTGCATCTTTCACCTCTAAGCCTCAGGAAAGGCACAAAAGCTTCTAAAGTTTTGGGTGTTTTCCTCTCCTCACTGCATTTCATCAAAGAAAACTGTGGTTTTCTCTTTGCTTCCCAGTCCTACCTTTTGAGCTCAGTTCATCTCTTGAAGCTAGTTAAGAAGTGACTAATTCATAACAATGGAAGGAAAAGGTTCTCCCGGGAGTTTCTTCGAAAACGCAAAGCCTTACATAGCTATGATCTCCTTGCAATTTGGGTATGCTGGGATGAACATAATCACCAAAGTGTCCCTCAACAGGGGTATGAGCCATTATGTTTTGGTTGTCTACAGGCATGCCATTGCCACTGCTATAATTGCTCCCTTTGCTCTTATTCTTGAAAGGTATACTTTAGTTTCTGATCTTCCAAAAAAGAACCTTAATCCTTTCAAATAATAGTTACCTAGTACTAATAATAAATGGTGTTGTATCATTGTAATTCTGCTGCAGGAAGGTGAGGCCAAAGATGACATTCCCAATTTTCATGCAAATATTTGTGTTGGGTCTACTAGGGTGAGTTTCTCTATATATTTATCCAATTCTGAACTGTTCAATATAAAGAGTCAAGGACTAATCTATACCATAGCTATAGTATGCTGAAATTCGTGTCAATTCGATCAACTTTCTTCAAAAAAAGAGTTCATTTTTAGCTCACCTCAATGTCTCTTTCATCATAGTTCAGCTACTCCTCATCCAGCCCAATATACATGGTGCATACTAAATTTCTCCAGTTTAGAAAGTTAGTAGACACTTGTCACTATTATGATAGTAATATATTCATATTGGAGTTGTACTCTTGTACATCAGATAGGAGGACAGTTAAGTGAAAAGTACAATTTAGTGGACACTAAGCACTTTATAGTGACATATTCTTAATGGGAGTTGTAACTTTGTACACACTATCATAGGAGAATGCAATAGATTACATCTAATAGATAATCTTTTCTCTTGAAATTTTGTCAGGCCAGTGATTGATCAAAACTTCTACTATGCCGGACTGAAGTTCACATCCCCAACTTTCTCATGTGCGATGAGCAACATGCTCCCTGCAATGACATTTGTGATGGCTGTTCTGTGCAGGTACGATTAATATGCGACGAAGAGTTTCAGTATAATTTAAAGATGGAACCTCGGGTCTTAACATTTACGTGTTCTGGTTTGCAGGATGGAGAAGGTGGACATAAAGAGGGTGAGATGTCTAGCAAAGGTGGTGGGAACTATATTGACAGTGGGAGGAGCCATGTTGATGACATTGTACAAAGGGAATGTCATTAATTTCTTTTGGACATCCCACATCCAACCTAGGAACTCTAGTGCTCCTCAAACATCTGCTGGTTCTGACAAGGATTGGCTCAAAGGATCCATTCTCCTCATTCTGGCTACTTTTGCTTGGGCCTCTTTCTTCATCATTCAGGTCTATAGCCAGGCTGTTTTGTGCTTTTCCTTTTGTTAATTTTTGTAAAAGTAGTCACTAAAAGTGGAAATGTTGCATTTTTTGCTTTGGGTCAGGCTGTTACACTAAAGAAATACACAGCACAACTTTCCCTCACAGCTTTGGTATGCTTCTTGGGTACTTTGCAATCCATTGCTGTCACTTTTGCAATGGAGCACAAGGCCTCAGTTTGGACCATTGGCTGGGACATGAACCTTCTTGCTGCCGCCTATGCTGTGAGTACACTCTCTCCAAACAAGTTACTACTTTGAGTTTTGGGTTAAAGCTAATTAACTTTGGTCGTTAGTTTTCCATAAATATGGTAATTCATAATATGAAAATATTTTTGAATTTTATGATATAATTTACTTCCTCCGTTCCCATTTAGGTGCAAGGGATTGAATTTCACGTTTACAAATATATAACAATAATTTTAAATAATTTAATGAATGATTCGTAAAATATATGATTGAGAATTGATATTTTAAAGTGATTAAACATGTACTTCAAGTTAACAAAGATTTACGGAGTACATAATAATATTTTCTTAATATATACTTCGTGATAAATAAAATATGATAAAAAGTGTTTAAATAAGGCAAGAAGTCACACTATCACAACAAATAAAGAATAGATGTAGTTCTTCATTAATTCACTTTAATCATTCCACTTTCTTTTATGGAACTTTTCTATTACTTGTTCAGTTGTTCCACGTACTATATCTTTTTGTGAACTTTTTCTATATTTTTGTTTTAAAAATTATCTTTCCTCCCTCAACTTTGTCTACTCTTTCATATTTTCTATTCTACTATTTCTAAATTATTTATTAGGGAAAAGGGGCAAATAAGCCCTCGAACTAATAAAAAAAGTGCAAATAAGCCCTTTTGTAGGAGGTTCTGTCCGATCATCGTCATTTGGGAAGGTTCTCGGTGGAATTTTTGGATGATTTTTTTTGAGCATCTTCTTCATTAAGTCTAGTTTAGCCATACCAAATTTCAGCTAAAAATTCAACCGGGAAGGCACTCAAATGATTTTCAGAAATATACTGCGTTGTTTAACTGTGCAGTTATCTTCAAAAATTCATTTGAATGTCTTCCCGATTGAATTTTTAGCTGAAATTCGGTATGACTAAACTAGACTTAATGAATAAGATGCTAAAAAAATTTCATCAAAAAATTCCACCGAGAAACTCCTCAAATGAAGATGTCCGGACGGAACCTCATACAAAAGGGCTTATTTGCACTTTTTTTATTAGTTCGAGGGCTTATTTGCCCCTTTTCCCTATTTATTATCACTACAAATTTACTCTTATATTACATGATAATATTGAAAAACCATATAAGCGTGTGTTTGGGATGAATCAACCTAGTTATTAGGTAACTAAGGAATGAGTTTAACAAAAATGAATGATAATGTGTTACACATCAAATTTCAGGGAATTGTGTCATCAAGCCTTGCATACTATGTCCAAGGTAAAGTGATGCAGAAGAGGGGCCCTGTTTTTGCTACAGCTTTTAGTCCATTGATGATGGTCATTGTTGCTGTCTTGGGATCATTCCTTCTTGCTGAGAAAATCTATACTGGAAGGTAAATTAAAATTTCATTCCCTTTCTAGTTAATCCTCTCATAAAACTTTATCTTAAAACGTCAACTTTTTATATATAAGGGTATTGAATTGATTATGCTTCTACTTCTTTTAAAAAACAGAAGTAGAATGAAAATCAGTTATCGGTCCTCACAAAAAAAACAGTATTCAGGGGCTGGTCTTCCCGCTTCCCAAAAACTGTGTCTAATTGAAATTTGGTGCACTTAGATAGTTAAATGTATTTGTACTACACTTTCATCCAAACACTCCAAATCTTTCATATCTATTTCTCCTCCTTGAAGACGCAGAAACAGTTTGAAGCACGTCCAAGTCCAAACACCGCTTTATGCCGTGGAATGACCTAATAACTTATTAAAGATACTAAATAATTGAATCCATTAATGGGTGTTTGACAATCTTTATATCTTTCCATAATCTTTTCTTTTTGTTTGAATTCAGTGTAATGGGTGCTGTGCTGATTGTCTTCGGGCTATACGCGGTACTGTGGGGAAAGTACAAGGAATACAAAGAGAAGTGTATGATGGAGGCCATGGAAGAACCAGTGAAAATCCAGAACAGGAAGATGGTGGTGGTGGTGATCGAAAAAGATTGTGTTTTGGAGAATGATTTGGAAATGCAGAAAACCGATAATCCTCCTGAGCCACAGCCGGCGGTGGCAACTTCCCAGGCTACTTGCTGCATTTAACTATTCTTATGAGTTATGGTTACAAGAATGGAAATAAAAGAGAATGGAGTTTAATATAGAAGTAGCTAAGAGCAGAGGAAAGCTAGAAGGGCATTTTCGTCCTCATGACTTTCTGTTTTTTTTTTGTAGTTTTTTATTTTGCTTCCCCATGGGTATATCGCAATGAGATGGTATGTAACATTTTATTAGAGCTAAAGTTTAATTAAAAAATAATTTATTTCAAACACCATATCTCGCACTATTATATCAGAAATAATGGTGTGTGTGTTAATAAAATTAAGACGGTGGAAAAGATGTGATGACTAAAACATGTCATATATGTATAGAGAAGAAAATTTCAATTCAATTAAAAATATCATGCATATTAAATTAATGGTATGTTCAATTATTTGTTTACTTGTTCTTCACAAGTTGAATTTTTTATTTTGGAAAAAAGGGTCAAATAAGGTTTTTTACTATTATGAAATTGTTACATAAGGTCATGTACTCAATAAAATGTCATATAGATACCTCTACTTATTTACCTTTTCAAAATAAGGTTGACGTAAAATATTTACCCAAGATTGGCTTTAATACAAGGCAAAAATATCGACACGTTAGCTAAAATCAGGATTAAGAGGTTGTCAACGAGTTGTTAGGACTCATATGATTGCTTTATTTTTTTTACTCCAGGGGGTCTGGGGGAGGGGGCCTGGAGTAATCAGGCCTGAAACCCACTCCATTGAGTTTCAAACCCTTATGTGTCTAGCGGGATTCGAACTCAAGACCTCCCACTAGGCACGGTAACCTCACAACCAGCTGGGTTGGAATGCTTGATTGATTGCTTTTTATAAGTAGATGTATTTAGGGCCCATGTATTTATATGACACTTTATCGCATACGTGATATTATGTGATGTTTCTATAATAGTATAAGGCTTTATTTGATCTTTTTCTTTTTATTTTGTTAATTCTCAAGTTGAGTTTCTTCGTTAGAGATTATCTAATTTTTAAATTTTAGAAAAAATTGATAAGAATAATTTCGCATTTTATAGATTTTCTCATAGTAATCTCACAATTACGTAAATCCAGAATAGTTTCACCTTTGCACCTCATCTTCTTTCATTCGACCATAGGTTGATGACGTACTATACCAGGCTTTTGTCATTTCTTTGGAAACTTTACATAAATAATCTCATCTTTCACAAATCTGCTCAAAACACTATCATGTTTCATTTTTTCTTTTTTCTCCCTAAAACCTTTCTTTCATTATTTTTATTCCTAAACACTTTTTATTCCTTTTTCCATCCTTTTTTTCTTATTTATTTCTCATATTTATTATTCTATTTCTCACTCTATTAAAAGAGTTTTTTTGTACAATTTCCTTCCCAATTAGATTTTTTTTGTCATTTTCTTTTTCCCGGTGTATTTTTATTTCATTTCCCTTTTTATGTTTTCTTCTTAATAATTCTCTTTTTACTAAAGATTTTTTTCTCACTCTACTTTTTGTTATATTTTCTTTTTATTTTCACTTTCCCCCTTTTTTCTTCTTGTTACTTTTATATGCTTTTTCTTCTGTCTTCTTTTCTTTCATCTTATTATCTCAATTCCACAATCAATATATTTTTCTCCTATCCTTATTATTGTATTTTTCTAAGTAATCCACCCATTAATTTTATCAATTGTGGAAAAATTCTATGTGATAAAAAGAATAAAATAAAAATTAAATAAAAAAACATTCGGAAAATGTAAAGAAAAATAAAACAATCGGGAAAATGTAATTTTATTTTCACGAATGTTTTGTTTTTCTTTCAGTTTTATTTTTCCTTAGTCTTTTCGTGACATAGAGTTTTTCCCATGGTTGATGGAATTAATCAGTGGACTTACTTAGAAACATACGATAATGCTGAAAGAAGAAAAATATATTGATGGTGGAATTAAGATAACAAGAAGAAAGAAGAAAAAATATAAAAAAAAGTAACAAAAAGGAAAAGGGGGTAAAGTGAAAATAAACAGAAAATATAACAAAACATAGAGTGGAAAAAAGATATTTAATAAAAAGAGAATGATTAAGAAGAGAAATATAAAAATGGAAATGAAATTAAAAAAATATGGGAAGAAAAAAGAAAATGAAAAAATCTGGTTTTGATGAAAATTGTACAAAAATAACTCTCTTAATAGAGTGAGAAATAGAATAATAAATATGAAAAAGTAATAAGAACAAAAAGTATGGAAAAAGGAATTAAAAAGGAGGTAAGTGTCAGATTGGTACTCAAAGTTGCATAAAAAGGGTCAAATAAGTCCTTATATAGGAGACTTTGTTCGGCCGTCTCCATTTGGGGCTGTTCCCGGTGGAATTTTTTGATGAATATTTTTTGAACATCTTATTCATTAAGTCTAGTTTACTCATACCAAAATTTAGCTAAAACTTCAATCGGGAAGACATTCAAATGAATTCTTGAAGATAACTGCGCTTTTAACTGACTAGTGATAAAAATAAAGGAACAAAAACTTAAAGGAAGAAAATGAAACATGGGACTATTTTGAGCATATTTGTGAACGGTGAGGTTATTTATGTAAGTTTTTCAAGCAAAAGACAAAAACACTTGTATAATAGGTCATCAACCGGTCAAATGAAAGAAGATAGTGTGCAAAGGTAAGATATTTTGAAATTACGTAAATTTGAAATTATTATGAGAAGATCGGTCAAAAGTGAAATTATTCTTATCATTTTATCCTTAATTTTTTTGGAAGAATTTTTTCCTTAATTTTATTGTTTATAGAAGTGTAAAATCGTATGTTTTGGATACTTGGACGTTTGGTGCTTCTTTTATATAGAAATTATAGTTATGTCGATTAAAATAATGTTCTGTAGTATATTTGTTGATTTGTCATTAAAAAAAAACCAAGTTTGTTAAAGCTAAGATATTTTTGGATAGAAAGTTAAGTTGCTTCAAATAATTACATCTCTATGTAATCGTAGATTTGAGCTCATCTAAAATCATCCCTAGATGGAAAATAGGGACAACCATTATACGATGGAAAATTACAGATTACACCATATTTATTTAACATTCACATAGACAAAAAAACGTACAAATACAGACACTTTCGATAAGACTGTCGGTGTGAGTAAAATTACTTTTCAGATCTGTTAGACTGGTTGCACGAAAACCCATGTCGGTGTACACAGACATTAGTTGTCTGTGCAGACAAAAAAGTGCCGGTGTGAACAAAATTAGTTTGCAAGTCTGTCAGGGGGTTGGGAAACCAGTGTCGTTGTACACAGACATTAGTTGTCTTTGTAGAAAAAAGTGTCTGTAATATACAATTTTCGTCTGTGTACATAGACACTGAAAGAAAACCAGTGTCGGTGTGCATAAAACGTAATAAGAGAGAATTAATGAAAAAGAAGAAGATGAAGATGATGAACAACAATGATTCAAAGGAGTCGTTTCTAAACTTAGCTAATACAACGTAAAAAGAAATTAAAGAAAAAGAGAGAAGGAAGGAAAAAGAAGAAGAAGAAAATGATGATGGGGGAGAAAGGAAGGAAGAAAGAAGAACAAGATGATGAAGAAGAAAGAGAGGAGGGTTCGTATGCGATAGCTGATAAGAGTGAGTGCAATTTTGTTCACCCCCTCCTTGGAGGGTGAACATCACCCCCATAGCTCAAATGTTGTCATATGGCATTTCATTTCTTTTTTTGCCACATGGCAAGTAAGAGTAGTACTTTTTTGTCTATTTTTCTCTTTTTGTGTTTTACAACAATTGCATGCATGCCCTAGTTCATTATAATCATTTTAAATAAATTGGAGATCGATGGTTGTCCTGTTTTAGTTTGGCGCGATTATTAATAAAGTTATAATAAAGTAAAAGTTGTGATTGAGATGAGTAGAATAAAGTGAAATGATAAAGACAACATATTTTTGTCATTAAAAGAAACAGAACATTTGTTTTTGAATAATCCAAAAGGAAAGTAGGACAACCAAAAAAAGAAGAAGGGAAGAAGTATAGATCATATAAGCCCATGTACTAAAAAAAAATGTAACATAAATAGACTTACTTTGAAAACACAATGATTTCAACCAATTTGACCTTCTATAGCTCGTAATTATTTTTTTAAAAATAAGGAAATTATTAAATTTAAAAAAAATCATACAAACTTGAAAAAATAATGTAGTAATAATTTACAAAATGGTAAAAATGAAAGGAAAAAAGATCAATAATTTAAAATGTTAAAAAAAACTGAAAAATGAGAAAAAGTGGAGTTTTTTCGAATTAATGTTAATTAATTAATTAATTACGAAAATAATGCTAGAAAAAAAGTATTTACCAATATACTGCTGGCCCTTAACCACGGTCAGGGATAAGTCGCCCAACCGTTGGGCGACTTACCCTTGAAATAAGGTTGAAGGCGAGCAGCTACTGCCAGCCACGCACGATCGTGCCTAGCCTAGGACGCACGATCGTGCCTAGGTCCGAAAACAGCATTTCAGCAGATTTTTCGCCCCAGTTCAACCCGGACTCATCTGTTTGCTATAAATAAGGTCTCTCTTCTCCTGTTTAAGTGTTACGAGCCAGATACAACACATTATAAAACATACAACACACATCTTCTCAATCAACATAAAAAACACCTTGAAAATACCCTTTACAAACCAAATACAAAACCTTCCATTCATAACCGGTATAACACAGTACAATCATCCAATATTCATAACAAGTAATCATCTAATATTCATACTCGAACACATCAAGACAACATACAAGACTTTACAAGAGAAAATACGTCAAATATTGTAAATTGTTCCTACAACATCTACTGCATAAGAAAAACTACAATACAAAAGACAGACTACAAGTTCCCATCGTCAGCTTCGTCATGGAGATGTTGCTGCTCATGTCTACGCCTACGCCGTTGTCGTGGTTGAAGAACCACTCTCTCATGCTGCGTCTGGGATGATGAAGCCGCCGCTGCACTAGACGTGGATGGCATCTCCTGAGATGGGGGCATGTGTATAAGATGGCCGTAGTCGACTCGCCCCAACACATCTGAACACAAAGACGCAATGCCTGTCAGAGCCTGTCCATACAAGTCCACATCAGGACTATCAGTCACTGCAAGATACATACAAATATTACATAAATAAAATGACTTACTTTACTAATTACTAATATACTCACCGTAAGATGCAAAGTTAAGGAGCTAAGCTGATAATGATGAGTAGGGAGTCTGAACGAAGGAGACACAAACAAACGAGTGATGCTGTAATACCATCCCATGTAGTCACCTGAAACAGATGGCACATATGTCGGTGTCCCAGCCACAACTAGCTCAGCTCTCCTTTCCCACATAGTCACATATCGGACATGTCTGAGTGCCCAATCCTCTGTATGCTTCCCACGCCTATCCAGCCTATGCAGCTCAACATAAGTGTCGATAGGCCGTGGAACGACCTGCTCAAACCCAAACTGTCGCAAGACTCTATCAGGCAAATGAAGCTCAACAATGTCAAAACATATCAACGGCACACGTGCTCGCCATATGTGAGTACGCTCTCGTCCAACTGGGGGCAACTCTGCTAACATCTCAGGTGTAAACGGCATCCATGTAATCTGTTTCATAAAGATACAAAATTAGGAGATTTTATTTACATTTTATAGTTAATGTTATACTACCCACACTATACCTGGTCCTCAGACATCCGATCTAATGCATCCCTGTACACACCGAGCCCAGTAGCGGAGGACATGCGAGATAGACCAGCATATAACCATCTATCCATTCACGTAATAGTATCATTAATATGGATATTATTAATGTATTTACACACAACATACACTCACATAAATACAAACTCAATGTGGACACATACCGACGGCCTAGAGGGTCCTCGCCACGTACATGATGAGGTCCTAGAAGACGTGGAGGCTCATCAGGCAGTGGCTATCCATCCATGCCAAGCCAGACATCCTCACTCCTGTGCGAGGCCTGCAATGTCAGGACAGAACGATCACTCGGCTCAGGATCCGCTGTCACCTCCATGCCTGCACACAAAAAAACATTGTATTACTTCTTATTAAATAATATATTAATTATTCGGTAGTGTCGGTGTTGCCAACGCACGTAGCAGAATGTGGTCCAGGATAACGCACAATTGTGAAGGTGTCAAGGTTGCCTTTGTTCTTTGTGGCGCGTATTCTCCAGGGGCAATCACATTCTTTCTTCCTTTTGCATTGTGCCATCCACTTGTGTTTATCGGACTCTATCACCCGATAAAATTGGTTCCGTTTGATAGAATACAAGCTCACCATATTGATGACTTGTTCTTTGTTGTCAAACTGTTGACCAACCTCAAACTCACCATCGGGGGTAAACCTTTTCTCACCTGATCCACTCATCCACGCATCAGTAAACCCTTCAGGGAGATCATAAATTCTAGTAAAATGGCTAGACGGGGCAGTTTTCGTGACAGTATCACCATCATCTTCATCAGATTCTGTCATGTCATCACCATTGATGTTCTCGTCAGCATCATCATCAGTTCCCTGCCCATCCACAAATGATGCACCGTTGTGCAAATACCTACCATCTTCTTGTATAACCATGTCCAGTACAGGAGCCTTTGAGGAGTTCCCTGCATTCACCCCTGCATTGACATCATGTGTAGATACGACAGCATTTGATGTTGATTGAGTACCATAGGCATCACAGGATTCCTCAATGTATATCTCAAGCGTCGACATATCCTCCATCTAAGTTATGCCACACATATTTGTTATAGCTAGCTCATCAATGAGGGGCATAAGCATGTACTTTCCCTCGTTCATGGGAAATTTCATTTTCAACCGCAAAGAACGGCTAGGATGAATCATTGTGGCTGCATGTATTTTTTGAAGGATCTCCAGCATGCAAGCGCCACGAGAAACCATGACAAAGCTGGTTCTACCACCTTCAAGGCATATTTGCCCAGCATCCTCATAATAGTTCCCTCCCCAATGACATATGATTGGGAAGCTTGAGAAATCCATATTCTAATAACAATGCATTGTCCAACATTCATGAGTAGGCATCAATATACACACTTTAAACACATTCAAATTTTCAATAGAAAAAACTACCAAAATTGTAATATATCAAAAAGTCAAAAATCACAAACAATTCACATTTCAATATGAAACTACCCAAATTTTGATATCTGCATTCAAGTCTACATTTCAATACCCAAATTTAGCTACATTCAAGTCTACCCAAATGCCCAAATGTCAAAATACACACTACAATTTACAATCAATTTAAAATCAAATTTCAACATTTCATACATATCCACATTTCACAACAATTGAATTCACAATCAATTCATAATCCAAAAATTCGAAAATTTCAACATTCAAAACCCTAAGTTCAAAATGAGATGAAATGGAGTTTGATTTACCTAGAATCAAGAAGAAAGAGTGTTGGAGCTGGAGATGGAGGTTCGCCGGAATGGGGTCGCCGGAGATGAAGGTTCGCCGGAGTTGGAGATGGCTCTCGTCGTTCGTCGGTCGTCACTCGTCGTTCGTCGCTGCAGTTTAGCTCGAGGGGGGGTTTGTTTAGCGATCTGTTTCTGTGGCTGTCTGCGTTGAATTTACTTAAGGGTAAGTCGCCCAACGGTTGGGCGACTTATAAGTCACCAAACCGTTTGGCGACTTATAAGTCGCCCAACCGTTGGGCGACTTACCCCGACCATGGTTAATCCAGCAGTATTTTGGTAAATACTTTTAACCCAGCCCTATTTTCGTAATTAATTAATTAATTAATTAATTAACATTAATTCGAAAAAAATCTAAAAACTTTTAAAAAGATCTAGAATAAAAAATATTCTAGAAAATGCCAAAATATCGAGTTTGACATTCTTAAATTTTTCAGAGATTTGATTTATATTTATTCAAATTTTAACACTTTTTAGAATTCTATAATAAAAAATTCTGCTACTAGAGATTAAAAACTGATTCAGTGATTGGATTGAACTATTTTTTAAATTAAGCAGATTTCGATTATGTTTTTTAATACAGAGTTTAAGCGAAAAATTGTAAAAATCGAATGTCGGTTACGGTTATCCATTTAGCTAGAAACTCTAGCAAAACTCCCAGATCCAAACGAAATCAGAGAAAAGATTTATCCATTCATCTTTCATATTTAAGGTGAATTAAGTTTTATTTTGTGTTGAAAAAACAAAAACAAAAAAAGGAATTGATAAAATCCAAACTTTGCAGGCCAGTCCTTTCGTAGTTCACAAGCTGGGTCTCTGAATATTTTTGTGTGATTTGTCTTTAATTTTATCTTCCAGGAAGTTCTTTCATTCAATTCATAGGCGGTTGTATATATATATAATATATAATTGAATTGGTTGCTTAATTGTGTGATTGTCCCATTGAGTAAAATAAAATAAATAGTCCGTTCACTTTTTAAGAGCTTCTTTATTTATTTAACTATAATAAAATCCAATAAACGATCAAATAAACTTCCTATTGAGCTAGTTTACTAATATGACTAGGAGAGGATTATGTGGCTTTATCATTTTATTAGGAAAGTCCATATACAGAAAAATCATTTACTTCGTATTTAACACTTGTTAGTTAAGCTCGTGCTGCAAAATAATTGCAGCTATTTCTGTTTTAGTTAATGTTTATTTTATTTAATCTGATAGATTATAGTGGTTATGGAAGATTATTTCTGGCCAAGTCTTTTCCTATTTGTTAGGCAAGTTGGTTTAGTGGGTATGTAACCCACGTTTGTAGTTTTTCAGTTTGTTATTCCTATTATAAATCAATGGCAGCAGCCTGAGAAATGCAGGGCAATTTTTCACTGCTAATTCCTTTGTTTTGCTTACTAGTCTGCACTAACTTTTATTCCTGCTGCAACAACAGTTGGTATCAGAGCCGTTGGTGTGAGATCCAAGACTCAATAGTCGTTCGGTGTTTGATCTGTTGCAGAAAAATGGTAGGAAGGGGTGCAGAATGGCCAAAACTTGGTGGAGGCAGTGATACACACATAGTGGAACGAGTAATCCGAGAGAGTGACGGAGCAGCACACTATCCAACTCTCACTCGAACCAACTATGGAGACTGGACGATCCTCATGAAGGTACAACTTCAGGCGCAAGGCCTGTGGGATGTGATCGAGGAAGGCCCAGGGGAAATACTTGATGACCGACGGGCAATGTCGGCACTACTCCGGGCAGTCCCGCCTGAGTTGGTGCGTACCTTAGGAGTCAAAGCAACAGCCAAGGAAGCATGGGACACGCTCAAAACTATGAGAGTCGGGGTGGAGCGTGTTCGAGAAGCAAAAGCTCAAACATGCTGGACAGAGTTTGAGGCGCTAGCTTTCAAGGATGGCGAAGGGGTCGAGTCTTTTGGCATTCGACTCACTGCCATCATGAACGACCTACAGGTACTGGGAGATCCACTAACGGAGCACAAGGCAGTGCAGAAATTCTTACGCAGTGTGCCGAGGAAATACAAACAAATGGCGATGGCAATAGAATCACTGGTGGACTTGAAAACTCTGTCCATTGAGGAACTGACTGGCCGGCTACGGGTGGTGGAAGAACGCGGTGATCTTGATGACTCCACACATGCTGGAGGGCGCTTGCTTCTCACAGAGGAGGAGTGGAAAGCTAGACAACGAGGGAAAGACTTGCCTGGTGGCATAGACAAGAAGAACAAGTCTATGACCAAGCAGAAATCACCAACTGGGAGCAAGGGAAAATCATCAAGCAGTGGTGGGAATGAACGTAAGAAAGGGAATTGTCATTATTGTGGGATCCCGGGGCATTGGAAAAGGGAGTGTCGAAAGGCAAAGCGTGACCGTGAACAGCAAGAACACGTCAATCTCACTCAAGTCGAGGCAGAAGGAATTGATGATCCAGCCTTACTCATGGTACAGATTGAGGCACTCGATGTTGTTGCTCAGCAAGTGTACTTGAATGAGGAGAAGGTGGTGCCTGTAGACGCGGGTGATGGGGCATGGTATCTCGATACCGGTGCTAGCAGCCACATGACTGGAGACAAGAAAGCATTCAAAACGCTTGATGAAACGGTGCATGGGACAGTCCGATTTGGCGATGGATCAGTGGTGAACATTCGTGGCAGAGGCGCGGTAATGTTCAAGTGTCTCACAGGTGATCATCGCATCCTTTCGGATGTGTATTACATCCCCAGTTTACGTAGCAACATCATATCTCTTGGGCAACTTGATGAGAACGGATGCAGGATTATAATCGAAGGAGGAGTTCTCTGCATCCTCGATAGAGCCAGAAAGGTGTTGGCTCAAGTCACCAGAACACAGAACCGGCTGTACATGCTACACTTGAACCTAGCAACTCCGGTAAGCTTGTTGATTAAGAAGGATGATGAAGCCTGGCTATGGCATGCCCGGTTTGGCCATCTTCACTTTCGAGCACTGCAAACTCTCTCAAAGAACCAGATGGTGACAGGAATTCCAGTTATTGAGCATGTGGAGGAGTTATGTGATGGGTGCTGCATCGGGAAGCAACACAGGAATCCATTCCCTCGAGTCTCGAATTACCGTGCAAGGGAGCCTTTGGAGTTGGTGCATTGTGATCTTTGTGGGCCGATCACACCTTCAACCGCAGGAGGAAAGAGGTATTTTCTTCTTGTAGTTGATGATTACAGTCGTTTTATGTGGGTTGAACTTCTTGCAACAAAGGATGAGGCATTGCGGTGCTTCAAGAAAATCAAGGCAGTAGCTGAGGCAGGACGGGAATGTAAACTACGTGCATTTCGTTCTGACCGAGGTGGAGAATTCAACTCATGCGAGTTTGCTGAGTTTTGTAATCAGAATGGGATCAAGCATAACACCACTGCAGGTTACTCTCCACAACAAAACGGTGTAGTAGAGAGGCGTAACCAAATGGTGGTTGAGATGGCACGGTGTTTGATGAAAACCATGGCAGTTCCTGGAATATTTTGGGGCGAAGCAGTGAAGACGGCGGTGTATATACTCAACAGGGTTCCCACGAGAAGCCTAGTTGGAGTAACACCATATGAAGCGTGGCATAATCGGAAGCCGAATGTACATCATCTCAGAACATTCGGATGTGTTGCACATGTGAAAAGGTTGGGTCCCAATGTTGACAAGTTGGCTGATCGTTCAATCTTGGGAGTCTTCACAGGCTATGAGGAAGGTGCAAAAGCCTACCGAGTGTATGATCCAATCAAAGACCGGATGCATATCACAAGGGATGTACTGTTTGAAGAAAGCAGGGCTTGGTATATGGAGAATTCTGACAGCAAGAATCATACAGAACCAAGAACTACGTTCACCGTAGTCTATACGACAGAAGAAAGCACCGTTCCACCACCAGAACCTACCATGACAGAGGGTGAACCAAAGACGCCTGAACCAGCCACTATGGATACTCAGTCAGCAACACCAACCACTCAGAGAGATGATGTTGACACTGACTCAGCTCCCCGACGCTACCGGCTGATTTCAGACATCTATAACGCCTCCGAAGAAGTCATTGCTGCAGAAGATGGTGAGCTTTGCCTCGTGACAGTTGAAGAGCCAACAAATGTTGAACAGGCGATGTCAAATACATCCTGGAGGAATGCTATGGAGGAGGAAATGAGGTCCATCATCGAAAACAAAACATGGGAACCTGTGTCACTCCCAGCTAACCAGAAGGCCATTGGGTTGAAGTGGGTTTTTAAGGTGAAAAGGGACCCAGCTGGAAACATTGTCAAGTACAAGGCGAGATTGGTAGCGAAAGGCTATGCACAACGACAGGGGGTGGACTATGAAGAGGTATTTGCACCGGTGGCTAGAATGGAAACGGTTCGGCTGCTTCTAGCTCTGGCTGCACATGGAAAATGGGAAGTGCACCACATGGATGTCAAATCAGCCTTCCTGAATGGAGACCTTGCGGAGGATGTATACGTAGAGCAACCACCTGGTTTTATTGATGGTGCAAACGCAGGAAAGGTACTCAAACTCCGAAAGGCATTGTATGGACTTAGGCAAGCTCCCCGTGCATGGAACGCAAAGCTGGATGTTTCACTCAGTTCTCTTGGCTTTAAAAAGTGTCCATCGGAGCATGCTGTGTATCGCAGAGGTAACAAAAGTTCCTTTTTACTCGTTGGTGTGTATGTGGATGATTTAATCATCACAGGAACGAGTGTGAAGGATATTGTAGAGTTCAAGGTTCAGATGAAAGCAACATTCAAAATGAGTGACCTCGGACTTCTTTGCTACTATCTGGGAATTGAGGTACACCAGAGGAATGGAGAAATTACAATGAATCAAGGTGCATATGCAGCCAGGATTCTGGAGTGTGCTGGAATGAGTGGGTGTAACTCATGTCATACTCCCATGGAGAGTAGACTTCGCTTAAGCAAGCAGGATGAAAGTGCAGCAGTTGATGCAACCTTGTACCGGAGCGTGATGGGGAGCCTTCGGTACCTTGTTCACACACGGCCTGACCTTGCATATGCAGTGGCGTTTGCAAGCCGTTTCATGGAGGCAGTTGTCAAGCAAATTTTGAGGTATATTCAAGGTACTTTGAACTATGGGTGCTGCTATAAGTCTACTGGAAGCAAAGTTCAGCTAGTAGGTTATAGCGACAGTGATTTCGCTGGAGATTGTGATGATCGAAAGAGTACTTCTGGAATAGCTTTCTTCATTGGAAACAACATTGTCACCTGGACCTCACAGAAGCAAAAGGTTGTGGCACTATCCTCTTGCGAAGCAGAATATGTAGCAGCTTCAAGTGCTGCGTGTCAAGGTGTTTGGCTTAGCAGGCTGATTGGAGAACTCACTGGAATCGGAGATCAGCAATTCAAGTTGCTGGTGGATAACAAGTCAGCCATAGCTCTTTGTAAGAATCCGGTATATCACGGGAGAAGCAAGCACATTGACACTAGATTTCACTATATTCGTGACTGCATCGAGACAGGGAAGATGGACGTTGACTACGTCGGCACCAACGGGCAACTTGCAGACATTCTAACAAAGGCACTTGTTAGAAACAAATTTATTGAAATGCGTCAAGAGCTTGGTATGGTTCGAATCAACATGAAGGAACGAGCTTAAGGGGGTGATTTGTTAGTTAAGCTCGTGCTGCAAAATAATTGCAGCTATTTCTGTTTTAGTTAATGTTTATTTTATTTAATCTGATAGATTATAGTGGTTATGGAAGATTATTTCTGGCCAAGTCTTTTCCTATTTGTTAGGCAAGTTGGTTTAGTGGGTATGTAACCCACGTTTGTAGTTTTTCAGTTTGTTATTCCTATTATAAATCAATGGCAGCAGCCTGAGAAATGCAGGGCAATTTTTCACTGCTAATTCCTTTGTTTTGCTTACTAGTCTGCACTAACTTTTATTCCTGCTGCAACAACAACACTCACTACACATCATAAAACTTCCTAATTCCAAATGTTGCGTAAATGTGCATATATATTGATGTACATGCTACGTACGAACATAATAAGAATTAATTATGATTAATTCATTCCTTCCCGTTTACAAATAGATTTCTTTTCGAACAGACATGTCAGGGTTCTATCTGCCTTCATGGAGTGCTTCAAGGAAGGGTCGTCGTCTCCCTCCACAAGAACTACTCGACGATCTTTGCGGTCATCGGTTTGTTCTGGATTTTCCGGAAGAAGATCAACAGTCGTTTGAGAGGATCTGTATGATGTTTCTAGTGGAGCAAGCACACTGGTGTTATGAAGACAATTACGTTGACAACAATCCATCATTGAAGTCTTCCACTCTTAAGGAATTTGCATCTCTGTTATGTAACAGTTGTGAGGTTTTAAAACCATATGCTTCCCATATAGATGACATTTTCAAAGAGTTCACCTCATATAAGCGTCGAGTTCCTGTTGCGGGGGGCCATAATCCTGGACGAAACTTATGAGCGGTGTTTGCTCGCGAAGGGTTGGAAAGGATCAAGGTCGAGTTTCCCTCGTGGGAAAAAGAACCAGGATGAAGAAGATCATGCATGTGCTATTAGAGAGGTTTTGGAGGAAACGGGGTTTGACGTGTCAAAACTTCTTAAAAAGGAAGAGTTCATTGAAATGATGTTTGGTCAGCAAAGAGTGCGGCTCTACATAATCACCGGAGTGAAAAGTGATACAGTCTTTGCACCGCTTACAAAAAAGGAGATTAGTGAAATTGCCTGGCATCGACTTGATGAGCTCCAGCCAGGGAAATGTGATGTCGCATCTCGTACTTGCCGTGGCCTCAATCTTTTTGCGGTTGCTCCATTTCTAATGTCTTTAAAAGCATGGATTTCTGCCCACCGGCCTCCAGTAACGCCTAAACCTGCTAGATGCTTGATAGGAAGTAGCGTGTGGAAGGCCAGAGGTCGAAGCAGAACAATTTTTGAAGGGGGATTTAAGCATAAAGAGTATGGCCTTGCTTGGTAATAAAATGTTAGGGGTTAGATGGTTGAATTAACTATTTTGAAAAATTAGATGTTTGTAATTAGTTTTTAGAATGCAAAACTTCACCCAAAGTATGTACGAATTTATTCAACGCATTCTGATTTTTAAATATTAAATTCTTGTTATTATTTAATTTGAGTGGCATACTGGCATATACGGAGTATCATTTATAGTACTGCATACTAATTAGTACGATGTGTCTGTTAAGAAGGTAAATGTACTTGTGGTAAAAATTAAATACTATCGTATATGATAACTCAATTTAAATATCACATACTTATCGATTAACTATATGAAAAAAAAATTAACTGTATGAAATACTTAAGTAGATAAATATTTTGATAAAAGGTACTTCGTATTTAGCTTCACAAATTAGATTTATATCGTTCTTTCTTTATTTTCGGGAGTATTCTAATGATAAAATTTTCACCAACTTAAAACTTTGTGGGGAAAAACTGTAATATTTAAGATATGAGTAGCGTTAATTCTCAAAAAAAAAAAATATGAGTGGCGTTGACACTTGTACATTTGTATATATAGGCTCATCCTAGTTCCAAAAGTAGTGGGAATGTGGGAACAGGGGTGATAATTTAGACATGGATCCGGTCCGGTCCGACCGGCCCAGGAACCGGACCAGCCCGCTACTGTGCGGGACCGGTCCAGACTGGGAAACTGGTTCCGGGCCTAGGCCCGGCCCGATGGGGTAATGGGGGGTAATTCCAGTGCAAGGGAAAGGTGAACCGGCCCGACCAAGGAAAAGTATATGTATGTGTTATAGATAAGTTATATACTTGTATTAATTACGAGTACAATAATGTATTTATTACTGCAAACTATAAGTGAATGTGGATCTTGGCCAATGATGGTGAAAACATGAAAACAATCTACAAAAAGTTATTCAGGTGTGAAGTTGAAAAAATGGGCAGTTAATTGTTACTCAGTATTGCGCAGTACAAAGTATAATATTTCCCAAAAAAATCAATTTTAGAACATTAAACATTATGTAGCATTATTTTAACAGAGATATTTAATTGGATCTATTTTTTAGATTAGAAACATTGCCAAGTAAGTTAGTGCTGAAAGAAACATATATTTGTCGCAATTAGCGGTGAACCAAGCCGGTCCGGACCGTTAACTTCCCACATTACAACATGAATACATTATTTGAAAAATAAAATTTCATATACACAGAATCAATATGTACAACATGAATACAAAATGATACTATGTATATAGGTGTTTAGGCAAGAAATTGATAATTTCTTCTAACAATCAAATAAAAGATATGGGAATCGCACAAGATATTGTTTAGAGATATGTGGAAGAATTTGATATTAAACTAATCTAAAATGAATACCATGAGCTGAGATTGTGCAAAATAAATCACTATTAATTTGTATAATAAGAAAGATGATGTATGGAGATAGTATGAATTTTATGATATGAATATAATAACAAGAGCCTGGCTGATCCAATATAGATCGTAAGTGGCCGTCCCCCTTTTCAATGATTACAACCATATATATAGAATTAACACTTGTGCTCTCAAATTGATGGAATAGCCTTCCACTAAAAGTGGAAACTCTCCTACAAGTCAGCAATCCTTTGAACTAACCGACCCCATCATCTCTATTTTGTTGCTAATTAGCTGAGTGGCCTCCGTATTAATAGCCCACGTTTTGACTTCTTCCCATTCTTTTAGCTCAAATCCCATATTTGTTGAACTTCTTAGGCTTATCCGTACCAAATATGATCTGCATGATGTTAGTCATCCAATTCAATCTACTTTGCTAATAAATGAAGGACAATAATGCCCTTTATTTAATTCATGTCCCAACAATAGGTATTAGTGTAACACAAATAGTCAAATAGTACAAGATGAAAGAAAACTAGCAAACCATTATTCAATATTTGCCTATGGGAAAAAGTACATATATTCAGGAGTGGTCTTGCTCCGTACAATCCAAGTAAAACTTTCCCTCAATGTTCTTCCTAACCATGACCTTGACCTTCTCTTTCTTGACCCCATTCCTGACACTCAAGATCAGATCGAACTTCACGTAATTCTCAATTTCCTGGATTCCATGAACATGTGCATAATAATGGCCGTGTCAATGACTTCTCGAGGGAGATAAATGTAGAAATGGGTAGTGACATTGCAATTCAAGCAAAATTCAACCTACCTTCTTCTTGGCCAAAAGGATGTCTACAAGTTCATATGGAACCAAAGAGTTAGACCTTTGTGTGATGGCCTGCACAGCAAAGCCAGGTCAAACTTTGAATAATAAGTTAATAACTACCAAATACGGAGTAATAGATTGCAACTTCCTGGCCTCAAAAGCAGTTTTAACTTATAAAAGGAGAGCACAGAAGTAAGTTTCTCTACATCTGGAGGCTTTTTTTACAATATAAAAATTATGCTTGCTAATTTTTACTGGGATCCGATCCTCTAAAGCTCATTTACTTTTGTCTTCTTTTGTTCTTTCTTTATTTATTGTGATCATTTTCTTCATGAAAGCTCACTCAATTTGTTTTAGCTATTAAATATATGTGTGAATCCCTCAAACAGAGCCTCAGAGCTCAAAAAATATAAAAAAGAACAGAGAAGCAAAACAATAAGCTATGACTGAAACCCATGTTTTCTGTATACAAGTGATTTTTGTTATTGATTACCTAGTTTGATGCCAATACCCGGCGATGGAGCCTCATAGGAACGCTTGAAATCCTGCAATTGTTTGAAGTTCTTCAGCCACGGCTTCACCCAAACTTTAGCTTCATATATCCGTTTCCGACCACCATCAATCGCCTCAAGAGTAAGATGATACATTTTTAAGTAATTGCTCTGGATGGGAGTAAAACATTAACGTAATTCTAAAACAGGAGTCCTTGTTCATTTATTCCATAAACAGGAGCTAACATTTGAATGGCCCGTTCCATTTGCCAATTATACCCTTCTTTGTAAATTAATTACGGAATAATTTACTTTTCCTTCTGTCATACGGAGTAATTATTACGGTTCCTCTCTCCCTTTCTCTGTTTTCACGCAACATCCTCTCTCCCTTTCTCTCTCTCTTTTCATCTCCCTCTCCCCCATCTTTTTAGATCAGGTTTCTTCTTCCGCTTCTCCATTTCTGCTGGTCAGTTTTGAATGGTGAATTTTCTCCCCAATTCCGACACCGGCGAGCGACGGCAACCATCGTAGGTAAGTTTTTATCTTCTTATTCTTCCTCATCTTCTTCCTCTTCTCTTTTCTTCTTCTTCTTTTTTCTTTAATTTGCTCGGTGGTGGGGATGATGACCCTATTTTGCTCTTATGTTGGGTGAAGTTGATTTGGCTGCACAGTTATTTGAATTTGCTTTGACTTTCTTCTTTCTTTCAGATCTATTCCATTAGATCTAGATTTGTTTTGTCCGATTTTTTTATTGCCTTTTTTGTTCTCTCTTTCAATGTTGTTTAGATTTTGTTCTTTTGATATTTAATTAATTTATATTTTACACTAGAATATAAATTTTGAGATTTCGTTTTATACAATATAATTTCTCAGTTTTGTGAATGGAATCAAATATTGCTGTAATTGCTATTCTAATGGAATTTTTATTGTATTAAGATGAAAATATTATTCCTTTTTTTTAAGCAGAAAAAATATTATTTCTTTGTAATTAAAATATTAATAATGACATGTTTTCCCTGTAAAAGTATTGTTTTGGCACATAATGTCATTTTTTGTGATACTAACTCCTTGGCAAACACAAGGCTAATAATGCCATATTTTTCATATAAAATGTTATTTTTTTGCAAATAGTGCCATTTTTTTGGCCATAACAGATGGCAATATTTGACAATTGCCAATACATATTGATAATGCCATCACAATTTCCAAATGAGAATGATTTTCCCTGTATTTGAAGATGAATATCATTAGGATGGAATTGAAGTTATCAAATGCTATTTTAAGCTTCCAGATCTGAGGGTGGTGGTAGAGTTGGAAGAGTTAAGGGTGATCGGAGCACGCAACACATATTCTGGCGGTGGCAGTGGATAAGGCGGCGGCGGCAACGGAGATCGGTGCGCCGATGACTGACGGCAACAGAGATGGCGACGCCGGCGACCAGAGGCAACAAGGATGACTGGCGGCAACATCGGCGGAGGCAACGACGGAGATGCGGTGGCAGTGATGTCCGGCGAAGGCAGAGATTGGAGGCGGTGATATATGGCTGCAGCGGCAATTATAGGCGGTGGTGGTGTTGGCATCAGATTTGTTGCGCGGAGGAGTAGTCGTATATTCTTTTATTTATTATCCTATTTTATAATGTAATAAAAATATAGGGAGGATTTCATTAAGGGTAATTTGGTCAGTTCATAACTTTTTACTCCTATTCAATGTTACGGGAGATAGGACTCCCACTTTTGCACTTTAGTCATGTCTTACTCCCACTTAGGGAATTATCTCTACATTTTTCCAGACACAACCTGCTCTTGGCATCAATGACTCTTCCAAACTCAAGAAGAGCATTCTGCAGAGAAGTTAATAGATATGGATAGAACATCACATATACTGCAGTAAATTGGGAAAGTTTAATTAAATTTCTTAGATAGTAGGATATGAGACATAAATATCTCAATTTTACAAAGTATGAGATATTTGTACAATGTAGACAAGTTTAGGGTGGGGATATCACATATACGTAAAGTTTAGGATAGTTTATTTATTTTCCCCTATAAGTAGACATCCATTACTTTGATTTGGACGTTGAAGTAAAAAAAATGGAAAATTGACTATATTCAATTATATGGATTGAAATGTGAATTATTTGCATTTCTATGTTGAAAAAGGAATATGTAAACTAATACTTCAATTTGGCATAGAAGTAAAAAATAGTGTGACATTAGTATCTATTATGTAAAGAATATTCAAGTGTCTATAGATTTTCATAACTTAAACATATGCTTTCGTCACTTGAAAGAAGACAAGTGATATAAATTGATATAGATTGTGCTTACAGATAACTCAATAATTGACCAATTTTACATGTACACAATGACCAATTCTGGTTGTTAATTTGTTATTTGACATCTCTTTGGTAAACTGGGTTCGTCCATGTAAAATCCACTTAGGTTTGGTGCGAGTTCTAAAGAAACAAAGGATAGTGGTTGGTAAGAAGTAAGAAAGAGTAAAATGGGTTAACAAAAACTAAAATGTGAAATGATAGATAAAATAATAGTGTGATAGTGACGGATCCGGAAACGGGACTATTGAATAGTAAAAATTTGTAATAAAGTACACCCGAAATAATGGTGGGTTAAAATTAATTCCAAAACTATTGTTGTAGTTGACCACGGTTAAGGAAATTTGTCACTTGTAAAAGCCGCCACTCCAAGTGGCGGCTCTTGTGATTAACCGAAAAAAACTTGCTTCTAATGGTGGTTTTTTTTGTTTAATCACAAGAGCTGCCACTTGGAGTGGCAGCTTTTGTACTGGATGGAAGAACCGCCACTTCAAGTGGCGGTTTTACTTAACCGTGTTTAACTCCAACAATATTTTGAAAATTGTTTTTAACCCAGCAGTATTTAAGAAATTATTTATTTAATCAGCATTATTGTGGGAAAAACTCATTATTATCTCCCTCCTACTAACTTTGGGACATGAAAAGGTGGTATGCTTGTTAAGAAAACTAAGTTTATGTGGTTGCTATTGGATTGATAAATTAAAAAATAAAGTAAAAATGATTTAGTACCGCACAAACTTTACAAAAATTGGTATGAGACAATTGTTGGGTGTGTTTCGAAAAACAAAGAAAATTAATTGATAAAAATTAATTAAATAAAATGACTTAAAGGAAAAACAAGAAATGAGTTGAAGTAGAATAAGCCAAAGCTCGTGCCACGCACGATTTCCTTAAAACGTATTCGTTGCCTCCCGGGGTGCTAGGAGCGTTGCAACCATCGTTTCCCAGGATACGATGACTTCGAACAATAGTTTAGCACTCAAACTAAAGTTCCAACAAACGAGAACAAAGCTTAGAACACAGAAGGAATTTCGGAAACTGGAGGTGTTTTTGTAGAGCTCAAAATTCGTGAGTACGTTTGTGAGTGGTGTGTTGTTGCAAATCACCTGCCAGGTACTTATAGGAAGGATTTGGAGGTTTAATGGATATGAACGTTGGCAATCAATGTCCAGCTCGTTGGCATTGATTCGTCCAAAAAACCGTCCATTTATTGCAAAGGAACGTTGGGCATTTATCGCGTTGTAACGTCCCAGCAGCTGTCTGCTGTGGAGCCAACTGCTCGCACGGAGCAAAAATAGGAATAACCGGAGGAACAAAAATTAACGTTTATCTTTAGAAGATGGAATTTTCGGACGACATTCGTGTCCGCAGGTCGCCCGCGCACGCAAGTCGGGCTTTTTGTTTCTCCAGTTTCGGGATTTGATTCGCACCCCCCCTGCGCGCGTGGAGAGAGCCTTTACCCTAAGGAATCTTAACTCCTTAAGGGGGGTTTCCCTTTATAAAGGGTTCAAATTCCCTTGGGTTTTCCGGTGTGAGAAAAACCACACTAGAAACTCATCATTTTTCTAGTCTTCTCTATTCTAACGAGTGAACTTCGAGAATCAATTTCTCATTCACCCGTTATCCGTTTTGAGCGTACCATATATCGAATTGTAGCCCTTAACAAGGAAAATCCGAAACCACTTTGACCCGACCCAAATCGTAAGTGGACCCCCACTCAAAATATTGCCCCAAAATGACCATTTAATGCAATTTCCAACACATTTTTCCAACAACAATCTTAGTTGGACGGACCGAAAAGGAAAAATAAGAATTTCTTAACGAGACAGAGGGAGTACAATATTTAAAAGAAAAACTAAAAAGTGTAATTAATTCTTTAATAAGTAATATTGTATACTCTTTTGTGAATTTGTAGAGCAAGACACCAATGTTTCGCGCAGGGGCGGAGCCGGGAATTTGGTTCAGCAGGGTCAAAAACTAAAGGCTTAACAATTTTTTATTTTGAGATATTGGAGTGCACCGGCTAAACTACGGTAGAGAGTGGGGTTTGGAACCGGTGGGCCGTCATCAGCACTAAGTTTGGCCCTAGTGTCCACCGGGGTGCTTGAGGAGTTACAGGATGCCATACCTGCTCGGTGAAGTATCTTTGTGGCGTATTTTTGTTGTGATAAAACAAGACGTTCAGGTTGGCGAGTGACTGCAATGCCAAGAAAAAATGTTAGTGGGCCCAAATCTTTAAGTGAAAATTCAGCCCCCAGTTGAGCAATAAGGTTACGGAGAAGTGTTGGAGTTGATGTCGTGAGAACAATATCGTCGACGTATAGCAAAAGGTAAGCAGTAGTTCCATTGTGATGGTAGATAAATAAGGAGTGGTCAACTTTGCTATGGTGAAAATCCAGTTTCGCAGCATGAGAGGCAAAGCGGTGATACCAAGCCCGTGGGGCTTGTTTTAAACCGTACAAAGATTTTTTAAGAAGGCACACATGAGAAGGTCGTGAAGGGTCTGTAAATCCCGGCGGTTGATGCATGTAGACGGTCTCGTCAAGAAAACCATGAAGGAAGGCATTGTTGACATCAAGTTGATGAAGGGGCCAATTATGGGAGAGAGCAATGCTGAGAACCGTACGGATGGTGGCTGGTTTGACGACAGGGCTGAAGGTGTCATCACAGTCAATACCCAGACGTTGTGATTTGCCGTTGACGACCAAGAGTGCTTTGTGTCGTTCAAGACTCCCGTCGGACCTGTATTTATGCTTAAATAACCACATGCACCGAATAACATTAGCATTAGTAGGACGGGGAACCAACTCCCACGTCTTATTATTAATAAGAGCCGTAAATTCAGAAATCATAGCTGATTTCCAGTTGGGGTTACGGAGGGCGTCAATGTGTGATTTGGGTAGGGGTGAGGATATGAGGGAGGTGGTATGGTGAGAGTTGAGACTAAATATTGGCTTGGGGCGGAATATGCCAGCCTTGCTCCGGGTAGTCATTGGATGTTGGGTATTGTTGTTTACTGGAGAAACAAGAGAATTATTGGACTGAGGTTGGTCCAGAGGTAGTTGATGGGATAAAGGTGAGATGGGAGCCGTAGGTTGTTCAGGAAGTGAGTTTGGCATAATGGGTGTGGGGCTGTGTGTGGGAGTGGGTGATAATTGAGATAATTGAGATAAGATAAATGGGGATGGGTTGTCTTGGAGAAAGTCATATGACGGTGGGGATACAGGAGTGGGATTTTTAAAGGGAAAGTTGGACTCATCAAAATTGACGTGTCGGGATATAATTAGGCGGTGTGTGGTGAGGTCAAGGCATTTGTATCCCTTGTGTTGAGACGGAAAACCCAGAAATACACACGGAGTGGTACGGGCAGCGAGTTTGTGGGGGTGGGAATATGGGGGTAACACAGACAACCGAAGATACGTAAGTGAGAATATGATGGTTGTTTGTGATATAGAGCGAGTGTGGGAAAGGTATAGGAGAGAGACTTGGAAGGAAGAATGTTATGTAAATATGTTGTCATGAGAACGGCATGAGGCCATAAATTTGGTGGCACAGACGCATGAAGGAGAAGGGTGCGGGTAATATTATTAATGGAACGAATTTTTCGTTCGGCTTTGCCATTTTGGGAGGAGGTGTATGGACAAGAGAAACGAAAAGAGATGCCATGGTTTAAGCTATAATTGTGAAACAAAGAGTTATTATATTCACGACCATTATCACACTGTAGCGTTTTAATAGATATTCCAAATTGATTTTGTACAAAAGTATGAAAATGTACAAATTTGGAAAAGGCATCACATTTTCGAGACAGGGGATATATCCAAAGAAAATTTGTAAAGTCATCAAGGAATAAAATATAATACCGGTGACTGGTGGATCTTAAAATTGGGGAAGTCCACAAGTCACTCTGTACAATATCAAAAGGAGCATGTGTCTACGAATAGGAAGGGGAAAAAGATAATTTATTATGTTTCCCCATTTGACAAGAATGACAAATAGCATCATATGCTTTACTACAATCAATTAAATTATTTGTGCTAAGGCTACGAAAAATAGGAAGTTCGGGATGACCAAGCCGGTTATGCCATATGGTGGAGGAGAGGCCGACGAAACCATGGTGGGAGGGAGATGCACGACTGGGAGGGTGATAAACCGGATACAGATTGCCTTGACTATTACACCTCATGAGTGGGGTTCTTGTACGAAGATCCTTCACAGAAAAACCAAAAGGGTCAAATTCAATGGACACTTGGTTATCGTTAGTGAATTTTCGTACAGAAATTAAATTTTTAACAATATGGGGTGCATGCAAAACATGACGTAACTGAAGTGGGGAAATTGGGGAATGTAAAAAGGTGTGACCGTGACCTGCCACCGGAATGGAAGACCCATTACCGACGATGATCAAGTTGGAAGAAATAATATTGACCAAATTATTCGCCATAAAAAAGCTCTGATACCAAGTTGGAATTAATAATATTCACCGTGCGGTGTATGTTGTATTCCTTAAGTATAAATAGCTTATGTACGGTTCATATCCGATAGCTACCGATCGGTTATCCATTAAATGGAACTACGTAATAATAGTAATATAGCACAACTAAACTACTGCAGTACAACAAGGATAATAACAAGCTACGTATTTGGATAATAACAAGATACATAAATGAGTTGGCATGTGAGACTTTGGTGGAGAGCCGTTTGGTGCGTATGGGACGTACGCATGGTACATGCATGTGCATGTATGTGACATGCCAATATTTTAATGTCTAACACATCTCACTCACTCTCTCACTTGTTTGCTCTGACTTCTCTCTAGTTATTCCCCGCAATAACCCTTCAGATAAGCTACCCCTGGGTACACTATCCATCATTTGGTGCTCTCGTTGAGCTAGTATACTAATATGACTGGGAGAGGGTAATGTGGCTTTTTCATTTTATGAGGAAAGTCCATGAAAAATCATTTATTTAACACTCGCTACACGTCATAAAACTTCCTAATTTCTAGTGGTAGCAGACAGAGACTATAGTTGCGTAAATGTGCATATATATATTGATGTACATACTACGAACACATAATAAGAATTACGATTAATTCATTCATTCCTTCCAGTTTCAATAGTTTACAAATAGATTTCTTTTCGAACAGACTGATAAATGATAATATTTTCCAGGACTTATCCTAAATTATCCATGTATTTATTTAATTTATTCTTGTAATTATCTCTAACTACTTAGAATAGTGTGCCTCAAGTTTAGGATAGTCAACAACAACTCCCTTTGTATACGTAAGTGTATGTACGTGTATATAATGGCTAAGCCATCTAATACAGAAGCCAAGCTTTTCAGAAATCTTCCTGCGTGCTAATATCTTTCTGCCTACATTACTTTATGGTATCAGAGCTGCAATTTTAATTGCATCGATCAAATGCTGCTGCCCTCTTTTATCTTCTCATGATGACACCCAATTCATCATCAACCATTCCATTTGACAGAAACTCCAACCCACAATTGATCTCCCTAAATGCTTCTTCACAAATCCCTATTAAGCTATCTAATGACGGGAGTAACTATTCATCCTGGAAATCTCAAATAACCAACCCCCTCTTTGGTTATGATTTATTGGGATACATTGACGGATCAATACCCTGTCCTGATGACTTGGATCCTACATTCAGTTTTTGGTCCCGTCAGGGTCGTCTTGTCCTTTTGGCCCTTCAATCTACAGTCACTAATTCCGTCAGCCCTATCATCAACAGCTGCAAGACATCCGCCGAAGCCTGGACAAAACTTGAAACAAGTTTTGCCAATGCCTCCATTACTCGTATGCTCTCTCTTCAAAATAGTCTCGCAACCACCAAGAAAGCAGACAAGTCTGTCACCGAATATATGGCAATTATGGAAGGTCTTGTTGATGACCTTGCCACAATCGGCCATCCAGTTTCTCCTGGCCAGATCATGTCATATGTTCTCAATGGTTTCGGAAACGAGTACAAGGAGACAATCTCTGCCCTCAGGATACAGCCCACACCTCTCACTCTCTCAACACTCCGACATCATCTTCAACAAGCTGAAATCCTTGCCGGTGACAGTCCCGAAATATCAGCCTCTGTCCAATACACTCAACGGCGGTCTCCTCACAATTCTCGCGGCCGAGGTGGCAGGGGAAGAGGGCGGCACTCTGACAATTTCAATCCACATCACCATGGATTTGGATCGTCTTCCTCTACTACTAATTCTTCTCGCCCCTCCATCATTTGTCAATTGTGTGACAAACCTGGACACACAGCAAAAAAATGTTATAGCCTCACCAATCCTTCTGTTAATATGGTGAACAAATCATCAAATGCAGAGGCCAATGCAGGATGACTCCTAGATACAGGTGCTACACATCATGTGACATCTGATCTCAATAATCTTGCTATTCATTATGACTATGCCAGAAATGACTTTATTGTGATGGGAGATGGTAACCGTATTCCTATATCTCATACTGGTTCTACCGATATTGTTTCTCCTAACTGTACATTTAGACTTAATAACATTTTGCATGCACCTCAAATTCTTCGAAATCTCATTTCTGTCAATCAATTCTGTAAACAAAATCACACTTCTATTGAGTTCTTACCTGATTCTTTTATTGTGGAGGATCTGACCACAGGGGTATCCTTGGCCCGCGGCCAGAGTAAAAATAATCTTTATGTATGGCCGGACACTCCGTCCACGTCTGTGGCTCATGCAACATCTCACCTATGGCATCAACGTCTTGGTCATCCTGCTCCTTCAGTCCTACGTCATATACTTTCCTCCAATAAAGTGCCATTTCGCTCTACATCATCACCATGTCATCCGTGTCTCCAGGCCAAGAGTCATAAATTACCATTTCATATGTCAACAATAAAATGTACTAGTCCATTTCAATTTATTTTTTCTGATGTATGGGGTCCTACTCCTATTCCCACCATTAATAATATTAAATTTTATGTTATATTTGTGGATTACTACACAAAATACTTCTGGTTATTTCCTCTAAAGCACAAATCTTATGGTTATCCCATTTTTAATAATTTTCGGGCACTAATAGAAAATTATTTCCACACCAAAATAAAAACATTATACACCGATCGCGGTGGAGAATTTAAATCCCTCACACCTCTTTTATCCGAACATGGCATTCAACACCTCATATCCCCACCATACACCCCCGAACATGTTGGTTCAGCAGAACGTAAATACCGACATGTCGTTGAAACTGCTCTCACCCTACTCTTCCAAGCAAATATTCCTCTTTATTACTGGCCATATGCTTTTCAACATGCCACCTATCTAATTAATCGTATGCCTAGCCCAATTCTTAATCATGATACTCCCTATCATAAACTCTTTGGAGATCCACCCGTTTATAACTCTCTTAAAGTTTTTGGGTGCCTTTGTTATCCCTGGCTTCGACCCTATACCAAACATAAACTCCAACCCCGTTCAGAACCATGTGTCTATCTTGGTTATTCCGCTACCCACCATGCTCACCAATGCCTCAATCCGAAAAACCGCCATATTTATATTTCCCGACATGTGATATTTTTTGGAAAAGAGTTTCCCTACAAACAACCCAACTACATTCCTTCGTCCACTACCTATAACACTGCCCGTAAACTATTTTTTCTCCTCCCTGTACATCATCAGATGACTCACTCCCATCCTCACCATGTCAAGACCCTACGTGCCAAATACCCCACCCTCCACATATTATACCTATCCCTATGCCCCACCACTCTCAAAATCCACCATCTAGTAATTCCTCTTCCTCTCAATCTTACGAAGAGCCTCCAGTAATAAACTCTTCCACCTCCACCTCTAATACCTCTGCACCACCCTCCCCACATACTTCCAATACCAACTCTATTGCACTAAATAACCCTCCACCCATTCCCAATTCCCAGCCAAATACTCCACCTCCGCCATCTCGCCCAGCAACCCATTCCCAGCATAATATTTACAAACCCAATCCCAAATATCTTCTTCACACAACCAAGTCTCCACTTCCAGTAGCTCCTACATCTTATAAAAAAGCACTGTCCAATCCGGAATGGCGCCAAGCTATGACGGAAGAGTTTCAAGCTCTCCAAAAAAATAACACGTGGTCTCTTGTCCCCCCTTCCTCCATGCAAAATGTTATTGGGTGTAAATGGGTGTTCCGAGTTAAACAAAATCCGGACGGTTCCCTTGCCCGCTATAAGGCACGGCTAGTCGTGAAAGGATTTCATCAGCGTCTAGGAGTGGATTTCACAGACACCTTTAGTCCGGTTGTAAAACCGGCTACAGTCCGACTTATTCTCACTATTGCCGTCACTCGTGGTTGGCCTATCCGTCAACTCGGTGTTAATAATGCTTTTTTGCAGGGTACCTTATGTGACACCGCACCCGATTGCACTTGGAATTTAAAGATGTTATGTATTTGAATTTCCTAACGAATAAAATTCGTGTAATTGATTGGAATATTTAATTAATGTGAGATTAATTAAATTATTTATCGGGTCCATTATATGGGAATGGGCTACCAAATGTTTAGTTGGGTCATCGTAATAATTATAGAAGCCCAATAAAGTGCCAACTAAAGTTGATAAAAATATTTGGACAACCTGGGCGCTATTTTGACCCGACCGGCCAGAAATAGCAGGAATAATTGGGAGAGATTTCCTACACCCACTTGGGGTATTCTACACACTAATTAGACTCAAATAATATGGGAGGGGGACCACACAATTTGGATGGTGCGGATGATTGGGAGGAGAAGTCTCCTAGAGACAAACTCACACCCCATGTCTCAATTCCCACACATTATTGGGAAGTTGATTGAGAAGGCATCTTTCATCCTTCATCCTCAACCATTCAACCAAGGCCAAGAGAGGGAGAGAGAGCTCTAGCAAGCTTCACACGAGCTCAAGGAAGAAGGAAGACCCAAGGAGAAAAGAATAGTTTTGAGGTAAGAACTCCATAAACATTCTTTAACTAGTTTTGTGTGGTATGATTTTTGAGAAATCATATGATGGATTAAACCACGAGTTTTACACGTTTAAAAGTGTATAATATTGTTATAAAGTGGTGGTATTTAACTTAGAAGAGTCGTGGAATCGATAGGAGTTGAAATCGCCGGAAACCGCCAAGTGTAGGAGGCTGTTCGTAGCTGCAGACCACGAAAGCCGCCCACCTTTTGCAAAAGCCGCCCGGCTTTCGTCTGCTGGTCAGATTTTCCACTTCTAATCGGTTTAGAACGGGGATTGATCGAAGGGCTTAGCGAAGGCAACTATTGCAGCACATCATAAGGTGAGGATGGCTGACTATGTTGTTTATAATCTTTGGGTTAATTTCGTAAGATTACCTAAAGTAATTAAATGTTATTTTCATGGATTATTAATGATTAATAATGCCAAAATGAAAATATTGTTGTCAATGAATAAAGGAGCATAATATACAAATTTAGGGATAAATTGTGTATGATTATGTAATATGAGTATATTGGCTTGATGAAGGGATTAACTATGAATATTATGTTGAAATATAATTTTAACTTCATATAAGGATATATGAGTGATTAAAGATTATATTTTGTATATTGATATGAACTATATTTTCAATGGAAAATTAGTTTGAGAATCGTCTATATGACTATGAACTGAAATGAGATTTTGTTGGAATTTATCCGACTAGTATAATGATACTAGTCGGGGTTTTGGAATGAAATATGTTAGAATTGATCCAAGGTTTGGATTGTAAATTGTTGAGCCTTAAGTAGTCTTAAGAGATACTAAGGTGGATAAGTGATGCTAGGGGTAGTCCTTAAGGGATACCCAAGATAAAGTGAATAATAAATTGATCCTAGGAATAGGATTGGCCTACGGGTGTATTCGGTAGTCTTTAAGGATTAGCCGATAGAGTATAGGTAATTAGTAAGGACCATGGCCCTTCCCGACTCTAGAGAGCGGGGTTGGATAGCATGGACTTACATCGTGATCACGGGTTAAGGTGGAATCCGAACCGGAGACCTTACGAGGCTCCCGACAGCGGTAACACATAAGATAGGACCCCGAATGGACCTTACCTTCCTACGGGACGATGGGTATGAGTTCAGGGGCGGGACGTTGGACTCCGGCCCGAGAGCCCGGGGAGGCCTCGGAGAGCGGTGACAAGTCTCGTAAAAGATGATAAGACCTACGGGCGGTGTCGTGCTAACGACGGGTATAATGAAATATATGAAATGGGCCGTGTGCCGACAAATAAATAAATTTACTTATTATAGAGATAATAAGTGGGAAATATAAATTATTATTTATATTATGATATCACCCTATTTTGGAGGGTCTTAGAAGTTGAAACATTGATTATATTGGGTATAGTTGTCATTGTACTTGTCAAATGCTTCCAAGTACTGACCTCCCCTTCACGGGGGAGGCCACCTCACAGTTTCAGGTAGGGAGTAGAGCTTGCTACCAGTGCCCGTTGCCTCGGGAAGATCTAGGAAGGAAGACGTGGTTCGTGCTTCCTCCGTCCCTGTTTTAAAAACATTTAAATTAATGCTCATGGATATTTTTGAATGATTATTGGGGCTTGTATGCCCATATTTGCCGGAGTGTGGCATAAACATTTGTATTAAACGTTTCCGCTGATTTCAATTGATTATTTTACATTATGTTTGTTTATGGATGTACTATTGTGAATGATATTCAAGACGCCTAGTATAGTATGGATGAGTTGGACTGCGGTTGACTATTCGTACTGTACGGCGGGTTGTTGACGTGTCCGGTAGGTCCGGGGCGTGACACCTTATCTGACAAAGTGTATATGCAGCAACCACCGGGCTTTGTTGATAAACAATTTCCACACCATGTATGTCTGCTTCGTAAAGCTCTGTATGGTTTACGCCAGGCTCCACGTGCTTGGTATTGTGCTTTACGCTCCTATTTGCTGTGTTCGGGTTTTCATAACAGCAAAAGTCATACATCATTATTTATTTATTCATCTGGCACTGCTCTTATATTTTTGCTGGTATATGTTGATGATATAATCATTACCGGAAATGATCCCCAACAGCTTCATCCATGTATTTCATCTCTTGGATGTGAGTTCAGTTTAAAGGATCTCGGCTCTCTCTCATATTTTTTGGGCTTAGAAGCAGCCCGAACATCACAGGGGCTCTTTCTAACTCAACATAAATACATTTGGGATCTACTGGAACGCACCAACATGCAGCATGCCTCCCCCACTCCCACACCGATCTCACCTAATGAGCCTCTTTCTCTTTCGGATGGGTCCTCTCCACATAACGCCACCGAGTATCGTAGTATATTGGGTGCACTCCAATATTTATCATTTACCCGACCGGATATTAGCTTTGTGGTAAATGAACTTGCTCAATACATGCATTCCCCTACTTCCACACATTGGCAAGCTGTCAAGCGTGTACTACGCTATCTTTAGGGTACCGCCACTTATGGACTTTTTATTTCTGCACGCACGCCTCTCAGTCTTCATGCTTTAGCTGATGCTGATTGGGCCGGTGATCTTGATTCCCGCCGCTCAACTTCTGCCTATGTAGTGTTCCTTGGCTCTACTCCCATCAGCTGGAGCTCTAAAAAACAAAATACCGTTGCAAGGTCTTCCACTGAAGCTGAATACCATGCCATCGCATCTGCTTCTGCTGAGCTTATGTGGCTTCGAAATCTTCTTGGAGAACTTCATTTCAAGTTCCAAGTTGCTCCAACGGTTTTTTGTGATAATGTTAGTGCTACTTACGTCTGTGCCAACCCTGTTTTTCATTCTCGTATGAAACATGTTGCCATTGATTTTCACTTTGTCCGAGAACAAATTCAACATGGATTGCTTCGCGTCACGCATGTTCACACACGTGATCAACTCGCTGACTCCTTGACCAAGCCTCTATCTCGTCAACTTTTCCAAAATCATCGTTCCAAGCTCAGGATCCTTCCAGGACCGCTTCACTTGCGGGGGCATGATAAATGATATTTTCCAGGACTTATCCTAAATTATCCATGCGTGCTACTTAGAATAGTGTGCCTCAAGTTTAGGATAGTCAACAACAACTCCCTTTGTATACGTAAGTGTATGTACGTGTATATAATGGCTAAGCCATCCAATACAGAAGCCAAGCTTTTCAGAAATCTTCATGCGTGCTAATATCTTTCTGCCTACATTACTTTACAGACATGTCTGGGTTCAATCAGCCTTCACGGGGTGCTTCAAGGAAGGGTCGTTGTCTCCCTCCACAAGAACTACTCGACCATCTTTGTAGCCGGTTCGTTCAGAATGTTTTGAAAGAAGATCAACAGTCATTTGAGAGGATCCAGATTATGTTTCTAGTGGAACAGTCACACTGGTTTTATTGAAGACAATTGTGTTGAGAACAATTCATCATTGAAATCTTTCACTCTTAAGGAATTCGCTCATTGATGGAGTTTAATCCAACTACAAGAGCTAAATCTACCAAAAAAGGTATGAGAAACGTATGAAAAATATGAAAGAATATGGCAGCGTAAGGCAGTATTCTCTTATTCCAAAGACCGATCGTGGATCCGATCAAAGTTCCGGTCCCTTGGTAGGGTGTTTACAAGAACTACTTATAGACCGATCGTGGTCCCGGGTCCACCAATTCTGAACCGCCGGCCCGCCCAGGCCTAGGCCGGACCTGGCCCGGCCCGAATCCACCCCTGGAGGTAGTATGAGCTTTTATAAGTTTTAAGATAAATTCTAGGATGTTTTCTTTTGACTGTTTTTTATCTCAGATCAGACCAGACCAGATCAGACCAGACTTCCATAGTTATAAAATATACAAAGACCATACATCTATCAGACCAGACCAGCAAATTTGAGTAGAAAACACTCCTATTCAAGTAAGTTACAATGATGTGGAAGCAAGGGCGTATCTTGGCGGTAGGGGCTACTGCCCTCTCAACCCTATAGGCCTATACATATACTCTGTATCAAATATATAGGGAAAGGTGTCAAATAGGCCCCCATACTAATACGAAAAAGTCAATTAAGCCTCCGAACTCAAAAAACACTCAATTAAACCCACGAACTATAAAAATATGAGGCAAAACAGCCCTTTTAGCATGTAATTAACCGGTTCCCGGTTCCATTAGTCCACGTGTCGCCACTTGTTGCCATTTGTGGCCACCTGTCGGCTGTTGCCACGTGTAAAGGTTTACCTGGAATCGGTTAATTACATGCTAAAAGGACAGTTTTGCCTCGTTTTTTATAGTTCGTGGATTTAATTGGGTGTTTTTTGAGTTCGGGGGCTTAATTGACTTTTCCGTATTAATAGGGGGGCCTATTTGATACTTTTCCCAAATATATAAGTATTTTTTTATCGTACTCCGTATACTAGTATTAATTAGGAGTACAATACTCATTATATTATTGCAATGATAAACTCGAACTGTAATCATATCAATGTGGATCTTGACCATTGTGAAGACGGTCTATGTTTTTTATTGGATCAAAGATCATGAAAACAATCTACCAAAGGTTATTCAAGTGTGAAGTTGAAAGAATGGGCATTTAATTGTTAGTATTACGTAGTATGGAGTATAATATTTCCCAAAAAATCAATTTTGAAATAGTTAACATTATGTAGCATAATTTTAACAGAGATGTTTAATTGGATAATTGGATCTATTTTTTAGATTATAAAGTATAAACATTGCCAAGTTACTGCCGTTAGTTGACTGAGTTACTGAGGTTTGGGTTTGCAATTTAAAAATGATGCTCAAAGAAACATATATTTGTCGCAATTAGCGGTGAACTGTCCGTCCCGGCCTTTAATTTCCCACATTGCAGCATGAATACGTTATTTAAAAAAGAAAATTTCATATACACACAGAATCAATATGTACAACATGCATAGAAAATGATATATATAGGTATTAGTGTAACACCAATAGTACAAGATGACAGCAAACCATTATTCGTTATTTACCTATGGGGAAAAAGTACATATATTCAGGAGTGGTCTTGCTCCATGCAATCCAAGTAAAACTTTCCCTCAATGGTCTTCCTAACCATGACCTTGAACTTCTCTTTCTTGACCACGTTCCTGACACTCAAGATCAGATAGAACTTCACGTAATTCTCAATTTCCTGGATTCCATGAACGTGTCCATAATAATGGTCGTGTCAATGACTTCTCGAGGGAGATAAATGTAGAAATGGGTAGTGACATTGCAATTCAAGGAAAATTCAACCTACCTTCTTCTTGGCCAAAAGGATGTCTACAAGTTCATATGGAACCAAAGAGTTAGACATTTGTGTGATGGCCTGCACAGCATAGGTTGCCGCTCGACTGACCACTGGATCATGTATTGGCAATATCTGCCACCCTAGTACAAACCTGTCTGGTATACATACAGCCAGGTCAAACTTTGAATAATAAGTTAAAAAGTACCAATACCGGAGTAATAGATTACAACTTCCTGGCCTCAAAAGCAGTTTAAATTTATAAAAGGAGGGCACAGAAGTAAGTTTTTTTACATCTGGAGGCATTTTTTACAATAAAAAAATTATGCTTGCTAATTTTTACTAGGATCCTCTAAAGCTGATTTACTTTTGTATTCTTGTGTTCTTTCTTTATTGTGATCATTTTCTTCATGAAAGCTCACTCGATTTGTTTGAGCTATTAAATGTGTGTGTGAACCCCCCCAAATGTGTGTGAACCCCCCAAACGGACCCTTAGAGCTCAAAAAATATAAAAAAGAACAGAGGAGCAAAAGAATAAGCTATGACTACCTTGTTTGATGCCAATACCCGGCAAAGGAGCCTCATAAGAACGCTTGAAATCCTGCAATTGTTTGAAGTTCTTCAGCCATGGCTTCACCCAAACTTTAGCTTCATATATCCTTTTCCGACCACCATCAATCGCCTCTAGAGTAAGATGATACATTTTTCCAGACACAGCCTGCTCTTTGGCATCAATGACTTTTCTAAACTCAAGAAGAGCATTCTGCAGAAAAGTTAATAGATATGGATAGAATTAAGGCTCTGTTGCATTTAAAAGTATAGAAGAACATCACATATACTTCAGTAACTTGGGAAAATTTAATTAAATTCCGGGAACAGAATTCCAGCTCATTTCCACGAATTCAGTAAAAACATAATAATTTTCAAAAAAACATGCAATGACAAAAGAAATTATTACTTGGTAACAAAATAACTTTAGATCACAATTATATGGACAAAAAGACACAATAACAATAACAGCAGCAACAATATAGGGAGTAATGATAATAATTGAAGCAAGTAGGAAAGCAGAAAGCATGTACCTCGATTTTGTTGTGCTCCAGCACAGCGAATCGACCAAGGCTTTCAATTTCTCCATCGTTAGGGTTCGCTTTACAATCCCGAGAACTTCCCAGAAAGAGTTTCTCAGAGGAAAATCTGGGGTTCCTAATTTGAATCAATTGGCCTCGTGCTGAAACCCGTAACTGAAAAAGCCCCAAGAAGCAAACTAGGACAAAGCAAAGTGAGTAATTCAACCGGTTCTGCATTTCCGTTAGCGGCAGATCGGGAGATTGCTGTTCTCCTCGATGCGTCAGTTAGCAAAAAAGACGGCCTTTGTTCCGCGAGCAAAATTTGTAGAATTTGTTCAAGGATGTGACTTTTCCCCAATTTGCTGAACTAAACAAATTGGAAGTATTACTTTGATTTGGACGTTCAAGTATAAAAAATAGAGGTGGTACAAGTATTTCTTCAGGACGATTGTGGGCGGAAGACATTCGTGATTTGAGCTAGGGTTTTATTAACCTTTCTTTTTCTTTTGTTAGACGTTCACCGAGGTTTGTACATAAAACCTGTAATAAAGCATGATATTAACCTGAGTATGAGACATAAAACAGGCTTCCTTAGCTAAAGCATGAGAAAAAATCAAACATATCTGAATCGTAAAAATTTGTAATAAAGTACACCCTGTTGTGAAATGAAGAAGATGCAGAATAGATTTAAGAGATAGATAGATATATTAATAAGCTCTAAATAACTTCTTCTTAATCTCTGAAATTTCTGAGTTCTCTGAATTGCTTGAATTAAATTTACAAAGGATTGAATGCCCTATTTATACTAGCCAGACTTGGGATGAATCATCTAGGAATGATTCTACATAATTTGCTGGCAACATTAAACCTAAACATCTGTCTATTACAAGGACTAGAATTGGATTAGTGTCCTGATGATAAGGATGAAACATTCACACTTGTCATTCTCAGGAATTTACAACACTCCCCCTTGAATGTTCATCCTTGAATATGTATTTGTGAAAATGAGTGTGAAAATTAAGGGGTAAAAATTACGACATATAATGTCGTTGTATTTGGATGTACTGTCTCGTTAAAAACCTTATCAGGAAAAACCCAATGGGATAAAAACCTGATGAAGGGAAAAAGAGTGCAGTGCATTCAAATACTCCCCCTGAATTTAACATAAATTTTGAAGGCGGTGCATGCCGATTTTCTGTACAAGTTCTGTGAACTTCTTCGGGGGTAAAGATTTGGTGAAGAGATCGGCTGGATTTTCACTTGATCTGATTTGTTGAATGTTGATCGTCCCATCTTTCTCCAGATCATGAGTAGAGAAGAATTTTGGTGATATGTGTTTTGTTCTGTCTCCTTTGATATAGCCCTCTTTAATTTGAGCTATGCATGCGGTGTTGTCTTCATAGATCACAGTCGGGTGACAAGTAATAGGCTTTATACCGCATTCATTTTGGATGTGTTGAATCATAGATCGCAGCCACACACATTCTCTCCCGGTTTCATACAGTGCAATTAATTCAGAATGATTTGATGATGTAGCCGTCAATGTTTGCTTCATAGATCTCCACGAGATTGCGGTATTACCATAAGTAAATACGTACCCGGTTTGTGATTTTGCCTTTTGAGGATCTGATAAGTATCCGGCGTCTGCATATCCGATTAAAGAAGCTTTTGCATCTTTGTGGTAGAATAAGCCGAGATCAACTGTACCACGTAGATAACGGAATATGTGTTTGATCCCGTTCCAATGACGTCTTGTTGGGCATGAACTGTACCTAGCTAATAAATTTACAGAAAATGCAATATCTGGTCTAGTATTATTAGCTAAATACATTAAAGCTCCAATAGCACTCAGATATGGTACTTCAGGACCGAGTATTTCTTCGTCGTCTTCTCGGGGACGGAATGGATCTTCGTGTATGTTGAGAGATCGAATGACCATTGGTGAAGTCAAAGGATGAGCTTTGTCCATATAGAATCTCTTCAACACTTTCTCGGTGTAATTGGATTGGTGGATGAAAATTCCATTCTTCAAATGCTCAATTTGAAGTCCGAGACAAAATTTGGTTCTCCCGAAATCTTTCATTTCAAATTCTTTCATAAGATATTTTGCAGTATTTTCAATTTCATCGGGAGTTCCAATAATGTTTAAATCATCAACATATACTGCAATTATGGCGAATCCCGAATTTGATCGCCGAATGAAAACACATGGACTAATTGGATCATTCTTATATCCTTCTTTGAGAAGGTATTCACTGAGACGATTATACCACATTCGTCCAGATTGTTTTAGTCCATACAATGACTTCTGTAATTTAATGGAAAACATGTCTCGAGGTTTCGAGATATAAGCATCAGGCATTTTAAATCCTCCGGGAACTTTCATATAAATGTCTGTATCGAGTGAACCGTATAGATAGGCGGTCACTACATCCATTAGGCGCATTTGCAGCCTTTCAAAAACAGACATTCCAATGAGAAACCTTAATGTAGTTGCATCAACTACTGGAGAATAGGTTTCTTCATAATCAATTCCCGGCATTTGAGAAAAACCTTGGGCAACAAGTCGGGCTTTATATCTAACAATTTCATTTTTCTCATTGCGTTTACGCACAAATACCCATTTAAAACCCACAGGTTTTACGCCTTTTGGCGCAGGGACTATCGGTCCAAAAACATCACGTTTTTCAAGTGATTTTAATTCAGCCTGAATAGCTTCATTCCATTTTGGCCAATCGTGTCGTTTCCGACATTCTTCAATTGATGTTGGCTCATTGTCATTGTTTTCATTCATTACATTTGTGGCAACGGCATAGACAAATATATCATTAATATCAATATCTTTTCGATTCCATTGCATTCCAGTAGAAACGTAGTTTATTGAAATTTCATAATTATCAACGTTTCTATCATTATCTGGAACATCTTCCTCATTTAAGAAAGTTGGATCATTATTTGAGATGTTTGTTTTGTCAATATCATTTTCTATGCCAGTATTTTCAAATTGTTCATTTTCTTGTTCAGAAGGATGAACATCTTTGGCATCACAGATCAATTCCTGCCTTTTAGTTTTTCTTGGTTTTATATCTTTTGATCCAAGTGGCCTACCACGCTTTTTACGTATAGAAGAATCAATTGCAAGAGATTTTTCAGAATTCTCTACTGGAATTTCGATTCTGGCAGGAGCATTTATAGCAGGAATATGTGACTTTGTCACTTTCTTTGTGTCTGTGAATGCATCAGGCAACTGATTTGCAACATTTTGTAAATGGATCATCTTTTGCACCTCTTGCTCACATATATTTGATCTAGAGTCAAGGTGCGATAATCCCGTTGCATTCCATGTTATTTCTTTCGTACTTGGGTCCGATTTATTAGTTTCTCCCCCTAAGGTTGGGAATACTGTCTCATTGAAATGACAGTCAGCGAACCGTGCGGTGAATAAGTCACCAGTCATCGGTTCAACATATTTTAGTATTGAGGGAGATTCAAATCCAACATAAATTCCCAACCTTCTTTGAGGACCCGTTTTTGTACGATGAGGTGGAGCAATCGGAACATAAACAGCACAACCAAATATTTTTATGTGTGCTAAGTTTGGCTCTTGTCCAGTAACTAATTGCATTGGGGAATATTCATGATATGCAGTCGGTCTAAGCCGAATTAAATTTGCTGCATGCAAAATAGCATGTCCCCAAGCTGATGAAGGTAAATTACACTTCATTAATAATGGTCTAGCGATTAATTGTAATCGTTTAATCAAAGATTCAGCAAGACCATTTTGTGTATGGACATGAGCAACAGGGTGCTCCACATCAATCCCAATCGACATACAATAGTCGTTAAATGTTTGGGATGTAAATTCTCCTGCATTATCAAGTCGGATTCTCTTTATAGAATGATCCGGAAAATGAGCTCTTAACCGTATAATTTGAGCGAGGAGTTTAGCAAATGCTAAATTTCTAGTCGACAAAAGACTAACATGTGACCAACGTGTTGAAGCATCAATCAACACCATAAAATATCGAAATGGTCCACATGGCGGGGCTATCGGCCCACAAATATCTCCTTGAATCCTTTCTAAAAATGCAGGTGATTCAGTTGCAATTTTGGTCATAGTAGGCCTGATGATCATTTTGCCAAGAGAACAGGCCTTACAAGGAAAATCACTTGATAATGGAACCCTGATATTCTTTAATGGGTGTCCAAGTGAAGTCTTAATGATTTTATGCATCATTACTTGGCCTGGGTGACCTAAACGGTCATGCCACAACATGAATGTTTTCTGATCATCTAACTTTGTGTTAGAAACCAAATTTATTTCAAATGGACTAATATAAGTGAAATATAGTCCTGAGGAATATGCTGGCAATTTTTCACAAATATATTTAGTGCCAAATTTAGTTGTCGTAAGACAAAGATATTCCTTTTCGTTTTCATTCATGGTTTCTATGTGATAACCATTTTGACGCATGTCTTTAAAACTTAATAAATTTCTCCGCGATTTGCTGGAGTATAAAGCGTCATTTATAATTATTTTTGTCCCGTTAGGGAGCATCACATATGCTTTCCCAGAGCCTTCAATGAGCTTTGCAACACCTGATATTGTATTGACTTTAGCCTCAACTAAAGTCATTTGAGAAAAATATATTTTATTTCTCAAAATGGTGTGCGTTGTGGCGCTGTCTATCAGGCATCGTCCATAATAGCATCATCCACGAAGAAGTCGGACACGTCAAATTTTGGCAGAGGTGGAGTTGTGTCATTAACATAATTAGCTTCCACATTTTTGCCTTTGTTCAGATTCATGGAAGCTTGAAATAACTCCACCAGATGTTTAGCCGTGCGACATTTATTAGCCCAGTGTCCCGTCATGCCACATTTATAACAAGTCGACTTTCCCGAGGATTTTGGAGGGCGATTTATTTGATGGGTCTTTTGTTTGCCCTTGCCCTTGTAATTTGGTCTTTCGACCTGTTTGTATTCTCGGTGTGACTTGTTTTTATGACCATTAAAATGCCCACGTTTAAAATGCCTTCTACTGCCACTGCATGTTGCATTTGATTCAGTGGCTAAATTATGGCCAGATGCACCATAAACAGAAGGACTAGAACCAGTGGGTCTTAAATTATGATTTTTCATCAGAAGGTCATTATTTTGCTCAGCTACCAATAATACTGATATTAAGTCAGAGTATTTTTTAAAACCCTTTTCTCTGTATTGCTGCTGTAGCAGCATATTAGAAATATGCATTGTAGAAAAGGTTTTCTCTAACATATCAGCATCAGTGACTTTTTGTCCGCATAACTTTAGTTTAGATGTTATTTGGAACATAGCAGAATTATAGTCACTGATAGATTTAAAATCCTGGAATCTTAAATTGATCCAGTCATACTGAGCTTTTGGCAAAAGGACCTTTTGCTGGTGGCCATACCTCTCATGTAGATTGTCCCATAATTCTTTTGGGTCATCAACCAAAAGATATTCAGATTTGAGACTTTCATGGAGATGGTGACGGAGGAAAATAATAGCTTTCGCTTTGTTTTGGGCAGATGATGGCTTATTTGCCTCAATAGTGTCTTCAAACCATTAGCCTTCAAATGTGCTAAAGCATCAACTTTCCATTCCAGGTATTTTTGTCCAGACAGATCAAGGATGTCGAAATCTCTTTTGCTAATGTTGGCCATTTTAGACTACAAAATTATTAATTTAATTAGAACAAGTAAAAACTATACATATGTGTGTACGTAATTTTGTTCACCTCCCCATTTAGTATAGATTATGATTATTGCTCTATCACAAATATTATTTACGGAACAAACTAGCTAGTTGTAATGAAACTAAACGAAATAGAATAATAACGAGATCATGTGGCTAAATGACTAAATAGGTTTACAAGAACAATAAATATAATAATAAACTAATAGAAGTATCATTTTATCGTTATAGCCTTTGTTTTAATTAATTTATTGTGTTAGTGGGATGAGTTCAATTCGTGACTCCATTAGGGAGAAAAAGTAAAATCTGCAATTCTGGTAGAAGAGAACAAATATGTCCAGACCGATAACCATGCATGCTTCCAAGTAATATCATAAATTCTGACAAAAGTGAAGCAATAAAAGTGTGAAACCATATGCCCGTGACCCTAAGCGGTGCATGTGAACCTTATCGTATTTAAAATTACTAGTTTATACATATTGACTTACTGGACAGCTTATGTGCAGTCCAGTTTCTGACGATCATGCAAACAACCCGATAAATGTAGTGTTCAGTTGTTCACGTGACTAAGCCTAGCTAATACGTAGTATATTAGAATTCATATGATATCTCATAGAGCCATTTCGTCTTCTCCATTACTTGTTCTTTCTTCTTGTTCTTCATTTTTTTTTTCAAGCCATATTTATATTCTGTAGCAGTATTCCTTTTTCAAATCATAATTCGCTTCTACTTTTCTTCTCCGAAGTACTTAGTTATCAAAATTCAGCTAGAGTTGAAGAACACTTAACCGGAGGTAAGTTTTATTCCTTCTATTATGAAAAACAGTACGTAAGTTTTGTTTGGGAAATTAAATTAAGCCAATTAGTTATACTTACGTACTTAATATTATATTTTAATTACTTTGAGAAAATTAAACAAGATAATTAATAATGATGCTCATACCTGCAGGAAGATGATTTCTTGAAGAGTTTTGAGCAGATTCGTGCTGATAACGTGTTGTGAAATGAAGAAGATGCAGAATAGATTTAAGAGATAGATAGATATATTAATAAGCTCTAAATAACTTCTTCTTAATCTCTGAAATTTCTGAGTTCTCTGAATTGCTTGAATTAAATTTACAAAGGATTGAATGCCCTATTTATACTAGCCAGACTTGGGATGAATCATCTAGGAATGATTCTACATAATTTGCTGGCAACATTAAACCTAAACATCTGTCTATTACAAGGACTAGAATTGGATTAGTGTCCTGATGATAAGGATGAAACATTCACACTTGTCATTCTCAGGAATTTACAACACACCCGAATATCATAACTAAATAAAGTCTATTATTACCTCCCTCCTATTAACACTGGGACATGAAATAGTGGTACGCTTATTAAGAAAAACTAACGTTATGTGGTTGTTATTGAATTGATAAATTAAGAATAAAGTAAAAATGATTTAGCATGACACAAATTTTACTAAAATTTTCGGTCCATCTTAGTTAGACGGACCGAAAAGAAAAAATGAGAATTTCTTAATGAGACGAAAGGACTACAATATTTATATAAAAAACTAAAAATGAGTAATTAATTCTTTGATAACTATGTACTCTTTTGTCTCTTTATATATGGTAAACTTTCTCCTAGAGTGGTAGCAATGTAAAAATTACTCTGTATATTTTTTATGGCTTTCTTAATTTCTCTCTTTATATATCTCAAACCTTCCCCATGAGTGATAGTTATGTAAAAATTATAGAGAAAATGGAAACTAATAATCCAATCTTTTAGCGGTCTTCTTTCAATAATCCCACCTTTTGATTATTCATGAATAATCCAACCTTTACACCTCATCTTCATTCACTGGTTCCTGACCGGTTGATGACCTGCTATTCCAAGCTATTTTCTTATCTTTGCAAATCATTATACCATAAATCTCATCTTTCACAAAGATAATATTTTGGAAAGATAAGAAAATAACTTGGAATAGTAGGTCATTAACCGACCAGGGACCAATGAATGAAGATGAGGTGCAAAGGTTGGATTATTCATGAATAATCAAAAGGTGGGATTATTGAAAGAAGACCGCTAAAAGGTTGGATTATTAGTTTCCATTTTCCCAAAATTATATTTTTATGGCTTTCTTAATTCTCAAATCTTAATACTTTTTAGGAAAAATTGTTAAGAATGATCTCACATTTCACTGGTCTTCTCTTAATAATCCCACATTTACGTAATTCCAGAATAATCTCACATTTGCACGTCATCTTCTTTCATTGGATCCTGACCTGTTGATGACTTACGATATATACCAGATTTTTTACCTTTTCTTTGAAAATCTTATATAAATAATCTCACCTTTCATAAATCTGCTCAAAACGGTCCCATGTTTCGTCTTTTCTTTTTTCTCTCTAAAATTTTTCTTTCTTTATTTTCATCCTTAGACACTTTTTATTTCTGTTTCTATCCTTTTGTTCTTATTTCTTTTCCATTTTTAATATTTTATTTTTTACTCTATTAGGAGTTTTTTTTTTGTAAAATTTCTCTTCAAAATAACTCTTTTTTGTCTTTTTCTTTCCGTATTTTATTTCATTTCTCATTATATGACAGGTTCTGCTCTCTTAATTCTCTCTCTGGGGTTTACCGCTAGCGCTTAATTGTTCGCTATCGACCTTCGTCGAGGAGCGGTGCCGCTTCCAACAATACTGATCGTGAATAGGGCCTTCGGGTGGAGGAGAGGAGTGTGACAGTCAGAAAGGTAGCGCATCTTACGCATTGGTTTTGTGAGTAGTTTCGAGCAGTTTTGATTTCTGGCAGCAGGGTTCTAGTCGAAGAAGACGGATGGTTGACCAGTATAGGAAGAAGAACATTGTAGAGGATAACGAGGAGCTAGATCTAAATGTAGCCGAGCTTGAAGATATACCGGTTAAGGTGAGTCGGCCGAGCTTTCCGGTGGTGGGGGTTTTGTTAACAAACAGGAAAATCAAGTTTCCGGTGTTCAAAGAGCTTATGACATCTCTGTGGAGGCCGGGGAAGGGTGTGTCGATAAAAAAAATCGGTGATAAGAGGTACCTATTTACTTTTTACCATTCTGTTGATATGAAACGTGTTCTTGGTGGAGGTCCGTGGTAATTTGAGAGGAACTTGCTGATTCTAAAAGAAGTTAAATCTGTTGATATCCCACATAAGATTTGTTTAAACGAGACTGTGTTTTGGGTACAAGTCCATAAGTCCTCTATAGCTTGATGAATTTAGGTACAGTTAGGCGGGTTGATAATTTTATTGAGTTATGATGATAATCAATTTGGCGATAAGTGAGAATCTTACTTGCGAGTTAGAGTGTGTATGAATGTGGAAAAGCCTCTGAAAAGGGGTACAACCCTTTAGAAAGGAGAGATTGGTCATTGTGTTGATTTTTAGTATGAGTAGTTACCCAATTTCTGCTTTGTTTGCGGCACCATAGGCATTCTGATAAATTCTGCTCATTGGTGTATGAAGAAGATCTGGTGCTGGAGAAAAACTTATGTGGTACACCTTCGGGCAGGTAGTGGGGTGAAGACTAGTCCAACAGAAGGTAATAAGTGGCTGGTGGATGGGTCTTCAAGCTCAAATCGAGATCTCCAACATAAGGAGGACAACATGTCGAATGACAGGACGGGAAGGGGTTGGAAGAAGTCTACATCAGAAACGGCACATAGCTCAACAAAAGAGGCGGAATTGGGAAATAATGAGGAGGTGTCTGGAGAGCAAAAACGTAAACGCATCTGGGAGGACCAGGAAGCAGGAAAGCTCGTGGGGGATAATATGGCCTTGGGTGGGGCAAAAAACGGGCGGACTTCGAGGTGTAAGCCTGCCAAAGCTGATCATTCAGAGGCCAACGCTACGAGTATGGAAGCTAGTGGTGATTGGAAAGATGGGACAAAACCTTTATTTTTTCGCTTTTATTTTTTCTGATTGTCTGGTTCTTTTTGTTTACTTTAGATTGTTTACTTTATTCTTTCGTAAGACTGTGGATTTGGATCTAGGTGATGGGAGGACTGCGGTAACCGTCTTTGGCTCATTTGCGCCCATTAATGGATCAGCGAGTTATATTACTTCTGTTGAGATGATAATTAAACTCTGAGTTTGGTTCGAGGGTCGGTGGTTGTCAGGAGTCTTTTTGTCGTTTTCCCTACCATATGAATGATGTGTTATCAATTTAAGTCTATTTCTTCCACACACAAAAACAAAATACTTACCTCATTATATTATATATCTATAAAAATTGAGTTATATTACTTCTGTTGAGGTGATTGATAAGTCCGTATTTAGACACGCATTTGATGTGTGTTGATATCGGCTTTTGATGGTTTTCCTAGCTTTAAGGTGTCACAAGTCTCAATTTTAGCTCAAGTTATGTTTACCAGGCGTTGGTTCGAGTTTTGTGTCATTTGGAGTCAAAGCCGTGAATTTAGAGTTTGGCACCAGCACTTGAGGAGCAATCGGGATGATTCGAGATGCATTCGAGAGTGGATTGAGAGATTTGGAGGTCACCGGAAGGTTCACGATGAGGATTTGATGACAAAAGAGCTCTAGGATTGGCTAAGGGATCAAAAGATCAGAAGACGAATAGAGCTTGAAAACGATAATCAGGATGACCTTCTGTCAATCATTCAAGCATATCTCTTTGTAGAAAAATCCAAAGGACACGAATCAAGTTGAACATGAAATCCAACTTCAACGGATACAAATCATATGAAGACACCATTTCGAGAATCTGAGAGGAGAAAGGTGAAAACAGACGATGAAGTCGGATGATCGCTGTTGAGATTTCAGAATGAGACCTTCCACCATTTTGATCATATCTCTTGATTGGATGATTCAAATCCAATTCCGCAAGTTGTGGTGGATATAAGACTTCATTATCTACAACTTTCATGAAGGAAGTTTTGTCAAATTCGGAAGTTTGACGCACGCCGTGCGTAGGGGAACGCACGACCGTGCGTCTGAGGCGAGAAAGCAAGGAACCTACTGCCAGCCACGCACGGCCGTGCGTAGGGGGACGCATGCCGTGTGTGGCCATTTTTGCGCGATTTGTCCATCGGACGCACTGGGGGACGCACGCCGTGCGTGGGCTCCGTGTGTGCCCCCCAGCAGTCCCGAAAACGCCCGGATTCCCCCGTTTTCTATAAATAAGACCCCCATACCCATATTTTGACGTTACGAACATTACGGAGAGGCCTAGGGACGAATTTACTTGTGTTTTTATGATTGTTTACTCCAAGACTCTGGGATTATTCGTAAGTTCATCTTTTTAATTAATGACAATTAATTCTATTCTTCCCAATTCTGTTGATTCTTCAATTATGAATTGTGAGTAGTTTAATTAGGGGTTTGGTGTTGATGAAGGAGTTAATCATGATCTATGGCTAGATTTTTGATGGTTTAATTGTAGTGATAAACTCTGAACCTATATGAATGAGAGGTTATCAATTTAAGTCTATTTCTTCCACACACAAAAATGAAATACTTACCTCATTATATTATATACTTTGTATCTATTAAAATTATTTCTCAAAATACACTCAAACTCTTCTATTTAATTATTACCTAAATAATCGTGTCGTTTTGCCATGAGAACCTTTCAACGGGACGGAGGTAGTAATATATTTATAAATAGTAAATCAATTATTTATACGTGGGAATCGCCAAAGGAATGAGTATGAAAGGAAGTGAAAATATTAATTAATTAGCTAAAGCAACTTGAATTTTTATCTATTTTAAGGGCCTCAATCATGGTTAATAATTTAATTTATAGGCATAATGTTAGCACTAGTTCGGACCATTATCTCTTCCCTTAAGAGTTAAGATGGAGTTGGGCAAGTTTAAATGTATATTGTCGCATAAGAAACATACATTAAAAACTTTCTCTAAAAGATGCATGGGATTGAAGGGGAAAGGCCATAATGGTTACTACACACTTACTATATAGAGATAACATCCATGCATGCATAAATAAATATATGCATAATGAAACAATGTAATTAATTTTGGTACAATTAAGCACACCCATTTCTTTTTTCTATAATCAAGTATATATATGTCTTGTATATATATAGATAAACCAATTCTGTAACTATATTATTAACTAATCAGTATTAAACATTAGTTTCATTTCCTTAATTAACTTTTGCAAAACCACCATGTTTGATCTGAACAGACTGGTGGTGATGAACAATAATGAAGACGAAAAGGTTCAAGACGGCGTAGACACGGCGGAGGCGGTGGTAGAGGATCTAGACTATTGCTGCAAATATTGCACAAAGAGATTTTACAGTAAGCAGGCGTTAGGAGGCCACCAAAACGCCCACCGGATGGAGAGAGCGGTGGAGAAAACCGCAAAGAAAGTTGGCGGCAGGTTCATGGGTGTCGGGAACTTCGGCGGCGACCCATTTTCTCCGGTGTCCGCCTTGGCAACTTCTCTCCAGTCACAATTTCCAGGCGGGTCCGGCGGCCAGATAAGCTTTTACCATGACTTGCTCATCAGTTGCCAGCTCGCCTCCTCCAAACGCTATTCGCGGCCGCCGCGGCCAGAGACGGTTCCATCCCAACACTATACAGTTCCTTTTCCACCCACCGAAAAGAGACCTGTTTTCCCAATGATGCAAAACCCTCATTCTACTTGTACCCAGGGTTTGCCGCCGGCAACAATGGCTGTTGCCAGCGCATCCACCCTGAAGTCTCATGTCTCTCCGATGCATGGCTACGTGAAAGTAGTCAACTCCAATAGGAGGAATCATGAAAGCAAAGACGTTGAGCTGGACTTGACTCTCAAACTTTGATCACACTTCAAATGTTTAACATCTATATAAGAGTGGGACCATGCTTGAAGTGCAGTGGACTAGCTAGCTCGAATACTACTGTCTACTTTCCCCATTTAAAATTTATGTACGACTATTCATTTTCTAGATGTTCTGAAATAATGTTTTTTCCTTGTTCAATAAATAATTGATCAATGTATTACAAACCTGAGTATTTGATAAAAATCTAGCTGATAAAAAAGTAGTTTACCGAACAAGGAATTGTTATATACATTAAATTTGAAATTTGACATAAAAGATCAGAATAAAGATTATAATGCAAACGGCTATGGTGATCGTATTGAACCTGTTGGTGGTTGGTGGCATTGTAGGTGTACACAGTACACTATTGACAATGATACTGTGTAGACGCTATAGTAACACTAATCGACCATTGACAAGGTCAATGGTTAACTAGTGTTAGTGTGTTACTATAGCGCCCATTGATAGGAATGATAATAAGAGCAATTAGTCATGGAATTTACATTGGTTGAGACTTGGGAGTCCTACAATTGAATATTGCTAAAATAAATTGCTGCACTCTCTATGTCAAGAGTCAAGACTCTAGATAGTTCCTGTTTCTGACCGGGGCTTATCAAATTTTCCCCAAAAGTACTCCGAAAATAACCTAAACCAGCAGCAGGTAAGAATGGTAAGATACTTGCTCCTATTATTCCTTTATATTAGATCAAACCAACCGGCCAGTTTTGGTCTCAATCTTATTCATCAGACCTGAAAGGCTGAAATGGTAAAAAATGCTCACCCTAAACTAAATCAAACTAGAGTATAACCAGCAATTGACCATAAGGCTAGTATTTACTAGCTTCATCGCCATTCTGATTAAGGCTACCCCATTATAGGGGTGGACACGATCCCAATTCCCAACCCTGATTAAGGGCTACAACCAGACCGAGTTCACCCCAATTTTGAGCTAGACCAAAAACTAGAATAATGAAATTACTCCACCAGATGTCATCTGGACCGGCTAGGAAGTGACTAGCCATGATATAACTCCATCGGGTCCGAACCCAATAAAATATATACTCTTGACAAGAATTTTCCAAAGAAATCCCTTTTGTTACGTAAATATACTCATAATGCCTCATAAACTAGAGGGAACAACATACATATAATACATACTACATATATAATATATATTATACGATAATAACGATAATGCGGGGTAATAATTAGAGAAGCAGGGAATAAAAAAGCGTGAGTGCAAAATGTTGTAGTGAAAAAAACACAATTGCTGGAGAAGTTTTGATGAAGAAACTGATGCTAGAAAGATGAAGCAAATTACAAAAACTCGAGCCAATTAATCAGCATCCATTTCTTCCAGTGCAACTTTGGCTGCTGCTTTAGCTTCCTCCAAGAGATCCTCTGGAACCTAAAGCGTGACAAATAAAACACTCAATCAAAATTGAGCAGCAGCTACAATAGAAATGCACTTTTCCTCCAACTGATTGAATGAAGCATATATAGTTCAATATGCTCTTTCTGTCTTCAAAAAAATGATACTCTTAGCCCCCTACTTACACCAAACTATAGTCACTCAACGGGGCTTAAAGTGAGTTCAGGAAAAACTGGACAGTGAAAATGAAGAAGCCAGTTATCAAATGACTAAAAGTCCATGTTAGAAATTTTGTACAGCGTATACAAGGTGTTTTTGTAGTATGGCATATTGTGTAAGTAAATATATTTCCAAATAGTAAGCCTTTTAAAGTTCATAAAGAAATTAATAAAAATGAGGTCATTAACCCATTAAAGTTTTATGTTCAAACCTCACACATAGAAAACATTTCCTAGCTATTAAAGTTCTACGATTATTAGATTGAGGAGTGCAACTTTCATAGTGTCAACCACTACTAATAAGCTTCTTTTTGCACTACTTTTGTTTTTACTCAGCTCGGGAAGGTTTAAAGTCTCTTGTGTTGAGTTTCTTTTTATCAAAAATCATTATTAATGTAGAAAAATATATAAAACTGAAATAACACAAAGTAAAAACTTACTGTTAGTATCATTTGTTACATGTCTTTTTTCTTGCGAGGAGAATCATTTGTTACAATTCAAAACAAGTTATCATACTCCCTCCGTATTTCAATGATCGCTACGTCTGGTTATGGCACAAGATTTAAGGTAGAATAGTAAAGGTAATGAATAATATAGAAAAAGTAAGAGAGAAGGTGAAAAAGTAGAAAAGAGAGGATAAAAAGTAGAAAAAGTAAGGGTAATTGAGTATTTTTAAAGGAAAAACTTACCAAAAAGGGAAAGTGTAGGGAACTTTTAAATACATCCCAAAAAAGAAAGTGTAGGGAACTTTTAAATACATCCCAAAAAAGAAAGTGTAGGGAACTTTTAAATACGGAGGGAGTATTAAGAATCACACAATTAAGAAGCTGTTCCGTTCGTCTTAATCTTATTACTTATTCCTTAATCTTATTTTATTCAGATCAGATCAGATCAGATCAGAAAGATTCAGATCAGATCAGATCAGATCAGAAAGATTCAGATCAGATCAGATCAGATCAGAAACATTCAGATCAGATCAGAAAGATTCAGATCAGATCAGCAACATTCAGATCAGATCAGAAAGATTCAGACCAGATCAGACCAGATCAGAAACATTCAGATCAGATCAGAAACATTCAGATCAGATCAGATCAGATCAAAAAATTCAAACATGATTTATCACTTTTATTAATATATTAATTATGATTATTATATTACAATTATTGTTAATAATATTAATATATTAATATAATAATATTATTAATAATATAATAATAATAATGTTAATAATATAAAATTATTAATATAATATAATATAATATAATATAATATAATATAATATAATATAATATAATATAATATAATATAATATAATATAATATAATATAATATAATATAATATAATATAATATAATATAATATAATATAATATAATATAATATAATATAATATAATATAATATAATATAATATAATATATTTATAATTATAATTATAATTATGATTTACAATGTAATTATAATTATAATCATCATTATTAATAATATGATTGTTGTTCTTGTTGTTATTGTTGTAATTATTATTACTTCGGAGTAATTATATATTTAAATTAGTAATTATAGATATAATTATGATTATAGAAATAAATATTATAATTATAATTACAATAATAATTATAAAATTAATCATAATTAAAAATATAATTACATTTATAATTGTATCTGTACTTATAATTAGTGTAATTAGTATAATTATTATAATTTTAAATTTAATTTTAGTTATTATTTTTTTATAATTATGATTATAATTGTAATTTTATTTAAGTTATATTTTTAATTACAATTATAAATCTAATAATTATAATTATAATTACAATTATAGAAATATTCAAATCAGATCAGAAAGATTCAGATCAGAAGAATTCAGATCAGATCAGAAACTTTCAGATCAGATCAGAAACATTCAGATCAGATCAGATCAGATCAGCAACATTCAGATCAGTTCAGCAACATTCAGATCAGATCAGAAAGATTCAGATCAGATCAGAAAGATTCAGATCAGATCAGATCAGATCAGAAAGATTCAGATCAGATCAGATCAGATCAGAAAAATTCAGATCAGATCAGATCAGAACTTAAAAAATTCAGATCAGAAACATTCAGATCAGGTGAACGGAACAGCTTCTAAGCCTTCAAAAATATGAATGTAACCATCATAAACAATTGAGTTCAGATTTTCATATGTTTCTCATACATAGTGAAAAAGATTAAAAATACAAATAAATAAAATCAAAATCATACCTTACCATAGAAGATAGAAGTTTACGATTCACTGAGAAGGGCTTAAAATTTTAAAACTTGAAGCAAAAGAGCACGTGCAGGACAGCAGGAGTTTATGCAAAGGCTTGTTACGACTTACGAAGGTTTTAAATTAAGCCACATTTAGACTTTTCTGGACTAAATTTTTAAAGTGGACCCATCTTATACTTATAAGGTCTAATTCTACTTTGCCGATAGAAGGTTCAGAAACATACGCCTCATGTACCATTGCGTAGAATGGGTTACGCCTCTTATCGCAAATGGAGTAAATATCTATGAGGCGCACAGCGCACCTCAGGGCACGATTGCATTGCACAATTTTGAACGTTGCTAAAAGTAAAGCATCATATTTCTTTCCATTGGAAAGAAAAAGAAGCATAAAAACTTCTACCGAAAAAGGTGGGGGATGCTTGTAACACAACAAAGATTTGACTTTACCTTCTGATGCTGGCGGTTCGACTCATCACATACCCAACTCATTTCCAGTTCAAAGGCCTTATCCTTGGCCTCATCATGTACACCATAAATTCTGTATATCAACCAAATACTTTGTCAAAGCTGCTCCACTTAGGTTCATGAAAAAGTTTAAAATATCATAACAAGAAAGGCACTGACAAAATCTGCTCAGCCAAAGAGTCAAACAGCATAGATATACAAGATTTGACAAATGCTCCATACATGTAGTCAAGATTTAACAGCTAGATATATCGATAACGACAAATAGGATGAACAGATAAAATGAAATGCAACATTGAAATGATATACATGTGGAAATGTGGCAACATTGACTTGTTTGAGAGGTGCAGTTCCTCTCATTGGAATGCTTTCATTTGGTCAATTCAGGAGAAAAAATACATGTGATTCAATTGTGAGGCAATGGAGCTAACTAAATAAAAAAAATACAAACAGCTTTCAAATTTTTAATGGTACTTAAAAGTTAAAACCATCATCTTAAGAGTAATGACTGAATTTTGACAAACCATCCAAGGAATTCACTAGTGTGCTTAAATTACTGCTCCAAAGAAAAATGTACATGATATGCAAAATATGCTCACTTTTTTGTAAACATCTTTTAGTCGTGTAATTAAACATGGCTATAGCCTATAGAAACTATATGAAGGGGGTGTTTGGATCTGATTCTTAAAATTGCTTCTGCTCCTTCAGGGAGCAGAAGCAGAAATCGGAGTGTTTGGGTGAAACTGCAGAAGTGATTTTGGTGCTCTAATTTACTCCTAGAATCAGTTTTTTAGAAGATGGGGGACCAAGCTTCTGAAAACTGATTCTGATTCTGCTTCTACTTTAAAAAAGAAGCAGAAGCAGAAGCAGAATCAGTTCCAAACACCCCCGAAGTATGAATTCATCATTTTCGGATGATGCTTTTTCTATTTTTAGTGGGAAATACCTACAATGATGGCAACTTTGGAATTTCACCTCATTATTCATTTCTTTGTTAGAAGGTAGAATGGAACCCAGCACAAAACCATGTTACTGTGTTTTTTTTGCAAGCATTTAGAGTATAAAGTAACTTTGGAGAATTAATAAATTCCATAAATTTTGTGTTATCAACCTAATGTATCCGGGACTAAGGTGGTCTACTGTTGGTGATGACGGTTTTCACTGACAAAACAATCAAATTCATGCATAGGTATAATTGTATAAATCCAACTTTTACATGACATTCAAAAAGTTGTGTACTATCGAAGTTTAAATGAGGAGATGACACTCACATTTTGGCTACCTCAATAACTCCTTGCCGACATGTCATTTCAGAGAGCTTCAATTTCTCAATTTCGCTGACAAGTTCAGTTAATAATACATAAGCATCTAAATCAATAGTTTAATTAAAAACAAATTTTAACCATGAGGACAAGTAAAACTGTAAAAGCAATGAGTGGAAGGACAATATGTGCATCTAGGACGATTGATACTGAGGGTAAGATATTATAAAAAAGATATCAACTACTTACGTCTTTGCAGCCTGCCTGCCTTTACCAATGGCAGCCCCAAAATACCTCTATAATAAAAAAAATAAAAATAAAAATTGTGACAATGCCTTCTAATTTCATAAAATCAATTATAAGTATGTAAATGAATTAACTGATGCAAAACAAAGAGAAGAAACCAACTCACATAAGATACACCGGACGGTTCGACCATGTACAATTGCGGACCGTCTCTGTCATATCCTCCCAGAATCACCCCACAGCCAAAAGGTCTGCAGAAAGTTTTACTCTAAACTTCATCACCCAATTTAAATGGTAAATGGAAAGGAGATTCTTATAGACAACATAAACAGGAATAATTTAGCACACCTGAGCCACCAATAAAGTGTACACAGATGTACATAACTAGCAACACGTTCTGCAAGTTCTTTCACTGGAATGGGTTCACCATAGACACTGCAAATAGAAATCAATTGGAAAATCCATGAACATGGGAACCTTAGGAATTAATGGGTTCATAGATACATACACCGATACACGTATATAAGATTTAAAACTATGGCTAATAAAACAAGCTGTAACCTTTGGAACTAACCCAAATTATTGTTCTTTCCTTGCACATTTAAAAATAAAATTATGACATGTCCCGTATTATTTGTCTTACTCTCGTTGTTAGCTTGTCCTAAAATAATATCATTGTTCCAGATCTAAATACTGTCAAAGATGAACTTAGCCAAGATAATGACTACTACTACGTACCTTTTAACTTTAAAAAGGGATTTGACCATGTGATCCTCATTTGGCAGACAATTTTGGTATGTACATAAAAATAATCAAATATGTTAAAATAATATTTCTGGTCAGATTGGCTTTTATAAAATGTTATGATTTAATATGCAACTGACCAGTCCGATCTTCAAAACCAAAGCAATAGTTTATTACCATGCATATAACGTCTAAAATAAGGTTCATAAAACAATTCATGATATAAACTATGTAAATAACAAGAATATAACACAAAGTCATACAGCAAGACCTTCTACAGAATTTCATTGAATTATGTGGTTCCTTCTGATTTCATTACAGCAAGACCTTATTCTTTATGGTTCCATACAACTCAAGTATGAATCTACAAATACACAATTGTGATTCTCAATAATTCCCCAGTATGTTGAAATGCAGACTTGGTTAGGTGATATCCATTCTAACACCTTATTCAGAATCCATGTAGTTAACAGTCAAGATATGAGAAGAACGGGAGAGAATTGGAATAACAGAGAAACAAGTACATAAAACTAACTTCTAATACATGCAACAACTCACAGAACAAAGTCTGAGAATGAGAATATCAAAAATAAAACCTATATACAGAATGATGTGTGCATGTACCACACAAACATGAGAAACAGGATTAAGCGATGGTATACTTGTCATAGTTGGTGGCTTCAGATTTTGCTCGTGCAACAATTTGCCTCCCATCGGCAGCTAACCCAGCAACAGCCTGTAAAAACATAGAGCATGAGCTGTCAATAAGGGAAAAACAGTTCCACCAACAAGCCTGCAAATATCCACAATCAAACTCTATGTGTCAGACAGAGTATGACCGTTATGCAGACAAGTACTTTCATCATCCCAGATATAAGGCCTAACATATTAAAATATTCAATGCAGAAAGTCATTAGTGACAATGAGCTGAATACTTTTGTTACTTGTGGTTGAATGTGATAGTTCAAACTTTTAATCAAGGATATTTGTTGATAAATTAAGGGAAAACTAGATCAGTAATGCATAGGTTTGCTGTGTGCAGTAAAGACTTTGAGTATATGAGGATCTTAGTAGCAAAGTCAAAGACCAAACTACTGATACTCTAAATCAGTTTCACGAATAATACAAGTAAACAGTATAAGCATGAGAAGACTATAATTGAGCTATCCACACTGAAAGAAAGAGCAAATGATTTTGTAATTAAATAATATATGCGTTTGACATAAAGTATTGACACTCTTATGGCAGTAGGGGAAATCAATTTAGTTCGTGGAACAGTCAAATCCCTTCCTCTTTGGCTTGATTTTATGCTCCTAGTAGCAAAACATATTTTATAGATCAAACCAGGAAAGGAGAAGTTGGATAACGATCATGCATAAGAAATAATTTCAAAATATTACCGAGTCCCCAAATGAAATACAATATTTATTCCAAGGATTTCACTGGTAGTCCACTTTATATTTATATTATAAGATAAGAGGATAAGTGCCAATAACCTAGCTGGAAACCCATAATAGTTTTCCTAACTAGATTGTAGAAAAACAGCTTGAAACATAACAGCATTTGTTTAGCTTGATTACATCTGTAAATGTTTGAAATATAGGGCTTTGTGAAGATAGAACGACTGCTATTTGATACATGGATTTTTAACCCTGCTCCACAGGAAATTAATACTCCCTCCGTCTCTATTTAAAAGGTCCCCTTTGACCAATACACAATTTAAGAAAATGGCACTGTTTGGCACTGTTTGGCACTGTTTGGACACTGTTTGACATTGTTTGGTTTACCAAACAAGGAAAGGGGACATTTTTAAGGGACGGACCGAAAAGGAAAGTGAGATGTTTATTTAGGAACCGTGGAAGTATGTAAGAGTCTCATTCATAATACACATAAGGGCATATGAACCTAAACATACATGAAATAAGCTTCACTAAGAAAATTATGAGCATCAAATTTGAACTTATTACTTACCTAAACAAAATTTTGTGGGAACATCTACAAGTTAGAGCAGTTAGACTACCTCAGCCACTGACTAAGGCACCGAGTACCAAACTAGTTACAAATAGAAACATTTACAATGAAAAAGTATAGTCTTTAACTCAGTACCAGGAAGCTTGTCCGTGCTGAAAAGGTAGTAACTTCACCTCCTTATATGCTTTATTGAGGATACACTTGTATAGAAAGAAAATTAACGCATTTGCAGAAGGAGATATAAAGAAGTACCATGCCAGAATGGCGATGAACAGAGTGAATTCGCCGATTCGATCCAGGTAGCATCATCTTCGAAGCAATCAGCTTCTCCACACCCTAAAATCGAACACTCAAAAACCTATTGAGCACGTCAAAAACCCTGAGCATAAAACCATAGATTCAATATGTCTATGCCCATACCAATACGATGCCATCCTTGCATTTGATGCCTATGACAGTGCCGCTGTTGTCAACAGCCTTGGCTGCATACTCGATCTGGAAAACTCTTCCGTCCGGCGAGAACGTCGTGACCGAGAGATCGTAGCCGGTGCCTATGCTGCTCATCTTTTCACCTCCTTAATGTTCTACTACTAGTGCTGCTCTCCTTGTTTGGGGCTGCTCTGAGCTCTGAACAAACAAATATAGCGCAGGCGACTAGGCGAGGACGGGGAGTTTTCTTTCAACTCAAGATAGCGGAAGTCAGGAACACTGCAAAAGAGTGGGGATAAAATCAACAAAACAACAGAACAGGGATCGTGGGGCAATTATTTTTGTGAGTTATGCAGACGTAGAGAAACTTAGGCCCGTTTTAGAAATATTTTCCAAAAAATTGGAAAACTGGAAAACAGGAAACGTGTTTACCAAAGAAATTCCTGGAAAACTGGAGAAAAGAAAAAAGAAAAACGCGTTTACCAAATCGTTTTCCAAAACGGAAAAAATGAAACATGTCTCTCTTTTCCTTAATGATTTGGAGAAGTGACTTTTACTAGTTTTCCAAATTTGGAAAACGCAGATGCTACAGTGCCGCTGCAATGAATTTGCATACTTACACCTAGTGGTGGGTCCGGTCACGCTCCAATGTCGATTCCATTCCGGTACCTCCATCCTCTTACCTTACCCTTTACCCCTACCCTACCCTACCCTACCCACCCAACCCCCACCCCGCGTACCCATTTTTCCCTATAATGACCTTACCCCCAACCCCCACCACATGCCCCGACCTCGGTCCCACCCCGATCCACCCTACCGCCACCCCCTACCACCTCGACCCCACCTCGATCCACCCTACCCTACCGCCACCCCCCTACCACCTCGACCCCACCTCGATCCACCCTACCCTACCGCCACCCCCCTACCACCTCGACCCCACCCCGACCCACCCTACCCCCACCTCTCGTATATTACCACTTACCCCTACCTTACCCCTTACCACATGCCTCCTACCTCGGCCCCGCCCCACCGCCATCCTACCCCCACCCTCGTACCGCCATCCTACCCCCACCCTACCTTACCTCGGCCCCACCCGGATCTCGGGCCCACCCTACCGCCATCCTATCCCAACTCCCTACCCCTACCTTACCCCACCCCCAAACCCTACCCACTACCCCCACCCTTACCGCCATCCAACCCCCACTGCCATCCTACCCCTTCCCTACCCCAGCCCCACCCTGGTCCCGACCCCACCCTACCGCCATCCTATCCCAACTCCCTACCCTACCCCTACCTTACCCCAACCCCAAACCCCACCCACTACCCCCACCCTTACCGCCATCCTACCCCTTCCCTACCCCGGCCCCACCCTGGTCCCGACCCCGCCCTACCGCCATCCTATCCCAACTCCCTACCCCTACCTTACCCCAACCCTACCCACTACCCCACCCTTAACCCTAACCACGACCCTAACCCACCCACTACCCCAACCCAACCCCCTACCCCTAGACCTTACCACCCCACCCCGGCCATACCCCTTACCCCACCCCCACCCATAACTTCCCTACCTGACCCCTACGAGTAGGTATGGATGGGTATGAAGGGTTGTGGTGGAGTATGGGTAGAATGTAAGATCGTGGTAAGGTAGAGGTAGGGGTCAAGGGTGTGGAATTAGAGAACTGTGTGAAAAAATTGATGAACATGTTTTCAAATTTGAAAATGGAAAACAATAAAAAATAGAAACAGAAAATTGGAGATAGAAAAACTGAAAAATAAAAACAGAAAATTGGAGAACAAAAAACAGAAGTAGAAAACAGGAAAATATCTCTGTTAGTAAACAGGCCCTTACAATTTGGTTCCATAACTTTGGATTGTGTTGGTTATTAGTCTTGTAATTTTACTTGATTACAGATTTGGTAATGTAGCTAATAAAATCTGTAATTTAAGAAATTTTTCAACGGAAAGTATACCTTTCGACAGAGAATTTGACACCGGTGACATCTTCTCCGGCGAATTTACGGCTTGAATGTATATTTTCCGGTGAAAATCCTTAATTTACTACTACCTCCGTCCCTCTTATATTAGTACGGAAGGGGATGGTACGATTATTAAGAAAAGTGGGTTTGTGTGATTGGTATTAATTGATAAAGTAAGAATAAAGTAAGAATGATTTAGAACTATACAAATTTTACCAAATATGGTATGGGACAATTTTAGTGGGATTTCCCGAAAAGGTAAAACAGGACAATATTAGTGGGACAGAGGGAGTAATATTTATTAGTTACAAGATCAAATTTGAAACCAAATAAAGTTATAGGACTAAATGACTAATAACAAGCTTATAGGCATAGCTGAAAGTTACGGAATTAAGGATGTTTTCTTTTGGATTGTTTTCAGTCCCAAACCAGACCAGACCAGACCAGACTTAAACAGACCAGACCAGACTTGGATAGTTATAAAATACACAGAGACCAGACGTTTACCAGACCAGACTTAAACAGACTAGACCAGACCAAACCAGATCAGACCAGACCAGACCAGCAAATTTCAGTCCAAAAGAAAACATCCTAAATCGCAATTCTCCCAATAGACACACAATGTTAGGCTTATTCTCCCTATCTAAATATCCATTTTATTTGATCAAAATGGATGCTCTAAGGGGTGTTTGGAACCGATTCCGTTTTTGCTTCTTTTTTTAAAGCAGAAGCAGAATCAGAATCAGTTTTCAGAAATTGGTCTTGCACAGGTTCTGAAAAATGCTTCTAGGAGTACATTAAAGCACCATAAGTACTTCTGAACTTTAAACCAAGCACTCCAACTTCGGTTTCTATTCCCTGAAGGGGTAAAAGCAATTTTAAGAATCGGATTAAAACACCCCTATCTGGCCAAATTTTATTAATGCATGCACAAAATGGATATACACAAAAATAATGGATTTTTATTAAAGTTGCTCAACATGACAGAAAACTAACGGATATATAACTTTTAGATTTTTCATTGATAAATATGGGACTAATTAACTTTTACTTCTGATAAAAAAGTAGTCGAGTATGATATAATAAAATATATTGTTGGGATATATTATCCTGATCTGCTACGATTCAAGAATCAAGGCATTACCTCGGTACGGAGTCTGATCGATGAGGCCCATTAAGGTAGCTTTGCACCACTCCCCATTTCCGTATAAATAGGAGGCTCCCCCCCCCCCCCCCCCCCATGTTGAGGGATCCTCTTCTTCTCCAATGGCCTCTTCTCTCTAGAATAGCCTAATACTTCATTAATGGGAGCTTTTGTACTACGTAAGAGGTGAGGAGAGTGTTAAAATGAGTGTGGCTTGGACATTGGCTCGGAAAATCTCGTGGTTTTCTCATTGGTATGTCAATTCTAGGCAAATGATTTGCTTAGGAATTGAGCTATGAATTGCATGCATGGTGATGAAATAGAACCGACCTTTTAGGAATGCATGGTGAGATAGTAGACTTGAGTTCTATGACTTGTATGATGTTGAGCTAGAGTCCAAATCTATGATTGCATGGAAATGTAATAGAGTCGAGCTCTAGAAATGAAATAGTGATGTATTGAATTTAAGTCATATGGTTTGCATGGTGATGTACTAGAGCCGAACTCTATGAATGCAAGATGATGTACTGGGTTTAAAAAGGAATATGGAAGATGTTTTCAAATGAACATGGACTCACGGGCCGACTACTTGACTTTATATAAAGTAAGTATATTTTCAAACGGGGGTAACTTGGAGTTACGACCTAGATTATACTATCACTCTATTTGAGGGTCTTGTGTTTGAAATACTTCTTATGTATCTATTAGATGACATCCACACCACTACTTTATAGTTGCGGGGAAAGTACTAACCCTTTCGGGGGCATCCCACCACCATTTTAGTTTGAGGCTAAGGCTTGCTTCCTGTACCCGTTGCTCGGGTGATCGCTTGGAGAGAAGATTTGGCTCGTGCTTCCTCCATTATGTTTTCTAATCTAAACTATAATAAACATGCTCATGGATATTTTTATACTTTAAAATATTTGGAGGCATGTGTGCCAATGATTTGCCCTTTGCTGTTTGTGCTCAAACTTGATGATTTCCGCTGCTTATGGAATGGTTGTACATTATGTTTGTTTATGGATGACTTATGTGTGAATGATATTCATGATGCTTTGTATAGTTTTGATAAGCTTGATTGAGGTTGACTTATCTAGATTGTAGGGTGATTGTTAGCGTGTCCGGGGCATGACAATTTAATTGGTATCAAAGCCTTAGTCCATAAACTTCATAATGAAGTCTCAAAATTCTATTTTCAAAATGATTTGAAAACCATGGGCATAAAAGTTTTGGTACTTATAGAACTCTTGGTACTTGAGTTACGTTACAATGTATCTAATTGTTAAGATGGCACCCTTTGCAATTGGTATGACGACAATTTGAGCCAAGAAGTGTCTTAAGTACCTACCTGTCAATTGACATTTGATACGAGTCTAACGACAACTCATTCTAAGCTTCCTTTCAGAAATGGAACGTGGTGGAAAGATCACTAGAAGGAACCCGATCAGCCGAGCATCAGGTGGAACCGGTCATGGTAGTCGGGCGGCCTCTATAGTGTCTAGAGGAAGGGGCCGTGGAGGCCAATCACAGACCGTAAGTGACGTGACGTTGAAACCGTAAATGATTTCTATTGGTCCAAGGAGGACTCTACCTATCAACCGGAGACTGAGCCGGTCAAGACCCCTTATGAAAGGGATGACGATGATCTGAGTGAGGAAGATGACAATGACGAATCCGTGGGAAGGATTGAGGCATTGCTACAAAAGTATAAGCAAGAACAGAAGTTAAGGATGGAACATCGAAGGCACCGAGCAGGGCGAGCTTCGGGGGGCTTCAAGGGGAAGAAACCTTGACGGATCTAGGGCCTACGTCGAGCCACATGGAAGTCGAAGTAACGAGGTTCCTATCATAAGGATCTCGAAGTACCTCAATGAAGCAAGGGACTTGGGGTGCAAACTGTTCAATGGAACATGGGACATCTCTATTGCCGCCGAATGGATGAAAAGGTTGAACGAGGCGGCCCTTGGCATGAAACTCACTCCAAAGTTTTAGTTAAGGGTCACGCTGAGATTGTTAGAGGGGATGGCGTCCACGTGGTGGGACGGGATCAAAGGAAAGTACAACGGGGTTGTCACATGGGATAACTTTCAACAAGAATTCTTTGATCAATAATACTCCTCCTTTCAGGTGAACTTGAAAAGAAAGGTGTTAGGAAATTGATGTAACGTACCTTGAAAGTACCGCAACGGAAGTTTAAAATTTACCCAAACGGATCTTCCCTGATTATGACAAAACAATGAATATAACAATAATAGTAGATCTGAGTTAGAACTTATAGATCTTCCAGTCTAGCGGTTATAATCCTTGACCTTAGGTATCCATGTGATTTCTCCTTTCCGAAAGAACGGATAGATCTCCCATAGAGAAAGGCTATGAAATCTCTTTGCAGGGAAATAAACCGGTAATACTGAATCTGAAAACCGGTCTCTTATCATGAAGGAAGAGGATGTATTTATACTAGTTATAAACTAGTTTCTCAATCACAATGAAAGTCTTGCTCATTAATGAGTTTTAGTCCTAATAAGACCAATACTTATTAACAAAACAAAATAAATCTATAATGATAGTTGAAAGTGGTTGCACTTCACTTTAACTTAGTATTATTATTTATTTCATTTTCTTTTTTTTCTTTTCTTTTAATTCTAAATTATAAAAGAAAACTTTATTTAATTATAAATACATTTTAGTTAGGTATAATAGATCTAATTTATCATACTTAATTAATTCTATCAAATAGAATTATCCTTCAACATCATGAATTAAATATAGTTTAGTCTAACTAATACTTAATCCATTTTCAGTATTAAGAATTAAATATTATTTAATCCAATTAATAATATTTAACTCCTTTTAACAATTCAATCGGAAGGTATAATCACTTGTTGTGTGACCCATAGGGTCTTATATATTAAGCACTAGTCAAATTAAGGTCTTAGCAGAATCCCTAGACAATTTACCAGACAAACTTAATATATAAGGACGTTTGTGAGGACTATTCAATCTCCCTGCAATATAGAGCTCATAGTGATACGGTCCTTTCATTCAACGAACATTCAACTAAGTCTAGAACTTGATATTGTGTCTATTCCAATAACTTAGTCTCTATTTCTCAATCTTTCTAGATGATCGATAACAATCATATTCGATATCCAAAACGAGTATATCTGTGCATTGACCAATAACTTTATGATCCATCTAGATATGAGAAGTAGAATGTTCTCTCTTAATCTATTATGAGGAATGAATCCTTTCTTGGCTCAACTACTACTCCATGTGCTTCATGGTGTACCCAACATATGTCGTGTTTGCCCTTATAAGAGTGCAAGTGTTGGTCATGGTCAAAGTACATCACTCCGCACATGTAGTACATATTGACCTCAAGTCGGAGGACTATTACACTACTCTATACGTCGGTAATCCCATAGAAACATGAGTAGAACTTATCAAATGGTTTCTCGGTGGGTATGCCAATATTCTCTAAAATATCTATGTGACCATCATGAATCACAGGAACTCATAGTTTTGAGATCAACTATACTTTCTAAAAGTAAAAATTCCACTTTTGGTCCCATGACTATTGGGGCACTTTCACATTTTCCCCTTGACTTTTAATTTAACCACATTTAGTTCGTGACTTTTTCCCCTTCACCATCTGTCGTCCTTCCGACCACAACTCCGATAGATTTTAACCGGAAAGCCATTTACGGAGAAATATTAGGGACATTTTAGTAAATGTATGTTGTTAAAATGGCTACCTTATAAATTAACTTGACTTAATGCGTACATTTTGATAACTTAAGTTTAACATTTTGACCTAATATTTCTCCGTAAATGGCTTTCCGGTCAAAATCTACCGGAGCTGTGGTCGGAAGGACGACAGATGGTGAAGGGGAAAAGGTCATGGACTAAATGTGGTTAAATTGAAAGTTAAGGGAGAAATGTGGAAGTGACATAATAGTCATGGGACCAAAAATGGAATTTTTTTCTTTCTAAAAGTATGATGCAATCCACATACCAATCTTATCTCATATCATCAATATCCCTTTCTTGATGATCATTGATTGGGGCCATTTTAGGACCTTATGGTATATCATATAAGCTCACACTTACTTATTGACAACATAAATCCAAGGGAACACAATTATGAATAAGACATGACAATCGAAATGCATGCTTAATCATCAAGTACATATATCTCTAAAAAGCGATTGTTGCTAGGACATATATACTAACAGAGGGAGCATGTGAACCTAACCCAAGGTGGTGAGTGTATGATGAGACCACTGGAACACAAGTTTAGATCACTCGCGGAATTCATATTGGAGTATGAATGTGATGAGAACCGAATGGTCAACCACTTTTGGGATGCCTTAGACTTGGAAGTGAGTGAATTGAAAGGGCAACACAGTTGCCTAACATGTCATTCAATCAGGTGGTTGAGCAAGGGTTGAAAAGAGAGAAAGAACGGGAGGAGAGAAAGATGAAGGGTAACCACGGAGGAGGAGGATCCTTTGGAGCTCCACCACCACCACCTAGGCGGAATCAAGGCCCAAGCGGACAGGGCTCAAAATCGCATGCCTTGGGGGTAACTCGGTGCAACAATTGCAAGAGAAACCACCTGGGCAAATGTTGTGATCCTCCTAGATGTTTCTAATGTGTGGAGGTTGGGCATCTGAAAATGAATTGCCCACAACTGAGTAGGGCAGAGACATTGGGACCAAGTAGTGGGACTACGGGAAATAGGAACCGAGCGGGGGCTTCCCAGGTGAGCGGGGGACAAGGAGGAGCAAACGCGAGTAACACGTCGTCCGTGAACCAAGGAAGGACTCAAGCTAGAATCTATGCAATGATGGAGGTGGACGCTCGAGCAAACCCGAATTATGTTGTAGGTAATATCTTTTGAATATTTGTTGTTTTAGCCATAATTAAAGATCATAAGTCATAAGAGTCAAATTCCATGAGGCCTAGTGTCTTTAAAAAACGAGTTTTTTGAGACACTGCCTGAAAACCCCGATCAGATATGGGTAACACCCAATCGGGTATGTCTAAAAATGTGTTTTTTCATACACTAAAAAAAATCCTATCAGGTGTGAATGATACCCGACCGGGTATCTCTCAATGACAAAATTATGGGCACACTGCCAAAATTACCCGACCGGGTAAACAGTAATATCCGACCAAGTATACTTTGATGTGTTTTGTCAAATGAAAAGGTTGTCTTCATGAAAGTTGTAGATTTTTTCCTTTCATAAATGATGGAATTTTAAGCGAGTGATTTGGTTATGTATGTGAAGATGTATGATCAAAACGGTGAGACGGTGCCAGTTTATGTCTCAACTGTGAACGTATACCATCATTGAGAAATATATCCACTATATGGACATAATTTCGACTTATGTTCTTCATAGGAGTTGTTGATATACTAGGGTTCAATATAATGGAACTTGTATGAGTATTGGTGGACCATCATACACAAAGAAATGATAACAATACGAACACAGGCTGTATGAAGTTCCAAAAACATAGCAAAAGTAACCATAAAAGTGATCCCTTCTACCCTCTTTGCTATTCCTTGCTTATAATATCAGAAATAAGGTCCGGTACAAAACCAAGGAGGAGACGAATATTAATTACGTGAGGATAGTTTGTAAGTACCCAGATGTCTTCCCTAAACATCTACCTGGGATTCCACCCGATAGGGAGATATAGTTTGTGATCGAGGTCGATCCCGACATCAAACCATCTCTATACCACCATACTGAATGTCACTTTCTGAACTTAATGAGTTGAAAATCCAATTGCAAGAGCTATTGGATAACAGTTTCATTAGACTGAGCTACTGACTGTGGGGAGCACCAGTTTTGTTTGTAAAAAGAAGGATGGGGCCCTTCGAATGTGTATTGACTACCGTCAATTGAACAAGGCCATAATCAAGAATATGTATCCTCTATCTAGGATTGATGACTTGTTTGACCAACTCCTAGGGGCAACGGTGTTTTTAAGGATTGACCTAAGGTCAAGGTACCATTAACTGAAGATCAAGGAGATTGATATACCGAAGAGTGCCTTCCGCACAAGGTATGGTCACTTCGAGTTCATAGTTATGTCGCTTAGGTTAACTAATGTCTCGTCGGCATTCATGGACTTGATAAACCAAGTATTCCATAAGTACTTGGATCAGTTTGTGATAGTGTCCATAGATGACATCTTGATTTACTGAAGGAGTGAAGAAGAGCATGAGAGGCACTTAGTTCTGGTTCTTGAAACACTACGAGAGAAGCAACTTTATGCTAAATTCTTTAAGTGTGAGTTTTGGGTTAAAGAGATTGACTTTCTAGGGCATGTGGTTTCCGAGTCAGGCATTGTTGTGGACAATAAGAAGATTGAGGTTATCACAGAATGGGAAAGGCCTAACAACGTGAAGGAGATTCGTAGTTTCCTTAGACTAGCGGGATACTATAGAAAGTTCGTGGAGAAGTTCTCAGTTTTGGCATCACCATTGACGAAACTCACTTGAAAAGGGGCTAAATATTGAAATTGAACATTTAAGTTGTTGCTACATATCTCTATATATGTTGGGACTCACATATATTAATATTTGATTTGATTAGAATAGTCTTAACAGTACTGCGATACTAGTTAATGATTGTTTGTAATTATCGGTAGAATTGATCCTAAGGTTTGAATTGTATGTGATGCACTTGAATACTTCAAGTGTCTAAATTGATATAGTATGAAGCTAATATCAAGTTATGGGCAGTCCTTAAGGATGACCCAAAGTGGTTTATTGATATGTCAATTATAGGCATAAGATTTGCTTAGGAATTGGGCTATGAATTGCATGGTGATGTAATAGAGCCGAACTTTAGGAATGCATGATGAGATAGTAGACTTGAGTTCTATGATTTGTATGATGTTGAGCCAGAGTCAAGCTCTATGATTGCATGGCGATGTAATAGAGCCGAGCTCTAAAAATCCAACTGTGATGTATTGGATTTAAGTCATATGGTTTGCATGGTGATGTACTAGAGCCAAACTCTACGAATGCAAGATGATGTACTAGGGTTGAACTCTATGATTGTCATGACTAGTAGTCACAGGGAATATGGAAGGTATTTTCAAATTAAATGAACATGGACTCACGGGCTGACTACTTGACTTTATACAAAGTAAGTATATTTTCAAATGGGGTAAGTTGGGGTTACGACTAGATTATACTACCACTCTATTTGAGGGTCTTGTGTTTGAGATACTTGTTGTATATCGATTAGATTTCATCATCACCAATGCTTTATAGTTTTGGGAAAGTACTGACCCCTTCGGGGGCATCCCACCACCATTTCAGGTTAAGGTTAGGACTTGGCAGAAGGGGTAATGGTCGGGATGATGTACATGAGTGGTTGGGTCGTACATGCGTGGGTGTAATTGCGGAATGGGATGGAACAATGGGTGGATAGACGCTTGGGGAAAGGGTTGCAACACGGTTGGGGTTGAATGTGGTGATAACAATAGTGAATTTGTGGCAATGACTGGATGTGTAACTATCATTGTGGGTCACAATCACAGACTGCAACATTGTCATTGGACGGAGGGTCATCAATTGATCCACTAGTATTTCATTTTATTCCAACTCGCATATACAACAACCCACATAGAGAAATACACTTACCGCCATCTTGATGTCGATGAGATATGCGTTTAAATTCATCTCATAACAATACGAGCTTTCAAATTACAAAACTGACTTTGATTCTATGATGAAATTTGTGCAAAAACTGTGACAACACACCATAGTGAGGGTGCGTCATGAATTGACATCTCATGGGGTAAAAATGTCTTTCATAACATGCATAATTTAATATTTCTCACATTGAGATATTTCTCTTCCCAATCAATGTACCATAAGTATTATTTTGTAAGTTCATTTACAGTTTTATGTAGCTCTCTATGTTATTTACAAGAAAATCAATCCATTGTTTGAAACACAACTACATGAAAATTGAAATATGTGTTACGTTTTAATTAGTGTTACCTCATATGGCTCTATTATGTTAGATTATTTGAATGTTTTTTATCGTACTTATAAATATTGTTAATGAGATTTTTCTTTTAAGTCATATTTATAAAAATAAAAAGGATTGAGTATCATGTTGATCAAGCACCATGCTCATTATTGTTCTCAAAGTTATGATTGGCCTCTTTTGTAATACAAGCTTTTCGGTGTGCCACCCATCCTTGAGATTCCTGTCTTGAAGCTCGCTTAACTACATAGTTCAATGGTTAAATAGTAGTAATATCCTTCTTAAAACCAATTTGTGATAAGAAGGTGGACACACTCCATTTAAAACATAGCTTTATGATAACTAAGTCAAGGTAAACTCTTGTGGGACACCCTCATAGTTCACTACGACAGTGTAGAGCCCCACTATGCAGTGGTTAATGGACATGAGGAGTTGCACAACATTGTGGTGCCAATAGATCAGACTGAATTAAAGAGTAGGGCCCGAATCAAAGGGTGACGTTAATCCCCATTAGTAAAAGTATTGTTACTAATGTGTCCAAATGTGCTACCCCACTCTCTTCAAGGTGTTTTTAAAATTCACTAGTTGGATGACGAGATTAATCAACCACGGTTTTCTCAAAGCCAACTTATCAGCTAATCAATAGTTGCAATTTTATTATAATAAAAAATCATTCCGTTCACAATGGTATGGAATACATCTTAACATAGTGTTTTTGGTTATAATATAATGTTTAAGAGTTGTAGTAACATTAGAACTTCAAAATCATTATCTAACATTCACTACATGAAGGTGTGATCATAATGAGTAAACATACCACCATGATGTAAAATTCTTATTTACTTGACATATATTATATTTTCATTTTAATATTACGCTTCTTACACACATCATTTGTCACAAATTATAATAATAATAATAATTTAGCTATACCAATTTATCGTGCATTTTTATATACATCATCTTTCCACATGAAACCACGTTTATTTATTGTCATTTCTCACTCGTATATTTGACTATAAGTTTTATTCAATTTTCTCTTTGGGGATATTAATATTCTCTTTGGCATTTGGTGGGTTGATCTCCAATGATGATGCATTTTCTTCTTCGTGGACTATTGATCGGAAATCAACCAGTGATGGTGGGATGTTGTGGAAGAAAACTTCTTTGAAATTGTGAATAATCCCTTTATTGTATGGATTGCCCTCCTTGTCATGTTTTTGCCTCAAGTTTTCACGTGCTGTCTATGGAGAAAAAACTTTAAGCATCATCAATAGGTTGTGAATTGTAGTTTACATATTCAAAAAGTATTCTATCAATAAAGAGAAAAAGTAAATGAAATTAATTAAATGATAATGAATCCTTGACAAGTTTAAATAAATATATATATCTAGGTTATGTTCAATAATTAGAATTTAGAAACCACATACGTCGACTTATTTTAGTCATATATCAAATCAGATCATACTCGACTTAAATAGACTAGAACAAACTAAAATGTTTGAGATCAAACTTGGATGGTAATAAATTACACACACACACCACGCCAGTTATAGTTCAACAAAGCTAAAGAAACTTGATCATACTTCAACACGGTCAGATTAGATCAAGCCAGGGGGTCAATCAAATATATCCCAATCGAGCATATAGAAATAAAAAATCTATTTTGTTATAAAAAATGATGACAGGGTAAGAAGTGGGAATACCCAATAAAATATTTTTTTTTATAAATGTGCACTTAAAGACATAATAGAAAACTAAAAGTATAAATTACATTCATTCTAATTTAACCCAAAAAATAAGTGAAATTTATATGCTTTATAAGATTGGCGAGTTCTATTTCAAGAAATAATGAATATGTTTGAACTCCACAATTTGAAATTAATATTTTCCCATTTGAAAGGGTTTTAGGTAACATTTTGAGGATATGGGAATGTCCAAATAAGGTGATACGATCTAACCACAATTGAGTTGGTCCTTAAGTTGGGGGGATATGATCTTATAAAAAAAATACCAAATGAAAGGTGGCATTGTTTGAATTTTCATGGTTTGAACACATTTTCACTTAGGTTGTTTTTACTTGGACTGTAATTCGTTCCAGACCAGACTTGAATAGTTATAAAAATACAAAGAAACCAGATCAGACCAGCAAATTACAGTCCAAGTAAAAACATCCTTGTATTGAAATTTCATAATATGATCTATTTAAATTTAATTTGGTCTAATACTATATAAATTTACTATTTTCTATCTCAGGTCTTGCGTGGCGAGCTTCATCTAAGTCCGGTGTGATATACTCATGCATATAAGTCAGATCATGTATAATTTGTGACTGAAATCAATCCAAGTGATAAAGTCATGGCCGAATGTATATATATTTTATGACCTCATTTTAATTTTATTGGTTTTGTGTGGTTTGATATTTTTTTGCTCTTGTGAATCTATCTTGTTTCACATATTTTTCATAATGTTCATGATCAATTTTAGTGGAACACAATTGAAAAAGTTGGTAAAAACTAAAACTAATCATGCAAATTATGCAATGACAATTTATAATTAAATTGAATAATCATATCTCAGTTGTGTTGGTTTTATAATTATGGTTAATGATTAGTATGATTTGATCTTATTGTGTATGTCATCCTTGTGTTTAACTAGTCTACGTAACATTTGTCTAAATATCCATTTTTTGTCAAAAAAAACTTTTCACTATACTTTTTAAAGTAAATCATTTTTAATCTTGTCTAGTAAGCCTTTTAAATATACTATAAACATTATATAGCACATCATGATTAATTACAATCAGTCTAGAATCATCAAATGTGTGGGAGTTAACTCTCAAACTAACATATATTTTAAATGAAATATCAGACTTTATCATCATCATCATGAAATATAAGGATAAGTAGGATTATGGATTACCTGATTTATACAAATCATAGAAAAATGAAATGTAGTAAGGCATCCCACACACAAACCGGCAATGGAACAATAAACAATAAGAATATCTGATAAAATATCTTGTTGAATAGCTTTCCCGAGCCCCCCGCCACGTTGATGAAGTTTGATCCAAGATATTATGAAGATGTACAGAGACAATATTGTCAATGTTAATATGAAGAAGTAAAAGAACCGGAAGTTACGCTACAATCAGAACACAAAATATCATATGTCACACAATTTGTTATGGATGTTCATTGCAAATAAATATTTATAAAAGTTTGTAAAAAAAACTTGTGCAAGTTCCATGCATGCTCAACTAATTAGATAGTAAGGGACTTAGTGATGTCAATTACACATTGCTTACAAATGATCGCTTTTATTTCTTCTAATGAAATGAATTGGCATATTAGTTTCTCTAACTAATGAGTGAAAATCTATAAACGTGTGTGGATATAAGTATATAACAGATAGCTATAAGAGTTTTTTCCTAAGATACTAAAGTAACAGTTTGGGGATAAATTCGACTAAAGTAATTGTGAGTGTGTGATCATGGTCACTGCTATGTAATGATGAGCATAGTAATAGTCAAAAGCCACTAATATGGTAATTCACGTTATAGATCACATGTTTGTTCAATATATTATTTTAGTAACATATTAATCGTTGTTTCTTAAATATAACAAACTTACCTGTCCAATACATTGACCAAGCCACTCACAATGATGGTCATATTTTTGCACACAATTGTTGCAAATGGAACAATGGGAAGCCCGGGGAGGACGATAAAGAAGACATGTATCACAGTATTTCACCACGACTATGTGCCCATTTACTATCACATTTTTCCATGTGGGAAGATTTTTATTAGAAGTTTTGTCGTGTCCCTCCGTGAAAGTGGTATTGATATCAGACTCTTTGTCAAATTCAGTAGGCTTTGATCTTCTTGGGATAACTCCTGGATCAATGCTTGATGTCAAAAACAGAAATATAAGGGCCTGCATCAAAGATTTAGAAATTTATCGAGCTGAGTTATGATTAATTGCTAATATATGTTTTCACATTTTATATATTTCTTAGGATGATTTAAAATTTTACACTATAAATTTAAGTTCAAAGCAGCCCATGTAATATTTGTTTGGCTAATATAGCCACATATGAGGAGTGTTATGATATTTATCGCACACTAAAATATTGCATTAACATATAGCTTAAATTAATTATCGACTCACATAAAACTTTAATGGTAATAAAATAGCTTAACTTCTTAATTTCGTATAAACATTATCATGCAATTTCCTTCACTTTCTAGTTGTTTCATGTACGATATGACATAAAGTTGGAATATACATAGAAATTCAAAGTAAAATATCATCTTGCATAAAAATGTGTGAAAGTTAAATCAAGAATATGCTTGCGGAATGGAGCAAGCATATATCAAAGGATGATTGAGTGTGCATGAAGTAAAAATATGTAGGCTGGTTGACCAAAATGAGGATCCCAAATAGCATGTAGATATGCTAACAATCTAACAGATGTAGTATGAACATACATGGTAAGAACAACTCATATCATTGATATCATGCAATGAATATAGCATCTTGGTGTTCTTTAATCTTATTAATTTATTACGTTTGAGGTTCTCAAGGTAAAAATAGTAATAATAATAATAAAACTTCACAACTTCCCTTGCATTCTAGTTCTTTTTTGTTTGATTTGTCATAAATTAGAATATAATTGAAGCTTAAAGTAAATTGCTATCTTACAGAAATGTGTGTAAGTTATCAGGGATTTGTTCGTGAGATGGAGTGAGTATATATCAAAGGATGATTGAGTGGACATCGAGTAAAACTAGTAGGCGCACTGGCAATCTAACATGTTAAGTATATATATTGAAAAAGATAAAAAAAATGAAAACTGTACTAATGAGTCCATACCAGAACGGTAAGAACAACTCCAATTATTAATACAAGGTACCAATAACTAGCATCTTGGTGTTCTTCAATCTTATGTGTGATAATGGAGTTGACTTGTACACAAAATGCGGCGGCAGGACCTACAATTAATAATATGGATAGAAACAAACCCCTTACATCCGAACCAATAATCAATCTTCCTCCAAACAAGAATCTCTGTAAGAGAAAGAAAAATCATAGTATTACATAGTTTGAAGGTCTTACTCAAGGAAAAACTCGTGTGCAATGTAAAGTAGTGCTTAAACTTTTCCAAACACTCTAAAGTTATGCAAAAACTATTCTAAACGGCCAGAAAACTTAACTAGCTTACATTATTCCCCTTCCAAACTTGATAAAGCATTTTTTCTTTCGTTCTCTCTTGAGTCATTTCATCAAAAAAATGTGTATTTGGGGTAGAAAAATGTATGTGGAGTTATTCTAAAAGGGTTGAGAGTTGTGACTATCGCTTTTGGATTTTATTCTTGCTGGCGTGCTGGTTACTCCATTTTTGAAGAATGTAGAATATTCCTTGCTTTCCTTCCACACTTTTAGAGTCCTATATTAGAGTGAAAGCTAGTGTAATTTAAGCATCAAATTCAACATGTCACCCATCTTTCTTATTTTATTATAAGTACTTTTAATTTTATTTTAAGCATTTAAGAAATGATCATGGATGTTTTCCTAAATATTACATAAATAAAACTCATGACTAAAAAAATAACTAAAGTTACTATGTGTATAACGTCATGGACAACATAGTCATAATACTTGTTGAAGTGTAATGTTTGACATAATTATACTCACTAAAAATACTAACATAATTATCGGACTCACTGCATAAAACATGTAACACTTTTTGTCTAACATCTTTATTTTAGTCATATATATGTAATTTTTTCAAGTTATTATTTCATAATTATCGACTTATATAGATTTTATTATATATAGGACACGATTAATCAAAGAGCTTTTTCTTGAAACATTACCAATAAAAAATCTATGGACAAAAATGTGACTATAAGTTACTATGAGTATGTTTTGTAGTCACTATAGTGTAACATTTGAATACAATTATAGTCACTTAAGTTATCAGGATCACACTTTTGTCCACTACTTTCTTAATCAAAATATACTTAGCAGCTTCGAGAAAATATGCAGTCAACTCACCCTCTACTTTTAACCCCCTCCATTCTCTTTCTCACCTTTAACCCCTTCTTAATCCACCACTACACTAAATTAGAAGTTTAAGAGTCCGTTTGGTGATCATGTTTTTCGGCTTATCAGACTTATTAATCAACTTTTTTATCAAACACGTAACTTTTGATTCCGCGCACTGAATTGTGTAATAATAAGAAAAAATAAGGTTGAAGTTACTTTTTCTGGCTGTATTGGCTGGAGTTACTGTTGATGATCATTTTAGTTGGTTTATTCATTTAACCTTTTCTTCAATTTTTTGGAAGAATGTGGCTTATATTAAAATAACAGAACTCAAGCATGTTACAAAACGACAAAAAGTCTTCTGTCTACCCTCTGCCCTCGAACCAGACTTATAAACTATCACCTCCGTAGAAGCAATAAGATTCGCTAATCTTGTAATGGACTTAATTGAGCCAATGACAGACAACCTGGACTTCTCATCACCTGACTTAAATTCTAGAGTTTTTCATTTAGGAAGTAAAAACACACCCAAAGCAACATGCAGTTTGAAATAAAAACACAAACAAAATAAAACGGAAGTAAAACATAGTTCACTCATCTTCTTCCAAACCCTAGACACTCTTTTACTCCATGGTGGCGGTTCAGGAGGAGGACGAGCCAATGGGATCGTCTGCTCCATGCGGTTCGAGCGTCTTCCTCATCGAGCACCAGATCGTCATCCTCAGTCCCGATCTCCAGACAGTCACACTGCCCGATCCACTTTTCCATCTATCTTGCGTTCGTCGATGCCATCTCCTCACAACTTCTATCCACCTACAAAAACCGCTACCCAAATCTCCGTACTCGTCCGCACCACAGAATAATGGTGAAGAGCGATCGGCACTACGTGCAAGCCACCCAATCTCACAGATCGGCGGAAAGGAAGATCTTATTTAGAGGGAAACAGCCGTCGCAGATTTTTTGGGGAAGAGCCGTTTTGCAAGATTGTCTTGATCAATTTTCTTCATATTATTAATAAAATATATTTTAAATATATTTTTCTAATAAATAAGCACAATCCGTCAATCAAACCACTTCAAATAGAACTTCATAAATTTCAGTAGAATAAGTCAATACAACTAATTTGGGTGTTACCAAACTGTTCTAAAATATACAACTTTAAGGGTCTGTTCACTAGCAGAGATATTTTCCAGTTTTCAGCAAAACTGGAAAATTGGAAAAAAGAAAGCAGAAAACGCGTTTACCAAAGAAAATTGCAAGGAAACTGGAGAAAGGAAAACAGAGAAATGCGTTTACCAAATCGTTTTCCAAAACAAAAAAGTGAGACACGTCTCTGTTTTCCTTGATGAATTGGATAAGTAACTTTGACTAGTTTTCCAAATTTGGAAAACGCGGATGCTGTAGTGCCGCTGCAATGAATTTGCATACTTACGCCTAATGATGGATACGATCCCGCTCCGATGTTAGTTCTAGTCCGATCCGGCTAACGATCCGATGATCCCTATCTGGTCTGATCAATGACCCAGCAGTCCGGACCGGTATTGAGCCTGCAATCCTAGTCAGTCCGGTCGACGGCCGAGCAACCGATCCGGGTCCGGTCGATGACCAGATGATTCTAGTCCGGTCTGGTCGACAACCCGGTGGTCCCTGTCCGGTCCGATCCACAACCCCGCGGCCCCTGTCCGGTCCGATCCTCGACCGACGGTCCTTCTCTGATCTGATCGATGACCCGACGATCCCGTGCTGGTCCAGTTCGATCCAGCCCGGTCCGGTCGACGACTTGGGATGTTTTCTTTTGGACTGAAATTTGCTGGTCTAGTCTGGTCTAGTCTGTTTAAGTCTGGTCTGGTCTGGTCTGAAGTCTCTGAACTGGTCTGGTCTGGTAAACGTCTGGTCTCTGTGTATTTTATAACTAAGAAATTCAAATCTGGTATGGTCTGTTTAAGTCTGGTCTGGTCTGGTCTGTTTAAGCCTGGTCTGGTCTGGTCTGGGACTGAAAACAGTTCAAAAGAAAACATCATTAACGATCCCCATCCGCTCCACGACCCGGCGGCCCCTGTCCGGTCCGATCAATGACCCTACGCTTCTTGTCTTGTGCGGCCAATGACCAAGCGATTTGTGTTCGGTCTGATGGATAACTGGGCGGTCCCGGTCAAAATGGTCAATGACCCAACGGTCCATGTCCGGGCCGGTCAATGACCCTGTGGTTCAGTCTTGGTTTTTTGAAAACATGCTTAAAGTAAAGAGTTTGAAAGAGCCGTTTAATTGTCAACTAACAGAGAAATGAAAAAAGAATTTGTCAAACTAACCATTGAGATCGATCGAGACCAACCGATTTTGATCCCGACTTTCCTATACGTGAGACCTGATACCTTACTTGGGTTGTACTAGGCTCAGTTCTAGACTGGTACCATACTTTCAGTTTTCTGGGCTGTCACAAAACCAGGTGAAAATTTTGATGAACATGTTTTTCAGATTTGAAAATGGAAAACTAAAAAATGAAAACAGAAAATTGGAGAAAGAAAAACAGGAAAATGAAAACAGAAAATTTGAGAACAGAAAAGAGAAATAGAAAACTGGAAAATATATCTGTTAGTAAACAAGCTCTAACATTTTCACTCTTAATCCCCTACCACTATAAATGGGCCACTTAATTTGGTGAAGTTGGGCCACCCTGACCCGACTAGCAGCTTCGAGAAAATAGGCGGTGTTTTTACTGTCAACCATCTGTTAATGGATTAATTAACAAATCATCATTACCTTAGCCCGGCAGGGATGACGTACACGGTACGCCGTCTTTTCCCGCGCTTATATACCTCACATACTCCGTATTTTGCTGATAACAGAAATCAGGTGGCGGGAAAATTTTAGGTCCCACCTGGGCCATCTTAGTGATAGAAATAGAAATAGAGGTAATCAGCTGACGGAAACCCTAGCCTTCTCTCTCGCAGGAGCAATCAAATCAAGAGCTTTTCTCCAGAATTCCCATTCTTTCGATTGAAGAGGCCTGGTCTGTTAGTGTTCGATTGGCTGTATTATCGACCGGTTTGCAAGAAAGCTTTTTTTTTCCGGCGGCGGCAGCGGCGGGGAATTGATATCGAATATAAAGATGGCTTCATCATCATCAGCATCCACTCCTACTCGATTGGGCAGCAGCAGCAGCAGCACGGCTACAATGTCCACCGCCACGTGGCTGCGCACCGTCATAGATCCGCTTCCATCGAAGCCATCGCCCGATCTGGAGAGATTCTTGTCTTCATGCGATAGGGATGTAACGGGTGATGTGATTCGCAGGGCTCGGATCATACTCGAAGCTATCTTCCCTTCTCCGAGCGGTCCTTGTTCTTCTCCGGCTGAGGAGTGTATGCCTGTCGGAGCTGAAGCCAGGAGCAACGCAAGCCTTCAGAGCAGTAACTTAATGGACAATAAGTGGGCTGAACAACGTCGATCTGAAGCTCTTAAGCTTTACTATAAGGTCCTGCAGGCTATGTGTGTGGCAGAGTCCCAAGTTTTGCGGGGAGGTAATTTAACTTCTTTGCTGACTAATGAGAGATTCCATAGATGTATGCTTGCTTGTTCGGCGGAGCTAGTTCTTGCCACCCATAAGACCACTGCAACTGTGTTGTTTCCGGCTGTTCTGGAGAGAACGGGAATCATGGCTTTCGACCTCAGTAAGGTCATAGAGAGTTTCGTTAGACACGAGGACAGCCTTCCTCAAGAGTTAAGACGGCACTTGAATTCTCTAGAGGAACGACTTTTAGAGAGCGTGGTTTGGGAGAAGGGATCTTCTATGTACAACTCTTTGACTGTAGCAAGGCCGACCCTTTCTGCAGAAATTAATCGTCTTGGTTTGTTGGCTGATCCCATGCCTTCACTGGATGCTATTGCAAACATGTCTTCCGCAATTTTACCACCAGTGCCATCATTTCTGAAGCCGGAGAATAGCCCAGGTATGCATTTGACATCTTACTACAATTTTCTAACTTTTATACTATTTTAAAAAGCTTGTCTTTTCTTGGACATCATTGACCAATCTACAGTTTCTTAGATTGTCGCTAATCAAACTTTGAATAAATAATGGATTATACTTACTTTAATTTTTTTTTAATTTGTTTAACTAAATGTGTTGTATGTAACTTTGTTGTGACTATCTGGGATTGAGTTTTGGACGACTTGCATGAAGTGTTAACTTGTATGATCATATTGAATGCCTTTTTTGTCATTTCTTGGATAAAATGTATGAAAAATTAGCTCCTTTTGATCAAATTGATTTTTTGGGGGACAAATAAGTGCTTGAGCAGGATTTTTTGGACAAAATTAGCCTCTTTACTTCTATTGCGTATATAAAACTGGAAGTAGCGTGATTTCTAATTCCCTTACACCTTAGTGAAATTACTTCCAGATGAGTTTTGAATTTGGATGTTCAAATATACATTAACCTTTGACTTAAGAATGAAGAATGTTTGAGATCATGTAAAACCTTTTCTTTTGCCTGGCACATACTGGTGGTTACACAACTTGCCTTTATTTCTAACATATTATATATTGATGTATGTCAGGTCAAAATATTGACATGAGGTCACCCAAAAGACTCTGCACTGAGTATCGAAGCTTGTTGGTGGAGCGAAATCCCTTCACGTCACCCGTAAAGGATAGACTTTTGGCGCTCAATCATTTGAAAGGAAAACCTCCCCTACCTGCTTTGCAGTCTGCATTTGCAAGGTACTATCATCAATACCACCCATAGAACCAAGCCTTTGCTGTCATTGCTTCTTCTTGAGTAAGTTGAACTTTGATATTTTTTGCAGCCCTACGAGACCAAATCCTGGCGGTGGAGGGGAAACATGTGCAGAAACAGTTCTCAGTGTATTCTTTAGCAAGGTACTTCTATACATGTATCCATAATAATTCTATAGACAATTGACAAATCAAGCAGGACAAGGATACTTTCACTTAACAATATGTACCCCCCATCTATCCACCACAGCTTTTCCTTTGTCTGCTTGTATGAGTGCATTTTGAGCATTGCCTTTTGAGTTAAATTTATTGATTCCAGTATAACCTCCTCAAAGAAACACAACCGGTACTTCTTAAGATGCAAGAGCAACTTGTTTTGAGTTTGAGCCTTTCAGTTTTAGGCATTACTTCTTGAGCTGTTTTCCTTTGTGTTTGATTCATCAGTGCATTCTTTACTTTGTATCCCACTTATATGTTTGGAAGTTGTGTGCAATAGTATGGGAAAAGAAATGAAGGCCCCCTTTGGAATTTACATATCCAGAGTACTCTTTAGTTTCTGCTTATGAGATTGAATTAATCAACTGATAAACCAAAGCTAACTGTTCAATTCCCAATTATCCCTGACAGGTTTTATTTTTATTTATCTTTCCTTTCGAAGTGTTGTTAGATTGGTAAAGTTATTTAGGAGTCTCTTGATATTTGGCCAGTCTTCGTTGCATCTTAATTTCCAATTGGAATCCCTTCAAATAGGAAGCTGCAATTTTGGAACAATCATTTAATAATTAATTCAATGTTTTTGAATGGGAAACTTTTCATTCAATCATTGACACTATCTTGCTGTGTGTTTCTTGCATGTGTAGTGCGGATTTTAACTATACTAGCTGTATCAAATTCAAAAGCACTGGCCTTGATCTACCACACTGGTTGATTATTAACTTCATTGAAATAAATTGTATGTCTTTTCCCAGATTTCAAAGTTGGCTGCTGTGAGAATTAGTGGCATGGTTGAACGCCTACAGCTTTCTCAGCAAATAAGGGAGACCGTGTATCATCTTTTCCAAAAAATTCTTACTCAACAGACTACGCTGTTCTTCAACCGCCATATTGACCAAATTATTCTTTGTTGTTTCTATGGTATTGGCAAGGTAGTTATCAGTTGGAAGTAACAATTTAAAGCTACCGCTTTCTGATTTCCCTTACTTATATGTACTCTTCTTGTGTCATTGCTGCAGATTTCCCAGCTTAACCTAACCTTCAAGGAAATAATATGCAACTACCGAAAGCAACCACATTGCAAAACACATGTTTTTCAAAATGTTTTTGTTGATTTGGCATCAGCACAACGCAATGGGGTTTGTGTCTCTCTTTCCACTTTTTCCTTACAGCACTTTTTGGAATTTCTAATCATTTTAAATAATTCTTAAACAGAAAACTGGTACCGATCGCATTGATATTGTATCATTTTACAATGGAGTTTTTATTCCTGCTGTTAAACCGCTTCTGATTGAGCTTGGGCCTACTGGAGCATCTCAACAGAGTAACAACAATGCAGGAGCTAAGGATAGTAGCAATGGTAGGTCATCTTCTTTGAGTTACTTCTCTCACTGTCTTTCGGACATTCATTTCCTTTTTTCACTTCTCATTTTGTTGTTTTGGGGATGCTGGGGAATTCCACTTCTCATATGTTTTTTCTTTGCAATTCTTTGTTGTGATATATGGCCTACCGTATTTATTATAATCATATGTGTCAACCAGGTCAATCTCCTGTATCACCCAAGACATCTCCTTTTCCAAGTCTACCTGATATGTCTCCTAAGAAAGTATCTGCTGCTCATAATGTTTATGTCTCCCCGCTCCGATCTTCAAAGGTAGGACTACTGTTCTCTTGTATAATTGCACTGTGAAGTATCTAAAAATATCAGTTCTGTCATTGAGAAAACCTTTCCGTATAAAATCCCCATGCCAAAACCTTTCTCCCCTTAGTGCATATTAATATTTCCGCATTAAAACGACAATTCAACATGCCAGATTATTTTGCTCAAAACTTTCAGAAATTGCATATTGATCTTTTAAAGGCCTTCCGTCATATCTTCATGGCACTTGACCGCTATGTGATTGTGAAAATTGTGAGATAAGATGTGAAAATTTCTTGGTTGAACCAGTTCTTATGTTTATATGAAGTGAATGTAGAGATTCTCCTAGTTGTTTCTCTATTATTTTATTTCATAGCATATTGACATGTCCCTAAATCAGAGTGCAATTTGCTTGATAATTTGTATTCTGAATGCATCTATCGATTCTGTTTTCCTATAGCAGGAAGTTCTAATCATAGTCACATGGTTCGCGGTACGATTCGATACTGGAACGAGGAACGGGAACGCGGTTCGCTAGATCTAGCGTATCCGATTCGGAGGGGGGTAGGTTCATTTCGGTACGCGTTCGGTACGATGTACCATAAGTTCGGTACAATGTACCTAATATTTTGGTACTATAATAAAAACATAAAAATGAATTATAGAATACAGAATTACAGATTTCACCATTGAACAAAAACAGCTTTCATAACATGATTTCATTACATTAAACAAAAGCAAAAACATTAATATTCAGTTAATTAAAATGTAAAATTGATGAGTAGGAATAATTAGGATCAGAAAACGAAGAGCTAGTTGGGACTTGGGAATCGGTACGCCTATTTTAAAACGAAGTGTACTGATTTTAAACTTCGCGTCTCAAACGAGTCAAACCAAACGACGATTAATTTTTTATTTCAAATACCGATCGATGGGGATACATACGCGGAACGACCTGCGTTGAGTTACCGATCGCGATTGAAGACGACTGAGGTCGTATCAGACAACGTTTGAGATCGCTTCCAGATGCGTTTGGGATCGACTGGCACACCGTTCCGGAGAGCGTTCCATGCTGCGTTCGGATCGCGTTCGTACCGTGATTCGGTACGAAGCGTTCGGTACGTAGATCGCGGGTAGTTTAGCGATTTATGTATCTATGGTTCTAATTCAAATTGTATTCTTGCCTATAGGTGATTTCCACAATTTGACTGTTTCCTGATCTTTGTTTGCAGATGGATGCTCTAATATCACACAGTTCTAAAAGCTATTACGCTTGTGTAGGTGAAAGTACTCACGCCTACCAAAGCCCTTCAAAGGACCTGACCGCCATCAATAACCATTTAAACAGGTGCATATTGTTGTTACTTGATAGATACATCCAATATACTTTAAATTTCCTCTGTGAATATGTTAACTAAGATTAAACCAAATGGAAAATTTTCAGCAGCAGAAAGTTTAGGGGTGCACTCAATTTTGACAATGTGGATGTTGGATTGGTGAGTGACTCTCTTGTAACAAATAGCCTTCTTTTGCAAAATGGAAGCTGCGGATCTTCATCTTCTCCACCTGTTAAATGTGAGCCGCCAGATTCATGAGTCTCTACTCTCTGCCTGAATGATTCCCATGTAAATGTTTTTTTCCTTCTTAGTTTAGCTCTTTGCCATGCTATATTCTTTTTTTTAAGGCAATGGCAGTGTAAAGAGGGCTTTAGGGCTTATATCACATGTGCCTTCCATGATTCCATCTTTGCCTGTAATCTCACTGTTGTAGGTTTTGTCTAATACTCCACCTAATTTAATAAATACAGAGTAATAAATAATAAGATGAGGTCGCCCTTCACTTAATATTGCTTAATGAGATGTATACTACTAAGGGGCACTTGATCTGCAGTGTGCCTGAGCACGGAATGAATATCTTTATCTATATAAAGAAAGAAGAGGAAAAATACCATTTCTCACCTAAATCACAGGCGAAATTTCGGGAAAAACAGGTCCAAACGTGTTTTTGTGTTGTAGTTTGAGAATTTGCAAGGTTCATTTGATCCTGTGTGTAATAAGATGTCCACAAATGTAACGGAACATAATTTAAACTATTGTTCCACGAGAAGGTTAATGTCATCTAAAAAAGGTATGATACCCATCTCTGAGGTACTCTAAGATGGTAAGACAAGACTGGTCATGAGAGATGTAAGTTGAGCTTTGATCATAGATCGGGGATGGGTGGAGAGGCGGGGATTGGTGGAGAGGGAGTGGAGATGAACTTGATCATAGATCGGGGATGGGTGGAGAGGCGGGGATTGGTGGAGAGAGAGTGGAGTTTCATCTGACACTTTTCCCACCAGCTGAGTTACGTTGGCAGGTTAATCTCATCTGCACTTTGTTTTTTGTTTTTTTAATCTCATCTGCACTTTGTTTTTTGTTTTTTTGCATAAGATGTATTTTTTTTTTGAAAGATTAATATTAATTGTTATTAATCAAATCATTGTTCAATACATCAATAATGAAAGACGGGGGAATCTAAAAAGTAGAGTACATATTTCACGTTTCTATTAACGGTCATGTACTCAGGTATATGGGGTGTTTGGAACTGATTCTACTTCTGCTTTTTTTAAGAAGCAGAATCATAATCAGTTTTCAAAAGATGGTCACCCCGGCTTCTACAAAAATTGATTCTGGGAGTAACTTAGAGCATCAGAATCACTTTTGCACTTTCACCCAAACACTCTAGTTTCTGTTTCTACTCCCTGAAGGAGCAGAAACAGTTTTAACAATCAGATCCAAACCCCTTTATTATGCCACATGCTGTAAGAATGACATAGTCAGTCAAGACTAAGCAATTGCACTTTTAAATTGTAAAATCTAGAATGTTTGTTTATTAACTTATTGTTTGACGAGTTTGACAACTTCGGTATGTGTACAGGCGTACAGCGTACTATTGTGGTTTTAGATTTTGGTGAATAGTGATGTGTTTTAAATAATCATACTACTCGGGCTTCACCTAACAACAATTGAGACGGGTCCACCCTAATTTGAAGAATAGAAATTACTCATTCATTGTCAAGGTCATTGATCAAGCAAAATAGTCGAAACTGACTCTCGCTATTAATTAATATGGAGTAAAAAGTATTAAACAAGGTTTATATTATTCATATAAAAAGGCATTTACCAGATCAGACCAATTCAGACCAGACCAACAAATTTCAGTCCAAAAAAAACATTATAGGGATACAAAGCCAAATGTAACAGTCGTTTAACCAAACACTTTTCACTTTTATTAGTTGATTGATATGGCCAAAAGGTTAATCGCGGTCAAATAAATAAAAAAAGTCTGATAGGCCCCTAACCAAACATCCCTTAATATTCTGGTATAAAATTAATGGTCTTAGGAAAACCATTGTTTCACAAATTTGTGAATCCCAATAAATAATCAAATATCATATTTCGATAGGTTATATGATGTCAAATAGTTACTTTGTATTATTTGTGTCATATATATATTTGGAATGTGAATAGTTTTTTTTAATAATATTCATTAAAATTTGTTTATCAGAGATAATCTATAATTTTATATAGAGAAACCGAGTTATTAAAGGATGATGTGTCATTCATTCATTACTAACAAATTTAATATTTAGCACCACATTGAAAACATTATTACATTTAATAATTTACTTACAGAAAAATAGTAAATTAAATTTGGACTTTTAAATAGGACACCAGAAAAATAGTGAAGTGAACTCTCTTATGGCGGGATTCTTTTAGGATTATTAAATAATTAATTCAAAGTTCTAGACAAATAGATACTATACAGTATACATACAAATCTAGATAATGAATTAGCTTTATGTTAAAAATGTTTGTTTTATAACAATTTGTTATACAATTTTTGAATAATTTTAATCGCACTATTTTAGCAATTCCTTTTTATTTACGATATTGATGTAATGATCTAGGGATCACTGAATTAGCTTACAAAACTATTACGGAGTATTTAAAATGTTAAGTTAAAAATATTTCTATAACTATATATATAGAAATTGTTTGTCATCAAAATAATTTGATCGCAACACCTTAGTCCATAGTTTCTTTGAAGTTTTTCGTAGTGTGATAGTTCAATACTTCTTCTTTCCATAAAATTCTTTCCATTTTGATTTGAATAAGAATTTAAGAAAGTGAGAATAAAGTGAACATCATGATTCTGGTTGTGTAAGAAAAAAATAAATAAGTGTTAGACACACAAATCATTTCAAAAAGGGAATTGAGAAGATTTTTTTGGGACATCCCAAAATGGCAACTAAGGAATTTTATGTGTGGAGGCAGTACTATTTAATGACGAATTGTAGCCCCTTGAAACTGTAATTAAAATCCCTTTGTATAAAAAAAATATTAATAATAGCACTCATCAAATTTACACATGTAAGCTTATTAATAATTCCAACAAATGAATGAAATACAGAAAAATAATCATCAATAAACGATGACATCACAATTTTTATGAAGAATTTATTAATTACTTTTAGTTCTTTTTAGGCAGCATATATAATAATATACTCCGTAAATGTATAGATTGTTTGAAAGAGTTGGAACGAATCCGTACCGGAACTGGATTTCAATAAGTCGGTCCTGAGATGGCGCAAATTATACCGTGGGATCGGCCCACCGTGCGCACGGTGTGCCGATCCCAAACGGCGCCGTTTTAATTAATGAAAATCACTCAACCGGTGGAGCCGTGCCCTAACGCGCAGATTCGATTTGGAGTCGGAAGAAGCCATCGCCGGAAGTTGTCTACTGGGTCTCGATTAATTAATACTGAAGCCGTACACTGTCAAGCTATATCGATGTTTTCTCTGCAAGCTTCTCCGTATATGGACACTTCTGGATGGTGGAAGAGAAAGCTCTGCTACAAATTAAAGCATCTGGGAGCTGCTATCTGCTCCCAACCGCCGATCGATCCAGAGCCTGACAAGGGGATGAGGATTTTAGCTTCTGGCTCCTAAAGCAGGGAGTGAGTTTAGCAGGGAGTGGGTTTTTGCATCGGGGATACCCATCCTTGGCCTATCGAAGCTATCAAGTGTTGTCTTTGTAGATTTACATTGGCTTAAAAATATTACATTTTTATTAAAGAGATTTACATTTCTGCTTATCTGGAGTTACATATCTATTAGTGTGAGTTACATTTCAATTTTTCTCAATAAGTTACATCTTGATTACACTTGATTTACATTTGACATGCTGCAAGTTACACCACAAAACAATGTAAGTTACACAACAAAATAAACCTCTGTTATTCAATAAAAAATGATTTTCTAATTAAAAGTCATTTTTAATGAACATAATATTAAAAAGAAAACATATGCACTATTTATGTAAAATAATTCGATAATTAGACTCCTTTTTCTCATTAAGCATAAGTTACATTTCAGGACACAAGTTACATATGTTGTAAACTGAAGTTACACTTGTAGCAACACGAGTTACATCTAATTATGCACAAGTTACATCATTCATGTTACTGAGATGAAAATAAAAAAAACAAGTACTGGAGAAGTTACTGTTCACGCGTGTACTGTTCACGCGATTTTTTTTAAAACTGATTAAAATTATGTCGTTTTGTGGGGTGGAGCATGATGCTCACCGTGGGATGATCCCACGGTATACGAACTGCTGAGATGGGCTCCACAAATTTTCCCCTGGGACCGGGACTGAACTGTTCCAAGTCCACATCTAATTAGAAGTTGAAAGTTTGGAACTCCCATGTTGAGAAGGTTGTCTTGCATTTCTTAACACAGAGAATGACATTGCATTTTGGAATACTATGCTCTACTCATATGAGCTGTTTGAGATCAACATATTTTATTTGAGATAAGCATATTCATGATATAATAATAATTATTTTTTATAATCAACCATTCAAGTACATAATAAGAATAATATGAAATCTCTTTTCAACCTCACATTCGATAACATCATGAAAAATTTATACGGTTATATCAAACCATCAAATAAATCTTATTTGATTACAATTCTATTTGTCCTGAAAATATAATTACAAATGATTTATGTCTTAAAGAAAGGAGAGCACTTTTAAATCATATACGTAGTATCATCTAATCAACTAGTGTATCACCATGGACATGCCTCAATAGTGTTACTTTGATATGAATTAAATTAGTAAATATCAATAAGAGTTGTGAATTATTTACAGAATCAGACAACACTATGTAAATAAAAGAGAATATGTGTACTAATATTCTATTAAGTGATGAGAATAGAGATTTCAAAACATTAATGTGCTTATGAATTGTTTTGTTTTTTATTTTATTTTATTTTATATTTCGTATTTAGTATTATTTTTGTTTAATGTTCATGCACATGCCAATGAAAAGAGTTCACACCATAGCAAGCATAATAAAAACACCAGGGAGAAATGACAATATTAATTTTCTGTGCATTATCCACGGGCTTTACGATTACGAAAATTATACATATTGAACGAATTCTTTGTAAAAAAATATTAGTGTTGTTTGACTTGGTGAATTTAAGTTCAAATATATGAAAGGGCAAACAAAAGCCCCGTGCATTACTTCTGGTGTCAAATGTTTGATGTTATATCAAATTTTGCTATAAAATGTCTTTCTCAATGTTATATTACAAAAATTATGTGATACATTTTATTATACAGAGTATGTAAGACCCCTTGAAATATAAGTTAAACTTATGGAAAATAAATTAAACCCATCAAAACACTTCATGGAACATACAATTATAGTCCATAATGAGATAACATATATGAAGTGCATGCACAAAAAATTCTATCATCATTTTACATTAAAAATGTGCAAAAATACAAAAAAAAAAATTTGAGTGAATAACATTTGAATAATTAACACGTTAAAACTTATTGTTTCACATTTACAAGTCGAAAGACGTAACAACAAACCGCGAATTACAACCTGTTACAAATTTAAAAACATTGAAGTAGTACAAATATTACAATGATAGGTGATAGCTCGTCGGAATACCACTGGTGGTAATACATCTAAAGAGAATAGAGAACTACTAGTAGAGAGAAAAAGTATCACTTGAATCAATGATATGTGAACCGTTTACATATGCTCCAAGGGGGTATTTATACTACTAATAAATACTAGATGCATTAAATGCGTGTGCGCGCACACACATGTAAGCTGCTCTATGAGCAGAAGCCCTGTTGTGCGGTAGAATGCGACGTGTGGTGTTTGTTGATAATCTGTTGAGTAGCGGACGAGGTGATCATGTCCTCATCCTTGTTGTCCCGTCGCCTTGGGACTAACTTTTGTCTGGCTAGGTCTTCTGTGTTGGACGAGGTGTTGGAGGCTGAGGGGCCAGTACGCATCGAGGTGTTGGCCTAGTGTATCTATGTGGTCCTTTTGATGTTCCAGATTGCTTGTTGGTATGGACACTCGACAGGGGAGGGGGGCTGTTCAGATGCTTTGTTTGGGCTGTTTGTATGTATATGAGTATGTGGGTTGTGAGCCTAAGCCCACATACTCTATCCGTATGCACAAAACCTTTGTCAATATGAAAATAGTGCATAACATTTGAATAATTAATATACAAACACATTACTTATTCATTGTTAGCTTTGTTGAGTAATGAATGCCTTCACAGTTTATTGTTGTATTATAACCGTTGCTTTCATGTTATCCCAAATACAATTTTTTTTCCAGAATGAAGTCATTGTGCATAAAATATGTCATTTGACATGTTCTTATAGATAGTGTGGGGACTTGACATTGACTCACATAGCTTGCACAACAAAGATGAGAAAATTGAAGATAAAAATGATAAACACAAATATAACAGAGTAATAGTGTAGAATGCAAGATTTGTAGAGGAAGATGAGAACTTAGATAGTTGATGTGTATAAAAAATGAAAAGAGTGATATGTGTTTAGAGTTTTTGCCCACCCACTTTCATCCCCAACGGTCAAAAGAGCTGTTCGGGGGGGGGGGGGGGGGGTGGTGGTGGTGGTGGTGGTGGTGGTGGTTGGTTGGCTCCAAAGAGCCGTTGGTAGTTAGCCAATAGAGCAAAGGAAAAAAAGAGTAGTCCTTAGGGACTTGACCGGAACCGGCTAGTTTCAGCGCTACGGTGAGTGTGTACGTGTACATGAAGAAGAGATAAGAAGGTTGAGAAACGAGACCTGATTGTATGGACTATGGACAACACCTAGGAATTAGAAGTTGTTCAATTTGTCTGATCTAAATGCTTCTGATCTAATCTCATCTACTTTTTTTTTGAGCCAATTGTGTCATTTCTGATTTGATATGAATCTCTCTAATCTGATTTGAATATTCTGATCCGATTGAGTTTTCATTACTTCCTTTGTCCATCAAACTTTGTCAAATTTGATTGGCACTGGAAATAATAAAGCAAAAATTGTATGATTGATATTTGTGTAGAAGAAATAGAAAAAATAGGAACAAAAAATTCATTGATTAAAAGAGAAAATTACAGTTTTTGGGACAAGAAAAAAAAGAAAAGATGACAAAGTTATAAGAGACGAAACGAGTGTTATTATTAATTTATTATTAATATTAGTTATAATAATAAGTATAATTATAATTATAAATATAACCATAATTATAATTACAATTACAGCTATAACTATAATTAAAATTATCATTATTATAATACCAAAAATAAAAACAATAATAAAAATAATATTATAAATAATAATAGCAATATTAATAATATTATAAGTAATATATCACATCAGAACTTTTGTGATTGGATCTGAATCTTTTTAATTTGATCCGAATCTTTCTGTTCTAGTCTAAATCACTATGATTTAATTTGAATCAGAATTTTCCTAATTTAATCTGATTTGATCTGAATAAAATAAAAATAATTAATTAGTAATAATAAGAATAAGAAGATGAGAACAATTTTCCATTAAAAATAGAACACACCAACTCCTCAAATTTAGTTTTATTTAGGAGTGTTTTGTTATTTTCAGATTTAAGGATTTTTTATGTCCAAATTAAAATGTAGATATACATTTTTTTATAAGTAATATTTCCGTGATTAGTTTTTTTGGTTATTTTGAAGAGAATGATGCTTATAAGGATTTTGCAAATTGCGTTTTTTTTTAAATATTTTACAAAATACTAATTAATCTAAAAAACAAGAATTAATACACTCTTCCGTCGATCCAAAATGAACGTTGAGGATGTCTTCAGGGCTCAGGCAAACGAAGGAAGAAACAAAACACAAAGTCGGATCGGAAAAACATTAGTCAGCGGCAGTTATTTCCAGCACGCGAGCCGGTTGATCTAGCCTACAATAATGAGGACGAACGGCAACAACCTCCGGTGGTCGTGTGATTTCCGGTACCTTCTTATTTTAGCTGCCCTGACCTTCATTTACATCCAGGTATTGTTTCTGTTTCCTTTCTTCTCCGCCCCAAATCCCCCTGTCACTGTTATAATTGCTTCTTCTGGATGTCCTTTTCTTCACTGCGGCGTAATGTGCAATGTGAAATGTTTCATTTTTTCACCACCGACCCATTATTTGCTGTTAAAGTGCATATCTTTCCCTTGTGCTCTCGGAATTATATACTATGATCAAGTTGATAGTAGTTAGTCATATCAGTATAATTACATCCAATTGGATACTCTCTCCTTCCCAGATGCGGCTTTTTACTACACAGTCTGAACACGCTGATCGACTTGCAGCTGCAGTATGTTTTTCTGGGCTTTTGTTCCTCTTTGAGTATCTGTGCTATTTAGTCAAAGTTAGTTCTTGCTTGTAACATGGATTTCCATAGATAGATGCAGAAAAGCACTGTACAAGTCAGACAAGATCACTCATTGACCAGATTAGCCTGCAGCAAGGACGAATTACTGTGCTTGAAGGTACGTTTTTGTATTGGTGCTAAGTTACAAACTTCACTTTTACTTTTACCTTTTCATTTTCGTCTTCGGGCAACTTCTCCGTTATTTGATTCTATCAGCTGACCGTTTGCATTCCGTGTATTGTGCATACAAATCATGAATCAGTATACATACTAATTCGGTGATTATTAATATTCCAATTGTGTATGCTCATGGAAATTACTCCAATAAGTGTTCATCTGTTATGAATGGTGAATTCAAGAGATGATGGTGTTCTTTTTTGGTTCTCCTTTTGTCGGAGGGGTAGGGATTGTTGTTTTTGGAGTTTGGAAATATGTCTCTTGATAATACCAAAAAAATGTAATATACGTCACCATTAGGATGCTTGGAGATAAATTTATACACAAACAGATTGAGAGTAGTTTTATGTTCTATACCTAGTCCCTGCTGAGAAACAGATACAGAATATTCTAGAATCTCGATATATCCTCTTTACTAATTTGAAAACATTTTCTGAACATTAAAATTTTGCACTATAGGAATCAAGTATTGTTAGTAGCCAACTATCCGTATTTATAGCTCCATGATATTATTTGCAGAGGAAATGAAGCGCCAAAGAAAAGAGTGCCAGAACCTAAGAACTCTTGTTCAAGATCTGGAGAGTATGTTCTTGCAAAATAAAGGATCGGTGATTTTATACTTCTTTTGTTTTAAGACCCTGCCTCCTTAAGAATTATTTGCCTGATTATGTCTACCCTTTATTATATTTTAACACACAAATTAGAGAATAAAGAATTTCCTCAGACTTGGTTTCTTATCGACCACATAGCTTCTTATCTAAATTAAACCTTGTGATCGTGAAAGTGTGTTTCTCGTGTGGCAGGTACAGGCTTGCAGAAGTTTGTTAGCAGTATCCAGGTCACATAAATTTGAAGTGCCTCGCTTATTATTCATTTGAAATTATTTTCTAGCACTTTCACTGCAACAGTATTATGTTATTAGTTAATATTAATAATAACTAAATTAGCCAGGATCCAGTGGCAGCTGTTGTTGTCATGGCTTGTAGTCGTGCTGACTACCTCAAAAGGACTATTCAGTCTATTCTAAAGTATGTTTTATTTGTTAGAATTCAGCAAGGTGTTTTAGTTGAGGTGGGGATATTTTCAACTTACGTTTGTTAATTTTTTTTATTAACTTTAGACACCAGACTTCTGTTGCCTCGAAGTTTCCCCTATTCGTATCCCAGGTAATCAGTGATATTGTTGCAGATTAACATTGACATATTTTTTTCACATGAAATTAATGCTGCAGTACAAAATCTTTATTCCATCTATTTGCAGGATGGTGCACATCCTGATGTTAAAAGGCTAGCTCTGAGCTATAATCAGTTGACATATATGCAGGTAATGGTCTATGATCCTACAGAAAGGGGTAAAAGGGGAAATCAAATATAACGGTTTATGCTCTTTCTTAGGGATACACAAAAGCAGATCATAATCTAGCTAAAGTAAAAACACTAAAGTTTAAAGGCATGCCTTTGACTTACTTGGTTTAACATGTAATAGTAATAAATCTTAATAGTAATATTAATAGTATAAACATTGCAATTACAATTTGGCAATCACAGTTGGGAGGAACTGCAAGTTCCACCATTGGTAATCATTAATAGGTATTGCAGGAGTTCCTAGCTATATGCCTCATGTTATGGCGTTTTTGCATTTATAACGACAAAGAGTCAACAATAATAATAATGATCAAATTGTATTTCATAATAACTATCATGTGCATATTAAAATTATATGAATATTAGTGTAATATAATTTGAACATTAATATTACAGAAGTGATCTGAACAACATTGTAAGATGTAACCAAATATGAAGTCAATGTTATAAACCCTCCTGTTCTAAACGTCTTCATCCTATACTGTCGCCAACACTCACGCTGAGCGTTAAGTGGTGACAATATGTCCCACCCGACCTATCCACAACTATTAACTCTTGTGCTAAAAATTATTAATCAACATGTAGCAAAGTAAAAACTACTCCCTATCGTTCCACTAAGTTTGGGACAATTGAAAATGACACAAATTAAGGAAAAATGTATTGGTAAGATTGATATTGGATTACTAAAGTATTCATGATTATTACTTATTACCCACACATATGGTATGGGACAAACAGAAAAAGCTACTCTGCTATAATTGCTATTCTTGCTAAAAGGATTGACACACCCGTTCTTACTTTTTATACAGCACTTGGATTATGAACCAGTGCATACAGAAAGACCAGGGGAAATTATTGCATATTACAAGATTGCACGTAAGCAATTTCTCATCCTTATCGCAAATTATGTCCCCAACCCCCTACTCCAAAATATATTAGTTACTAAGTTACTGGTATCTGCTCTTAGGTCATTACAAATGGGCATTGGATAAGCTGTTTTACAAGCACAATTTTAGCCGTGTTCTCATACTTGAAGGTACCATAAGATGTCTTATCAGTTTGTGGCTCTTTCTTTGCTCTTATATTTACTGTACATGCATTCATGGCATGCAGATGATATGGAAATTGCCACTGATTTTTTTGATTATTTTGAGGCTGGAGCTACTCTCCTAGACAGAGATAAGTAGGACATTTTTCTTGCTCTCCAGTCAATATCCTTTTAAGTATTCAGAGCAGGATGTAAAAGTCTCAATGTAATTTCACAATTCAATTTCCTGGGATGATTTAGGTCAGTTATGGCTATTTCTTCATGGAATGACAACGGACAGAAGCAATTTGTTAAAGATCCTTGTAAGTTTTTTACGCCTGCTCATATTTGAATCAGTTTTTAGTTTGATACTACATTATCCCTTTCTTCAGTTCTTGCGACTAAGGTTTATCTTCACATAATATTTTACTGAGCTTTTCATAGTTATCGTGTATCTTTGTTCCACATCCTAGATGTTGCTTTGTCATGATTCTGAGCATTTTTGTCCACTGTGGCAACCTTTCATCTATGATGATCTCATTTTCTTTGTTCTTGAATGTTTTAGTGGCCTTATTTCTTATGTTCAGAGTAAAAACGCTCTCTTATATGTTTTGACTTAAATTCTTTGTGTCAAGTTTCAAGCTAAAACATTTCCTCTGGTGCCTCTTAGGGATTTTGAGGTGTTCAATTCTATTTGTTACTCTCTCGGACTCTATAAAATGGCCCATCTCCTTTAATATATATAGGGTGCGATTCCAATGAGAACGATGCTTAAAGTGAGAACAATCGCATTTAAATAAATGTGGTGCACAACGGAGCTCTTCTGTTGCACAATTTTTAACTTTGCTCAAATTCAGCCATATTAAATAAACACGATGGCATTTTGGTAAATATTATGACAACACGAAAAGTGCAATAGACGTGCTTTAATGTGCATCATGTTGAGGTAAACGTGGCGTTCTCACGTTAAGCATTGTTCTCATATGATCCAAATTATGTGTGTGTGTGTGTGTGTATATATATATATATATATATAGAGAGAGAGAGAGAGAGAGAGAGAGAGAGAGAGAGAGAGAGAGAGAGGACAGATCAGATCAGGTCGGCTTGGCGGGAACCGCCGTCAGGCCGAGGCCATTTGAGCCCTTCCCTGTGGAATTATTTGATGAAATTTTTTGAGCATGTTCTTCATCAAGTCTAGTTTATTCATACCAAATTTCAGTTAAAAATTCAATCAGGAAGGCATTCAAATAATATTTTTGCAAAAACTGTGCTTTATATATATATATATATATATATATATATAAACAGCGCAGTTTGTTTCAACAATTTATATTATTTTTGTGATTTTTTGAAAAAATACTGCCTTCCCGATTGAATTTTTAGCTGAAATTTGGTATGGGTAAACTAGACTTGATGAAAAACATGCTAAAAAAATTTCATCAAAAAATTCCACCGGGAACGGCCCGAAATGCCCTCGGCCGGATGGCTGTTCCCGTCAGGCCGGCTGGACAGGAAGACTACTCTCTCTCTCTCTCTCTCTCTATATATATATATATATATATATATATATATATATATATATCTGACTTGAAGTTAAAGCTATCATTTCCAGTAAATGATTTTCATCTTTTGAATTTCTGGAATATCCTTATAATATCAAAGGAAAGATTCTCCCACAATTTTCCATCTTAACTGGCATTGCCACAATAATCCCTGCAGATGCGCTTTTCCGCTCAGACTTTTTTCCTGGTCTGGGGTGGATGCTGTCGAAGTCTACATGGGATGAATTATCTCCAAAATGGCCAAATGCATATCCTTTTAGGGATGACGCATTTATTTATTGGAAGTTTGATGAATAATATATTTTTTGAACATTTGAGCATTTTCTTTGACGTAATTTTCACTTATTGGGATGATTGGTTGAGACTAAAAGCGAATCACAAAGGTCGTCAATTCATTCGCCCGGAGATTTGCAGAACATACAATTTTGGGGAGCATGTAAGTCTAAATAAGATGTTTTCTATATTTCCCACCACATATTCTCCAACTATAAGGCCAGAGAAACACAATCAAGCTTCCCATTGTACTCCCTCTGTCCCAATTTGATGGTCTTGTTTCTTTTGGGTACAAAGATTAAGAAAGTGTAGTAGAAAGACTAAAGAACCTTACTTTATTGTACTGTTCATCCTTTTACTTTTACCCTCCATTAAAAAGGAGGGGTAAATATGGTAATCCACTTTTAGTTCTTTACCAAAAAAAGAAACAAGACCATCATTTTGGGACATCCCAAAAAGGAAATACAGGACCATCATTTTAGGACGGAGGGAGTAATTTTTTTTATCTAGAGGGAACTCAAGGTAAGGGAGAGCTGACTATGTGTTTCATGCATGATTTGCTTCAAGGGGTATGTGCCCTAGGACAAAGAGTTGAGCTTAGAATGTCCTGGACTTAAAGATGGAAAAAAGTGATATGGATTGAAAGTATAAAAACATTAGGGCATTGGGGCTTGAGGGCTTCATGAGCACATAATGCATTATATAAAAGAATGAAAAATGAAGATTGTCGATACCCTTGGGAGATTATCTATTGACTTTTATAACTGACAGTAGCTATCTGATAGAATTAAGGCTTGTTTGTTGCCATTAAGGAACAAATTTCTCATAATTAGATTGAAAACCTATTAAGTTATACCCATCTAGGTCACACTAGAGTACTGTACATGATCTTGAAAATTTTCTTGAGTTGCAGCTAAGTGCTTGATGGTCATTTTTCAGGGTTCTAGCATGGGGCAGTTTTTCCATCAATATCTTGCACCAATTAAACTGAATGATATCCAGGCATGTATGCACCTGCTTCCTATCTATTATTATTGCCCATTGCTTTGATCTATGTCAACATGTTTATTTAATTTTTGTTGCAAGGTTGACTGGAAGTCGATGGATTTGGGCTACCTCATGGAGGTGAGGGTCCAAGTGCTTAATTAAAAAAACAATTAGCAAGTTTTTAGTTTTTTTTTTTTCCTGAAAAGGAAACAACTGAACGGTTTAGCAATTTACTTCAATTTTGTTTGTTTTAACTGTTTGTGGTTTTTTTTGTGGTAACTTGTAGTTATTTTTCCTCAGGAAAATTATCTGAAGCACTTTGCGGAAATGGTTAAAAAAGCTAAAATGATAGATGGGGCCGATGTTGCTCTAAAAGCAAATAATATGAGCGGTGATGTGTGTATTCAGTACAGAGATCAACTACATTTTGAAGAACTTGCACGCCAGTTTGGCATTTTCGGAGAATGGAAGGTAAATTTGCTTTTAGTGTTTTTAGTTTTCATGGTCTTTTTATTTTGTCAAGGTGTACCGTTGAAATGTCCTGTTGAGGTTTCATTTTTTTTTTGACTATTTTGTCCGCGGGTACAATAGTATTTCTTTTAACACATTCAGCTGTAGATTGCCTGGGAAGTTATCATTTAGGATGAAAAAGATTCTATTTACTGATTGGAGTATATCATATGACTTTATATAGGGTTTAAACTAGGTCTCACTATATGGGCAGTACCATTGCTCATATTTCATTGAACATTGATAAGTAGATATTTAGCTGCACTTACTTTTCACCCAACCTGAACGTGAAGTGTCCGTGAAGCCCCCTTCCTAACTTGGAGGGCCTTTACTCAAAGGGCCTTGAACACCTATTTGCAATAAAGATAAGCATAAGAAACGACTAATTATATTCTGAAGATAGATTCAACATTACATGGCATCTTGAAGGCACACTTGTGAAGCTTGAAGAAGCCTTGAAGCTTGCTGGGGGAGGTTCTAGAGAGGGTTTATACTGTCTCTCACTTGGAAATCCTAGGTTGCCCTCCTCTTTCTTGCCTCCGGTCGGGTCCGGCGGTTTGGTTACCACTTTTTTATTCTTTGGACGTTGGTTATCATGTACGCTCTCACCTTTCCCTTATCATTTACAACCATGGTGAAAGCTTTCCGGCGCTAGCAGCACCTGGTGAAAGCTTTCCAGTGCTAGCAGTACCTCCGTCCTCACACAAGGCGTCAGAGCAGTTGGGGCAGTCCGGAAGATGCAGGGGTCTAGTGGATGGGCACGCTAGAACACGATCTTTTGGAGTTTTGGATTCCCAAAATGTACAGGGACTTGCCGGCTTCAAGACTGCTGCAGGGAGCTGGTAAGTTTTTCATCTCTCAAGGGTGGTTTGCATTTTCATGGTGGCAGCAATGGTTGAGGGGTTCCCGTTGCAGGTTTGGACGCAGCTTCCACTTCTTTATGCCGCGTTATGAATCCCTTGCTTGGCCAAGGCCTGAGATTAGGAGTTGGCAACCACCGGTACACTACGTCTGAAGGCTGGAACTGAAGATGCTCTGGCGTGTTCATTTTGGCTTGTAAACCAGTTTGGTTGTTCACATCTTTTGTTTCTAGGTAGAAGCTGCCCTGTATTGTTTTCCGCGCTTGTTGTTTGATGTTTAGTTTTTTTACCCTCGGAGAAGATGACCAGAAAGCTGACCGTTAGGCTTGATGGCTGGATTCTGCTGGGCAAGGAGGGGGGTCCGGTTGGACCTTGACCAGAAATTTTGCTTGAGGAATTATCGGTGAGTACACCGGAAGGCCTCCGGTTTTATATGGCTGGAATTGAGGCTGTGGTACTGACGAATGCCCGGCTGTGGCCGGACTTGACAGGATTGGGTACAAGGCTGAGATGACAGCCTGTCGAATCCCTGCCTCCCTCATGCTAGCGGGCTGGACAGAGTTGACTGCTGCGGCGCCAAGTATCCTAGGGTTCAAAGCGATATGCGGGTTGGGGCGTGTGCTGATTGAGATGGACTGGGTCGCATTCTCGGTTGATGTTGCGGTGATCTGAAAGTGATAGTGGGCCGCTAGACTGGACTTGACCCGGAAGAAATGCAAGTATGCAACCCTACTGGGCTTTTGTCAAGCAGGGTGGCTGTTCAGAAGGGCGGGTCTCGTTGAAGTGGTCTTTGGTGTTAAGGTGGGTAACTGAGGTTAATTGGTTCAGCCCCTGGTTCTAATTTCTGATGTATTGATTTTTTGGGATTTTGATGGACTGTACTGTAACAGGTTTTGGGCCTTAACTGGTTTGGGGCCCAGGGACTTCGATTTTTGCTTGATTTTGAAAAGCTCTCTCCTCGCCTAACACTGAAAGGTGTGGTGGGGCAGGGGGGGAAGGAATGGGTGGATCATGATATCTATATTTAGGTTAGAAAGATTAGCTTATATGTTAACTTTCTCTGGGTGATTTACACATTTATATTTCATCCAAAAAAATTGAAGGCACACTTGTGGTTGTACCATTATACCCTTCCAAAGTTTCACATTCTATGAAAGGCCAGAGAGTTGGATGCACAATCGTTGTTCATCATTCGCAGCAAAATATCTCCCAGTCTTCATTAACATGGTTTTCAATGGTATCTCCAAGTGTCTTCACATTTTTCAGATCCTTGTAGTTTTATGTATGAGCTTCACAAACATAATGACACTACGTCACCTCTAAATGTCCAACAATTCTGGTTCAAGTTTTCCCCCTTTTTGTGCCAGTATTTCATAGTGTCTACATCCTGTATCTTCCACCCTTATACTGACTAGAGCACAGAATAGTACGAATTCCCTATGGTATTGGCCCTACCTAGATACAACTCTCATTTCAAAACTCCAATGCCAATTCTCTTTTGTATATCTCTTTCACCTCTGCTTTTCATTGTGTATATGTTTGAGGTGGAGTAGTACTCCTTTAAGTAATTTAACAATTATATAATGTATGCCCTTAGTTTGATTCCAAATGAGCTGTTATGTTTTTTTCTTTCTCTTTTTAACCCGATGAACTTGGTTTAAATTAATGACAATAATAACAATAATAAAAAGTACACCAACAATATAAAATATAGGGACCGAAGCCAGTGGTTTGATCCAATTCTTCCAGTAATTTAGTAGCGGTTCAATTCAAATCAAACATGTGCTACATTTTGTTGTATTTTTTTTTTTTTGACTGCTTTATGGTTGTCTATTTCTGGATGTATTTTTTCACCAGGATGGTGTTCCAAGAACGGCATATAAAGGAGTGGTAGTTTTTCGGTATCAGGCCTCAAGACGTGTATTCCTCATAGGTCCCGATTCTCTTCGACAGCTTGGGATAGAACACAATTAACTTTTCTGATATGCGGTGAGCCCATTGCTCTTTTTCTATGTCTATGAAGGGAATGTATGGTTCTTTCCTTTTTTTCCTTTTCATTATTTGAACTAAACTGTTTGACCTCGTGCTCCAAAGATTGGAAAACTACAACCCTCTTCCTCATCCAGCCATTCCCTGTCATATTTTATAATGCTGAAGTCTATTTGTTAACAATTTTGTGGTTGACTGCCTATATGGATGGGTATAATGGGGTTGCTGAATTCATCCAGGATTTAATTAAAAATTTGATAAAGGAAGTAATAAATGCGTTGTCCACCTATGAGCTTATGTTTTTCGCAAAACAGTGTAAACATTTATTCAAACTTCTAAATGTTAGCTTAAGCTTTTAGATTTTAATCGAAATGAGAAAATGAGATACATCTTCTCCCATTTATACGTTTTTAAATTTTAATGCCTCATATATAGCCTTCCAAGAATTGGCATTTATCCTCATAATTATTTCCTGGAGAAGCTGTGGTATTTCCCCCCATGTGCAAGTTTAAGTGTTTACTAAATGATAGAGTAAACTAATGTGTGTGAGTGTGTCATAAAAAATCATATTCAACATAGCTTTTATACTTGTATGATTGCATTTGACCGGAAACATTTTTTTCTTCACGAAGAATTTTAACAGGATCAATGTTTAACTATGGGGTGTAAGCAATAGAACCAACTGACAACACAAGGGGACATTTTCATGTTCAGTACTTCAGTTACACTAGGAGCTTCGTGATCGGTGGTGCGATGTGTTCCAGTGCAGCTCAGTTTTAAGACCTTGTAGGCATAGAGCTCTGGTCCTTAGCGTTACTGTGATGTGGTTTTACATTTGAACTGCCATTTGAGGCACAGGTATTTTAGACACGTCACATGGATTGAACTGCGACCGTATACTTATAAGTTATAAGTTTATAATCAGACTTCAACTTTCTACAAGTTCGTAATTCTCAATAGGACGCAAATACAGACTACAGAATATGTTATGTTTAGTGCCGGTTTGGATGTTTGATTCCTCATCAGTTAATTTTTAATAAACAAACATCTGTGGGAATAGCTATTAAAATATTAATAGCAAGAACTTTATAATAAGGTACAAACAATAATAACAACAACAATATTAAATAACAACAGTAAGAATAATAAAAACATTAACAATAATATTGATGATGATATATATTAGTAATATTAATAATAATATGACTAATAATAATAGTAATAAAATAAAAACAAAACCAATCATAATAATAGTAAAAGTAATAATATACTACCTCCGTTCTCTATTAGTTGCAACATTGGACTTTTTGCACTATTCACATGTTCTACTTTGACTACATTTTATTAATTGATGTATAATAAATTAAATTTTTAAAAAAATATTGTTAAATTCTTCTTATTCTAAATTTTCAAAATATGATTTTTTTTAATTTTTTTGCTAATAAGAAATGAAAGATATTTATGGTCAAACTTGTGCGTTGGCAAACGTGAAATGTTGACTGTTGCAATTAAAAAGGAACAGAGGAAGTACTACGTAAGTAATAAATAATGTTGGAACTTTTTGACTCGAGTGATTCTGATATGATTTTGAATGTTTCTAAAGTGATCTGAATCTTTCTGATCTAATTTGATTCGATCTGAATGTGTTTGATTTTTTTTGAATTTTTTCTGCTCTAATTTGATCTGAATAAAGAATTTTTTCTTTTAGACTGTTTTCAGTATCAGACCATATCAGACCAGACCAGAGTTGACTTCCGTAGTTATAAAATACACAGAGACCAGACAATTACCAGACTAGACCAGATTAGACCAGCAAATTTCAGTTCAAAAGAAAACATCCAAAATAAGAAAAAACAATAAGAATAAGGCGTACAAAGCAACTCTTTAATTTCGTTATTATATAAAATCATATATAGATAGATCAATTCACACTTAAATAGACTAGATCATATCAAACTTGAACAATAGTAAAATATGGAGTATCTATATACAGTCTTTTGACTAGTTTAGATTAGGGGTGGATTGGGCCCGGGCTCTGGGTCATATATATTCAGGCCCGGTACCGGCCCGGGTTAGAACCAGGACCGGGCTGAGCCAGTCCGGGTCCGACAAAAATTAGGTTTTTTTGTCTTTTAGAATTAATTTGAACCCCCACCCCCAAACCGCCCAACCCCATCCACCTAGGGATGGACTGGGCCGGGCCGAACCGGCCCGGAACCGGACCGGCCCGCTACTGTGCGGGCCCGGACCGGACCGGGCCCGGTTGGCCGGTTCCGGGCTTTTAGCCCGTTTTGGCGGGTCGGGCGGGCCGGTTCCGGGCCCTGTTTTTGTTGAACCGGCCCGGGCGGTTCGGGCCGGGCCCGGTTCATTTTTTTTTTTTTTTTGGTTTTTTCAATTTTTTTTCTTTTCCTAGGGTAGGGCTGGGTGTTTTAGGGAGGTTTGGGGCGTGGGGGTGAGGGGGGGGGGGGGTAGGGAGATAACAAGAAAGTCAAAAAAAAAAAAAAAAAAAAAAAACATTGAACCGGGCCCGGCCCGGCCCGGCCCGGTTAGGCCCGGACCCGGTATCAACCCGGGCCGGTTCCGGGCCCATGTAACCCGAAAAAAAGCCCGCCCGGGCCCGGCCCGGAACCGGAACCGGCCCGGCCCGGGTCCATCCCTACATCCACCTAGAACCAGCCCCACTCGATTTTTTTTAAAAATATTTGGGCCCGGGCCCGGCTGGGCCGGTCCACCTCTATAACCTGCCTCTATAACCCCCGGTTCGGGCCCTAGTCACAGACCCCCAGGTCGGGTCGGGTCGAACTGGCCTAGTCCACCCCTAGTCTAGATACCAAACTTAAATGGATCATATTATACGAAAGAAGACATAATCAGATCATCACACTATGTCATATTAATGTCAATTTAATCAAGCGGAAACTTCTTCCGCTACTCTTCCGCTACTCTCAATGGCATATTCAGAATTTTTTATTCAATGGGGGTGAAGTTACATGCAACTATAGCATTAAAAATATTTTTTAAATTATAAATAAAATCATTGATTTGATAAAGTTGTGCTAGAAAAAGAATTAAAATCAAGTTGTGCTAGAAAGTAATCCTCTCATTCTTTCATATTTTAACTTGTAAAATATTTTTGTATTTCTAAATACAAAAAATCTGTTTGTCACACCATTCTACACGTTTCTATACACGTCCACCCCTAATTGTTTGCCGTGTACCCATGCAATTTGTTAAAAAAAAGTTGCAGAAACTGTATAGAAATGTTTATGTGGTGTGTTAAATAAACGTGTACATGCCCCCCATGTGTACAAGAAGATGATTCTTCTAAATTTTGAACACATACGCATACCTATTAGGCTATGGTGATTATTTTCTTTTTCAAAATAAACACTAAAATGACTTCGTTTACGGTCTTGTTAAAAAAATCCGGTGGGGGCAGCTGCCCCCGTTGCCCTATAGTTGATAAGCAATTGTCTCCTCTAGGTTCTAACTACGTGGTCAGACCACGTGGCTAGAACTTAGATCTGGACCCGTGGTCTAGCTAGACCTGTCATATTCCTTTTCCGTTATGTTATACACATGAAAAAGTGATGTCTTTAATGTAGTTACATTGTAAAAGTGATATGACTTAACCACACAATTCTTATTTAACACCTTTTGTAAGAATATATATGCATACTTCTAATTAATTAACATAACTCTTGGATACGCCTCCATCTTCACTTTGCAACATTGGGTTATCCCATCATTTCCATTCCTTATCATGATAATAATACTTTCAGTGCACATATATTTTAAATAGGGAAAAGTGTCAAATATGTCCTCGAACTTTCATAAAAAAGTCAATTAAGCCCTTCTATAGGAAACTCTGTCCGGTCTTCGCGATTTGGGACGGTTCCCGGTGGAATTTTTTGATGAATTTTTTTGAGCATTTTATTCATCAAGTCTAGTTTACTCATACCAAATTTCAGCTAAAAATTTAATCGCGAGCGCATTCAAATTAATTCGAGAACGCAAAAATGCGCAGTTATCTTCAAGAATTAATTTGAATGTGTTCCCGATTTAATTTTTAGCTGAAATTTGGTATGAGTAAACTAGACTTGGTGAATAAGATGCTCAAAAAATTTCATCAAAAAATTCCACCAGGAACTGCCCCAAATCGCGACGGCTGGACAGAACCTCCTATAGAAGGACTTAATTGACCTTTTTATAAAAGTTCGAGGACCTATTTGACAGTTTTCCCTTTTAAATATTATTATGCTCCGTCGACGTGACCTCATGTGCGGTGTAAAGCGTTTAATTGAAGGATAATTTGATCTTGTTTGTAAAAGAAGAATGAAAGAGATATGCTGACCAACTTTCTTGGTCTTGCTTCCAAACTTGTCATGGGATTTGCTTCTAAGCATTATATCAATTGAGCTGTCGATCTAATAATTAATATAAGTACTACTTATATTAATTATTAAAATAATAAACTAATAATATGGTTTAATTATATATATATATATATATATATATATATATATATATATATATATTTGCCTTAATCTTACAAGCAACACAACAGACCCAACGCAGAAAAGAACAACCGCCTTGGCATTTACAGCAATTAATCATTGTTACCTTTTAGACCATTTCTGCGCGTTACTATATTTAACGTAACATATATCCTCATATTATTATTCAATAAGCTAATTAGGAGGCACTTATTAAGTAATTTGATGCTACCTATAACAAACTTCTTTGATCTTTTGAAGTTAAAGAATCATATACATTAATTCAGCGTATTATTCAATAGGGTATACGGTTAATTAATTCAACATATCATTACATGTCCTCAACACCAGTTTTTTATTTTATGTGTAGTCAGTTCTTTATTTATAAGACCAGCTAGATTGCTACTTTCTTTTTGTAATGATAATTATCGAATTATAATTAATTATGTTCTTGTACATATATAGACGTTATACCAAATGTTTTTGTATCAGTTTTTCAGCAAAAAATTTAATAGACGTCCCTTTTATATATTTTTATTTTATACATATATTTCGTATAATATTTTATCCCCATTTGGTAGGAGTGCTCCTAACGATTGAGTTGATTTGGATCGATTAAGAATAAATAAAGACGAAAAAGAATAAAGTTAGCAAATGAGGTAATGAATTATCAAAAAGAAGGTATATATGGATATATCATATATGTGTTAAAATAGGAAGTTCTTCCAATGATAATTTGGATGGATTAAGTGAACAAAGCTTTGATAATGTTAGTGAATTTACTCAATTTAGTGAGGATGGGATTTATGACAGTTTTTGTGGATAAAAGCACATTATTTTATGCACCTAACTCTACTTTTGAGTGAAAAATTAAACTTTGAACCATTCTTGTTGTACACACTCTTATATCCACCTTATACCCACCATATTTGTGAATTTTTTTTATATGTGAATCCGATTCACAGACAAAATAATTTGCACATACATATTTTGTCTATGACCGGGAGTCACAGACAAAAAAACTTTGCACAAAGATGATAAGTATAAAAATGAGTATAAGGTGGGTATAAACAGTTTTTTTTTGAAATTTTTTAATACAATTTTCTAACATAATTAGGGGTCTCTCTCATCTCTTGTCCCTGGTCCACAAGTTGTAACTAACCCTATGACTATGAGTGTGTCGCCCCTATATGAATTTTAAATAATGTCCTTCTAAATTCAATGTTGTACTACAGAATTTGTTTTTATATTTTTCTTAAATAAAACTCTGTAAGAAAGTAATCATAATATACTAAAGCTATTATAATTAATTGCAAAAAGTTTTTTATTTCTAAAAATCATATTTAATTTTTCTTGAAATATTCAAAATTTTCTTGAAACATCAAAGTGGAGAATATTGTGTTATTTATTCTTATTGATATGCAGATGGTTTAAAAGTGTGCAATTTTATGTATAGTACAAACAAATTGATAATCTTTTTATCGAGAAAAGGAAAATTTGAAGTACATATAAAACTACTATCCTCATTCTACAAAATTTGGTCAAATTGAGTTTGTTTGGTCAATGGTAGTAAACCTTGGACATCCTCCATATGATTCTAGTTAATATAGTTATGTGAAGTTTAATTTATACGAAATACATTTTATACTTTACGAAAGTAATTTTAATATTGAAGTACTTGTTTTGAAAGTACATTTTGTTTATGATTGATAGAATTGAATATATAATTACATTGAAACATTTTTAATCATTCTCCGGATCAGTACAACTATTTTGTTTATTACTTTTATTTGTACGAGTATAATTTTTACGGTGATCTTTTTCCTAGGACCCCGAATTGTTAGAGGCCGTCCCTGTAGGACATATGTGACTTTGTTAGGACTAGGGAGTGAGGAGAATATCTTCATTATCTTGACATTGAGTAGTGTTGTGACTGGTTTGGACATTATTATTTAAAAATACTTATGTACTACGTAATAAATTGTTCAAGGTCGTTTTCATGATATTGGTACAACTTTTAAATACCTCATGATATTAACAAATCCTAATAATAACTTATACGTAGTATCTAATTGTATGATATCAATTTTTAATGTCTTAAATGAGTGATAGTGTTTTTTTTTTACAGTAAACATGAGTGATAGTGTTGAAAAGTAAGGGAGAAGGGTATTGGGTTGATTTTAAGTATGAGAAGCTGCCACATTTCTGTTTTTGCTGTGGTGTGATTGGACACGCTGAGAAGGTTTGTCCTCGGTTATATGAAAATGAGGGGCAAGCTGTTGCTAGACCTTTTGGGCCGTGGCTCAGAGCGAGTGGATGGAGAACGAAGCCAAAGATGGGTAGCAAATGACGGCTTTCGGAAGAGAGCTCCCCAGGCGGTGGTAAGCGCGTGGCAGGTACCATGAGGTCGGTACAGGAGATGGGCCCGGAGAAGACAGGAGAGAACGCTCAGGCTGAAATGGGGATTGCTATGAATCTAGGGGTGACACAAGAGGAAGGAGTGCCAGGAGAGCTAAAGAGAAGACGCACTTGGGATGACCGGGCTAGAGAGGCCGGATGCTGCAAAGGAGGCTATGATGCTAGACTTCCCAAAAAACGGGGTTGGGGCGGGTGCTGGACTCCAACCCCGCCTGATGATTTGATGATGGTTTTGGCTATTTTCGTTGAGAAACTTATTTTCCTCTATCGTTTTGCTTTATTTATTTCCCATGTTCTGGATGTTGTTTTTGTTTTGGTTGCGCTGTGTTTTTCCAGCGAAAAGACTTGTGAAACTAAAACAGGAGATGAGGAGTCGTGTCTGCAAGTCATAGGCTATGTTTTGCCCAAAGCGGGATCAGCGAATTATATGGCTTCTACGGAGGCGATTAATTCAGAGTCTGGTCCTTGGGCGGACGGTAGACAGGAGACTTGTTGTCACTTTGTAACCTGTTTTGGTTTGGTCCGGTTGGTCTGTTTGATTATGATAAGTTAAGCCAGTTTCGTTCAAAAAAAAACTTCAAAAACACACAAAACGTTTCAAAATATAGTGTTTAATTCATTTTGAACCGTTTTACTTCTTAAAAAAAATCATTTTGAACCAACAAGGTTATCTACTTATACAATTTGTATATCTTTAAAACATTATTATGTCAGGTTATAATTAAAACAAATCATTTCAAACCGAGCTTTACCAACTTCACGTCTTTGCATGACTTTATATCCGAGACCCAACTGATTCATGTGGCCTAGTTGATTTATTTTGATTTGTAACGTAATCCAACCGAAAAAGTGTAACACATTCTTGAGAAATTCATGTATTATACCATCCATGTTACGTTACCATGTGAATGTACCGTACAAAATGAAATTTTGTCTAGTATAATCCATGTGATGTAGTGGACATTTGTGATCTGGTACAAAATGAGCCTTTGAAATGAAGATCAAGTTTTTTAAATTTAAATCAGTGTATATGCTACCTACTACATTTTCCGGTTGGAAAATGATGTTTGTACCCACTTTTATACCCACTTTTGTACTCACCCATGTTTGTGAAGTTATTTTTTTTTGTCTGTGAATTCCTTCACAGACAAAATATGTCTGTGAAGGAATTCAAAGACATATTTTGTCTATGAACCGGCCTCACAGACAAAAAATAGCCTTCACAGAGGTGGGTATAAGGTGGGTACAAAGTGGTGGGTACAACAAACATGGTTGTTTCCGGTTACATTGGCATATGACACACATTCACATTATATACGCGCCATTTCTATACATGTCTCATACATAGGCCTTGTTTGGTAAATGGTTGTTAGCAGTTGATGTTAGTTGGTTGTGTCAGCTGTTTCTTAACAGCTGATTGTGTTAGCTGTTTTGATCGGCTGATTATGTTAGCTGATTATAAATAACTGTTTGGTAAAATTGGCTGTTTTGAAATGGCTGATAGAGTGTAAAAGGACATACAAAGACATAACAATACTCATTGTATTTTATTATTGCTAAAAATGAAAATTTTATAACTATTGTTACTTCAACTATATAAATCATTTTTATAACTGTAAATTTTAAAATTTGTTGAATAAAATCTATTTTAATACTCCCTCCGGTTCTTAATTAAGTTCCTAGTTTGACTTAACACATATAAGAAATAAATTTGACTTTACTGTGGAGTGCATTGTTTGAACTCTGTTTGACACTGTTTGAATACTGTTTGGCATTGTTTGACACTGTTTGTCACTGTTTGACACTGTTTTGGTGTAAATCATTTGCCAAATAAGGAAAGGTTTGAAGTAGGAACTTTAATATGGACCATCTCAAAAAGGAAAGTAGGAACTTAATTACGAGACGGAGGGAGTATCTACTTTGATATATCAAATGTTCATCATACTACAAACATTTATAATATCTAATTTTATAATCACTACTCAATCATCTAAACCAGAAACATCAAATTAATTCAAGATAGAGAGCATAACTAATAATATAAAATATTAGTTAAGCATATATTATTTGTCTAGATAGTACTACGTATTTGATTAAACAAGTTTTGTTTAAAATAATTAGAGTAATTATTAGTATATATTACTTAAATGATTAATTTAAAAAATGCTAACTCAAAACAATGAAAGCAAAAGGAGTGAAAAGAAGAAAAACTGGTAAGCAAAATTAGGGTTGACTAAGTTAAAAACAAAACGAGCAAAACCATAATGGGAATAAATTGGAGCTATATGGAGTCACTTTGGGAGCTTAGAGCAAAACCAGCCGAATGAAGAAGCTGTTCCCCTTAACTTTTTCAACCATCCATTTTTTCAGCTTTTCAAACTCAACAAGCTAATTTTAAAAGTCATTTACCAAACATTATTAATAGCTTCTTTGACTAATCAAACAGCTGAAATGAGTCAAACAAGCTAAGATAAGTCATTTGCCAAACATACTCTATGGAAAATGTCTCTACAAAAGAATAGTCTTCACAAACCGTATAGAACGTGTATGGAAAGGCGTGTACAAATAATAATTTTGTAAAAATTGCATTTACTTAACTTAGAGCTTATTTGTGACAATGTTTTTCGGTTTATCAGCCAACTTTTTTACTAAACACGTAACTTTTGATTTCGCGCGCTGAATTGTGTAATAATAAGAAAAAGTAAGTTTGAAATTAATTTTCTGACTGTAATGGTTGAATTTACTGAAGAGGATCATTTTAGTTATTTTTTCATGTAATTTTTTCTTTATTTTATTAATAAAATATATTCAAGTGTGAATGAGTAAAGTGTGACAAAGGGGTGTGGTGTAGTTTTTAAGAAAAAGTAGAATTGTGTAGTTGATATTGAATTAGTAAAGTGTGAATGAATTCTAACCACTCAAATATTACAAATGTCGTACATGACAACCTTAATGAGATAGACGAAAAATGTAAAATGAGACAAAATTAGAGAGACAGAGTGAGTATATAATTTTTTCACAGATCATCTGAATTAGCCAATATTCAATCGATTTCAATCTTAACAAACTCGCTCTTAATTAGAATTCTACGGATGGTGACAAAGTCGTCGCCCGTTTTCGAGTCGTCCCAGCCAGCTATCTGATTTTCACGTATTAAATATTCTTATCCAAAAAACCAGAATTTCCAGAGGGGGTCCATACTCTCTTCTTGTTTTTACTTTTTAGAGAAGAACACCGCAATTTTAACAAACCGGATCGAAACCTCAGCATAAACAAAAGAAGAAAAGCTTACGTGAAAGCAAAGATAAGATCAAAGATTTTCCAATAATAGCATTTTACATTCTTCAAAGCAACAATCTTTCTCGGTCTTTCTCCATTTGTAATATATATATATGCAAGTATATAAACTTCACAGACTGGCAAAACTTTGAACCAGTCATCACTCGTCACCAGCTTCACTGTGAGCACACCCTCCTAACAAACTGCTCTTTATCTGCATCATGCATTAAGCCATAAAGTTCTTCTTTCCCACAATCTTTCCATCTTTGTAGGTCGTCTCCAGGTAATTGTAACAACTAATTGCAAATATTATTGGGTTCTTGCCTATGTAATAGGAACATTTAGATGACCATGGTTTACTAATTATTTGGTATTCATTCAATTTTTCCTACTTAATGGCTTCTTTGTGACTTTGTTCTGTTGACCTTAGATTCTTAGCTTCTCAAAGCTTGGCATGTTACTGGGTCAAATTGAACATTTAAAAATTAAAAAGAAAAACAGGGTAAGACTTTGGATTAGCACACAATTACACATTAGTCAATACAGAGCATAAATCATGAATGTATGTAGTAGTGGTAGTACTCTTCTCATCAAGTTGACATTTTGATCGGTGTCACACTCTGTTAAGCTTAAATGCGTGATATAATCCTTGTAATCCTAAAAAACTAGCACAGTTACTTTAATATTGATATGTTTTAATTTTTACTTAGTGACGATCTTGCAGGTCATGTTTAATTGGGTCATCCCATAGATATATAAATACAAACCAAACCCAAGCCTTAAAATGGAGAAGTGTGTTTTTCTGTTTGTATATGCTTTAAGTAGACTCTATAGGATAGTTTCACTTGCAAAGTAACTGACTTAGCACTTCTGCAGCAGTTAAATAGCATACGGCTTCTCTGAGTGTGGTGGGAAAGCAATGAATTCAGCTCCATCCCTTTTGGGCATCCTTAGTTTCTTTCTTTTGGGGATTCTTACCTTGAACCAATGTTCTGGAACCACAGTCAATACACAGTTAGCATTTCTCCATGTGGATGCCTCAGAAGCATCAGCAAAGAAAATACCAAACACTTTGTTCGGTTTATTCTTTGAGGTAAGCCGTTCGGATCGAATAATTTTACTACTACTATTACTACTACTTAATTAATATGATTCAGGTGTGATCTTATTAGTTCATTTGCATTTTCATTGGTGTATGTTGAATAATATATGGTTATATAACATTTGCTTACATTTTTAGCACCTGCAACTTTTGTTCCTTCTGACTTGTCTGGAATCCCTGGTTTAATTCATCAGTTCTAGAATTCATAATACACACATTTGCTCATTTGGTCAAACCGTATTAAAAGATTGAATCATATTGATTCCATACTCTGACTCAATACATCAATGTCTTAGATTTATATATAAAAAACCATCCAAAGTTTTGTTATTTTGTATAAATCTTTACGTGTCTCTTTAGTATTTAGATATTATACTCTTAAAATGCACTAATTCTAGGAAAATATTTTATTTCAGGAAATTAATCATGCTGGTGCTGGTGGGTTGTGGGCGGAGCTTGTGAGCAACAGAGGTTTGCTGAACAGATACTTGTTTTTCTTCAGTGGCTGACTTAAAGTCATTGCCTATAATGATTTTCTTTATCTTGATTACAATGACTGCCTTTGCTTTCCGAGTATGTGCATATATTATATCTGTTGGGGTGAAACCCAGGTCCATTACTTGAGAAATACTGGAGAATTACTTTAAATATAAGTATCTACCCAACTCCATTAGTATGAGGCCTTTTGAGAGATGTCTAAAAACAAATCCTTACGATTTTAGCCCAAAATGGGCAATAGGATACTAAATGTGCAGCTAATGTGATGTTTGTCGTCCTAACAATATCTGCATTTGGATTTATGTTAAAGAGATTCTCAATTGTACTTCTAATCCAAGAGTATATGCTTGTAAGATTGTTTTGATAATATTTAATTTATTTCATTTGTTTTCGGAAACTTGATTTCAGGTTTTGAAGCGGGGGGTCAGAATACACCCTCCAACATTGATCCTTGGTCAATTATTGGGGATGAGTCCTCATTGACGGTCTCCACAGAGCGTTCTTCTTGCTTCGAGCGGAATAAAATTGCACTTCGGCTAGATATTCATTGCGGCAATAAGGGTGCTAATACCTGTCCATACGGGGGAGTTGGTGTCTCCAATCCCGGATTCTGGGGCATGGTTAGATATCTAGCTCTTGGTCATGTAACTAGGTTATAATGCACGTTGGCACACTAAAAGATCGAGTCCAATAGATTAACCAGCATAACAAAAGATTTGTTAATATCCAAAGGAGGACTACTATCCAGGACCACATGTACTCATATTTCTCTTGTTGTTCACCTTTTGTAGAACATAGAGGAAGGGAAGAGTTATAAACTTGTGTTTCATGTCCGTTCACTTGAAAGCCTTAATGTTTCAGCATCACTGACTTCATCAGATGGACTAAGGAAGTTGGCTAGTGCCGAGATAATGTAAGCAAGATTTAATATGGTTTTTGATCAAGTATTATTGCTGCCTCTCGAAACGTACAAGGTGTTTTACTTATTTCTAAAATGCAGTTCTGGTGATGTTTCAAATTGGACAAAGATAGAGGTGGTTCTGGTAGCAAAGGGAACGGATCACAATTCTAGACTAGAACTGACTACAACAAAGAGTGGTGTTATATGGTTTGATCAAGTATCATTGATGCCTCTCGATACATACAAGGTTTGCATGCCTGCCAATTTGTTTAATGCGAGATTAATATTCGTTAATTGAATGAGGATAAACAAAATTTGATTTTCTAGTTATGCCGTATGGTTAATCCACATTTTATCTTTCACTATTTCTCTATGTAATTAGGGACATGGTTTCCGAAATGATCTGTTTGGAATGATTAAATATTTGAAACCGGGATTCCTCAGATTTCCAGGTATATCTTGTTTTAGATTGTTTTACATTGAAGCACTACAAATTTAGACTTAAGATTCTATTATTAAAGGGTTCGTCGAATCACTAGACTAGCCCAAAGCCTTATATAGTTAGAGTATCACAAAGCCTTATATGTAAGTTTGTATCTTTATATTTAGATGGAGTAGGAGGTCATAACAGCACATATGCTCTTTCAAGAAAGATAAATGTGAGAACAAATAGCAATCCGAAGCAAAATGCTGTTGGTACAAACTTTTTGTACACATGGTGTACACCCCCCTAGTTGTGTGTCTAAACAGGAAATTCGTTCAGTAGCAGGGGTGTACACCATATGTGTACACCAAGCATTGCTCCGATCAGAATGACCAATCAAAAGATTAAAAACAGTAATAATATTGGCTTGAACAAGATAAAGTGGAATTAGGTACTACAAAGACAAAAAGGAAAGGTCCATCTATAACTAGATATTAAATTGTAATTATATATCGCCATTTTTACTTGATCTTTTATAAATGTTAATCTGCTGGCATTAACTAACTATACCTATATGACAGTTGTGTGCGTTTTTTCATCTTTCATGCATGCGGTATGCCTCAGTGTCTTAAACATGGTTTGAGCTTATCAAATTGATTAATGTACATATGTGGTTTGTAGGTGGATGTTTTGTTGAAGGTGAGTGGTTAAGGAATGCATTCAGGTGGAAAGAAACGATTGGACCATGGGAAGAGAGGTCGGGGCATTTTGGTGATGTTTGGCATTACTGGACCGATGATGGGTTAGGCCACCTTGAATTCCTTCAGGTAATCAATATCAATATAAGAAGAACATAATCAAACACATCAGCAAAAATGTTTTTTATACTTTTTATAGATTAAATTTCTACAAGTAACAATTTTCATTTTGTGTGTCCATCAGCTGGCAGAAGACTTGGGTGCACTGCCAGTATGGGTCTTCAACAATGGTATGGCCATTACTTACCACCTCAACGTGGGTGCATTACCAGTTTCTTCATATTTTAAGGCCCTGGACAATTTTTGTATTTTACCTAAGCAAGGGTAAACATTTTATTTTTTTTTTGAAAAAAAACATACATGTTGTGGGCCTCAAAAACCATGTTGGGTCTCCATACTTCAACTGTCCTGTTTTAGTTTTGAATGAGATACAACTAATGGACTTAAAAGAATTGCACGCTAGTTTTTGGAGGCCCGTGATGGTTTCCCATACTGCCCTGTTTAGCAATCCACCAGGACGAGTCCATCTAGCACTTTTAGAACATGATTTAACTCAAGTAGAGAGATGAATGATGATATAAGAATTCACCCTCTTTTCCTAATCTCATTTTCAGGAATCAGCCATAATGATCAGGTTGACACGTCAAGCATCCTACCATTCGTGCAGGTAGGATAGATAATGGCTAATAGATTATTTAGGTGGTAATTTGCCAACTTAATTATCTCACATTTGTTGATACCGAATGCAATTTTATCTTTAACAGGAGATATTAGATGGTATAGAGTTTGCCAGAGGCGGTCCCACCTCGACGTGGGGTTCCGTTAGAGCTGCACTGGGTCACCCTGAGCCCTTTGATTTGAGATATGTTGCAATAGGAAATGAAGACTGTTGGAAGTCAAAATACCGTGGTATGCACACTTTTTGTAACTTATTTAGTATGAGCCTAACTCAGCCAAAAATGATTCTCAAGATAGAAGATTTGCCTCATACTTGTATAAATCTCGTCAACATATGATTTGCGAGACTTACCACTTAACACGCCTCTCAGTACAATCCATACTTGACTAGACAAATCAAGGTGGATAGATAGGTCAAATCGAGTTTATATTGACTACTTTAATTATGGGTTGTCAAATACAACAAAACACAACCAGATGAGGCTTTTTATGCCATATTAAATTTGGGCCTAACTAACCCTCCAAAAGCGAAGTTTACCTCATAAACAGCTGATGTTTAAACATTGATATGAGACACTTGAACATCTTATTGATACAACTTCGTGGTGGATAAAATAGCCAAACCATTCAAAATAGGAAAGTACACGTTGATTAAAATAGCTTGACTTTTTTCAAGATAGTATTTATATAATATGAGTTGGAAAAAATCATATGAGTTGGAACCAGCTTTTCTTGATCAGATGGTAACACAATTTTTGCACACTTAAACGCCACTATTATTCCGTGATTCAGGAAACTACCTCAAGTTTTACTCTGCAATCAAACAAGCCTATCCAGATATTAATATAATATCGAACTGTGATGCCTCTTCTCAACCATTGAATCATCCAGCTGATTTATATGATTATCATGTAAGCTACTCGCTAATGCTTTTTTCCTTTTCACCATATACTACCTCCGTCCCATTATCTAAGATACATGTGAATTTGACACGGGTTTTAAGAAAATAAAGGATAAAGTGGCTATTTTACAATTCTACCCCCTTAAAGTAAGATGGGTCGACAAAAAGCAGAGTAAAATGATAGATGAAGGGATATAGTAGGAAAGTAAAAAGTTGGTGGAATTCAATTCAGGAAATTGTTCATATTTTTGGAACAACCTAAAAAAGGAAAATGTATCTTAGAAAGTGGGACGGTGGGAGTAACAAATAGTTGGAAATACCTAAAATGTAAACACTTTATGTGATTAGATTTATAGCTCTGCAAGTGATGTCTTCTCTTTGGCCAACAAATTCAATCATGTGTCACGGAGTGGTCCAAAGGTATGCTTATAGATTTCTCACTTCTGAGGTTGCTTCTAATTCTGAGTGGTCAATCCGAATCCAATATACTTTATGTTTATGTATGTAGGCTTTTGTAAGTGAGTATGCTGTGACTGCCAAGCAAGATTGTGGTAAAGGCAGCCTTTTAGCTGCACTAGCTGAAGCTGGGTTTCTTATTGGAGTTGAAAGAAATGGGTATATGCTTTTTTCATCTTTTCCCCTTTTAGGTGTGACTGAAAGTAAAAACTAGCAAGGACTGTAAGGTTTTTAAGTCTAAAGAAGCTTTGGGTTAATTCCATCTACTACTTAGAGTGTGCAAAATGATCAAAATGTGAATCCTCAAGGTTTCTAAAAGTTAAAAATTTTCACAAACGACTCTGAAAGATTATATCAAATGTAATGAAAGCAGAACTTTGTTTTTTGGACTAAGTTACCCTTCAGTTTCAATTTGAAGACACAATTTTGTTGATACCATCATATTGTATATCAAATAAGCCATTTGACCTAGAGAACTATTTTGTAATCTGACTAAACCTCGGGGGATGTAGGAGCAGTAAGCCGATAACATTGAAGTGGTTAAAGGTTCATGTTATTACAGTCAAAGGATTTGATTTGTAATTTTTGCAAATCTTGAGGTTATTTTGTACTTTGACCCAACCTCGGCAAATGTACATGTAGTTAAACCAAATATTTTTGAAGTAAAACCCGTCTATAATATTGTTTCTTCGTCGTCTTATTTTTTCTTGCGAATTTTCCTTCCATGCAGTGATGCGGTTGAAATGGCAAGTTATGCACCTCTGTTTGTCAATGAAAATGACAGGACGTGAGTTGTTAGCCTTGACATTAACATCCTTAATCTATTTTAAAATGGTCTTTTGGGCTCTACCAATGTGAACTTCCTTAGGAACAAATTTGTATTTTCTTAGGTGGAGCCCGGATGCGATCGTTTTCACTTCTTCACAAGCATATGGAACACCAAGTTACTGGATGCAGCAATTCTTCAGGGAGTCGAATGGGGCAACTCTATTGAACTCTACCCTCACTTCTAACATTTCAAGCTCTCTGCTTGCTTCTGCTATCACTTGGCAAAACCCTGATGATAATCATGAGTATTTGAGGATTAAGGTTTGATTATTTTCATGCAATGATGTGATACTGGATTTGTTAAAAATTTACAGGGAATGTCCAGTAGAGTATGATGATTTGAATGTGCTTTTCCTTGCAAAATTGCAATTAGCATTTAACTCCTGCATTTAGAACCTGTTTGGTAAGAATTGAAATGGTTGGATTTAAATGAATCTATAGGAGTTGAAGTTATAGGTTATTCAGTTGAATTATCTAAACAATCTATTTAGATATATCTACTTAAATATATCAAAGAAAATAATATAAAAATTTAGGTAGAGGTATCGATTCCAGCCATTTCACCCAAAAAGAAACCTGTACACTTCCTTTACCTTTTCATACAGTGAAATGAATTAGTGTTTGGTGAAAAACTAGCTTATAAGTCAAAGATGGAACCTACCAAACGGGCTTTGAGTGTCTGGGTGACGTTTAGTTTACCATTTCTTATATTCATTATACACTTGGTACATCTATGCACAGGCGGTCAACTTCGGGGCCAGCAATGTGACTCTTAAAATCACTGTAGATGGACTTGAGCAGAACTCCAAACAGTTATTGGGATCAACAAAAACTTTGTTAACCTCTAGTAATGTACTGGATGAGAATTCCTTCACTGAGCCTACAAAGGTATGGTCATCATTTCTAGCTAGCTGCATTCATTAGTAAAGATTCTTCTACACGTCAGTTCATATGGCAAACATGGAGTTAACACCGATATAAAACAACTAACAAGCATTAAGTGATCTGTTAGTGGTGGCAATGAGTCGTTTCCCATTCCAGACCGGTGGTTTCTGGATCCATGGACTGGTGGAAGGGGGTAATAGGAACCTATTGGTCGATTCTGGTCCTGTTCTGGACTAAAATCAAGATCGTTAGCTGACCTCAATGAACCAATATAAAAGCTTAAGCCATTAGCTGGACTTCATTTTCAGTCTTTATATTATTACATCTATAACACATTCTCACATGTGTGGACTGGTATTCTTTGATGTGCCAAACAGAGAGACTATGCGCAAACATAGTTTTAATTTCGAGTGGCAGAGATGTTTTGAAATAGAACATTTGACCATCAAAACGTAACCCGCTTTGTTTATTACTACTCAACATAATTTATCTCCTTAACAAAAAAAACTAATCATGCTTTTGTCACAATGTCTGTGAGTTCTAGTAATCAATAATTGATATTTTCAATTTTGGGGTTTGATGCAGGTCACACCTACAAAAAGCTTGCTGCAAATGACAGGTGAGAAGCTGGATGTCGTGCTCCTTCCACATTCCCTCACTTCGTTCGACTTCTTACTAAAGCCGAATGGAATCAGGACTCTGGAATCTGATTCTGACCATAAATCTTCATACTGAGAAGGGCTACGCTGTATATATATCTGAGTCTCTGACCAAAAAAGAACAGAATAAAACAATGTATAAATATCTATATGTAATGTGCAGAGCTCTGCACAAACTACTTATGGTGATCCTTGTTTCTACTTTCTTTCTGTGAAAAAAATGGCTTGGTCTAAAAAATCATGGTAGGTTGCTATCTGCACAAGTAGGAAATCAAACAAACAAACATTTATAAAAACCTGCTCATTTATTTGAAAAGGAAAAGACCTGCTAACAGTCTAACACTAAATGATCCATCAATAGAACCAGCTAACCACAACTTCAGCTTATAAAATAACAAGCTCAACAGAATTCACAATTTTAGTTGATTTATGTGTGTCATCCTTGCGCAAAGGTACTAATCTTGTCTATATCTTCCAATTTTATCCAAGGGAAATACTACTCTGGGAGTCCTCGTTATCTATAGTTTAAATCAGTTTATATTATTGCCGGTGTGGGATAAGAAGCTGTACTGAATATGTAAAGAAAACATATATCTTAGGAAGAGACGATCCTTTTTACCTTTAGCAGTTTAGTGGCCTAAAGAATACCAGCCCAATAATTTCTGCCCGCTGTAGTAACAAGTAATGGACTTTTAAGTTGTAACTTCTCTAATCTTCGAAAAAATGTTTTCTTTTGTCAGCATTCAACTTTTTGTCTTTTTCAAAAACAAGATGTCTTTTCACTCGTTTGTACAAACGGTAACTAATAAAATGTGGAATTAATCTCTGTTTGGCTAAACTTTCCCAACTTGAATGAACCTTTGAGGATGCAAACAAATAGGGTGTTCTTAATGCAATTAGAACACACACAATACCCCTGCTATTCACCAAGATATTGAGCTAAAATAGTAAGCACACACCACACAAAAACACCGGAATTTTAGCGTGGAAAACCCGTTAACCAGGGGAAAATCATGGGACCATTTTGGCCGCTTAAATCCACTATCATCATCATCAAAGGAGCAGTACAAAGTCTTCTCTAGATAATACTAGAGGCATACAAAATCATCATATCCTTGGAAGTAAGCACATCAAGGTGTATGGAACCAAATAGAGCCAAGATAAGAAAAAATATCACCAGAAAAATAGCTACTGTCCAGACCAACAAAACACAACCTCCAAACCTCAAAACCCGATCTCCACCATCCAGAATGTTGGCCCAGATGCTGTGAAGCTGCTGTCCAAAAATCACGACGATCCAACAGTTCAATCTCTAGGAAACGAAACTTTTCCGCTGCTGCCTGCTGAAAAACGAGATGAGCATTTTAGCTCATGTTTTGTGACTTGTTGCTCTTATCTGCTGCTCTCTTTCTGTCCTCATAAAATGAGATAGTAGCTGACCCATATTTTATTATTAGCTCCCAAAAACAGAAAGTCAAAGAAGACTTTTAATGGGCTCAAAGTTGGGCTTTCCTCATGGGTCAAAAACAAAGAAAGAACCCAACAAATCTCCCCCCTTTTGACTTATGAGGAAGAGTTTGCCATACCGGCGATGGAGCAACATACCTTCAACTTTTTCCTTGCTAGAACCTTCGTCAACAGTTTTTCTTCAAGTGCATCTCTAATCCAATGATACCTCACATTAATATGTTTGGTTCGTTTGCGAAACATAGAATTTTTAGCAAGGTGAATGGTACTTTGATTATCACAAAGAACCACATAGCGCTGTTGAATAAAGCCAATCTCTTGCATAAATATTTTGAGCCATAATAGCTCCTTACACGCTTCTGTTGCAGCCACATACTCAGCCTCGGTGGTGAATAGAACCACACACTTTTGCAGTCTCGATTGCCATGACATAGCTCCCCCTGCAAAGGTCATCAAATATCCAGAAGTGGATTTCATGTTGTCCTTATTTCCTGTCATATCAGAATCAGTATAACCAACAAGTACTGGCTTCCCATTTCCAAATGTTATACCCAATTTGGAAGTACCTCGTAGATATCTGAGAATCCACTTCACTGCTTCCCAATGCTTCTTACCTGGAGTTGACAGAAAACGACTAACAACACCCACTGCATGAGCAATATCAGGTCGTGTGCACACCATAGCATACATCAAACTCCCTACAGCTGAGGCATAAGGGACTCTATCCATCTCTTCATTCTTCTTCTCAGAAGATGGGCAATCTTTATCTGTCAACCTGAAGTTGGTAGTAAGAGGTGAACCAACCTCTTTAGCTTTATCCATGTTGAATCTGTGAAGCACCTTCTCGATGTATTGTTCCTGTGACATATGTAGCTTGTTCAAAGCTCTATGTCGAGTGATACTGTCACGCCCCGAACCTACCGGACACGTCAACAACCCGCCGTACAGTACGAATAGTCAACCGCAGTCCAACTCATCCATACTATACTAGGCGTCTTGAATACCATTCACACATTGGAAGCACTTGACAAGTACAATGACAACTATACTAAGTATAATCAGTGTTTCAATTTCTAAGACCCTCAAATAGAGTGATATTATATTATAGGCCATAACCCTTGGTTACCCTCTTTGAAAATATAGTTACTTTATATATAAAGTCAAGTAGTCGTCCCGTAGGCCCATGTTTACTTTGAAAACGCCCAACCATTGCCCCGTGGCTACAAGCCACGCTCATCTATATTATTTCGTCATGCTAGAGGCTTACACTAGTCATGTCCCGTCGTGCTAGAGGCTTCCTCTAGTCACTCCACTTTGTGTTAGAGGCTTCCTCTAATCGCCCTACATACGTTGTGCTAGAGGCTTTCTCTAGTCACCCTACGTGATGCTAGAGGCTTACTCCAGTCATCTTACATGACGCTAGAGGCTTACTCTAGTCGTTCTACATTATGCTAGAGGCTTACTCTAGTCATTCTACATTGTGCTAGAGACTTCCTCTAGTCACTACTTACTATGCTAGAGGCTCCCTCTAGTCACGCTATTAAACTACCAAGCAAATTCTATGCCTAGAGTTACTTTATTATGAGTAGTCTTTGATGCCTACTTCTAACATAACTTAGCGTTTACACATTTCTACCTCAAAGCGTCTCATAAGACTACTTAAGGTACATCTTTCACAATCCAAGCCCTTAGGATTTGTTCTAGCACTTTTCATACTAACATTTCTGACTAGTATTTCAATACTAGTCAAATAATCTTAAAGCAACCGAGTTCGTAATCCATACTCATAAGGTTCATTCTAGTTGATTTTCCAATCCAAATATAATTTAATCACAATACCAATAATATCACTTTTATCCATTCATGACTTCTCTACATGAAGTAAAAGTATATTTTATCTCAACATTCAAAGTTAATTCAAGAGAAATTGCCTCATATAGGAGTAAAACACGAGAGAAATTCTAAAATAGGAGTATGTATGTTTTTCCCCAAATAGGTTCATATTACTCCTATTCAAAACATATAGACTTTTCTATTCCATTCTTGCCCCTATTTTGTTTAACCGGTGATTGATCCACTCTCCTGCTCACAATGTTCTCCTTTATGCGCATCATCACCTCCCCTTCTCCATCGATCACTTTCTTCTCCCCTGCAAATTAGATCCGTCGACTTCAACTTCAATCTATGCAAATAAAATTGATCAACTTCTTCTCCGCATGCCATCGCCGATTTCGTACCTAGCCATATCTGTCGTCGTTGACTCCAACACACCCTGTCTGCAAATCAGGTTCCTCCTCCCATTATTCGTATTTCCATTTTTTGATTTCTCAGTTTTTCCTAATTTTCTGAATTTTTGGATGATGGCATAATTTTTTGCCAAATTTATGGCAAAAATGTACACTGACAATCGTAAAATGATAAAAAAAGCTTTGGTGTAAAATGGTTTACTGATTTTTATTATTAGCTTCTTGTTTTTTATTTAGGTGGATTGGTTAAAGTAATTGTTCAATTTTGTTAAACTGAATATTTAGTACTTGACTTCATATTTTGCCAAGATTATGGCAGTTATGTGTAAATCTGCCAACACTAAAATACGTGCATGAAACTTTTAAGGAACCGTTATTAAAAAAATAAAAAAAGGTATTAATAGTAGTAATAATAATATAATAACAATCATAACCACCACCTCAATAATAATACAATACATATTTAACTAACAATTCTAATTTTTCTTCAAAAAAATTAACAATTCTAATTTAATCAAGTTTTGTTCCATCACATAAATTTTATAAGTATAAAATAACACAAATAACTTATAGTCGATTGCACATATTTTGCTTTACTATTTTAATGATATTTCTAAGTATTAGATTTATTATAAATCATGGTACTAGCAAGTAGAATGCAATAGTGTTTTATATCTATACATGCTACTATGATGATGACTTTTATGTTTTATTTATTACATGAAAAAGTAAATCATTGTTTGTTCTATTAAGTGTTCACAGTTCACTAGTTAAGTTTGAGTGTTGTTGTTTGAAGTGATTAGAGCTTCAAATAAAATTTTAATACTCATGTTTTGAATTTTCTACGTGTTTATTGACTTGATTCTTAGATGAGAAAAATTATTCTAGGAACCGGTAAAAGGAAGGAACCGAACCGTTTAGTAATGGTTCAGTTCCATAACGGTTCTTGATTTTTTATACAGGAACTGAACTGATTTCATTTGTTAAAATTTTTATAACGGTTCCACTCATTTTGAGTAAGAACCGAACCGGTCCCAGCCCTATTAGATTCTATCAAACAGTCAATTTAATTCAAGTGAAAACATCTTCTGCTACTCTGAATGGCGTACTCTGAATTTTATTCAATGGGGGCGAAGTTACATACAACTATAGTGATAGATAGTGATATCAGGATGCCACTAGCAGTATGTACTGTTGTAGAGACGAAGGTAGAGCTAGAAAGAGAAAGTGAGAATTTAAATTAACTACCCATCTCTACAAAACTCCCAAAGGGAAGTATGTATAGAAAAAATGTTGGCTAGACTGTTAGGTTGGGCCTAGTAGGCCCAATTACATAAAAGGGGCTAATAGAGTGTACAAAATCTAATCCTTGGAGGGGTGTTCTGAAGTGCCGAGAGCTCATGGCCGAGCACTAATGACCGAGGGCCTGCCAAGGGATGCTGTCGAGGGCCTGCCGATGAGTTCCGCTGAGGGCTTGACAAGGAGTTCAGTCGAGGGATTATGCCGAGGGCTTGTGTTTAGGTTGCATGAGTATGTGGATCAGGGGGTCTTGGACCATTACAGAAATACTCCATCATATATCATTAAAAACATATGCCAAAATATAAATAAAATCATTGATTCGATAAAAATGTGTTAGAAAAGAGAATTAAGATCAAGAAGAATCTCCTAGGAGGCGGCTGGGGTTTGGCGATGGCGGCAACTAGGTTTCGGTGATGGCGGCGGCTAGGGTTCGCCGATGGCGGTGGCTAGGGTTTGCCGATGGCGACGACTAGGTTAACGAACTGACGTAGGCTAGGGTTTAAGGATGGAGAGGGGGAAATGGTGGGTCGGGTCAGGGTTGAGGAGGGTGGATCGCAGAAAGGGTTGGGTTGGTCGGAGCTGGAACTGGGGAGGGTGAGTGGGGCGGGTCAGGGGATGGGAAGGACAATGGGCATGGGCTGGGGTGCTAGGGCATGGGGAGGGGCAACATACAATGTTCAGGCGGAGACAGGAGTGGCGGTGGATTGGCGGTGCCAGCACGGTGGATGGCTATGGTGTTGGCGGGAAAAGTCATGGAAGTCATTGTTTTGCAGGAAAAAGTCACCGGAAAATTTTTCGGTGACGACACAGTGCACGTTCCACAATCACAGTGACATCCGAAAGTGACATGAAAACCGATAGTGACATCTAAAAGTGACATAAAAATCTGATAACAACATTTGATAATGACATATAAATCTTGCAGTGACATAAAACTTTGATTGTGACATTGTTTTTTTTTTCAAATATATGACCTTAATAACATTTTGCAACACAAGAGGGGGGGCAGGGGTGAATTGTGTGTGTGTGTTGAACCGTGGCAGTTTTTCGCCAAGTTCTAGTGTGGGGTAAAGGGAATTGCGAAATAGTAAAGTGCACAAAAATTTAACGAGGAAAAATCCCTTGGCTCAAAGGGATTAAAAAACCTCGACCTCCCTCGGAGGAATTTTAACAACTTTACTAAAACGCCTTTGAATGATTACAGGGAAACTCTCATAGTCTACCCTTGAGCCACCTCAACTCTATCCTCTCTAGGAAGAGTTATGCTTCTCTACCTTGCGGGTAGAGAGCCTCTCAGCTTTACAACAAAGCTCTCACAACACACGTTACCCAATCCGAGGAAGCTACACTTAGCTCGTCCTCAATAACCCAATTACAATATAAGAAAGGAATAAGAACTCTGTCTAGAACTCCGGGAGGAGTTTCAGGTGCCTTAGACTTGGGATTTATCTTGAGTGTGTCTCGGTATGTTTCTCACTCCAACACACATTTTTCTTTCCTGCCACTTCGATTATATAGGCAGCCTTAGAATAAATCCGTTGGAGCCTTCTTCTCTTGAATAAATCAATGCTGATTCTTGCTTTGTTATAATTTAAAAAACCTTCCTTCTTGAGGCTTAAGTCAACAGAACCTATATGGACTCACAAAGCAGAGATCAATTAACGTAGAGGAGCAGGGAAATAATTTATTATCTTACCATAATAAAAGTACAACGGATTATGCAAAGATCCCACTCAAACCATTCAATCAAGGATGTCAATTTAATTTATATGGGAAGCAAATATTTATTCCAAAAAGCATTCCATCAGCTTTCCATAAAGCAAGATATTAATCATTAATGCTATGGTCAAATAACATATGGTCAGGAAACCTAACAAAAATATTCAATTAATATTTTTAGTAGGAAAGCCTTTTATATCAAATCAAAAAGCTACGGTCCACTAATTTAAACGTTGCAAAAGATCTTTCCATAAACTATTTGTGTCATCATGTATGGAAATATTCCCAACTTAAATCACGTAAGATTCCATACACATATTCATGCAACCACGTATAAAATTTTGGTAGCAATAATTAAAGGATAGTTCTGTCCAGTTCTCTATCCTCTGTTCCTGAAGGAACTGTGAGCGGTTCTGTCCGCCGTTCTACCAGTTCTATGCTTTGTTCCAGAGCATGACTTAAACTCTTTTCCTGCAATCACTTATAACCAAAAGTAACACTAGTCATTTATCATCAACAAAACAATATGTTTCAACAGTGTCAGGTTTTAGTATTCAAGGAAAAGGCCCAATTTTTACCCTTTATAAATTGCATCATTCGAAACACAATCAAACATTTTGTACTTTTAATGAATTTGAAATTGTATCTCTGAATTCCAAAAATCTGTTTATACGGTTTTACATGCTTCTATCAAGGACGTGCCCTCCTTTAAGCTGAAGAGGCTTGGTCCTCAAGGCCCCAAAAAATATAAAAAAATTGGGGCCCAAAAAGTTAACTCTTTATATTATATATATGTATTAAAAAAAATACATAGACAATGTTCACTGGCTGACTTAAATCATCCGCTATAGAAGTAAAACAAAACTGGTAGAACAATAGAGTTATCAATCATGTAATGAAGTACAAATCCCAACTCTCAAATTTGTTGAATATTATTTCTAAAAATATTTCTAAGTTTTATATTGATTTGCTAATTCGATGAATTGCTGATTTTTGATTGACTGAATGAACTAATTTATTAATTTCTATTTTCTAATTGCTATAACTATTGATTAATTTTCTTTTATTTATCGGAATACAGAGAATTTGTATTAAAAATTCTATTCAAAAAGTAAAAACCGTTTGAATCTTGGGAAGTAGTCAAGCTGGGTCGTGCTTTGGTGAATTTTTTATATTGGAGAATTGTAATCAACTTTTTATTTAAGGTTATCAAGATTATCAATTGTGAAATTTTCAATTCACAATTACTCAAACTATGTGCTTTGTATTTGTATAAAAAAAATGTAAAATTCTTCATTGAAGTATTTTTTACCGGAGCAAATAAAATCTGCGATCGATGTGATGAATTATTTGAAAAGGGTGGATAGATGCTTTCATAATGCAAGCATTGGATATAAAATCTTGTCGCCTATATCCGTGACACTAGCAAGTGTAGAAAGAAGTTTCTCAAAACTAAAGCTAATAAAGACATTTTTACGATCAACCATTTCTAAAAAGGTTGAATGAATTAGCTATGTTTTCAATTGAGAAAGAATTTATTAAAAACCTAGATTTCATCATCAACCGGTCAGAAGATGACCTGCAAAGATGGGATTAATATGTGATTACGTAAATGTGAGATTGTTATGAGCAGACCCTATGAAAAACTTCATGGACTTTTTGAAGTTAAAGAATCATTTACAGGATCTTTTGAAGTTAAAGAATCATTTACATTCAGTGTATTATTCAATAGGATTTAAAGTTAATTAATTCAACATTACTTTATACATCTGAATGTCGGTTATTTATATGCTTATTAATAAGATAGTGTTTCATGCATGTGCTCAACATCAGTTTTTTATTTAATGTGTAGGTCGGTTCTTTTATAAGTCCAGCCAGCGCAGCTAGCTAGATTGCTAGTTTCTTTTTTGTAATGATAATTGTCTAAATAAAATTAATTATGTTCTCAAATCTCAAAAATAAAATCTTACTACTACTGTCTACATATTGGACGCAAATTATACCGTATACCATGCGCATGTATATCAGTCCCAATACGGTGCCATATTAATAATTAAAAACAGTCCAATTCGTCTTTTCTTCTTCGCCGACCTCTCCTCCTGGCTTGATTTCACAAGGATCGTCCTCCAATGCATTTACACTTCTTCTCCTTCATCTCCTCCTCCGTTGTTGCATGATTGAAACGGTAGTAGCTCAGGCTTAAGGGGGGTGACCGCGACACTCTCTGGCTGTAGTCCAGCATCGATCCCTCACTGAATTATTGGATGTGATTCCGATTTCTGAGAGATTGGGGGTGAATCCTTGTTAGCACGATACAAATTAATTAGCTTTGCTTCCACCGACTAATAAAAGTTTTATGCTTCTGTGTTTTAACTTTTAGAAAGATTATGCTTTTCAATTTTTGAAACTTCTTGCCCATATACACCAAGTGGTCTCTGTAAAAGCGTTCTACATTTCAATAGTCTAAATTACATATCCCAAGTTACATCTAATTTGTTTCCAAATTACATTTCAATTAAAACAGTTTACATTTCAACGAGTTACATGTGAATGAGAGTAATTTACATTTTGATTAACTTGAAGTTACATGTGAATTCATATGAGTTACATTTCATATAGCCATGGGAGCATGGTGCTCACCATGCACCGGTTGCACACTTGCACCGTATACGGACTGCATACTTGATGATACATGAGCAGGAAACCTGGATTTGGCAGGAGGATCATTTTATTACGACATCAGATATACTCAAATTTTAGGGTTGATATCTATCATATTATACTTGTGATTAATTTAAAAGAATTATTAGTACTACTTATACCAACAAAGTGTATCTCCTTTTAAGAAGTTATCTGCTAATAACTCAAAATTAATCGTGCTTGCACGAGAGTTGGTTTGTAAGGACAAAAGTGTGGTAAAAGACTGTGCTGGTTTGTGAGTACAATACAGAGGTTGGTGATATTTACGAGTAACAACCTTAAATTAGACCCCGCGGATCGGGGTGTTTCCTATCCTAGCAAGCACACCACTCACCCAAGCACTTTCATCTTGTAGTATAAATACTTGCCTTCAGTGGCGTAGCCAGAAAAATGGCCCAGAGGGGTCGAAAATCAACTATATACAAAATGAAAATGATGTATCGTTTTTAGACAATGTCTGAGTTAAATGTTTCATATTTAGTTTAGATAAATACACACTCGTAGCAATAAGATAGATTGTTTTTGCCCTGTCTCTAAGTCATGTCACATAAGTAATAAGTTAATTATACGCTATTTTTAAAATTTGGGAAAATAATTAATATTACACACCAAATTTTGTTGATTTTACGTTTAGATAGTGTTGATTTTGCAGAAGTCATAACTTTTTACTCGTAATGAGTTACTGGGACCATAATATTTCAAATCGAATGTATTTCAGAGCTCTACACTCTAACATTTTCAGCAGGGTCGGCTGACCACCCTGACTCCCCCTGGGCTCCGCCCCTGCTTGCATTTTCATTATTGTAAAGGATTATAAGCATTCTATTATTCTATACTCACCAATAAACACGTACGGTATACTATTTAGGGTCTGTTTGCAACAGCTTCTGCTTTTAAAAAAGTGCTTTTTTAAATGAAATGGGGAGAAATGATTAAATAAAAGTTGATAGTGTTTGAGAAAAAAGTGATTTTGAAAAGTAAAAGTGGGTAGTGTTTGGTAAAATAAGTGCTTTTTGTGTATTAGAAAAAGTAAAAGCACTTTTGACGCGGAAGCCGAGAAAAATAAAAGTTGTAGTGTTTGGGAAAATAAGTGCTTTTTAAAAGCTAAAAGCTGAGAAGTGCTTTTTTTAAAAGCAGTTGCAAACCAACCCTTAGTCTATTTACCTCCATTCTTGTTTGCAAAATATTCATTGCCATCCTCTCACAAATAACCACATCAATATCCATCACAAACGAAGTCTGAGAGAACCAGTTGAGCTCTTAGCTAGGAGCATTAGCCTCAACATTACGTCATTACCAAATTAGTAAAAAATGATATGTTTGATAAGTTGGTAAAAAATAACTCTCACAAGTCACAATATGTATGTAAGATTTACGGAGTATTTTAAACGAGACTCATGTTAAGTCGGGGCCAGTCTAGCTTGGTATAGGGGCAATCTGGGCCACCACCCCCAAGGCCTACCAGGTATAGGGCCCCATAAATTATACTCCGTAGGACATACTACGTACTGTATATACGGATTATTAAAATATATGTATATGACTATATGTATGTATATTTATATATTAATATTTTGTATAAAATTTGATCGCCATTTGGTAGGAGTGCCCCTAGCGATCGAGTTAATTTGGATCGATTAAGAGTGAACAAAGAAGAAGAAAAAAGAAAGTTAGAGAATTAGTTAATGAATTCTCAAAAAGAAGGTATGGATTTCTTCCAATGATAATTTGGATGGATAAGTGAGCAAAATTTTGATATTGTGAATTTAGTGAGGTAGAATTTATGACAGTTTTGTAGATAAATTTACTGCGCAGTTATCCTCAAAAATTCATTTGAATGTTTTCCCGATTGAACTGTTAGCTGAAATTTGAGATGAGTAAATTAGACTTAATGAATAAGATGCTCAAAAAATTTCATCAAAAAATTCTACCGGGAACTGCCCCAAATGGCGACGGCCGGACAAAGCCTCCTATATAAGGACTTATTTGACCTTTTTATGTAAGTTCGAGGACCTATTTGACCCCTTTCCCCAAACCTATTTATACAGTTTTCTAACATAATTAGGGGTGTTCTTCCATCTTTGTTCCGGGTCCTCAAATTGTAAGGACATGCCGTACTTTAAGTGTGTCGCCCCATTTGGATTTTAAATACTCTGTATTGGCCCTGTAAATTCAGAGTTCCTATATCCTACACCCGGATGTACGTACATCCGGTCCAATTAAATTAAAGCCCATTAACAGATAGAGAAATGACACGCTCATCAACAATCCTGCTGGTCCGGCAAAACTCCAATAGCTTCCTCCAGGAGAACGGCGGTGGCACCTGCACCGTCAACCCCCAGCCTCAATTTCGATTCCTATGATTTTCTCCTCATCGCCAACATAATAAGACGGCAAGAGATGGATGGATTCTTCACCGGCGGTGTCTCCATGATGCAAAGTAGAATTTGGTTTTGGCGGAAGTGTTTTACGATGAAAAAGTAAGATTCAGATCGAAGATCGAAAAACAAATCCACCATTTTTCAATTTGCTTCATACCACACGCTGGCATTTTTTGGTTAATAAACATTTGTACTATGTAGCCACTTTTTGGAAAAAAGTCAATAATTCATGTTTTTCAATTTTGACTTCTGGGCTATATCCGTGTGTATGTACTATGCAGCCACTTTTTTTCTATGACATTTTTATAATTTGAGTGAAAAATCACGACTTCCGATAAATGAGCAATAATGTACTTTTAGTGAGCATTGTACCTATTTTATTGAGTATTAAGAGGCTAACAATGAGTATCACGATCTCTGCTTCATATCTATAATCCACTCTTATTAATTTCAATATGCGAGTCTAATGTTATATGATACTTCTAAAATATGCATTGATATTACATTGTAAATTAAATGAGCATAATATCAGTACCAAATGAGCATACATAACTTACAAAGTGCACATTGATATGAAAATCATAAAGTTTGTTGGTTGAAATATTACGACATTTTAATTGAGCATCAAACATCCGATATTGAGATGAAAATCACAGTTTCTGGTGAATGAGCATTAAAGAACTTTTAATGAGCACCAAACCTATTATGTGGAGTATTAGGATTCTAATATGCAGAATCGTGATCTCTGCTTCATAACTTCTGATTCACTTTCTTTTTGTTATTTTTTTCTTTCATAAAAACTTAATAAATAATATGTATAACCAACTCATATGAATTTCAATATGTGAATCTAATGTAAAATAGTACTTTTAAAAAATGCATTGATATCCATTTAGAAAATGAGCATACATATATACTTACAAAGTGCACATTGATATGAAAATCGTATGTTTGTTAGTTGAACATCACGACATTTAAATTGAGCTTCAAATCTCGGCTATTGAGATAAAAATCACGGTTTTTGGTGAATGAGCATTAATGAACTTTTAATGAGCATTAGACCTATTATTTTGAGTATTGGGAATCTAACATTCAGAATCGTGATCTAAGCTTCATAACTTTTAATTCACTTTCTTTTTTGCTATTTTTCTTTTATAAAAACTTATTAAATTATATTTAGAATCAACTCCTATGAATTTCAATATGTGAATCTAAAGTAAATGAACATTAATACACTTTTAATGAACATAATACTTATTCTGTTGAGCGTAAGTTAGTTTCATGAGCATTGATTTGACATTTTAAATTGAGCATAACAGCAGTCTCGAATGAGTATACATATATTATAAAATGAGCATTTAAAAATTCAAAAGCTCATTAAAATCTCTGATATGTTCAAATATTCATTTGCGTAACAAAGAGAAATATAATAAATTATAGCAATATGCATGAGTATTATAGCAATGAGCATACATATATAATGAAATGAGCATAAAAAATTCAAAATGCTCATTTAAAATATGTATTATGCTCAAATTTTCATTTGTGTATCCTCATATCAATAAATGTATTAACTTCTAATACATTTATTAGAAGTATATGTATTTGTGTAGCTTAAAACATATTAATGTATATGTATATATATGTATCTTATACACACAAAAATACAATATTACTTATCATATTTATGCAAAATATAAATAAAAATGCAATTTTTATGTTTCCGACTAATCCTCGACTAGGCGCCCGCCTAGGCGCTAGGCGTTGGGCTGACGCCCGACTAGCGCCTAGCGCCTTTTAGAACATTAGTATGTACACATAAATATCACATTTTTTTATATAAATATAAATACAAGATTTGAAAATAAATTTAAATATATTATTTTAGTTTATACGGAGTATTTTTTTTATTTGTAAAGCTATATTTATTTTTATATTTATTTATATTTATATTTATATAAAGTTAAATAGATTCTTTTAGTTTATACGGAATATTTATTTTCTTTTGAATACTCCGTATAAATATTTCATACTTATATTTTATATTTTCAACTAGTATTCTATTTTATTTTTATATTTTCTATTTTTTATTTGGGTTTTTTTACAAGAATATTACCTAAAATAAAACTTATTTACATAATGGCTATTCATTACTACAATGTAGTGTTGTGGTAACTTAAGTTCAAAAGTTGAACATGAATTATGATGGTTTCATTACTATTCTAGTAACTTATTCATATTTTTGTAAATCATCTCTATTTTGATCATATTTATGTAATCATTTCTTTTTATTTTTTTATTTTTCATAATTTAGACATTTTTAACGATTGAGAAGGTGAATTGAACATTTGGTCAAATTCAGGGATTTATTTGACCCTTTAAGTTGCCATAGTTGGCAGTTTGGCACCTTACCGGCCGGTAACGCGACGGTGACTTGATTGTAAATTGAGAATTTCAAATGAGTGCATAATATATTTCAACCCGATGTCCCGATCTTTACGACTTCACTTGACTTTACATACACAAGACCCAACTGTTTCATTGATTTATTTTGATTTTTTAAGCAATCCAAAAGAAGAAGTGTAACACATTCATGGGCAATTCGTATGTTATACAATCAATGCTACCATGTGAATACTACACCCATGTGATGTAGTGGACATTTATCCAGTACAAAATGAGCTTTTTCAAATGAACAACAAGCCTTTTAAAATATTAAACAAATCTTGTATTAAATGAAAATTGTGTAAAAATTATTATTTTGATATCATTATTTTGTTATTATGAAATGAGAAAACACTAAATAAAATTACAAAAATCCCTAGAAGTTCTCCAACTTGAATTGAGCAACACATTCTTCGTATGTATTGGACTTATTTATAAATATTGGACTTATTTATAAATATAAATACTTGTGGATGATACCTGTATCCATGAACTGATACGCGTATCTAACCCTATAACCTTTATTTCATACACGACATGACGAAAGTTGAGTAGTCTCCCAAGCGACCACAAGATGTGGAACATTGGTAAAGATGATTTCGGATGTATGAAAAATATTAGAATATTGTAATTTGCATATTTATCGCTTGATGAGCTTTAATTGAAATCATTATTGTTAAAAGACTTAGATGTAAATGCAAATAGAAAACCAAAAATATTATTTGAATTTAAATTGAAATATCAGTATTTTGTTTTTTAGTCTAATCTTTGAAATTTTATTATAATTGTTAATCTTTGGTACTATTATTATTATTTTATTTATGAACTTCTGAATTATATATATGTGCAAATTATACCACACGAGTATATTATTATTTATAAATAAACCCTTATACATGTATCCTATAATTTTTCATGTTATCGTATCGCTGTACTCGTATTAGCGTATTGACGTATCCGTGCAACATAGCACAAAGTCACCCCTTTTGGTTGTGAACATTTTATTCACAGATAAATAAATAAAATAACTTCACAGAACGCATATGGCATTGGCATGTGTATGAAAATTGCGTGCACAAACAATTACTCCCTCCGTCCCATTTATATTGTCCTGTTTTATCTTTTCAGGAAGTCTCACTTAAATTGTCTCATACCATATTTGGCAAAGTTTGTGTGGCTCTAATTCATTCTTACTTTATTCTTACTTTATCAATTAATATCAATCACACAAACTCACTTTTCTTAATAATTGTGTCACCCTCTTCCATTCCAATATAAATGGGACGAAGGTAGTATTTTGTAAGAAAATGCATTTACCTAACTTAGTTAGATTTCTACCGTATCATTTTATATTGGGCTGAAATATGTTTGAGCCCTGCAACATTTTAAATCAAATGACAATTTTTTAGTAAAAGACCGAAACTAAACTCAAACAAATTGAACCAGTCAAATTGTGGTTTCAAATTTTGAAATGTAAAACAGAAACCGAAATTGAACAGAACTTTTTACTTTGATTCGATATTTGGTTTTTGATCAAAACCGAACAAAAAAAACTAAACTCACCCCGTGCATTAACAAAAGAAGAAAATCTTTGGTGAAAGCAAAGATAAGATCAAAGAATTTCTAATATTAGCCTTTGACCTCCTTCAAGCAACAATCTTTCTTGGTCTTTTTCCATTTGTAATGTGTGTGTGTCTATAAATATGCAAGTATACAAACTTCACCAGCTCCACTGTGAGCTCATCATGCACTAAGCCGTTAAGTGCACTTCTTTCTTACATCTTTCCATCTTTGTAGGTCGCCTCCAGGTAATTATAACAGCTAATTGCAAATATTATTGGGTTTTTGCCTATCTCATACGAAATTTTAGATGACCTGTTTTACTAATTGTTTGGTATTCATTCAATATTTTCCTATTTCAATATGTTCTTTGTGACTTTGTTCCATTGACCTTAGATTCTTAACATTCTTAGCTTCTCAAAGCTTAGCATGTTTCTGGGTCAAATTGAACATCTAAAAACAAAAAAAAACAAAAACAGGATAAGACTTTGGATTAGTAGTTAGTACACATTAATCAAATACATAGCATAAATCATAAACGTATGTAGTAGTACTCTTCTCATCAAGTTGACATTTTGATCGGTGTCACAATCTATTAAGCTTAAATGTTTGATATAATCCTTGTAATCCTAAAAAACTAGCACACTTAAAATCTTGCAGGTCATGTTGAATTGGGTCATCCCATATTAAATTAAATAGATATACAAATACAAACCAAACCCAAGCCTTAAAATGGAGAAGTGTGTTTTTCTGCATGTGTATGTTTTAAGTAAACTCTATAGGATAGTTTCACTTACAAAGTAACTGCCTTAGCACTTTTGTAGCAGTTAAATAGGATAGGGCTGGTGGGAAAGCAATGGATTCAGCTCCATCCCTTTTGGGCATCCTTAGTTTCTTTCTTTTGAGGATTCTTACCTTAAACCAATGTTATGGAACCACAGTCGATACACAGCTAGCATTTTTCCATGTGGATGCCTCAGAAGCATCAGCAAAGAAAATACCAAACACTTTGTTCGGTTTATTCTTTGAGGTAAGCCGTTCGGATCGATTCATATTACTACTACTACTTAATTAATATGATTCAGGTGTGATCTTATTAGTTCATATATGCATTTTCATTGGTGTATGGTGAATAATATATGGTTGTATAACATTTGCTTACATTTTTAGCACCTGCGACTTTTGTTCCTTCGGACTTGTCTGGAGTCCCTGGTCTAATTCATCAGTTCTAGAATTCATAATTGATTGAGTAGCGCAATTTGGTCATAAGATACACATTTGGGCAAACCATATTAAAAGATTGAATCATATCAATTTCCTAGTCTGACTCAATATATCAATGTCATCTTTAGTATTTAGATGTCAGACTCTTAACATGCCCTAATTCTAAGAAAATGTTTGATTTCAGGAAATTAACCATGCAGGTGCTGGTGGGTTGTGGGCGGAGCTTGTGAGCAACCGAGGTTTCTTGAACATATACTTGTTTTTCTTCAGTGGCTGACTTAAAATCATTGCTTATAATGATTTTCTTTATCTTGATTACAATATGGTACAACCGTACAACCCAGGTCCAGCACTTGATAAATACAGGAGAATCACTTTGAATATAAGTTTCCACCTAAATCAAAATGAGGCCTTATGAAAGATGTCCAAAAACAAATCCTTGAGAGCTTAGCCCAAAGTGGACAATAGGATACTAATGTGCAGCTATGTTTAAGTAATTCTCAATTGTACTTCTAATCCAAGGGTCTATGCTTGTAAGATTGTTTTGATAATATTAAATTAATTTCAATTGTTTTGGGAAACTTGATTTCAGGTTTTGAAGCAGGGGGTCCGAATACACCCTCCAACATTGATCCTTGGTCGATCATTGGGGATGAGTCCTCTTTGACGGTCTCCACGGACCAGTCTTCTTACTTCGAACGGAATAAAATTGCACTTCGGCTAGATATTCATTGCAGCGATAAGGGTGCTAAAACCTGTCCGTATGGGGGAGTTGGTGTTTACAATCCTGGATTCTGGGGCATGGTGAGATACCTAGCTTGTGGTCACATAACTAGGTCATAATTCAAGTAGGCACACTACAAGATTGAATCCAATAGATTAGCCAGCGTAACAAAAGAGTCCTTAATATCCAATGGGGGACTACTATCCACGACCCCGTGTACTCATATTTCTCTTGTTGATTACCTTTTGTAGAACATAGAGGAAGGGAAGAGTTATAAACTTGTGTTTCATGTCCGTTCACTTGAAAGCCTTAATGTCTCAGCATCACTGACTACATCAGATGGACTGAGGAAGTTGGCTAGTGCCGAGATAATGTAAGCAAGATTTAATATGGTTTTTGATCAAGTATCAATGCTGCCTCTCGGAACGTACAAGGTGTTTAACTTATTTCTAAAATGCAGTTCTGGTGATGTTTCAAATTGGACAAAGATGAAGGTGGTTCTGGAAGCAAAGGGAACGGATCACAATTCCAGACTAGAACTGACTACAACAAAGAATGGCGTTATATGGTTTGATCAAGTATCATTGATGCCTCTCGATACATACAAGGTTTACATGCCTCCCAATTTGTTGAATGAGAGTTTAATATTCATTAATTGAATGAGGATAAACAAAGTTTGATTTTCTAGTTATGCCATATGGTTAATCCACATTTTATCTTTCACTATTTCTCTATGCAATTAGGGACATGGTTTCCGAAATGATCTGTTTGGAATGATTAAAGAGTTGAAACCGGCATTCCTCAGATTTCCAGGTATATCTTATTTTAGATTGTTTTACATTGAAGCTCTACAAATTTAGACTTAAGGGTTCTATTATTAAAGGGTTAGTCAAATCACTAAACTAGCCCAAAGCCTTATATAGTTAGAGTAACCCAAAGTCTTATATGTGAGTTTGTATCTCTTTATATGTAGATAGAGTAGGAGGTCATAACAGCACATATGCTCTTTCAAGAAAGATAAAGGTGAGAACAAATAGCAATAGGAATGACCAATCAAAACAGTAATAGTATTGGCTTGAACAAGATAAAGTGAAATTAAGGACTAGAAAGACAAAAAGGAAAGGTCCATTTATAACTAGAATTACTAGATATTAAATTGTATTTACATTTTTTCATATTTACTTAGTCTGTTATCTATGTTAATCTGCTTGCACCAACTAACTGTACCTATATGACAGTTGTGTGCATTTTCTCATCTTTCATGTATGCCTCAGTGGCTCAAACATGGTTTGAGTTTATCAAATTGATTAAAGTACATTTGTGGTTTGTAGGTGGATGTGTTGTTGAAGGTGAGTGGTTAAGGAATGCATTCAGGTGGAAAGAAACAATCGGACCATGGGAAGAGAGGCCGGGGCATTTTGTTGATATTTGGCGTTACTGGACCGATGATGGTTTTGGCTACCATGAATTTCTTCAGGTAATCAATATCAATATAGCAAGAACATAATCAAACACATCAGAAGAATGTTTTTTTAATACTTTTTGAAATTTGAATTTCTACAAGTAACAATGTTCATTTTGTGTCCACCAGCTTGCAGAAGACTTGGGTGCACTGCCAGTATGGGTCTTCAACAATGGTATGGCCATTGCTTACCACCTCAACGTGGGTGGATTACCAGTTTCTTCATATTTTAAGGCCCTGGACAATTTTTTCTTTTTACCTAAACAAGGGTAAAATTTATTTTTTATTTGGACAAACACATACATGTTGTGGGCCTCAAAAACCACGTTGGGTCTCCACACTTCAATTGACCTACTGTTGTAGTTTGAACTAGATACAGCTAATGGACTCAGAAGTGTTGCCCCCTAGTTTTTGGAGGTCCGTGATGGTTGCCCATACTGCCTGTGTAGCAATCTGGCATGACCGGCCCAAATCATGTTCTAGCACTATCTATAACATGATTTGACTCTAGTAGAAAGATGAATGATGATATAAGAATTCACCCTCTTTTCCCAATCTCATTTTCAGGATTCAGCCATAATGAAGAGGTTAACACGTCAAACATCCTACCATTTGTGCAAGTAGGTTAATTAAGGGTTAATATACGATTCAGGTGGTATTTTGCCAACTTAATTATCTCACCTCTGTTGATACCAAATGCTATTTAATTTTTAACAGGATATATTAGATGGTATTGAGTTTGCCAGAGGCGATCCCACCTCAAGATGGGGTTCCGTTAGAGCTGCATTGGGTCACCCGAAGCCCTTTGATTTGAGATATGTTGCAATAGGAAATGAAGACTGCGGGAAGTCGAATTACCGTGGTATGCACACTTTTTGTAAATTATCTAATATCAGCCTAACTCACCCAAAAAAGTTCTCAACATATAAGGATGTTTTCTTTTGGACTGAAATTTGTTGGTCTGGTCTGGACTGGATCTGGTAAACGTCTGGTCTCTGTGTATTTTATAACTATGGAATTCTTGTCTAGTCTGGTTTGGCCTGATCTGGTGTGGGACTGAAAACAGTCCAAAAAAAAAACATCCTAAGATTTACCTCATAACTTCTATACTAGTCAAAAATCTCACAAGCATATCACGTGTGATACTTTGTTACAACTATGCTTCGTGTAAACAGCAATGTGTACACACCATTTTACACGCCGGGTAATTGTTTGTATACAAACAATTACTTTTCTTTTGGTGAAGAGACTTGTGTGGAACACCGACAATATTTTTTGTCTCTATCACAAACAAAAAATATTGTCCGTGTGCCACACCATTCTCTTCACAAAAAGAAAAAAATTGTTTGTATACAGAGTTATAGATGATTACCCGACGTGTACAAACAACATTTTTGTAACAGTTAACACGCCTCTTGGTACAATCCGTACTTGACTAGACAATTTCAGGTGGATAGATAGGTCAAATCGACTTTAAATGGACTAATCTAATTATCTAATTATGGGTATGTAGTCAAATACAACAACACACAACCATATGAGGCCTTTGATGCCATATTAAATTTGGGCCTAACTAACCCTTTAAAAGCAATGTTTACCTCATAAACAGCTGATGTTTAAACATTGATGTGAGACACTTGAACATCTTATATGAGACACAACATTTAAACACACATTTCTCAGCCCAAATTGTGCTAGAGACAACATCAGCTATGGGTAAATTAGCCAAACCATTCAAAATAGGAAGTACACATTGATTAAAATAGTTTCATTGTTTCAAGATAGTTTTTTGATAATATGAGTTGGATCTGATCATATGAGTTGGAACCAGCTTAGTCTTTTCTAGATCAGATGGCAACACAATTTTTTCACATTTAAACACCACTATTGTTCCATGATTCAGCAAACTACCTCAAGTTTTACTCTGCAATCAAACAAGCCTATCCAGATATTAATATAATATCGAACTGTGATGCCTCTTCCCAACCTTTGGACCATCCAGCTGATTTATATGATTATCATGTAAGCTACTCACTGATGCTCTTTTCCTTTCTACCATATAACAAATAGTTGGAAATACCTCAAATGTAACACTTATTTACGTGGCATTTATGTAATTAGATTTATAGCAATGCAAGTCAGGTCTTCTCTTTGGACAACAAATTCGATCATGTGTCACGGAGTGGTCCAAAGGTATGTATATAGATTTCTCACTTCTGAGATTGCTTCAAATTCTGAGTGGTCGGTCAGAATCCAATATTTTTTATGTTTATGCATGTAGGCTTTTGTAAGTGAGTATGCTGTGACTGCCAAGGAAGATTGTGGCAATGGCAGCCTTTTAGCTGCACTAGCTGAAGCCGGGTTTCTTATTGGAGTTGAAAGAAATAGGTATATGTTTTTTTTTTCATATTTTCCCTTTTAGGTGTGACTGAAACTAAAAACGAGTAAGGTTTTAAGGTATAAATAAGGTTTGGGTTAATAGCATCTACTACTTAGAGTGTGCAAAATTAACAAAATGCAACTCCTCAAGTTTTCTCAAAATTAACAATTTCCACAAACAACTCTGATAGTTTATATCGAATGTAATGAAAGCAGAACTTTGTTTAATGGAATAATTTACCCTTAAAATATTTTCGAAAGATACTTCTTACAACAAAGCTTTAAAGTTTAAACCTTTACTAGATGAAGAGAAGTACTGCTCCAATTTCAATATGAAGACACATATTTGTTAATTTCACCATATTGTGTAATCTTCCAGTGTTAAAAGGACCGCTCACGGAACATCTGACTGGTCAAATGGCTTATTCTGTAATATTAAAAAAAACTCGAGAGTTAGTTTGTACTTTGTAGTTTGACTAAACATCGGGGGATGTAGGAGTAGTAAAACGATAATATTGAAGTGGAAAAAGGTTCATGTTATGACAGTTGAAGGATTTGAAAACCATGAGGTCACTTTGTACTTTGAGTCTTTGACCCAACCTCAGCAAATGTACATGTAGTTAAACCAAATATCTTTGAAGTAAGGCCCTGTCTATAACATTGCTTCTTATTTTGTTCATTTTACTTCCATGCAGTGATGCTGTTGGAATGGCAAGTTACGCACCTTTGTTTGTGAATGAAAATGACCGGACGTGAGTTGTTAGCCTTTACAATGGCATCCTTATCTACTTTAAAATGGTCTTACCAAATTTGTCTTTCTTTTAGGTGGAGCCCAGATGCGATCGTTTTCACTTCTTCACAAGCATATGGAACGCCGAGTTACTGGATGCAGCAATTCTTCCGCGAGTCAAATGGAGCAACTCTATTGAACTCTACCCTCATCTCTAACCTTTCAAGTTCTCTTCTTGCTTCTGCTATCACTTGGCAAAACCCTGATGATAATCATGAGTATTTTAGGATTAAGGTTTGATTATTTGCACGCGATAATGTGATACTGGATTTTTTTTAAAATTTCTTTACAGGGTATATCCAGAAGAGTAGGGTGTTTTAAATGTGATTTTCCTTGCAAAATTTCAATCAGCATTTAACTCCTGAATTAAAACCTCTTTTGTAAGAATTGAAAAGGTTGAATTTGACTGAATCTATTTGAGATGAAGGTATAGGTGAAATTGTTGACTTATCTAAACAATCTATTTAGATATATCTAGTTAAATAAACCAAAGCAAATAATATAAATATTTTTAGGTAGAAGTATCAATTCCAGCCATTTTGTCCAAAAAGGGAACCCGTACACTTCCTTTAACATTTTGGAGAAAATTTCCTTTTTCTAATAAACTGTTAGGGTGTTTCATGGCCCCTACCCCAAAAAACCTTTCGGTTTTAATACCGGATCCAAAAAAATTAAAAATTAAAAAAATAGTGTTTGGAGAAAAACTAGCTTATAATTCAAATATGGAGCCTACCGAACAGGCTTATAGTGTCTGGGTGACGTTTTATTTTCCATTTCTTATTTTCATTATTTAACACTTGGTTCATCTTATGCACAGGCGGTCAATTTTGGGGCCAGCAATGTGACTCTTAAAATCACTGTAGATGGACTTGAGCAGAACTCCAAACAGTTATTGGGATCAACAAAAACTTTGTTAACCTCTAGTAATGTACTGGATGAGAATTCCTTCACTGAGCCTAGAAAGGTATGGTCATCATTTCTAGCTAGCTGCATTCATTGGTAAAGATTCTTCTGCACGTCAGTTCAAATGGCAGACATGGAGTTAGCACCGATATAAAACAACCAACAAGCATTATGTGGTCGGCTAGTGGTGGCAACGAGTCAGTTCTCATTCCAGACCGGTGGTTTCTGGATACATGGAAGGGGCTAATAGGAACCTATTGGTCAATTCTGGTCCTATTGTGGACAGAAATTGAGAGCATTAGCTGACCTCAATGAACCAATAGAAAAGCTTAAGGCATTAGCTGGACTTCATTTTCAGTCATTTATATTGTTGTATTACATCTATAACACATTCTCACGTGTGGACCGGTACTCTTTGATGTGTCAAACAGAGAGACTATGCGCAAACATATTTTTAATTTTGAGTGGCAGAGATGTTTTGAAATAGAGCATTTGACCATCAAAACGTAACCCGCTATGTTTACTATTACTACTCAACAGAATTTATCTCCTTAACAAAACAAAAAAAACTAATCATTCCTTTGTCACAATGTCTGTGAATTCTAGTAATCGATAATTGATATTTTCAATTTTGGGTGTTGATGCAGGTCGCACCTACGAAAAGCTTGCTGCAAATGGCCGGTGAGAAGCTGGATGTCATGCTCTTTCCACATTCCCTCACTTCGTTAGACTTCTTACTAAAGCCGACCAGAATCAGGACTCTGTAATCTGATTCTGACCATAAATCTTCATACTGAGAAGGGCTATGCTGTGTATATATCTGGCCAAAAAAGAAGAGAATAAAACAATGAATAAATATCAATATGTAATGTTTTCTCTCTGCACAAACTACTTATGGTGATCCTTGTTTCTACTTTCATCATCATCATCATCATTACCCCAGTGCCGCAAAGGCTCTCACCTTCGGTGGGGTAAGGGTGGGTCGGATGTACGCAGTCTTACCCTTGTACTTAAGCACAGAAAGACTGTTTCCGGATGACCCATGGTGGAAGTCGCGTCGAAAATTGCACAAGATTGCTTACAGATAGTGGGAAAAATCAAACAAACAAACATTTATAAAAAACTGCTTATTTATTTGAAAAGGAGAAGACCTGCTAACACTAAATGATCCATCAACAGAACCATCTGAACAACAACATCGGCTGATAAAATAACAATTTCAACAGAGTTCAACAATTTTAGCTGATAAAATGAACTGAACCAGCTAAACAACAATTTCAACAGAATTCTAAGACTCGCCCCTGATATAAAATAAGAATGCATAAACAAGCTTCTAACTGATTTGAAACAAGTAAGAGATGACTTCAAACTAATGCCCTTGACACGATTATGCACATAAATCATCTTCTCACTGCCTGCGCAACATAAAATTTAAAAGTTTAGAGTATGTGATGTTATAACCAGTCTGAGTTCCGTTACTTCACACACCGTTTATAGAGAATTAGGAATATATTCCATAAGCATAGGCGCATAGCATATTAGTGATTATCGAGAAGAATTAGCAACCATTTGAGCATAAGACCCTAATTCAGGTCTTATGTACATAGAAAACTAATTTGGGTCGATTTCCAATAAGAAGCAGCAAAATCAATCTTTTATACTCAAATTTATGGTCCAAAAATCCACGAAGATTCAAAAGATGAAGCACATAAGAAACGGTAAAGCTTAAAAGAAGCTGAATGGCTACCAAAACTCAAAGTTTGTCACAACGAAATATTCCGAAGATCAAAACAACGTATCAGTGCACGGCACCTACCTGGAGAATGAATCAAAGCTGTGCGTGTATCCTTGAGCTGCGTGTCCGAAAGGGCCATGCTAATCTTCTTTGGACCATTCCAATTTTATCGAACGTCCCCGAAGATGAGGGCCTTGGCCGGTAGCGTATGGCGCGTCGCCGACGTGGATGGTGGCGGATGGTGCATCGCCGACGTGGGGATGAGGTAACTCGCCTGTAAAGTATTAACTAGCGTCTAAATAAATATAACGCACATTAATAAGAAAAATAAGAAATGTCAATGTAAGCAAATCAAAATATAACTTATGTAAATAATAAAAAATGGAATCTAATACGGAGTAGTTAAATAATTTTACCTTAATGGTAAATATGTTTTGTTTTTAATATTAAAACCATAAAAGGTTTTAAAGAAATCAATTTTCCCCCAATTTTTTTTTTTTGCAAAAAAAATGATTAAAAAAAGTTTTTTTTTGTTTCAACAAAGAGGTTTATTTTGTGTTGCTACAAATGTATCTTGGGTTGACAACAAATGTAACTTATGCCCTGAAATGTAGCTCATGTTACTCCCTCTAGTAATTCTATCACTTCATACGTGAAATGTAAACCGCGAGTTATAAAATGTAACTTTAAGTATATGAAAATGTAAACTGAGAGTATGTAAAATGTAACTTGAGAAAATTTGAATTTATAAATTGTGCTAATGAAAATGTAACTCCAGCTAAATAAAAAATGTAAATCCATTTGACTTAAATGTAACTTGAACTGAATGAAAATGAAAATGGTTTTAATAGATGTGTAACTTGAGCCCAAAAGAAAAAACTTGAGGCCAAAATAGAAAATACAATACGTGGGATTAAACTAGGCATCTAAATGGAGTTTTAATTTCCGCCTCGTGAACGTCTTCACCAAATCAGCGGACTCCGGGCGAGACAACAGGGGTCGACGCATAGTAGAAGCGTGGCAGTTCCAGATGCACAACAAGGTCAAAGATCGGAGCCCATCAATTCTAGATGCGGAACAATACCAGATGCGAGACTCCCGCAGAACTAGATCAATGGAGTCTCTGTTTGAGTGGGAGTGGTGCAAGACAATTCCAGATGCGGGAGTATTTGTTTTAATTGAAAAGCGGTGTCGTTTTGGGATCGGTACACCGTGCTCACAGTGTAACGATCCCACGGTATAATTTGCGGTGTAGGTGGGTATATTTTCATACGGACGAATAATTAATGGGAATGGCTAGGGGCGGGAAAAACAGAACCCTAACCCCGAAACCGACCCTGGACCGACCTGAATTATGATCTCGGTTCGAGTTTTTTCTTTTTACCCGACCTGAATTAAAACAAAAAAAAAAAACTGATCGAACCCGAAATTCCGGGCTCATTAACGGGGCTTAAAATCTATAACTCGGCTCGGATCGAAAAAACCCGAAACAATTAGCTTTAATATAAAAATAATATAATATATGAATGTAAATTTATAAACATTTCCTAATATATGATTATAATCAAGGTGGATAAAAAAACGATTTAGTGACTTTTAGTGACTACAAATATGTTAAATTTGTTTAGCGTAATGATCATGAAAATATATTTCTAGCAACTCTAGTCACATTTTTATCTATAAATTTTATTTTGTAATAGTTTTAAAAAAACATATATTATTTATTTATATGCATCTTAAATAAAATATTAAGATAATTATGTTCTTTGGATTTGAATTGTTGGTGATTTTGGAGACTAATATTTGTGTTATTATTTGCGGTTTGTATTTTTGATTAATTTTATTTGAGAATAGATGTTAAAATATAAAAGAACCAATGAGATATTTCATGTTCGGGCTTTAACCGGCCCAACCCGAACCGGGCTACCAAAAAACCAACTCGGACCGAATATAATGGGCTTTGTTCTGGTCCCTAATTTTATGAGACCTTCCGGGTAATTTCTGGGTTTAGCAAAAACCCGACCCAGACTGGACTGATCCCACCACCGGAAATTGCAATGGGTATTTGGGGGTTATGGGGATATGTTTACAGTTTACCTAATGGGTAGTAATAAATATCTAAAAGTTTGAATCATTTATTAAAGAACCAAGAAGAAGCAGCAGCTCTCGTATATCGTACACCTAGGTGTGTGTAAATTTGTTTAAGTTTCTCTTCAGTCAGTTTATTGCTTTGTTTCTTTTGTTCTCTTCCGTCGTTTCTTACGTCTTTCCTTCCCTTTAATTATGTGTTGCACTACTTCCGTTTTTTCTTCTCGTTTTTTCTTTTCTCTTTTTTATTTTGATCTTTTCTTTTTTCTTTTGATTTTGAACTTTAATTTTTCTAACTTCAACTTTTCTTTTTCTCTTCCTTTTTCATTTTTCTTTTTATATACACTTTACGTCTTCTGCTCCTCTAATTTTGAACTCCTACATTTTTTTATTTTTAAGTAATTTTTATAAGAATTTATTTCATGCAATTCTTTCAAAAATTCATATTGAATGGCAATTCAATAAAAATATATACTTCTCTCACTCTTATTTCAAAAAGCTTCAACCTTCTAAATAATTATGAGCATAATATTTAAATTAAATGGGCATTGATTAAATTTTAATGCCCAAGCCCAATAAAATTGGTTGGTCTAAAATAAGGAATCAATTCTTTTTATAATCTACGAATATGAGCATACTGTATACACAAATTGATATTTAAGCATACTCGAGTTTTTAAATGAACTTTTTAAATTTTTCGATGCTTATTTCGTAAATTATTTATGCTCATTTGATATTGGTGTAATGCTCATTTTAAAATGAGCATTACACTAGACAACTTAAATGTCATATCCATACATATTGATGTAATGCTCATTTTGAACTTTTTGATAATCATTTTACACGTTATGTATTCACATTTAATATTTGAGCATCAAATCATTGCTATTAAGATGAAAATCACGATTTCTGGTGAATGAGCACTAGTGAACTTTTAATGAGCATCAGACCTATTATGTTGAGTATTAGGAGTCTAATATTCAGAATTGTGATCTCTGCTTCATAACTTCTAATTCACTTTCTTTTTGTTATTTTTTTCTTTTATAAAAACTTAATAAATTAAATTTACTATCAACTCCTATGAATTTCAATATGTGAATCTAATGTAAAATAGTACTTTAAAAAAATGCATTGATATGACATTTAGAAAATGAACATAAGATCAATACCAAGTGAGCATACGTAACTTATAAAATGTTCATTGATATGAAAATCATAAGGTTTGGTAGTTTGACATAATGACATTTTCATTGAGTATCAAACATTCTCTATTGAGATGAAATTACAGTTTCTGTTAAATGAGCATTAATGAACTTTTAATTTGAATCAGACCTATTATGAGCACTAAAACACTTTCAATGAGCATCAGACTTATTCAGTTGGGTATTATGAATTTAACAATGTGAACCCAATGTCATGTGCAACTTTTAAAATTTGCATGAATATAACATTTTAAAAATGAGCATAATATGAGTACAAATTGAACAAACATAACTTACAAAATGAGTATTGATATGAAAATCATAAGTTTTTTAGTTGAACATTAACACATTTTTATTGAGCATCAAACCTCCTTTATTGAGTATTGAAAACATGCAATTGAGTTTCATGGTCTGTGCTCCTATATCTATAATCAACTCCTACATGAATCTAAAAAATAAACTGAAACATTTAATAATATTTTATATTATACATTTTTATAATAATTGAATGTGACATTAAAGTAGAAGGCGGCTACAAAAACAAAACAAAAAAAGAAAGAAATGAGAACAAAAAAAAACAGGAGAATAAAAAAGAAAAAGTATTAAAAAAGAGAACATAAGGAAAAGAAGAGAACATATAAAGAGAACGTATGAAAGCAGAACGTTTCTCCATTTTTTTTCTTTTCCGTACGTTTCTCCTCTTTATCATAACGTTTCTTCCATAAATGTTGCTGGCCAACAAACTGGTCTCTTTGATCTGAATGTGGACCCCCTTGAAGAAGAAGATTCTGCTGGACAAAAAAGAAACAGTGTTCAGCCAATAATAGATCTAACCGCGGACCTTCTTGAAGAAGAAGATCCGGATGGTGAACCTGCACAAGAGAACACAAATAGTGTTGAGCCAATAATATATCTAATAGTGGACCCCACTGGGGGGTTTGTGGTACAAAGCAGTGGAGCAGTAAAAAAAATGTCCTAGACTGAGTTTTGAAAATCGTACGAAGTTGGTTGCGAGTTTAGTGGCCGGTTCAGTTGAAGGTAAACTTCAGAGGGGTGTAATAACAACATTAACCACCCAATTTAAAGTATCAACTCGGACAATTCACAATTTCTGGACTCAAGCAAAGCAGGATATTGCCACGGCACATGCCATACATGTGGATAACAGATTGAAGGGAAATGTTGGCAGAAAAAGAATTTCTTTTGATATGCAAAACATTGCCAAGATTCCCTTATATCACTGGCATTTGTTATGCAAGCCTAAAAAACAACAGTGCACAGGTGGTTTAAGACAAAGCAGATAAGGAGACATTCAAGCGCAATCAAGCCTCTTCTAACAGAAGCATGTAAATTGAAAAGGTTACACTTTTGTTTGAGTCAGTTGGAATGTGAGATTCACCGTGGTGATCAATGTTATTGAATATGCCTATTAATAGGCTGTACGTACAAGAGTCCTACTATGTATCCAAAAGCTATCTACGTAAAACTATTTATCAAAAGTAGTCTAGATACATAGTTAGTTGGAGCCATACGTGGCTAGATAATTGGCAGCAGCCTAATGGATATGTACGACCTATATTATGTACCACAAATTGTATTGGATAATTATGAGAACAATTATGTGCATTGGCCGTGGGATAATATCGGCTAACACGCCCCCGCAATCAAAACGGGAGGAGTACGAACGTTGAGACTGGACCTGAAGTCATCAAATAATATTCGAGGTAAACCTTTGGTAAAAATATCAGCAAATTGTTGGCGAGACGGAATATGAAGAACACGAGCCTCTCCCCGAGCAACTTTTTCCCGAACAAAATGAATATCCATTTCTATATGTTTGGTGCGCTGGTGTTGAACCGGATTGCCAGTCATATATACAGAACTAATATTGTCACAATAGACAAGAGTAGCTTTGGTAAGAGGGCAACGTAACTCAATTAATAAATTGCGAATCCAACATGTTTCAGCCACGACATTGGCAACACCGCGATATTCGGCTTCGGCGCTAGAACGGGACAATGTAGGCTGTCGCTTGGAGGACCAAGAAATAAGATTATCCCCTAAAAAACACAATAACCTGAAGTAGATCGTCGAGTGTCGGGACACCCGCCCCAGTCAGCATCAGTGTAGGATACTAGGTCCGTGAGAGGAGACGAAGCGAGATGAAGGCCAAAACGGGCAGTGCCCTGAATATAGCGTAGTACCCGTTTGAGTCCATGAAAGTGGGGCTCCTGGGGATCATGCATGAAGAGGCAGAGCTGTTGAACCGCGTAGGATATGTCAGGCCGGGTGAAAGTAAGGTATTGTAGTGCGCCGGCGAGACTGCGATAAAGTGTAGGATTCTCAACTGAGGGCCCATCAGACGCACTGAGCTTGGATTGTGTATCAACGGGAGTGCTGACGGGCTTGCAATCCGCCATACCGGCACGGTGCAAAATGTCGCGGGCATAAGTGGACTGTGAGAGGAATAATCCGGAGGAATGGCGGGTGACTGAAATGCCCAAGAAGTATGTCAAAGGTCCAAGATCCGTCATAGAAAACTCGGCAGCCAGTTGAGAAATAATGGATTGACGGAAGTGATCTGTGGAAGCGGTAAGAATAATATCGTCCACGTAAAGGAGGAGGTATGCAGTTTGACGACCTTGATGATATATGAAGAGAGAGTGATCGCATGTACTGTGAGTGAATCCAATCTTGGCAAGGTAAGAAGCAAAACGGTGATACCAAGCCCGAGGAGCTTGTTTGAGGCCGTATAAAGATTTCAAAAGGCGGCAAACATGATGAGGGCGAGAGCGGTCACGGTAGCCCGGTGGTTGATGCATATACACAGTCTCCTCTAACTGACCATGTAAAAAAGCATTTTTGACGTCGAGCTGATGAAGGGGCCAAGATTGGGAGAGAGCAATGCTGAGTACAAGACGAATAGTAGCCGGTTTAACAACTGGGCTGAAAGTTTCATCACAATCGATGCCGACCTGTTGAGATTTACCATTGACCACGAGCCGAGCTTTGTGACGTTCCAATACACCGTCAGACCTGTATTTATGTTTAAATAACCACATACAACGAATAATATTGGCATTAGGTGGGCGGGGAACTAGCTCCCAAGTCTCATTCTTAATTAAAGCACTAAACTCATCATCCATAGCGGCTTTCCAATTAGGGTCTTGAAGGGCAAGAATAGGAGAACGGGGAAGAGGAGACGGTGTGGAGGAGATGAATAAATTAAATAGTTGTCTGGGTTTGTGAATCCCAGAACGGCTTCTCGTTTGCATGGGATGAGAAGCTGGGGGTTTGCATGGTGCATGCATAGGACGTGAGGGGGCTGGAGGTGGGATATTAGGAGGTGGTAGGATAATATTTGGGTGGGGTGGGGATGGATTTAATGGGCTGGCCGTATGTGTAGGAGTGGCAGAAGGTGTCAGGCTATTTGGATGAGGTGGAGAGTTTTGGTGGGTAGAGAGGTCGGTGTGCACCGAATGGGGATTTGGGAAATGTGATCCGGATAAAATAGGCAGAAGACGGAGCATGGGGTTGGGGTCATCCAGAAAATTATATGTGGGGGAGGATGTGGTATTTTTGAATGGAAGAATGTTTTCGTCAAATGTTACATGACGAGAGATGATTATTCGATTCGTGCGAAGATCAAGACATTTATAACCTTTGTGGTAGAGAGGGTAGCCAAGAAAGACACACGGGGTAGAACGGGCTTCAAGCTTGTTAATATGAACAGAAGGGTGGTGTGGAAAACACAAGCAACCGAAAACTCTAAGATGGTCATATGTTGGTATTTTATGATAAAGGAGGTGAGTGGGTGATAGGTAGTGGAGAGGTTTGCTAGGGAGGATATTATGAAGATAGGCGGCCATATGGATGGCGTGAGGCCAGAGATTGGCGGGGACAGCGGCATGAAGTAATATAGTCCGTGCAATATTATTTAGAGTGCGGATATACCGTTCAGCCGAGCCATTTTGAGGAGAAGTATAGGGACAAGAAAAACGAAAGTGTAAGCCATGTTTTTGTCCATATGTACGAAATGCAGCATTATCAAATTCTTTCCCGTTGTCACATTGAAAAGTTTTAATGTTACGTTCAAATTGGGTACGAACATAAACATGAAAATTAACAAAAATGGGAAAGGTTTGTGCTTTAGAGGTTAAAGGAAATATCCAAACATATTTGGTATAATCATCAACAAATATTAAATAATACCGATGACCAGTAGAACTAAGAACAGGGGATGTCCATAAATCACTGTGTATTATTTCAAATGGATAATAAGTAACAGACTGAGAAATTGAAAATGGCAATTTTGTATGTTTGCCAAGTTCACAAGAAGTACATAAAGATTTATTTAGAGAAGAACAAGGAATAGTTTTATTTGTTCTAAGAAAGCTAAAAACGGGATCGCCGGGATGACCCAGCCGGTGGTGCCAAGTAGTAGCGGAGGTGGTGAGAAGAGCCGAGTGTGGTAGTCTGGATATGTGAGGCTGAATGGGATACAGATCACCCGAGCTGTTACACCTCATTAGAACTGTGCCCGTGCGGAGATCCTTCACAGAAAAACCAACCGGGTCAAATTCAACAGACACAGAATTATCAGTAGAAAAACGGCGAACGGAAATAAGATTTTTTATGAGGGACGGGGCATGGAGAACATTTTGGAGTTGTAGTGGGGGATGAGGGGGGGAGAGGGTGGTTTGTCCAAGACCCGAAATGGGTATGGTATTACCATTGCCAACCATAATGAATTGTTTAGTACCTAAATTAGAAAGAGATGAGAGAGTACCCGAATTTGAAGTCATGTGTGACGTTGCCCCGGTGTCCATATACCAATTATCATCCGGTGGTGTGAGCGTCATGGTATGCATGGCGGTGCTGACATCGGTGAGTGCAGGGGCTGGTCCCCAAATATGTGCCTGGTTGGGGCGAGCACCGAGAATTCCTGCTCCAGGAGTAGGGCGAGGTGATGAGGGGCCAGACCAAGGAGTGGATGGATAGGGACACGGCGGCATGGCCCAAGGCGACGGCGGCATCCAATAGGCCCACGGTGGTGGTGATGTCCAAGCGTTGGGAGGAGGGGGGTCGGGCCGAGGTGAACCACGACCGCCACGCCCTCGTCTGGCAGAAGAGGAACCGCGGCCACCGCGGCTAGGTTGAGTCTGGCGAGGAGGAGCAGGCTGGGACGTCGAACCATGGAGGAGTGCACTGGCAGAGGAAGCTCCAAGCTGATGCGCCTTGCGGGTTTCGTCAAGCAAAATCATTGATCTGGCAGTTTGGAAAGTGGGCAAAGGGGTGGCCTGCTGGATTAATGACGCCACTGTGTCAAATTGGGCAGTAAGTCCGTTGACCAGGCGTAGAACCAAGCGTTCAGGGGTAACTGTAGAGCCAACGTTGTGCAGCTGATTAGCCAACGTTTTGAGGGTTCGACAATAAGCGACGACATTTGGAAAATTCTCCAAGCGGGTGTTAGAAAATAAATTTTCCAAATGAACGGCACGAGAATGCTTATTGTCAAGGAAAATTTCAGTGAGCCGATCCCAGGCCTCTTGGGCAGTAGCATCGGGTTCAAGTATGGTATGGAGAAGATCATGCGATATCGTACCGTATATCCATTGAAGGACAACGGCATCCAAACGATTCCATAGGGCAGCAGCCTCTGCCTTGGCAGCGGCTTGAGCAAGGAGCTCCTCGGGTGTAGACTCTGAAGAAGTAGAACAAGCGGTGGTAGATGAGTCTTTGGAGGGAAGGATGTGATCGAGAACTTGATATGCGCGGGCTGTGATTTTGAACAACTCCGCCCATGAAGAGTATTCAACGTTCTCGATGTCTAGAGTAATAGGAATAAAATTTTTAATGTTGGAGATAGCTAAAGCGGGGTGAAAAGCGGAAGGTTTGGTGGTAGCCATTGGAGAAGAAAAGCTACTGATACCAAGTTGGAATGTGAGATTCACCGTGGTGATCAATGTTATTGAATATGCCTATTAATAGGCTGTACGTACAAGAGTCCTACTATGTATCCAAAAGCTATCTACGTAAAACTATTTATCAAAAGTAGTCTAGATACATAGTTAGTTGGAGCCATACGTGGCTAAATAATTGGCAGCAGCCTAATGGATATGTACGACCTATATTATGTACCACAAATTGTATTGGATAATTATGAGAACAATTATGTGCATTGGCCGTGGGATAATATCGGCTAACAGAGTCAAATCAGTCCTCAATCAGTACACACAAGTCCAACATTTCATGATTTCTATGACTGTGTTCACATAGATGAAAAGTGGTTTTATTTGTCAAAAGAGACAACAAGTTTTTACACCCTTCCCACGGAAAATGATCCATTTAGAACAACTCAATCTAAGAAATTTTTTGCCCAAAATAATGTTTCTGACTGCAGTAGGAAGGCCTAGAATTGCCGACAGTGGGGAGGTGGAGTGGGATGGGGAAATAGGGATTTTTCCATTCACATATGAAGACACAACTAAGAGATCAAGCAAAAACAGGCCAGCTGGGACTTTAGAAACCAAACCAACATTGAGTGTCACTAGGCAAGTTATGAGAGACATGTTCATAAACACCCTACTGCCAGCAATCAAAGCCAAGTGGCCACACTCATCAAACAAAAAGGTCATAATATAACAAGATAATGCCAAGCCACACATAGAAATACATGATGCAGAGTTTCTGAAATCAGGATCACAGGATGGATGGAACATCCAACTACAATTTCAACCTCCCAACAGTCCAGATTTATATGTATTGGACCTTGGTTTCTTTAGGGCTATTGATATTATAAAGGATCAAAAAGCCCCAAAGAACATAATGGATTTAAGACATGCAGTTCAAGCCTTATATGATGAGCTGACACCACAAACTCTGAACAAAGTATTTTTGAGCTATCAATATGTCATGCAAGAAATACTACATCACAGAGGAGAGAATAATTTCAAGCTACCACATGTGGGCAAGGACAAGTTGCAAAGACAGGGAATGCTACCAAGAAATGTCCAGATATCCACTGAGTTGTATCAAACAGCTAAGACTTTCATGGATGGATAGATGGCAACAAATTCCACAAATCCAACTCAAGGGTCTCAGTTCATACATGAAGATGCACAACATCTTCAAGTATGAAGTAACTACCCTTTGTGGTTTACTTTTATAATGTTTTGTAAGTACACACAGGTTTGTAATGACTAGGTGGGGTATTGTTTTCGTATGTACTAGGACAGGCAGTAGAGTACAATGTTTTGATGTATCCCCACTACTAGTGTACAATAATTTAGCTACACAGAAGCAATATAAGCATATGACATATTTTGATGTACACTTGTTTACATATACACTTCACATTAATCATAGATACATCAAAGAAGTCTCACAGGTTTATTAGCATAGGCAAACCACAGTTCACATGCATGAAATACATCACAGGTTTATTAGCATAGGCAAACCACAATTAATCATGATCATAGGTTACAAGTTCTATGCTACCACACCTTAAATTAATTAAAAGTCATCATAGGTGACTCATAGCATAGGCAAACACACATCATAGGTGAATCAGTGTTCGTAACACACATGCGATCCACATATCAATAATTCACAACCCTAAAATCATCATCGGTCACACAACAATCCAAACCGGCCACTCACAAAAAATGCAAAGCCCAGACAACTTAAAAGACAGAACGATAAAGGGTTTAGAACGTTACTGCCCTTAAGGAATCCGTTCGTTGCAGTCGTCTTCCCCACCGCCGTCGTCGCTCTCTTCTCCTTCATCCGCTATCGGGCCCGAGTTCAGAATCCAGGCCGTCCAAACCTTCGTAGGTATCCGAGACCAAGTTAGATCTGTATTTCTTACGCAATCTCCAGTTCGGATCAGTTTCAGATGAGGATGCGTAATTAAAACGAACGAAGATCGGTCTCCATGGAACTGCTTCTTCCTTTGCAGTTGCATGTGAAGGTTTAGATTCTGAGGGTTTAACATCAGTCGGATCTGTCGATTTAAGAAGCCCGACCGACGGATTAGGGGTTTTGGGGGGTGATGGTTTCCGATCCATGCCGATAATGGAGGTTTGGAGGTGAGTAGAACGACGGGTGACGGTGGAGATGAGAGAAGGTGGTTGCAGGCGTGGAGGAAATGGAAGTCAGATAGACAGAGGTGAGGGGTAAGGTTCGAGAGAAAGACAGAGAGATGGAAGGGTAGTGCGAATGAAATTGGGTAAGGAGGGGGGAGAGAGAGTGCGAATGAAATGATGGTAGGGGGGATGGGGTAAATTGAATAAGGTTAGTTGGGGGTAGTTTAGACATTTTAACTCAAAATATTTCCTAATATGGAAGTATGAAGATGCATTTGGACCTGCCATTTAAGGAAAGTGTCAAATTCATTTGGGACCGGAGGGAGTAAAAAATAGTACTCCCTCCGTCCCGGAAAATTGTTCCTGCATTGACTTGGAACGGAGTTTAAGAAAGTGGGAATAAAGTGGAAATGTATGGTTGTGGTTGAGTAAGAAAAAAGTAAATGAATTGTAACCACAAAAAACTTTCCAAAATGGGAAAGTGGAACAAGGCTAGGACAAAGGCGTGTCCCATCCCGTACCGTTATTACTAATTGGGTCGGGACCGGGATAACCCTAATCCAGGACCGTCCCGACCGTGCCCACCCCTATCCGGATTTGGACCATCGCGGTTTACGATCCGGGTCAAGCGGGTCAGCAAGTTTTATCTGATTCGGCCACATTTGTGGGTTGGGGTCCGACACTCGGACCGGACCAAATTGGGCTCTGGGTGACCGAGTCGACCCGACTGGTCCGGTTTGGTTCTCATAACATAGAATCCAAACACTATTTTCAGCTTTTTCTAAGCTAAAAGTAACAAAGTGTATTTTTAGCATCTGCAAACACTCCTTAAGAAGTAAATTGTTGGCCTATATTTGTTCCGGGGACCAGGACCGAACGTGGCACGTAGTCAGCCCGAGTTGGCGAGTTGTTTGCTTGTTTATATCTAATTTATTTAAATTTGATCTTATCTAATCTGCTTAGAATTAAAATGAGTTCAATTAAAAACACCCCAACAATTACATTAGGCGGATTTTGATAAGTAATTGGCAATCCAATTGCAAAATAAGAAACCAAATACTATCGTATTTAGAGCCCATTTGGTAGCACGAAAATCCGCTGCTTTGGCTGATTCTGCTTAAATTTATGAAGTTATGGTTGAAGTGGCTGCATTGGCTGATTCTGCTGATTTAAGAAAAAATATTTTTAAAATATATTTTATTAATAAAATAAAGAAAAAATTATATGTAAAAATAGCTAAAATAGTCATTAAAAGTAACTTCAGCCAATACAACCAGAAAAGTAACTCCAACCTTACTTTTTCTGCTTATTACACAATTCAGCGCGTGAAAGTAAAAGTTACGTTTTTGGTGAAAAAGTTGGTTGATAAGCCTAATAAGCTGAAAAACCGGGTTGCCAAACGGCCTCTTAATTTAGCAGGTTTTATCAGGATTGTAATGTGCTTTGAAGTTTGAATTGAGGATGTATTTTAGGAGATTTTAGTGCTGGCTCTGCTCCAGTTCAATAAATACAGAAGATTTTGGATTGCCACCCATTACATTTGGTGTGTCCAAAACAAAAATACATTCTGCAGGGGAGGTCCACTAGCTTATAAGCATTGCATATCCTTCTCTTCATTCCCTAGGAGTGTGATATGATATTTCCAGTGCATGAGACATGCTAGGGGGTGCTTCCCACAAAGTACCTCAAAGTTTGGAAGTAATAGACGGGGATCGTTGGGTTAGGGCAATTGCCGCCTTAGAGCCCAAAGGTCGCCCCAAATGCTTGCAGATGAATTCTCCAGCAAGCAAAAGCTTCGAGATATCTACAAATGTTTTCACTCCCATCCCATTGAGCATATACACAACATCTTCAGTTGCCACATTTCCTGATGCGCCTTTGGCATATGGACACCCCCCTAGTCCTGATACAGATGAGTCCACTGTGCTGATTCCCATCTGTCAACATAGCCACCACCGATCCAATTAACTTCAGTGTTTCAGCCCCTTTAGATCCCGGGGAAAGATATGAAAGAAAAACAACAAACATAGAAGAAAATTGGAAGGAAACAGCATAGAGGAAGACAATAAAAGATAGTCTGAAACTAAAAAATGTAAATTTGGCAGAAACTTGTTTCACTTGAGGGGAAGTTGGACTTTGCACCCCATTTTTTCATGCAAATTTGATTTCGTACCCCATTTTCAAAATCATTGATATTTGTGCTAAGTTCAAAGGAAGTGCTAAAAATGGGATGTAAACTTCAATATAGAGTGCAAACCGCTAAGAGAAGGGTGTAAACTTTAAGTTTTAGGGTGCAATCTCAAATTTGAATCAAATGTTGGGATGCAATCTCCAATCCTCCCTATATCTATTGATGTCTATTATTTAAGAAATCTAAGCATATGAGATTTTCAAAACAGAAAAAAACTAAGAATATTTCAAGGTCCTTTTCATTTTCTACTGTAAAACCAAACATAATAAATCATTTTCAATGCTATTTTTTCCATCCCTTGCTTTCTAGGAGATCCAAACATACCCCTAAGAACTGGGACATTCAACAAAATCCATGATGAAACTTGAGGTCTGAACATAAAACTAGACTACCAATCTGGTATGTTAATGTGTTCGGAAAATTGAACATCTATATCGAACCAAAAATGCCAACCCAACTTCATATTCCTTATCGCAGTTACCTTTCATGTCGGAAAAACTAATAAATTAACATAGGTTTATTTGTTTCCATAAATAAAATATTCACTGTGGCCAGATCAAGGATAAAAACCTCAATTCAGATCACTAAGCTGTGAATTTCAGACCATCCTTTGTTCATAAGCTAATATATAACAACCGTTGGTAGTTCCCCCCAAGGACTGCATGGTTCCAACCATTTATTACTTCACACAAATTGGTATCCCACAAATAGCCACTTACCTGTAAGGACACAAGAATGTTAGACAGGGCTTGGCCATATGTGTCATGAAAATGGACAGCAAGCTTCTCCACAGGAACAACTTCACAAACAGCATCTAGCATTGGAACGACCGTACCTGAGCAAAGTAGTTGCAGGTCAAAAGTTGTAAAAAGACCTATGAACGAAAAGTAATCAAAACGGAAATGATAGGCGTCAACGTGTTCAATTCTTATCCCACCGTGAAACCACTTAGCACATTAAAAAGCATTAGAACCCTTGCAATGATATTTAGTGCCTCTACTGGAAGATCAAGTGCTAGAATTGACAAAATTCGTTATTAATTTTGTACGTTTGCCCATTCCACTTCCCAAACAAAATCAGCTTACAATGAAAATGGCATAGAGAAAGACCAGTCTATCACTACCTGGAGTGCCAACCCCAATTGTATCACCAAGGGATATTTCATAGCAACCCATATCTAGAAGTTGTTTAGCAACATAGGCAACTTTGGAAGGAGATATTGATCCTTCCACTGGACAGCCCACGACACATGACACATATCTGGTAAAAGAAGTATATATACACGTTTAACCAAAACATAAAGAAAATTGTGTGCCCATCTACCGTTTTTAAAAATTAATAAATCAATACCTGGAGAACCAAGAAAGTTCAAAGATGATGCAACTTTAAAACAAGAATTTGTAAACATGTGAGAAGGCATACCCACGAACTGGAATGGAATGATTTTTGGCTGCGTGGGCAATATCACGATATTTGGCGAGACTCTCTTCAATGCTACAATTTATATTTGACCGAGAAAATGACTCAGATGCAGCAGCAAATACTGCAACTTCTTGGGCCCCACTTGAAACAGCAGCATCAAAACCCTCAACAACGACACATTTATAAATTAGTACACCAAGGTTCAATATTTGACATGTAATGTTAACAATGCTGTAACACCAGATTATCAAATAATAATAATAATGATAATAATAATAATAATAATAATAGATCCAGTAGTTGTACTAGTAGTAGTAATAGCAGTAATAAAAATATTATTTATTATCACCACCCTATATCGTGAAAAAAATATTAGTATTAGTATTAGTAGTGGTGGCAGTGTAGTATCCCTTCTTATGAAGTTGATATGGGAATGGCATCCTACGTAGCATTGCCAATGCTTAATGCATGAATTCATAGTCTTAATTACACTAGAAGTTTAATGTCAGAGCCCCCAACAAGTTGGGATGAAGGTGATGATAATGATGACGATGATGAGTAGTGGTTGTGTTGGTAGTAGACTAGTAGTCATAGCAGTAATAGTAACTATGATTATGATGATAAGCCTTATTCCTAGCATAGCCCCTCCATATGAGAAACTCACTTTCATATTTGGTGTTAATACTGGAAATCGCACTCCTTCAATACTTTGAATTGCTTCAATTACGTCCCTTGCATCAGCAAGCTGTAGATTAAGAAAAGTTTTCAAATTAAAGGAACAAAATACACCAAACTCATCACTAACACAACTAACTAAGGGAAGCAAAATGCACCACTCTCTTCACTAACGTAACTTTAGGAAATCCTTGACAGTACATAACAATAATGGTTATTTAAAAATATGGGGTAGCTAATTTATCGAACAATAGCCTTAATCACACTCAAATGAAATGCTAACATATAATCACATACAAGTACTCCTACATGTTCTCATCTAACCTGTTATCATAGCAAAAAGTTAAAATGTAAACAAAAAGAGAGTAAGGAAACTCCATACCTGCGGTACCCACTTTGGCGACACAAAACTTGTAGCTTCAACAACTGACAGCCCAGCAGAAACAAGCATTTTTATTAGTTCAACCTTCACACTTGTAGGTATGATATTTTTTTCATTTTGCAAGCCATCTCTTGGACCCACCTCTACTATTCTAACAATCCCAGGCATACATCCCAGTACCTAATTGATTCAAAACCAATTATAAGTGGAAATGGGAAAAAATAAATGGGCCCTGAAACCTACAGATTACATGTTTTACTGTTTTAGTGAGTTGAAAGAATGAAAGTACCTTGTTTGGGCCATTGCTGGGATATGATTGGGTGCCATAACAGTGGCGTAACATATGAAAAGAATCATGCGCTGCTCCAGGCACATCAGGTTTTTGGTTGAAGGCAGGATTTAGTGAATATCTGTTTGTTTGTCTTTGCCATATATATGATCCTCTCTTGCCCTCCTTTCTGTTAAGATATACTTTGTTTTGCTTCCATGTACACAGTCCAGAACAAAAGACAAAAAATACTTCATCAAATGATGAGTACTCCTTTATTTGAAGAGCAAAAAGGACCGATAAACAGTACATGATCCACCAAAAGAACTAGGTGATTCGTTAACGTCGACTTAACTGTCATTCCAAGACTGGCGTATAAGATAAGATTGCATAAAATTGCTTGTAAATGACTTTCAATAAATAAGAGATGAAACGTTAATGCCCATGATAGGATTATGCAAATATACAAACAAGCTTCTCGTGACTTTCAAAAAAAAAAAAATTAAATGCAATAGAATATACGATGTGAATATCAATAGAATGAGTGTCCTTACTTCATATGGCTTGAAGGAAAATGTTTCTTTCTCTGGTTCACCCTTGGTACTCTGGAGTTCCATTTCAGGCACAGTGTAATAATCAAGCACACGGTAGGCACAAGATCTTCTCCACCTGGAAAGCTTTCTAGCAGTCTGGTGTGCTAACATTGGATCACACTTTTGCTCCAGATGTTTATCTGCCAAAAAATGGCCACAAATTATCAGGGCAGCAGCATAACAATGACAAAATAATGATTATTCAAAGGAATCAGCAATCATTTGAGCATAAAGCCCCACTGCAGATGGACTTGGCCTGAACTCCTATAAGTTATTGAGCCTACAAAGGTATGGTCATCATTTCTAGCTAGCTAAATTCATCAGGAAAGATTCTTCTGCATGTTAGTTCTCACGGTAGAGACGGAAGTTCACCCCGCTATAAAAGAAGCAACAAGCATTAAGGGGTCGGCTGGCCAGGGGTGGCAGTGAGCCAGTTCCCATTCCAGAGTGGTCGCTTCTGGAGCTATCGTAGGGGGTAACCAGAACATATTGGTCGGTTTTGGTCTTACTCCGGACTAAAATAAGCACAGTTGCATGCCCTGGGTCAGCTATAGGATGACCTATCAATGAGGCTCCATCCCAACGAAAAGCTTAAGCCATTAGCTGGACTTCATATTCAGTCATTGATATTATTACATCCAAGACACGTCCTCACATGCGTGGACCGACATTCTTTGATGTGCCAAACAAAGACTATGCGCAAACTTATTTATAATTTCGAGTGGGGGAGAAGTTTCAAATACAACACGTGACCATCAAAATGCAACCCGCTTCATCTATTATTTACTATGACAGCGCAACAGATTTTATCTCCTTAACGAAAAAACTCGTCATGCATTTGTCACACCTAGGAAAAGCTTGCTGCAAATGACGGGTGGGAAGCTGGCTGCCGTGCTCTTTCCACATTCCCTCACTTTGTTCGACTTCTTACTAAAACCGACCGGAATCAGGACTCCGATTTTAATAACATGTGAAAATATCTGACCAAAAAATAAGAAGGGAATAAAACAATGTATATAACATTGAAAGAAAAACAGCTCATTTATCTGAAAAGAAGAAGACCTGCTAACACCACATGATCTATGAAGAGAACTAGCTAACAACAATTTCAGCTGGGATTCTAAGACCTGCCCCTGTTATCTATAAAATAAGAGTGCATAAATAAGATTGTAACTGACTTGAAACAAATAAGAGATGACTTCAAAGTCCAAAGTAATGCCCTTGACACGATTATCCACATAAACCAGCTTCTCACGGCCTTGCAACACGAGTATGTGATGGTAAAATTGAGCTTAGATTCCTTAGTTCGCATATATTTATAGAGAATTAGCAATATATTTGAACAACATAGCATGATAATGTTTGTGCAGAAGAATTAGCAGCCATTTGAGAATTAACAACCCTAATTTAGTTCTTCTTTATATAAAAAAGACCTAACTACGTTACTCACAGAGCCGATTTCGAATGAGAATCAGGAAGAACAAAACATTGTGCGTATCGATTTGTGCAGAAGCCGAGCAGCGAGCAAAAAGGTGAAGAGGCAAAAAAAATTTGGACCATTTCTCGATTTGTGCGTGTCATCCTTGCGCAGGGGCCATGCTAATCTTCTCTGTATCGTTCCAATTTTATCGGATGTCCCCGAAGGGACACACTGCTCTCAGAGTCCTCCGTATATGTAGTTTGCAGTAGCTGCTTCGGCTACCGGTGTGGGAGAAGGAGATGTCCTGAATATGTAAAAGACTAAAGAAAGGGACGATCCTTAGTTAACTTTAGCCGTCTAAATAAAGGCCCAGAGAGTTCCGGCCCAGCACATTAAGCCCGCTGGTAGTAATGGACTTTAACTTCTCTAATCTTCTTAAAAAAATGTTCTCTTTTGTCTGCACTCTAAATTTAATACGGAGTAACTTATACCTTTATCTTATTTTTTCTCAAAAAAGAAAATGTTTTCTATTTTGTTTTCTTTTGGGGAAAATAATGAAAATGCCCCAAAATTTGAATGGGTGTGAGATAAACACCCCAAACTTGTATATGTAATTTCAATACCTTGAACCTTATATAAGGAGTTATGTTAGCACCATGAACATATCATTTTCACCATAAAATATATGACCATAAATTTTAAATTTATATGGTATATCTAATATGGTGCTAAAATAACTCTTTATATAAAGTTTGTGATATTTAAATTACACCTGCAAGTTTGGGGTATTTACCTCACACCTCTTCAAAGTTTCAGATATTTGAATTATTTTTCTCATTTCTTTTTTCTGCATTTAATCAACTTTAGGGTTTCTTTTACAAGAATTAATATTACTAAATATAATTCATTGACAAAAATGAAATCACTTTTTGAGTTTTCAAAAATAGGACTAAATAAGTGGTGTTAATAGATCTGGATCGGGCAGGTCAACCCGAAACCCGAGAGTCTACCCGGACCCCGGTGAGCCGTTTGAACCCGTAATGAACCCGGACGTCTCATCACCCGGTAAAAATGAAAAACCATGTGAAACCCTCACATTTTAAAATTAAGAACTCTATTTTCGAGGAGCGGCTTCGTCAGTTTCTCGTGTCATCTTCCAAACAATGCAGCTATTAGGGCCGGACCTAGGGGGTGCAAGGGGCCGGGCGCCCTAGGCCCCAAAAAAATGGGTAAAAAATAGGCCCAAGTTTAGTTCTTTATAATAGGTGTGCGTAGGCTGATTTTTCAGCCCTAAACTAACAATTTTTTCGGGTGAAATTCGCTGAAGTTTTTCGGAATGGATTTTTTCGGGTGAAAATTTATGATCATGTTGTCTATGAAGTGTAAAGTTAAATAAATTACTGAAAAAAACGCTGCATTTTTATACATATTTTGCGCATTGTTGTTCAGTAATTTATTTAAATGACTTCACGATTGAATTTTAAACTGAAATTTTGTGGACATAATCCACACTTGATAAAAAAAACATTCTCTTATAACCTCATAAAAAAAATTATGTTCCAAAGCAGATTAGTCTGATATGATTGTTGGATTAGTTTATTAATTGATTACATTCATAGTTGATTGTTTAATTTCTTAATTGTTGATTGTTTTTTATGAGTGTTGGTGTTATAACTTGTTGATTTTGTTAGACATACATTTCCAATTATGATAAATTTATAAATTTTATTTATTCCAAGGTGTAATAAAAAGGAGTGAATCTGAATACGATAAATAAAAAAGAGGAGAAGGTTAGAGAAAGTGGTGCTAAGTAAATAAGTTCAATAGAAAAATTTGTTTGTGTAAAGAAGTCAAATAATGAATACCCTCTTCAAGATGAGAACTCATTGAAGAACAATAATTTTTGCTACCAAAAATGAAATGATTCAGGATGACTACATCATTGGAGCGGGGGGAATTTAGGATGTGATGATAGAGTTGATTTCTTAAATATGACTTAAACATGGGTAAAATGTACAAATAGGATCACCATTGTTTCCTTCCTAAATAATGATCACCAATACTATAATATGATCGGTTTAGATAGAATGGGGTTTTACAATTTTTATAAATGTTTTAAATAATAATTATTATTATTAACATTATTATTATTATGCATGTCAGTTTAGCTAGAAAAGAGTTTTACAATTTTTTGTAACATTAGACCCATTTTAATTTTCCGCACCTAGGCCTTCGAACATACATGGCCGCCCCTGGCAGCTATGTTCATCGTAATTTCATCTTTATTAACAAATAACAATCCATTGTCTCCATCGCACCAAATTAAAGCTTCTCCAAAAACTTCATCAATCATCACTAAGCTTCTCCATGATATATAGCTTACTCGTTTCTTTCAAATTGTAAGAACAAGTCGTGAGCTTAAATTGGATTTGTGAGGCTCGATGAGATTGAAAACCGCAACCATGAATTGGATTTTTTCACACAAGGATTCCCAACATAAGTAGCATAAGTAGGTTTTGAGGTTTAATACTTCGAATAAAGTAGAACATCTGACACACGAATTCGATCATCTCCTATAATAAATACTTGTAGCATTAGTTTTATCAATAATGATTGATGTTCACCCTGAGTTACACCTAGGGCCGGTCCTATGTAAATAGAGGATCTGTTCAATAGAATCTATTTGACCTTTCTAATAGAAGTCCAAGTAAAAAAAATATTATAATAAACCATTATGCAGTAATATAAAATCTTATAAACTCCGATAGGAGTAAGGGAATATTAATTATGAGAAATGTGTCGTGTGAATTAAAGCAACCAGTAGTTGTACATGAAGTTTTAATAATTGTACATCATATATCTATCCCATTGTAGCCATCTATGTTCTGTTAAAGTTAGTCTCGGTAATCATCTATGTAACACCGGACCCGAATTTTATCCAGATATTTTTTTTTTCTTTTCATAAAGTACAGAGTTAAAGAAAGTAAATCAAGACTAAGAATAGTCTTGTTTACCTTTGGGGGACCCTACCTTGAAGATATTTATGTATAAGAATAAACCTATAAGATTTTATCTGTTCATACACATCAGACCACTTAAAAAGAAGTGTAACATTTTTTTAAAAGTATCACAAAATATGAAACCACATTTTTAGTCATGAGAAATGATGAATGAATTTTCGAGGCAACGTGTTCTCATTTTTACTGTTAATTACTTAAATAGTGAAATGCACGTTGGGCCCACTCGTGGGCGGTAACCATTTGTATCTACGGACCACGTATAATATTCATCTTGGTCTAGATAATATTTATATGATGGTGTAAATTAAGGTTGAGACATAAAGTTGGCCTTTCAATTTAAACGAGGTCGCATTATCGGTATAGGTAATTTATCAAATAACAGCCCGAAATAAATTCCGGGGACCACTAAATTAAATTTGGGTAATATATATTTATTTTAGAGGCCAATATTAATTGGAAGAATGATATATATTTTACTTAACCCGATAAAATAAAATATAATTAAAACAGTCCAGAAAATACAACTTTCAGGGGCGAATGTACACTTCGGGACATATTGGGATGACCTCCCACATGAGTGGGGGCCAACCCACGATTTTGAATCTAAAAATAAGTGTTGTGATTATGAGAGTGAGGTGTGTGATGTGTGAGGGGATGGGAGAGACACACATGATAGGTAAAGGGACCCTCCTCCCATTGTTATGACATGTAAGACCAAAGAGGAAGGTCTCGTCCACCCCCCCCCCCCCACCCCCTACCCACTTCGGTCATACCACCCAAAATAGAGAGAGGAAGTCTCCAACATCTCATATCCTTGTTCAAGAACCGAGCTCAAGATTTGAGGAGACTCAAGGAAGAAGAAAAGCTAGTATAAGTGAGGAAAAACTTGGAAAATCAAGCTAATGACTTCATTAGTATTTTTCCTCCTTCATTTAATCTTATATGATTTTATAAATCATATGATGGACCCTTAATCTTTTTCTACACTTCTAGAGGTGTAGAACGAGGATTTGGAAGGTTAAGTTTAACCATAAACGAAGTTATGACCGGAGTAGGACCGGTTCGCCGGAAAACACCTTCTCGGAAGGTTTTGATGTTTATACCACTTTTGGTTGTGAAACCTTGTTAGGAATTTTACCAAAGTATTCTAGACTTCTCAAGGAATCCAGGAGTGGCCGGAAAGTCGCCGGAGCCGCCGGAGTTTTCACCAGAAAATTCCAAAAGTCGTTGGAGTTCAAACGAGGGGGATAAAAGCTCACTAACATCGTTTCGAGGTGAGTGGACGACGACGAGCCCGTTTGGTAGCACGAAAATCGGCTGATTTGGTTGATTCTGCTGAAATTTATGAAGTTCTGACTGAAATGGCTGCATTGGCTGATTCTGCTGATTTAAGAAGAAAAAAATTAAAATATATTTTATTAAAAAAATAAAGAGAAAATCATATGTAAAAATAGCTAAAATGGTCATCTACAGTAACTTCAGCCAATACAGCCAGAAAAGTAACTCCAACCCTACTTTTCTGCTTATTACACAATTCAGCGGGCGAAAGTAAAAGTTATGTGTTTGGTGAAAAAGCTGGCTGATAAGCCTGATAAGCCGAAAAACAGTGATTCCAAACGGCCTGTATGTGTCTTGTAACTCTTCGGTCAAACGTGGGATTACCTAAATAAAATCATAATCATGATTTGAGAAATGATTAAATGGATTAAAATGCATGATTAGTCATGGTGAATGTGAAATATGAATGTATTATATGGTTAATGAATAAGAGATTAATTTGTGGATTAATCATGGATATTTTATTGTCAAATGTATAAAAATGCATACTTGGACTATGTATGAGACTAACTAGAGTAATATAGTATGTGAGTATGTATAAAAATGTTTAAAAGTGTTAAACATGTGATTAACCATATTGATTATAAATTAAGTGAAAGTGGCATGATTAATGAGTAAAGAATTACTAATATTATTGATGAAGAATAATCATGAATGATTATTTGGGGAAGGACTAAGGAAATTCAAGATGATATTCTTGTGAAGGATTCAAGTATTAAATCATGCAAGTCACTAAAGTAAAATCTAGTTTATGAGAAATAAACTAGGGAATTATACAAGATATAATTAACTAATATAAATGTTTTTGTTGGCTCATATGAGAAATGACCAAAGTAAATTCACGTACTATTCTCGTGAAGAATTAAGACATGCTTAAGTATACATGCTACTAAGATGAACTAGTTTATGAGAAATATACAAAAATGATTAACTAGTATCAATGACTTAGTTCATAATTTTGTGAATATAATATTTTAATTGAATGATGAACCATGAATGACTCATTTTGTGAGGTGATTAAAGGTAATTCAAGGTGATATCCTTGTGAGGAATAAAAAAATGTTTAATCATGCAAGTTATCAAGGTGAACTAGTTTATGGAAGATAAACTAGAATAATTTACATGGGAATGATTGGAAATATATATATATATATATATATATATATATATATATAAAATATAAGAAATATTATGGGTGACCAAAATGGCATATTTTGATTGTTTATGACTTAATACATGTTGTGTTAAAAATTCGGATCAATCAGAGTTGAAATGGCGAGTCAACAAAAAATGTTGACCAGTTGCCCAGGGGGTAGCCGGCGCCGGTTATAGGCAAAACCGGCGCCGGTTATGGTACTGCGTCCCGGTTTATTAAATAAATCAGTAAACCGGCACCGGTTATGGGTAAAACCGGCGCCGGATATGCTACGGGTTTCGGTACCCGTTTTTGCCGAAACGTGTATCTGAGCCCAGTTCGACGTGAGATTAATACTGGATCCTATATATGAATATTTTGCATGGAATTGCATGGAATATGATGTTTAAATGCTAAGGATTGATATATGATGATTTAATACTAAGTCTTGGATTGGTCGTTAGTAATGATATGATATAGACCTTATCTAGGATGATATGTGGTAGATCATAAGAAATGGTGAAGTACCCAAGGACTGGTCTGTCCTCAAAACTCGGAATATTGTCGAGGGAGCACCCAGGGACTGGTCTGTCCTCAAAACTCGGAATATTATTGGTGGAGTACCCAGGGACTGGACAGTCCTGAAAACTTGATATGTATAAAATTGGTGGAGAACCCAGGGACTGGACTGTCCCCAAAACTCGGAATATTATTGGTGGAGTACCCAGGGACTGAACAATCCTCAAAACTCGTAGTTTACAGTTAGAAATTCAGGACCGGGCGGTGTCCTTAAAATATTTCTCATGGCGGGGTTAGCCCCTATAATGTATACTAAGATGAAAAGGACGGGTAGTCCTCGAGGTAGGTAAACCTCATGGTAATGATTTTAAATGATTAAACATGTTTGATCGGGAACGAGCTCCCGATAGGATATTTTCCTTGGTCTAGGAATTTGGCGGGAAGAAAGCCAACCTTTCCACTCTGGTATGTATATAGAAAGATTTGTGATATGCCCACTCTCTAGATTATTTTTTTAAAGTGAATGTGATTATTATATGTTTTTTTCATATATGGACTCAAGTGATGGAATCGAAATAATAAAAGATCCATTTGAACTTATCCCAAAAATGTGATTATTGGCTGAAATTGGTTCTCAGTTTCTATGTTTTTTTAAATGTAACCAATTTAAAGTAGAACAACAAAGTTTAAGTTCACTAACACACTAAACAAACGTTAAGTTCATTTACTTCGATGTTAAAATTCAAATCAAAATGCGCTTAAATTTTCTCAGATATGATATAATACTCGTAAGCATCATCGGACGGTGGGAGATGAGCTTGTTAGTTGTTTTCATCGTCATACCCCAAAGAATGAGCAATCTATTGTTACGATTAGAATTTTAAGCTCAATTGGGATTTGGGATTACTAGGGGTCTGGGAGAGCATTATTTTGGTGCCAGCTAGAGATTTTTCAACTAATTTGATAGAACTTTGATTATATCACTTCTCTGTAATAAATGTTTTAACAAAAACCTAACGTCTGAGGCAGAGAGATGATTACCGAGACTAGCTTTAACAGAACGTAGATGGCTATAATGGGATATATGTATGATGTACAATTATTAAAACTTCATGTACAACTACCGGTTGCTTTAATTCACACGACACATTTCTCATAATAAGTATACCCTTACTCCTATTGGAGTTTATAAGATTTTATATTACCACATAATGGTTTATTATAATATTTTTTTACTTAGACCTCCTTCAAGTAGGAATAACCACCCACTTGTGGATGAATAATCCTCTTGATTAGTTATCCAACTTGCATCTGTATAACCTTCTAATACAAAAGGTTCACTCTTGTAACATAAGTCGTAGCTTATTGTTTTCTTTAGATATTTCATCACTCGCCTCAAGGCTTGCCAAGGAAATATACTAGGGTAACTAGTATATCTACTTATCTTTCCTACCGCAAATGCAATATCTGGTCGGGTGCTAGTCATTGCATACATCAAACACTCAATCACCCTAGCATGTTCAAGATGTGATAGTGTGATACAGTGCTCCCACTATTTGGAACTAATTTCCAACTAGGATGCATGGAAGTGGAAACCGGTGAACAATCCAAACTCCCAAATCTTTTCAACACTTTCTCTATATAATGAGATTGTGTTAAGGTGATAGTATCACCTTGCTTAATTATCCTAATTCCAAGGATAACTTCCGCTTCACCCATATCTTTCATGGAGAAGTTTGAACAGAGGAAAGTTTTTGTCTCTTTCACTTGCCTCAAATCAGTGCCAAATATGAGCATATCATCCACATATAGACAAATAATGACACCATTTCCATGCTCATTAAATTTGCTATATACGCACTTGTCTGATTGGTTTATTTTAAAACCATTTTCAGCACCACCTCATCAAACCTTTGATTCCATTGTTTAGGCCCGCCAAGCACTTACTCCGTCAATAAATCAAATTCTCAACCAGTTTGTACCAATTCCTATCAAACATATACTAACTGTATCCAACTTACCTAGTGCAGTTATTAATATCATTAATAGGAAAATTGCAGATTGCTTTTGGGGATTTAAGGAGAATAGGCCTAAATATCATTGGGCCAGCCTAAAAAGGTTGTGTAAACCTACTGAAGTGGGAGGGATTGGTATTAGGTCCATTCAGGATATTCATAAGGTTTCAGCAATCGAGAATTGGTGGAGCTTTCACAGAGAAAATTCAATTTGGACCCAAATTATGAAGGCTAAATATGGTAGCCGTGCTTAGGTTATGATAAAGCCTACGGATTCCCCTACCTGGAGGAGAATCGGCCATATTAATGAAGAGGCTGAAAGTATGGTGGTCAGGGGAGGGGGCATAATCTGCTCACTTGGAAGCATACACCAGATGGGTTTTTTCCAACTAAATCAGCTTACTTAGCATTATGGCCCGGGGGGTATCTACTACAAACATATGGCAAAAAAAAAAAAAAAGGTGCCCAAGATTAGAATTTTTGTGGAAGTTGTGGAACAATTGCTTGCCATTCCCGGATAGACTGACCTCTTTTTCAGTTGCATATCCATCCAGGTGTCCTCTCTGTAGATGTGTTGGTGCAGATTCGGATCATGTACTGCTATCTTGTCTGGTGGCTCAATCAATTTGGAACTTTTATGAAAGCTCTCTCTTATATAACGGAAGAAAGGTCAGCCAAATCAAACTTTAAATTATGAAATGGTGGATTTTGGAGAAAAGAAAAAATTTGGATGGGATTTTCAAACTTATCTTGCCAGGGGTGATTACTTGGCATTTGTGGAAATGTTACTGGGATGCGTTATGAAATGGCAAAACACCTGCGAAAGAGGAAATTATTCAGGGTATTGGAGAATTTATGCTTTCTTGGTGTTATGCTCACAATGAACTTGACGGCGGGGATCTATTGAAGGAGAAAGGGTTGTTACCTCAGTCATTTGCTCGGAAAAGCCTAAGGTCTGCAGATGGATGAAGCCGGCGAGAGGTGTGCTGAAGCTCAACTGGGAGGTGTTCCGTCAAAATGGCAAATCTTCGGCGGGCTTCTTGCTAAGGGACCATTCTGGATCTCCGGTAGCTGCCCAAGGCTTTCCTCTCCATGGATCGACAGATGTGGAAGGGGAGGTGTGCCGACAAGCTATAAGGTGGGTGGAGATGTTTCAGGTGAAATGTTTGGAAGTGGATGTGGTTGGTTTGAAGATGTTGGAATATTGTGTTTCCTATGCTTCAAAAAATGGGCTTGGTGGTGGGCTGGGTCTTGAATGGATGGAAATTCCGGCTCAAACCAATAAGGCCGTTTGGTGGGTTGCAAATTTGGTCTCTGAGGGCCTGTATACATGGAATATAGGAGACCATTTGCATAGGGGGCTTCATGGGGCTATAAAATTAGATTTATTTACTCTTTATGTGTATTGTTAGTCTTTCATATTTGGTTTGCTTTTCAAATCTCATTTGCTGGTTTCTTTTTTTGGTTGGAAGCGAATGCCCTTCGGAGAGGTTCTGGCCTGGCCCCCCTCTCAGCATGCAGTCTCTTTTCTTTGATGCTATAATATCCTGTAAATGTTCCCTAGCATTTACCTCACTTATTTTGGTGGTTTACCTACCGAGTTAAAAATATATATATCAAGTAAATGTTGGGTTCTTATTGATGTGTTGCACTTAGGAGGAGTTCTCACATACTTATTTATTATTAGTTATATTGGTGTGTTGTACTCTTTTTCCCTTTTGACCAAGGTTTATTTATTCTCATTGGGTTTTGTTACTTGATAACGTTTTTAATGAGACAACATAATATGCATCATCCCACATTTTACTTTTGCAAAAGTAAAACAATGTTGAAGAAAAAGAACATAATTACTATATCACAATCAAAAGTAATTGGTGTGTATTTAGTAGTCTATCATACTATCTTTTCCCTTTGACCAATTTTTATTTTTCCCATTGAGTGTTGTTCATTGGCAATGTTTTAGCAAGTTAATAATTTTTACACCTATCACCTTACTTACTGGGTTTTGTTACTTGGTAAGGTTTTTAATGCGTTAATGATACATATATACTTTATTGATCGAAGCAATGATCAAATAAGAATAGACTTAACGAAAACGTTTATCATAATGCTATAATCTTTATCCTCTGGTCAACTCAGCACAAGGGAGAATGTTTAAGGAAATTCTATACAATGTGCTGTCGTCGAAATAGAATATGTTTTAGGGTCGCCTTATGTAAACTATATATTATGAGCCTATTGGCCCGTCCTTGTAAACCCTTTAAACTCTCTATAAATAGGGCACTCGGTAATGGAACTCTACAAACAATTCTCCCTACAACAGAAATTTCATTTTGGCTAGGCCCCACATATGTTTTTTACTCCGCCACCCAACATGTTATAGTGCATGTCTTTTTCAACTGTTCATTAAAAGGGATAATATGTAATGCTACATAGTAAAAATGTACTCCATATCCTTAAGAAATTTATCTGTTGTAGTTACTTTGTATGGAGTACAAAGTACTTTTATTAAAAAGTCTAATCACACGGTATCCAACCAATATGAGTTTAAAAGGATATATTTGACCTATAAGTTTGGAGAAAAAGCGTTGCATGAGCCAATAAGTGGGATATTACAAAATGGACAAAACACGCTATTAAATGAGTTTGAATTGCAAACTCGATTCACATATTGACCCGCGACATTTGGCGGGAAGAAAGCCAACCTTTCCACTCTGGTATGTATATAGAAAGATTTGTGATATGCCCACTCTCTAGATTGTTTTTTTAAAGTGAATCGAAATATTATGGACTCTCTAGTGAATGTGATTATTATATGTTTTTTTTTCATATATGGACTCAAGTGATGGAATCGAAATAATAAAAGATCCATTTGAACTTTTCCCAAAAATGTGATTATTGGCTGAAATTGGTTCTCAGTTTCTATGTTTTTTTTAAATGTAACCAATTTAAAGTAGAACTACAAAGTTTAAGTTCACTAACACACTAAACAAACGTTAAGTTCACTTACTTCGATGTTAAAATTCAAATCAAAATGCGCTTAAATTTTCTCAGATATGATATAATACTCGTAAGCATCATCGGACGGTGGGAGATGAGCTTGTTAGTTGTTTTCATCGTCATACCCAAAGAATGAGCAATCTATTGTTACCATTAGAATTTTAAGCTCAACTGGGATTTGAGATTACTAGGGGTCTGGGAGAGCATTATTTCGGTGACAGCTACAGCTTTTTCAACTAATTTGATAGAACTTTGATTATATCACTTCTTTGTAATAAATGTTTTAACAAAAACCTAACGTCTGAGGCAGAGAGATGATTACCGAGACTAACTTTAACCGAACGTAGATGGCTACAATGGGATATATGTATGATGTACAACTACCGGTTGCTTTAATTCACACGACACATTTCTCATAATTAGTATACCCTTACTCCTATCGGAGTTTATAAGATTTTATATTACTACATAATGGTTTATTATAATTTTTTTTACTTGGACTTGTATTAGAAAGGTCAAATAGATTCTATTGAACAGATCCTCTATTTACATAGGACCGGCCCTAGGTGTAACTTAGGGTGTACATCAATCATTATTGATATAACTAATGCTACGGGTACTTATTATAGGAGATGAATTCGTGTGTCAAAAGTTCTACTTTATTTGAAGCATTAAACCTCAAAACCTACTTATGCTACTTATGTTGGGAATCTGTGTGTGAAAAAATCCAATTCATGGTTGCAGTTTTCAATCTCATCGAGCCTCACAAATCCAATTTAAGCTCACGACTTGTTCATACAATTTGAAAGAAACGCGTAAGCTATATATATCATGGAGAAGCTTAGTGATGATTGATGAAGTACGTTTTTGGAGAAGCTTTGGTGCAATGGAGACAATGGATTGTTATTTGTTAATAAAGATGAAATTACGATGGACATAGCTTCATAGGATGGAAGATGACACGAGAAACCGATGAAGCCGCTCCTCGAAAATAGGGTTCTTAATTTTAAAATGTGAGGGTTTCACATGGTTTTTCATTTTTACCGGGTGATGAGACGTCCGGGTTCATTACGGGTTCAAACGGCTCACCGGGGTCCGGGTAGACTCTCGGGTTTCGGGTTGACCTGCCCGATCCAGATCTATTAACACCACTTATTTAGTCCTATTTTTGAAAACTCAAAAAGTGATTTCATTTTTGTCAATGAATTATATTTAGTAATATTAATTCTTGTAAAAGAAACCCTAAAGTTGATTAAATGCAGAAAAAAGAAAAGAGAAAAATAATTCAAATATCCGAAACTTTGAAGGGGTGTGAGGTAAATACCCCAAACTTGCAGGTGTAATTTAAATATCACAAACTTTATATAAAGAGTTATTTTAGCACCATATTAGATATACCATATAAATTTAAAATTTATGGTCATATATTTTATGGTGAAAATGATATGTTCATGGTGCTAACATAACTCCTTATATAAGGTTCAAGGTATTGAAATTACATATACAAGTTTGGGGTGTTTATCTCACACCCATTCAAATTTTGGGGCATTTTCATTATTTTCCCCAAAAGAAAACAAAATAGAAAACATTTTCTTTTTTTGAGAAAAAATAAGATAAAGGTATAAGTTATTAAATTTAGAGTGCAGACAAAAGAGAACATTTTTTAAGAAGATTAGAGAAGTTAAAGTCCATTACTACCAGCGGGCTTAATGTGCTGGGCCGGAACTCTCTGGGCCTTTATTTAGACGGCTAAAGTTAACTAAGGATCGTCCCTTTCTTTAGTCTTTTACATATTCAGGACATCTCCTTCTCCCACACCGGTAGCCGAAGCAGCTACTGCAAACTACATATACGGAGGACTCTGAGAGCAGTGTGTCCCTTCGGGGACATCTGATAAAATTGGAACGATACAGAGAAGATTAGCATGGCCCCTGATGGCCCCTGCGCAAGGATGACACGCACAAATCGAGAAATGGTCCAAATTTTTTTTGCCTCTTCACCTTTTTGCTCTTCCTGATACCTAGTACAATGTTTTGTGAGTAACGTAGTTAGGTCTTTTTTATATAAAGAAGAACTGAATTAGGGTTGTTAATTCTCAAATGGCTGCTAATTCTTCTGCACAAACATTATCATGCTATGTTGTTCAAATATATTGCTAATTCTCTATAAATATATGCGAACTAAGGAATCTAAGCTCAATTTTACCATCACATACTCGTGTGGCAAGGCCGTGAGAAGCTGGTTTATGTGGATAATCGTGTCAAGGGCATTACTTTGGACTTTGAAGTCATCTCTTATTTGTTTCAAGTCAGTTACAATCTTATTTATGCACTCTTATTTTATAGATAACAGGGGCAGGTCTTAGAATCCCAGCTGAAATTGTTGTTAGCTAGTTCTCTTCATAGATCATGTAGTGTTAGCAGGTCTTCTTCTTTTCAGATAAATGAGCTGTTTTTCTTTCAATGTTATATACATTGTCTTGTTCCCTTCTTATTTTTTGGTCAGATATTTTCACATGTTATTAAAATCAGAGTCCTGATTCCGGTCGGTTTTAGTAAGAAGTCGAACAAAGTGAGGGAATGTGGAAAGAGCACGGCAGCCAGCTTCCCACCCGTCATTTGCAGCAAGCTTTTCCTAGGTGTGACAAATGCATGACGAGTTTTTTCGTTAAGGAGATAAAATCTGTTGCGCTGTCATAGTAAATAATAGATGAAGCGGGTTGCATTTTGATGGTCACGTGTTGTATTTGAAACTTCTCCCCCACTCGAAATTATAAATAAGTTTGCGCATAGTCTTTGTTTGGCACATCAAAGAATGTCGGTCCATGCATGTGAGGACGTGTCTTGGATGTAATAATATCAATGACTGAATGTGAAGTCCAGCTAATGGCTTAAGCTTTTCGTTGCGATGGAGCCTCATTGATAGGTCATCCTATAGCTGACCCAGGGCATGCAACTGTGCTTATTTTAGTCCGGAGTAAGACCAAAACCGACCAATATGTTCTGGTTACCCCCTACGATAGCTCCAGAAGCGACCGCTCTGGAATGGGAACTGGCTCACTGCCACCCCTGGCCAGCCGACCCCTTAATGCTTGTTGCTTCTTTTATAGCGGGGTGAACTTCCGTCTCTACCGTGAGAACTAACATGCAGAAGAATCTTTCCTGATGAATTTAGCTAGCTAGAAATGATGACCATACCTTTGTAGGCTCAATAACTTATAGGAGTTCAGGCCAAGTCCATCTGCAGTGGGGCTTTATGCTCAAATGGTTGCTGATTCCTTTGAATAATCATTATTTTGTCATTGTTATGCTGCTGCCCTGATAATTTGTGGACATTTTTTGGCAGATAAACATCTGGAGCAAAACTGTATCCTTGATGTGTTTGCTTCCACACATTTAAGTGTGATCCAATGTTAGCACACCAGACTGCTAGAAAGCTTTCCAGGTGGAGAAGATCTTGTGCCTACCGTGTGCTTGATTATTACACTGTGCCTGAAATGGAACTCCAGAGTACCAAGGGTGAACCAGAGAAAGAAACATTTTCATTTAAGCCATATGAAGTAAGGACACTCATTCTATTGATATTCACATCGTATATTCTATTAATGGAAAATCGGGGCAAACTACATGGTATTCCTATTAATTGCCAATAGTTGCAGGTGCACGTGCATTTTTGTAAATCAACGAAAAACCTATGAACAAATTGAGTATGCTCCACTTTAAATGTTCTATCTGTTGCCCTTGTCGGCTGCCAATTTCCATGATGTTCTATCTCTCTATCTAATCTTTTTCTAGGTTTTGGCATTACTCTATGCTGCCACATATTCAACTTACCTCTTAATGTAGCTACTCTACCCATCAAGTACGTCCTTATCCACTCACACATGGTCACAATTGGTTTGTCTCTAGCAACCAATATAGTACTATTAAAAGCTTCCAAAAGGTTGTTCATCAAAACATCACATTTAGGAAAGGAAGAAAAAGCATGTTTACATCGCAATTTTGTTGAGATACTCATCAACCACTCCTATACTTTGATGTCTAACTTTTTATAGCTTCCATTTGCTCTTCCCATCCTCTATAATAAGTTGATTTCGCAGCAGACATCATCAGATCTCTTATAGCAGTTCCTCCTCCAATCTTTTTCCTATAATTAGCATAAAGATGCCTCAAACACAACCTATGCTCCAGACTGTCATTTAGCTCTTCAAAGACAGAAATTAGACCCTACATTCATTCAAAGTAGAAAAAAGAATATAAATATTCAAGAAAAGAAAAACCACACTAATCCATGTTATCTGTGCTTCATCTTTTAAAGTCAAACCCTCATATATTTCATACCAACAGCCCATTAATGTAAACTTTATTTAGTTTATTGTTTTGAGGCAATATCAGTTTCATGCAGGGCATCGTTTTAGTTGTCTACTTTGTATCTTTAAAACTGCTATTTCAAACTAGAGCTACTATAGCATTAAACAAGAACTGTTTTAAACTAGAGCTAATATAGTACTATGCATTAAACTGCTATTTAAAACTAGAGCAACAGATAAGAATGTTTTATGCCTCGGAGATCAACCAATCTTCCTGCACTTCTTTTTCTATTTCAAACTGGAGGAGATTTAGGATGGTTTAATTTAATTTAGCAATAGAATGTAAAATTCAATGTTTTAATGGTCAAAGCTTAAATGTAACAATCTGATAATTTTGTCAAAGTTTTTTTTATCTTCTTAAAATGTGGTACTTTTCAAGACACTGCTAATCCTCAAGTTATGTGAAACAATTTTAGCTTTTACTTTACCTTTTGTTGCTCTACATTCTATGCAATAATTTAACTCCAAAAGTGAACTCAATGGAATAAACTTAAACAATCCTATAATAACATATTCTATTCCACTAATATGCAAAAATTCTAGCTATTGAACTCATACTTTCAACACAATCAGTTAAAGAAAAACATGCAATTTAACTTGGAAAATCAAATTCGATCACAACATTTTTACAATTTTATTTGTGTTTATATGTCCTAGTGTTCACTTGATAGAAATATGTAAGTAAAAAGAGTTTAACACCCCCACCCCCATCACAAAAAAACAAAACTTCTGTGTTTTCCTCTTTATTTTATTTACCTAGCATTTACCAGGATCTAAACGGACCCCTAAGAATAAATACCCTTGGACTGTGGTAAGAATTATATGGGCCAAAAAGATGGAGTCCATTAATTCTGAAAGGACAAGTGTTCGGTTGCGTGCATTTATGCCATATAAGTCAAAAGCTACTTATTCTGGTGATAAATGGTTAATACGGAGTATTCCATTACCATTACTTGCTACCAAAAAGACAGTATTAGTGTGTAGGTTGGCCCCAAAATCATCCTTGTATAGGTGTATATGTAGTTGATGATAACTAATTGCGGGAGCATGAATAGTGCAGGTATCGATTGGGGCAGTCTGACCTTACAGTTGGTAGCTATAATGAGCTTTCCGTCATTAATCTCAGGAGACTATTTGCACACAAAGGTTCCAACATCATGGACTTGCAGAAGCTAGTAGAGGAGAAAACCACACAAAGGAAGTTTACTATTGATACAATTTTCTGATTCAATTTAAGCTTCCCTTGGTTTCATTTTTTGTTTCGCATTTATATTAGAATAGTTGAGAAACTGAAAACCAGAAAGCATGTATATGTATGTCATCCAACACAATCGTGATATTCTTGTAGGCACATTTTTATTGTATATATTGGCTGCTATTCTGCTAATGTGAAACAGTTTTTATGTGATCAATACTTGTATACAAAGAGTTGGTTGAAATGCTTTGTATCAATATTCTGCTAAATGATGTCTTAGTGTTGTTTGAGTACATTTGTCTTTAAATTGTTGAAAAAATTAATTGGATTGCAATTGAAAATTTTCAAATTCCTTCTACATTGGTGATTTTGAATTGTCATTACTAACTTTCCAACCAAATATATATTCCACACAATCATGTACAATTTTGCACTAGACTGATTGTTTCTGTTACTTATCAATATTCCGCTAGGTTTTCTGGCTAGTTTCCAACAAGCTATGGTTGATTGGTTTCCGCCTTTCGGGTTTTTTTTTTAAAGAAGAAAACGTGTACATTACTCCGTATTAAACTGTTAGGTCCCTGTTTTCTAGTCTATAAAATGTATGTATGGAAGATAGATCTAGGAATGAAGCTTTCCATTGATGTGATGAAGAAGTTTACAGAATTGATATGAATGTTTCAGCGTAAAACTTCTATCACGAGAATAGGCTCTGCGGCACTAGGAATGTAGAAAAGCTTAACCTAGCCTTTCCCTTAAGGCATATATATAGCCTGACGGGAAAGGTAGGTTTTACAATCATTTGGGCTCCTTTTTCTAGGAGGCCCATACCTAAAAAGGTATAAAACCTTTTATTACACATTGCTTTAAAAGGCCTATTCATTATTCTAGCTAGTCTATTTAATTTAGATGCTAAATATAAGTAGCTAAGAAACATTGATCACAATATAATGAAAATATCTCTAACAATCTCCCCCTTTGTGATCAGATGTTCTTGCTTCTTCTGTTCTTCACTTCTGAGCTTTAAAATAATGCTTTCTGAGATTTAGTGCATGCTCGTAATTTCTGAGAGACCTTCTTCTGTCAAGTTGTTTCTTGATGGCTTTCAACACTTTGTCAATTCTGGTTGCCTCTGTTAGTTCATCGTCTGTGGCATCTGCATACTTCTGTTGTTTCTCTTCAAATTCTTTTCTGATAGGTTGCAGTTTTTCTTCAATGATCTTCAGCGTTCCATCACAGTACTTGTTGATTTCTTCTGCCACCAACAAACGCCTCTCACCTTTGTGGTTCAGATAGATGATAGCTAACGGGCGATCGAAGATGTAATAGGCTGGGTAGTTCTCAAGTTCTGGCCCGTAAAGCTTTGGTCTTGAGAGGTTTGTCTTTGGCAGATTTGTTTCTAGGGCCATCTGAAGATCATGGGAAGCAAAGAATTTGGCTTGTCTGACCATGAAGCGCTTGAGTGCCTTGAATCCCTCTTGTGTGGATTTGTCCCAGGTGACTGGAATTTCCTGGAAGGCTAGATACATATGATAGATGTCGTCCATCTTTAACATATAAAGGTCATTTTCCTTGCAGGTAAATTCAGTCCCGTCGGAGCGTTGCAGGCGGTAAACAGAGAGTGGGATGTCTTGATAATTTATTTCGGCTACATTTAGTATACTCCATACTGGGTCTTTAGCGGTTTGTAGTTCATGTTGCCATACTTCTCTCTGTTTCCCCATGTAATGATGACTAAGCAGAAACAATTGTCCGCCTTTGTTCTTTCCTCGCAGATGATTGAGTCCACAGATTTTCAATTCGTCTAATTCCTTGACTTCGTCATCTTTCCGCCATATACGCTTTCTGATTTCCTCTTGGAAAGGAGCATTGATGTTAATATTCTCCCAAGGCTTTTCACTCCTGGGCATTCGAGCCGCTGTTTGTCTGATGATGGATTCCAGCTCCTTGGGAGGTTCCTGATAGTTTTCTCCTTCCTTAAGTTCATCATCATTAAGCAGTATTACATCAGCAGCACATTTAGCTAGGAGCTCTCTGAGATAGGCTCTTCGCTGTATTTCATCTACATTCGTCCATAGCCGAGACCACTTGTTGTGAACAAGAATTTCTTCGAGTTCGTCATGCATTCGATCATCAGGTTGGCTAGAGGGAGCTTGCTGCTGCTGTGGCGCTCTGTCAATATTAGCTCCGGGATCACTAGGATTGCCCGTTATCATCAGATTAGAACTAGGTTCTTTCTGATGGCCTGAATAGAAAGGTGTACTCGAAGTAGCAACCTCAGGACTTCCACTCCATCCTTGGTCTACATCTATGAAAGATGAGCCTAGGAGTGTTGTTTCTAGCTCGACCGGGCTAGATGTGGGTATATTGGCTGTTTGGCTTTTATGTTGAGTGGATGGTGGGGGCTGATTGTTCGAGGATTCAGGTTGGTTGGATTGCGTAGAAGGTTGGCTTGTTGACGCATCACGCTCAAGTATCCTTTGTCTCTTGTTCTCCCCCTCATGAGGATCCGAGTCATCGGGGTCCTCATGCGAACGTTTGTGACCAAGGAGACTATCACGGCATGAGCTGTCAGGCTTAAGGATCCGAAGAAGGTCTTTTTGTTTCTGGGTTAGGTTGCCTTCTTCGGTGGCTAGTAGTTGATCTAGCATAAGGGTTTCGAGTACCTCGAACGGTAAAGTTTTAGGGTCAGGAAAAGGTGTGGTCGAAGTAGGGGAGGACACTAGTTCTGTATCCTGGGTTCCCCTTGAAGCAGTATGTGAGTGAGGTAGGGTTGTGGATGGTTCAGAGGTTTGTTGGGTAGATATGATAGGAAGTGGTTGGGTTTGTTGGGTATGTGAGGATGATGGTTGGGGTTGGGTGATGTCATTTAGCAACGCCGGGGTGTTCCTGAATTCCTGTGCCCGAGCGGTTATTGCTTCGTGCACCCATGGTTTAATGGTGGAATCCAAGAAACGCTGCAGAATGACAGAAAGGTCGGTGGGGTCAGGGTTACCGGTTACAGGGGTAGTAACCGTTGTCACAGCATCAGTAAAGATTACTGAAGTGTGGCCTGCAGATAATGATGGAGATATCTGTTGAGCAGCAGGACTTCCGATCATCATTGACGTATCTCCGATCGTTGAGGACAGGTAAAGTGCACCTGTTGTGTGCAGTGGTGTGAGCAGTGTATGTGTCCTAGAAAATGTTGAAAATGTTGGGATGGTGGAAACTAGACTCAATGTGCTAGAAGGAGGGGTAGTGGTCTGGGGCGGAAGACCACAAAGTAAATCCTCAGCTGCTTCGTAAGGAGACAGCGAGGTGGGTATAATATCCCCTATATGTGAAACTACTACCTGTTGGGAGGCAGCAGAGTGGCTGGGTGAGGCTTGTGCATGCGCAGTTGGGCTAGATGCTGCGTCTTCTACTCGGAAACCGAAAATATCAGTTTCTGCACCTATGGGGTTAGCCCGGTTTATTGTGTCTAGGTCAGAGCAGCTGTCATATAAAGCTAACTCTTCTGCCAGGTTGCTGGCGGTTTGCACTCTTTGCACAGGAGTAGATGATGAGGCAAGATCATGACGCACCTTGGAGCGAGTCTCACTGATGATATTTCCTTGAGTGTCCTTGATTTGGTGAGACTGCTCTTGTGTTGTAGCCCGAGAAAGCCTGATAACGAGTCGTCCTTTCTTAGCGCGGGCTTTCTCGACTTTCTTGCCCTTTGCATTGGCGTTGTCGTCGTCCTCATCATCATCATCGTTGTCGTTCTTAGCCTTGCTCCCAGAGCCCTCATCGTCAGCGTCTTGTGTTGTGGCTACGCTTGGCGAATCATGGGTAGTCTCTTCAGCACGGGTGTGGCCCTCAGCAGACATAGTCTGATCATCATGGGGCCGGCTTGCCACTGGTCTCTGTGGCCGGGTTGAACTCTCAGGACCCTCACTTACTCTCAGCTGACTCCCCGGGGTAGGCTCAGGGGGGTTTATCTGAGCCATAGGGAGTATGATACCGTTCTCCTCGCTGTAGCGTATAACGTGTGGATCATTTCGACCGGCTAGCAGGAGGAGAGGAACAGGAATAGGTAGAGGTACCAGTGTGCGTACCTCTGGCATTCTCTTCAAGTATTGTAGGGCTGGAGTGCTGACATTCTCAGATGATTTGCGTCTTTGAATAGTTGGAATTGTTCTGCAGAAGTGTCGCACCAGCAATGAAAACCATCTCATGTATGGCAGATGTTTGATCAGATCAGTTTCAAATTTTCTTCTTCGCATTTCCAGAATGTCACCCCAGATTAGTGAGGTGAAGTCGTAGTTCTTCATGAAAGCAATGCCGTGAAAGATGTAGACGAGGTAACCGCTGCATTTGTCGAAGCCACTGTGCTTAGATGTGCAGCATTTGTTCAGTGTGGCCATAAGTGTCCTCCATGGTCGTGGAAATCGTGCTGTCTTGATCGCGGACATCAACCGGAGGGGCTCAGCGTGACCTAGAGTGATCATGTCTTCAAATATTTGCGCTTCTGAGGCCAACGCATCATAATGTTCCTCCTCTGGGATCTGTAGCACTTGTTGGACTAGCTCCTTCGTGATTGTGACTCTGGTGTTGCAGATCGTGGCAGCTAGTACATCATCGAGTTGCCTGCCATTTGCATCAACGTCCTTGTCAAGTGTACCCCAGAATTGTTGGAGATACACCTGAGGGACATCAGCGTTTTCGCTCAGTGCCTTCCAGAGTTTGTGTCCTTTCAGAATGGAGACGACCACGTCATCTTGACAAGAGAACACTTCTGGATCAAGTTGTGAGTTGTTCTCCTTGATCGGGATCCAGTGTTCCCTAGCATAGATCATGTTGATTGGAGTGTTGGCAGCCATTTCAGTCTGAAAATGATAAACAGATTAGAGCATATGATCGAAAATGGTTAAGTCCACACTTTATTTCTCACTTGGGCTCTCTTTTTGTTTTTTTTGTTTTTTTTTTTTGTGTTTTTTTTTTTTTGAAAAGTGGGGCCCAAATAATAGATTATTGCTCTTGGTCTGACTTTGGCCTGTACATAATTGTTTTTGGTTTACGTTAGGCCCACACAAGGATTTTCACTAAGGGTTCGGTCCGGGCTGGGCTGACTTAATTTCCCGCAGCCCAAAAGAAATGGGCAAAGTGTAATCGGGCAAGGGCGTTAGATCGCGCAAGTGTGAAGATTGGGCAAGGCCGGGGATCGCGCAATGCCTGTTATCGCGCAAGAAGGTCGATCGCGCAAGCCCTAGCAAATCGCGCAGCCCCACCCAGATCGCGCAGGTCATTATATCGCGCAAGGAGGTCGATTTCGCGCAAGGGTCGAGTTGCGCAAACTCAGATCGCGCAAGCCTTCTGTTTCGCTCAAAGCACCTGTTCATCGCCTTTGTTGATTCATTTGTTCATTAAAACCTGTTTTGTGAGAAGTTAAGGATCGCGCAAGCCTGATCGCGCAATAGTCTAGATCGCGCAGAGGCTTAATCGCGCAAGTGCCTCGAATCGCGCACACCAGATCGCGCAGATCCCTCAATCGCGCAGGGGGTTTTTGCGCAACTGTTTGTATCTGTTCGTCGTCTTCAACCATGAGTGTGAACCTGTTAAGCAATGAAAATGGACAAGACAAGGAATTTTACCGAGTGAAGAGCTTAGAGAGCTTGAGGGAGAAGAGGATGCGAGATTTGCTTCAGGGAGTTGTACCGTTTCGCGCAAGTGTGAATGAATGGGGGAGAGTTGCGAGATTTAGGAGATTAAATAGGCCCGGTGAATTTTCAAAGTGTAACGGGCCCAAACCAGTCAGAGTTCAATTTTAAAATGCTCCCCCTCAACACTTGCTTCTCTTCAAGAATGAGAATTTTTGCATACTCCCCCTCAATTTTATACAATTTAGAAGTACTCCCCCTCAACAGATGAACAGATTTTGAAAAGCTCCCCCTCAACTTATGCAGATAAAAAAGTGATGCAAACAGAATAATAAAAATATGAGATGCATGCATAAAAAATAAAAATGCAAATTTTGAAAAATGTTTTAGAATGAATGAAAATTATGAAAGCACACGCACACACACAGTTCAGATGTTACTCAGTCGTTCAAGTTCAACATTCCCAGCTTAGAGATCAGGAAATTGAATCTCTTTTCATCCAGGGCCTTTGTGAAAATATCAGCCAGTTGCAATTCCGTAGACACAAAGTACATGTCCACGGTGCCTTTCTCAACGTGATCCTTGATGAAATGATATCTGAGGTCAATATGCTTCGTCCTTGAATGATGGACCGGATTGCACGTGATGGCAATTGCACTTTGAGAGTCGCTGTAGATCGGGATGTGTGAGAATGTGAACCCATAGTCTTTCAGCTGGGTCCTCATCCATAATATCTGTGAGCAACAGCTAGCAGCCGCGACATATTCTGCCTCAGCTGTAGAAGTAGACACACAATTCTGCTTTTTAGAGGACCAGCACACCAACTTATCACCAAGAAATTGAGCACCGCCAGATGTACTTTTTCTGTCCAATTTGCAACCCGCGAAATCAGCATCTGAGTATCCAACAAGGTCAAAGCCTGATTCCTTGGGATACCAACGGCCCAGATTGACTGTTCCTTTGAGATATCTCAGTATTCTTCTAACAGCATTCAGATGTGATTCCTTAGGATTTGCTTGAAAGCGGGCGCATAGACAGGTTGCAAAGACAATGTCTGGTCTGCTAGATGTAAGGTACAGCAAGGAACCGATGATAGCCCGATAATTGGTAGCATCGACTGGTTTCCCGGAAGGGTCAGAGTCGAGCTTTTGTGAGGGAGACATGGGGGTTTTCATCGTTGACTTGCTGTCCATTTTGAAGCGCTTTAGCATATCGTGGATGTACTTGGACTGATTTATGAATATTCCGTCTGGCATTTGCTTGATCTGAAGCCCTAGAAAGAAGTTCAACTCTCCCATCATACTCATCTCGAACTTGGTGCGCATCAGGTTGCTGAACTTTTTGCAGAAATTTGGATTTGACGAAGCAAAGATGATATCGTCCACATAAATTTGTATCAGCATGATGTCACCCTTGTGTCTTTTGATGAAGAGAGTTGGGTCTATCTTTCCCTTCGAGAAGCCTGATTCCACAAGAAAATCTGATAGTGCTTCGTACCAGGCTCTCGGTGCTTGTTTCAGACCATACAAGGCTTTCCTCAGCTTATATACATGGTTGGGGCGTTCAGGATCAACAAAGCCGTCAGGTTGTGCAACATAGACTTCTTCTTTCAGATCTCCATTCAGAAAAGCTGTCTTTACATCCATTTGATACACCGTGAAACTCTTGTGTGCAGCATATGCTAGAAATAGTCTGATGGCCTCAATCCTAGCCACTGGTGCAAAGGTTTCATCGTAGTCGATTCCTTCTTGTTGATTGTAACCTTTTGCAACCAGGCGGGCCTTGTTTCTCACGATCACACCGTCTTCGTCTTTCTTATTTTTGAAGACCCATTTGGTGCCGATAATGGTTTTCTTGTAAGGTCTTGGCACCAGGGTCCACACTTTCAATCTTTCAAACTGGTTCATTTCTTCTTGCATCGCAATCACCCAGTCCGGATCAGCCAATGCGTCAGCCATCTTTGTTGGTTCTTTCTGACTCAGAAAACATGAGTATAAGCATTCATTGACTGATGCCGTTCTGGTTCTGACTCCTTGAGATGGATCTCCAATTATCAGCTCTGGCGGATGTGCTCTAGTCCATTTCCTCTCATGTTGTAGAGGCTGTGGAGTTATGATTGGATGATCAGGGTCAGAATATTCTTGTTCTGGTTGTACTTCTGGGGTTTCTTGCGTTGCAGCTTCTTCAGGTTGATCATTAACAGGAGAGGTTGGTTCATGTTCAGCTTCATTGTCTGTATGTTCATCATCATTCTGAGTAGGAGTGTTGGTTTCTTCAGTAGTTGGAGCCGGTAACAGGGGGTTCTGAGTAGGTGTAGCATTTGTAGTTGGTGGTGCACGTGGTTGACTGTAGAAATGCTCAAAGAGAGAATCCAGAACCACATGCTCATCAGATCTTGTCTCACCTCCCTGCCCTCCTACTCCAGAAGATGATGGAGTTTCATTGTTTGCAGAGGTTGATGGTTCAGACTGAAAATGTTCAGAAGCCAAGTCCGCCATTTCATAGAAGCTCACATTGATGCTCTCCATGACGGTTCTTCTGTCTTTCAAGTATACTCTGTACGCCTTGGAATTGGTAGAATACCCAATGAATATCCCTTCATTTGCTTTTGGATCAAGCTTCCCCTTAGCATCCCTGTCGTTCATAATGTAGCATTTACAGCCGAAGACGCGGAAGAAGGCAATGTTAGGGAGCCGCTTGAACACGATCTCATAAGGCGTCTTGTCAAATCTTTTGTGGATCACCGTCCTGTTCTGTGTGAAGCAAGCCGTGTTGATAGCTTCCGCCCACATGAAGTGAGGAAGCTTTGACTGTATCAGCATGGTTCTGGCTGCTTCCACCAAGGTTCTGTTCCGTCGTTCTACAACACCGTTCTGCTGTGGTGTCTTAGCTGCAGAGAACTGTTGAGTAATTCCCTGAGCTTCATAGAATTCGGTCAGTTCCTTGTTCTTGAACTCCGTCCCGTTGTCAGTTCTGATGATCTTCACATTCTGCTGTAGATAGTTCTGTATGGTCCTGACGAACGTCATGATGAGATTTGCAGTTTCGTCCTTTGTGCGCAAAAACTTGGTCCATGTGTAGCGTGAGTAGTCATCCACAATTACCAAGGTATATTTGCGTCCACTGATGCTATGCACACGCATCGGACCACACAGATCCATATGTAGTAGCTCCAGGGGACGAGATGAGGAGGGAAATTGTTTTGACTTGTGTGATGCTCTCCTCATCTTTCCCAAATGACATGCAGAACAATGATGGTTGGGGGAGTTCTTCAGAACAGGCAGTCCTTTCACCAACTTCTTCGAGGAGAGGGAACTGATGGCTGGCAGATTCAAGTGTGAGAGACGTCTGTGCCATAGATTACTTTGTTCTTCAGATGCTTTGGACAGGAGACAGATGGATATGGGAGATCGTACCGATTTCAGATCAATGGTGTAGAGATTGGTTTTCCTCTGACACCTTAATAATGGTGTCCCACCCATATCCATCACACAACATTGCTTAGCATGGAATCTCACTTCCATTCCATTATCACAAAATTGGCCGATGCTAAGCAAGTTGTGCTTCAGTCCCTGCACATATGACACATTTCTGATAGTGACGCTCTCACAAATGACATCTCCTATCCCGAGTATGGGCGATGAAGCATTGTTCCCAAACCTCACATTTCCTCCAAATCTCTCAGAATAGTTGCTCAGTAGTTCAATCTGTCCAGTCATGTGTGACGAGCAACCCGAATCAAGATGCCACACATGACTGACCTGCAAAACAGATTAGTTTCGCTTAGGTACCCATCGCCAGATGGGTCCTTCCTTATCAACAGTGAGCAATTGTTTCAACTTCTTTTTGATTTGGGATCCTAGGCTGGCTGGTTGAGAAGAGTTTTTCATTTTTAATCGTTCTGCTTCAGCCTTAGGAACCCATTTTTGTTTTATTTGAATGATTTTTGGAGCGAGGGAACTTTCATTTGTCCTAAGTGATTGTTCAGATAAGTGATCTTTCAAAATTGGTTCACGTGATAGCCTTCTCAGATGTTTGACTGAGTGAATCTTGAGAGGATACCTTAAAAATGGCAATTTGACCTCACTCTCAACATTCACCCTATCAATCTTGGGCTTATTCACAACATTCTTAACAATCACAGGATCTTTTGCTTTGCAAGAAGAAACAGACTCAGGACAACAACATTTCATTGATTTAATGCAATTCAGAGAAACACATTTAGTACAACGATTCGAGACAGAAATCTTAGAACTAGAAGACTTAGGAGCCACTCTCTTAGCATAACTAGTAGATGGCTCACTAATGCTAGAACTAGACTTATTCTTAACATAAAAAATGGCGCTCGACCGCTGACACTTATTTCTTAATCTCGACTCTTCTTCTCTCTTCTTCCTTCTTATTTTGTCTTCAATCCACTCTCCTTTCTTCTCGACTCTCTTCTTCACATCTTTCCCTGTCGGAGAATGAGACTTGGGGTGAGAAGGAGAAGTCTTAAAACTATCGCTTGAATTTTCAGAAGAGTTTTCAGAAGTAGAAGGGGAAGAGGATTGAGAAGCTGTGTTAGACTGAGAGGCGGTTTTCAAAGAGGTTATTTCTTTTAAAAGTTCATCCTTTTCTTTTTCTAAAACCTGCTTTTCTTTTTCAAAAGAATCTTTTAACTCAGCAAACTTTCTCACCAATGGTGGAATGTAAGCTGGTTTCTCAATTGGTTCAGATGTGGAAGCCTCCTCTCCGTCTTTCTCAGCTTCCTTTTCAGGAGGATAGGTCAAGATTTCTTCAGCAGGGGTCAAAGGGAGTGCTTTGGTTTTGTAGCTCTTGTTTAACTCTGTGTAGTCAAAAGGAACCTCAACACCAGCCTTTGTCTTTCTCTTTTCATCCTCAAGGGCATTCGTTTCTTCAGCACCAGTGAAGGCCATGAGTTTGGTCAATCCTATTTTCATGTATCTAACATCATAGAGTTGTCTACAGTTCACCTTTTTCAGGTTCTGAGGATTGGTCAAACCCAAGCCTTCTTTGGCATTATAGAAACGAGTGTCCTTAGGCTGGTTAAGGAAAATAGTCTGATCTGTTTGGTCCCTTTTGGCTAACAGATCCTCAAGTTCTTTGATTTTAGTATAAAGAGCACCCCTTCTTTCCATTAGCAAATTATTGACACCAAAAAGTCTAATTCTTTCTTTTTCAGTTGTTCTAAGTTTCTCTGTCAACTCTTTCTCACTAGCACTAAGTCGCTTATTCTCAGTTGTGAGCTTAGTGATTGTTTTCTCTGAATTGATTATCTTAATGTTTGAGCATGTCTGTTTTTCACGCAGTTGATTATATACCTCATACAACCTTTTGTAATTCACCTCTAGCTCCTTAAATTTATCATGCATATCAGTTCTAGAGCAAGTATGGACAGATGAATTAGAGGTACTTACTTCATTGTCAGCATTCCTGTTCTCAGCAGACAGGGCAGTCATTTCATCAGCATTGGTTGCAGTAGGCAGGTTCTTCTTCTCCTCAGCTTTGTCTTTCTCCTTTTCATCAGCATCCTTCTCTTTCTCTTCTTCTTCAACAATTGCCATCAAGGCCAGATTCTCTTCCTCATCAGAATCATCCATCCAGTGGTCCTTTTCAGCCATGAGGGCACTCTTCTCACTACTTTCTTCCATTGCCAGCAACATCTTCTTTTTGTTCAGATACATCTTCTGCTTATAATATTCGGCATCCTTCCTCCTCTTTGGCATCCTGCAATCCTTCATCAGATGTCCAGTCTTCCCACAATTGAAGCACTTTGGAGCATCCTCAGCAACAATATTTTCAGACGATTCAAAAGATCGCTCTTTTCTCTTGTTGTTGCTGGAGGAGGACTTGCGGAGCTTGTTGTTAGAAGAGTTCTTCTTTTTCTGCATTTGATTGTTGAACCTGGAGGTAAGAAGGGCTATCTGCTTCTGGAAGTCACGAAGCTCATCATCATCAGAATCATCCCAAAATCCGATGTCACTGTCAGCACTTTCACTTTCATCAGCTATCATCTTATCTTTCTTGGAACCAGACTTTGAAGGCTTGTCAAGCATCAGGGCAAGGGTGTCAGCTAGCTTGTCCACAGCTCCCTTTCCTTTATCAGCCGTCACAGTGGCAACCACAAAGTCCGAGAAATCTTCAGCGTATTGGTCAAGTGTGTTGTACACTGCATGAATGTCCATTTCATCAAGGTCTTTCGTGTGCCTTATCTGTGAGCTCAGCTTCTTCCAGTCAGCTCCAAGAGAAGATAGAAATCTCACATTCAGCTCCATATTCGACTTGTGCACGCCAATCTTTCTCATCTCATTTATCAATTGCAGGAATCTGAGGTAGGTGTCCTCGAGTGATTCTCCAAGCTTGGCTTTGAACGAGTCGTAAGCAGTGAATGTGCTAGCTTTCTTCGCCTTTACTCCGATCTCAGTGCCTTGCATGATCTTAAAGATCTCATCCCACATCTCTTTTGCAGTTGACATGCTGTCAATCTGCATGTAGATGTCGTTCGGGATGGCTTGCAGAAGATAAGTCTTAGCAATGAGATCTGCACGGAGTCTTGCTCTGTCCTCGTCATCATATTCATCAACAGTCTTGGGTCTCCACTCAATCTCAACAGGTGGGTTGTTCCCGTTGTCTCTATCAACAGCTATCATCAATTGAGCAGGTCCATTTGTGATAGAGTCAAGAAGACCTGAGGATTGATCCTTGCTCTCAAGAAAGTTCAGGAATCGGTTCTTCCATACATTGTACTCACCCCTTCGTAGGATTGGGGGTCTTGTATCATTTCCAATTGATAGGGCATCCATTTTAGAATTGATCGGGCTGATCAGTTGATTGAATAGGTTCTGTTCTGTTGTTTGAGTCTTCAGTCGGATGTCTTTGTTCTGGTTGCAAAGTGTCTAAATCGGGCAAGGTGTTGAAGGATCGCTCAACTTCACTAAGATCGCTCAACTTTACAAACAATCTCTCAACTCATAAAAAGATCGCTCAACTTAAAAAAATTCTAAGTCCAAATCGCTCAAGTTGCTAAAAGATCGCTCAAGTGTAAGATTGCTCAACTACAAATCTCTCAACAAAAAAATCTCTCAACCTCCAAATCGCGCAAGGACGAAATGGGGCAAGTGTGTTGCGTGAAATGAAGATCGCGCAGGAGTACGTTGCAGATGGCGCAAGTTTCAGATCGCTCAAGGGCTGGATCACGCAAGGGAATTTGAGCAAAGTGCCAAATCGCGCAGAGGAGTTGCGCGAAGTTGGAAATTGCGCAGAAATGCAGTTGCGCGAACCTGTTCTTCGTTTTGGCTAGTTGCGCGAAATATCAGGATCTCTCAACTTCTGCCTGACCTGTACGCCAACTTTCAGATCGAGATTTTTCACAGAAATGATCCTAGCAACATTAGAAACCCTTTCCTTCAAGCCATTTCCTGCAAAAACAACAACAAAAGTAGAACCAGAAATCGCTCAAGTGCGAAACTTCAACGATGAAGAATCGCGCAAGAGTGTTTTTTCAGCCTTCAATCGATCGATCAGCTCCGGCTCTGATACCAGATGTTAGGTCCCTGTTTTCTAGTCTATAAAATGTATGTATGGAAGATAGATCTAGGAATGAAGCTTTCCATTGATGTGATGAAGAAGTTTACAGAATTGATATGAATGTTTCAGCGTAAAACTTCTATCACGAGAATAGGCTCTGCGGCACTAGGAATGTAGAAAAGCTTAACCTAGCCTTTCCCTTAAGGCATATATATAGCCTGACGGGAAAGGTAGGTTTTACAATCATTTGGGCTCCTTTTTCTAGGAGGCCCATACCTAAAAAGGTATAAAACCTTTTATTACACATTGCCTTAAAAGGCCTATTCATTATTCTAGCTAGTCTATTTAATTTAGATGCTAAATATAAGTAGCTAAGAAACATTGATCACAATATAATGAAAATATCTCTAACATAAACTTGAAAAAATCATCCTCTCAACAACATCACAAGTCCAAGTCCCCCCCTAGCCATAGCTTGTACAAGTTGTGCAAAGTACTTTTTTATTGGAAAAGTTGATAAATAAAATATAAGTTAAGTTTTGTCTCTTTTAGTCCTCCCACTTTTATGTTATTGACACTTTTGTTATTTTTTATTTTTAGTGCTCGTCTTTGGTACTGTCTTTGAAAGTTTTCATATTTAGTCTCCCGACTTTCATAAAAGTGACACTTTTGGTTCTTCAACTATTAATATAATGACATTTTTAGTCCTCCATTTACTGTGTGAAAATTATAGTGGAAGGACTAAAAATGTAAATTCGATAATACTCAAGGGATTAAATGTGGGGAAATTTGAAGTCGAGGACTATAATTGGAAAATTTAAAAGTCAAGTATCAAAAGTGTCAACGACAAAATAGTCGGAGGATCGAAAATTGAAAAAACTCGATATAAGTTCTTCTTTGTAGTGGTGTACTTCATCTAGAGTGTCTTTTCAATAACTGTGTAAATCGATTTCGTAAATTTTTAATTTTGCAATAAAAATGGATATAAAAGGAAAACAAAATTTCAAAAGTATAACAATCATCACTTAGATACTATGTAGCACCGATACGGGTACGCGGAAACGCGGAGACGCGGAAACGGGTACGAGGATACGACAAAACCAAAAAAGTAGGATACAGATACAGGGCCATATTTATAAATATTAAAAGTTATGGGGGTGTATTTATAAATATTAAAAGTTATGGGGATGTATTTATAAATATTAAAAGTTACAGGGGTGTATTTATAAATATTAAAAATACAATTTGTTTTTGAAAAAATAGACATATATTATCCTCTGGCGTCTACTCATTCATGACATTGAAGCATTCTACATTTTCAAAATACTTTAAAATAAGTTCATATTTTATCTCATATATACATTAGTGCACCTCGAAATATAAATATAGTCAATAAGTCATTAATTTAAAATGAGAAACAAGTCAAACAACGACAGTTTTGAAATCAAAAGTGCAAGTACTCAAAGTTCTAGAATCATGAAGATAGAAAACAATATTTTAAAAGTTTTAATACATATTTCCGTTTGAGCTATTAATTTCCAGGGATAATTAGAAATAGGGATAGGAGAATGGGTGAATTAGGAATAGACCCATTAGTTATGTATCACATAAAAGCAAAGTAAAAATTATTTTTAGGTTTTCATTTTTTAAGAATTTTATTATGTAAATTTTGAGTGTTTTTTAAAAAGTTTTTTGGAAGATTTTTTGAAAAAGTTGATACGGATATCCGTCAGGATACGAGTATCCGAAATTTTAAAATAATTATCCAAAAAATGGAAACTTTTAAAAATTGCAGATACGGCCCGAGAACGTACGGTACGGGTATCCTAGAGTATCGGATACGGGAACGTTTCAAACACGTTGATACGGCACCCTAGTGAAGTATCTGTGCTTCATATATAGCTTAGATATCAATGCCTATCAACAACAACTAGAATTTGCATGTCACACTCAAAAGTATTGTTCGACACATAATTGTGTAATATTTGTGCCATATATAGGAGGCACATCCGTATACTATTTTGACATTTTTTGTAAAGGAAATGATAAATAAGTATTTTTATTAAAATATTACTCCCTCCGTCCCCCTTATATTGTCCCGCTTTACCTTTTTGGGAAGTCTCACTAATATTGTCACATACCATATTTTTGGTAAAGTTTGTGTGGATCTAAATCATTCTTACATTATTCTTACTTTATCGATTAATATCAATCACACAAACCCAATTTTCTTAATAATCGTGCCACCCTCCTCCGTACCAATATAAAAGGGACGGAGGTAGTACTAAAAATAATACTCCGTAGTAGTTAAGGTATTATTAAGGTGATTTTGGTTCAAATGAGAACGGGTCTTAACGTGAGTACGTGAGAACACATCCCAGCCATCCAAAATCAATAGCCATCTGCGATCAACTTAGGCTTGAGAAAGGATATTTACGTCTTATCAACATGTTGGCGGTTGCATTGACCAGTCTTGCCGTTTTTTATTTTTTCTGAAGTGACCGATTTTTCAGTGCTACACACGTCTGGGATTGGAAAGAATAAATAGTATTTCTTTTTTAAAACCTTTCCTTTAATAATCATCGTCTTCATTCCGCTCCTTCTCTGCGATGAATTGTTGTTCTTCGTGTTGATATTGTCCGGCCTCCATCATCTTCTCCGTCAATTTCCGGGAACCATCATCAATTTTCCGTTTAACAATTTCACGCTACGACCGTTCCGGCCATGGAACCAGGTATTTACGTCCTTAATTTCATATTTTACTTTTATGTCAGTGTATTACATCACTTCATATACAAATTTTTATTTTTGTGTTCTACATAATCGTGTATTAAATAATCACACGTATTCAAAAGCTCTAACTTTAATGGAACTTAAGTTTTCACACTATTGTTGGTGTCGTTTATTCGACGTTTAAATGATACTATATTTTTAACTTGCTACGTTCACAGCTCATATTATTTGATACACAATTTATTTATCTAAGTTCAAACTTTAAAGGAACTTAAGTTTTCACGCAATACAGTGTTGGTTTCGTTTATTTTCTTTTATATGACAGTGTATTTTTAGCATCTTATACGTTCACACTTAATGTCATATGATGCACATTTTATTTATGATTCATGCACAATTACTGATATGGTGGTTGGAACTGTAGGAGAATCAAGTACTTGTCAAATATATCCCGGTATGACGAAGTATTGGATTCCAGAATGCAATAGTGATTGTAAGCCCATTATTGGTAAGGTATTCAAAATTTTACAACATGGTATTGACTTCTACAAGGAATATGCATCTATATGTGGATTTGTTCCACGCCTATCTACTCAGAGGAAGCACAAAGATGGTACGATTTTGTCAAAACATGTTGTTTGTAGTCGTCCAGGTTTTAAACCTGATGCAGTTGTGCAGAATGAAGGTCCTATTCCTAATTGTGATCCTTTATATAATTCAGAATTTTAATGTGGAATATAACCCTTCTTCATGCATGCAAAATTCAACCCTTGATGATCCATCTACATCGGATGATGAACCTGATTTGAGTTTACCCACATCTTCAGAACCATGTATCTTAGAAGACGATTTGAATAGAAGGCGTCGTGTATCTACAAGAAACGGTTGTACTGCATGTGTAGTCTTTAAATTTTGTGGTTTAGGTTGTTACTCTGTGTCTAAGTTTGAAGAGCGTCACTGTCATCGTATGTGCGATGAAATGCGCAAACAATTTCTTTGGGTCAATAGAAATCTTGATTTTGGTCACAAGAAATTTGTTATCAATTGTGCGAAAGCTAATATTGGTACGATGAAGTCATATAAACTCTTTAAAGAGTATGTTGGTTGATATAGCAATATTGGTGCCACTGTTGTAGATTTCAAAAACTTTAAACGAGATTTGAAGGCATACATTGAGGGTGTTGATGCTCAAATGTTGATTGACAAGCTATTCAGAAAGACTGAAGTTTGTTCATCGTTTTTCTTATTTTGGAGATGTGGTTTCTTTCGATTCAACATTCAGTACAAATAGGTATGTTCTAATACTCATTTTTAGTAGTAGTTATTGCACAATTTGTTGATTATGATGCTTATGAAATGTTATATTCTTGTGTAGGTACAATTTGGTTATTGTGCCATTCACCGGGGCAGACAATCACCAAAAGTGTGTTACTTTTGCTGCTGGGTTAATTTCGAAAGAAGATGTGGACTCCTGTGTGTGGCTTTTGTCCTGATTTATCAATGTGATGGGCAGTGAACTAACATGCGTAATAACGGATAAAGATCCAGTTATGCGCATTGCTATTGAGAAGGTAATTCCTCACGTTAAACATCGCTATTGCATGTGGCATATAATGAACAAGTTGACAACTAAAGTATGTGCTGTGCTTAGTAAGGATGTTGATTTTTTGACAAGAATTAATGGTGTTGTGTGGAGTCACTATTTAGAGCCCGTTGATTTTGAGGTAAAATGGAACTCTATTATGGTTGATTTTGACTTGTTGAACCACACATGGTTTGTGGACTTGTTCAATCCTCGGAAGTTTTGGATTCCGTCTTACTTTAGGGATTTGTTCTTGGGATGTTTGCTTCGAACAACTTCAAGATCTGAAAGTAAGAATAATGTTTTTGGTGAGTTTACTAACCCTCACTTCAGCCTCATTGAGTTTTACATGCAGTTTGAAAGTGCAATGGATGCTCAACGCCATAATCATGATAAATTAAATTCAGGTTCTGAGTCCTATATTCCTGTTTTTAAAACTCCTCTACCAATTGAAAAGCACGCGGCGGAGGTGTATACTCTCTATTTTATTTAGTGCAAGATGAAATTGCATCTGCTTGTTTTAGTTGCCGTGTTCTTAGTGTGCATGACCATGATGGTCATTTGGATTATGTTATTCAAGATGAACGTGGTATGATATTCAAGGTAGAATTCAATGTTTCTGATACAAAGGCATCTTGCGAGTGCAAATACTTTCTTCGATTGGGGTTGGTGTGTAGACATATGTTTGTGGCTTTCAAAGACTCAAAGCTCAATTGTATTCCTCAGCACTATGTTGTTAATCGTTGGTGTAAAAAGTGTCTACTACGACCGCTACATGGTATAGCAGATGTTCTAGTTCAACAGTGTGCTGAAATTGAAGAGAAGAAAAAATAATGCAACAGGTTTGGACAGATTTGCACTCTTGTGTTGCTCTAGCTTAAAAAGATCTCATCAGACTGAAACAATTTGCAGCTGTGATTAGTCAAGAAAAACATGCACTTTTATCAGCTGACAAAGGTGATCTGCTCCCTACGACTAAGGATTCCATGATCCAATCATTTTATGGGGCAAGTAGGCCTTCTGATGTTACTGTGTTGCCTCCTCAAAAGGCAAAAAATAAAGGATCTGGAAGGAGGATTAAAGGTGCACGAGAGGTGTCCATTGAAGAAAATAAGAGACCGAAGAGATTGTGTAGGTCATGTAATGAAATGTGCAATCATGATAGTAGAAAATGTCCTTTAAACAAAGCTGAATAAGTGTTGTATAAGGCATTTTTATACTTTCATATTGATATGTGTATTTAACAAATTCGATCACTTTTAGTTTCTTTATTTTTTAATTATTCCTTCTTCCTACACATTCGTTTCTTACTATTAAAAAACCATGTGTGCACTTCAAAGTAATTCTTTTAATTATTACTTGTTGAGTTGTTGGCATGCATTAGTTTCTCACTATTACACGTTGAAAATTCCAAAATAGGACTGCCATGTTTTTTATTCCCAAAATAGGAGTAATTACTGTCAAGTTTGGAAAAAACTGCCATGTTTGAAGTCTGTTACTGCCAAAACATGGCAGTAATTAGTCCTATTTTGGGAATAAAAATATGACAGTCTTATTTTGGAATTTTCAAACATTTTTAGTCCTATTTCGGGTAATATTCTCTGTTTTTTTTTTCATTATATAAAGATTCCACTTTACTCGGTTACACCTTTCCTGCCGTGTGTTACACTGAGTAATGTATTTAGTGGACATTTATATTTAAGTTCTATCACCTAATTTACATTCATGTTATGCAAAATTATATCATTCAATTGCACTTGCACAATATGGTTATTCATTGCAACCGTCACTATTATTTCATAGAAATGCACAAATAACATTCGACATGTCACAATTCCACATCAACAGCTTAATGTTATTGGTTTTACTAAAAACATAATACTACCTTTTCGAATAAAATAATGAAATATTATTTACTATTATCGTCAACATTATATATACGTATAATCCTGCATCTGTCTTCATTAATGATACTACTATTTTTAACCCAATCAATGAAATTACACAATTGATTTGTGTAACCAACTTCACTACAAGTCTGTATAATAAAACAAATTCCAAAATCATATAACCACGCCTTTGAAAACGACCATAAAACTAATTCAAAACATGCTATGATTTCAGCAGTCAACCACTCAACCTTGCACCACAAAATTAAAACCAAAGTGAAATATTACCCTAAACCAACTTGCAAGAAATAACCCATATGCAATATCTCTTCAAAAACAACAATTAAAAGTAATCCAAAGCATTTAAGTGTTCTAAGTTAATTAATTCCTCTTTTCATTTTGATGTCTTCTTTTCTTTATTCTTTTTCCCATATTCACGCGCACGCATCACCCCATCTGTTTTGCGCACGGTCACATCTGCACAAACCATCGCAACAACGTACTTCAGTCTGTGTAATGCAATCTGCCTCCTGTCATTTTCTTTGAGCCCGCACTCCCAACCTTGAACACCTTCCCCTTTATATGTTTCCATGTGCCTCATGCAATGTATTCCTGTAACACCGTCCCCAAATATATTTACTTATATGTAAATAATGTATTGAACCTTATTAAAGGATTAATGAATTTATGAAGTTGTAAATTTTTGTTATTTCTTTCGCGTGAATAATAAATTGCACGTGGGACCCACACCGGGAGCGGGGGCCACCCGATATTCCCGAGACCACATATTTTATTCATCTTGGTCTAGATAATAAATATATAGTGGTGGATATTTCATTTGGACCATGGGAAGGCCCAGAGTTGACCGACTGGTCAAAAGAAGCCCAAATTACCGGTACTGGTAATTTAACATATAACAGCCCGAACTGAATTCCGGAGACTTATAAATTAAAGTTGAGGGATGTATATTCATTATAAGTGTCATAATGAGTAAGAGCACATAATATATTTTATTTGACCCGATAAAATAAAATATATTTAAAACAGTCTGAAAAATACAACTTTCGGGACCGATTGTACATTTCTGGACAAAAAGGGTTGACCCCCCACGTGTGTGGGGGCCAACCCACGATTTTTGCCACTCAAAATTGAGACTTGGCCGGCTGGTAGAAGAGGAGAACATGGGAGAGGGAGGTTGATATGATCTAAAAGGCATCAAACAAAAATGAGGTGGCCCCCATCCACACTCATTTGTTCAATGAGACAAAGGGGTAAGCCTCATCTCTCTCTACCCCCATTTCGGCCAAGCTACAACAACAAGAGAAAGAGAACTCTTCATTTTTCCTTTCCTCCATTGTTGAAGAGAGCTCATCAAGGAAGAATCACCCAAAAAGGAGCTAAAGTGCTAAAAGTGTGAATAATTAAGGTAATGACCTTATTATAACTTCTTCTTTATTTTTTCTTCTACCATATGAGGTATATATCATGTGAATGACCCTTAGTATGGTTCCACATGTTATGAGTATAGATTCATGGGGTGGAAGATGGTTCTAAGTCCAAGAACGGACTTAGAGGCCAAAACGACCGGTTCACCGGAAAATAGCCTTTTAGAGGTTATTTGTATTAATATGGGTTTTATGATTATAAAACCTTGTTAGGCACTTGTAAAGGGTATTTCAAGTGATTTCACAAAGTTGGAAAAGTCGCCGGAATTGTCGCCGGAGTTGACCAAAAGTCGCCGGAGTTTCACCGGAGTTCAACCAAGAAGGGTAGAACTTCATAACGCTAGTTCAAGGTGAGTGGACAGCTTAATATCTTATAACTTTTGGGTTAATTATGAGATTACCTAAATGAATGTTATATGTGTTCATAATGATGTTTAAAAGATATTTAAACATGTGATTAGTCAATAGGGTTAAGTTGCATGAAAGGAATTAATTGTTATACATGGAATATGACATGAGAAATTATATAAAAGGTATATTTGCTTGGAGTGTAAAAGAAGCACAAATGAATATTATTAACTTAATTATATGATGAGTTAATAAGTGTAAGACTTGAAATGGCGGTCAACGACAACGTTGACCGATGGATAATGGATTAATTAATATCGGTTGATATTAGTTAATTATACATTTATATAATCGCATGGCGTTGCATGGATTGTGATACATAAGATTTATGTATTGAATTAGTTATGAATGACTAAGTATGATATAGACTCTATCTAGGTTGATAGGAGGTTGATCATAGGGAAATATTTTGGTGGAGGACCCTAGTACTTAAAAGTACTTAACACTCAAAATTTGGTGGAGGACCATAGTACTTAAAAGTACTTAACACTCAAAATTTGGTGGAGGACCCTAGTACTTAAAAGTACTTAACACTCAAAATTTGGTGGAGGACCCTAGTACTTAAAAGTACTTAACACTCAAAATTTGGTGGAGGACCCTAGTACTTAAAAGTACTTAACACTCAAAATTTGGTGGAGGACCCTAGTACTTAAAAGTACTTAACACCCAAAATTTGGTGGAGGACCCTAGTATTTAAAAGTACTTAACACTCATATTTTGGTGGAGGACCCTAGGACTTAAAGTCCTTAACACTCATAGATTATGATATTGAAATAGGGACAAGGAGGAGTCCTATACACTCATAGGTATATAGTTGGGGTTCTTGACTAAAAAACCCAACTATTTTTCCCAAATAAAACGGTGATCTACGGATCGGTTATTTTCCAAGTATATATGTACTAATAAGTATTTCATAACTTGGGGGGGAAAGACTATTCATATAAGTATCACCCTATGTTTGGGTCTTATACTTGAAACGCTAGTTATTCTATATTTAGCCTGCTACTCGCTCGGTACTTGTACTGACCCCTTCGGGGGGGGGGGGGGGGCACCATTTTCAGGTTGAAGCTAGGGCTTGCTACCTGCACCTTTCTACGGGTGACGTCAAATCAAGGGAGACGTGGTTCGTGCTTCCTCATTTTCTTTCAAATTACCAAACATTGCTCATGGATATTTTTATTTGTTATAAACTAATTTTGGGCTTGCATGCCTATGTTATTGGCCGAATGTGGCTTATGAGTTACCGCTGAATATTTCCGCTATTCAATGGTTTAATTGTGATGTTGTTATATATGTATGTTTACTACTGAGTATGGATGGATTGTTTTCTCGAACGCTTTGTATGATTAAGTGAGGTTGACCCGCGGGTGACGTCACTTGATGATACGGCGGTTGTACACGCGCTTAGATTGCGGTCTGGGCGTGACAATTCCATAGTTGTCAGTGTTTTTTGCCTCCCTCCATGACATTAACATCCTTTTCGGTTTAACATTCTTCAGCATTGCAGCCTTTGCTTCTAAAGGGCCATATTCCACATACTCTAGCAGTAGATCTCTCTGTAGGAGTGCACAATTTCATTAACAATACAGTTTTTCCGAAACGCAAACAGTATGAAGAGACATATATACATGTGTGTGAGTTATTACTTATTATGATTTCAGCCATTTTCCCATATCTATCACCTTACGCAAGAGAACTATCAAGAATCTCAATATTTTTGCTTTTCAGATTCACCACAATCACATACATGTGTTTGTTCTGCACAATTGGAACATATATCTGCACACAAAAGTAATAGTTCCTCCGTTCCCTTTTAATTGCAACAGTCAACATTTCACGTTTGCCAACACACAAGTTTGACCATTAATATCTTTCATTTTTTATTAGTGAAAAAAATTAAAAAATTCATATTTTAAAATTTTAGAAAGAGAAGAATTTAACAATATTTTTTAAAAAAATAATTTATAATACATTATTAAATAAAATACAATCAAAGTAGAATATGTGAATAGTGCAAAAAGTCAAATGTTGCAATTAAAAGGGAACAGAGGTAGTATGAATATACAATTTACTATCTGCAAAAACAGAAATGCACATAAATATTTTACTCTAAACCAAATACCAAATCACTATCCACCAACTAACCATATCAACGTCACTAAGATTAACAAAATCTTTCATATCCTCTACTCCTCCAGATAGCATAAACCGTTCGTCCGATGTCATTTGTTTGGCATCGGTTGTATACACCTGGAAATTTATTCACACATACTGTTTTGTGTTTGATACGTTTGTAATTTGCGTTTGTATGTTTATGTTTTTAGTTAGTTTTGGTTGTTTAAGATTTTGGAAATTATACACTTTTGGTGTAATAGTTATGTTTGTAAAATAGCTGTAATATGTTTAGATTAGGTTTATTCTGAGCTAAAACAGGTCTAGGATCAATCAAATGATCATTGGTGAGACCAAAAGAGGAAGGAAGGTGCAAGAATACAAGACAAAGAAGGAAAGTTCCTGATTTTGACCTGTACCCGGTCGGGTATACCCTATAACCGATCGGATACCTACTTGATTTTCAATCAGATCACTTCAGGAAACAAAGGGACGTGCAGGGGAAGATTTGGCCACGATCAGTTGTTATACCCGATCGGGTACACTGACACACCCGATCGGGTATACCTTTAATTTTAACCCTGAAATCGTTCGAGTATACCTCAAATCTGAGGTTTTACACATACTAGATCGGGTACCGTGTATATACCCGATCGGGTACCCGAGCTGCATTCCCAAAAGCCTATAAATACACCTCCTTTCCTTCACAATTAGACACCAATTCCTATACACTTCTAAGCTCAGTCTAGATAAGTTCTTTCTTTATATTTTCTTCATGTTTAGTCTCCAAATGAGGAGCTAAACTCTTCCATCTTGATTTTGCTACTTTGAAGCTTAATGAATTGTAAGTTGTGAGTTATTTTCTTTAATCTTCTTCCTTATTGAATATTAATTAATTCCTATTCCTATTTCATATTAATATTTTGAGCATTACTTAAAGGATCAACTAGTTTTGTTTCATATATTAATTATTACTAGGATCGATCGATTAATACGCTTGTTATTAATTCGGTCCTTTCACGGTAGTAAACTTGGGTTGTTAATGCATGCGTCTCATGGTTAATAACCGAAGGGGAATTAATTATATTGATTAAACCGATAAACCGCTTGTGTTGAGGTTATCAATCTCAATCGTTTTCATCTTGATTTTATTGCTACTATCGGGTTAATATACAGCACGTGTTCTATATTGATTCGGTAGTAAGTTTTATTAATGAACGCGTCTCGTTATTAATAACTACCCTTGATGAATTGGATATACTCCTCGATTGAGTATTCGAGAGGAAGATAGTTAAAGATATAATCGGGATCGACGAACATTTCATTAAGTGGATAAAAGCAAAGTCAAGTCTTCATCTCTATTAAGTAAACCACATAAGTCGTTCATCTTCGTGTTAAAGTAATTAAACCAAATCAAACTAAAACCCCCCTTTTGTTACTAGTTCCAGAAAAAAAAAAGTATTCATTTCCCTGTGGATACGAACCTTACTTCATTATACTACGTATAATTGTTGTATTGTATTATTATTTTGAGTGCACACCACGACAAAGTGCACGTCAGTGTTCATTTAAATTTATGTATGAATTTCCAAAGTATTTTACTTACACAAGGAAATGGTTTTGTGAAAAGACGGCATGGTGAATCATCATTCCTGTGTTCTTCTCTCCTATTCAGAACTTTTGCCCATGCTCTCAACACAATACTCTCAATATGACCATTGCCTTTCATGCATCTCATATTACCTTTTGTAACGCAGAATTCCTTGTCTTTAAATACTACCTCGTCACTGAAAAAACTAGTTTTTATAACTACTTTTGGATTTATATTATAGCCATGTATTTTTTTTACATCACAAATATTTGGATTTACCTTTCCCCATTTGGATCCATTAATATCCATAAAACCACTGATTTTTCAACCCCCGACATAGCTTGACTCGGGTCCACTGCTCTGTTGACGAATGGTGATTTTAGAGCAACCCCTGCTTTGTACTTTCTTTTCACTCTTTCATCAATTGTGGTTTTGTGCACCTGTTTATTTATTAATTGTAAAACAATCAGTGCATTTCATCATCGCACATTTTACCAACAAATAATTCATACTACATGTACCTGCTTGTTATGCTCCCTCTCAACAATCAATTGACCTTCATTAACCTATAACTCTCAATAATGCACGTTAGTAATCAAGTAGATGCACACTCGAAAAAAATTAACTGTTTAATTTTTTACCTTTTCTGTCATGCTGCCCACCACTTCATCTTGTGTTTCTGTCATGCTCCCCTCCACATTAGCTTCTTTTTCGGTCATACTCCCCTCCACAATGGCTTATTTTCCTTTCATGCTCCCCTCCACAATAGCTTCTTTTTCTGTCATGCTGCCCTCCCCATTATCATGTTGCGGCTGTGTCAATCCCAAACTAAAAGTGGGAATATCTCCAAGCACACGTTTAGACCTAGTTCTCTTCAACTCATCTTTTTCTGCCTCAACTAATGCATATATATATTGTTCGGATCGGACCAAAATACTTCATCCTCATCAACATCTTCATTTACCATCCTTGGAGTCTCAGTTTCGCCTTGTGACTGATTTTGTGCTAATGCAATGACTCTCTTCGCCGCTTCCAGAATTCTACCCACATTTTCTTTCTCTCGGACATGACTTGGGGCTTCTTCAATCAAAGTGACCATGTCAATTGCTATTGAAGCTAGCATGTCCGTTTTGGCCTCCAATTTCGCAATGAAATCATGTCAAATATATCACACAAAGACACACTTAGTATGTTTTTAAATACATTAAATTTCTCGTTGTGAAAGTAACTATATCACAAATATTACCTCTTCGCAAGTCTGAGGTTGCTCAATCCCTCCTTCTTCTTCACTTCTGACCGCTTTCTTCTCTCCTCCTTGCTCCATTCCTATCTCTTCTTCTCTTCCTTTTTTCTAATCAATTTTCAGTTGTTCATCCACGTAACCCTCACCAAAACCCCCATACTTTACCTCTGAATTTTCTCTTTTCCGATCCTCAACAACGTTGTCGTCCACCCAGCTACTACCGGAACAGTCCTTGGTACCTTCCTCTTGTAGACAACCACTCTGTCCACATAAAACAGCTGCAATTTCAAAGATGTTAGTATATATGTATTTTTTATTAATGATATTATTAATTAAATTATTAACTAGTTGCATATTACCATTAAAAACAGCATCGGCCCTGTGAAGATCTTGCACTTGTTACTCCCCCATGATTTTCTATTTTCAATTAAAGAGGACATCACAAATTCACACTAATTCAGTTCTTTAACTTCTTCAATAGATTCCAGATTGTTTATAATTTGATGGTTGACGTAGCCATTCTGATAGCTATCTATTACCACGGACACGAGGAGCACCAGGAAGTGTCTTATGAACCAAATTCCTCCATCAGTACACGCCAACATTGCTTTGCAAACATCTGTAGGAGTAATTTGATTCTCATTCTTGTCAAACAAGGCTCTCCACTCATCTGACACAGCACATTTTGATGATCTATTCTTCTTTACTATCTCTTTAGGTCCTCTTGGAAACCCAAGGACAATCTTCACATCCTCCTCCTAAATCTGTATACTGTCATCACTTATCTTCAGCTTGCAGTTCTTCGAGTTGAAAGATTTAACCACCCAATGTGCCAATTTGGATGGTATTTCTGGTATATCCCATGTCAACGCGCTTCCAAACCCTATCCTTTCAACATCCTCCTTTTGCTTGTCAGTAAATTGCTTCACTACTCTGACAATGACATTAGGTGAGGATCTTGATTGACATTAGGTGAGGATCTTGTTTGAAGCGTTGGAAACCCTTCTTTCATCAAAGTAATCTTACCCTTCTTTCGTTTCTTCACATTTGGTTCTTCATTATGCACCGGATTCTCTCTCTCTTTCCCATGTAATGGTGGCCCTTCAAAATCATCGTCACTATCAACCCCACAGTCAGCATCAATGTTGTGACTCCCCCCTGTTTTAGTGTATTCATTTGTAACACAAGTGCAGCACTTGATGCACTATCTGCATCCCCGGTTGTGTTTTTTGTTTTATGTTGAATGCGAGGACTACGACGCGGGCTTTGTGACGCACTAGCAGCGTTAGTATAATTAAGATACACATGGTTAGTACGCTTCTTGAACTCCACTTTTTTCACCACCATCGTACCTGAACATTTTTAATCATTTAAAGCATTGTTACAACAATGTCATTACATGCTTTGGAAGCATTTGAAATTCCTTAAAATGATTTTCAATTCTACCCATTTACCTTTATTTAGCAATAACTCATCACTCACTTCACCATGCCCTGCACAATTATTCATATCTTGTAATGTACTTGTAAGCACTCAAAATTAAAGTTTTAATGCACAAACACCTCATATTGTTTCACATATCAATTCAAATTACCTCCATTAGTCTTTCAATCAGTTATGCAAACAGAGTTTATTATTAATAACAATTCTACTATGCCTCAACATTCTTTAATCTCACTCATTAGTTTAAAAGTGACAAATTACCTTTCATTTGCACTTGGTCACAGGCTTGTGCAACCTGTTTTGGCCTTTTTGGCATATCTGAAACCACTGCAGCATCACCTACGATCTTCTTTCGCTTCCCTTGCTTAACCCTGACACTAATGGAACCTGGAAAATAATTTTATCTAAGTAGCATATTCATCTTTCACACTATATGTCACACCAATTAATGAATGCATTGCACATTAGTAACTAAATTCCATTATGTAATACACAATCATCTTGATGCACTACTATATCTTTTAATTGCACAATATGGACTTTCACTTTCATCATCCCAAATCCAAAAAAAAACCTCACCTCACGCTCACACTCTACCCTCACTATTACTTCATTCAATTGCACAAAAAAACTTCGCCATTGCACCTTTTATTATTCCATAAAATGTACTCAAGAACGCCAATAGTTACATTACCACATTCCAAATTGAATGCACATGACCGCCACACTAATGCACCTTTAATTACATCACAACAAACATTATTCATCTCCAATACTGCACAATTCTAATTAGTCATTCCACACTACATGATTATTCTTATCATCATAACACATATGTAATGCACATTATTATCAGCTGCACTCACATATTTGTTAGTAAACTCAATATGTAGTTACTGAAATATTATGTCACAAAAAAAACATATCTATGCACATCATCATCCCACTACTATGCAATATACCCTGCATCACCTATGTCACACCAGAAACGTATTATCCATCACTAATAGCACACTATTCACAATTGTCATCATCACACATTCAAAATGAATCTTCTTCAATATTTAGTTTCATATAAATTTGTATTCCTCTGCAAAAAATCTTACTTTTCAATATCTTATAGTCATCTTCGAAATACACAATACTCAGAATACAAAATTTTTATTATATTGCTCATTTTAGTACACTCTACTTAATCCTCTGCCAACTTGCACATTGAAAAAATATAACTTGCACAAACCAGGGTATAACATTCAAATGCACATTACTATTTAGTTCATAGCAACGCATCGATTTCCAAAACTCAATGTGCATATATCACAACAAATCGAAATCTGATTCCTTAACTCTTCACACAATGCCCCATTACAAAAACAACAAACAATACACGCATGCAATTGAAAAAATGACCAAACGTTAACCATTACAACCACTTAGGGTTGAAGTATCTGCACATTAAGTTCATCTGCTACGCCGAATACATACCTTGCTCATTAGTTGAGGTCGGATTCATCATTTGGAATTCTTCTTGCACATAACTCATTGTCGCCGTTCACCTATATTACTTCTCTCTGCAACTTACTTCTTCCTTCTTTTCGCCGGCGGAAAGCAAAATTGATATGCCCGATTATCAATTTTGGAGTAGTTACCATATACAAGCCTCTTTATTTTTGTCAGGTTTTTTATGAAAGGAAGCTTGCGTGATTATGGCGATTCTTTCGGGAAGTGGAAAAAATAAAACGGTACCCCATGAATACACGTCGTATCTTTCATTGTAATTTGTCAATTGTACCCTTAAACGAACCCACGCATGCACAAAATCGATTGTGAGATGCGTTTATGTGTGACGTGGTTCACCATAAAATTGTGGACTTCCACAATTATAACTGTACGCTTGATGAGATGTGAGGCCAGGATGTGTTCTCACGTTCTCACGTTAAGGGGTGTTCTCATTAGAATCCAACCCTTATTAAGGTATTATTATAAAGGTATTATTTCAAACATTAAATATATGGCATATAATCATTTCTCTAATATTGTACTAAAAGATGTATTTAATCAACAAAATAATTATAGATCAACTTAAATAGCAGTCAAAAACAATATGAGTTTAAAAGTATGAGTAATATAAAATCCTTCAAATAGAAGTAATTAAGTAATTATTATCGTGTTTGAAAAATGTTTCAATTATATCACTATTGTTGTCATATTAATTCTTGATATTGACAAAATACAAAGTAAACTACTTTTTTTTTAAATACAAAAACGAATCTCTTACATTTAAATTTATCCGAAATTTCTTTAAAATGAAGCTTTAATTTTTTTGTTATCGTAAAACCAACAATCATATTAAATCAACAAAACATTCGTCACTTGGCTAACAATACAACCAGAGATACAGCATGCATTTCGAAATAAAAACACAAACCAAACAAAGTGGAATTAAAACAAAGTTCAGTCATCTTCTTCAAAACCCTAGACCCTCCTACGCTCCATGGTGGTGGTCGGGAGGGGGACGAGTCAACAATACTTTAGTGACGTGCACTTTGTCGTGATGTGCACTCAAAATAATAATACAATACAACACTTATATGTAGTATAACGTAGTAAGGTTCGTATCTGCAGGGAAAGGAATACTTCTCTTTTTCATAACTAGTAATAAGGGGGGTTTTTAGGTTTGTTGTTGAAGAACTTTTAAGAATATTAAAACACAAAGATGAACGAGTTATGTGGTTTAATTAATGAGAAGGAGACTTGGTTTTGCTTTTATCCACTTAATGAAATGTTCGTCGATCCCGGTTATATCTTTAACTATCTTCCTCTCGAATACTCAATCGAGGAGTATATCCAATTCATCGAGGGTAGTTATTAATAACGAGACGCGTTCATTAATAAAACTTACTACTAAGTTAATATAGAACACGCGCCGTATATTCACTCGATAGTAGCAATAAAATCAAGATGAAAACGATTGAGATTGATAACCTCAACACAAGCGGTTTATTGGTTTAATCAATATAATTAATCCCCTTTGGCTTATTAACCATGAAACGCATGCATTAATAACCCAAGTTTACTACCGTGAAAGGACCGAATTAATAACAAACGTATTAATCGACCGATTCTAGTAATAATTAATATATGAAACAAAACTAGTTGATCCTTTAAGTAATGTTCAAAATATTAATATGAAATATGAATAGGAATTAATTAATACTCAAGGAAGAATATTAAAGAAGATGAATCCTACTATAGTTAATATCAAGATGTTAACTAATTGTCATCTTAGTTACACTCCCCAATATTAACACAGAGGAAGAAATAGCTATTACTATAACTAATGTCAAGATGTTAACTAATTGTCATCTTAGTAACACTTCCCAACATTGATATAGAAATAGTATTTAAAGGAAGAATTAATATTCAAGGAAAAAGATTAAAGAAGATAACTCACAACTTACAAATTCATTAAGCTTCAAAGTAGCAAAACCAAGATGGAAGAGTTTAGCTCCTCATTTGGAGACTAAACATGATAGAAAATATAAAGAAAACACTAATCTAAACTGAGCTAAAGAGTATATGTGAATTGGTGATTTTATTGTGAAGGAAAGGGATGTATTTATAGGCTTTTGGGAGCTGCAGGGTCTGATACCCGACCGGGTATATAGGATACCCGACCGGGTATCTTAGGAAATTGCCCAGAAAGTCACTTTTCTGGGCTTACCCGATCGGGTAAGGGTATATACCCGATCGGGTATGTGACAAATCTTTATGAAAATTTGCTCCCACGATCATTTGTCTTCGGATTTGATTTGGACAGTCGAATCAAGCAATTACCCGATCGGGTATAGGCAATACCCGACCGGGTACATGAGTATTTTTTCCAAATCGAAATCTTTCTTGCCTCCTTGCACTTTCCTTGATCTTTTAAGGTCCAATCTTGATCCCTTGGATGATCTTTGACCTGTTTAGCTCAGAAAAATCCTAATCTAACTAAATTACAAATAAAAATGAAAATAAAGTATTACACCAAAAATGTGTAATTTCCACAACTAGAACTAATAAAAACTAGTTACAAATACAAACATACAATCGGAAATTACATGAATATCATTTAGTTTCTTTCTCGCCTTGCCTCTTAATCTTCATGTTCTCTACCAAGCGCATCCATTGTCGCCACCTAACACGGCTGACATCAAATCCGGATCTGTTCCAGCCTTAAGCCCCACGCTTCATCCATGACCTTCTGATCTCGGTCATGAATAACATCCTCGAAACTCTCCACCTGCTGCCAAGGGTGCACAATCTTCGGCCGTCGGAGACCAAGAATATGTCTTTCGTCCGTGCACAACCACCGGCCGCTGGAGGCCGCTGGGAATCTTGTTCTCAATCATTGCAAGATCCAGTCCTCCCTGCCCCATACTCCTATCTCTTCCCTCCACTTAATCATGGCAAAGCAAAAGAAGAAAAAAAGCCACACGATCAATATCGGAAGAAGCAAACCCTACTCAGAGGGAACACGACCGCCTTTTGAAACTCTTTCAGTTTGTATGGTTGTCATGTACTTTATTGGAATTTTATCAATTCAGTACCTGAAAGACATATGAATTATCAATTCAGGACCCGAAAGATGAAATGTATCGGTATAGGACCCGAATGCTGGAAAATTATCAATCTAGGACCTAACATTTCATATGTTTTGTTTTATTTAATTTTTTATTAATTCCATTGCTAATTTTTTAAAAGCTTTTCTTCACAAAAGTTTATCAGTTAATACAACTAAATAATATTTAAAATTTTTAAAATTAAAAAATAATAATAAAGTTTATGACAACTTAGGTCTTAGATTGATCATTTTCAATCATTCGGGTCCTAAATTGATAGTTTCCCATCATCCGGGTCCTATATCGATACATTTCATCTTTCAAATCCCGGATTGATAATCCATCTATTTTTCTATGTTTAAAAAACCGACCCGACCCGGCCGGGTTGACCCGGAACCCGGTGACCCGGACAAAAAACCGGTTCGGTTTTTTCAAAACCCGGAAATGGTCAAAAACCGGAAAAACTCGGCTGACCCGGGAAAACCCGGACCCAAGAAACCCGGTAAAACCCAGTTTTTGGGTGTTTTACCAAAAAAAAGTAATTTCTTTTTTATTTTTAATGCATTTTTTATACCAATAAAATTGCAATTTCAATACCTTAAAAAGAAAAACTACGTAATATATTTATATATTTATTTAATAATGAACATCATGCCAAATTATAATATAGATATACAATAAAAATAAAAATATCATTATATATTTTTATAAGATCAAAATATGCATTGAAATATTATAAGAGTGTATTAAATGCTTAATAAGTAGTATTGTTAGTTGATTATTATGAATAATAACTAATTTTTATTATAATTTTATATATAATTATATGTTTACTATTATTATATAGACGTATAATCATTGACAGGTTTTCAGGCGTTGACCGGGTTGACCCACCGGGTCCGGGTTGACCCACCGGGTCCGGGTTGACCCGTGACCCAGTCATGTGGCCGGGTCACTCTCCGGTCCGGTTTTTACAACATAGCTATTTTTCGGGTCCTGGAATTGATAAAATTCCTTAAAGGGAAAGTAATAAATATGTAGTTAAAATTATTTTTTTCTCCATTTCACAAAGATGAATCATACAATTTTTAGTTTACTATTCTACGTGCAAATCAACTTTGGCCATGAGACAAAAGAAGTAGTAGACTATGTTAAATTTTTACGGTTATGCTTATGACAATATAAATTAGCAGTATATGATTAGAGTTTTGGTAAACTTTTTTAAAAGTACATATGGGTCATATACTCATATGGCTATGTTTGGCATTCAAAAGCTTGTAGCTTCTGACTTATCTATTATTTTAAAAGTCCGAAAAAGACTCTAGTTTTGTGCTTGGTCTCCTAACTTTTTTTAGAAATCCGGGCGCTAAGGGCCTGTTTGGATGGAGGGTTTGGAAGTGTTAGTAATGGAAATGTCAGTAAGTGTCAGTAAGGGCCCGGAAGGGAAGAGAAGTGTAAGTGTTAGATATAATTTTACCTTGTTTGGGAGGGTCAAATAAATGAAGTGTTAATAATGGAAGTGTTATAATTTAACTTGAGGCAGAAGAAACGAATAAGGAGAAGAATTTTATGTTTTTAGGGTAAATGAGAAGGGTAATAATTGTCCAACACCTCAAAACACTTCAAATCGGGATGTTAAAAAAGTGAACAATTGAGGTGTTGGGAATAGGGTTGTAAACGACACGAATCGAGTCGAATAATGAGATTTTGTATTTGTTTAATTTTTTTGAATACGAATTCAATTCAAATATGAAAACGAATATAAATTTCGATTTGTATTTGTTTAACAATACAAATAGTTAATGGATCATATTAGAATATCGAATCGATTTGAACTTAAAATATTAGTCAATTATCAATTTAAAATAACTTTTCTTATGCTCCATTTTTTTATGTTGTAAATGCATGCTATGACTTAATATGTGTTATTAAAATTTAAATTTAATGGATCGATGCATGTTTAGATGATGCACAATAGACTAAAGTAAATTAATTTTATGATTAATAAATATAAATCTATTTCAAACTTTTTGAAATAAACACCTGTAATGTGAAATAAGTCATTAATTGTATATATTAAAGTCAAACAACTGTAATTTTATTCTTCAAATCGAACACATAATTATTTGTATTGTATTTGAAAGAAATTTGAACGGAAAGAAACTGAGTTGTATTCTTATTTATATTTTGGTTTATTACAAATGGGCTCAGAATCTCTATGCAAAATGTATATATGGGCTACACTTTGAAGGTATTGATATCTTTTAAAAGTTATTATAGTGTTATCACTATTAGGGAAAATGTACATATATACCCCTGCAGATTAGGTGGAGAAACAACTATACCCATGTTCTATTTTTGGGAACAAATATACCCCTCAACTTTTAAAAAGGTGCAAAAATATCCCCATGTTTTTATAAAGGAGCAAATTAATCCTTATTGACTTTAAATTAATAAAATAAATTTCAAAAAATACCAAAAATAAATTAAAAAATCGAAATTAATACACAAAAATTATAAAAAATGTAATTGTGCCCAATTCTCCCTTTATTGTTTTTATATCACAATTTAATATTTTTATTATAAAATATTATTTCAAAATATGTAATTTTATAGTGCAAAGAATGAAAAAAATTATTTTTTCGTAAAAACATATGTTAGCACCTTTTCGAAAGAATCTTAAACATATAGTAAAATTGTGAAATAATATTTCATACTTAAGCAATATTAAATTGTGATATAAAAGCTATAAAAGGGAGAATTGGACATTATTGCATTTTTAAAATTTTTTGTTTTTTAATTTCGAATTTATAATTTATATTTGGTGTTTTTTGAAATTTGTTTTATTAACATCTATCGATTACCGATGCTCCCCCAACGCTCGATCCAAACGGGCATTAGGAAGCGTTGTCAACGAGACCTTTTCATTATTTACGGCATTCCTCCTAGGGGTGGACTCGGGCCGTTTCGGGCCTGGGCCCGGCCAGGCCTCGGTTCATGAAAGGGGAGGCCCGGAACCGGCCCGACCCCCGGGTCCGGGTCGGGCCGGGCCTCGGTTCAATTTATATTTTTTTTGGCTTTTCCTAATTAACCCCCAACCCTCCCCTTCACCCCCAAACCACCCCAAACCACCTCAAATGACCCAAAATACCCAGCTCAACCCAAAAACTTAAAAAAAATTCAAAAAAAAGGAAAAAATAATAAATTGGCCCGGACCGGGTCCGAACCGGCTGGGCCGGTTCACCTTTTGAGGGGTCCGAGCCCGGCCCGGAACCCCAGCGGGTCAGGCCTACCCGGACCGGTCCCTGGCCGGGCCGGCGGTTCGGGCCAGTTCAAACAGTAACCGGTTCAGGCCGGTTCTGGGGCGGGCCGCCCGACCCGAGTCCACCCATAATTCCTCCTATGACCCTGCGCTCCCACCGGCCACCCCTCTTCTCCAACTTCAAGTAATCGGCAGGTACATCCGTCTTCTTCCCATGTGCCCTGTTTATCTTTCTTTAACCCTTGAATCCATCTCAATTTTTAACCGATGTGTTTGTTGATTTTTTGGTTTTGCTTAATAATTTGTGGCCAAAACTTCTATGATATTCAAGCTTGATAAATGCTATCCGTTTACATCGATTTGGTAAAAAATGTACTCTAAATTTGTGTCAGATTTGATCTTTATTTTTTACTCCGTTTTTACGAATTGAAATATATTTCTTGATCTTTGGTTCAATACAGTAGCCGTTTCTTGTTGTATTTCTTACTGCTTCGGCTTTTATCTTGCTTTAATTACTAGTTTTTTGGGTTTGTTTCCCTGATTTTTTCATAGTTTTTTTGTGTATTCATGATCTATTTTTTTCTTCAGTTTTTGCTGTAATTTTTTACTGTAATGTTTCTGCTCGGTTTTCTTTGGTGTTATCTCCTAATATTTTGCACTTTTACTTTCTTTTTTCTTTTGCGTGTGTGCTGTTTTGTTGTTTTTATATGTTCTCAACAAACTTTTTATAGAATACCTAGAAAAACATCAATTTTTTCTAGGCTTTCTAAAAAAAACAAAAAAAAAAACAAAAGAATACCTATTTCACATTTATTTTTGCTTTATTTTTATTAAAGTTATTCTATAAACAGCCCAAAGGCCTAAAAATACGAATATTTTAATTAAGATAAAAAAATATCTTACATGTTTTTGTTTTTCTTTAAGTTAAAAATATCTTACATGTTTTTGTCCTTATTTGTAATTTTATAGTTTTGTCAAGCATGACTACTTGTAACAGCTAGTTTTGTCAAACATGGCTATTAAAAATAGGTAATTTTTATAAAACAGCTACAATTTTTTCCATCTGCAAGCTTTACGGCTAAAAAAAAACCAACATTTACTAAAAAGTCTATAAAAGATATTTTCAAGTTGTCACGCCAAACATAGCCATAGTACGCTTGTGTATTTAAATGTTTATTACATTTTCTTTTTTGGGGTGTGCTTTATTTTTGCTACACTTATCCCTTTTTGGTATGTTTTTTAGGGATGGTATGTTTTTGTTTAGATATGCTCAATTACTTTTGTTATTTTCTGTTTAAATAAATAATGTACCAAATCCTATTATAATTACATTTAAAAAAGAGAAAAAGTGCAAATAGGCTCATGTACTAACAAAAAAAGGTCAAATAAGCCCTTATTTAGGAGGCTTTGTCCGGCCGTCGCCATTTGGGGTGGTTCCCGGTGGAATTTTTTGATGATTTTTTTTAGCATCTTCAAGAATTCATTTGAATGCCTCCCCGATTGAAGTTTTAGCTGAAATTTGGTATGAGTAAACTAGACTTGATGAATAAGATGCTCAAAAAATTTCATCAAAAAATTCAACCGGGAAACACCCCAAATGACGACGGTCAGACAGAACCTTCTAAATAAGTGTTTATTTGACATTTTTTTTGTTAATACATGGACTTATTTGCGCCTTTTCTCAAAAAATAGCGAGTACATTTTATTTGAGTAAATATTTGAAGAAAACCATCTATCGATCGTGCTTCCCCTGTTTTCTTACCTACACATCTGCATTAACTCTTCGCTACCTCCGACAGGTGAGCGCTGTACAACGGAGCTCCGCACCTAGACTTTTTACACCTGCGGAAGTTTATTCAGCACTTCTGATTCTGCCCAGATAATTTCATGCCACCAAAATATGTCTTGCATTTACACATCACTTCCATCTTTCTCAGCAATCTCAGTGTACTCCAAACCCACTCTAAGTTCTTCTTCTCAGGACAAGTTTAAGTCAAGAATCTATTGCTCTCTAGGAGGTAATATTCTTGTGCGATTTCACAATTCTCTCAGCTTATAACCCACATTGACACAAAATGTCACACATTTAGTAATAACCCTAAAAGAAGAAGTTAAACTGTTGAATTGCCCTTAAAGTGTCATATTGGCAGTTGTGATGTTTGATGAAATTCCTCATTAGAGCTGGGCTCTTTGGATTAACCTAGTGCGAATGTGGCCATCGCATTGGTAAAATTTCATGTTTAGCATCTTGCCGGACTATCAATTGGATTCTTTTAAAGTAGGAGTTAGTTTGGACAAACATCCAGACCAGAAATTGTAGAAAAGTTGAACATATGACCTGTAAGAACAGAATGTGCACACTCAATTGTTTGTTGTCAATAACCATATGCCAAATATGTTCTTGTATGCTGGAAATAAGGATCTAGGTATTGGTGTGGTTATCCCTGTCTGGTTAGGAGAGAAATGGTGGAGAGTGAAATGTTTTGAACCAGTTCTACTTCTCCCTCATGAAGAGCGGTAGTAGTAGAGAAATGCATTCGTTCTCAGTTTTTATCCATTTCTTCGGCAACTCTCTTACACCTATTTTCTTTAATCCCTCTTTTTTGTACCCATTACTCTCATCTCCGTTTCTACCCCAAACCAAAGAAGGGGTTAGGTTTAAATCTAAAATGTGGATGAGGAATGGCCCAACACAGCTTGTCCATTTTGCTTCTTTTTTGTATTTGGGTATCACTGGTTATATTCCAACAAAAATCTGTGCGACTGGTTGAATAGTTTTTCAAAATGCGTGTTTTACTGGGTAATGTTAGAACAATCCAATTATACAGAACAATCACAGAAAGATATCAAGAAAAGCAACTGCAAGTTTTATTGATGATGAACAAGAAATGGCCGAAGCCCCCAAAGAGAGAGAGAGTAATCTCAATCTTCCCAGTTCCAAGACAAAGTCTAAAACAGCCTCCTTCTATTCTACCCTCCACCACTATTTATACTAACTACTCTAATATTATTCTTATTCTCATTTATTATTATTCTATGTAAGTCCCTAACAGGTAATTGGTGTCTTTTTCTTTGAATTTGACCAATGATGCTATGAACCGTATGAAGTTGTTTAGAAATGGATTTAGTGTTGTTGGTACTTAATAGTATTCAATCCTAACGTGTCTTCAACTAATTGGTGCATTATTGTTGATCTTCTTGCCTATTCACAATGAGCCCAAAGAAAAATATATATTTTTTTGTTATTTGTAGGGACTGTTGCCGAACCAAAAGTGATCAGTGCTACTGAACCTCTTCTGATCAATGCGGTTCGTGGGGAAAAGGTGGAAAGACCTCCTGTTTGGCTTATGAGACAAGCCGGGAGGTATATGAAGGCAGGTTTATAAATATATCCTATTTGTAGCCTATTAATTTGAGTGCTTGCTTATATATATTTACTTATTTAGATATTTGTAGCGGTCCAAATTGATGGTGGATGGAAAGGCTTGTTATGGTTTCTCATTGAATTCGCAATAGGTTAGGATCACTTCACTGAACCATAATGAGAATGTATCAAACAACAGTAACAAATAATTCCAGCCAATATCTAGCCTTGGCTTAAGATCTTACAAATTCATGTCTCTTTATTATCCCAATCTGATACTCCTAACGGTTTCTGACATCCAGTATTATGCATGTTTTTCTTAGATTAATGTGTTTATTGTACCTTTGTACCTAATTCTCATCACTTCCAAAATAGAGTTACCAAATCCTTTCTGAGAAGTATCCATCGTTTCGTGAGAGATCAGAAAATGTGGATCTCGTGGTGGAAATTTCTCTACAGCCATGGAAAGTGTTTCGTCCTGATGGGGTAAGATGCAAGTTCATGATTTCACTATGCTATTGATAAAATCACAATCTTTTAGCTTGTGATTTGATTAAACTCTCTTTGAATATTGTGGCAGGTTATTTTATTTTCAGACATTCTTACCCCTCTCTCTGGAATGAACATACCATTTGACATTATAAAGGGGGAAGGTCCAGTCATATTTGATCCTATGCAAACTGCTACAGATGTCGAGAAAGTCAGAGAATTCAATCCTGAAGAGTTTGTTCCCTATGTTGGCGAAGCATTAAATATCTTGCGGAAAGAGGTAGAGATAAATAGCATTTAATTTTTAATCAGTCATCCTCTGATTCAAGTTTTTGTACTCCTATATTATTTCAACATGTGCATGATAACTAATTGTGGTGACATATATAATGTAAATGTATGTAAATGTATATTCCAACTATCAGTGTAAGCTTTTAGTTGACTCAAATCATTTCCTTCATTTTTACCATACACATGCGAAGAATCCTAGATTACGAAATGTACTGAATATTTTAGTAATTGGAGTTGAAATTGATATGTTCACAATACGATCATAATAATAAACTGCAGTCATAATAAATAATTACAAGTATTACTAAACAGTAAGATTGATTTGCGTGTTTAATTTCTTAGGTTCATAATGAAGCTGCAGTTTTAGGATTCGTCGGGGCACCTTTTACTCTGGCATCTTATGTTGTTGAAGGTGGTTCGTCTAAGAACTTCACAAAAATAAAGAGACTAGCTTTCTCACAGCCCAAGGTAATTTCTAATGGAAGGCAGTTTGTTATACGGCTTCCATTCTGAGTAATACTATTAATGTTACAAAATATATTTTATGCTGTTTGACCTATGGTGACTGTTTGTAGTTCTAAAGTTCTTCTTACATGGCCCAACCCTAGTTGTATAAAAAACTTTTCATGTGTATTTTTTTACTTTAAAGTTTATTTGAATTGACTACCCTCCAATATACTCCCTCCTACCCAAAAGTCATGTTTCAAATCTCTTTATGTCCCACAAAAAGTTACTACCTCCGTCCCACTAAGATTGGGACGGAAGAAGGTGGCACGATTATTAAGAAAGATGAGTTTGTGAGGTTGATATTAAATTGATAAGTAAGAATAAAGTAAGAATTGTTTAGAACCACACAATCTTTACCAAATTTGGTATGAGACAATCTTAGTGGGACTTCCCGAAAAGGTAAAATGAGACAATCTTAGCGGGACGGAAGGAGTATATTTCATCAAACGAAGCTAAATTTGCATGCAATTTTTCATAAACGGATACAAAGAAGTCAACTATTGAAATATATAGTTAGACCAAGAAGTAAATTCTAAAAATACAAGTTGCATGACTTTTGACAGTTGTACCTTGGCGGATTTAAAATGTCGTGCGTTTTTGTGCGTTGTTCAAACAAGACTTTGTTTGGGATGATGGGAATTTAGGTCTGAACTCTGAATCTTCCTTAAGTGCTGTAAAGGGCACTAGGAGAGCTGGAGCCTAGCAGTCTGCTTGGAATCTTGGATTGTTTGTTAGATATGTTAGGGCTAGTCTGTATAATGGAAATTAGCAAGTTATTTATGGAAATTAAGAGTATATATTAATGCTTAGTGAACAATGTAAAACATGTAGAAGAGAAGATGAATAAATAAAAGTTGGAAAGAAAAGATTTGCCAACAACAGAAAGTGGAACAAGTAACAATAAAGGAAATTTCCCTAAATAGGAGAAAGGACAAGGTGATTTTCCTAAGTTTGGAGTACAATGTGTTTTTCTCTAAATAGGAGTATAGGAGTAAAGTACTGCCATATTGAAATCATATTGCCATATTATATCATCATCATACATTAATATGATAATGTTTTTCTAATAAATTCTTGTTAGGGGAAGAACATAGTACTCTCATTCAAGGCATTTTCTTTAATAAGAAACCATCACACAAAGAAATTGGAACAACTAAAGAAGTACACAGGAATTACTTTTTAAGGTTTAATAAATTAAGTTAACATACTATGCAATCAAATAACATTTCAAATTGTTTATCACCATTCCTTCATTTCCGGAAACATAGGAGTTATTATATATCAAAAAAAGAGCTAAGCCCTGCAAATCTCTCTCCCTTTGGGCCCAACCAAACAAACCTTAAATTATTGGGGTCAAGGCTGCCTTTTGACGGTAGACATTGATTTCTTGCAGGTCCTTCACACGCTTCTTCAAAAATTTGCAACCTCTATGGCCAAATACATACGCTACCAAGCGGACAGTGGAGCTCAGGCAGTTCAAATATTTGACTCATGGGCAACTGAGCTCAGCCCAGTGGACTTTGAAGAGTTCAGTCTTCCTTACCTGAAGCAGATTGTGGACTCAGTTAAGGAAACTCATCCTGACCTACCACTGATCCTATACGCGAGTGGGTCCGGAGGTTTACTAGAGAGGCTGTCCTTGACGGGAGTAGATGTGGTCAGCTTGGACTGGACAGTGGATATGGCTGATGGTAGGAGACGGTTGGGTCCTGATGTGGCAGTTCAGGGAAATGTTGATCCCGGGGTCCTGTTTGGTTCCAAGGAATTTATCTCCAACCGCATACATGACACTGTTAGGAAGGCAGGTAGGGGGAAACATATTCTGAACCTCGGTCATGGGATTAAGGTAGGTACACCCGAGGAAAATGTTGCCCATTTTTTTGAGGTTGCAAAAAAAGTTAGATATTAGGAGGCCAGAACCCAAATATTAATAGAGATCACTGCAACTCTGCAAATAGATGTAAATGAGTACTCTATGCCACATATTACTCCCTCCAGGAATATTTGTCTTTGTGGAGCATTTCTTATATATTCAAGCAATGTCTTTATTTCTCCAAAAACAGCAATAAGTATTATAAGAACATTAGATATTTGAAAAAAAAATTGCGTTTTCTTAGAGCATTACCATTGGTGAGTTTATTTGAAGATTAACTAGATGATGTGTCAGATTATCTTGAAGATTAACATTGAGGGAAAGAGATTATTTAGGTGGATTGTTTAAAAAGAAAATCCGGTATCAAGATTCAAATCTCAGATTATTGTAGATTATAGTTAAAATGCATTTAATACATTTCTAAGAAAACTAATGATATGAATATCATTGTTGATGAATAATTTTAAGTTGTGAGTTATTCAAAATTTAATGCATAAAAATGATGTGGCAATTAAGTGTACTGGAAAAAGTGAAAAACAGTTTATTCGAATAGCATGAATGAAGACGCTCTTAGGATGTTTTTACTTGGACTGTAATTTGCTGGTCTGGTCTGGTAAGGTCTGGTTTCTTTGTATTTTTATAACTATCCAAGTCTGGTCTGGTCTGATCTGGTCTGAACTGGTCTGGTCTGATCTGGTCTGGTCTGGTCTGGTCTGAACTGGTCTGGTCTGGTCTGGTCTGGGGCAAATTACAGTCCAAGTAAAAACATCCTTATTAAAGCTCCATACCAGACACATACCAGAAGACCAGTTCAGACTTCAGATTAGATTAGACCAGGCTAGACTAGATTTTGACAATACGTAGTATATAATACATTTGAAGTTTTGAACTAAAGAAGAATAGTATTTTAAATAATTTATTACAAATTGGTCATGTTGGTATGATATACTCCCTCCGTCCCCTTTATAATGTCCCGTTTTACCTTCTCAGGAATTCCCACTTAAATTGTCTCATACCATATTTGGTAAAGTTTGGCTGCCTCAAAATCATTCTTACTTTATTCTTACTTTATCAATTAATATCAACCACACAAACCCACTTTTCTTAAAACTTGTGTCACCCTCTTCTGTCCCAATATAAAAGGGACGGAGGTAGTATATACAAGCAATTTGTACGCGGGAATTTTTGTTGTACACAAAGGGGTTGTTTGGAAAATGGCTTATCAGCCAACTTTTGGCTTGTTTGACTAATAACAGCTGGTTGGCCAGATGAAAAAGCCAAAAATGTTGTTTGGTAATTGGCTTGTCCATTCGGCTTATCCATCTGAACAAGCCGAAAAATGAAAAGCCACGCTATGCAGCGTTTTGATCTTAGCTGTTTGAATTTTTACATTTGTACCCCCAATTTTACCTTCTCCGTTATATTCTTCCAGCCATCTATCATCCTTATTCGCCAACAACTACAAAGACACACGTACATGTCTTCATTCTTGAATTTTCTTTTTCTGGTTTTTCCATTATTAGTTGGATTTTTTCAGTTTATTTGACTACTTTAATAATACTCAACAAATTTTTAATGCTTAGTGGAGCATTATTTAGTTTAGCATTCTTGGGAAAGGATATGTTCATTTAGATTTATTTTACTTGTATTTTAATGAATTTATTTTTTTAACATTTTCAAATTAAATATTGTTTTTATTAAATAATAATTATAGTTTTAACATTATCACTAGTGGCATTACTCAAGTATTATATATTTCCTATATATATTCACGTCCTTATACGTCTTTTTACACTCAAACAGCTGTTTTATAACAGCTAATTTTACCAAACACTTACTCACAACAAGCTAACATAATCAGCCAATCAAAACAGCTAACATAACCAGCTGTTATCAAACAGCTAACACAACCATCTAACATCTAAAGCTAACAGCCGATTGCCAAACAAGGCCAAAATTTGTACACAAATTGTATACTGTCTGTGTACATGTGTAATTGACAGACAATTATTGTTTTTTAAATGAATTGCATATGTACACATTCAACTAGGGGTAGTCATTGACTCGGGCCGGGTGGCCCGACCCGGAACCGGCCCGGGACCGGTACTGTGCTGAACCGGCCCGGCCCGGTGGCCCGGCCCGGGGGGTTCCCGGTGCGGGCTTGGGTCACCCAAAAGCCGAACCGGCCCGGCCTGTTCGGGCCCGGTTCCGGGCTTTTTAATTTTTTTTTCAATTTTTTTTATCTTTTCGGGTTGGGTTGGGTATTTTGGGCCATTTGGGGTTGTTTGGGGGGTGAGGGGAAGGGGGGTTAATTTGGAAAAGGAAAAACAAATTGACCCGAGGCCCGGCCCGGTGGCTACCCGGGCCGGTCCCGGGCCTCCTTCAAAAACCCGAGGCCCGACCGGGCTTAGGCCCGACCGGGCTTAGGCCTGGCCCGGGCCCGACCCGGGTCCATGACTAACTAGGGGGTGTGTACAATTTGTGTACTAATTTTATGTACAACGTAATTTTCCATTTGTATAACATAGGTGTTATTTCTCTTCATCGGGACATGATTTTTTATTGCAATAACTTGTTATCTGTTTGAATTTATGTCTTTTATAACTAAAAGGATTTAAAAAAATCCACATTGAAAGTGAGTATGGACATTCAAACAGCTATAGTAATTTATCTGATGAAAAGAAAATGTTCAAGGGAAATACTCCTCCAAATTTTGAAAACTTAGGGCTTGAAGATAATTTTGAAAAGAAATTTAGTTGAGGCCCATGGTGAGCACTATATATTCACATTTAATTATGCATGTGTTTTTTCTTAGATAATGATGATGATGATGATAGTAATATTTGAAAGCTTATAATAATAAGGAATTAATGAACAACGGTCATTTATTAGACCGCTGGATTTTCAGTCTTTGTGAGCCATGATGTTGGATCGGTTTTTATGACAGAGCTGGTTGCTATGGTACTTGGCTTGCAAATTGGATGGGATCTTGGGTATCGTTATATTGTTTGTTTCTCTGCAACAATATTGTAGAAATTCTACAATATGATGTTGTGAGATACTTTTGGGCAAGAGATGTTATATGTAGGGTGCGGGACATGATCAATTGTGATTGGAGTGTTTTGATTGTTCATATTGCGATTGGACATGCTGGCACGCCAAGCATTATTGTACCACAATCAAAGAAGACTAGTTAGTTATTATGTAATTAAATGTAAGATCTATATGGCCAGTAATGAGTGTGTCATTAGTGACAATTTGTATTGCCCCTTTAAAGGTCGTCTCTATGTCCAATTATATATTAATAGTGGTAGATGGTTGAAGATAGTTCTTGTCGTGGTTGATCTATTTGCTTAGTGTTGGTCTTTATACATTTAGTGTAACGACTTTAATTTTAATGATAATATGATATTAATATAAGCGATTTTCAAATAAAAGAACTTTCCTTCATCCCTTAATATTTTATTTAATTTGACGAACATAATAAATACTTCCTCTGTCACATAAAATAGCTCCTAGTTTGACTTTTGGAGTTTAAAAGGGCGAGAATAAAACGAAAATGTACGATTATGATTGAATAAGAAAAATGAAATAAATAATACTCACCCAAACTGTCCTAAAAAATAATTGAAACTATTCTTTGAAACAGGTAAAATAGAAAGCGAGAAGTGAGATTTTTTGAAGAAAAATTGGGCATGCTCAAGACTAGCTAGACATAAGTGATTCATCTTTCGAGAGAAGAGATTTGAGGGAGAGAGATGAGCGGAGCTGTAGCATCCGCGTCGTACCTAGCTCGGAGAGCAGCGCAGAAGGAGAGAGTGCGGATTCTCTACCGCCGTGCCCTCAAAGACACGCTCAACTGGGCCGTCCATCGCCACCTCTTCTATAATGATGTACTCCCCCTTTTATAGGGCTTCGTCCGATTCGATCTACACTTCTTCTTTTTCACTCGCTTAACCCCTAACTGGAGATGTTGTGTTCTTTTTTCAGGCCGATGCTCTCAGGCAGAGGTTCGATGCTAACAAACACGTGGTTCGTCTGCATTTCCTTTTCCTCCCAAATTACATTTATTTTTTCGAAATTTGCAGTTAATTTGCGTTCATTTGTGTGTCAAAGCCCAATTACTGGCTAGAAATGGTTGTGGCTAACCTAATTTGACTACACTGTATGATCACTTCAGTAATTTAAAAAATGCCTGATTTTTATTATGAGGGAGTGTGGGGGGAATTATATCTCATCTCAATTGTCTGTGCCAGTTGGTTGTGAATACATACTGAAAATAGTAGTTATGCTTTGATTGTGGTCATAGCTTAGGTAATTATAGCAAACTTGAATCTTGGACCCTTGTTGAATGGTGATCAGGCCTTATCTACTTAAAGCTGCTTTACTTTAACAATTTTAAATATTATTCGGGTAATCAATATTTTTCAGTACCATATTTCTCACTCCTAGAGCTATATCCACACACAATGTTGCTATCATTACCTTTTGATGACACCCAGGAAGATATTGAAACAATTGATAAGATGATAGATGATGCTGAAGCCAGCTATAATAAGTGGAGGCATCCTGATCCTTATATTGGTAAGTTAGTTTTTCTTCTATGACAAGGATTGTAACTACATGATTAGCTTGGGCCCTTCTCAGGGTGGTTGTGACTTTCGAGTTGTCAGTTTTTCAGTTATGTTGAAACCAAGACCCATGAGTAGTTTTTGTTTACTATGCAACTAAAATCTGGCAATTTGCAACCATCCTGAATGGTGGCTTGTTTCACCTTGAAAAAATATCTCATTTTATTTCTCGTGTAAATTAACAGTTCCCTGGGCTCCTGGTGGTAGCAAATTTAACCGCAATCCAGAGCCTCCTTCTGGGGTAAATTGCTCGAGCTTTTCTCCTCCTTACTATCCTTTAGCAAACGTATACTGAATATTTATTCATACTTTTTTTCTATAGTATGATTTGTTAAATGCACTTTAAGATCTAACATCCAAACTCATCACTGAAATTCTTGTTTTTGCTTGGTGATGCAGATTGAGATAATTTATAACTATGGCAAGGAAGACAATGATTAAGGATAGTCCTGAATCCCTTCTCAATGAAGTAATTTGAGGTTAGAATCTTTGTTCTAAAAACAGGGCCTAGACCTAGTGCCCTAGTCGGCAAAAAAGTGGGTTGCTTATTGCATAGCCTATGCTGCCAACTTAGCCAGCCAGGGAGCCTTGACCCTTTGTTTCCACCACTCAAGCTCAAGCCTAAACACATCAATCGATCATTGTTCATTATAATGTTTTAATTTGTTACTCTTTTAGTACTAAAAATATGACTTTTGGATGTACATGAGACATTTCTATCACTTGAGAAATCAAATTCTCATTATATTCTAATTTTGTAATGTAGAAAATTTGCAAGAATAACCCCAATTATTTCCAATCTTCTTTAAATAATCCCGACCATCAATTTTTTTTACCATCTGGTGTGGTGATTTATTTGACACCGAGAAATTGTGGATTGACTGACAGGCTTTGAATTTCTCAGTTTGCCCTTTTTACATGGCTGCTCATCTAACTGTTATTGTAGCCTGTAGACAGTCTTATAAATGCTTTTGTATGTAATGTTATAGACATTCTTACATATGTACTGCAATTATTTGTTTCCATTATGAATGTATGGATGTTTTCACTGCAGATTTCAGGAGAGCACACACATTTTAGAAGATTCTGATCCATGTTTCGCGTTCCCTTAGTGAAGCTTGTGTACTCAACTATTAATAAAATACAAAGTTCAGATTTTTGTATTTTGATGAGGCAGTGTTTGTACTCTTGTTTAACTCAAGATTTGCTCGCTTGGTAGCTTATTGGTTTATAAGCTTGCAGGTTTTATTGAATGTTATCTCGCAAACAAATCTTTAAATTTGTATAGATCAAATTGGAAGTGGTCTATGTTATTTCAGTTACTCGTAGAGTCGCAGTGGATCTCAAGTTTCAACATTATTATTTAAAAAAAAACGTGACTTTTTTGTGATTTAGTCATCAGATGAGAAATTCCACCATTAAGAGCTAAATTGGGTAACTTCAGGTAATAACCCAGTGCCTTGCTTCAGGTAAATCCTGACTATCCCTATAAATCTATAATGCATTATGAAAAAAGTCGCATAAGAACTCTAGTAGAGTAATAGCAATGGTATTTGGGGGGGGGGGGGGGGGGTCGACCAAGCAAAAACCTACTCATGCAAGTCCCAACTCTCAAAGATGTGTTGGGTTGTGTTTGTATTTTGCTTCTGGCATTCCCCATGTGCTGTGTGTATGTATACTTGCATTATTGCTTTCGGATTTTATCAAGGAAGTTGTAATATGATGAGATTTGAAGCTTTAAAGGATTGTCCTCAATGGCTCCATCCCTATCATCAACTTAAAATGCAATGTTGGTGCGGTGACATGTTGTGGACTTGTGGTTGGTCTTAGACTCTTAGGTGGCAAGACGAAGTAGAAAGAAAGCTATAGCGGGTGAGGGGTGATGCATGAAGGATGGCCATTCGAGCCGCCACCTCCGATAACCACCAGTGTAACACAATGCACAGAGTGGCATGTCAATATGTCATCAACGACAGTACAACATTTTGCATCCCAGGTTTTATTCAACAATACTTGGGAGTTGGGACAGTGAGAAGCAAAACCAACAAATCTAAATAATTGACAGCAAAACCAACAAATCTAAATAATTGACTTTTTTGGCTCAATCACTAGGTTATTACGGAGTATATAACCTAATATGACAATAAAATTAAAGAAAATCGAAGAGAACTTCACAAGCATAAAGATGGACAGGTAAAGAAGACTGGAAAAAAGCCATCCACTGATAAAGATTAGCAGTATATTGACAATTCTATACAACCCTCAAATTCCTGAATACTGTTGATATACATTAGCAGCAAAAAGTCCAGCAAGATTCCTCCTCACCATCATTAGTACATTTACAAGGACCCCTCCCCAAATCCCCTTGACATGTATATGCAAAACACTGAACAAAGATGATCCGAATGCCACAAAAGAAACCTTATGACATAGATGTTCTAGACAGTCTTGTTCTTGTTCTTCTTCGAAAGAGGCCAGCTCCCCTTCTTCCTCAATCGACGCTTCCTATCGAGCTTCTTTCTTCTCAGTCTTATGTTCTTTCTCAACTTCATCTTCATCTTATGCTCAAGCTTCAGCTGAAGCTTTGGCTCCAAATGGAGGTTCCCAACAGCCAAACATTCATCATCAGTGTCCAAGGGGAGGAGATCCGGATCGTCAGGGTCCACAACACCACCGCCATCAGAAGCTGTATTGAACACCACCCATGCACCACTTATCTCTTTGAAAGTAGGGCGTTCACTAATCCGGTAGATGGAGTTTGATTTCAGAGATAGGAGAAGCTGAGTTTCATAAGTCCTGGAGACTGGTAGAATACAAACTACTTTAGACTCCAGACATTCTAAAATATGATTTCAGAAAACAAAATTGAACGTATTGTTGACATAATTTTTACTCTTTTTTACTGTTTATTGGTCCAAGCGATCAAAGGAAAGTAAAGAACACCCTAAATTGTCTACCAAGTCTCTCTCTCTTTCAAGTTTCATCAGCAACAGTCCTTCAGAGTCCATAGTATCATAAATTAATAACTGTAAGATGTAAGAATCTCGCATCTAATAATCGCAAATGCTGGATAGAAGAGAAGCTTACAAAGAGAAACTAGAGAGACTTACATTGTCGAGAATAGAGAAGCTTATGTGGTTGTGAAAGCAATGGTTGGGGAACGGCGACAGTTGCTCCCATAAACCAGATCAGATCGGCCGGCGTCATCTCTCCTTCTGGATTATGCTCCCAAAAAATACTGTAATACCTATTCAGCCATAGCCGGATTCTGGGAGAAAATTTTCAAAATGGGGCTAATATGTTGGAACCGATTCTCCTTAAAAATGTTCGAACCAGACAGGACATTAGGCATTTCTGGAGTCATGGACCCGTCCTCGGTTTCTGATTGAACCGGACTCAAAACCAAACTGCCACTTTTAAAAGTTTTTCAAAAATATTATTGAAATAACTTATTTACAAATATGATTAATAGTTATTGTAATATAGTTTCATGGTCACATAAGTGTAAAAATTGAACATAAGTTACTAATATTAATTTACTACTATAATCACTACATGCAAGAGGTTATATTTTGGTGAACAATCTATATTTAGTAGGGATGGACCGGTTCCGTGTCGACCGGCCCGTGGCCCGTTCTGGTCCATGCCTATATTTTAGTCATAAATATATATTAAAAACATCCAAACAGGATCCGAAATTGCATAGTGCCTCTGATTTGGAAATGGAAGTTCACTAAGCTAGCCCAATCTGGTTCATGACCTTTCTAATTAATTAATTAATTAATTAGTAATAATAATTGTTGGTGTTGTACTAACAACTAGTACTATACTCCTGCGATGCACGGGAAAATATATTTCTCATATGAAAAAGTAGGGGTTTTAATAATACATACTCCGTATAATATATACAGAGTATATAATTTAATAACTTCACGTATATGAATTTAATTGTCGTAATGTAATATTATGAGCAGTAAATATAAACAATTGAAAAAAAAACTAAGAAATAAATTTTTTCAATAATAAAAGTATATTAGTAGGTAAAAGCATAAGTAAAAGTTATAAGTGTTTTACAATTGGGGTTAGGTCTGAATATTAGGCCGATCACCGCCACCGACCACGATGATATCTCTGCCGCCGGTGTCATTGAAGCTGACGCAGGTGTCAATGTGATCGCCACAGTGACACGCAACGCCACCTCCGATCACAGTGACATGCCACCTCTGATCACAGTGACACTGTTGGATCGATTCACCCCTGTCGACAAACTTCCCAGTGGGTCACTCATCCTTGGGCTTTGTTACCCCGAGCTCGCTTAACTCGGGAGTTCTGTGGTTAAATAGTAGCCATATCTTTCTTAAAACCAATTGGTGATAAGGAAGAGGACACCCTCTATTTAACCCATCACTCTGTAGTCCCCAAATCAAGGTAGATTCCTGTGGGGCACCCCCACAGTTCACTACGGCAGTGCAGAGCCCCACTACTGAGCGGTGGATGGACATGAGGGGCTGCACCACTTTATGGTGCCAACAGGTTGGGCGGTTAAGCCCTGAATCAAAGAGTGGTGCTGATCTCCCATAAGACCAACAATCACCCCCCCCAACACCAGCCGAGAGATTCACCTGTGACCTCGCTCTGATACCACTTGTTGGATCGATTCACCCTGTCGACAAACTTCCCAGTGGGTCACTCATCCTTGGGCTTTGTTATCCCGAGCTCGCTTAACTCGGGAGTTCTGTGGTTAAATAGCAACCATATCTTTCTTAAAACCAAATGGTGATAAGGAAGTGGGCACCCTCTATTTAACCCATCACTCTGTAATCCCCAAGTCAAGGTAGATTACTGTGGGGCACCCCCCACAGTTCACTACGGCAGTGCAGAGCCCCACTACTGAGCGGTGGATGGACATGAGGGGCTGCACCACTTTATGGTGCCAACAGGTTAGGCGGTTAAGCCTTGAATCAAAGGGTGGTGCTGATCTCCCATAAGACCAACAGACACGTCACGCCACTGTCGGCCACAGTGACACCTCCGCTGCCAATGTCATTGACGCCGCCGCCTATGTCACTATGTTCACCACAATGACACGCTACACCACCTCCTGTCACAGTGACACACCGCCTCAGGTCACAATGACATGCCGATTTCGACCACGATGACACAAGTAATTTCTGTAATGTTGCATTTTTATTTAAATATGAACTTAATAATAATTATTTATTAAGTCAATCCAAAATACCATACGTCATTAATTCAAGCGATTGCTTTCAAACTATTGATTCAGAAGAAAAAAAAGTATTTTGAAATCTTGATTTGTATAATAGTTGTGATAATATTTAAGTAATTAGTATATCCATCTATATCAATAATTTAAAGATTTTATTATGATACAGAGTATTATTTAAGTAATTAGCACATAATTTCAGATGAAAATATTGATCTCTTTATTCACTCAATCAAGCACACCATTTTCTGTTAATTTTAAAATCTTTGATTTGTGGAAAAATATGATCATTCGTTTAAGTAATTCATATAACCAAATATATATCTTAATCACACTAAATACTTTTATATGTCCGGGAAAATTGTAAATTGTAGCATTTGTGTTATCTTTTACATTCATTTACTTATCTAAATATATTCTTTTTAATAAACGTTTTGCATATTGACCCGAGATATTTCACAAAAGAATAAAATCACTAAAGTCACAATTTATGTATTTTTTATAATAAAGAATGAAATATCTGAATTCATAATTTAGATAACACGTACATGAAATAACTAAAGTCATAATTCTTTAAATGTAAAATTGTCATTTGTTCTTCATTTATTTTCTTCTCTAAATGCATTCTTTATAAATGTTCTAGTTTAGTCTAGTTTTAAAATCTAAAACAAACTATTTAGCTCTAAAAAAGAAAAAGAATCACTCATACACTCACTTAACTTTCTCCCAAACTATTTATCTTTCCATATGTGCAAATGTTCTCTTCTTTGCCCACGTTCAGGGCCGGTCCTGGGGCATGGGCAGGAGGGGCATGCGCCCAGGGCCCTTTGCTCCAGTAGGGCCCATAAAATTTTAAAATATGTGTGTATGTATGTACATAAATATTTTAAATATATATAAATTATATTTTATAAAAAATAAAAAATAAAATCAAACTTATATTTTTAGATACTTCTAATTTGTTATTTACCATGTACACGATACAAGTCTATAATTTTGAAATATCCACATTAGAATTCATTGGGAACATATTTCACCATTTCTTTTGAATCATTAAGGATTATTACATTAATTTTAATCTTTTAGTGTACATGTCTTATGTATATCCATTGATATATTTCACAAATTTCTTCCGATTCTCTCATTTAGTGAAAGATTGAACTTTAGTGTCCATAATTTAGAAACTTAGAATTTGTTTTTGTCTAGTGAAAGTGTGATTTAAAATATGAAAAAGTTACTCATACAAGATATAACTTTCACAAATTCCCTTGATTCAAAATTTTTATATATTACGCCTTATAGTTGCACTACTTGTTTCATTCGGTTGTTAGGTACATTATATCCTCGAATGTCACTTATCAATACGCTCTTTATATATTTTCTAACCATATGCATTGTTAGTTTTTTTATGTGTTATACACTTATACTCGTATTTTGACGGTAAAATTGTATCATTTTAAATTATAGCTTTTCGTGCGCTATCCCTAAGGCCCAGTCTATTTGTATTGTCCCGGGCCCATAAAATGTCGTGACCGGGCCTGCCCACGTTCAAGAAGTGCACAGACAAACCACCATCTCCCCGTAGGCGCATACACTCTGCTACAGTACCCTTCAAATTAGTATTCTTTCCTTCTTATTTTTTATTGATCTGATTAAAATCTAGTAATCTTGAACTTACATCTCTAGTTTCTAATACACCCTGTACCGAAAAAAATTGTCAAATTGACTTTTCGTGATTAATGAGAATTAAAATTGTATTGAATACACTCTACTATACCCTTCAAATTGACTTTGACCAATTATATTTTTGTACTCGTGCAATGCACGGGACATATTTTTCTTAAATGTGTGTGTTTCCAAACATGTTTTCAATCAATGTAATTTTTAAAAATTATAAATTAGATTAGAAGTATAGTACGAAGTAGTAAAATGCAAAATGTAAAGAACTATTTTACAAATTTTTTGATCAAATATTTTCATAGTATCAATTGATACTATGAACGAAAAAATTGATCATAGTATCAAATTTGCAAGTTTATTGGATTCACAATCTAATTTATTGGATTTAATACTTCATATGAAATTGAAATTGTCACTTTTCATCCATATACGTCTCATTGTTTTGAGTTTCAATGCATCTGCTCAACCATTATAACTGTTCAAATTAAATTGTGTATTTTTATAGGACGTGAAGGCCTGGTGTTGAACTTTTCCTAATGCATCGATCTATATAATAAAAACTCAGTGTCCATGCCTTTTTAATTCTGCTTTTTTATCATAGTGAACATATAAAAAGCTTACTTGAAATTGTTACCATAATTTGATCTATGTTATACCTTTTTCCAACTCCACACACCTGCCAGCTTGATTTAAACGGTTTAATTTGCTATATTTCATATGCTTAATCCGCACCCAATTTCATAGATAAAGATAACTAAGTACTCGGTATAACAAATTATTATATTGCACTAACTAATTATCGGTAGTTAACTAGTGTAATATCCATGTGATGCACTGGATTATTATTCTCCAGATTGTGAAATAGAGCGTTGACACCTATTTATTGTAATTTAACTACTTATCATCTTTACACTGATAACGATTATATATTCAAAACAATCGAGAAATTCAGCGTCTTTAGACTCCACAACTCTTGTCTGTTCAAATAAATTACCTAGTGTCATATTTATTCTTATAGTAATGTGTTTCTTTTCTAGTGTTGCCACTTGCCACACTAAATTGTGAATCGGGTCATACAAACCCCTCTTTTAGAAGAATATTGTCATAGCGCGTCACTGTTAAAACTTTCATACAGTTGCATGAACTCTCCTTCTATACTCAAAATTCAAATCGATATTAACAATTGATAAATACGTAGTATAAGTGAACTTGCGTTATGCTTTTCTTTTAATACATCACTTCACCTCAACGCCCGTTGGACATCTTGAAGAAGGAAGAACGAACAACGTAACGAATAAATATCATTTGAATTTGACGGTAGAGTGAAATAAAAGGCTAGGCATGCAGTGCATGTTTTACATGTAGAGATTAACGAATAGTAGATTATGTTAGCGGGTTATCAATAGCAAATTCAATTAGTGGGTTTGACTAACGGAATAAGTTGACGGATTGTCAGAATATGTTTGTTAATTTAGTTGTTTAGCCATAACAATTAGTAAAAAACGACATATTTTAAAACGCTAACCCAAAACTTTCTTATTTGCATCTTTTCTATTTCAGTGGTTCTGTCCAAAAATGCTAGGATCGAACGGCTATTTATCAAACATCATTTTCACTTGTTGAAAACGCTAAAGAAGGTTAAATCGTCGTTTTTATTGAAACACCATTTTCCAAACACCATATAGGCAATAGGTGGAAAACTAAAAGCCTTGCCACTTACAAATAATTACTTTCCCTACGGAAACTAAACGGCCAAGGCAATTAAATATTCCACTCAGGGCCGTAGCTAGGGGGCCAACCATGGCCCCGACCCAGCCCAAATTAAAAAAAAAATGTCTATTTTTAGTATAAAAAATTTCGTGTAATATTTTTTCAAAAATATTTCTTGTACCGGTCCAATACGGACTAATGCCCTGGCTCTGCCCTTTTTTCTAGGGGTGGGCGCGGTCCGGAACGGTCCGGTAAATTGGTAAAACCCGTAATGTATTCGTAAGGTTTTTAACGGTCCGGTACGGTCCGGTTCTAAGGATGGAACCGTTCGGTACCATGTCATTTCGGAACGGTACAAAACAGTACGATACAATGTCAAACACATGCTAAAAATTTTGAACAAATTTTGCAATTAGTAGATATCATCACATTAATTAACTCACATGAAATGTTTATATAAATACAAGAAATTGCATACATAGTACTAAAATTCACAAATACACAAATAGTGCAACGCAACTAAGAAAAAGTATAGCACAACGATGTCGCACGAGATAAATATCATCTCTAATTTACTATTCATGTGAATTGAAAGTATAAAATAGAATATCATCAAATTGTTGAATATAATAGAAATCTTCAGCATTCTTTTTCTTCATTCTAGGTTAAATATTACTCCGTAGTTCTAATTTAATTTATAGTTGAACCCTGAGAGCTAAGATTTAAACCATATTAATTAAGTTGTAAATGCACAAACATGATACAACAAAAAATCACATACACTACATTACTAGAAATGAATAGTCATTAATGATTTCTAAAATTTGAATATTCTTTCAATACATACCAAAATATAACATAAATTATCTAAAAAGAAAAAATAACAATATATAAACATACTAGTTTTCAAGCCCGTGCGATGCACGGGCAGTACGTAATTTAGTTAATTTTAAATGTTTTTTTTTAAAAATTGGTAGTGGAATAAATTTATATTAATAATTGAAGTTTTTCATTGACACTATAATCTAAGAATAATACTAAATTGATCATTTTAGTTGATTCTGACTGTTTGCAAATATCATTTCATTGACACCAAATATTCCTATTAAACGTATAGGTAATAATAAAGTTCAGTTGTTAAATAAACCATCTTAGTTCTTCAATTTGTTTCCTAATAATGATAGCTACGAAATAATATGTTGGAGTACCTTATCCATATCATCTTGAGTACGACTAAGAAGAGTGGGAATATTTATCTTGTTCAACATAATCTCTTCACGATTGGTCGTATTACTTTGCACTGCAACTCTTCCAATGGCAACTTCTTTCTTTTCACTGTTGTAGGCACAAACAAAATATAGCAAAATTTTCCTTTCCGGTACATAAAATAAATTATAGCAATTTTTTTTAAGCTTGATGATTTTTTTTAAAGTAACATTCATATGAGAGTTTTACTTGGGAATTATACCTCCAAAGGGTCTTCAACTTATTGCACTCATCAATATCAATATCTATGTAAACCAGGCTTGAGGGGGATGTTGATAAACATAAGTTTCTTGCACAGTTAAAACAAATGTTATGAATATTTGAAGAGGCATTTAACATGATTTTATCACAAAGAACCCACTGCTTAATGGATTTTGAACTTTAAATCTTATTTTTGTTATTATTACTTACCATTAAATTCTTTAACTATAGTAGAGGTAACAACTATGACAAAATGTTTTTTAGGATCATCGAGTTCACTTCGTTGTTTGGTAAGCTGATCAATGCATTGACCCCATAATCTTATTTTGATCCGGTTTGCCCTGCATGGTAACAAAAGTTAGTACATACATTTAAATAACATTTAATATAACAAAATTGATGTATTTTAAACAATCAAACACATATTATTGCATTCAGATCAGTTTGAAGTTGCATTCAGGTTACTTGAATTTTGTAGGAGAAAAATCTATATAATTCGTAAGTAGATATAAAACATACCATTGGTCTTCTATCTCAATAGCTGTAGATCCATTAGGATCATCGTTAACAACCATGTCAACCACATCTGCACGAATAATATTTAGTGGGATTATTTGATTATGGAGATATAGTATCGATATACGGAGTAATATTTAGTAATAATGTTTTGTCATACCAGTCAAAAGATATTTACTCCCTAGACGGTTCTTTAAAATGTTGAAAGATACGAAGTCAAATTTATAATTTGGCACTTCAATTGCTTCTCCTTTGACTTCTTTGATGATAGTGTTATGAAAGAATTGTATCATGATTTTATTATCGGCTACAACACGATACTCTTCTTTATTTGGAAGCATTGAGAAGTTTCTTATGATGTGTATCATTCCTTCCTTTATTTTGGGACGTAATGTATGAACATATCCACTTTTTATAGATGCATGAACATAATCACGTGCCCTGCAATCATGAAAAATATCATTAGGTTTTTGTGTAAAATAAATATAAATACATTAAAAATTCGAAATTTAAAAAAAAAGTATACCTCTTCATTGATCAGAACCATGTCTAGACAAATTAAGCTTCCTTGTCTTTTGTGATTGATGACATCACAGAGGCGTGTAACACGAACTTTGATTGTCCAGTCGGACTTGGATGTATCAAGCTGACGTATTAGAGAATAACTTCTGCATTTTATGGAATATTAATCAATAAGGTATAATGCATAATAATATCATGTATCATAAACATGTGAATGATAAAGTATCATAATACTCTGTATCATAATACTATTTCTTTGTTACCTTCGAATGATGAAAATGCAGCCACACGATTTTATAAATTCAAAATGGAATTTATTTTATATTATGACATGTTCATGTATGGAATCATTGAAAAAGAATAATTTTGATTATATAAATATATATATACTCCGTAGTACGTATGTATTTTCACAAGTAATATGTTTAGCTCAGCCCAAAAAAGTAAACACGTTTATCATAATATTAATCAAGTTTATGGAATATTAATGAATCGGGTATAATGTATAATAATATCATGTATCATAAACATGTAAATGGTAAAATATCATATGAACGTAGTATTCAATAATATATCATTAAAAATGTTGTAGAAACTTACTGTGATGACATTCTTGATATAAGAACACTAAGCAATAGAATTCTTCAAACTAAGGAGAAAGCCAATAGTGAAAATACACTTTTGTTTGCATTCTCTTTGTATATATATATAATAGCCTATTTGTGCACTATAGGTAGTTTTTATGTTTCTAATTCTAAATTTAGAAACATAAAATATATTAAAAGTTTACTCCAAAGTTAGGAAACGTAATATATATTCTAAAAGTTTGCTAAAATCAACATAGATAATAAAGTGTGAGTTTCTCACAAAATAAAATATAAAGTTACCGAATAAATATACCAAAAAGTTTGCTAAAATACGTAATACTAAAATCAATAACATATATTAAAAGTTTACTAAAAGATTTATGGAATAAGATATAGTATAAGTCTACTAAATCAGATTTAGTAACTAATACAAAACCTATATATTAAAAGTTTACTAAAGGATTTACGAAATAAGATATGGTATAAGTTTACTAATTAAATCAGATTTAGTAACTAATACAAAACGTATATAAATAAAAGTAATTAAATAATAGTTATGTATGATGACATGGCAGACTTAGGTGGCACTCCGTATGCTCTTGAAAAGTTCCTCTTTTATATATATATATTGATTTAGGTATTTTAGGGATGCATGAATGCATACTTGGGCTCTAAAATTGTTTGTCTATAAAAGAGATCCATGGGTATAGAAAAAAAATATAAAAAAATCATATGCATTATTTTCGAACGGTTCAGTCCGGTATTTTTCGGTTCTCAAAATCTAGGACCGGTCTCGTACCCGTTTCAAAAGGTACGGTTTCGGTACAGGACAAAAATCTATAGAACCATTTAAATACCCGGTATTCGGTTCGGTACCATTACGGGACGGTTTGGTACCGATTCGGTTCGGGTTTTATGCCCGCCCCTACTTTTTCCACTGCTTTGCTAAATTAAGCGTAATGCACCCTGTTGGTTCAACTTTTTTGCTTAAGCGTACATCGCACGAGCCTGCTCAAATTGGCACCCAAATAAGTTCTGCACTTTTCCGTTTTTAAATATAAATATAATATAGATATATATTTTCTCTATTAAAGTTATGAGCAATAAGTTTAATAGTGTCATTACCAAAACATCTAAAAATGTGACTTGTAGTCTTGTAGACTCGTACGGCTTACTATATACGCAATAACCATTAGGCTATTAGCTGTTTAGCTAGTTACCTTACTTAATTAGTTACAACAATATGAAATTTTATTTACTGCTTTTGGGACAATTTTATTTGAGTAATATTATTAGTTACGTAGTAATACTTAATATAGTTTTAAAAAAAATAACTCAGCTTTTAAATCTAGGAACAAAAAACTATAACCAAAAAATATACGTAGTATAACTTAGCTTTTAGAAATCGATATTGTGCGGGTCAGAGTGTCCAAAATTTAAAATTGGAAATCGACGGTCCGATTCCGATTCGATTCGGAACCGCGAAGCACGAACGGACCTACATATTCCATATGTATAATTAAGTTCTTGTGATTCAGAAAATACACCAAAATCCTCTTTGATATGACTACACATGTGCTCAAAAATAAAGGAATTCACTTGTTCTTTTTTTAGTTGCAACATTGGTGAATTGTAATCTGATTTTTTTTAAACTTTTTTAGTAATAAGGAATGAATTATACTCCGTATTAATGATTGTGTGTTGACAAATATGACAATTGAATCATTGCAACTAAAAAGAAGAGGAAGTATATTAGAAGGGAGTTTTTTGCATTAAACTATCCTACACTTTAACTTCTCGATATTCCTCCAAAGGCATGTATGATATTTGTCTTCCTAGACATGTATAATGTCATATGAGGCCTTTTAATTTACTTCGTTTCATGGATGCACCTAAACTTAATTCATACATTACACTTCAATCTGGTTTCAAATGCAGTTGGAGACAAACATGATGTTTGTAGTTGGAGACAAGTAAAGAAATCGTTTCATTCTATCACCTCCTTTAATTCTTTTGTCACTAAATAATCGAGAAAAATGTTGTTACTTGTTGGTTTGTCAAAATAACACATTGAAAATGGCATGCTTTTGAAAACTAATCACGATTTTTTATACCAAGATGATCTGTATTTGTCGATAATTGATACAGTCTAACATTGAATTCGCATTCTAACAGTTGGTACATATTTTGTTACTCGAGATACTATTTCTGCACTGTGAAAACATGTTGTGTATGAGTGGACACAATCCCGGGATCTAACCAGAACTAGTTGATTTTCAAATTGAAATCATAAAATAAGATGTCGGTCAAGACTGAGACCGGACTAATAAGAAAGGGGTATTAGGTATGGCTCTCATTTCTTGGGACATGGATAGCCCATCTAATCCTAGTTTAGTGGTGGACTCGGGCAAGGTGGCCCGACCCGGAACCGGCACTGTTCTAGCCCGGCCCGACCCAGTGGCCCGGCCAGTGACCGGTCCGGGTAGGCCCAACCCAAGAGGTTTCCGGTCCGGGCTCGGGTCACCCAAAACATGAACCGGCCCGGGCGGTCCGGGCCCGGTTCCGGGCTTTTTTTCAACTTTTTTTTAAATCCCCGGGTTGGGCTGGGTATTTGGGCCATTTGGGGTGGTTTGGGGGTTGGGGGGTAATTAGAAAAAGGGAAAAAATGTAAGAGGCCCGAGGCCCGGCCCAGACCCGGTGGCTACCTGGTCCGGTCCCGGGCCCAACATTTCATAACCGGCGGCCCAGTTGGGCCTAGGCCCGGCCCCAAACCAGCCCGAGTCCACCACTGTCCTAGTTTTGATTTCGTTTTAGTTTTTTTGCATTTGAAGCATTGGGAAACATTTTATAAGGGGTGAGGGTATATTTAAGAGCTTAAAAGGGTGGAGATAGGGGTGGACTCGGGCCGGGCGGCCCGAACCGGAACCGGCCCGGCCCGGTCACTGTTTGAACCGGCCCGGCCCGGTCACTGTTTGAACCGGCCCGGCGGCCCGGCCCATGGGCGGTTCGGGTCGACCCAGCCCGGTGGCTACCGGTTCCGGGCTCAGGCCTTCATTTTGGTGAACCGGCCGGGCTCGGCCAACCCATCTCAAAATCCGGTCCGGGCCGGATTTAATTTTTTTTTTTTTTTTGAATTTTTTCAAGTTTTTGGGTTGGATTGGGTATTTTGGACCATTTGAGGTGATTTGGGGTGGTTTGGGGTTGAGGGGGAGGGTAGGGGGTTGATTAGGAAAACCCAAAAAAAAAAAAAAAGAACCGAACCGGGCCCGGCCCGAACCGGACCCGGGGGTTACCCGGGCCGGTTCCGGGCCTCCCCTACCTTGAACTGAGGCCCGGCTGGTTCAAAGCCCGAACCGGGCCCGGCCCGAACCGAGTACACCCTTAGGTGGAGAGGGCGTGGGAATGATGGTAAAGGGTTTGAAAACGTATTAACAAATTTAAAAAAAAAAAAAAACTGGACAGGCCAATTTATGACCAAAAGCTGTTCGGACCAAGACCGTGTCCACCCCTATTGCTAGAGGTGTCTTGGTTAGAGCATCTCCAATGGTAAAATGTGCACGGTGCACAGGTGGCATGAGAAATAACCACATAAATATTAGTAAAGGAGACCGTCTAGATGTTGACATTGTTGTTGACATTGCAGGGAAAAACTTACCAAAATTGTATAAAATCATTCAAATAAGGAGAGAAATAATTTATTTCTTAATATTTATGTGGCTATCACTCATGCCACATGTGCACCGTGGACATTCTAGCATTGGAGATGCTCTTAATGATCTGGGACCAAGACAGTTTCCAATTTTATCATTAGAGTGATATGAATTTAATTTTAAATGTTGTTCGTTGACATCTTTTTTTTGAGAATTTACCCAAAATAGGACTAAAAAAGTTTGGAAATTCCAAAATAGGACTGACATGTTTTTATTTCCAAAATAGGACTAATTACTGTCATGTTTTGGCAGTACCAGACTTCAAACATGGCAGTATTTTCCAAACTTGGCAGTAATTACTTTTATTTTGGGAATAAAAAACATGACAGTCCTATTTTGGAATTTTCAAACTATTTTAGTCCTATTTCGGGAACTTTCCCCTTTTTTTTTCTAATAAAAATCTGATTGTTTTACGAAAATTATAGGATGGCGATCTTCTCTCCATTAGTGGCACTATCAATGGCTCAATGCAATTGGGGGGGGGGGGGGGGGGGGTCGGTATTTTTTTGAACTATTCAAATAAGTGTTTAGAATGATTATATGCGTATTCGAGTAACTTTTGGAATAGGAAAGCCTCTTGAATGGAGATTGAAGCTAGAAAAGGGTGGTAACAGGCTAACAGCCAATGGGTGGGTTTTGATTATGAAAAATTACCCAATTTCTATTTGTTGTAAGGTATTATTGGGCACACGGAGAAATTTTATCTTCAGCTAATGTGTGTCAGCTAGAAAAGTATGGAGAAATCTTATGGATTATGGCAAAGGACTACACGGGGACGGCCTCAATTTCGGAGTGTGAATAATCGTAGTTCTGGACGTAGCTTTATCAAGTGAAGGCTGTAAAGAAACTTTGAATCCAATGTTGGTTGGATGCATTTTACTTTTGTCTTGCGTGAATTATTTTTTATCAAAAGTATTGAGACTTTTCAACCAAACTAGTTTTCAAGTTACTCTTTATAGGACTAACATTTCTAAGAGACTGGAAGGAGACTATTTTCATAATAATCATAATATAGGCAATTTCTATTCACTAAATAATACAGATAAAGGGTAATCTGGGTATTAGTGAAAGTAACACATGTCTCAAAAGATGGAGTTACGGGAAGTAAGAGAATAACTGATCCATTGTAGACCGACACAAGAATAGTCTCTGAAACTACAAAACCAGATTACCATCATACCATGTGTTCTCCGAGATGAATCCATTTCCTCATAAAACCTACGTAGTATGTTTTATTTGCAAGAGAGTTTGTCATTTGTCAAAGGGGGTGTTGTAACAAGTCGGGAACTCGAATTCACAGTTTCACACAAAGTGCTCCACCCTCGTCCATAGTTGCCACGCAAAAAACTTGCTCAAGAAAAACCATGTGAAAAGCCTGGAAAAAGGTGTGATATCTCCTCCATATGAGTGGTAGTAGGGGTATGCAAAAGATAATTATCCAGGAAAACTAGAACAAAACGGTCAAAACCAATCTCACCCACACAAACATGAAATGCAAAGCATTCCTGACTGTTTCATGCAGACTAGTGAGATGTCTAAATATTACTTGGGGTGAAATTGACATTGTTTTACTATTGCCTGGTATTTTCCCAAGCCATCCTCCCTACGTACATCCTTATTCAATACTCCATTTACTGGAGTGTGTCAATAATAATGTTCGTCTAACTAGTCTGGAAGTCCAAACTAACATTACCATCCCCCAACGTTTCCTGTTGAAAATAAACAACAAAAGAAACAAATACAGGTACGAAGTACACCATATGGATAAACAAGCATATGAAGGCTACAAACATATAAAAATAAAGCAACTTCAGAACAGAATTGTTCAGCAATATCAAAACATAGAGCCAGTGCCTTCATATGGTGGCTGCATAATCCAGATTACATCTGAAGCCGAACAAACAGATTCATTGATCATAAGAAGAGGCACAACAAACCTGAAGCAGGAGGGAAAACTCAGACAAACATAGTCAACTCGGGCCTGCTGTATGTATTGTTACCCTCATCCTCCAGAACAGGGTAAGCCGCCACAAGAGCATCCTGAGCTCCAATGTACAGCGAATTATAAACCTTCCAGTAAACCTCCCTAACCTTCCGTGCCGGGTGGAATAGTCCCTGCAGACAATAATTCAGGATCACAGCAGCACCAAGCGCCACCCGCATACCTTCAATTGCCTCCATGACTGCATTAATCACATGAGGGGATGTTTCGAAAATGTTTGGCCATACGTAATTCAGAAGGTGGACCAGTGCATCTTCACATCCAAGACCAGCTACCCCTAATGCCATGTGCTTCACGGCAGAAGCTGCCGTTTGCCTGTGTACCAAATCCCTATCCATCAAAGCATCCTCAAGCAAAGGAGTCACAGCATATATGTAGTCCTTCCCCATCTCACCAATATACTCGAACAGAAAGGAAAGGGACTTTAGGACACCGTTCTGGACGTTAAGCTCCGGGACCCGGTATTCATTCATTAGTGCGGGTAGGACTGTGAAGGGAGAGCAGGTTTCAGCCACGATTGCAATTGCTACTGTTGTGCACACACGGTTCTGACGTTCCTGCACCTTGAGGTTGTTCAGCAGGGTAGCAAGAACGTCCTGGGGTCCAATTGCCTTAGCTATATATCCAAAAGTGTTGACTGTTGCCCGCCGGATACCCTTCTTATGTGCCTTGAGCATCTCAAGAAGCTCGAAACAGATCCGCATCCATTCTCTCGCAGGTACAAACTCAGCCCCGCGATCTGCAATACGCCCGACCAGATCGATACAGTTCTCTTGGACTTTCTCGTGCCGATTTTTCAAAATAGGAGTTAATCGGGGAAGCAGATCTTTGATTGGAGGTGTCATTTTAGTCATACCAATAACATTCACAATCGCCTTGAGGGCACCCAGAATGGATCCAAGAACCTCAGGGTATTCTTCTCCCAAGTACTCGTACAGGACGACACCAAGATGGCCCATCAACTGTTCCTCACCACACTGTTTCATGACCACTGCGATTCTGGATATCAAATCGGCAGCTTGTTGTCTCACCTTAGCACTCTTGTTGTTAAGACGCCACTTTATTGTACCGCATATCTGAGGAAGGTATGGTTTCACTTTCTGTCCAAGGGAATTGACCACGGCACCAAATCCATTTAGCATCACGTTTGCATCATCACTGGTCTGCTCTTGGAAAGCATAAAGGATTCCATCAATCAGAAGCTCTTCTAAACGAGAATCTATGTCAGATGCACCAAGATTCTCAACAACTTTCTCAATAGTCTCCATCACCATTCTTCTATACGGTTCACTTTCGTCTTTTAGGTCTTCAACAACTCTGCCCACTATATCCGCAACGCCCACCTTGTTTGCAATTTCTACTGTAGTTTCTACAAGCTGCCTGTAGTTTCGGCGATCCAATGCCATTCTCCTAACCCAGAAATTACGGAAGAACTCTGGAAGGATATCAGTCCTAATATACTCAGGTTCCACACCTTCCGTACTCACACATTGTTTCACCACTTTTAACACGATTTTTTTCATCTCTTCATCCGGCGATTGAAATTCACGGATGAGAATGACCATCACTTCCTTTGTATAATAGCTGGCGTAAATGGCATCCATAAGTGGAATGATAAAACCAATTGCCTTCAAGAATGCGGCCAAAACCTTTCCACGGTGTGATCTGATACCCTTCCATAAGGGCTTCAATACTGAATCGAAGCTCTCAATACCGTATGGTGCAGCAGCCTCAGCAAGAGCAGCTAAGGAAAGAGCCGTAATGGTTCGAACCTTCTGGTTCTCGTCATTCAACCCATGCTCTATGATTTCCACCAAAGATCTCAAGTGTGGAAGAACAGCACAGCCAATTAAAATCGCAATCTGTTGAACAATCTTTATACCTGTATGACGAGCCTGCCAGGATTTCTTACTCTGACAAACTGCTTTGAGAAACGGCAGCAAGGCGGGAATACCAAGTGCAGAGGCAACAACACTGAAGGCTCTGGCTGTGGTGTTCCTCACGTATTCATCAATGTTATCGATATCCGGTCGCATGGCGGCAATCATAGTTGCCAAACCGGCTGCCTTGCTAAGGTTGGAAATAATCTCCCTTCCTTCAACACGAGCATAGTAATCCTCATCAATCAGTAGAGGCTCAATCACCACAAGAATCTTGTGCACGTATGGACGAACCAACTCATCCAGCTTGTAGAGCACCCTATCGATAACTTTCACCAGTAAGTGCCTTTCTTGGTCTTCCAATGTCGGTTGCATGAGCAATGGAAGAATTCGGTTGAAGAGCGGGCCTGCACCGAAATCTCTGGCTTTATCTGTCAGCTGTCTCAAAGCTGTTTTTCTCTGAGGGGGTGTGCCATTCTTGACCTTCAGCAGGAGTTTCATAATTTTCCGTTCCTTCTGCTCATCGGGAGACAACTCCTCTTCATTTTCTTCATTCAACAAGGAGCCAAAGTATTGGAAATCCTCTGGTTTCATAAGTGGCAGACCACCAGGCATTTCTTTTGGCACATCAAACTGTTGGCCCCTGTTTTCCTCTGGAATGTTGTACAAAGGAGTCCCCATTGGGGTTGGGGTGGCAAGAAGTTTTCTAGCAGGGGTTCTTATTGGAATATAGGCAGCTGGGGGGTCCAATATCTTGTATCCTTCTTGAGGAAACATCACATCGAGCTCCTCATCTGTCAAGTAGCGGTTCCTTTCTTCAATGTCTTTTTCCCACCTACTTAGATTATATTGTTCAGGTGTAAGAGGACCCCGCATGTTAAGGGAACCAGGAGTCGGGGTTGCAAGTTCAATTCCCCCAATAGGAGTTACACCCGGCGTATAAGCCCCTGATGGTGTAGCACCTTCCATTGGTGTTGCACTCCCCATGGTTGCAGGAGTCTCATCCCACCTTGATCTCTGCCTTTTGGGTGTAGGGGTAGCAAGACCCAAATTTTTTGGGGTAGAGTCCCATGTCATTCCGGCAGGCGTAGCCCCAGGAGTAGCTCCACCAGCAGAAGGGGTGGCATCAGAATCAGCCACCCGACCTGGGGTAGGGGTTTCATCCCACCTATTCCGTCTCACCGAGGGAGTAGCATCACCAACCCTTCCAGGAGTGGGAGTTGCATCCCACCTTCCAATCCCAGGAGTTGAGTCAGGCAGATCCCAGTCAGAACCTGACTTGGCCTTCTTTTTCTCTTTCACACTGTTCTCATCCTGAGACTGGTCCCACCTATTCCTCCTCTTCTGAGCCGATGACTTCTCTCCATCCTTTTCGGTCTTTGTTGCTTCTTCTTCTTCCTTCTTCTTTTTCGCAATTTCCCTCATCAAATCTTCTTTTCGTCTTTTAAGAGCCTCCTCCTGCATAACATCAGCATATGTCCTCTCATCCGGACCAGGTGTCTTGTCCGAAAAAGGGTCATTCCTTTCAGGTGATATAATTCGGTTCAATCTCCGTTTACGATAATCATCCTCCCTATCAATGATCTTACTTGGTTTGTTAAAACCTAAATTATGATCCTCATCTCCACCACTCCTGGGAGCCTCGTTTAACAACTGTTTTGGGGCTGTGAAGGATGCCATCTTTCGAGCAATCTCACTTTCCGTGTTCTCAAAAGCATCTTCATCATCATTGACAGGTATCGACTTCTCATACCCCTCAAACCTGTCAGAACTGTACAGATCCTTATCAAAAGCCACGGCAGTAAGAGAAGCAAGCTGCTGCTCCATTTTCTTCCTCTCCTCCTGGGTCTTCTGTATCTCATCGTCCATTATGAATCCTCAATTAACCTTGCGCTGATGCTTTAGCCCTAGTTTCTCGAGCCGTTTAGAGGTGAGTTTGTATGAATCAAGTACCTGGATTTAAAAAGTAACGAGCCATAGTTTATATATTGCCTAAATCCACCGAAAACATGAAGAATCGGATCGTACCAAGAATGAATTCAAATTTAAATCAATAACAAAATGAACTGATAAAGCTTAGTTTCAAAAAGCAAACGGAAGAGTTTGAAATTTTAATCGGAAACATTGGCGCAGGCCTGTACATCATTACAATTCACGAAATAAAGAATAAAGTTGATCGATACCTACCGAGGGCGGAAATCTGCTCTGGTTCTAGTTCTGGAGAAAAGGGTTATACTCCGTATTAAGCAGGCCTGAAGGTCAGTTCAGAGTGTTGTATTCGACATATATGTTGAGTCCATATTAGGGGTTTAGATTTTGGAATCATAAAAGAAAAATCTAATTTTAAGCGGCGATGATTTGATAAAAAGCTAACGATTTGATTTAATTTTATTTAGTATGCAAGCTATTAGAAATAATTAACACTAAAGGGTTGTCCTCAATTCAGATTTTAAATGATTTTAAAGTATTAAAATTTTGATGGATTTTTATGGAATTGTATAGAATGTGTGACATTCTAATGAAGTTCATTCAATTCTACAATCCTTCGATTCTATAACGTGTATTGCTTTTCCCTTTCTTTTCCCGGAAGCTGAAGAAAGTATTGGAGACCCGTACAGACACGCCGGATCTGCTGGCTTCTCTCAATACTCTCGAATTTCTATTCTGAAAACACTCCTCCTTGCCCGCCAGAGCCCCAGATCTTCTACCATCCAGAAACGCTCTCCATCAACCATCGCATTGCTCAGAAGGCAATTCACGTTGCTTCCTGTGCTCTCTCTCCATCAACCAAGAGTTCCTCCTATATTCTGAAAACACTACTAGATGAATTGTTTTGACATTTTTTTGGAACGTTTCAGGCATTGGATCAGGTGGAAGAAGTCAGTGCGCTAGCCAAGTGTTGTGATAAGTAGCATTCTGTTCTCCTGTTTCACATTCCTTGGCTGGGTTGTTCTTGACGTGGGTTTTATATGAGATGGATTTCAAAATCTGAAGGGGGTTGAAGATATTTTGGATGGAATGTTTTATGCATAGAAAATCTACTAGAATCCTTTAAAATCCATGAGAACAATAACAATTGAAATCCATGGAAAGATTGAGGACACCCAGATTTTAATGGAATCCATTGAACTCCAAATTGAGGACACCCAGATTATGATAGAATTCTAAAATCTTTTAAAATCCATTAAAATCCAAATCGGGGACACCCCCCTAAGAGTCACAGACTTTTCTTAAATGTCACTCCTTGTAGCATCTCAAAAAAAGATCTTTTGTTTTTTGTAAAGCTCTTAAAAATTGTCATGTCAAACATACAACTAGAAATTTTTAGAGGCTTTTTAAACAGTCCAAAAGCTAGAAGGCGGAAGTTTATATCTGTCAAACATGCATCAGGTCTAGTCTTTGTATGTCGGGTATATGCGTATTTTATAATTGTCGAAATGTAGTCTCATCTAACATGTTTAAGTTTGGTTGGTTTGATCGTTTAAATCTGATTTGACCTGTTCTGGTCTAGAATTGAAATGAGTCCCAATAAAAAAATCATTACCCTCATGGAATATTTATGTTGAGTCTTTCTCACAATTTTTTTTCCATTTTCTTTATTTTATCATTTCAACAAATTCATCCTTTTTTCCAACAAATTCATCATTTCTTTTAAAAGTAATGAAAGTTTAGTTAAAATTGTTTCTCTCCTTTGTGTAAATATCTATTATACAGATACGGAGCATTTGCTTTATTGGTGCACATGCAAAGTCCACTATGGTCATATTTTACAAGATTGATGTAGTAAGAATTTTTTTCACCACTCATTATCTCTAAAATTGTACGTGGTATTATTTTCCTTTTATAGCTAACTTGTTTTTTATTTATTCTCTCATATATGCTTACAATTCAATCACATAATTTTTACTTCTCTAATTTGACATACAACTCAAAACCTTCAATGTCCTATGAGTGTCATTATTTTCTTCCTAAATTAGGATTTTTCACTCACTTTTTGGAATTTTTATTGCTACTCTTTTACTGCATTAAATAAGCCCTAATTCGAGAAGAAATTATATTTGATCAAAATTTAGAACAATATTCATGTTTTAATCCTATTTTAATTTCAATTTAAAAAATAGTTTATAATATTTTGAATAACTCTACTTCTACTTCCTTTGGATTGAAGAAAAAAACAAAAAATATTGGATGACAGAGTAGTTTTGACCAAAATGTTTAATATTAGTTCTATTGTTATAATTTTTTATTGTGTAAAAGTAATGAAATGATCCAATGGATATTTGTTATTATTGAAAATAATATTACTATGAAAATGTTTTGTGGCAGTATATAACTATTTTACTCACAATTGTAGATTTACAAAAACTGGTATATCAATTTTTTGTCATGTTCTATGATGTGCATGTTGATAACAATACAAATATTTCAAGGAAACAACTTCAACAATTATCTCAACTCATTGTTGTCTCATGACATTTTCTACTCAAGTGGGGAATGATGACGTTTTTGGAATTTCATATCATTTTCCTTCTTTAGAAGGCTGCGACAATTAACTACCACAAAGATGCTTATTATGAGGAGATATATAGACCCTAACCCTAAAAATAGTGAACTTGGTCAATTTTCTATTTGTTGTGGTATAAATAGGTGAACTTGTTCATACTTTCATAGTTTCATACCATTGAATATTAATTTCCTCTCATACAGTGTTTCCAAATTGTGGCCATGGCCAACAGAGTGCCTTGAAATGGTGGTGGAAAAGAGGGTTCTGAATGGTGGGCCACGGTGGCTACTATCCCTTGTTGCCCCCTTGGTGGATATTGGAATAACCAAATAACAAATTCATAAATCGGACTGAGTCAGGCGAACTGTCCCAAAATATAAATTACCCTAAATCACAATGCTTGCAACTTATTCCCTTTCTGATTTCATTATTCTCCCTCCGACCTTAACTCAAGTAGCAAGCTATTCTTCTCTACCATAATTTATATGTTGGATAACACATGATCCTGGTTCTGCTATGGGATAAATGCGCATATACCCTTTTATTAGTCTCACTTACTTATACAAAGAGATTGAGATGCTTACCTTATACGGATAACTTTTTTGTTTCTTTTGTGTACTAGTTTAGTAACGCGCGATGCGCGTTCGTGTAAATGCCCAAGACTATTATAGGCATATTAATTTATGGTCAGGATTTGGTTGAGTGAATATGGGAGTATTGAGTAAACTATTTGTATACATTGTTTGTTAGAAATTGATAAAGAAACTTAATGAATAAAATATTCATAACCCAATTTTATGTGGAAAAATAAAGCATCCAGGATGACTATAACAACCGTAGTAATAGGATAAGATTTATTGAAGTTCATTTAGTATTGAACAAAAAGAAGACAAATATCAAAAGTATTTGAGACAAAATTTCCTAATTTTTTCTTTGAAGTTCATTAGGTAATTAGATTAAACCATCCAAATATTTATGTTGTTAATTCGATAATTGATTGAGTCACGTGTGGGTATTCTATAATCAATAAAGCCTTAGTAGTTAATTCGATAATTGATTCAGGAAGAGTCATGCCACTAAGGTTACATGATGCAGTATTTCCTTATAATATTTCTATAAAAGGCTGTTTTTGCTGCTCAAAGATGTGATTTTAAGGACATGGCAGCCAGCTTTCCATCCTAGCCAATGTTCTCCTCCCACAATTTCACCTTTTAACTTGAAAATTATCTTGATCATCTACCATTTCAAAATCAGATCCCAGCAGAGAACAAAGTTTCCTTTATACACCACTATCATTCAAGGGTGACATGGTTTTGAAGTATTTTCCAGTTTCCACAATCAAATGAGCATGCCAGGGGTGTCTTATTCATGATTAAAAAAAATAGGCCAATGGATTTAGTGGAGTGCAAATTATCATGCCCAAAAGTACATCAGTCATTAGCCCTGCACCCATTCCCTTAATTTCCTGCACATAACAGAAACTCTCATTATGAAAGAATGAAAGATCATAACAGTAATCTAGTTATTCAACCAAATAAACTAATAACAACAAAAGCATCACCAATAACCCTAAAGGATATAACAATGTCATCACTCATCACACCCTAACGGAGTACAAAAAAAAAGTATAAAAAAAAGTCATCACACCAAAAAAGATTAATCAAGTATCAAGGCTTTTACCTTTGTCAAAAGGTAGGTTGCCCAAGAGGCAAAATCAGAGAAAATTAGAGCAGTAAATACACACATAGTTTCCACCGAGAGAGGGATATTCAAAGAGTTTAATATGTTGCCAGCAAAAATGTATATCAAACTACCAACCGAAGATCATGAATAATAAGTTCATGGAAAATAAAAACTTGATTTCATCATTGAATAGTTACATATATATTTAATAATAACAGTATACAATAAACATGAACAGTCCACATTATTCACATGGATATCACGCTGATGAATACATACTATATAATTGGCTAACCGTTCACAACCATAGCTGCGTGCCAGACTTTCTTGAACAGAATGTTTAATATGGGGTAAGTTAGGCAAGTAATGGGCATTGTTCATATTAATTAGCTTTTTTCTTTCAAAAAAATATAATGGTAGCCATCTTAAGTGTGAAATGGGATTCCTTACCATCTCTTAATATCTAAATGCAGCATACCACATATGAATTTTTTTACATTTCAGCAACCACATAGTTACCAAACCCAAAGAAGGGGGGAAATGAAAATATGAAATTAAACAGTCCCCAAGTGTAGTAAACGACAACAAGTTACCTAGAACACTTCACATGGACATTTCAGCGAACACATTGTAATCAAAAGATAACAAAGAAATAAAAAAGAATACAAAGACAGTGATGGGAAGACGTACGAATGTAAACAGAAGGCAATTAAAATCCAACAAAGAATACTGAAGCAAAGAAGCAAGACGATAGGTAGGCCTCGAGGTGAGGGGAGGGGAGCACCAGGAGATGGGATACAGGGAGTACCAGGAGGGAGGAGGGATGAAGGGAGAATGATCTTGGTGGATTGGCGAGAGATTTTGAGCAGCTTGTCAACACCGTCTCGCTTCGATAGGTAGGCCTCAAGGTGGATTCGCCGCGCAATTAGAAGTCGCAATTAGGTTCCATTTGTGTTTTCCTGAAACCGTCTCCTCGCGGACTTTCTCTCCCTCAGGTTTTGCATACCCAACCACCGCGGCTGGGTGCAAGAGTCGGTGAACGGAAAGGAAAAGGGAGGGTTGGGTATAATCAGGCCAGAGTAAAAGAAGGTTGAAATGCAAATGTTGAGTACTACTGTAGTATTTATTAATTCCAAGTCGCAGAACACATACTCGGCTGGAGTAACGGCAAAGCTGCTCTGTCACCTTTTACCCTGACATAATAGCCATGAACTTGGAGTACATATGCATCGAGTACAACCTCTCAAAGCTCAAAGAGACTACCAACATTTTCCTCAGTACCATTATGCCCCTAACAATATTCATGCTTATATAATTGTAGAGATCTGATGCTCCCCCCCCACAATTTTATGATTCATTAATAAAATCTATTTCTTATATATGCATCATAACATTAGTACACCATTAGTTGGAGAGGAAAAAGGAATGTGCTTCTACGAGGACAGAATATATCATATAACGAAAAATGAGTAAAAATTCAAGATTGTATCAAACCTGTAAAGAAAATGATTGAATACATCATCATCATTACCCCAATGGAAGGCTCCCACCTATGGTGGGGTAAGGGGGTTGAATGTACACAGTCTTACCCAAAGCAGAGGGAGATTGTTTCCGGATGACCTATAGTGAAAGTCGTGTCGGAAGATGCATGTACTTACTGCTGCTTCATAAAAAGAAGCACATACAGTGTAGTGAGACATTTTGCTCTATTCCATCATATTCTCAAGCCAAAAATAGTGAGTCTTTGGCTCCATTGCAGATGGTGGATAAAAGAAAATTGATTGAAATGAGAAGAAGATTTACCATTTAGTGTTTTCATGTGATCACTGTTACATCTGATGTATTTTAGTATTTTTTTTAAGTGATTCTTATTTAATGAAATCACTTTATGAAAAGGAACATGATGAGTCTTTATTTCACTTGAAGCTTCCTGTATTACTTCTTACACCATCTTTTTATGATAGCCTTTTGTGGTGACTATGTCAACTTTGGAGTATTTGAGATATATGGTGATAGAGCACCTGCTGGTGCTTTAGAAACTGCTCTGACAATGGTTTTGTCTATTCCATTGACTGATATACATGTATACAGAAAGGTATGTCATGTTTGACTGCTGATATGGTACTAAACATCTTTATTTGATAAAAACCTCATTCTGCTAGCAATATTATTCCTCTGTAGTTCTTCATATGTGTGCCTGTGTCGTTTGATCTTAATATAACCGAATGCTAATTCGTAATAGTTTGTTTATTTCAATTAAATTCTACATTCGAGTATAGTTTGGCTCTAATATCAAAATATCACTTTTATCCTTCTTTACATGAGGTAAAAGCATATTTATCACAATGAAATTCATGGTTAATACAACTATCATGCCATTATAATCATAACACATAATCATACACATTTTATTCATAAATTTGTACATTATGCATTTTTACTTATAAACAATAATAATTTTATTTAGACATTTTTTGATCATTAATAATCCATGCCAAACACATTTAATTCATTTAGGTAATCTTATGAAATTAACCCAATAATTATAAGCAATATAGTCGGTCATCCTCGCCTCGAATTAACGCTATGAAGTTCTACCCCTCTTGGTTGAACTCCGGCGAAACTCCGGCGACTTTTGACGAACTCCGGCGACTCTTTCAACTTCATGAAAACTCTTGAAAAACCTTACTCAAGTTCCTAACAAGGTTTTAACATCATAAAACCTTAATTAATACAAATAACCTCTAAAAGGTTATTTTCCGGCGAACCGATCGTTTTGGCTTCTAAGTCCATTTTTGGACTTAGAACAACTTTCCAAACCCTTCTTCCACGTTTATCAAGATGTATGATAATCCAAGGGTTCTTCATAAAATCCTCAAATAGTAATATATTCAAGAAAATAAGAAGAAAAGGAAATTTTAGGCCATTACGTGGTTTTTTACACACTATTGGCACTTTAACTCCTTTCTTAAGCTTCCTCCTTGCTTGAGCTCCTTCCAACAATGGAGAAAAGTGGCTGGAGAGTTTCTTGTCTTTCTTGGGTGTGGGTTGGCCGAGAATGAGGAAGGAAAGGGGGTGGAGATAACCCTTTTGTCTCATTGATCAAATGAGTGTGGATGGGATTCACCTTATTTTTTATTGATGCCAATTCTCTCGATTCACAACTCCTCTCCCATGTTCTCCTACCATACCAGCCGACCCAAGCCTTGAACAATGTGGCTAAATTCGTGGGTTGGCCCCCACCCATGTAGGAGGTCAACCCTTTTTGTTCAGAAGTGTACAATCGGTCCCGAAAGTTGTATTTTTCAGACTGTTTTAAATATATTTTGTTTTATCGGGTCAAATAAAATATAATACGTGTTCTCAATCATTATGACCCCTGTAATGAATATACTGTAACACCCCCAAATTTCCCACCCAAAAATAATACTTTATTCAAAAGAAATATTAACTTTATTCGAAAACATCAGAGTTATGCAGCGGAAAACCAAAAGGGAAATAGGGGCGTTACCGCCACACTCGATTCTCCCTTAACCGAGTGCACAGGCTAAAACAACTTAAACTCCAAAAATAATTATTCACTAACTAAGGATATTGAAAATGGAATTACAATGATTTACTAACTATGTTTTCTAGCGGAAGCTCTCTCGAAATCAACATCATCATCAAAGCGTCACCTGTACAAAATCAAGTACAGAAAGAAAAACAAAAGAAAACAAAAATTAGCAACAATGCTAAGTAAGTTCCACCTAACCCCATAAAATAATAAATAATAAAATTTAATGTTTTTGAAAGACATTTAGGAGGATTTTTTTTTAAAACAATTTATAACATCTTCTCATAGCATAATTCACTAGTAAAATAATAGTACCTCAAATATAAGCAAATATTTCCCAACCACAAAAATTACAAAAATACCAAATATACGTAAAACCACCAAAAATCATTACAATAATTCCAAAGCATAAATCAAACACCAAATATCTCAAAATACTTATAAATGCTGATAATAAAGAGTACTCAACATAATCAAACCAAATCAAATCCAAAAGTATAACCCACAAATAATTTAACAACTCAATCCAAATATAATCCAATCCAATAATCCAACAATTCCAATCAATCCAATACTTTAATTCACCACAAATCCAATCAAATAATATTCACCTCAAGTCCAAATCAAGCCAATCAAATAATCTCAATCACCTCAATCCAATCAAAGTCCATTTCACCTCAAACCCAATCAAAGCTAGTGGAAGCCGAACTCCTACCTTAAGTGTGCACACCCCCTAAAAGGGATTCCAAGCCCTCCGGGAAGTAAGAAGCCCGAGTAGTCGGGATTTTTCTACCAACTACACTACGATTAAGCTGGGATACTCCGCTTTTGGGAAGTACCCCTGGTGGATTTAGACTTATAGCCATTACCACTCACCAATACCACATTTATCCGGATGTGGCAAATCGACACCACAGATTTCTCCGGGTGCTCACCAAAAATCACAATTCATTTTCAAAGTTCCAAACCAATATCACAACCTCAACCAAAACGGATATGAAATCCAAACTCCACAAAATAATCCACAATGTCAAATATGAACTCCAACAAATTACACTCAAATGTACCATACATTAAAATTTCACGAAAGAGCCAAAATATAGAATACTTCACAAATAGCTCAAATCTCAAATCTCAATTACAATCCCAACAACAACTCATATGGTAACTCAAATACTCAAAATATCATCCAATATCAAATACTCAAATTTCAAATATAATTTCTCAATAGCAATCCATAAATAATTCCAAATACTCAAATAAAAATCTCAATCGTAACTAATACGTAAATGTAATTGCTAGAAATCTCATCAAATCATCAAACATTTCAAATAAATAATCATAAATAGATTTACGAGGAAAAGGTATAATTTTGGTTGACGTGAAACTTACCTCAAACTCCCAACTATGCTCGGCAATTCTTCTAGCTTAATCTTCTCCAAATACACCTTCTAAAATATTAAGATTCTAAAATTAATAATTATTCCACTTTTTTCCAAGTCCTGATTAATCACTTTTATTTGCTTAATTCAGTAATACTTAATCCATTAATACAATCCACCCATTCGGCCCAGTTAGAATAAACTCAGTCCAAAGACACAAAGGAGTGCAGACTACTTACGTACGTACATCGTTCTTCTACGATGGACGATACTTCAGCGGCGAACTTTCGGAGTCCTCCTTGCAGTCTTGCAGCGTGACAGTCCGGCGAAAAATAGTCGATTGACGTTTCCTCTCCTCTTCTGGTCGTGGAATCAGTCCAGCAACTTTATAGAGACAATCCGGCATGGCCCCTCCTTCAGGTGAAGTTAGGCGTCGGTTCAGTCCTGAACGGCGGTCGTGTTTCCTTCTTGTTGTTCCGTCTTCCTCTCGTTCGTTTCAGCAGAGTAACGTGGGGTATGTGTGTATATATATGTGTATAACATAAGGGCACATGTTTGTGTGCGGCCTAGTGCAACGATGGTAACCGGTCTTCGATCGTAAACGTTATGTATATATATACTCGTATATATATACTCAGTAGATGATTCTAAAAAAAAAAAAAAAAAGGATGACACCCCATCCCTGAGGGCCCCCCAACACCGACCGGACAGCACGATGGGAGGATGTAAGTTGGACTATAATCACAACCTGACAGATAGAGAGTGGGGCTCCGTCCCCAGTACTTACAGAGGCCCTATGCATTTTTCAGCATAGTAACCTCTTAGCGCAGTTGCCGGGATTCGAACCCGAGACCTAACCCTTGTGGCACTCTCTCGCTACCAGTTGAGCTACGCCCACCGGTCTCAGTAGATGATTCTAGACTTTAGGGTTTGTTGCGTAATAATCCGCAGCCCTTTAATGCCTCAGCCATTCGTAGGTTTCGTGCATTAGGATTCGTGTAGTATATTGTATGTACTATCGTATTACTTTAAACTTCGTATATGGAGTGTTGTTGTTGTATCATTATTATTACTAAGTAAATTACTTATACGGTTATGAGTAGCTAGTACTACGTATGTTTTAATACGTTTTTGAAAAGTCCACCTTTACGCACTTTTATTAATTTTATTTTACTTTATGAAATGTTTCATTTTCAAACAGATTATTTCTATTTTACTTTTAACAGATAAATTTTATCTGTTTTATTTTTATTCATTTTATTTAATATTATAATTATAATTCTATTTAAACTTTCAGGGTGTCACACGAGGTGTCACATATACATTCCCCAGCTTAAATTTATAAGTCTCCGAAATTCAGTTTGGGCTGTTATCTGTTACATTACCAATACTGGTAATTGGGCCTCAATCGACCAATCGGTCAACTCTGGGCCTTCCCATGGCCCAAATGAAGTATCCACCACCATATAAATATTATCTAGAACAAGATGAATAAAACATGTGGTCTCGGGAATATCGGGCGGTCCCCGCTCCCGGTGTGGGCCCCACGTACAAATTTACTATTCACGCAAAAGCATTAATAAAAATTCACAACTTCGTCAATTCACTAACCATTCCATAAGGTTCAATACATTAATCACTTAAAAGTAAATATATTTGGGGACATTGTTACATTTAAAGCCATATTCAGACCCCTAAACTAGTTCCAAAATATGATTTAATCTAATACTCAAAATAATCCAATAAGGAAAGTTCTAACTCTAGAGTATATATGTAAGTATTCGTATCAAATTATACATTTAAAAACATACAATTCATCCCAAAATAGTCTTAATTTTTCAATCAAAGATATCAATTTCTCACAATTCACAATTTCGACTATAGTAAATCAAAATAATTAATTTACTCGAAATTCGTACAATCGTTGGACTTTGTCTGTGGATATTGTCTGTGGTGAGACATTTCATATATTGTTTACAAATAATTCTACTTAGCATATTAACCCATTTAAGTGACTATTAACCGTGGTCGGACACTTCATGTATAGTTCACAGACGATTCCATTTAACACATTAGCCTGTTCCTCATTGGCACGCACAACCATTATCTATGTTTTTTTAGCACTCTGTTGAATGAGGCATGTAATCTTTAAGAACATGATTGCCACCTCATATGATAAAAACAACAACGAACAATTCAAGAAATGAGATTAATAAACAAAAAAGAGGAACCTCGTGTCCTCCTAAGATACAGTAAATCAAGATAAAGGGGAACAAAGCAGCTCTAACCAACATGCGTGACCAATATATCGACAAACAAGATAAAGATATGATTTCATAATGAAAAACACTCAAACAAATGGGCGCTCCTTAGCGGTAGCACTTCGGTCCTCTTGCCTGTCTACCGCGCAGAGAATGACCATGACTTTCCCTCATTCCAATTTCATGGAAGAGTTCTCCAATCAATTTGCATTTTCCAAGGTCATACACCTCATTGACGCAATAACTTTAATTCTCAAATTATTTCTAACTCTTAAACAATGGATGAATGAGAAATCAAATACACAAATAAACAATAATGTAACACGATTTTCATTCATATCATATCAAACACAAAACTAGCTGGTGAAGCTAAGAACCTAAAGAAATCAGGTGGAATGCCTAGCTACCCAAAATCAGGTGGAATGCCTAGCTAAGTAGATGTTACAATTTATTCTCTCGTCTATAGGCACATAATTGTTCCTTATAAGAAAACTAGTTTAGCAACGCGCGATGCGCGTTCGTGTAAATGCCCAAGGACATTATAGGCATATTACCTCACCAAGTTAGGTTGAGTGAATGCATGAGTAATTTGATTAAATGTTTTGTATACATAATTTGTTAGAAATCGATAAACAAATCATACTCCGTACTCCAATCAAATATGAGGAAAGCAAATTTATTAATAAAAGTAGCGGAAAAGGTCAAGAGATATGTGACTTTAAAACTTAAAGATGCCAGCCATCACTTGTATTCAGTACAAGATGGAATGCATCTGAATGGATAGAGTGGGTTTCAAACTCCCATACTTTTACGTAGTACAGAGTATGTCTTTATTGGAGTTTTTCCTCGAAATGGGTGTTGGACTTGAGTACTTGACCCGCACATTGTAAGACAACATCTATCGTGGGTTAAACCCGACTCTCGAAAAGGGTTTAGTAAAATTATTAAATGATATCAAGTTTAAAAAATATTACATGAAAATTAAACCTAACTCAATTCACCAGTCAGTTTTTTCTTTAAACTTCTCATTAACACCAAAAGATTATAAAATAGAACAATATCAGCTAAAAAAACTTAGCATTCCCTCCACAAAAGAATATGAGGAACAAATTATTATAGCATATTAGTCCTAAAAACAGAATTCCTGCTAATATTATTTATATATCCTATCATCTTTGAGTGTCGTTAGTGGGAAATGTGAGTTGTGAAAAAGTTTCTTTTATAATTTCAACATGATATTGTGCTAACAATAATAATTCATGCCATAAAATAAAAAATTTATGTCCCATTTCATAGGAATTGAAAACATTTATGTGGGGTAGAGTCCCTGAACAACCCAATAAGTTTACATCAGAGACCATAGAGATTTTCGAGGTATCAACTATCAAGTATCATGCATTGAAAAATCATCTATTATATCATAATATAGTTTCATTCTTTGTATCAATTGTTCATGTTTTTCCTTAGAATTTAGAAATAGGTATAGGTGAAAATATTGTTTTGTGTCAAGCAACACACCTGGCAAACTAATGTCTAAATACATTGGCCATTTGTCAGTGTGCTAGATATATCTTCTCTGACTAAAATCATAGCCCTGCACCCAAACCTGGTTTCTGCTCTTTGCCTCACAGCCTTTGCCCGCCTGTCCGCCACGCTGAAGCCCTCTTTGTTGCAAACATGTGCTCAACCGATGGCAGAACCATTTTTTCTAGACCGAAAGAGCTTGCTGAACACGTATAATAAAACCCACTCTACTTGCGTACGCATTGTAAAAAGCATGTGCATCTGCTTCCGATTCAAACTCCTGACCCACATAAGGCTCATCCGCAACTGAATTATTACTCACAGTAGTATCTGCATCTTATCCTTCTTCATTTCCTTCTTCTATTGAAATTATTACTTCCCTCCCAGGAAGGTCATTGTTAGTTTTAACATCAAGTTGCTCCCAAAATGCTACAATTGAATTTTCAACATCTACAGCAGAGCTTCTCACCATTCAATTCACCATCAATATCGAAATCCACTGTATTTAGACAATTTATTTCAGTTTTTAAACCAGCACACTAAAAAACAAATCAAAAGGCTCTGTCTTCAAATGGTTTGAAATTATGTAGCATTTTAATGTGGACTGCTATTTTAATTATTTATCTTTGTATGGCCTGATCTGCCTGAATAAAAAACCCCAACCTAGATCCTTTACTTGTATTGAAATCATTGCAAAAAAAAAAACTCCATACATCCTTTGTTGTTGGTGTATCCTTTGTATCATGTCTAGTATAACATATTTTAAACTTTCGACTTCCTAGATAACAAAACCAGCATGGAGACAGTGAAAACTTACCAAAAAGAAGTCTATCATTAAACCTAGGATTTCAAAAGGGGTTCACATAAAGTATCTTTAATCAGGTGGTAGTACATTGGGAGTCCTTCAATTTTCTTCAACTATAGGATTAATAGGAAAATCTCTTTCTATGAACCCCTGAACAAAGATAGTTGCAAAGCATAAGCATGCCCACATCTCATATCCTGACAAGAGATATGCAACTGTAAAACTAAAACATGTCCACATGCTTTCTAAATCTTAATCTAATCGCTTGTTAATAAAAACATTGAAACATAAACATGCTCCTATGTTTAGTACCCTCTTTTCAAATGTAATTCAGTCTAATCTCACTTGATCTAACTTTTTTAATCCCATTTTCGAAATACTGTTCAATACGTAGTACAACTTTGAGGAAGCTCAATTCAACCTACTCCAATTGTAAAAGTTTGGTAAAATTGAGCTTCAAAGAGATCAATAATATTAGTTAACTAACAATGATATTAGTTAGGTGTATGAGCTTGTAAAAAGCTCCATTTTCTCATTCTGAAAAGATTGCAAAAGCCTTTCCCACAGCAGCCCCCGTAATGAATACATATTAAGGAAGCAAGGAACTGGAATTGTTTTGCTAAGGTCAAGGTCTTAAACACCTGTTCTAAAAGGACAATATTATAAAATATACTACTATTATGTACACATTTAGTCAAGATCTGTCAAGTGTGAGAACCCTTGACAGTATGAAATGGGATTCCTCACCATTTCTTAAACTCTAAATTTAACATACCGTGTATGAATTTTTTTCATGCTAGCAATTACATAGTGAGCAAACCAAAAGGAGGGGAAAATGATTTAAAAAACAGCCTGCAACTGTAAGTAAATGTGAGATAGTTATCTAGAACACTTCACATTTCACATGAACATTTCAGTGAACACATAGCGATCAAAATAAAAGAAAGGGATACAAACAAATAAGAAAGGAACATAAACAAAAGGATGTGAAGAAATACACATGAAGGGATACCTAGACATGATAGTACAAGAATATAAACACATGGCAATTAAAATCAAACAAACAATACAAGAGCAAAAAAGCAAGACGATCAAAGGAAAAAAACTAAACTAATTTAGGAATGAATTGGATTTAAATGTTAAGGAGACATATAATTCATTAAAAGAGAAGAAAGAACTTACGAAACGATGCCTAGAATTCCAAAATATGCTCAATAGCAGGTGCAATATATTTATAGATGATAATCGAGGATGCTTGAGCATCCAAAAAAACATTTCAGAATCATGGCTGCTTGCCGGCCTATGTTGAACGGAAAAGCAGAAGAGGCCGTTTCAGAATCGCTTACCGGGTTGCCGGCCTTGCTTGAAAGGAAAAAGCAGAAGAGGCGGAGTCGCGCAACGGCGCATGGAGAGAGGAAAGGAAGGAAATTAATCTGGAACGTTTGAAATGTAAGAGATGTACAAGGAAGAATCAAATAGCCTCACCTTGCTTTAAGCTTTAACGGCAAGTTTGACATCGTGACCCCTTACCTTGCGACAACTGCTTTAATGGTTAACCAGTTGTGCATAACGTACAATTGGCCAATGCAATAAGAAGACACGAACATTTTTATGAGGACCTTTACACCCCCAACAATATTCATGCTTATATAATTGTAGAGATACATTTGTTAAATTAAGCATCATGAATCATCTACTTAAAAAAACTCTAATGCAAAGATTTGAATTACCTACATGGCTACTAAGTACTAACCCACTACCTCAGTAGTTGATCCAGTCATCCAGACCATCACATGAAAGGCTCAACTAATGAAAAGGTTTATCAGATCCTCCCTCAGTGGTTTTCTAAGACCGCTAAGAAATGACAAAATTTATTGAATATGAGGCTATAAGCTCATGGATCTAACCGTAAAGTAACATTCTAATTAGCACCGTTGACATCATCAGTGTACATTTCTTTAACAGTTTAAATCCTCTTTGGCTCTAGGAGGATAGCTCTAGTATACACAATAACAAAATAAAGGAGTCAAAAGTAAGGAGTTTTAAGAAACTGGTGAACCTGATTCATCTAAGATATCAGTTGATTCAGTATCTTCAAACCAATGGCATAATGTAATGGTGTCTGAGGACAGCAAAAAAATTAAAACATAAAAAACTACAAATTTATAGACATATTTTTAGTGCATGCAAACAAAAAAATACAAATATAGCAATATAAATGACATAAACGAAAATGTTAGCACGGCAAGCGTCAAATCATAATAAACGTTGAACTATGGTATTCACTAATACCCGGGAGAAAAAAAGATGATCACAGGGTGGGGTGGGGGGGTTGCACGTCTCTGAACAAACTGTAGTTAGGTTTGGGGGGAAATAAATAGTAGCCCAGAAAACTTATTTATTATTATTATAGCTTTATACATCTGGTAAACATGACAATATTTACCTGATTTAAGAAGTTTGTTGACTCCTTAACCACATCTCTGAAACTGTCATCTTCAAACCACCCATACTTTGTAACCCGGCAAACAAGTTGAATTAATGATGTAGTTACAAAAGACTCCAAATCAGGTCTCCTTGTGGCCAGGTAGTTTATAGTATAGTTTCATTCATAAGGAGTAAACATTAGCAAAGCAACACTCAATTAACAACACACCAAAATGTGTGGATACCACATAACCAATATAAATATATTAATAAAATAAATCAAAGGCCAAAGCTATATAAGCTATATAAGAATACAAGAATGCACTGTAATTATCGGTCAAGAAGGAATAATAGTGTATGAGTATCCCTTACAAATGCACTCGACATTCTCCCACCAATTGCCAAAAATTGTTTAACATGGAAATAAAACTATAATAACACTCAATTGATACTTTCTAAATCCCAGCCACCTAACCCCGATAGTATAATCACATGTATAAACTCATTAATGCATAATAAGTTTAGAGACTAAAGTTTCAACAAGAAACCTAGCAAATCCATAACAACCACATAAAATAGTCAATAAAGAATCACTGTATCATACTACCTCCGTCCCATTTTATGTGTCTCCTTTGACTTTGGCATAATTATTAATAAAGTGGTTGAAAAGATAAAAGTTGAGGTTGAGATTTGAGTATAATAAAGTGAAACGTTGTAGACCACATATTTCTTTCCAAAAAGAGAAAGATGACACTTATTTTGGAACAACCCAAAAAGGAAAGTAAGACAGATAAAATGGGACGGGGGAGTATTAAATTGTAAATCAAGGAAAAAATCAATTTAAGACTCATTAAATATTGATCTAGGTAAAAGAAATGGAAAGAAAAGTCTTGAGCGCGAACAAAATTTTCCATTGAGTAATTATAACAAATATGTTATTGGCATAAAATGAACTATAGTAATTATACTAAAATTTCAATTAATTAATACCTCAAATCCACTATAATAAAACGAATTAATCAATTATTCAATGTCATAACATACCTAATATACATAAAAGCGGAAAAAATAAAAAAAAATAAAAAACGCACATGAAGAAAAATGAGAATATGTATTACCTCATGGTTTGAGAAGAATGGTTACCTTAAAGAAAGACACGACGTAGAGTATGACAATTAAATGGGGAGCTCTTAAGACCTTCAAATATAGAGATTGAGAGAGCTCTTAAATTGAAGGGGATGAGGGCTGAGGCAATAATAAGAGCACAAAGACAGGAGAATGAAAGAGGAAAGTGAAATATACCATTTTTTGTACACATAACATTTTTGTACGAAAATAGGCTCTAAATGCCCAATTCACACGCTCTCGTGCCTTTTTAGCTATGATAATTTCTACACAAATCATTTTTGGTGTATACATAAGTTGTACACATTTGAGTACACCCTCATAACTGTGTGTACACATCTGAGTTGTCTCTTAGTTGGTCGTGTAGACAAGTAGCAATAGGAGACGAGTGGAGTATAGATACAAAATAACTTTTGCCTTCCAAAAGTAGTCTTGGTACACACTTTTTGGTGTACACGTTTTTTACATAGGCTACATAGACCGTGTAACAACAACTCAACAAGTCCAACTCTTATCCTTCTTACTACCCGCCATGCGGGTGCCTCAGCTAACAAACATCTGCACCATGTCAGCTGATCGAGCGAGGGCAAGTTAAAGAGAATCAATCCTTTGTTTAGCCATTCTCGTTCTTTTGACTCACAACGACCTAAACCCTATTTCACCTATCACACCAGTGGCCTAAATCCACGTGAGACCCTGTTTCTTCTCCATTGCTTTAGATGCTCCTCATAGTTAATTTCCGAATGTTTTTTCACCCGATAAAATCGGAAAACAATCACTCTCATCTCTAGTTTTATTATCGTTTCTATACAATCAACTAAGATTTTTGTTCACGGTCCCGGTTCAGTTACATGAGGCATTCCCAATACTGTTTTGAGACTGTACGGCAAGAAATTTCCCTTAATTTTCACACATATCTATTATTTGCTTCACGTCACAGTGAGTTGACTGTGCATCGTATGTAATGTACATATATATTCTGTTCATTGACATCAATTATAATTGGATTTCAGGAAAGTCGGCTGTAATAATCTACTGACACAAACTTACCGCATTTGAGGCTTGCTGATCATCTCCACAGCCCTATCATTGTGTTGTCTGTTATCATTCAGTAGGATTGTTTTGTAAAAATAAGAAAATGATAATCTAGATGCCCCATTTGTGTAATTGGTAACTGATGCTACAATTAATATTCATATCAGAAATTTTGGCTGAAATATATTGACCTGATTTGGATTCTGTCCTCCATCATCACTTCTTTCAATTTGATTGGTCTGCTATATCTAAATGCAGAGTTCTTAGGTTTTATATTTTCATATCCAAAAGACTTTTGACATCTTTACCTTGCATTGCTTGGTTGTGTGAACTCCAAGAAGTTCATTTTGCTGAAAGATGGAGAGCTTGGCACACCTTGAAGCAATGTGCGAGAGGCTTTACAACTCGCAGGATTCTGCTGAACGAGCACACGCGGAGAATACTCTCAAATGCTTCTCAATAAGCAGTAGCTACATCTCACAGTGCCAATACATTTTAGACAATGCATCGTCACCTTATGCACTTATTATGGCTAGTTCAAGCCTGTTGAAGCAAGTGACAGATTGCAACCTATCTGTGCAGCTTCGGTTTGATATTCGTAATGTTCTTATTAACATGCAGTTACTCAAGTTTGAATTTATAGGTCATTGAGATTTTGCTTTTTTCTTCATGTGCAATTGACATCCTCTGCAATCTGCATGGTTCTCTAGAATTTGAGCTATTCACTCTCAAATTGGATGAATCATAAGGGTTCTATACCATCACATGCTCTACATCATGTTGGCGTCAGAGGAAATAAGTTTTTCATTTCATTTAGTGCATGAACTATATTTCCATACTTAGCAAGGGTAATTCACTGAAATTAGACACCTATTGAGTAGTTGGGTGGCTACCGTTGGAAAGTGGGAGGGGGGAGATATATTCGAAAGACAACGTGAAACTATTTACTGATTTACAGCACATCTTTGGAAGTACTATGCACTTTTATCCCACACTTTTTTGCTAACTTATATAGCTTATATAGCTCTGGCCTTTGATTTATTTTATTAATATATTTATATTGGTTCTGTGGTATCAACACATTTTGGTGTGTTGTTAATTGAGTGTTGTTTTGCTAATGTTTACTCCTTATGAAGGAAACTATACTATAAACTACCTGGCCACAAGAGGACCTGATTTGGAGTCTTTTGTAACTACATCATTAATTCAACTTGTTTGCCGGGTTACAAAGTATGGGTGGTTTGAAGATGACAGTTTCAGAGATGTGGTTAAGGAGTCAACAAACTTCTTAAATCAGGTAATTGTTGTCATGTTTACCAGATGTATAAAGCTATAATAATAATAAATAAGTTTTCTGGGCTACTATTTATTTCCCCCCAAAACTCCTAACTACAGTTTGTTCAGAGACGTGCAACCCCCCACCCCACCCTGTGATCATCTTTTTTCTCCCGGGTATTAGTGAATACCATAGTTCAACGTTTATTATGATTTGAAGCTTGCCGTGCTAACATTTTTGTTTATGTCATTTATATTGCTATAATTGTAATTTTTTGTTTGCATGCACTAAAAATATGTCTATAAATTTGTAGTTTTTTTATGTTTTCATTTTTCTGCTGTCCTCAGACACCATTACATTATGCCATTGGTTTGAAGATACTGAATCAACTGATATCTGAGATGAATCAGGTTCACTAGTTTCTTAAAACTCCTTACTTTTGACTCCTTTCTTTTGTTATTGTGTATACTAGAGCTATCCTCCTAGAGCCAAAGAGGATTTAAACTGTTAAAGAAATGTACACTGATGATGTCAACCGTGCTAATTAGAATGCTACTTTACGGTTAGATCCATGAGCTTATAGCCTCATATTCAATAAATATTGTCATTTCTTAGCAGTCTTAGAAAACCACTGAGGGAGGATTTGATAAACCTTTTCATTAGTTGAGCCTTTTATGTGATGGTCTGGATGACTGGATCAACTACTGAGGTAGTGGGTTAGTACTTAGTAGCTATGTAGGTAATTCAAATATTTGAGTTAAGAGTTTTTTTAAGTAGATGATTCCCGATGCTTAATTTAACAAATGTATTTTCTTATAAAGAACAATTATGTGCCTGTAGACGAGAGAATAAATTGTAACATTGGTGGTTTAGCTGACTGAAACTATTCAATAAATAATGGCAGCTTGCACATTGGCTGTATTGTGATGTTTGAACACCATCCGCTCAAATATAAATATCTAGGTTTTTTTTGTAATGGTAAAAACTCTCTAGTTTTTGGAGGTAGAAGCAGTGGTAATAGCGGAATTACTTTAGATGGTAAGGAGATACCGGTCAGCGATATGTTCCGTTACTTGGGCTCCATAATTCAGAAGGATGGTGAGTTAGATGGAGATGTATCCCATAGAATCAGAACAGGGTGGATGAAGTGGAAGAGTGCGTCAGGATTTCTATGCGATCGAGGTATGCCGACTAGACTGAAGGGTAAATTTTATAGGACAGCAATTAGGCCTGCATTACTGTATGGCACGGAGTGTTGGGCGGTGAAACAATGTCACATTCAAAAGATGAGTGTGGCAGAGATGCGCATGCTGCGTTGGATGTGTGGGCATACTAGAAAGGACCGCGTGAGGAATGAGACAATTAGACAAAGGGTGGGAGTAGCACCTTTTGAAGATAAGATGCGGGAGTCACGCCTACGGTGGTTTGGTCATGTGCATAGAAGACCGAGTGATGCACCCGTCAGACCAGTTGAGATGTGTGGAGAAGAGGTAGGGAAGAGAGGGAGAGGAAGGCCCAAACAGACGTGGGTTAGGGGAGTCAGAAGTGATATGCTTCTTCTTGGATTGGATGAGAGTATGGCTTTGGAGAGAGCAAAATGGAGGGCGGGTATTCGTGTGGAAGAGTGATCTTGTATCATCTTTTCTCCTCTTTTTTTTTTTTTTTTTTTTTTTTTTTCTTTTATATTTTTATCCTTATATATAAATATTACTTTATCCTTTTTATTTGATCTTTTATATGTATATTCATCTCTTTTATATTATCTTTTTTTTATAATAGCTTATCTTTTTTATCTTTATTTTCGTTCTTTTCCTTTTGGTGATATCATATATCGATTCATGTTAGCCGACCCCAATTTCGTTTGGGACTAAGGCTTGGATGTTGTTGGTAAAAACTCTCTAGTTTTTGAAGAAATGGAAAACAAAAAATGGGAAAAGCCCCCCCACCCCCACCCACAAAATTGGATAAAATGATAACCATTTCTTAGGTGAGACATGAGAATACATCTTTTTTACTTTCACCCATCATGACACTCCTACTTATACGCATCACTATCAACTTATTTACCTTCAGCATCTATCTGCACTCCATTACCAAGTAACTGTGCATCACTATAACTGCATCTGTTACTAACTTCACTTGTTTTGTCTACTACTATTTGCTTACCCAGATAAATAACTATGTGTCCCCATTACTTGCATAGTTGCATCACTATTAAACACTATTTGTCCCTCACCCTATTTTAAAAACAATCAAAACCCAAACAATTCAAATTTCATGAACTAACGAACAGTCAAAATTTTAATATATTTTCTTGTTCTTCAGGGGAAGCTGTGTTATTGGCTTTTACTTTTCGCTTAAGGCAATATATATCCAACACAAGAGGATATTGATACAAAGCAATACATACCAAAAATATATCTTGAACTAGAAAGCAATACATACCAAAAATATATCTTGATAAAAAGCAATACATACCAAAAAATATATATTGAACTAGAAATTGTATTGTATTTCTTTCTAACTTATTTGGAAATTTATGATTGAGAAATAACATTCAAATAGAAGGGGAAATTCCATAGTAGTCAATGGCGAGATATGGTGCGCGCCATATGCGTCATCGCCATGAAAAAGTGGTCGTCACCATACCACCTTGTGTTCCATATGCGCCATTCGTATATGCGCCATCACCATGCTCCACGAAAAATGCCTTTGAGACATGGCAATCGCCATGACAACAATGCCGAAATTCTATAGGATAGCTATGACCTTAGTTATGTTGTATGGCTTGGAGTTGTACAATGTTGCAGCGTATTATCAACATGCACACAAAAGGGTTTCAGCAGATATAAGAATGTTGAGATCAAGGTTTGAAATTGCATATTGCATAATCGTGATGTTTTTTTAAAATTGCATATTGCGTACGCCTCATTGCGCAATGAGGGCACAACATGTGTGGTGCGTGCGTGTGTAAAGTGTAAACACAATAAAAAATAAAACAACCGAATCATCAAAAGTCATCAAATGACATCTTAAACATTATAATGAGTCCATAATCCTAGCAAAGTGATATGTTCAAACCACAGAATAACAAAAATTTCTGAACTATACATCAAAACAAAATTCCTAACACACGAAGGGCCTGTTTGGTGACTCTGTCTTTCAGCTTATCAGGCTTATCAACCAACTTTTTAACCAAACACGTAGATGATCATTTTAAATAATAAGAAAAGGTAAGGTTGGAGTTACTTCTCTGGCCGTATTGACTGAAGTTACTGTAGATGATCATTTTAGCTATTTTTTCATATAATTTTTTCTTTATTTAATTAATAAAATATATTTTAAATATAATTTTATCATAAATCAGCATAATTAACCGATTTCAGTGTTACCAAACGGGCTCGAAAATTTAAAGTTATTAGATTGATGACTGAAAAATTGAATCATCATTATCTAATGGTTCGAAATAGGGATCACAACCACATAACATATTAATTATGAAATTAAAAAGAGGACTGAGTGGGCCCAAATAATACCATTACACTCTGACCTCCTATTGCATATGCCTCCCAATGCCTGATTGCGTACACCTCCCAATGCCTTATTGCGTATGCAATATTGCATAAGCCTTACTGCAATATGTCTTATGCTACACTCCCAACGCCACATGCAATTCCTTTTACGCAATAGTCCAGGAATTAGCTGAGGTGCACCACTAGGTGCAAATGCATTGCGCAATATGAAGGACAAAACTATGAAAGAAGTGAGGAGAGTAACTATTGGAGTAAGGATAAGATGAGAGAGAGTTGTTGGAGATGGTTCATTATGTTTGGAGATGCAATAGTTAGAACTTAGAAGGCATTAATGTTCAGGGAGGCAACATAAGAATGATGTGGAATTACACATAATCTCATTTGTATGAAGCTTGGGTAGAGACAATTAGACATAATGCCATGTGTGAAGCTTGAATAGGATATGACTCTCGACAATAACAAACATTGTTGTTTGATCCATAGAATGGACCCATTTAGGGTTGATTTTGTTTTAGAATGCCTACTCCTTATTGTCTCTACTATCTTGGTTACCTGCTAAATGGAGCTGCTGAAATTTGCTGACTAGTTACTACATATAACATCAATAGATGAGTAATGCAGAACCGGGCTCAATAAATATCGGTGTGTTTAAGAAGGAGGTTTGACAAATATTCCATATCTTTTGATATCAAGTTGTCCATTCTCATATTCTCATATAATTTGCCTCTACAAAGTTATGTAGTACAAACAGGCATGGTTTGAAAAGGCGTAAACGAGCCTCGAGGTGTAACCCCAAAGGCATATCAAGGTGTAAGCCTCACGTGCTACATGACTATTATAAATATAGAAGCCCTAAATGATATATGCGACTGCCTAGGGCATCACAACAAATGTAATAGCATAAGAATTCATAAAAACAACTTAATGTTCTATAATACATAAAATAGCTTAGTGTTAAGAATTTTTTGTCTTTACTCCATGACTCCAAACAGGAATTCTCCTTTGGGTTCTTTGTTCCCACCATGGGTCCCGGCTTCTTTACTTTTCCCTGTTTTGTGGAACCATCGAAAATAGAGATGAAGCTCCGGATAAGAAACATTTGTAGAGGTGTTGGCGTGTTGTGCAGGCACATTAGGTTTTATGACTTTACATCTTATAAACTACAATTTTTAATTTATTAGGGCGTACTCTTATGGCACAAGTATATGCTAATGTCTAGAGCAAATAATCTATTTTTATAACTTCAAGCAGCCCAAAAAGCTTTCTTGTTTGGCTAGGATATTTGAAATAAAGACAGCACATATCTGGAAACACAAGGCATGTGCCTGATCCGCCTCATGAACGGCTGCCTCATAAGTCATGTCTCAAGCTGGTAAGGCATACACTTCTTGCCATCACAGAAAGGCTTAATCCTTAGGGCAACATTTCTCTGTTCCGCACTGAGGTACGCGTAGACGCCTTTTAAACCATGCGAACAGTACATAACTATATTGAGAACACAAGCAAGGCACATTGGTATCCAAGATTTACATGGATATTCAAATAGAATCTCAAACATCTTAAAGGGCTACACCCCAATATCTAAGCCCCCCCCCCCCCCCCCCCCCCGAACTGGTCAGACATCTTAGTTTGTGTGGAGTGCGGACGTGCGGTTTCATTGAACTGTCATCACAACCTGGTCGATAAAGTGTGTGGTTTGCACATGGTACTTATAAGGGGTCCATGATTAGCAAGGTTGCCTCCATAATCTCAAGGTGAATTCTATGGTACCCATAAGGTACCATACCTTTGTCCACATGGACCAATGAGAATGTAGTAGTTGAATTATTTAAATCTAAATTAAAAATCATAAAGTGATGTGGTCCAATCAAATGAGTGGTAGGTACGGTACCCCCATTTTTTAGAAGGGTACCGGAGTTGTCACCTAATCTCAAATATCTTTATGTGAAGTTGAACAATTTTAGACTATTTTGTTTTATATTCATATTGTCCCATTTTTAAGAGACCCCTTTTCTTTTAGTCTATCTCAAAACAATGATCATATTGTTAATATATAAATCACCAACTTTTTGCTTTTTCCAGCTTATCATTTCATCATCCTTTCGACTTTTTATGCAGTGCCCCCAGTGTAGTCAAAAGTGAGTGCCTGGGCGCATAAGCGCACCAAGCTAGGTGCATATGAGGGTCAGCGTTTGTTAGTGTCCCAGGCGTAGCCACCTGAGTGAGGCTCAATAAGCTCAGAAGCGTTAGAGTGTTGAAAAACGCATGCTTAAGTCGCCTGGGTGGGAAAGGCTTATCAGCCTATTTTTCGGTGTGATCCAACTTTAAATAATAAGCCCATATTTATAATAAGATTTAGCCCATCCAAATATTAGGTCAAAACAACTTAAACCCATGTTAAACCCTTCTAACTTCTAAGTGGCGGTAAAAGTTTTCTATCATGACTTCATCGTTGCTCTCCTATGCTCTAGTGCTCTACTTGCACAACATGCTCATCGCTGAAATCGCAGTCAACAATTAATCCACAGAAGCCAGAAACCCATAAGGTGTCTTCTTCTTTATCATCTTCCTGTGTTCTTTCTTTCTTTTTCAGCTTGTAGTCTTCATTTATTTTTTCATCTTCTTGTTGATCCTTTCATTTTATTCTTTCAGTCTATCTTCTTTCTTTACTTTATCACTTCCAGTCATCTATGCATACTTTATACTTTATACAGTACATTATATGTACAATATTTTTTTTCCATCCTATCGTACAGTCTATAACTCTATTTCTTCTTATTATCATTTCATATTTTCATGTTTAAAAGCTTCATATAAATCTACTTCATTTAATAGTTTCATACACTATAATTTGTGCTACCCCTAGTTCTCAAACTGCAAAATCAGCAAAAACAGACCTCGCTTGGTGCTTTGTTTTAGTGAACCGTGACTTTATTTTGGTGAATTTTGACTCTGTTTTTTGAGAAACATGACTTTTTAATGCATTTAGTTCAATATGATGTTGACTGTCATATTTGATCACTCTAGAATAGTATACATAATATTTTCTAAATAGTGTGCTTGACATGACTACATGAGTAACACAAGCGATTTTTTTGCGCCTTGCTCCTCAAGCGATATGAGTACTCTAGCGCCTTGAGTGCACTCCATTTTTCTTTTCTCCTCCCTTCAAAAAGGTCAATTTGTAAACTCCTAAGATCATCTTTTTATTTTCTATAGGTGTGTCAAACTCAAATGCTTCTTGCATTTTGGGCCAAAGGGTGTCTTTTATCTTTTTTTTGGTAGATGTCAAATTCTCTTAAAATATTACATCCGTTGGATCGCAATCTTACCCATTAAAAGGTTCTGCCCTGTGCTTGTAACAGAGCTATACTTCATGTTTTCACAATTATGCTAATTATATAGGTCTCGTGTAAGTGTGTAACTGTTCTCTTTCTTGATTATGAGTATGTTTCATATGGTCATACCGTCGGTCATAGATCTATTGTGTTGTCTACTGATGCATTGCTATATATATTTCTGTAAATGGATCAGCCAAGTTCTGGGTTGCCACCAGCACAACATCGTAGGGTGGCTTGCTCCTTTAGAGATGAATTGCTTCTTCAAATATTTCAAATATCCCTTACTTCGTTGTCACAGCTGAAGAATGATGGTACATTGTCAATTCCTTCAGAAACGCTTTGACGAGTTCTGTTTAATATTTCTTTTTGTACATTGTCATTAAAAAAATACTAGCATGAGTTGCTAACTATGCAGCTGGCAGCAAGTTACAAGGACTGGCCATTGCACTATCGCTAAAGTGTTTATCTTATGATTTCATGGGGATAACGGTTGATGAAACCTCAGAAGATCTTAGCAACATTCAGGTGCTACTAAGCATCCTCTATTCTTGTAACAGCTCCTCAATGTGCATTTAAAGTTGTTAGCTGATATCCTCAGCCCCCCATTAAATATATTCAGATACCAGCCGCGTGGAAACAAGTCATTGAGGATCCATCAACTGTAAAAATATTCTTCGAGTACTATGAAATTAATGAATCTAACTTCTCAAAGGAGGTAAGAACATTGATATTTTTGCTTTCCTTGCAAGTGATTTTTCACTCAAGATGGTGTTTGTTATAGAAAGGTGGGTTTGGGGTTTCCCCTGTTCCTCTGTTTTATTCCTAAAATTCCTCCTTGTGTCCCACTTTACTGGTCATAATTTCTTTTTTGCCCATCACAAAAGTGCAAAAAAGAACTTCCTACTTTTTACACTTGCCCTTTCTTTGTCTTTCTTTTAGGAGATACTTCTAATTTACTAATTACTAATTTGATACATTTGGCCTCGCTGCAAGACTTCAACTCTTCATTAAAAACTGTGCTAAAAGCAAAGTAGTATTAGCTTTTCGGAATTGGGAAATAAGAAGTATCAATAACAACATCTAGCCTTAACTTAAAAAGTTTGGGGTTGGCTAACATGAATTGGCACATGAAATTGGAGCAAAAAAGATAAGAAAGATAAAAACATAAGGTAAGATAAAAAGATAAGGAAAATATAATATAAAGATAAAAAATAAGGTAAAAATGATAAAAAATATAAGATAGAGAGAATAAAGAACATACAATGAGATGAAGAAGATAAAAAGATAAAAGGATAAAGAACATACAATGAGGACAATATACTCCATCCATTTCTCCCTCTCCAAAGTCATACTCTCATCCAACAAAAAAAGAAGCATATTACTCCCAAGTTCTCTAATTCACGTATGTTTGGGTCTTTCTCTCCCTCTGCTCCTCGTCTCTCATCTCGTCTAATAGATGCATCACCCGGTCTTCTATGTAAATAACCAAACCACCACAATCAAGTCTCTCACATTTTATCTTCAATATGTGCTACTCCCACATTTTGTGTGATTGTCTTATTTCTCAAACGGTTCTTTTTAGTATGTCCAAACATCCAGCGCAACATGTGCATCTTAGCCATGCTCATCTTTTGAATGTGACATTGTTTCACCGCCCAACACTCTTCGCCATACAATAATGCGGACTTAATTGTTGTCCGATAAAACACCTTTTAGTCTAGTCGGCATATTCGGTCACATAGAAATCCAGACACATTCTTCCATTTCATCCACTTTGTTATGATTCTATGGGTCTCCATCTAGTTCACCGTCCTTATGAATTATGGAGCCGAAGTAACAGAACATATCATTGACCGTTATCTCTTTGCCATCTAGGCCAATCCCACCACTATGACTGCTTGTACCTCCACCAAACTTGCAATCTATATACTTAATCTTGCTTCGACTCAGCCTGAAATCCTTGTTCTAAAAAAATTGTTGTCATATTTCCAACATTGCTTTAATACCCGATTGTGTCTCAATCAAAACAATATTGTCCGCAAACATCACGCACCACAATATATCTTCTTGACTTCGTGAGATCATCCATGACTATAACAAATAATAAAGGGCTCAAGATTGATCCTTGGTGCACTCCGTAGTAATGATGAACTCTACAGTCCTCCCTACACTAGTACAAACACTTGTAATACAATCCTCATACACATCCATGATGATGTTGATATACTTACGTGATATGCCTTTTCTAGTTAAGACCCACCAAAGGACTTTTCACGGTACCCTATCATATGCCTTTTATAAGTCAATCAAGGCCAAATGCAGATCCTTGTTAGTATGCTTATACTTCTCCACAAGTTGGCCAAGAAGGTGAATGTCCTCCGTTGTTGAGTGGCCAAACATAAAACAGAATTTATTCTTTCAAATCTCCATACTTCTTCAGAGGCTATGCTGAATCACTTACCTCCAAAGTTCATGGTGTGACTCATAAGCTTAATTCCTTGATAGTTGGCACAAGTGTGTACATCAGCCTTATTCTTAAATAGGGGAACACGAGTACTTTTCTAACTCACTGATATTTTGTTGTTTCTTCAAACCTTGTTCAAAAACGTGTTAACCACTTGATGCTCTCTCTCCCAAACTTCTCTAGGCCTCAATCGATATGCCATTTGGACCCACTGCTTTCTTCCATCCCATCATTTTCAAAGCCTATTTAATTTTTGTCGGTTGGATCCTTCTCCTAAAATCCCGATTTACTATACGATCTGATATAGTAAGATCATCAATATCTTGTGCTTCATTCCCGTTGAATAAGGTATCAAAGTGTGACCCCATCTCCCTTTATTTCCTTGTCCTCCATTAGTACCTTTGATCGACATCCTTCACACACTTAACTATTCCGATAACTTGAGTTCTATATTCATGAAGATGAGCAAGTTTATAAACATATTTTCCCTCCTGCCTTAGACTCCATTTTTGCATACAACTCCTTGTTCGCTTTTCCTTGTTCTGCCTTCACGGTTTTCTGAGCTTTTCTTGTAGCCTTCTTGTACTCTTCTATGTTCTCATCGTTCCAACGTTTTCCCAACTTTTGTAGCATAGGATAGAAGAAGTATATGTTTAAAATTTTGCAGTTCCTGTCCTGTGACATATGTGATTGGGTAGATAAACTATTGTTAAATTTTTAATTGTTAAAACCCAAGGGGCTTTAGTGATTTTTTCTTTTTCTTTCTAAATTAATATATAAACTACATTTCTAGATGCTGTGCTGATTAGACTTATACAAATCCAAGTCCAATTTTTGTCAATCCACTATCACTGTCACTGCTGCCAACATCACATAAAACCACTCCTGCTCCATCACCACCACCTCTATGACTCTATCACCATCACTACAACTACCCAATCACCACCACCGGAATGACGGTACCTCACAACCACCACTTCGTGAGTTGTGTCGACCTTCCACCATCATCAACTGTAAATATCACACTGTTGCTGATGCCACCACAATTATTTGATTATGATAGATTTATCTACTTATCATCATCGTATACATTATTTTATAGAGCATAAATTTGTAACATTGATTAGTTCATATGTTGGGAATAAACCTAACAGAAAAGGACAACTTTCTAATCTATTTCAAGCATCAGAAATAGAAAATAAATTATTAAAATCTTTTTTTTTTCTATTAACATTTTGCGTTTCCTCAAACAACGACCAACCTTAAGGGCTTGTTGGCTACCACAGTTAGTTTTCAGTTTTGGTTAACGGTTTTAGAACATATGTGGTATAGGTTTTAATAATGAACTAAAGAGTAGTTGTACTTGTACTAATCATGGTAACATTGAAAACTGAAAACCATATTTTCATACTAAAAAACAGTAAGCAAAAATCTATTGCGATTCTGCGAAGAGACCCTAAGTCTTTGAAGTCAGTAATAGCTAAATTTAGATGCTAACCACCTTAAACCTCACCATGAAGGTTTTGGAGTGTTTGGTCCGCCTTACTTCTATTAGAAGATCCCTCTTCACACATGATGCTGCTAGGATGAAGTACTTGTCACTCTTGATGACAGGAACTAGAGATATTCTGCAAACAGGCAGAGGTATATGGTTTTTTGCACGCCTCGAGATGCATTTTGGATTTGTAATTGCTATCATTCAATTTTGTTCTTTCAGGCGTGCCAATTTTGTTAATGAAAGCCATTAGACCATTGCTTTTCATTATCGATATTAGTTTTCTCTCTCTCTAAAGATAGGTCAACTACAAAGTCAAGGCTTGCATGAAAAATGTTTGTTATTTGGGATAGAACAGGCAAAGGTATATGTTTTTTGTACATTTCACCATGCATTTGGGATTTTGGGTATTTGCAACCGTACAATTTTCTTCTCTTGAAAGTGCCAATTTGTTAGTGCAAGCCATCAGAGCATTGCTATTCGCTATCGATAAGTTTTTTCTTGAAGGATAGGTCAATTACAACCTCAAGGCTTGTATGAAAACTGTTAGCTATCCCATGACATGATGGATTAGAAGTTATCAATTGGAGACTCAGCAAGTTAACACCGTTAGTAAAATTTATAACAAATCTTACTTGGCTAGTTGGCTGCCAGCCTGCCACATCCAATAAACATATATTTTAAAAAACAGCAGCTAAATGAGAAATTTGTAGTGGTCTCGTTGAAGTAAAACTAACAAGATCTTTTTCCACTTATAACATTAATTGTTGATGCATAGTGCTATGCAATTGCCGTTTCTAAATGGGAAATTCTAGAACACCTATTTCAGGTGGTGTTCTAAAAGGTGGTAGGTGGGTGGCTCACATGGGTTTAGCGCCTAGGGGGCTAGAAGAAGAGTACTTGGTGGGTTATTGGGCTTAGGAAGGGTCTAGAGAACATAGATTTTTTGTATATAATTTTTGTAGACTTTATAGCTTGCATTATTTTTAGTATTGTTTTAACATGTTTATATGCTTTATATTATGTTTGAATTGCTGAATCAAGAGGTGCTTTCATATCGCAACACCCAACTTTTTTACAAATTTTTGTAGTTGTGTCTCTAAGAAATAGTCTCTCATCAACTCAGAAAATTATGCGACACTACAAAGGCAACAGCTAGGCAGATATTCTACCAAAGTCTCCTAGAGGTCTTAGAGTAAAATTCGTGTGGAACAAGTTGTGTTAAATGATTATATATTTATATGGTCTAGCTTGAGGGGTAGTTTTGGATGTGTATTTAAGTGTATTGTGTAAACCTAGAATGGGCTTGGCCAATCTCACGTTTAATATTGTATACACATAAGGGCATAAGGCTCTCCTGCATACGTTTCAACACACAACGCATTTAGTAATTTTTATGATGCTTATTGAAGCCTCTTAGCAGGTTTTAACACACAACACATTGGAATGTTGTGATGCTTATTATTAAATTTTCATCACATTTTTAACAGGGCTCACACACCATGATAATTACCACGAGTTTTGTCGTCTTCTTGGACGTTTTAAAGTAAACTACCAGGTATTCCACTTCCTTTCTGATCCATACACTGTATAAACAATGTGTTCTTATTTCTTTTATTTGTAATAGTTAAGGTTGCAGAAATCACTATGTGGTCATATGGTGCCAAACCAGCACCTAGTCCGACTAGTCAGTGCCTATTCCGCTGCCATACCCTTACAATGCGTTGATACTTCTAAAAAACATCCCTTCATCCCATTAGGTTTGGGACAAGGGCATATAATTTAAGGAAAAATGGAATTGTGTGGTTAGTATTGATTTTGTTAGTAATTATGATTGTGAGCCACGAAATAGTTAAAGGATTCCTTTGTTAATTTTAGATCTGTTATGATATTATATAAACTCAATCATGTGAGACCTAGTATATATAGCTAAAGTTTCCCCGTCATTTTGGATTTTTAGAGAATTTTAGGATTCTCAGTTCCCACTTTGTTTCCTTATTCAGTACAAATGCCCCTGTTGTTCTAGTTGTAGATTTTTGTAGCTTTTGTCTGAATGGCAGGTGGTAGCTCTTTGCTACTCACCAATCGTGCTTTATGGGCATTTTCTTTTACTGTCTTTATTTCGCGAGATCTATAAGCCTATAAGGTATCTTGAATGGTTGATATATGTGAAACTTCTCCATTGCCTTGTTAGAATAGAAAACTGGAACCAAAATTTGGTATGCTGCAGTATTACTTCATGTCAATCAGCTCTAAATAGTTGTATTTACCAATATGGTCAAAATTACTTCTGCAGTGTATATGCTCTATTTGGCCGATAAACTGTTTTTCTTAACTGACAAGTGCGAACTAAAATGTTCAATAGCTAAAAAGTTCAATTTTTAAGCTTCTTCATTATGCAGAAATGAGGTCATGCTGCTTTCATCTGGTCACGATATCATATCTAAACAAGAAAACGTATAGGGAGGGGTTCATACATTTGATTTGATAATGAGAACTCATGCATGAAATTGACCTACTGACCTGTCAAGGTTTAAGGGGTTCATATATTTGATAATGAGAACTCAAGTATGAATATTGAATAGAAAGTTGGAAGCCTTTCATGTTCTATACTATGCCTGGGCATATGCTTGCGATTAATGTGGTTTTCTAATTTTATTACAGATCCAAGAGCTTGTACATGCTGAATGCTATGGTGATTGGATACGTCTAGTGGCCGAATTTACTATGAAATCTATACAGTCATGGCAGGTTGGCCATTTTTATATTGGTCTTTGATAATTTTTGGATATCATCTTGTAATATTTCTGACTTTGTATATAAATCTTTGCTGCAACATATGCTGAAAAATCGCTATTCTGATCAGTGGGCCAGCCGCAGTGTTTACTACCTCCTAGGGCTCTGGTCTAGATTGGTGTCATCTCTACCATATTTGAAGGGAGACACTCCAAGCTTACTTAATGAGTTTGTACCCGAGATTGCGAAGTGTTATATCACATCAAGATTCGATTCTTTTCAGGTTAGGTGCTTTTGATTTTCACCAGGCGATATGACTTTATCTTATTAACATCTTTTTCCTTATAATATATTGCTTGGTTGATTCAGGCTGGACTTCCTGATCCCTCAGAGAATCCCCTTGATAATGTGGAACTTTTACAGGATCAGCTTGAGTGTCTTCCTTACCTTTGTAGATTTCAGGTCATTTTAAGATTCAAACAGAGAATACTAGTAAAATTTCGAGCTAGATTCGGTCTGCTTACCTCTGATGAAGATAATTTTGTGAAACTTGGGTTTTTGAGTGCAGTATGAGAGCTGTAGCTTATATATTACACAGATTACAGATCCACTTCTACAGTTGTATATGGTAGATACATACTACCAGTCAATTTTCTAGATGCTTCTTAAAGCCTTCATGTCTGTTTCAGCATTTTTGTTTTTATTTAAAACAGGAAGCAAGTGAACTCCAAGTCATTTCTGCGGTCGAAACTAAACTGGCTTGGATAGTGCATATAGTTGCAGCTATTGTTAAGACAAAGCAACTTAGTAGTTACAGGCATGTATTTTCTTGTAACTGTGGGATATTTCAAGCACAGCTTGTTTCGTATCTATTTGCTCATCTCACTGTTGTTTCTTTCCAACTCTTCTTTTCTAAATTAGTGGGGAATCACACGAAATTCATGATGCTGAGCTTTCAGCACGTGTTCTTCGGCTGATAAACATTGCCGATAGTGGATTACACACTCAGGTGCAGTCATTTCCGCTAACATTGTGTCCTTCTGGAGACAAGTACATTAAAGATGTCTTTGGCATGATCTTTTGCTCTGGCAGCAACATAGTGTTTAAGTTTTATAAATGACTACCTCACATCTTCCTCTAATTAAAAGCTAATCTGGATAGAGCATGATGTGAGTGCTCTTTGTGATCAATGTTAATTTCATGCTATCTTTTCTGTTTTTGCAACTGCCAGAGATATACTGAACCAAGCAAACAGCGGCTTGACAAGTCTATTCTCATCTTCTTTCAAAACTTTAAAAGTTCATATGTTGGAGATCAAGCAATTCATTCATCAAAGGTCAGTCTATTTCAAAATTTTGAGAGCAACCCTAGATCCTGGATGCTTGTGTAATGCTGAGCTCCTTGTTGCTGTTTGTTTATTCAGACTTTTTCTCTTGCAGCAGTTATATGCTAAATTGTCTGAACTTCTTGGGCTTCATGATCATATGCTGATCTTGAATTTCATTGTGGGAAAGATTGCGACCAATCTTAAATGCTACTTTGAGGTGATTGTTATAGTAGAAATGTTGCCTAACTTTCTCATTTCTCATAGACATTCATTAGTCAATCTTGTCTTCTAGGGTGATGAAGTTGTTGACCAGAGTTTAAATCTCATGCTGGAAATGGCTTCTGGGTCAGTGTCTTTCCAATCTATCCTCTCAAAGTGCCTTTGGTATCTACCTACTAATAGCTTGTAAAATAATTTTGGGAATTCGAATGGTATGCTTTCATTATGACTGTTGTTAATATTCAATATCATGCAGATATATGACTGCAAAGCTTCTTTTGAAGTTGGATACTACTCAGTTAATCATCTCTAACCGTAATGTCAGTACACCGATATATCCACATTACATAACTCTGCTGTAGAATGTGTTTCATTGACATATGCTGCTTAGATCGTGTTTTTTTTGTGTATTCAGAGGGAACAGTTCCCCTTTTTAAGGGATCACAGGGGTTCTCGCTGCAGAACAACCTTTTATTACATTTTAGGTTTGTTGATCTTCATGGAAGATAGCCTTATGAAATTTAAAGCATCAATGGATCCACTTCTACAGGTGTGGGAGGACAAGTTTACCTTCTTTCTTACATTTAATAGCATCTGTTGAATATAGTTAATATTCAGATCACCTTAGCATGTAATTAGTACACATACTGCCGCCTAGCTACTCTACAATTTACATTTGCAAAAACCAGCCTCCAAACATCTTTAGCTATCTCTATTTGATGCTTTGAACATGTATTTGAGGTCATGTAAAACTCAAATTTTCTAAGAAATGCAATTTGTTTTCCGCTGATTATTCAACAGACTCAAAATACCATGAAGGCATGGAAGGATTTATTATGTTGTACTTAAAGTGTTGCTTTACTTACTAGTTCACAAACCTATAATGATGATTTATTATTGATTTTCATTTTGTACGTAATTCATATGTTATCCCAATATATTCTTAATGTTGAAATTCTGATAAATATATGTTTCAAACTTTATCTTGCTTTGTCTGAGTGACAATGACTAACTGAAGGTTTTCCTGAGTTTGGAATCAATACCCGATTCATTATTCCGCTCTGATGATGTGAAACAAGCTTTAATTGGACTGATGAGAGATCTTAGAGGAATTGCAATGGCTACTAGTAGGTTAGTTTTACTGTAATGTTGTTTGTGCTTGGATTACTAGTAGGTTGTTAGTTATAAATGGTTCTGTTTTAGTATATACTTTTAAGTTTCTTTACTGAATATATACAGTCGAAGGACCTATGCTTTCCTATTTGATTGGCTATATCCAGCACATATGCCCCTTATCTTGAAAGCCATCACTGTATGGGCTGATGCTCCCGAGGTCAGATCAATTTGTGATTTTATCTCTGTTTTCTGAAATTCTACTTCAATTTTCAATGGAAGTTTTCTTAAAATGAGTGTTTGACATAATTCTCATAGAGGCTTAGAAAATCTTATCTCTTCCAACTTAGGAGATTTTGGAGTATAGTGGTTCCACACTTCCATTGCAATGATGTGTGATCACATTCAATTATAACACAGGTCACAACACCAATACTCAAATTTGTTGCTGAGTTTGTTCTGAACAAGTCCCAACGCCTATGTTTTGAAACATCATCTGCCAATGGAATACTACTTTTCAGGGAAGTTAGCAAATTGATTGTTGTGTATGGGTCGAGATTGCTTTCTCTTCCCAGTCAGGTGGATGTGTATCAGTTCAAGTACAAGGGGATATGGATTTCCCTTACTATTCTTGTAAGAGGTAGGATCAGTCCTGACTTTTGAGAACTTAAAACTATTTCTTTTGCAAGAAGACCTTACAAACTATTGGGAACTGCTGAAAAACTGTAAACTTCATATTTGCAGATAATAAGGATATACTTATCTGTGCTGTTAACACTTATAAGCTTATGGTGAAAAGCTAAGAGCCATGCATTATTGTTTGTGGCTTTGTGCTTTCATATCCATTACTTGGCACCGTTTATATACTCTCAAATGAAGTATTGGCAATTATATGTCGAAGTAGCCTCCCGTGTGCTACCTTTGGCTTCTTCTGAGCAGTTCCCTGCTACCCTAATCCCTATTCCCTAGTAAAGCTTTACATGATTGCACATCTATTTATCTTGGCAATATATAACCGTTTTACTCACAGTTGTAATTTGCAAAAAATGGTAAATCAATTTTTGGTCATGTTCTATGATGTGCATGTTGATAACAATACAAATATTGTAAGGAAACAACTACAACAATTATCTCAACTCATTGTTGTCTCATGACATTTTCTACTCAAGTGGGGAATGATGTCGTTTTTGGAATTTCATATCATTTTCCTTCTGTAGAAGGCTGCAGCAATTAACTACCACAGAGATGATTGTCATGAGGAGATATATAGACCCTAACCCTAATAATAGTGAACTTGGTCAATTTTGTATTTCTTGTGGTAGAAATAGGTGAACCTGTATACACTTTCATAGTTTCATACCATTAAATAGTAATTTCCTCTCATACAGTGTTTCCAAATTGTGGCCATGACCAACATATTTCCTTGAAATGGTGGTGGAAAAAAGGGTTCTGAATGGTGGGCCACGGCTGCTGCTATCCCTTGTTGCCCCCATGGTTCTGAACTGAGCCAGGCGAATTGTCCCAAAATATAAATTACCCTAAATCACAATGGTTGCAAGTTTGTAACCTATTCCCTTTCTGATTTCATTCTTCTCCCTCCTGACCTTAACTCAAGTAGCAAGCTATTCTTCTCTACCACAATTTATGTTGGATAACACCTGATCTTGGTTCTGCTATGGGATAAATGCGCATATACCCTTTAAATAGTCTCACTTATACAAAGAGATTGAGATGCTTACCTTATACGGATAATTTTTTTGTTTCTTGTGTATCTGATGTTTTTCCCCACAATTTTCTGATTCATTAATAAATTCTATTTCTTATGCATCAAAACTTTAGTACATGAGTACATCATTAGAAGGAGAAGAAAAAGGAATGCACTATTGCGAGGACATAATATATCATATAACGGAAAGGAGTACAAATTCAAGACTATCAAACCTGTAAAGAAAATGATTGAATAAATCATGATCATCATTACCCCAGTGCCGTAAAGGCTCCCACCTATGGTGGGATAAGGGGGGTTGGATGTACGTAATCTTACCCCAAGCACAAAGAGAAAATCGTGTCGGAAATTGCATGGACAGACTGTTGCTTGATAACAAAGAAGCGCAGATAGTGTAGTGAGTCATTTTGCTTTATTTCATCATATTCCCAAGCCAAAAAATAGTGAGTCTTTGGCTCCATTGCAAATGATGGATAAAAGAAATTTGATTGAATGAGAAGAAGATTTACCATTTAGTGTTTTGATGTGATCGCTGTTACATCCGATGTATTTTAGTATTTTTAAGTGATTCTTAACGTATTTAATGAATTCACTTTATGAAAAGGAACATGATTAGTCTTTATTTCACTTGAAGCTTCCTGTATTACCTCTGTATTCTTACACCATTTTTTTTTATGATAGCCCTTTGTGGTGACTATGTCAACTTTGGAGTATTTGAGATATATGGGGATAGAGCACTTGCTGATGCTTTAGAAACTGCTCTAAGGATGGTTTTGTCTATTCCGTTGACTGATATACTTGTATACAGAAAGGTATGTCATGTTTGACTGCTGATATGATATTAAACATCTTTATTTGATAAAAACCTCATTCTGCTTGTAATACTATTCCTCTGTAGTTCTTCATATGTGTGCATGTGACAATTGGATAGATTAACTCATGTTGGCTGGCAAAGCATCTTTTTGGGGATTAAGGATGTTTTTAATTGGACTGAAATTTTCCGGTCTGGTCTAATCTGGTCTGGTCTGGTATGAACTTGTTTGGTCTGGTCCGGTAAATGTTGAAGTCTGGTTTGGGACTGGAAACAGTCCTAGTAAAAACATCATAAACCCTTATGCTGTAAGTAATCTCCAGAGGGTGTTTTACGATTCTTCGCATGTACTACAATTGAGTCATCAAACTCCTTTTGGATGAGATTCACAAAAAGATACTCCCTCTATCCCGTAATGTAAAATACATTTGTGTTTGGCCCGGGTTTTAAGAAAATAAAGGGTGAAAATGTGTTTTACTAACCTCCAAAAAGGTAAGAAAAAGAAGGATGTGTCAATCCAAAGTAAATAGATGAAATGATAGATAAAGGGATAAAGTTGGAAATAAAAGTTAGTAGAGTTTAGATGTTTATTTTAAGAAAGTGTTCATTTTTTTTGGACAACCCAAAAAAGGAAAATGTATCTTACAAAATGGGACTGATGGAGTACAATTCAAAGTTTTTTGGGATATTATCAGTTATCACTTAGATCTACGAGTCTTCGTTGTGAGGTAGCTAGTCTTTCATAAAGGATCCTATCTTATCTAGTTTATTTCATTACAATTGCTATTATAATAGTGATTTTTTCAAGTTCTTCACCTCCCTTGGAGCTTCCTTTGAAATGAAAAAAACATTTGCAGCTGGCAGCAGCCTACTTCACATTTCTGGAGGCTCTTATGAAAACACAGATTTCGTTCATTTTGAATTTGGATACAAACAACTTCATTTTTATTGCTGGATCTCTGGAGTCCGGTCTTAAAGTACTGGATGGAAATATCAAGACACAGGTATGTGCCTGCTCACCTATTAGTTTGTGTTTATCTCTTTCTCAATATCATAGAGAATAATCTCATTTCCTTATTTATGCATTTCAGTGTGCATCTGCTGTGGACTATTTGGCGACTTTCTATTTTGAATGCATAACATCTGGAGAGTCACCTTCATCTCCAGTCACTCTCAAACTCGCTCAGCATTTCTCAGATTGCCCTAATATTTTTCTTGAAGTAGGTTTACTTATCTTTTCTCATGTACCATCTATATGCAGTGTCTTAGGCATTGAGTTTGTGTGAAATGCTCATCAAGATTTTCCTCCGATGTCATTTTTTGCTTTTGTTGAAAAATATGCTTGGTACTAATGTTGTGGTGAGACAATTCATTATTCATTTTTGTTTCACACTTAAGTTCTTTAGTCTTTACAATAACTTTTTGAGCAAGTAGACAAGCAGGGAAAGTCTCCTGTATGTAGTCCTTCAAGTGGACTTTATAAGCCAACATTTTGGCTCCTGGATACTAAACTGGTACTAAATACCCAATAAATTGCTAGTAGCATGTGCTATAGATGCTTCTGTTGATTCCTACTCAGCACATAAAGTGTAGTTCAAACTTCTTTTGGTTACTTTATAAGCCATCATTTTGATTACTTTAAACTTGTAATAAATACCAATAAGTGAAACTAGAAAGAATGAGCAAAATATTACCAGTAGAGTTTCAGTGGACAAAAATATCACTAATTTAATCTGGACAAAAATATGACTTATCGATCCGCCTCATCACTTTCCTCCTCCAGCAGCCCATCACTTTACCTCTCCCCTGGGAACATCCAGAATTCCAGATCTGCCTCCCTCATTTGCTGCTGCCAGGGCAATGGAAGACGATGAAAACTGGCGACAACAGTTACACTCCGGCGTCGGCAACTGGCTTACTCCACCTCTGAAACCTCTGCTGACTCAGCCGCCTAACTCTCCTTCTTTCTTTGTTGTACGCAAAGTCACAAACCAGCTTTGCCTAAATACCGATTTGCGACGAAGATGCGGATTTGGCACTCCATCGCCTTCTTCATTGATCACTCGACGACGACTGTTGTTGCTGACGGCAATATCTTGGGGGCAGGGTGGTGGCAGTTCATTGGCGAGTCAGTGGCGGTGTCGGGTGAGCGTCGGCTAGGGTTAGGTCTAGGTAGTGGGGGTGGTGTTGGGTGACGGAGGCTATGGTTAGGTTTGGGGGTACTGGGGGCGGCGTTGGGTGACCGCCCGGCTGGGTCGCGGCAGTGACGGTGCGGGGGATGGGGAGTGGTTGTCACTAGCTGGGCTATGGTGGTAACTGGCCGGATGGTGGTGGTCGTTGGGTTTCTGCTGTCTATACTGGGTGTCACTGTGCCCCGGCGTGGTCACTGGCCAGAAGGCGGTGGTTCTAGCCAGATGCGATAGTCACTGGCTGGAAGGCAGGTGATTGTGGTTGGCGTCATTGCGTCAGTGACATCCGTAAGTGACATAAAATCTGACGGTGACAATTTCTTAGTGACATGAAAAAATCACAGTAACATAAAAATGATGCAGTGACATGTTTTCCAAATGTATGACCTTGTTTATCACATTTTTGTCAATATTTAAAGTGGTCACATTTTTTGAAATTGACTTCAATTTAGTACTCCCTCTGCCCCGCTAAGATTGTCCCATCTCTCTTTTTCGGTCCTTTCCACTAAGATTGTCCAGTACCAAATTTGGTAAAGTTTTTGTGGTTCTAAACCATTCTTGCATTATTCTTACTTTATCAATTCAATATCAACTACACAACTCACTTTTCTTAATAATCGCGCCACCCCCTCAAGTCCCAATGTTGGTGGGACGAGGTAGTAATATTTAAGGATAAAACTCTGTGAAACTAATACGTGTTATGAAGCTGCTATTGATTCCAACTCGGAATGGGGATTGCGGTTAGAATTTGTTTACATCAATTTTTGGTTGAACTAGATTTGTTTTAAGCACCAGCAAATCATTCAGCCCATTTGTGAGCTATAATGTTTGACACTCATGGTGGTTCAAAGGAACGAGTCCTTGTCCTGCCTTCTTTATCTGTAGTGTTGTTAATTTCAATTAATAAAGCTTTTTCCTTTCTTAAAAAGATTTGGTTCGACCATGTAATGTCAAATTTTATTGGCGCCTATGTTAATGTATTGTACAAGTTATGCATCGTTGATGTAATATATCTGCATCAACTTCTCCCCTGCTAGATATTGAAGACCCTCTTTGAGCTTGTATTGTTTGAAGATTGTGTCAACCAGTGGAGTCTAAGCCGACCAATGCTGAGTTTAATACTTATAAGTGATGAGGTAACTGCACATATTTCTTTTTTATATCATGATAATATGTTTTCTACTTTTCAAGGCACTTGCTAGGCTAGTTTTGCTGCATTTCTTATTGCTTACCTTTTTTTAACCCAAATTCTTTTTGCTTACCCAGTACCTATACAAACAGTCTATATGTGCAATACATTTTAAGTTCAAGGTTTGTCAACCATGGTGTTCTTATCTTATGTCAAAAATGCACAACTCAATACTTTGATGCTTTTACAATCTGAGTTCTGTAAGATTTTGCTTAAGGGAAATTGGATTTGTACTCCAACTTTCCTTTGATTTTGTAGGTTTTAGGAATATAATTTCCTTGAATAATAATGCCAATCGGCCAGGGTATTTATACAAATATACAAGCAACTAATCAGCTAATTTAGATCCTAAAAAATAGGATCTTGATTGCTACGTGATTATCTCTAATTTACAGCTAGTATTCTAATCCATTCGGCTAACTAAGTACACAAAAAATTAAATCATGTAACATTTTCTACAATAATGTAACATTTTCTACACTCCCCCTCAAGTTGGTGAATATATATCATACATTCCCAACTTGTTTATAAGCAGCTCGAACACAGGTTTAAATAACCCTTTGGTGAGGATGTCAGCTGTTTGGTCTTTGGTAGATACAAATGGTGTGCAAATAATTCCAGCCTCTATCTTCTCCTTAATGAAGTGCCTGTCCACTTCAATATGCTTAGTTCGATCATGTAGTACAGGATTATGAGCAATGCTTATAGCTGCTTTATTATCACAATACAACTTCATAGGCAGTTCCATCTCCATCTTCAGTTCTGCCATTACTCTCTTGATCCAGAGTAATTCACATATTCCATTGGCCATAGATCTGAATTCTGATTCTGCACTACTTCTAGCAACCACATTTTGTTTCTTACTTCTCCAAGTTACTAAGTTTCCCCATACATAGGTACAATACCCAGAAGTAGACCTCCTGTCAGATATGGAGCCAGCATAATCTGCATCAGTATAGGCTTCAATTGTTCTACTGATTCCCTTTTTGAAAAATAATCCTTTCCCTGGGCAGCTCTTCAGGTACCTTAGAATTCTGTAGGTAGCATCAAGATGTTCCTGGAAAGGATTATGCATAAACTGGCTCACCATGCTTACTGCAAATGCAATATCTGGCCTTGTATGTGCCAGATATATTAGTCTTCCCACTAATCTTTGATATTGGTGAATATCAACTTCTGACCTGGATCAATTGGAGTGTCTGCTGTTTTGCATGCACTCATCCCAGTTTCCTGCAGAAGATCTAAGATATACTTCCTTTGTGAGACAACAATACCCTTTTTTGATCTAGCTATCTCCATTCCCAGAAAGTATTTTAAATCTCCTAGGTCTTTTACTTCAAATTCATGGGCAAGCTTTTCTTTTAAATTCTTAGTCTCTGTATGATAATTTCCTGTGAGGATAATATCATATACATAGACTATCAGTATTGCAATCTCCCCCTTGTCTGAAAACTTCATGAATAATGTATGATCAGATTGAGCCTGATTGAATCCTTGTTTCTTAACAAATTTTGTGAATCTGTCAAACCAGGCTCTTGGAGACTGTTTAAGTCCATATAGAGCTTTCTCTAATTTGCATACCTTTGCACCATACTTATTCTCAAATCCAGGAGGAGGTTTCATATACACTTCTTCTTCAAGCTTTCCATTTAAAAAAGCATTCTTTACATCCAACTGTTGCAGTGGCCAGTCTAGATTAGCAGCAAGAGATAAGAGAATTCTTACAGTGTTCAACTTTGCAACTGGTGCAAAGGTTTCTGTGTAGTCAATGCCATAGGTCTGTGTGTACCCCTTAGTAACTAACCTCGCCTTATACCTCTCCAGACTTCCATCTGCTTTGAACTTAGGAGTGAAAATCCACCTGCAACCAACAGTTGGTTTGTTTTTAGGTAACTCTACAAGTTTCCATGTCTGATTCTTTTCAAGAGCCTCCATCTCCTCCAAAACAGCTTTCTTCCACTCAGGTTTAGATAGAGCATCCTGTATAGTTGAAGGAATAGAAATAGAAGAAACACTAGAAGTAAATGTTGCAAAGGATGAGGATAATTTAGAATAAGAGACATGGTTTGAGATAGGGTATTTAACACATGTTCTTCTTTCTTTTCTGAGGGCAATTGGGAGGTCAAGCTGACTAGAAGTATTACCTTTTTCACTCCTTGTCATTGAGTCAGAATCATGGACAGTGGCAGGTTCTTGGACTTCCTCTACTCTTTGATTTTGGATTCTTCTCTCATAAACTTTGCCAAAGAACTGACTTGTCTGTTGTTCTTTTTCAATTGGTTCAGGTGTATTTATTTCATTATTTGTTATTCCTTGATCATTTTCAGATGTAATATCATCTAGATTAATATCAAGAAAATTAAGGTTTTCATGGATATGTGGTAAAGTTTGAACATCTTCTCTTAAATTCTCCCCCTGAAGATGTGTATCAAAAAAAGGCTGTTCTTCCACAAAAAAAGTGTCTAGAGTAACAAACATTTTCCTGGTTATAGGATCAAAACATTTATACCCTTTTTGAGTGGAAGCAACACCTAGAAATACACACTTTGTTCCTCTGTGATCAAATTTACTTGCAGTTTTATCAGGGTTTTTTATAAACACTGTGCAACCAAAAATTTTTAGGGGAAGAGTATTAACCAGTCTAGTTGTAGGAAAGTAATGCTGCAATGAATTGATAGGACTTTTAAATCCTAAAACTTTTGATGGCATACGGTTAATTAAGTAAGTAGCATGTAATACAGCCTCTCCCCAAAGATATTTTGGTATGTTTGTAGAAAACATAAGTGCACGAGTGACTTCAAGTAAATGTTTGTTTTTTCTCTCTGCAATTCCATTCTGAGCTGGTGTATTGATACAAGAGCTTTGATGGATTATGCCTTTTTCAGCAAAAAAAGTGTTCAGGTTTTGAGAAAAATATTCACGGCCATTATCACTTCTTACCATTTTAATTTTGGTATTGAATTGAGTTTGGACCATAGCATAAAAATCCCTAAATACTTTCTCAACTTCAGATTTTTCTTTAAGCAAAAAAACCCAAGTGACCCGTGTACGATCATCAATAATAGTTACAAACCATCTCTTTCCCTTTAAAGTTGGTACTCTAGATGCCCCCCAAATGTCACTATGTACCAAAGTAAAAGGACTGGTAGGTTTATAACTGTGGGGAAGATAAGAGTTTTTATGATGTTTTGCAAGTGCACACATATCACAATGAAGCAAAGAAATATCTTTATTCAGAAACAATTGAGGAAACATCCTTTTTAGGTAATAGAAATTAGGGTGTCCTAGTCTATAGTGAAGTAAATATAACTCCTTATTATTTGAAAAAGAAACAGTTTGCAGACAAGCATTTCTTGGACCTCTTTTACTTGATTGAGTCCCTTCATCAAAGATATAGAGTCCATCTTCCTCCCTAGCACTGCCAATCATCTTCCCCGATGCTAGGTCCTGAAAAATGCAATAAGAAGGATAAAAAATAACACAACATTGTAGATCTTTAGTTAGCTGACTAACAGAAGCAAGATTGCAAGAAAGATTAGGGACATGAAGGACTTTGGATAGATTAACAGAAGAGGAAATATTAATATTTCCCATCCCTGCAATGGCTGACAAGGAGCCATCTGCAACTTTAACCTTTTTGTCCCCTGCACAAGGTTTATATGAAGAAAAGAGGTTTGAAATAGAGGTCATATGGTCAGTAGCCCCTGAGTCAATGACCCAGGTGCTTTTAGGTTTCCCAGAACAAAAAAGTGAATAGGTACCATTCTGGGCATAAGAACAAGAGGAGGATTCAGATGGAGGTTTGGAATTTTTTTGAGTATTCAGAAGGTTGAGAAGTTGCTCTATCTGTTCCCTCGTGAAGGAAGGCTGTGTGAAGTTGACTTGTGAATCTTGTTGAGTCTCATTCATAGTTGCTTGTAGAGCCTTTTTCTTTCCAGCTTCTGGTGGTTTCCCATGAAGTTTCCAGCAGGTATCTCTAGTGTGCCATAATTTTTTGCAGTAGTCACACCAAGGTTTTTTCTTGTCACCACTTCTGACCACCATTGCTGATGAGTCTCCAGGATCCTCATGAGTTATTGGAGTATTATGCATCACCTTCTTCCTACTATCTTCCAGTCGGATCTCAGAAAACACTTCTCTGATTGATGCCAGAGGTTTTTTCCCAAGTATCCTTCCCTTAACTTCATCTAGGTCTCTATTTATGCCTGCTAAAAACATATAGACCCTGTCATTCTCTTCTCTTTTCCTATGCCTTGCAAGATCCTTGGCACTCTCCCATTCTTCAGCCTCATAACACTGATCTAATTCTTGCCATAGAGATACCATTTCATTATAGTATGAAATGATATCCCTATTTCCTTGTTTAGATTGCCACAGTTTGGTTTTGAGTTCAAAGATCTGAGAAGAATTCTCAAGATCTGAGTAGGTTTCCTTAATAGAGTCCCATACCTCTTTTGCAGTCTTCATAAACATATGAGGTTTGGCGATTGATGCATCCATTGAACTGAGAAGCCAGGCTGTCACTAGTGAGTTTTCTGACCTCCAGGTACTGTAGCCATCTTCACCAATTTTCTTCTCTTTGATCTCTCCAGTCAGGTATCCCAGTTTGCCCTTGCCATCAATTGCTAATTTGACAGATTGTGACCACTCTAGGTAGTTTCTCCCATTCAATCTATGGCCAGTGATGAGCATAGATGAATTAACCGTGGCCTGATAATTTGTCATTGAGCTAATATGGGGGTTACTGGTATGTGAATGAAGAGAGGAGTCAGAGTATTCGAATTCCACCATCGGAAGGTGTGACTTCAAGGCTCTGATACCATGTAGGTTTTAGGAATATAATTTCCTTGAATAATAATGCCAATCGGCCAGGGTATTTATACAAATATACAAGCAACTAATCAGCTAATTTAGATCCTAAAAAATAGGATCTTGATTGCTACGTGATTATCTCTAATTTACAGCTAGTATTCTAATCCATTCGGCTAACTAAGTACACAAAAAATTAAATCATGTAACATTTTCTACAATAATGTAACATTTTCTACAGATTTTTTCTCAAAATCATTAATATTGCACCCTAAAACTAAACTAAAGCTTGGAACTCCATGTTTCTTTAAAATAGGAGTTGCACCCCATTCTTAACAGTTTCTTTTTACTTTGGGTGCAAATATTAATGTTTTTTAAAATGGACAAAATTTCTTCCCCCGATCTCTTTTCGTTCCAAACCATTGGTAAATTATGAGGGAATGATAGTGGTGGTAACAATGTTTAAAGACTGTTTTTACGTTTTTGTTAAAAAATGACCTTGTTAGCTTTGGTCAATATATTATATTTTCTCTCCCTTTTCTTGCCTTCCGAGCATGAGAAAGCATATGTTTCCTCTTCTGCTTAACCAAACAGTTTGTAACCGTGGGTTTTGTGTTTGGTTACTGATATTTCCATTTGAAACTATTAGTATTAAACTAATTATTTACATCAAGTAAATATTTGACAATAATTTTCCATCATTTGCAATGGAGCCAAAGATTCATTATTTTTTGGCTTGAGAATATGACGGAATAAAGCAAAATAGCTCACTAAACTGTCCGCGCTTCTTTGTTATGAAGCAGCAGTCAGTCCATGCAATTTTGGACGCGATTTTCACTATGGGTCATCCGGAAACAGTCTCTTTGTCCTTTAATACAGGGATAAGACCGCATACATCCGACCCCCTGACCCCACCGTAGGTGGGAGCCTTTGCGGCACTGGGGTAAATGAAAATGAAATGATGAAATATTTGACAATAACATATTTCTGGCAATAGTGTTGATGGTATAAGTTATGAATACTATGTAATCGGGCATTGCAAAATATTCTCAAAAAAGCCAGTTGTCAAGGAAAATCTGCACTCAATAAATCATGAGACAATAGTTAGTAAATTCTATGATATATGATTTTGTGTACCTTGCAGATGTTCTCTAATTTGAGGGCTCAGATTACGGCTTCACAAGTAAGTTTAATTGCAGTTGTGTGGCTACTATCTTGTGTTTCTTAAGTTGCCTCGAAATCACTATCCCATGATTGTGAGTGGTTGCATTGACACTAAATTGGTTTGCATTAAAAAGAAAAAAATAAAGACATTGCATTTTTGTTTTGAGAATATTACCTGAAATATGAATAAAAAGGTTTGAGAATTCCAAAATAGGACTGCCATGTTTTTATTCCCAAAATAGGACTAATTATTGTCATGTTTTGGCGGTACCAGACTTCAAACATGGCAGTATTTTTCAAACTTGACAGTAGTTACTCCTATTTTGGGAATAAAAAACATGTCAGTCCTATTTTGAAATTTTCAAACTGTTTTAGTCCTATTTCGGGAACTTTCCCTTTTGTTTTTGCATACTTTCTCAAATGTGAAAGTTTCTATCTTAGGTTGTTTGTTCCATTGGGGTGTTTCTAGGAGTGTAAGCAAGACAAGGTACTCAACTTCGGCTAGACAAATACTCAGATCTGGCATTAGTTTGCTTCTAGCAAGCTAAGCTTGAGCTGCTTGAGTATTGAGTTGAGTTGCTGTTGGGCTCCTAAATACTTGAGTCAATCAGTTAATGAGGCTAAAGCCCGCTAAACAAGATATTAATATGTTTAGATATGCGTTTCAATTTTTACAAAAAAAAGACATTGTCCATAAGCAAGGCCCACTTGGATGTAGTTTGTACTTTGTACTCCCTCCTTTGTTTTTAGTTTTACTTCCTCTACTAGGCTTTTTGCTGAATAAAAAAAGTAGGCAAGATAAACGAATACAAAAGAAAGAAAGAAAAGATTCAAAAGAAAAGACATTTATGCACTTTCATTACAGAAAAGAGTAAATATTTTTTTTCGTGTTAAGAATCATTTTTTGGTGTTTGTTGAATGTTTTACCCCTTTGTCCCTAAGAAAGCTTAGTTATCTTAAAGAAGTCTTGTTGACAAAAGCTTATCAATCAAATTTAATGATTTTTTTAATAGGTGACCTAACCAATATAAATATGCTAAACTAAGCTAACCAGATAATATATTTTAAAGCATAACAACTACAATCGATGATTTCCAAAATCTTACTAAAATAAAAAATGTATCTTTGTGAAACAAGATTCTTTGCCACGGGAGTAGTAATATTCTTTGGAGAAATGGTATATGCTGTTGTTGAAAACTTGAAAACATAAAAAAGTAATAGAGCCTAACGAGTTAAGCTTTAGCATGAAAGTGTTAGGTGGAGCTTGGCCTCGGCTAGTTGGCTTGTTTATGCTCCTCGTGATATGCTGGTACCATATTAAATAAATTGAACTATCGGATGTGATTAATTAATTAACACAAACGAAAAATGACGCAGTGCACCTATGAACATGGAATAATTGTACTTGCCTTGTTAAGAAAAGTTTTGCACGGTGTTTTGTTACAATTCAAAAACACCCTTCTCTTGTTCTTGACTAAAAAGTTGTCTTGTTTTCATTTTTGTTTGTTTTGTTTTTGGCAAATATACAGCAAGTGGATCAGCAGCAGCGCCTCTCCCTGTGCTTCGATAAACTAATGGCTGATATAACTCGAAGCTTGGATCCGAAGAACAGGGAGAAGTTCTCTAGCAATATAGCCAGATTCCGTAATGAATTCCGGACCAGATGAATGACTTCAATCCCATAGTCTGGTTGCCACAATTTGTACATGATGATCTTTTAATCTGTGCTTCTTTTGCTGTCTTTGTATGCCACAAATATCTGTATAGTTATGGATTAGGGTTTTTGTAGTAGTATGCCCTGCCCTTTCACTTTAATCAACTTATTTCATGGAATTTGCTGTGCCCATTTTTATATTATGGTAACAAAAAGTGGTGGGAGGGTAGCAGTGCACACGGTCTAGTTTCGGACCAGAGTGGTTTCCAATCGGGGTGAAACTTGAATAGACCGGTTTGATCCTTCTCGGAGGAACCCGGAACCAGATCTGAGCCTGACCAGCATAATCAATGCTAGGCCCCAATTCTTATTTTAGAATGGAATCATGGATCAATCACCCCTTTGATTTCGGTGCATATAGTGATGGTCCTAGTTTGGTTCAGAACTGGGACCGCTTGATTCATACTTTCCTAATTGCTGAAGTGAAAGAGAGATGCAATATTGGGTTGATGCTTGGTTTGATGGTGATGTACATGCCAATTTGCCACTTGGCCGGAGCTGCTTGCCCAACCCACTCATAAAAGCTCTGAAATAATTGGGAATGCAGAGTCAAAGGAGAAGATTAGGTAAACGTTCACTGACGCAGACATTAAAATAGTCTACGGTCAACACCTCCCCCCACTTCACTTTCATCATACCTACAATTCTGTACAGGTGTTTGGACGGCATTTCATGAATGGATAGTTCAAACAATGTCACAAACTAAAGCAATGTCCTCTAGTATCGAGACAGAAGAATAATAATATAATAGTCTTTCATTTTCTTTTTGTTGAAGTGTATCACACAACTTTTTGTTCTGAAAAGTTCAACAATTTTATCATTTCATTTACGAGCGGTGCTTGCTGTATAGCTTTGACCGTATACACCTCCATGTATGGTCTTGTTTTATCTGTGTATATAAACAAAATAGGAGGTATAAAAGGTGTACATCAAAATAGGGGTACAAAAGGTGTACACTAGAATAGGGGTACACCATGTACCCGCATTTGGAATGCTATACTTTCAAAGATCGGTTCATATATATTGGAATGAATTGTGTGACATCTCAATTTTATACTTCCTTCGTTCCCTTTTAATTGTAACAGTCAATATTTCACTATTGTCAACGCATAAGTTTGACCGTTGATATCTTTCATTCCTTATTAGTAAAAAAATTAAAAAAATTCATATTTTGAAATTTTAGAATGAGAAAATTTTAAAAATATTTTAAAAAAATTTAATTTATAATACGTTAATAAATAAAATATAGTTAAAGTAGAATACGTGAATAGTGTAAAAAGTCCAATGTTGCAGTTAAAAGAGAACGGAGAGTATTTCTATACTTTTTGGGCACAACCGCACAACAAAGTAAGATGAATTTCGTGAATTACTCTTAAAAATCTGAATTGCCCACACATTTGGGAAATATGAAATTATTTGATGGGCAGTTTATTTGATGGGCAATTGGACACGGGGCAGTAATAGTAGTGGTAAAGTACTAAAGTTTAATGTGAGGTAACATCACTATAAGGTAGGTCTGAACTTGTGTAAATTACTTAAAATTATTAGGGTATGTTTGGTTCAAGATAATCCCTCATGCAGGTCGGAATCTTGTGTCAGGAATGTGAGATATATGCATTTGGTTCGTGGGTTTGAATAATTGTTGGGAATCTTACATTCCTTAAAAAGTGAATAATGCATCAGATGTCCACTAATGTCAAACCCACCACTCCCTTAGGTTATCTTACATTCCCTTATAATTGTAAATTTTCTTCCAAAAATACCCACCCTCTAAGCTTGGATCGGAAGGTGAAGTCTCTTCAACCACCACCTCTTCCCAATAGGCCAATTTTTAAAAAGTCCTTTTTATTCCTCTATGCTTTCCCTCTGCTAGTCTGCCACCGTGAGGAATACTAGATAGGGATTACTCGTAAATCCAACGAAAGTCTGAATTTACTCATGGAAGAAGAAAAGTGAAAGAAAACATTATTTGTTTGAGAAAACAAAGTGCTTCACTAAAACGTTAAAAAAACTATCGTTTATGAGTTATGATTAACGATTACTCCCTTCGTCTAGTAGAACTTATTTTTTAAACCCTGTCTTATCGTATATGTTATAGGAGATAACTCAAAAGTGATATGCAAATGTTCTTGGTTAAAATACTTTCATAAAAGTATAAAATTAATAATTTTCATAAAATTTTACTAATCGAAATCATTTTCCAAAGTTTAATACTCAAAAAGTTATTATGCATTTACTTAGTAAAATTATTCAAAATGTTCACTAATATTAAATTAGTTTTAATTTTAATTATTATTAAGATATTCCGTTTTTTCTTTAATTTTAATTATCTTAATTTAAAGGGCGTTGAAGTAATTCAACAAATATACAATATAAGATACCATTGAACCAAACATATTAATGTCACATTCCCTTAATCTTAACCAAACACAATTTGGATACAAATTAAACACATTCTCATCAATCTAACATACCCATTAATCTAACATTCACATGGTAATCTGACATTTCTTGAACCAAACGGACCCTTAGGGGTATGTTTGGGAGTATGGGGGAAAATGAGGGGAAGACTTTAAGGGAAATGAAGCAGAATGTTAGTAAAATACTAAAATCTTCTTATTTGGGAGTAGTAAATTTGAAAAAGAGTCATAACAGGAATTATCATTGCCAAGTACCTTATGGTCTGATGACATCACTGTGACATCCCTAAGGTGGAGGTCACACGTTCGGATCTCATTCCAATCCAAGGATGTTGGCCTTAATATTGAGCAAATACTATAATAGGTTAAATAGAATTGTACAAAGAAAATATGAATTATCATTAAAATTACAGTTCTGAGATTCATTTTAAATTAAACTTAAATTATAATTTAGTTAGTTATACTTGTGACAAAAAACATAGTTAGTTATTCTTTAAATCCCTCCATTATGGATGAACTTAAAAATTGAGCATTTGAGAGGTTTTGAAGGATCACAAAAACCTTCCAAACCCACTCATCCACATTTCTTAAACTCTCAAATACAAATAGGAGGGTCATCAACCCCTACACGTCTTCCCTCCCTCCAAAAAATCGCCTCCCAACTCCCAAGCATACCCTAAGGGTATGTTTGAGAGTTTGGAACTTGGAAGGGGAGAAGACTTTGGAGGTATGTTGGAGGGGAAATGGAGAAGAATGTGAGGAAACCCTTCTTTGTATTTGAGAGTAATAAATTTGGAAGAAAATAACTTTTGAAGGAATTATAATTTAAATCACTTTGAGATATGAGGAATTCAAATAATTGAGCTAATATTCATTTTTAATTAAGTTTAAATTATCATTTTGTTAACTATTCTTCAAAATCCTCCAAATTGGAGGAACTTAGAAATTGTGTATTTAGAGGGTTTTGGAGGGTCATGAAAGTGCCCCAAAATCATTCCCTCCAATTTTTTAAACTTCCAAACATGAAAAGAAGGGTTATAATTAAACTCCCACCAACCTTCCCCTCCCCTCCAAAACCCAACTAAGTCCCAAGCACACCCTAACATAATCAGAATGCTTCAATGGGTTTGAGACTTTTTTTTTTATAATGACACACATTACTCCCCACTAAAAAACACTAATTTGATGTGATAAGTATTCACAATTAGAACTCCAGAAGACTATTTAATTGCTTACATTCAAAGTGTAGCTTGTAAGACATGTCAAACTCTATTTATCGGTGGAGCAGGTAGAATTAGTGATTGGAAGGTCACCAGTTCAATGCCTCTGTCAGCACTTTCAATCAAGCTTGTAACACATGACTTGTCTAAATGGTGTGATTTTCATTCTACTGCTGCGCTCAGACTAAAGGGTTACCCAGAGAAATGCTTAGTGTACATGAGTTGTACACAAAATGTCCACAAGACCCCCTAGTTACCTATGTACACAAGCTGTTCGTTTAAAGAGAGGTAGAATTTGATGTCAAATTGCCTGTGTACACAGACAATGTACAAATTTTGTGTACATCTTGTGTACACCAAGAATGTCCGGGTTACCCTAGTGTGCACTCAAAGAGTAGTAGTACGGTAGTACCCTATAGGCCATAAAAACCTAGGTACTTGATTTGCTATCTAAGTTAGAGTGGCTTACCTCTTGTGATATTGAGTAGGTTAGATATGTCGGTGGGCATAGATCAATTGGTAGATAGGGGTGCCACAAGGGGTAAGTCTCAGGTTCAAATCTCGTCAACTGTGATGAGAGGTCAGCTAAAAAGTATAGGACCTTTGCAAGTACTGGGACCAGAGCCCCACTCTCTATCTATCAGCTTTGTGATTAAAGTTCAATTCACATCCTTCCAGCGAACTGTCCGGCCGGTGCTAGGCCCGCAGGGATGGGGTATCATCCTTTTTTTTAGTAGGTTAGATTTACATTTGTGGGGTACATTTGTCATATACTCCCTCCGGTTCTTATTGATCTTTACACTTTGACTTCACATATATAAAGGAAACAAATTTGACTTTACTGTAAAGTACACTGTTTGACACTGTTTTGCATTGTTTGGTGTAGATTTGTTTGCCAAATAAGGCAAATAAGGAAGTGTAAAGTTTAATATGGTACTGACAAAAAAGGAAAGCGGAAAGATGAATAAGATCCAAAGGGAGTACATTCTAATAAATGTATACAAGATCTCACATGGGAATGTAATGAAAAACAGTCCCTAATTCCACTATGTTAGACACACAGAACACAAATCTACCTATTTAGTATTTACACTTTAATTTTTCAAAGAAGAAAACTTTAATTTATTTATAAAAAATGTCACCGTTTTTTATCCACTTCAATGCATTTTCGACATGCTTAGAGCCACTAGTTTAGATCCAATGTACTTGATTCATTCTTACTTTTCATGGGAAAAAACTTTTTATTTGATCCAAAACCTTTATTATATACTACCTCCGTCCCCCTAAGTTTGGGATAAGAGAAGGTGACACAGTTATTAATAAAATTGGGTTTATGTGGTTGGTAATTGGTATTGAATTGATAAAGTAAGAATAAAGTAGGAATGATTTAGAACCACACAAACTTTACCAAATAAGGTATGAGACAATCTTAGTGGGACGGATCGAAAAGGTAAAACGGGACGGAGGGAGTATTAAAGTTGTTTCTTAATTGAAAGGAAATTTTTTAGTCTGATCTGTTTAAGTCTCGTCTGATCTGAACTGGCATGGTCTGGCTTGGTAAATGTTCGATTTCTGTGTGTTTTGAACTCCATAACTATCAAAGTCTGATTTGGTCTAGTCTATTTAAGTCTGTTCTGATATGGTTTGAGACTGAAAATAATCCAAATAGAAACATCCTAACACCTCGGAGATTTATTTTCAATCGTTATGTTCTATTGTTATTCTTAAAACATATTTAAATATATAAGGGAAAATATCAATTCTAATCCCTGAAATGGTCACCATTTTGAAATGTGAGACTCGTATTTCGGAGATTGTAAATATTGCCTCACAATTGTCCAAATTGCTGTAAATATGGTCCTTTGAGAGGTGAAATGTACTTCTCACTCACATTGTACATTTCATCCCTCAAAGGACCACATGTACAACAGTTTGGACAATTGAGGGGTGACATTTACAAACTCGGGAACACAGATCTAACATTTCAATATTGTGACTATTTGTCTTAAAGGTCAACCTGATAGGAGGAGTAACGCAAAGCCTTATATAATGTTTAATTGTTTTATAGCTTTTCGGTGTGGGACAAATGCTTTAACACACCCCCTCAGCCCGAACTAGGTTGGACAATAACGGGGTGTATAAACGGGCCAAACAAACCCTTAACAAGCTACCCTTAATCATGGGTGCTAAACAAGCCGTCAAACCATAATCGGAATTGGCTCTGATACCATGTTAAGACCCAGAGTTCCATCCTAAAAGGTCAATCTGATTGAAGGAGTAGCTCAAAGCCTTATATAGTGTTTAATTGTTTTATAACTTTTCGATGTGGAACAAATGCTTTAACAATTTGAGGGACTCAAAGTGAGATTTTCACAATATATAATGTAGATTCTATTGTCAGTATGCTGCCTATCATAATATTCTTGGTTGCTAATATCACTTTGCGTGTAATAAATTCAAGTCAAGGATAATCTTTCTTTTTGCAAGCTAATTGGTAGTTAGAAGCAGAACTGAAAAAGAAGAAAGAAAACTTATGCACAAATTCCAAATCCCTTAAATTAACTAATTAACTCTCATGGTTTTATTGTTGACCAAAAGTCTACTCATTCAGAAACTTTGCTTACCTCAAACACTTCAATTATTTCCCATCTTTACATCATTGATAAGATGATTTTTGACTTGGTGAATATATATGCAGCAATGATGAATGAATAATATACTTGGAACATGGCCATTTGGCATGGGGTATGGACTGTGGAGGTCTGGAGGCTGAAGTACCCCATACATAGCAGTTGTTAGTCAAAGTCAACCCTAAATAGATTACATAATAATGCCAAATACAGCAAACCTTTTCTGGCTATTCATTGGTGGGATGAATGATTCAAGAGAAAAATTAGATTCTCACTCTTAGTGATTTATTTAGCTTTTCTTATATTAAAATAAAATAAAGGGATGTGTGGCAGTTCTCGCTAGATAAAACCTCTCGATGCTTTGTCTACCCTAAAAATACTCCCTCGATCCCGCAAAGATGTTCCCGCTTTCTCTTTTTAGCAGTTTCAAAAAGAAGTTTCCCTTTCCCTACATCAAAACAGTGTCAAACAGTGCAAAAAGTGTCAAACAGTGTCGAAACAGTAAAATTTACCCTCTGTAAGTTTATTTCCTTAATATGTGTGTAGATCAAACCGGAAACATCTTTGCGGGACGAAGGGAGTATAAATTTATAGGATAGAGGTTTTCTCAATACAAATATCAAACTATAAACAAAAATTGGGCAGGCAAATATAAAGTAGTTCAAAAGTTTTAATCACTATTGTATGAAAATCTCATCACATAAATTTGGTCAGGCAAATCTAGTTTAATTTGTTTTGGTCACATTTGGACTTTGAAAATTGAGGGGTTAACGAATTATGTTAGCAAATTGTTAATAGCGGATTCAGTTAGTGAGTTTGGCTAGTGGAATTAATTGGCGGGTTGAAGACTTTTGTTGATAATTTAGTTATTTGATCGTAACAATTAGTAAATAAACCCAAAACGTTGTTATTTGCAGTGTTTCTATTTCAACAGTTTCATAAAAAATGCTAAAGTCGAACAATCATTTTCCAAACAATATGGATCAACGTTTTCACGTATTTAAAACCCTAAAAGGTTTAAATCACCATTTTTCTTTACTGAAATGACATTTTCTAAACGTGTAAAGGGTCAGTTTGGTCCTCGAAGTTGCATAAAATGGGTCAAATAAGTCCTTATATAGGAGGTTCTATCCGGCCGTCGCCATTTGCAGTGGTTCCCGGTGGAATTTTTTGATGATTTTTTTGAGCATCTTATTCATTCTAGTACAATCATACCAAATTTGAGATAAAAATTCAATCGAGATGACATTCAAATGAATTCTTGAAGATAACTGTGCAGTTAAAAGCGCAGTTATCTTCAAGAATTCATTTGAATGTCTTCCTGGTTGACTTTTTAGCTGAAATTTGGTATGAGTAAACTAGACTTAATAAATAAGATGCTCAAAAAAATTATAAAAAAATTCCACCGGGAACCGCCTCAAATGGCACGTCCGGACAGAATGTTCTATATAAGGACTTATTTGACCCCTTTTATGCAACTTCGAGGACCAAACTGACTCTTTACTCTTTTCCAAACATACCCCTTTATTTAGTTAGCAAATTGATGGTTTCAGCGTTTCGCCATTCTAATCCGAATAGGTTGCTAGATGTTTATCATAAAGCAAAGGGAAAAGGGTCAGATAGGGTCCCGAACTTACATAAAAAAGGTCAAATAAGGCCTTATATAGGAGACTCTGTCTGGCCGACGCCATTTGGGGCAGTTCCAGATGAAAGTTTTTTATGAATTTTTTTTAGCATCTTATTCATTAAGTCTAGTTTACTCATACCAAATTTCAGCTAAAACTTCAATCGGGAAGGCATTCAAATGAATTCTTGAAGATAACTGCACAGTTAAAAGCAAAGTTATCTTCAAGAATTTATTTGAATGTCTTCCCGATTGAAATTTTAGATGAAATTCGGTATGAGTAAACTATACTTAATGAATAAGATGCTGAAACATTTTCATCAAAAAAATTCCACCGGGAACTGCCCCAAATGGCGACGGCCGGATAGAGTCTCCTATGTAAGGCCTTATTTGACCTTTTTATGTAAGTTTGAGGCCCTATTTGACCCTTTTCCCTAAAGAAAAATATACTCTATTTATCTTTTAATTAACTATCAATATACTCTATCTATCTTCAAATAAAGAGCCCATTTGGTGACTCATATTTTTAGAACATTGGTTGTAAATAAAGAAAATTGAGTTTTGTTAATCAAAGATATAGAGTGTGTTTGTCATTCAGCAGCGGTTGGCGGATAGCGGATTGTCAATTGCCAATGCGATCAACGGGTTTGACTAGAGGAATAAATTGGCAGGTTGTCAGAAGATGTTTGATTATTTAGCTGTGTGGTCATAAAATTAGTAGAAAACGCCACTTTTCAAAGCGCCACCCTAAATCTCTCTTATTAGCAGCATTTTCATTTCAGCGTTTTCGTCCAAAAACGCTGCTGCCGAACAGTTATTTACCAAACAACATTTTCAATTATTGAAAACGCTAAAAATGGTCAAACCATCATTTTTCGATTGAAACTCCGTTCACCAAACACCCCGTATAGGGTATGTTTGGATGATAGCGTTTAGGCAAAAATGCTAATCTTTTTACACTAAAAACGCTGCTATTAGCAGCGTGCAGGGCTGAAAATGCCAAAAATCAAACAACCATGTACTGGGGTAAAATAGAAATATAAGCTCCCATTTAGGAATTTAAAATAAGTTTTTCAATTGTTGAGTATGGATCATGTTTTAAGTTTTTCAATTAGCTAGGGCGGCTACAAATTATCATATTCCTCTTTGTATTTTGAACATAATGAAATACAGTAATTTTTGTTGTCAAAAAAATTATTGAGTATGGATCATGTTTTAAGTTTTCTCTTGATCACCTATGAGGGTTTGATTGTGTGTGGAGGTTTATTAGCTTACTTGAGAGCATAGATTAGCCTTACCCAGCTGAATGATACTTCATAGATTATCCATAATCAAGCTTTTTTAAGGTAGCTAGACTAGATTCTCCATTTGTTTCCCTAATTAACCGTGCTTTAATGAAAACATTCACAGGAATCTTTTTGTTGGATCCCAATGTTGTGGTAAAAGTAGGCCGGATTAGGATATAAAGCATTGATCAATGATAATTGCCCTTCTAATCCGTTAAGCTCAAGTAAAGCATAAAGTCTAAAGCAATACTCTCCATCCTACTAAAGTGTCGGATTTAATTTCCGCAAAAATAACATACCTACATTTAATTTCTCAACAAAATCCAACTTTGGTTTGGGACATTCCTGAATTGTCGCAAAATTTTAGGTCCTAAATTAATTGGGATAAAATGAGTCGAGGGCTAGCTTCTACTCAACCATTAATAAGGATAAAAGTAAATTTTCTATACTGTAATGTAATTTAATGACTGAAACATCATTCATTTTCTATACTGTAATGTAATTTAATGGCTGAAACATCATTCGGCTACCTCAATTTAAGGTGCTTCGGAATGGACTTTTATTATGAATTTTTGTGAGTATTCTCGTAAAGTGTAAATTATGTACACAAAATTGGAGATTGTAGTTCAATTAAAAGTCAATTAAATATTTATTGAAAACCCCCACGTATTTTATATATATATTTTGACGCATTGTTTTTTAATAATTTATTTAACTGACTATTTGATTGAGTTTCAATCTGAAATTTTGTGAAAATAATCTAAATTTATGGAATAATACGCTCACAAACATTCATTAAAAAATTTCACTTGGATGCACCTCAAATGGAGGTGGCAGAATGGCGTTTCCGTCATTAAGTTCCTACGAGGAACATTTTTTTACAATCAAAACATAAAAAATATATTAAATCAATACAATGTTGGCCAGCTGGCAATACAATGCGGATTTTTATGGCTGACAATACAATCAGAGATAAAACAGGAAACTAAACGATAAAAAGTCTTTTGTCTGCCGTCCGCCCTTGAACCAGACTAGAAATATCACCTCTGTAGAAGCAATAAGAACCGTTGATCCTGTAATTGGCTTAACCGATTCAATGACAGGCAAACCAGACTTTTCATCACCTAACATGTAGTTTGAAAGAAAAACACAAACAAAATAAAACAAAATCAAAACTAAATTCACTCATCTTCTTAGACTCTCTTGCACTCCATGGCGGCTGCTCAGGAGGGGGACGAGCCCCCGGAAACGTCTGCTCCATGCAGTCTGTAGCGTCCTCCTCATCGAGCACTAGTTCATCATCCTCAGTACTCCCGATTTATATCTCCAATCGTCGCATTGCCCGGTGAACTTTTCCACCAGTCCTGCGTTTCCAACCATGTTCGTTAGAGTGCCTCCTTTGTATGGCAATCTGTGGAGAAACTTGAAACCCTAACGAGAGGGACGATCGCTAATTAAAAAAATTAACCGGACAAGCAACACTGCAGCCGAAGAAACTATTGAGCCTAGGGATAACCCTAGGCGCCGACTCGAACTAATACGGAGAGTTGAAGTCTCCTAAGAGGGACATTTGTGATAGCAAATATACTGTAAATGGTTGAGTTTTATCCCGATCAACAAAATTCATGACCGAAAGCTAAGATAACTCTGTTTGCTATAATTATAAGTTATTAGAAATATATTTCATACTTTAAAAACAAGATACACTAGTATATATGTTGTACAACAATTTTTGGATCTGCTCTAAAATGTAAGATTTTTTTTTATAAGTTACATTGAATAAACATATGAATATTTAATTCTTATAGTCGCAATAGGAATTGAATAAACTTACATTGCGCTTATACTCTTAATTTAAGTCGCAATAGCAATTGTTATACTAAATCGAATAAATCATTTTTTTTATTATGGAAAATCGAATAAATCAATTAGTCGACCGAGTACAACATTTTTTCTTTAAAACTACGTAATAAACTCACAAATATATCTTTCATCTAATTTTACCAAACATAAAAAATGAATATTAGATTCGGAACCAGAATACCTGAAATCATCCACGTACCGAACTTGCTTAGCCGTAGATTTTTCATGGTCAGCAATTATTTTTAGTTCAAATTAAACTACTCAATTAACATTACCTATGTAATGATTCGCAACTATTTTCTTGATCCTAAAGACTTTTTTTTGGTGGATAAACCAAAATTTTAGGCTTTTTCATAAAGTAGTTTTGAGATTTCCCATTAATTTCTCCTGTTGGGCTATTAGTAAATTAGCACATTCTTAGTATTTAATTTGAAGACTTGATGTATATTATGCACAAAATGTTGCACTACTTCTTTTATGTAACTTATTATAATGTAAATTAAAATCTTCCTAAATGTGTAAATGATAACTTGTAAAAGTAGTTTAATTACATTTTAATAAAATGTCAAGAATGCAGTTATATTTTACAAAACCTATTTCGGATATGATATGTGGATATATATATATATATATATATATATATATATATATATATATATATATATATATATATATATATAGGGGTGAGATCACATACTAACCATTCCTCCCATGCTAACCTACAAACTATAAAAAACGATGCATCTTTACATTATTTGTACTGCATATTGAAGTTCAAAGTGTTGCATATTATTTGTATTGCATATTAAAGTTCAAAGTTTTGCATATTGTTTTTATTGCATATTGAAATTCACAGTGTGCATCTTTACATTATTTGTACTGCATATTGAAGTTCAATGTGTTGCATATTATTGAGTTAGTAAGTTAGTATTTTAAGCATGGTTAGTATGTGATCTCTTTTATATATATATATATATATATATATATATATATATATATATATATATATATATATATATATATATATATATATGTTTTGGTTCAAATAAGAACATGATCTTATGAGAAAAATGAGAGTGAATCTGGACCGTTAGATTTGCTTTATGTGAAATTCAATGTGCATTAGATGAAGCTCGAATGTGTATTAGGTGAAATTGAAATGTGCAGCATAAAGGGTACAATGTAGTGTCATTATGTTAAGCTAAATTATGCATTAGGTGAATTTGAAATGTGCACTAGATGAAACTAAAATGTGCAGAATAAAAGGTACGATGTGATGTTATTTTTGTGCCTTTTATTCTGCACATTTCAGTTTCACCTAATGCACATGTGAGTTTATATTTTTATTCTCCACATTTCAATATTATCTAATGCACATTTCGGTTTCACCAAATGCACAACTCAGTTCCACATAATTCAATCCAACGGTCCAGATTCGTTCTCATTTCTCTCCTAAGATCCGTTCTTACCGGAATCGCTCCCGATATATATATATATATATATATATATATATATATATATATATATATATATATATATATATATATATATATATATATATATATATATATATATATATATATATATATATATATATATATATATAGAACTCTTCTAATCAGGCCGGCTTGACCGGGAGAGCCGTCCGGCCGAGCCCTTTTGGCAACCTTCCCGGTGAAATTTTTTGATGAAAGTTTTTGAGCATGTTCCTCATCAGGTCTAGTTTGTCCATACCAAATTTCAGCTCAAAATTCGATCGGGAAGGCATTCAAATGTTTACTCCCTCCGTCCCTATTTTATCTCCCATTTCGGCTGGGCACACTAATAAAGATAATGAGATTTGTGTGGTGGAGAGTTGTGCAGAGGAGAGAGAAATATGTAAGAATGTGTAAGAATGGTTGTAAACCACAAATTCTTTGCTAAAAAGGGAAAGATGAGATAATTTTGGGACGGATGAAAAAGGAAAGATCGAAGATAATTCAGGGACGGAGGGAGTATATATATATATATATATATATATATATATATATATATATATATATATATATATATATATATATATATATATATATATATATATATATATATATATATATATATATATATATATATATATATACGGAAAAGATCCTGTCCAGCTGGAGGGACAGGATCCTCCGTCCGGCCGCCGCCGTTTGTGGCGGTTCCCGGTGGAGTTTTTTGATGAATTTTTTATGGAATGTTCCTCATCAAGTCTAGTTTATCCACAAAATATTTCAGCTAAAAATTCGATCGGGAAGGCAGTCAAATAATTTTTTGAAACATAACTGCGTTTTATATGTTTAAGTTGGAGCAGTTATCTTCAAAAAATTATTTGACTGCCTTTCCGATCGAATTTTTAGCTGAAATTTTTTGTGGATAAACTAGACTTGATGAGGAACATTCCATAAAAATTTCATCAAAAAGATCCACTGGGAACCGCCCCAAACGGCGGTGGCCGGACGGAAGATCCTGTCCCTCCGGCTGGACAGGATCATTCCTCTCTCTCTCTCTCTCTCTCTCTCTCTCTCTATATATATATATATATATATATATATATATATATATATATATATATATATATATATATATATATATATATATATAGCGCCTTGTCAAGATGATCTCCAGACCATCCCGTCTCGAGATATTTCGGATATGTTTGGATTATTATTTTTGAAATGAATCCGCTAATATAACTTTTTTCTATGAACTTTCCGGTGACAAGGATTGCTGCAAACAAAAAAAAGAGAAATGAATTAGATGCATGTCGTCTTGTTGAGTCGCAACTCTTGGAAATTTTTATTATTATAATTTTTCAGGCATTTTTGAAAATCAGAATTACTGTTCATCGTCTTTATTCGGCAAATTCTAACAGCGTCAAGCGCCAGGACCCTCTTGTGATAACGTAGTTTAAACACATTATCCATTTTGTTAAAAAATGAAATTCATGATTCTATCCGAAAACGGTCCAACCACATTCAAAGGTGAAACTAAAGGTTAGATGAGATGTTCATATTTTTGTAATAAAATGCTTATCTGCTCAAGCCACCCTAAAATTGGTCAATTGAAACTATAAATTTAGGCCAGGTCTGAGTTCCAAGGAATTGAAGAAGATGTCAATGCTAATTATGAGCCCGTTTGTTAGCACAAAAATAAGTTGTTTTGGTTGATTCTGCTGAAATTTTTGAAGTTCTGGCTGAAGTGGCTGCATCGGCTGATTCTACTAATTTAAAAAACAATTATTTTTAAAATATATTTTATTGATAAAATAAAGAAAAAAAACATATGTAAAAATAGCTAAAATGGTCATCTATAGTAACTTCAGCCATAACAGCTAGAAAAGTAACTTCAACCTACTTTTTCTGCTTATTACACAACTCAGCGCGCGAAAGTAAAATTTACGTGTTTGGTGAAAAAGTTAGCTGATAAGTCTGATAAGCTGAAAAACAGTACCGCCAAACGGCCTCTATAAATAGCGCTGTCAAGAGTAAAATTGCGATTGACAATTAGACATGAAAAAAAAACCATTCATAAATTTCATATAAACTTTTACATAAAAAATTATGCATGAAACTAAATGAAATTGGGGTGACCTTAGGCCATAATGGTGATAATGGTGGCTAGGGTTAAAGGTTTTAAGAAAATATATATGGATCGAACAACATGAACAAATAAATAAGTTATTGGACCCTTATTTTTTTTATGAAAGAATCAAATTAATTAGCATTAATCACATCAAAAGACAAAGCATCCAAAGTATAATTCCGAGGAACCCCTATCCAAGAATGACTATCAGACAACGAACGAGATACTCTAGCCAACTCATGAGCAACTTTGTTCGCATATCGTCTAATAAAGATCCTTTAATTTTTAATGAAAAAGAAATTAAATAATATCCCATGGTTTAATTTAACAGGTTGTCACAGTAAATTTGTTACCTTACATAATACGTAGTATAAAATTACTAGTAGGCTTAAACACATTTTAGTCTATATTAATATAACTCTTTTTATTTTATATCACTTCTGCCAAACTATAATAATTGCTTTATTAACTGTATATATTAAGTTGTATTCTATTGTTTATAGGTACTAGTTATTGAAATTATCTATTCATTTAAAAAAATTAAAGTAAAAAATATTAGGCCTGGGATCGGTTCGGTTCTTGTTAAAATTCGATGGAACCGTATAAAAATTGCAGGGTTTAAATTCGGTTCGTTTCTAGTTAAAAAAATGGTTGTTAAATTCGGTTCGGTTCTACTTAAATTCGGTTCAGTTCTTACCTTTTTTCGGTTCCTTATAAAATTTTACTATCCTCCTGAAATAAATACATTTTACCTTCAGTTAAATAAAAAAATTCAAACTTTAAATCATTAAATTATGACCATTACATTATACGTGCATGATATCTCAATGTTCAAATAAAAAAATATATAAATCCAAGTGCAACATTAAATTTCAACATAACAAAAATCTCGGTTTAAAATAGGCATCAATAGTCGAGCAAAAAGGTTTGATATCTCCAAAGTACACATTTAATAGCTGGTAGTTCAACCTCAAAATAATATTCTTCTACTAGTAATGCACAATAGGTAAAATATACGTAGTAATAAACAACGTAATCAATAGAATATTAATTCCTTTTTCAGATGAACTCCAATACATTTACTTGGATTGGTCTGGTCCACAATATATAAGGTATATTATGCAAGAAAATATTCTTGACAAATAATTACTCGGATTGGCCCGGAACGCCGTCTGGCCATCTCCATTTGAGGTTCTTCCGTGTAGAATTTTTTGATAAAATTTTGTGAGTATGTTCTACATGAAGTATAAATGATATATACCAAATTTCAGCTTAACATTCAATCGGGAAGTGAATTAAATAAAATATTGAAAAACATTGCGTTTTTATATATGTTGGCGTACTGTTTTTCAATAATTTATTTAACTGACTTCCCGATTACATTTTAAGCTCAAATTTGGTGGACATAATCTTTATTTCATGAAAAACATTCTCACCAAATTTCATCAAAAAATTCCACTCAGAAGCACCTCAAATGAAGATTACTCATACAATGTATAAGAAGTTCGGTTCCTGGCTAGGAACCGGAACCGAACCGGAACCGAACCGGAACCGAACCGATGAAATACTATAGGAACCGAACCGAAAAAAGTTCAAGTCCAAAACTATAGGAACCGAACCGGAAATTTCGGTTCGGTTCGGATCGGTTTTCTGGTTTTACGGTTCCAAGTCCCACCCCTAAAAAATATGCCTAAATCAAACCTGTATTACTTTTTTCCCGTTTGTATAAATATATACGATAGTACATTCTTACAAAATAATAATCCAAAACCCTTTTAGCGCGCCCTTTTTACCCTTAAACTTCACAGGCTTGATACTACTTGCATGAAGGCTTCTTGCAAAATGTAATTAACACCCATCACTATAGGAAGCTAATTTATTTAAAAAAAAAAATACGTATGTACTTACGATGTTTTCTTTTGAATTGAAATTTGCTAATCTGGTCCGATCTGGTGTGGGACTGAACAATCCGAAAGAAAATATCCTTAATAATGGATATGTAGTAATAATTAAAATGAATTAAATGCCTAAAAGAAAAGACGTCACTACTGCATCACGCTTACTTCAGGATATTACTGGGGACCCAGGCTCACGATATGTGTGTTTATTTCATACTCCGTATTTTATTATTATTCACGTTTGTTTTACTACTTTGTAGTAGTCTTTTGTAATTTAGTGCCAGAATAAGACTTGTTCTCCGTCTACTTATTTTAGATTTTTTTGGATCATTGAGGTGTTTCAATGTTTGACTAATATTTTAAAGAAACGATTTTCAGCTAATTAATATTAATTGCCTGCTTTCATTATTATACGTAGTATTTTATTTATTATTCTGTTAGAATTTAATTTGAAAAATTATAAATTCCGGTTTATTTAAACATTTTACTAATATAGAATGAAATATATTCACTAATCCGTGTTACTCCGTAGAATTGTAGCAAACGTAAAGCGAAAAACATTGCAACTAAAGAAAAGGAGAAATTATATATTTTTCACTACTAATCCATACATACCTTAAATATTTCTTCAAATTAAAGTTTTTAACATGCATGTAATCTTTCGTTAAAGAAACTATTTTATTGTAGAAGACGATGTAATTAAGTGGGTGAACTAAAAATGTACTGTTAGGAGATTGGAGGCTTTAAAAAATTATTAAGAGCAAATTACGAAGAGCTCGTTTGGTGACATTGTTTCTCATCCGTCAAATTTTTTATCAAACACGTAACTTTTGATTAGCACGCTGGATAGTGTAATAACAAGAAAAGGTGAGGTTAGGATGCTTTTATGGATGTATGGGCTGAATTTGCTGTAGAGCATCATCATAACCGGTTTTCATATAATTTCTTTATTTTATTAAAATGAAATTTAAATACGTAGTATAATTACTCTTAAATCAGCAGAATCAATCAATTTAATCACTTCAGGCAGAATTTTATAAATTTCAACACTGTAAGAGTCCTATATTTATAACCATTTATTATGGGGGTGTTTGGATTTGATTCCTAAAACTGCTTCTGCTCCTTCAGGGAGCAGAAGCAGAAGTTGGAGTGTTTGAGTGAAAGTGCAGAAGTGATTCTGGTGTTCTAATTTACTCCTAGAATCAGTTTTTTTAGAAGCTGGGGGAGACCAGCTTCTGGAAACTGATTCTGATTCTGCTTCTGCTTTAAAAAAGAAGCATAAGCAGAATCAGTTCCAAACACTCCCTATATCTTTTTTTAAAAACAAATTTATCATACGGAGTATCTTTTAAAGATGAGAGGTTTTCAAACATGTAAAGTATATATACATGCATCAAACATTTTCATGCACGGGAGGAGACGCTCTTCGTCCGCTTCTCCACTGACACTCTCCATCATCAGAAGATATCGTTAATTTCACCATTTTAATTCGGTCGTGGTATTTAACTTTTGTTTACCAATATAATTAGATCTAGACCCCAATCTGTACGTATGGATTAAATTGTGATCGGAGTGTAGTTTTTTTCCCAACTAAATTTTGATAATTTCTAAAACATTCGAATGTCTTTTGTCCCCTTTCTTTAATGGAAAAATTATCTGTTAATTACACTACTTTTAATTTTATGATCTGACCGATTATAATCAAAACTAGCTAAATTTAAATTTTCATTGTTTTTTTTTGTTTTTTGTCTTTTGACCAAAAATACAGTTGGGTCAAAGCATAAAATAGAATAATATACAGGGATCCACATGCGAGTGTCACATCATGTCTTATATTTTCATTTAAATTAAGACAAAAAGGATCATTTGGTGTACGTAATCGTTGGCGCTGAAAATGTTGGATTGTATTAATCATTATGATGTACACTTGGGATACATTTATACACGTACAAGAGATAAACTCAAGCTAACTGCCTAGCTAATATAAAGGATATAGCTACGGACTAGGAGCTAATATATACAATTGACTAGTCTATGATATTATCTGATAGAATAATAATAATAATATAATTTATGCTTTAATACGCCCCCGCAAGATGGAGGTTCCATCGGAAACGCCCATCTTGGACCGAAAGTGTTCAAAGAGAGACTTCCCAAGTGGCTTTGTTAGAATATCAGCTATTTGGAATTTATTTGAGACATGTTGAACCATAAGTTGACCATTCTCAACTAAATCACGGACAAAAAAGAAATCAAGGGCCACATGTTTCATACGAGAATGAAACACGGGATTAACACAGACATGGGTAGCCCCTTGATTGTCACAGAAAATCCGGGGAGTGGTAGGCAGCCGAATTCCGATTTCTGAAAGTAGATTCCGTATCCATAAGACTTCTGCACTAGCATTTGCAACTGCCCGAAACTCAGCTTCGGTGGATGACCGAGCAACTGTCTTTTGCTTTGCGGATTTCCAAGAGATAATATTCGAACCAAGATAAAGAGCATATCCCGTAGTAGACTTACCACCATCATTAATACCTCCCCAATCAGAATCCGAAAAAGCTGTTAGCGGGAGAGAAGCGCACCGTTTGATAAAGAGTCCATAGTTAATGGTTCCCTTTAGATACCGGAGAATACGTTTGACCCCTTGAAAATGCATATTTGTCGGAGCATGCATAAATTGTGAGAGACGATTCACAGCAAACGATATATCCGGGCGTGTGAAGGCTAGATATTGTAATAGGCCAAGTGCCTTTCTGTAATTGGAGGCATCGGCAGCATGTTGTCCATCAGTGAGAAGTGGAGGCGAGCTTGAACTCATGGGGGTGGCAACCTCCTTAGCACCATCTAGTTTGTACTCATCAAGAATATGTAGAATATATTGTCGTTGTGACAGAAAAATGCCATCCGGGTGGGTTATAGTCTCCACGCCGAGAAAATGGTGAAGGGCCCCAAGATCTTTCACAGAAAACCGATGAGTAAGCTGAGACACGAACTTATTAATGGCTTGCAAATTATTCCCTGTGAGTATAATATCATCTACATATACAAGAAAATATAAGAGGACATCATGATGAGCATATATGAAAAGAGAGGCATCAGCACGGGATTTGCGAAACCCCGTAGAGATAAGAAATCGTGACAATTCCAAATACCAAGCACGTGGGGCTTGTTTGAGTCCATATAACGCTTTGTGAAGACGGCACACGTGTTTGGGATGTGCGGAGTCGACAAACCCGGCGGGTTGAACCATATATACTTCTTCTGAAAGAGAGCCATGAAGGAAGGCGTTATTGACATCCAGTTGGCGCAGGGGCCATTGTCTAGAGAGTGCAAGGGATAAGATAATGCGGATAGTTGCCGGCTTGGTGACGGGACTGAAGGTTTCAGCATAATCACGGCCCGGTTGTTGAAGAAATCCACGAGCAACAAGCCTGGCTTTGAATCTAGCAACACTGCCATCTGCATGTCTCTTAATTCGGAATAGCCATTTGCAGGTTATGGGTGTCTGAGATGTCCGGGGAACTAGCGTCCAAGTTTGATTTCTACGGAGAGCAGCCATCTCTTCCTCCATAGCAGATTGCCATCTAGGATCACGTAAGGCTTCCTTCACACTTGCTGGTTCCAGGGTGGTGGACACGGGATGCCGTGTGGTAAGGTTGACAAATGGACTACCGAAATATTTGGGATTTTGAGCTCGAATACGGGTAGGACGGGGAGGGGTAATCTGTGAGTTAGATGATGACGGAGGGGAAGTAGCTGTCATTTGAAGAGAGGTGTTATCCGTAGCATGGGTGGAATTATTAGGAGTATGGATGGTGACGGAAGTGGACGTATTCTGCATGGGGGGAGTTGAATTTGGTTGATGGTTGGAAAAAAGGTGGGAGTTGGAATTATGGGGTGGAGTGGGTGGATTATTATTGGTCGCAGATGTATAGGAAGTGGAATTTTGAATAATTGGATGGAGTGGGGATATGGGTGGTGAGGAAAAAGCTGTTGGTTGGGATAAGGGAGATAGACTAGGGACGACCGAAAATTGAGGAGAGGGGATAGGTGGGGTTGAAATATTTGAATTTAAACTAGGTAGAGATAGTGGAGGGGAAGGCTGAAATTGTTTCCCAGGCTGCGGATATTTAGTTTCATGCATGCATGTGGACTGTTGGCGTAAGGGATAAATGTGTGGGACAAAGTTCACATGTCAACTAATATATACACGGTTTGTGGCATAGTCTAGGCAAAAATACGCAGACTGAGACGGGGAGTATCCAACAAATACACACGGAGTGGACCGGGGTTGTATTTTAGTGTGAGTATAAGGTCTCAGCCAAGGATAACACAGACAACCAAATGGTTGTAATTTGGAATAATTTGGCGGGTGTTGGTGGAGACGAAAATAAGGGGTGTCATTGTCAAGGACCGGGGTGGGAAGGCGGTTGATTAAATATACCGCAGTTTGAAATGCATAGGACCAATATTTAATAGGGAGACCAGAATAGTGTAACAGGGCCAAACCCGTGTCAACTATGTGACGATGACGACGCTCCGCCACACCATTATGTTCAGGAGTGTGAGGGGGTGATGTGAGATGAGATATACCATGCGTATTGAGATAGCTACGGAGTTTAATATATTCACCACCATTGTCAGAAAATATAGTTCTAATTTTATGATTGAAATATTTTTCAACAAGGCGGTGAAATTGTGGGAAGATAGTAGACACTTCAGATTTTTTCTTAAGTGGATATAACCATATATAACGGGTGAAAAAATCCACAAAAATAACATAGTAATTGTAGCCATCAATAGACTTATCAGATGTACTCCAAACATCAGTATAGATCAATTCAAGGGGATTAGTTGCACGCATGGTATTGACAAAAAAAGGCAATTTAGTACTTTTATTGATGGAACATGACATACAATGAAACTCACACCGTGGATTACAAGGAATATTTTTATTTTTATGAACTAAGTACTGAAAGACACGACTGGAAGGGTGCCCCAGAATGTGGTGCCAACTGGAGACATCCGCAAGATGAGTAACATTGACTTGAGGTACGGACTTGGATGAAACATAATAAACATCATGGATGTTCTCCCCTCGTAGAAGTGGCGCCCCCGTGACCCGATCCTTGACAAGAAAATGAGTGGAAAAGAATTCAACAGAAACATTGTTAGTTTGACACAGTTTAGCTACGGAGACCAGATTTTTTTGTAACTTTGGAACACATAAAATATTAGAAAGGGATAGGGAACGGGTAGTGGTAGTGGGTAAGGTAGTAGAACCAGTGTGAGTAATGGAGAGAGCCTTACCATCTCCTAGACGGATCTCTTCCGGACCGCCGTAATCTGTGTATGTGGGAAGGAGATTAGCATCCGATGCCACGTGATGGGAAGCACCGCTATCAAACATCCATTGTTGATTGTGTGGTGATTGGGCAGTGGTGACATGGTTGACCGCCGGATGGCTTTGTTGAGATGTGTAGGAGATATTGTTGTCACGAAGAAAGCGCCGGAGTTTGCGGCAGTCCTTCACTTCATGTCCAACATTATCACAAAACCGGCAGACCAAGGAGATCGCACTACAAGAAATTACGGAATTTAGTGACGGAAAATCCGTCACTAAATCTGTCACAAAAGGGCTTACTGGCGGATATCTGTGACGGACTGTCCGTCACTAAAATCTGGACACTATTATGTTTAGTGGCGGAATATTATTTCCGTCACTGATTAAAGACAGAATTTAGTGACAGATTTATCAGTCACTGTTTTGTGACGGAATTTCAGTCACTAATTTCCCCCACTAATTCTTTTATACAGTATTTACAAAACAGGATTTCACAAATATTCATAAATGTATTTTTTAAAATACTCCATATCAGTATTGCTTTTAATACCACTTTTTTTATTATGAAGACATTCGTTCAAAATAATTATAAAATCAAAGTAAATATATTTAAAATTTGACCTCTTAAATATACAATGAAACAATAGAAAAAATTAACAAATATATTATAATAACCCACATTAAATGTAATGTGCCATAAGCATATTCCAAAAAATACATACACCAGAGTAACATTGAGTACAATGAGTACAAAACGGTTAAAAGCTAAAACAACATGTCTTATGGGATAAGAAGTGTTCATGCAAGTCTTGAGAGCCTTGACAGGAAGAATCAGATTCTGGGAAAAAGCTTGGACATTGCAGTTTGTACACTTTCATCTTCTATGAGAGTGTCCTCATAATAATGAGTTTTCTGCACACACAAAATAGATGCAAACTGTTAAAAAAATATTACAAATCATGATTTATGATTCTTAGTTTTAAGTGTAGTGTGTTCTCTCATGTCTGGCAGCCCCAACTTCCAAGTCCTTTAAGGTTACCTACTACCTACACATTCTATTTCTTTCTATTACATTCTTGGTATTATACCTTACACATTCTATTTGTTTCTCTTCAAAACTACCAACCGTAACACAACAATAGATTACAAACGAGCTAAGTTGAATTCATTTCTATAACACAAGATATCTCTAATGAACCAAAAACATAGGTCTCATGGCATCAAGAATAAAACAGACTCTCACCACACAAATGTTCTTGGAGTCCATTTTATATTTTATTTGTTAAAATATATAAAAACGAAAATTACAAGCATTTTCACTGCACTAAGAACTAAAATTAACAGATGAAAGTGTTTTTTGTAATATAAAACATACATTCAACAGTATATTACCTTGAGCTTTGAAGACCAGTGTTAAATGTTATTGCTAACTCAGAAAAGTCATGGCCATCGCTAAGACTTCTTGTTTAGGCACTTCTAAATTTACACTTCATATTAGAGAGAAAATAAAAAAAGACAGAGTTAGGAAAGAAATAATTGGAAATAGGCAGTTTCAACCTTTTCGTAACTGAAAAGGATTTAAAGACAAAGTTACCAAAGAAAGAATTGCATACCATAACTTCTTTATTGTAAGATATGTCCTTCCGTATAGCCTGCTACACTACTAAGCAAACCCAAATACAGCATAAGTGGAATCATATTTATTTTCTGTATCTTCAACAAAGAAAGTGGACTGATTAGAATCCATTTTTACTGATTTAAAAAGAAACACAGTACTGTATTAAATAATGACGAAATACATTGTGAGAAAATAGAGAAAAGATAAATAGAAATGCCTTAGGCTTTGATGCGATTGCGGAAGACGGTGAAGGATGATTGAGGCCTTCTGAATACCTTTGGCGGATGATTGAGGCCAGTTGAATACCTTTGGCGGATAATGGAGTCCTGCCTGCTACTCAATCGACGGTGTTTATTTGGCGGTGCTGAAAAGGTATTGCAACAGATTGCTTGCTAGGGTTAGAGAGGGGGGAGCGGCGGTGCGCATAGTGAAGATAGAGATTCAGGGTACGGTGTTGAGATACAGGTGTCTTTAATTGGGCTTTTTAGACCAAAGTGGAGGGAGTTTGAAATTTTGGGGGAAATGGGAGGGAATGGGAATTTGGTGAAATTACTTAGGGAGCGGGAACGATTCAAGATTTTTTATGGGTGCCGAAATATTTGGATTCTACCTCCTGTTTTATCTATTGCTAGATTAATTAATGGATTCCCTTTAAAATTTATTTTATTGTTTCTTTTATCACACCGTACTATTTTTGTTTGTGTTTTCTTAAATCAGATTTTGTTGATTCTTCTGATTTATGGGTGGATTGGCTGAATTGACTAATTCAACTAAAATTGATGAAGTTCTGGCTGAATTGGTTGAATTGGTTACTACGGATTTATGGGGGGAAATATTTAAAATACTTTTTATTAATAAAATAAAGAAAAAAGTACATAAAAATGGCTAAAATGATACTCTACAGTAACTTCAACCAATACAGCCAGAAAAGTAACCCCAACCTTATCTTTTCTTATTATTACATTATTCAGCACGCGAAATCAAAAGTTACGTGTTTAGTGAAAAATTGGCTGATAAGCTCAATAAGGTTAAAATCAGGGTCACCAAACGCGCTCCCAATGTAAAATAAATTTATACGGAGTAATAAAGAAAAGTTGTCTTAAATACTAAAGTAGGACTAAACTTAAACATAAATGCACAAATAGAACTCAATATCTTGTTGTTCTCGAAATATAATTAAATATTAGCTTTCTACTCCTAATATAATGAATATGATTAATTGCCCCCCAGTTCCATTGCCTATATCATTGGGTAAGTCTCTTGGTGGCGGGGCAGTCAGGCCACTGATGGCGACCAGCGGCGACAACAGATGGTGAGAGATGAATTCCGGCAATTTTCTGCGACGGTAGATTCCAGTGACCAACTGTGGATCCGAAAGGTGGACCTTTGACTTGGGTGTGACCGTGCATGATGGCTTCACCGACCTAGGGGAAGGCAAAACCGGTCAAGCATGGAATTTTGCAGCGTAACAGTAAGCTTGAGAGTAAGAATGGTGATCTCTTTCCACAAATGAGAAGGTGTGATATTTATAGTGTAAACAAAATACTTGGACTACAAGTAAAAATAACTACGTAAGAGAGAGGATTCCTCAGCTCAGGATGTGAAGCAGTGATGCTCTTGTTGACCTTTTAACCTCCTAAGGTGCTCGTTGACTTTAAGCTCAGCTATAGTGTTGAGGTTGCCACCAAACTCAGCGAGGATTGACCTCGGCCTCGCCAGCCCATATGCAATTTCGAACTTATCTTGATAATTTGTGAATTGATTTTGAGCTCGGTGTCGCTCGGATTTGACTTCATGGATTTTGGAAATCCTTTATCATGAGCGTTGATACACATGGGGTATATGGGAGTACACTATATCGCTTTCGGTCGATTTTAGCATGTTTTTTCCGTTTTTTGTTGGTCGGTTTTTGTTCAGTCGATTTTTTACCCGAAAGGTGAAATTGTAAACCGAACCGCCAATGGTTAATCGATTTTAGTCGGTTTTGGTTTGAGTCGGTTTCGTTTTGAACGGTTCGATTTTGGTCAGTTTGTCAGTCAATTTCATTTTTTCATTTTTGTTTTTCAATTGTAATATGGATGATATCCATTGTACAGATGCCTAATGTAAAAGTAAGGTTTACGGATGCCTATAATTTGATATACTACCTCCATACAACGACGCAGAGGCTCAACAGTGCACGAGGCTCAACAGTGGGTATTGTGCTTCACAACTTTGAAGTTTTCTTCTCCTTTTGTTTGTTCGGCTGAGTTTATCTTTGGTCGAGGGTTTAGTCTGTTCCAATCGTGAACGTGTTTGGGTTTTGTGATCGTGGATTTAGCTCTGTCATGGATCTGGTGTTCACTTGGTTGGTCATTAATGGAGAGCTCTAATCAAACTTATGCAATGATGTCAATTGAGGATCGCGAAGTCGAAGGCGAGGGTTCAAAAACGCCAAGTAGGCGGTGCTATTGAATCAGCACTGCCTGGAATTCCATTAGTGGCTACAAGTGGGAGTATTCCTTTGGAGATGGTTGGACAAACCGCTTCTCCCTTCCCGATGGATGGTCAAGTCGGAATGTTGTCTTTGGAGGTGGCGGATCAAACATCTTCTACCTTGGTGGTGGCTGGTAAAATCGGGATTTTTGTTAATCATGCTCTTTTTCAGCTTTCAAACGTTTGTTTTTTATATTTTTGTCTTACTAGCAAGTCCAACAATGCTGATATAATAGCCTACATTATTTTGGAGTCAGCGAGACACCCTTCTGGGGCTAGCTAGTTCTATGTCTTACTCCATGGTAGCTATGAGTTATTGCTCTGCTTTGTCCACCGTTACTTTTAAAATGATTAATAAATGAGTGTCTTTTTTTCAAAAAAAAAAAACTTTAATCATGCTTTTAATTGATCTCAAAATTTTTAGTATAGTCTGATCTGAAATAGTTTGAACTGGTTTGATCTCGTTGGGTAGATGTCTACTTTGTGTGTATTTTACAACAGTCGAAATCTAATCTACTCTATTTAAGTTTGGTCAGTTGAAATCCAAACATAAAAAACAACATACATGCATGTAAGTGAATTATACTTCGTTTTCATCTTCCACAATTTTTTATCTCATAAACGTATATAAATAATAAATGAAATATTTCATATTTATATCCAATCCCTATTTAATTTCTACCAATCATCTTCATCTAATTAATACACTTATTATTTAATTTTAAAATAATTTTGAAAGAGACATTGGAAGCGAAATAAATAAAGAACAAACTATTTTCTACTATCTAAACATATATGCACACACAATAAATTAATTAAATATATATATATATATAGATAAATTTTTTTGCACCATTAACTTTATTTTTTAAATTACATTTTTAAACTTCAGTTCTTGAATTTAGAGCCGTTGAAGTGAATTTCTATGTAATACTTACGGAGTATGACATTTATATATAACATTATTCATTTTTGTATTTTAGTGACGGATATTAGTGACAGAAATCTTCTGTCAGTATTTGCTGACTAAAATTACTGGCGGTAGGTTCCGCCACTAAACACCGACAGACAGTAATCCCCCATTAATATCCGTCAGTAAATACTGTCAGAACGGTTTCCGCCGCTAAATTCCGTCACTAATTTCCGAAATTCTTGTAGTGAGAAGGAGGAATGGCGAGTTTGGTGGTGTGAGTATCCTCCTCGGCCACGACGAGGTGCTGACCCTCTTCGGTCATTCGCATAGTTAGGACGCCGGTCTCCAGAAGATGATGAGTGATGCATGCGATCACTTAGCATGGTAGCATTTGCGGTTGGCAGGAGGATTGAAGTAGGTGCAGGGGCATTTTGAAGCTTACGTTCACGCTCCTCCAGTATGCTCTGGAGTTGACTTAATGGTAACGGTGTTTCACGAACCCGAATAGCGGACGTGATATCATGATAGTCCGGGCCAAGGCCGTTCAAAATAGACACAATCAGATCTTCTTCAGAAGTAGGACTTTGAGCAAGCGCCAGATCATCCGCTATTTTGTTCATTATAGTGAGATATTCCATGACAGATTTGTCACCCTTGGTAGTTTTGGCAAGTGTTGATTTGAGGAATATGATCCGGCCGCGGGATGTGTTGGCATAGGTGAGTGCCAATTTATCCCATGCATTGCGTGATGTGGTGGTAGAGGAGATGATCGGCTGAATGGTGTCGGAGCAGCTCCCAAGTAAAGCGCTGAGGATAGTCTTATCCTGACGATACCAGGTAATATAGCACGGATTCAACTGCGTTTTGGCAGCATCGGTGAATTGATCCGGGGCTGTGATGGTACCGTCAACGTACCCTTCAAGTCCAAGGCCAACAAGGGCGGCATGAACTTGGCATTTCCATACGGGGAAATTAGATGCCGTGAGTTTGATCGGGAAATTGGCTGAGGCAGTGAGGGGGATAACAGCAGTGGCTGCTGGGATCGTCATTTTGAGAGTAGGATCAGAAAAAAAATTAAGCTCTTAAGAGTATGGCTCTTGATACCATGAAAATGTTGGATTGTATTAATCATTATGATGTACACTTGGGATACATTTATACACGTACAAGAGATAAACTCAAGCTAACTGCCTAGCTAATATAAAGGATATAGCTACGGACTAGGAGCTAATATATACAATTGACTAGTCTATGATATTATCTGATAGAATAATAATAATAATATAATTTATGCTTTAATAGGCGCTGCGGTTTAATTATCTTTCTTTCAATAATTAACATCCAAACATTAAATCCGGATCATCTAAATATATATTCAACCCTATTTAATGCACTTAAAGTTTTAAAAGTAGAATCTGGACATTCACTAAACATCACAAAAATGTAATCTGTCCAATTTAAGGCAAATCCATTAAAATAATTCCATTAAATTCATGTCCATGGCGGATTGTTTATTACAGGGTGGTCGGTAGATTATAGACATCCTCTATCATGAGTTTTTTGTATACCGAGTACTAATACTAGGTTAAAACTATACCCACTTCTTGTTAATTTGGTTAATGTATGATAGTAGAAAAACTGTTTATACCATGTTTGACATTCACTGATTAGCGGACAATGGATTATGTTAACAACTTAAAATATTTTCAATAATGAATTCAATTAACGAGTTTAACTAGCAGAAAAACTTGACGGATTGTCAAAAAATGTCTGATAATTTATTTGTTTGACCATAAAATTAGTAGAGAATAACATACATAAAAAACTAATCTAAAGCGCTTTTATTTGTGTGGTTTCCATTACAACGATTCTGTCCCAAAATGCTTAGGTATGAAATGCTTTGGAAACTACTCTAATTAGAAAAACATGGTAAACGTGCAAATAAGGCAAACATAGTACAAATGATCCTACTCCGAAAGTGATGATCTCTCAAGAATTTTTGAAGAATTAATCCGAAATTAACACCAAAGATAGAGAGATTTATCATAAATAATACATTCCTCGAAGATCGTTAATAATACAACAATTCTCTACTCAATAATTAACCGATACATGTGAATTGTATTTCCCGTTTTACCCTTTCCAAATGCATTTCTAAGCATGGCGCCCAGGGGTCGATCAGTCCATTCGCGCCGCTACACTACGGTTTTCCATGACTCCAGGATCGGAAAAGCAGAGAAATAGTCAAAGTCAATGCCCGCCGGGCAGCTCGACTCCCCCGCCGTCCTCGGCGGCGGCGGAGGCAGAGAAGAACCGGAGCCACCCACTCTCGCCGTCTGTTGCTGCTGCCTGCTCTGTTCCAACATGAAAGATGGCGTGTCCAGCGCGGGAAAGAACCCGGTCGGCTGCGGCCTGTTGACGGCCCGGTGAGGCTCGGGTTTCAGGATCGGGCCGATCTGGCCCGGTCCGCCGTGCTTAAATCCGGTGACCTGCTGCACCATCTGCCGGAAGTTGGCCGCGTCGGCGGTGATGTAAGTGGTGGTGGCGCCCCTCGACGCGCGTGACCGGCGCTTCTTCGCCTTCCCGGTGACGCCCAAGCTGCCCCGCTTCGAGCCCGCCGTCTCGTACTCCGACCCGCCGGAAACTGTCGGGCCGGAAGCGCTGCAGGGAGTTCCCACCCGCGCCTCCTCCGGCTTAAAAATCTGCATACCAGCCTCGAAGGGGAAGCCCTCCATGACCGCCGCCGGCGCATCAGACATGGATTTCTGCAACGCTTGGGTCAGCGTCTCCGTTTCGCGGGAAAACGCGTCGGAAAACCAAGAATCAGAAAATCCGGCGAAGCGAGACGCCCAGGGCTCCAACGGGGCCAAATTATCAGAAGACGCCATTTTTATCAGACCCTTCACCTCGAATTTCTTTTTCCCAGACTGAAAACAAGGAATCTAAACTGAAACAAAGCAAAAGATCGATTCTTTACAACAGTCGGATTCAGTTCACACCCAGAAACCAGAAAAACAGGGTGACGATTATGAGAGTGAGATCCAGAGATATATAGAGAGAGAGGGACGGGAGATAGAGAAGAGTGGAGGGTGAGCAGAAAGGCGATGAGAGGCAATAAATAGGGCGGTGAAGAAGGAGGAAGCGCGTTTATGGGGCCACGCGTCAACAAATTGTTGTACGGACAGCCTTTCTCCCTCCCTCTCTCTGTATATGATATCTCTTCCCCAAACAAACCATAGTCTGCTCTACAGTTTATTGTTTGACTGTGGACTGTGAAGTCATAATTCTTTCTTAAAAATTTATTTCATGTTATTTTATGAAAACAGGGCCAGCCGATTGGACTGGGTTTTTAATGGTGCAGTTGAATTTGTGATCTCATTGTTTATGTTACCAATAGAAATACCCCCATGAATTTGGTTTGAATTAGCCCAATGGGGGCGGTGAGATCCAGAATTTTGAGTCAATGGGGCGAAATTTTTTCGATAGTGTAGGGGGTAATATATTTTTTATTAGTGTGGCGGGGTGAAATTTTTTCGCTAGTGTAGCGGAGCAAAAAAATTCGCTAGTGCAGCAGAGCAAATTTTTTTCACTAGTGTAGAGTTCTACGCTTATTTTTTATTCAGAAAAATTCCATTAATACATGCACAACAACATTTATATCAATTGCATTGTAGTTTAGACAATGAAAAAGTTACTTTAATTTTATAACTGAAGTGCTCTAGAAAAATGTATTATTAATACATTAAAGTGTAAGAAATGACAAATCAAAGGAAAATTATTTGAAAAATAAAAAGAGGATACATAGCATTTTATCAAATTATTTTAAGATAAAGAGTTTTAAAGGTACATATTCCCCAGTGTTTTTTAAATAACTTCTTACTTGTTTAACCACATGAATCTTATCGATAAACAAAGAATTGATTTTTGAATTGCAATTTTTTCTATCAAGGATGATGTTCGTGAGTCATGAGAAATTTTCTTAATATTACAATAGTTTGTATGAGATTATTATTTATAGAATAATATTATATTGCTAATTTATATATATGGTACATATTATATTTTATTATCTATGCAATAACTTGATTTTAGAAAGTAAGAAATAAATGAATTGTAATATTTAATGTCGACAAATATTTATATTATTGTTCTAAAAATTATTTAACTAGTATGTCCAGTATATATTTTACAAAATTGAGTACTGATTATCTAACAAAGATAATTAAACATTACAAAACTATGAATTTTTATATTATATCCTAATTAGGTCTTTAATAAAGAGTTGTTCTATTGCTTATTTGTTTAAATTATGTAAAATTATTTTAGATGTTTCTTCTTCTTCTTCTTTTTTTTTAACCCGGAAGGTAAACCACCAAAATCAGTGGGGTAAATGCCGGGGAACATTTACCAGGTTTTATTAAAAGAAAAAGAGAAATACAAAGAAGGGGGGACTAGACCAATACCCCTTCACGGAAGGCATCCCTTCTCAAAATACAACGAAGTCAAAAATTTTAAGAAAAAATTGAGGGGGTCAAACCTTACCCAATCTAAAAATACATAAAAAATTAGATCAGCCTTCTAAAAGAGGGAATATTAAAGAAGTCTAAATCAATTACTGCTTTAATCGGGTTCGGCAAGAGATTTGGATCAGTCCAAGTGAGTAGCTGGGCCGGGTGTATAGCTGCAAGTAGATGGGCCGGTTCATTACCATCACGATAAACATGCCTGATGAGCTAGAATTTGTACTTCATTTTTGTAATATTTTATCACAATTCTATGCTTATTATTTGCCTAATTGAGAGGTTGAGAGTTATATTTTGTGTAAAAATGATTTTTTACAGGTGATAACTTTAATTGAAGGATTTGAGGATTTTTGGACTGATTTGTGGAGATTTTCCCTTCTCCAAGGGTTGTTGGAAAATTAAAAGAAGTGAGCCAAATACTTTTTGTTTTGAAGGACTGCTCAGCAAACTACAAAATGAAAAAGAGGATTACTCCTCTTGACTTGTACGAACCAGCAACCCAGGAAAAGAAAAGGATCTTTCGGCCCAAGAACAAAGAGTAAGCAGCGAGAGACTCCTGGGCTGTGGGGGCTGAATAAAAAAACGCAGGAGGGTTTTGCGGCTCCAGCTCTCACGGCGGCGAAGAGCCAAGGCCGGACGGGAAGATAGCGACGCAACAGCCAAGAGAAGAGCAGAAGAGCAGAATAAGCCAGACAGGGAGAAGAAATCAGGGTCAGTTCGAAGCTCTCCAATTGGCGTTCTTCTGCGTGAGTCATCAAAGATTGAGCAACGACTAATACTCTTGCAAAATTCTGGTTTGATTCACCGAAGACTACTTGTTTTGCTCCTTATTTCCGATTTTTCATTGTTTTAATAAATAAGACTTTGTCAAGTTGAGGATGGAACACAATTACTTAGTGTTAACCGTGAACATGAATCAAGTGAACTTTCTTTTTCCTTCAGTTTCAATAATTTGCAATTGTGATATGAGTAGCTAAATTTGTAAGTCCTGGATTATGATGAAGTTGCTATGATTTAGTATACATTGTGATTTTAGTTAAGTCAATTGATTGAGTTTTATCCATTGTTCTTATTCGCTTAATTTCTTGTGTTAACTTCTTGCCAACTTTAGCATGATTAATTAAGTTGTTTGAGTGGATTAATAGAGTACATGCCATGCCTATTAATTCGAGCTCTTTTGGACAAAAGAATAGATAATTGAACTGTCTTGTTGAGTTATCTATTTGGTTCTTAAATCGGGTTTCCGTAGTTCTTTTGTGATTAATGGATTTTAACTATTGAATTAATAATTTCCTTTTAATTAATAGTTAAAGTACGTGACTTATTCTGGACGCCATACGGGATAGTCATATGTTTGTCTAGAACGAACCCTCAACTCTAATTGGCTAACTAAATCACAAATACTAAAAATTAGTGACTGATTCATAATCCTGGACTATCTTTTCTCTTGTTAAATTCTCAATCAATTTTACGTCAGTTGTTTGATCACTTTATTTTTAATCAATTGAATTCCTTGCATCCATTTTAATTCAAGCTTTACTTTTCAGTTTCAAATCAAAACATTCTCAAATCTCTCTTTTAGTTAAAGTAATTTTATTTTTTTATTTTTAATTAATAGTTTTCCAATTACTTAGTTGCATTTTCCCCGTGGATTCGACCCTTACTTGAGCACTGTACTATCGCGACTCGTGCACTTGCGAGGACTATTATAAATTGTCTATCAATGCCCAAATCGAAGCTCTTTCCTAAAAGCCATTTGTCTGAAATCAGCAATCGATTCCATCCATCTAATCTGCTTCTTACCTGAGATATAGTCGAAGAGTTCTTCTGCATCTGTCTCAACCTGAAAGCGGGTATAACCTTCATCCACTGCCCATTGCGTCGCGATCGTCAAAGCCTGGAGTTCAGCATCTAAGCTCGTTCTTGCTGAGATAGGAAAGTTGAGGGCGCCAACCATGTTGCCATTTCCGTCTCTTAGAATCGCACCTCCAGAAGAATTACCAGGTATTTATGAGGCATCCACGTTCAATTTCAACCCACTTTTTGGTTTTAGCCATCGAATAGGTTTAAGAATTCTCTGAGAGAGATGAAAACTCTTAGGAATAAGATATTCATCATAGAGAACCTTGCCAATAGAACAAAGTTTCATATCCGAAAGGCTAAGAACCCAAGCTCGACAAGATGTTTCTTCTTCTTAATCTCTTATTAAGTACGAAGTATTACATTATTTAAGATTACATATTAATGTTGACCACTCACCTCTTGGCACAAATTTTCCAGATAATCACTCTAGTATGATTTCCTATTTCAATCAGAATGATGTTGCCCACTTGATCAGGAAATCTTTAATAACAGATTTGATGGGTTTGCCCTATTTCAGATAAAAAAAAGGGTCAAATTGTTTTTGTAAGAGGTATTGGTTTAGTCCTCCTCTCGTTTTGTACCCAATCTCGTTCTTAATAAAATCTTGGTAAATGTCCCCCAGCATTTATCCCACTGATTTTGGTGGTTTGCCTTCCGGGGTAAAAAAAATTAAGATTACATATTAATTTTGAAAAACTAATTAAAAGTTAAGGGGGGCGAACACATATATACGGAGTATTTGTTTAAAGTATGAAAATTTTATGAAAATATTACATATATAGTAGAAAATTTTGAAAGTCCAAGGGGGGCAATCGCCCCCCGCGCCCCCCTTTAAATCCATCCCTGACGGTGAACAAAAGAGAGATGATTAGAAAGGATACCAGTATAATACCTAATTAATATGGACGGACAGTTAATATGAAAAATATAAACTGAATTTTAATCACAAGTCGGTAGATAATAAATGACACTTTAACCGGTCTAATTTACACTATGGTTTCTTTTACTATCTCCTTTTTTGGGTTTAATAGTTGAAGTTTTGCACTTTTGCACAACTATTTTTTAATAGAAATTGCTTACAACTAAATATGGAAAAAATGAATAAATAAAATTAACTGTATTATCTCTAAATTATGACTTATATAATCTTATTAAAGGTATTAATAAAATTTACTAGGAGAAAATGAGTTTTATTCTAGGAAAAAATAATAACAACCCATATGCTAGCATATTAGTTTCATAATAAATACTTGTACCTTTTACTTTATTTTTAGTTTTTACTTTTTCTTTTGAAAAAAAAATCCTCCACTTTTTAGGAAACTATTGTGACGAATTTATGAATCCCTTCAGGAATTTGGGTTGAATTAGCCAAATTGGTGCAGTGAAGAACACAGAAAGATTATTAGGAAGGATGACACCATCTCTGAGGACTTAGCACCGACTGGATAGTTAATTGGGAATTGAGAGAATCTAAATTGGGTTTTGATCATAATGGTAAATAACTATTAGGGCTTTGGCCCATACTTGCAAAGCCCCTCTGGATTTCTTCATAACAACTTCTCATCGCAATTGCTAGAAATTGAACTTGAGACTTACTTCTCGTGGCACCAGATATCATGGAGTCATGAACTCATATTCAGTGGTATAATATGGGAGGAAGCGGTCCAGCTGATTTAATGCCTACTTACTTTTTTGAATGGAAGGTCTCATATTCGAAACTTTACAGAAGCAGTTTTAGTTGTACTTATCACGGGGTCTCCAACCCCCGCCCCTGGATCTTAGATAAACAAAAAATAGAGTAATATGGGACCAAAGAATAATACGGGATTAACCATAATAGAGGTGATCAACATGAGTCTCTTTCAACTAGACTAATCTTTATTTGGTCTATCTAATTTACACTATGACTTCTTTTACTACCTTCTATTTTGGGTTTATTAGTTGTAATTTTATCGTTCTATTTTTAATAGAAATTGCTTACAACTAAAACATAAACAAAATGAATAAATAATGTTCACTATGTATTATTTTCAAATGATAACTTATTTGATCCCATTAAAAGTATTAAATTTTCTATTAGCACACTTTCACAATTTTGTTAACATTTGTCACAAATTCTTTACTCTTAAAGGATAATGAAATCTATTTTACAACATACAGGTACAAAAAGAAAAGCATCAAGATAATATTTTGAGGGGTGGTACTCCTGAAGCTCTAATTATGGCGTGACAATCTCAAATACCCTTTTAACACAACTTTTTATAATGTGATATTGAGGATTTAATTTAATTATACACTCCCTCTGTTCCACAAGACTTAGTCAATGTTGACTTGCACATAGAATATTAAAGTAAAAACTATGTGGTTGAGATTTGTGTAGAACAGAGAAAAATAATTTTATCAACATAGATAGTATTTGTTAGTTTAAATGGAAATGACAACAATGAATAATGTCAACAACGGCGGTGGACCTAGCCTAGTCCAGGGTTTCTTTGGCGGGCGGTGTAGCGAGACTTCACGGCGAGATTGGGCCCGAAGTGGTGTTGGCGAAGGTCTGGGCCTGAAGTGCAGTGCGTAAGTCTGAAGCAATTCGTTCGTCTGGGGTGTTCTTCGTATACTGCAGCTTCATAGAAGGAAAGTATTTGCCGTAACTTCGATTGAATCTAGCATAGGTGCGATGGCCACAACCCCTTACGTAGCGGACTCAACTTAAAATTAATCAAGTAATTATGGGTGTAGTGAGTTGGAATTGTAGGGTCTTGGGGAATCTTAGTACTGTTCAAATTTTCGGCGATCTAGGGCAAAATAAGCGTCGAAAAATACTATTTTAGATGGAATACACCAAATCAAATGCTGCTTATTGTGAGGAAATTTGATAAAAGCTTGGTTTTCATGGCTGCGCGACAATCGATAGTGTCGGCTTAAGCGGCGGTCTTTGTCTATTATGGAGAGAACAAGTTGATGCGGATATCAAAGATATGGAGAAGAATTTTATTGATTGTTTGGTCTATTAGCAATAATTAATTATAATCGTTTATTTATTATTGTTGTATTATTGATACTCTTTTATTTATTATTTTTGTTGCTTATGTTCGAACAAGTCTCAAGCATTAACCAGTAGCTTAAACTCAGGAGAATAGTTAGGGAGAGTTAGGCAGTTGTTAGCACAGATCTCTCCACGTTCATCTCACGTTCATCTGTCTCTGTACTCTATATATGTAAAGGCTGAAGTCATGAATAAACTATCTTGACATTTATAAGCATTATATGGTATCAGCGAAACGATCCTAAATTCTATCTCTTTCAATCCCTATCGGACGTTGATCCGATCCTTATCATGACAACTGAGTCAGCATTCTTCCTCAAGAATCCCACCGATCCTGAAAACCCCCTAATTTGTGTTTCCTTCCCCGAAGTGGTTAAACTTCAACCCACCAATTACCTGACCTGGAAAAACCAGATCGAAGCACTCCTTGATGGCTTCAACCTTCTGCGGTTCGTCGACGGCACGTTCCCAGCCCCACCGGAGAGTCTCACCAGCAACGAAACCCCTCCGGTAACCAATCTCAACCCGAAGTTCACTTACTGGCGGCGTCAAGATCGCCTCTTGTGCGGAGCGCTTCTCACAACCCTGACGGAATCTGTTGCTTCCCTAGTGTCTGGCGCCAAATCCGCCCAGGATCTCTGGACCAAACTCAAGACGGCATACGCCAAGCCGTCCCGGGGCCATATCAAGCAGCTTCAAGAGCGCCTCCGCACTGTCACCAAAGGTTCTCTCTCAATTCCTGACTACCTTCACTCTGTGAAAATCACCGCAGATCTGCTAGCATCGTTGGGCAAGCCGGTCTCGGAGGAGGATTTCATAACGTAGTCAAAGACGCGAGTCATAGGAGCTGATCCGGAGCCTGGCTATAGTGGCGAATAAACCCCGACTCATGAGTATTGACTGACGTCATTTGGAGGAAATCAGACCATATCTCCTAGAACGATAGAATATATATTGGAAGCAAGGAACTTTTTTTTGCCTCAAAGAAGGAGATAAGAATACAAAACTCTTTCGTAATGCTGCTAAACAGCGACACAGGAGAAACAAGCTAAAGGGGCTAAAAGTTTCGAGTGGAGAGTGGGAATTGGATCTCAATAAACTTGGGCGTTTGGGATTGTTTTTCCGAGATGTTTAATTATTGTGATGCCCATGTGTAGGAAAGTTTGATGGTGGGATTGGCCAGGGTGAAGACCGAACATAAGTAAGACCTGATGAAGCCGATCACGGCAATCGAGGTAAGGCAAGTTGTGTTTGACATGCATGCTGATAAAGCTCCGGGACAGATGGATTAAATCCAACTTTTTCAGCACTATTGGGAGATTGTGGGCGAGGATGTGGTGAAGGTTTGTCAGAACATCATGGAAACATGACATGTTCCCCACAAGGTAAATACAACCAACTAAATTCTCATTCCTAAGAATGATAAACTAGAGAGCATGGGGGACTGGAGGCTAATTGCCTTATGCAATGTGGTGTTTAACTTTTTTAGTAAACTACTGGATAATAGACTAAAGATAATTCTCAATGATTTAGTAACTGTAAACTTGAGTGCTTTTGTACCAGGCAGATCTATTATTGACAATATCATGATAGCCTTTGAGTCTTTACAATGTTCAAAAAGGAAGAAACAAGGAAAAGAGGGCTATGTCACCTTAAAGCTAGACATGAGCGAAGCATATGATAGAGTTGAATGAGGTTATGTGGAGGCTATAATGCGAGCTATGGAGTTTGACGAAAGATGGATTGGGTTGATCAGGGAGTGCATGGAATCAGTGGAATATTTTATACCTTTTTATGACGAGGTAATTGGTTTGATTGTCCCTAGCAGAGGTATTCGTTAGGGGATCCACTGTCTCCTTATTTATTTATTCTGGTCGCAGAAGGTCTTAGCGCTTTCATCACAAAACAGAAAAGTAGGTAATATAGTGGGTATATCTGTTGCGAGGGGAGCTCCAAGAGTCTCTCATCTATTTATTGTAGATGATAGCTTTTTCTTTGTAAGGGTCAGAGAAGGAGAATGTGCGACAATTAAGAATATTTTACAGTCGTACGAGAGTGGCTCTGGACAGGTGGTGAACTACCAAAAGTCTACTATTAAATTTAGCCCGAATTTTAATGAGGAGAGGCGAAAGGCAGTGAGCAATTGTTTGGGGGTAAGGATGGAAGGTAATAATGATTTATATCTATCTGGGTTTACAATCATTAATCCAAAAAAAGGAAGATCTCAGCTACTTGAAAGAAAGGATTATTAATCGGGTGAGGAGCTAGAATAAGAAGTTCCTTTCTAAAGCAGGGAAAGAAATATTGCTAAAGATCTAATCTCAAATTTAATATTCGCTATTGATTTTTCTTGGTGAATGCTATTCAACTTTAACTAGTGATGTTTTTTAATACAAAATCATTTTGAATATGAAAATGCTATTAAAAATATTTTCATAAGACTAAAATTTATAAATAGTATGCAAATATAATAACTAAAATCATTGTCCAAACTCCAAAGTCTATCATCATTGATTAAGAAAATCTTAGTTAGGACGGAAGTAGTAAACATTAAACCATAAACATAATGTAGCTTTAATAATCAAAGCTAATAGCCTTATGCAATGTGGTGTTTAAATTTTTTAGTAAAATATTGTCTAATAGTCTGAAGAGAATTCTCAATGATTTAGTAACTGTAAACCAGAGTGATTTTGTACCAGGCAGATCTATTATTGAAAATATCATGATAGCCTTTGAGTCTTTACCGTGTTCGAAAAGGAAGACACAAGGACAAGAGGGCTATGTCACCTTACAGCTAGACATGAGCGAAGCATATGATGGAGTTGAATGGGGTTATGTGGAGGCTATAATGCGAGCTATGGAGTTTGACGGAACATGGATCGGATCGGCTTGATTAGGGAGTGCATGGAATTGGTGGAATATTTTATACCTTTTGATGACGAGGTAACTGATCTGATTGTCCCTAGCAAAGGTATTCGTTAGGGGGATCCACTTTCTCCTTATTTATTTATTCTCGTTTCAGAAGGCCTTAGTGCTTTAATCAGGAAAGTAGGAAATATAGTGGGTATATCTGTTGCGAGGGGAGCTCCAAGAGTCTCTCATCTTTTTTTGTAGATGATTTTTTTTTAGGGTCAAAGAAGAAGAATATTTTACCGTCGTACGAGAGTGTCTCCGGACAGGTGGTGAACTACCAAAAGTCTACTATTAAATTTAGCCCGAATCTTAATAAGGGGAGGCGAAAGGTAGTTAGCGATTGTTTGGAGGTAAGGATGTAAGGTAACAATGCTTTATATTTGGGTTTACCATCGTTAGTCGTAAAAAATAAAAAGGAAGTTCTAGGCTACTTGAAAGAAATGATTATTAATCGGGTGGGGAGCTGGAATCACAAGTTCCTTTTTTTGACTGAATTCGGCTTAAATTAATAACCAATAACAATTCAGAGTATGGGTCAACTGACAAAAAAGAAGCTAACAACCGTTATCCCTAGAACCAGACTTGGAATTAATCACCCTAGCAATATAATTCACTGATCCATAACCGGGAAATACAAAGCCTAACAAGGTTACCAATTTTTTCTCATCCCCCACATCCAAAATCAACGTCTTACAGACCAGAACAGGAAAACAGAAACAGAAACCAAAACAGAAACCAAAACAGAAACTAAAGTTGATGAAACAGTAAATAAAGCAGAATAAATAACACCCTTTTCGCCACCAGACAACTACAACCAGGCTTCTAGTTTTCGGCCTCACACCTTCAACTAGTGTATATGGTGGGCTTAAGGAACCAAGCCCGCCTCCACCCCATTTTTTGTCCCATCTGTGGGCATGATGTCATCCTCATTCTCGTTCTCTGTCTGCGTCTCCCAGCTTTTCCTTCTTTTGGAAACCTCTTCCTTCGGCTCTTCCCCGCCTTTTGTGAAACTTTGAGCAGATTCCGTCCTTGACCCTTTCTCCGTATCTGACAACTTTCCTTCTGATCTGCCAGAGCTCGATGAACCCTCCGGAAACCAGGCTTTCCCTCCTGTCGGTCTAGTCTTCACCCCTCTACCTGATCTAAGATGAGATCCAAATCTTTTTTCCAAAACCAGTCCTTCTTCATAATTCAGGGGACAAAAATTATCTGAATGACCAACCAAACCACAAATAAAGCAAAAGGTGGGCAGCCTTTCATATTTAAAATCTACCCACAAACTTTTACCATCTTTTTTCAGATTTATCCCCTTCTTCGGTGATTTATCCATCTTCATAAGGACCCTAACACGCATGTATGGCTCTACTTTTTCTTTTTTCTGATAATCATCATATTTAACAAATTCTCCTAAAAAACTCCCAACACGTCTTGCAGTGCCCAGGTTTACCAAACTATAAGGAACATTATAAATTTGGACCCAAAATTCAGCCTCATTCAAAATAATTTTGTGTGGTATATCAACAGGCATAACTTCTTTAAGCAAAACCAAACTACGTTCATACTGCCAAGGGCCTCCTTCCAGAACACGCTTCATGTCAAAAAGATGGTTAAAGGAAAAAAGATACCTCTTTTCCCCAATTTCTTTAACAGACATACCTTTTTCAGGCCTCCATAGAGCAAGCATCTGTTCTTTCAGCTCTGAGAACCGGACTTTGCGGTTCGTCAGCACCTGTCCGATCACGGGGAAACCCGCCACCTCCTCCTCCGTCGGGGCATCTTCAAGCTTGCCATCATCAAGATTTATCTCTTTCTCGTCATCCCCGATTTCCATCTGCTTATAGCGATCCACAACACTCTCCATTAATAAAGACTCTCCCGTCGGAAAACTTGCACTTCCAACAAAGCCCGCGCCTATTACTCTTCGTCGGCTTCTCCCGACCTAGCCCTGCCTGCCCAAGGTCCCTGCTTAAATAGCCAAACCCACCGTCCTTACACCCACTCCAAACTCACCCCTCGTCACCCCTGCAACCACCTCCCTTCTAACCCAATAAACTCGCACCTTGTAACAACGAAGGCGGACGAACCGATGCTAAGGATTAGCAACCGCTAACCCTAGAGAGAGAATTTGTGCAAAACCTTTACCTGACTGATAATTGATTAATAACAAGTTCCTTTCTAAAGCAAGGAGAGAAATATTGCTAAGGACCCAATCTCAAATTTAATATTCACTATTGAGTTTTCTTAAAAAATGGTATTCAAATTTAAGCAGTGCAAGTGATGTTTTTTTAATACGGAATCAGTTTGAATATGAAAGTTGTATGAAAATGTTTCTTATTAAAAATATTTACATAAGAATATAAAATTTATAAGTAATATTACTAATATACAAATATAATAACTAAAATCATGGTCTAAATGTATCACGATTGATTAAGAAAAATCTTCTTTAGGACGGATGTAGTTAGGGGTGTGCACCGGTCCAAAACCGGACCGGACCGGACCGGAACCGGTTAGGACCGGAACCGGAATCATCATTTTCTGTGGACCGAAGACCGGACCTGAATGTAACCGGTCCGGACCGGTCCGGACCTGAATTTTCCGGTCCAGTCCGGGTTTGACCCTAATTGACCCGGTTTTAAAAAAAGACATACGAAGTATTATCTTATAGTGTTCTTAGTCGATCGATTTTTTTATAGGAATAAAGCTTGGATGTTGTTGTTGTTTCAAATTATAAATTTATGTGTGAATATGCTAAATAGACTAAATAATTGTTTAGCTCATTTATTAATTTTGGAATATAATCATCAAAACTATTCAATTGTAACAATTAGTTTCCCACAATAATTAAAACTATAATCTTTTGTGTATATTAAAATGGCAAAATCTATTGTAGAGTAATAAAAACTAAATTATGTCCAAAAATATACTCGTATACACTACATACACACCTACAAATAAAGAAACAAATAAAAAGCGATTTGGAAAAATCAAATAAATATAAACTACGATCATAGTAGTGCACACCCGAACAAAAAAAATCATAAACAACTTAGGAAATAATTAGACAACAAATACACACTTCGTATATATTCGTTTATATAATAAAAGACAAAAGTAAGCCATAAACATACTAGTAAGCCAAATATAAATGGACTAATGATATAGAACGAAGTATATATTTTATAGAACAATATGTTACCGGTCCATTCCGGTCCGGACCTGTTTTTTCCGGGTTTGACCCGGACCGGACCGAAAACCCGGAATCTTGGAAAACTAAGGACCGAAACCCGGACCGGTTCATTCCGATCCGGTTCAGGTCTAAAATACGGTCCGACCCGGTTAATGCACAGCCCTAGATGTAGTAAACATTAAACCATAAACATACTGTAGCTTTAATAATTAACAGGGATTTGCGTTTGTTGACCATAGCTACTAGTCCTAGTACTAGCACGTGAATATTCTATTTCTAGAGGGCACTTTTATTAGTCAACCTTGTTTATTTTACACTTTGCCCGGCTTTATTATTATAGTTTACAAATTTGTAAATGCTTTATTATATGGATAATCTCCCCCGGTCACATGACGATAGTCTTGACGTACTCATGCACCTCCAAATTATTTGTCCCACTGCACAATCTTTTTTGTTCTTTCACAATATTTGTTTCATTTTTTAATAACATAATTTATACCGAGTATACCTTTGGAAATCATACTGCGTAATTTATACACTTAAGTTTTACCTACACAATTACCCATTACTCAATGGCTCTAATGTTACTTATGCATGTTTTGAAATTGCGTGAAAATCTAATAATGATATTAAAGTTTAACAAATATATATGTTTTTCATGAAAACACGAAAATATAACTACAGAACATATGGCGTAATAAATGTGTTTTCAATATTTAAAGCTTTTCTTAAATTGTTTTCATAGTAATTAAAATTCTTCTTAATTTTTATTATGTTTTCTTCTTAATTTTATATCATCATAAATGTAATCAAAATTTTGAAAATTGAACCGATTAAGTTAATTTCAATTTTATCCCATTTAGAGTCCATTTGATAACATTAAAATTGACAGAATCTTATTAATCTGGTGAAATTGGTGAAATCGTGACTCAATCAACTGAATAAGTTGTATTGTGAGAAGTATATGTGATACGGAGTATATACTAGTATTATATTAATGAAATATTGAAAAAATTATATGAAATATACTTAAAGTAATCATCTTTCAGTCAATTTGTTACTAAAGTAAATCCAAACTTTCTTATTTTGATGTTTACACAAAAAGTTACTCTCTTTGTCCCTTATAACTTTTTCAACTTTCCTTTTTTTATTGTTCTAAAAATTTTGACGGGAAAATTGTCAAATAGGTCCTCGAACTTTCATAAAAAAATCAATTAAGTCCTTCTATAGGAGGTTCTGTCCGGCCGTCGCGATTTGGGGCAGTTCCCGGTGGAATTTTTTGATGAAATTTTTTTTCATCTTATTCACCAAGTCTAGTTTATTCATACCAAATTTTAGCTAAAAATTCAATCGGGAACACATTCAAATTAATTCTTGAAAATAACTGCGCATTTTTGCGTTCTCGAATTAATTTGAATGCACTCCCGATTAAATTTTTAGCTGAAATTTGGTATGAGTAAACTAGACTTGATGAATAAGATGCTCAAAAAATTTCATCAAAAAATTCCACCGGGAACCGCCCCAAATCACGAAGACCGGACAGAGTTTCCTATAGAAGGACTTAATTGACTTTTTTATGAAAGTTCGAGGACCTATTTGACAGTTTTCCCAAACTTTGACACTTTCTATTTTAATCAATCAATTTGTGGTTCCTGTTATTTCTCTTTCTTCTGCAAAAATATCTACCACACAGTTTTTACTTTAATATTCTACGTGCCGGTCAAACATGACAAATCTTTGAGGGACGGAGGGAGTAATTGATACTCCGTAATTATTAATTAATATTGATAACTCGAAAGTTACCAAACATGTCTTAGTCTATGAACTATTTTTAAAATGATATATCTGGTGATTCACAATGATACTATTTCTTGTACAACGGATTTTAGGTAGCAAAGGCAACAACTAATGGTCAGTCAAGTGGAAGCTTGATAAGTCCGTCTTTCGACACATATTTGATGCGTGTTGAGATCGACTTTTGATGGTTTTCCTAGCTTAAAAGTGTCATAAGTCTCATTTAAGCTCAAATCATATTTTACCGGGCTTTGGTTCGTGTTTGGTATTTTTGGAGTCAAAATTTGGGAATTAAGCCCGACACCGACGTTTGAGAAGTAATATAGAGATTTGAGACATATTTGAGAATTGATTAGGAGCATTGGAGGTCGATGGTGTGCTACATACGAAGTTTTGAAGACAAAAGAGCTCTAGAATTGGCTACGGGATTAAAGGAAGACAACTAGAGCTTGAAAATGGCAGTCGGGATGACGTTCTGCCAATCGTTCAAGCATATCTTTTTGTAGAAATATCCAAAGTACATGATTCAAGTTCCATATGAAAGATAACTTTAAGGGCTACAATTAAGATGAAGACACCATGATGAGAATATGAGAGGCGCAAGGTGAAAACAGACGAGGAAGTCAGCTAGTCGCAGTTGAGATTTCAGAATGCGACATTCCACTATTTTATTCATATCGTTTGATTGGATAGTTCAAATCCAGTTTTGCAAGTTATGATAAAGAGAAAACTTCATTAGCTACAACTTTGGTGAAAGAAGCATAGTCAAATTCGGACGAGAAAGGTGCACACCGTGCGCTCGAAGTAAGCACGCCGTGCACGGAAGAGAAAAATCACGCTGGAGCTACTGCCGGTCGGGCACACCGTGCCCGACATTTTTCTGCCCTAGGTGTCCTATTTCGGCCCGGATTGATCTGTTTTCTATTTAAACACCCCGTAAATTCATGTTTTTTGTTACGGAGCTTAGAGAGAGGCCTAGGAACGAAATTCTATGTACTTTTCCGCTTTGTTCTTCAAGATCCCGAGATTATTTGTAAGTTCCATCTTTTTAATTAATGACAATTAATTCTTTTTATCCCAATTCTATTGTTGATTCAATTATGAATTGTGAGAAGTTTTAATTAGGGATTTGGGATTGATGAAGAGGTTGATCATGATGTATGCAAAATTCATGATGGATTAATTATATGAATGATTGAATTAATATCTCTTGTAACCTAGAACTATAGCTAGGCTTATAATTGCATGTAGAATAAATTAAGAGAGATCTAATTTATTCTAGGACACCTTCACACACACTTAATTGTTCGCTAAGAGATTAGTAACGGTTAAGAGGTCGTACGCTCGCTCGTTTTGGCAATAATTTTAGATACATGTCGCATGAAAAATCAAGCTGGTTCTCTAAATTATTGTACTCTACGCCGCGAGAAAGGTAAGAACTTAGTATTGACAAGAGTTGCTCAATTAAATACTTTTCATGCGATTAAGCCTAATCAGCCAGAAATCTGATTACCCGAAATAAATCTATGTTCTCTTCCATCATTAATTAGAAAGAACGTACCAAGCTTTTTAATCATTTAGTTGTATTTTAATTTTCCAACCAATCAAATCTTGCACAATTGCATTTTATTTTATTTTATTTATTTTAATTGTTGAATTTAGTTAATACTTAATTTTCTTTTTCCGTCCCTGTGGAAACGATACTCGTACTTACACCCTATATTACGATTTATTTTAAGTGCAAAAAAACTCACATCAAAGCTACTTTCATTATTACAGCTACTATTTTAATGGAGGATATGTGCATGTTCGATAAACATAAGTTTCCAATTTCTTGTTTTTGTACTATTTAAAAAGTTTTTAAAACTTTTTAGTTGTATGTTTGACATGACAATTTAATTATAGGAGTTTTTATAAAAATATATGATACTTCTGGAGATGTTAGAGTGAGCAGTATCCAAAAAAGTCTGTAACTTTTAGCATTAATTAGTCTCAACTCTCAAAACCTTGTATACCAGATAGAACTAAATCAAACATTCAGTTTTTATAAAACAACTACCATGTTTTTTTAAAAAAAACTTTTCAATCACTAAAAGTAACAGCTATTAAAAAGTTCAAAAATATCTTTCAACTAGTTGTACCAAACATACCCATATCTATAAGTTTTGTTGGGTTTTTGTGTAATTTTTTCATTTTTCATATTTAGTTCATCCCGATAACATTTAAATTTAGTATAATTATTCCTTAATCGAGGGCATTTTAGATTCCTGGAACCGCTCCTATACGGAGTACTATTTTGTACTTCGAATTATATATTTGTATAATTTTAACAATTAAACAAATAAAAAATAGCTAAGTCTTCGTTAATTACACCTTTCAAGGCTTTCATCATGTGTTAATATTATTTGATTAATACTCCGTATATTATTACATCCATCATCCATGACAGTAATGGATAATGGAACTAATATATTAAATAGCCACAATATTAAATATATTTGGAGACGTTGTCAATATATATATATATATATATATATATATATATATATATATATATATATAGGAAAATCTTCTGGTAAGGTGTATTTTACCGGAGCCGTCGTGCGGCCTCCACGTTTTGAGGGCCTTCCCGGTGGAATTTTTCGATGAAATTTTTTGAGCATGTTCTTCATCAAGTATAGTACTTCCATAAAAAATTCAATCGGGAAGGCAGTCAAACGATTTTTGGAAGATAACTGTGTTTTATGTGTATATAAAGGGTGCAGTTATCTTCCAAAAATCATTTGACTGCCTTCCCGATTGAATTTTTTGCTGAAATTTGGTATTGATGTACTAGACTTGATGAAGACCATGTTCAAAAAATTTCATCGAAAAATTCCACCGGGAAGACTCTCAAAATGTGGAGGCCGCACGGCGGCTCCGATAAGGTATACCTTACCGGAAAGTTCCCATATATATATGGAGACTGGGAGTACTATTATTGATGATAAAAATTGTAGTGATAGTACCTAACGTGATGATGAGACGTGGAAAATACTTTTATTCCTTGATTTATTTATTATTCCCGCAAAATGTATTCATTCATTTCATTGGAGGACTAAAAAGATTGCAACTCTATTTCAAGGCTAATCAATACGGGGTAGGGTATTTCATTATACACGGTATCCGCGAGCAGTAAAAAGTGGATTAAATTGGTTGGGATCTGTTCCCTACTACCTACTGCATTTCTTTTTTGTTGCATTTCTTTTGTGTTGCATTTCTCTTTTCTATCCACTCTTATACCCATTTTATATGCACTATGTTTGTGGATGTTTTTTTGTCTGTGAACCCGATTCATGGGCAATATTTTGTTTGTGCAAAATATTGTCTGTGAGCCGGGATTCACAGAAAAAAAAAACACTTCACAAACATAGGTGGGTACAAAAGTGGGTATATGAGTAGGTACAAAGATCATTTTTGTTCTTTTTTAGATGCTCCTAGATGTATTTAAATTTAGAGTCCGTTTGATAACATTAAAATTGGCTGAATTGATTGATTCTGCTGAAATTTATAAAATTCTGGTTTAAGTAGCTGTATTGATTGATTCTGCTATTCATGAAAAAATTATATTTAAAATATTTGTTATTAATAAATATTTTAAATAAAATAACAAATTATATGCAAAAATAGCTAAAATGATCCTCTATTATAACTCCAGTCAATATAACCAGAAAAGTAACTCCAACCTTACTTTTCTGCTCATTAATATTACATAATTCAGCGCGTGAAATCAAAAGTTACGTGTTTGGTAAAAAAGTGATTGATAACCCGAAAAAAGGATCAACAAACGGACTCTTAATTTCCCAAGTGGTATTTTAAACATAGAGTCCGTTTAGTTAGTAAGAGGCATAAAATCCAATCTGATAATGAATTGATATGTAATTGTACTGATTCAAATATAGGGTAACCAGTTATATACATTATTATCCAATCTAAATCGTATCTTCTGAAATGGATGCATGACCAGTTCTATATTTTGAAAACTGAAAAAAAAATACCAGATCAGACCGTTCAAAATTATGAAAGTTATAGACTTTGACATTTTTATATTTTATCGTCCTAATAAATCTCATGTCCAGACCAACAATTTTACAGTGCAAATGTGCTTTCATTCGTCTGTAAAATTTCTCAATCTGTGTGTTTCTAAAAATTATGTTATTTCTTCCTTTTAGATAATTTATGTTATAGTTTGAATGATATAGATTAAAGGAATGCTGAAGTTCTACAAATAATAATGACTATTACCTTCCACTAATGTGATGTATATCACTATTTGTTGTTTCATTTTTGTGTGACTTTGCAACTTAATTATCTCATTCATTTTACTTATCTTCCTTTCCTTTTTAGGTTGTTCTAAAAAAGGTCTTATGTTTTTTTAAAGAAATATGTGATCTACAACATTTCACTTTATTATACGGGGTATGGTACTCAAATATCAACTACAAATTTTATCTTTTCAACCACTGTATTACTAGTTGTGTCAAACTAAAACAAGACACATAAAATGTGACGATGTAACTACCAATAATAACTAACATTCAACCTAGAACAAAGAATAAGAATGATGATTTTTATATTATATTTAACAATTTGATAATATTCTTTTTATGTTTTCACTTGAGTTTATGTTTTCCTGACCTGTTTTGCACTATTTGAGTATCTACAAACTTAAAAACAAATATTTAAAATATATTTTAAATTTAATTTTTCCATAATCCATCAAATTTAGTAAATTCATCATATTCAATCAAAATATCATCAATTTCAGCCGATTCAACCGATCTAATTAGATCATTCCAATATTATCAAACGGGTCCCTAATTCTCAAACAAGAGTTTTCTTTTTGATTTTGAATAGTGTGTTGGAAAAATGGTTCAACTTACTTAAGGCTGGTTTGCAACCACTTTAAAAAAAGCACTTCTCAGCTTTTGGCTTAAAAAAGCACTTATTTACCAAACACTACCAATTTTTTTATTTTTCTCGGCTTTCGTGTCAAAAGTGCTTTTCCACTTTTTATACACCAAAAGCACTTATTTTACCAAACACTACCAACTTTTACTTTTCAAAATCACTTTTTTCTCAAACACTATCAACTTTTACAAATAATCACTTTTTCCAAATCACTCCAAAAGTGCTTTTTTTAAAGCAGAAGCTGTTGCAAACACTCCCTTAGTTACTTACTGTTGCGATCACCTTTGAGCTAAAAGATCCACATATCGTTTTTAGTGATGTGCATGAGATAACCAAACATTCCAGCCCAACTGATTGTGAGGTTACCGTGCTTAGTGGGAGGTCTCGAGTTCGAAACTCGCTAGGTACATAAGGGTTCGAAACTCAATGGAATGAGTTTCAGCCTTGATTACTCCAGGCCCCCAGACCCCCCCCCCGGAGTAAAAAAAAGTGATGTGCATGGGACAGTCTAATTTTGTAGAACTCCTTAACCTGAACTAAACCATATATTAAGTTATGGAAAATCATTTTGAAATGAATGAGTGATTATTCCACGAAAAGTCATTGAAGCTAGCTACTTTCGTGTAAGCTTGATATTTCCCACACCGAAACTTTTTATAAGTCAACTTTAGCTATTGGATTGGGCCTCGGGGGAAACACAAGTTTTGTAAGGTGGGAAAATCTGCATGTGGTAAGCATGGAATTATATTTCACCCAAGCGTAAAAAATACACCAATGGGGCGCAAAATTTGATTTTTGAAATCTAGTTAGGATTATGATGTGTGTTTTAAATTTATTTGGCTGAAATTGGTGATGTTATGACTGAAGCGGCTGAATTTGCTAAATAACGCACAAGTTTCTTTCAAAATATACGGAATATTTGTGTTAAAATTAATTAATAAAAGAAAGAAAATATATATGAAAATAGGTAAAATGATTTATCCTCTATAGTAACTTCAGTCAATTCGGTTAGCAAAGTGACTCCAATCTTATTTATTTTCATTTTTTTAAAATCACAGAGATAACAACTCATGGTTAGGGGAAGTGCGAGGGAACACACACTTCCCAAATTTATTAATAAAAATTACTAAAGGTACAAGGAAGGAAGAGTTTGAGAGAATTACAGAAGTTAAAAAGGAAAAAACTTTCTCAACCCACCTCCTCCTAAGCTTCCATTCTCCCAATATATTTTGACAACCTCAAGGAACTGAGGGTGAGAAACACACATATTAAGACATCTAAAGGCCTTGGAACCTCCCAAATATTTATTTTGGCAATAAAATACGTAGTGGACTATGATACGATGTTTTATTTAGATGATTAACCTGAATGGTGTCATACGATTTTATTTATTTTCATCATTACACAATTTAACGTGTGAAACTAAGAGTTACATATTCGATAAAAATGTTTGATGATAAGTTTGATAAGCTCGAAAAAAGATTATCAAACCGGCTCGTAGTCTTGTATGGTTGAATTGGAGTCGTATTTAACTTTTATTCGTTAGACTTTCTCTTAATTAATTGTAGGCAGCAGGCAGCTCATTGCTGCGAAGTTGTATAGACATATCGGAATAAAGAACTGTTCTGGTAGTTAAACTTCTGGAAATGGCAAAAGCGGGGAAAATTTGATCAATCCGGAAAAAATCAATCTGGAACGGAAAAATTTAAATAACCCGGAAAACTCGAATTTGGATTTTTTTTTCCCAACTTTTTTTTTGTTTTTAAGCATTTCTAAACCAACAAACTTGTACTTAAAAAACACCAAAATTGTTATGAGTGTTTTACATACTTACTAAATATTATCATTAATTATTCTTCACAAAATTATCATTAATTGATTATTATGAATAATAATATATTTACCTTTGAACTTAATTATATACATAAACCAATAATAATACATACTTTGAAAATGATTTTTAATAATACCATCTATTTGAATATAAACCAAAAATAATATGGTGTCACTTTTTAACAAGAAATCCAGTCATTTATGACATTAAAATTTAAAAACTAATAGCGAATTATCAAATAAATGATATTTGATAATACATTCACTTATTTGATATTTCGATACTAGTTTTTGATGAATTAAATTACTGAATTTTCATTGAAAAATTGATCTATATCATTTTCGTCTATATTTAAATGGTTGATATTATTAAAACTTAAAAGTAATTTTCAGAATATATATTATTCTTGATTGATGAAAGGTAACTTGTATTATTTAAAGTTATTTTTCCTTATTATTTTGATATTATTATATAATTGCTGACCGGTTTTTTGACTTTGACCGGATCACTTCTCAGTCCTATTTTTATAGGGAAAAAGGGCAAATAAGCCATCGAACTAATAAAAAAAGTGCAAATCACCCCTTATTTAGGAGGCTTTGTCAGACCGTCGTCATTTGGGGAGAATCCCGGTGAAATGTTTTGATGAAATTTTTTGAGCATCTTCTTCATTAAGTCTAGTTTACCCATACCAAATTTTAGATAAAAATTCAATCGGGAAGGCAGACAAATGAATATTTGAAGATAACCGTGTAGTTAAACAACGCAATATATTTCAAAAAATCATTTGATTACCTTCATGGTTTAGTTTTTAGCTGAAATTTGGTATGGGTAAATTAGACTTAATCAAATATATTCAATATATAATGTTTAGGATTAGCAAAAAAGACACATCCATAGTCCATACCCGCCACTTATTTAGGAAACTCCATTTATCTGGCTTTAAGCGTGCTTTACTTTAATAATTAAAACACACACGATTGTCTTTTTTGTTGGATCCCGATGCAATAGCAAAAGGAGGATTGACACATAAAAGCAAAGACAGGCATTTGAATAAATACTCCTATATACTTAGTACTCCGTATATATGATCATTGCCCTTCTAATCCGTTAAGCTCAAGTAAAGCATAAAGTTAAAAACAAACTTTTGTTTTCACTCATTGGTTTAAAAACTTGTTTGATAACCTCTATTTTTCACTTTAATAATTTTATCGATAATATTTTTAATGCGTAACTTTTAATTTTTTCAATTTTAATTATATAACGGGGTTTCAAACTAAACTTATCAAGTTGTACACCTTTAATGACTACTTGAATTTTAAAAAGTCCCATATATATATATATATATATATATATATATATATATATATATATTTAATCTTTCTAGGTATAGTAGTTTGTCTTTTACTACCTTCGTCTCAAAAACTTTGTCATCTCGTAAAGCTTAGACCACAATTTTGATTATAAAAATTAAAAAATTTATACTTTCATGAAAATAATTTCAACAGAGAATAATTTATATTTTAAGTAATTCCCAATACAAATGTACAGTTTGTCATAATTTTAAAGATGATAAAGTTTTTTGTGATGAAGGTAGCTTAGTATATATCATTGTTGAGGTTGTTTTCCCTCCTAATATAGTATGTTTTCATTTAACCTCATCTTTTAGTCTTAATAACTAATACGTATATGAGAAATCCATTATTGATGTTCTATCTGGATAATAGATAGAGAGACTAATATGTCTTGTGATAATTAAATGAATTTCTAAAAAGTGATGATCACCTCAAGAGTTTATTACTCCCTCCGTCCCAAAATTATCTTCATAGTTACTATTCACATGGTCAACTCAAATTACTCTTAATCTTTTACTTTATATATCAAATTTTTATCAAACTTAAAATTTCTTGATCAGGCTTTGCAGCGGTTTTAATGTAGTTTCTGAATATGTAAATTTTATTTACTAAAAATAATCTGAGTGTGAACAGGGGTCAAGTTGCTTTATCGTCAGTCAAGCATCGTAAACCGAACTATGAAGATAAATATGGGACGGAGGTAGTAATGATTAACTATCAATGTAGTGAATACTTCATTAGTTCATTTAAAGGACGGTCGGGGGTCTAGCGGTGGCTAGGGTTTTGGTTGGGGGCCACAGCGGAAGCCTGTCAGATCGGCATTGTTTCATTTGTTGGGGATTTCACAGGGAAGAGCTTTAACAATGCATGTTGTTTTCTGAAAATGTAGATGGCCAAGGAACTGCTTTTGAAATAAGATGGCTAAGGAACGTGATAACGGGACATGTTCAATTCTCTCGGACATGGTTCGAATAGGCAATTTGGAATAGACATGATATGGTTCGAACCGCAATTTGGAAGAAGATGAAGTGATGAATAGGGGCGGAGCCAGGGCACTGGGCCAAACTGGATCGGTACAAAGAACTTTTTTGGAAAAAGTTTTACACGAAATTTTTTTCCTTGAAAATTAAGCCATTTTTACCCCAGCTCCGCCCATGGTGATGATCATTTGTCCCCTCTTGAACCGCCGCCATAGAGTGAACGAGTATATAGGGATTGAAAGAAGATGTTTCAAGTTTGTTTTATTTTTATCTCAACATTTATATTTTCATTCATAAAATAGTTTACCTATTTTTTTGGAGTACACGTGGTGGGGTGTTCCGTGGGGCAGGTTTTTTCCATTTGGTCATTATATACTGTGATTAGCAAATTACTATGAATTGCTAATTTCATTGTCTAATCTTAAGGTTGATAACCGAATTAACGGTAGTGTTTGTCTGACTGCTCTTTAGCGTGTTGTTGGATATCCATATAAGCTTTTTCATTTAAAACAATCAAGGAGTATGACACAAAGGCACGTATTGATTTTGTAAAAACCGAAGTTTTATAAAGAATTTTTTTCAAAAAAAAAAAGACTAAAATCTCACTAACAAATAGGCTTAAACACATGTTAGTCTATATACAAATATAACACACACTCACTACAGGGAGCTAATAAAAATACTTTGTACTTAATTACTAACTGAGTGATAAATAAATGAATATTTGCAAAATAAATGAATTAAATGCCTAAAAGAAAAGACGTCAATGCCGCATCACGCTTACAGCTTACTTGAGGCTAGGGGTGGGCAAACGGGTCTTGGAACCGCGGTCCGGTCCGGGTAATGGCGGTTCGGGTCCAAAACGGGCCGGTTCCATTTTTTATTTCCATAAAACGGTCCGGGTAGGGTCGGGTAATTTTTTTTAAGGAACCGGACCGGTTCCAAAATTAAAAAATAACGGGTACCCGGCCCGGCCCGTTATATATATTGTATATTAATTTATTAATAGTTTTGTGATAATCGGTTTTGAAGTAGTTTTGTTTCTTGTGCTAGAAGTAGGATTTTAAATTGAGTTGCAGTATCATCCTTTTGTTTTCAAATTATTGATTAAATGTTTTATAAATATCTTATTACTTTTTATTGTTATTGAATTATTCCTATCTATGGAATTTAATTATTTGTTAAAGATGATTTTGTTATATTTTTTTTATTATATTGTTATTAAAATATATAAATTGTGTTTACCACCCACCATGTATGTGTCAACTTTGGCTAATACCGAAAATTTAATATAAAAAAAGTAATCACTTTAATATGTGATGTTACACAACATGTTTAAATACAAATGTTAGAAAATATGTATTTTGGCTATGTTGCATATTTTTGGAATTTATTTAATTGTTTGAAACTTATATACAAGAAAATATGGAGTATTGGACTTTTTCGCTTGTGTTATATATGGACCACTATGTTGTTATTTTGAAACTTGCTAATGTCCTATATTATTGATTATTGATTTTTGGAACTTCGTTAGTTTTTACTAATTTCAAGACATAAGAATAGAAACCGTAAAACCCGGACCGGACCGACCCGTTTCAAACGGGCCGGGTAATTACCGGTTCCTATTTTGAAAATTGTAATACCCGGACCGGACCGAACCGTACAATGGAACCGGCGGTTCCATTTTATTTTGCATTACCCGCCCCGACCCGGCCCGTGCCCAGCCCTACTTGAGGCAGTTGAGGGTATTATTGGGGACCCAGACTCACTCCATGCCAAACGATAGTATGGGGGTGTTTGGATCTGATTCTCAAAACTGATTCTGCTCCTTCAGGGAGCAGAAGCAGAAGCTGGAGTGTTTGGGTGAAATTCCAGAAGCACTTCTGGAGCTCTAATTTACTCTCAGAATCAGTTTTTTTAGAAGCTGGGGGGTACCAGCTTCTGAAAACTGATTCTGATTCTGCTTCTGCTTTTAAAAAAAGAAGCAGAAGCAGAATCAGTTCCAAACACCCCCTATATGTGTTTATTTCATTATTTTGTTATTCATTCACGTTTGTTTTACTAAGAAGTACTCCCTCCGTCCCCGAAAGAAGTTCCTCATTTGACTTTCACACACTTTTGTGCAAGTAAACTTATCAGGGGTAAATTTTATTGTTTTGACATTGTTTGGCACTGTTTTGCACTGTTTGACACTGTTTTGATGTAAATAACTTTCCATTTAAGGAAATAGGAACTTAAATTAGGGACATCCAAATAAGGGAAGTGAGAACTTCTTTCGGGGACGGAGGGAGTATTTATTTTGTAACTCAATGACAGGATAAAACTTGTTCTCCGTCCACTTTTTTAATTTGTTTTTTAAATAATTGAGATGTTTCATTGGTTTACTAATGAAACCAATGCCTCTTTTGGTTTATTAATATTACATTCGTTCTTAATGTATCGCATTTTACACTATTCATACGTGCTACGTTAATATTTTTTTACGGAGTATTATTTATTAATATATTAGAATTTTGAAAGATTTGCTAAATTCTTCTTGCTTTAAATTTTCAAAAACTGAACTTTTTTATCCTTTTTAGTAATAAAGAATGAATTATAACAATGTTAAAATTGTGTGCGTGTTGCCAAATGCGTTGAAAATAAAAATGATACAACTAAAAAACAACGGACGAAAGAAGGTATATAGTTTTCAGTATTAATTTATACCATAAGTATTTAATCAAAGATTTTAACATGTTATCTTTCACTAAAGACAACCATCTTATTGTAGAAGAGGACACAAGTTTAAACAAAATTATGTTTAGAAAACCATAATGAAAACAATAGTTCTTTATTCTCATATCAGTTTAATACCCCCTCTGTCCCACTAAGATTGTCTCATACACTATTCACTTGGTCAACACTCAACATAAATCACTCTTAATATCTTACTTTATATATTAAATTTTCATTAAATTTGATTCCGAGTTTTGCGACTTTGTAAAGTTTCAATGTAGTTTCTGAATATGTAATTTTTTTCTGATAATATCGTCAATCAAGCATCGTAAATCGAATTATCCTAAACATAGTGGGACGGTCTTTGTACATATTTGCTCTGTTAATTTGATGCGTGATGGTGCTTTAATTCAGTTGCTTTCCTTGATTTCGTATATTTCGGACAAGTTGCGCATAATTATCTTAATATTACATTTGATAGATATGGGATGGTTTGGAAACATGGTAAACGTGCAAATAAGACAAACATAGTCTAAATACAAATGATCCTGCTCTGAAAATGATCTCTCAAGAAATTTTGAAGAATTGATCCAAAATTAATGAACCCCAAAGATAAGGAGATTTATCATAAATCAACAAAAAAAATTATAATCCAAAATTAACACCTAAAGTTTATCTTGCTCAATAGGGGCTGAGCCAGAAAAACTGCTCAGTGGGGTTGAAACTCAACCTATATACACAGAATGAAAATGATGGGTCGTTTTTAAATAATGTCCGAGTTTAATTTCATATGCAGTTTAGATAAATAGACACTTGTCGCAATAAGATAGATTGTCTTTGCTCTGTTTCTGAGTCGTGTCACGTAAGTATTGAGTGAAACTATACAATATTTTGATAATTTGGGAAATTAATCTATAGTATGCATCAAATTGTGCTGATTTTACGTTTAAATAGTGCTGATTTCTCAGAAATCATAACTTTTTACTCGTAATGAGTTACGGGGACCATAATGTATCAAATCGAATATATTTCAGAGCTCTATATTCTCAAACTTTCAGCGGGGTCGGATGACCACCCTGACCCCTGGCTCCGCCCCTGCTGCTCAAGATTCCCGCATATTTCCCAGACACAATCAACGATTCAACTCTCAATTTTTTCCGTTTCCAACTCTATTTTTGTAATCAATACTCCTTTCGTCCCATTTATATTGTCCCGTTTTACTTTTTCGGGAAGTCCCACTTAAATTGTCTCATACCATATTTGGCAAAGTTTGTGTGGCTCTAAATCATTCTTACTTTATTCTTACTTTATCAATTAATATCAACCACACAAACCCACTTTTCTTAATAACCGTGTCACCCTCTCCTGGGACAATATCAATGGAACGGAGGTAGTAACTCTTATATATGTGTGTGTGCACGCGTGTGAAGTAAAAATGCACTCTTAACATATGATTATTGGTTACGTCCTCTACCACAATGACGTCGACCTGGGCCGGCAGAAATGGCAAAGATGGGTCCGCCAAGACCGTGGTGGCCCAAATCGGTATACACATTCTTTTACACGTCCCAACCTTTTACACGTCCCAACCCTTTTATCTGATCATATTAATTCACCAAATCGACATTGCAACGGGTCATTTGCCAGTATGGCTACATTAAGTCATTAATTTATCTAAAATACACTGACAAATTCCAAAAATAGTGAAATTGGGGGCATAATAATTAAAGACAATGTCAATGTTTTTTACATGAACCGGAAGGGATTTGCAAATTAATTAAGCAAGTCTAGGTTAATTTATGACTACACTATCAAAAAACTTCGTTATAGGCACGGTAGTTTGGCACGGATAATAGCCGTACCAAGTTCATCTCGGTTGTTGGCTCGCAAAAGCTAAACTTTCGGTCTTGGCGCGGAACAGTTGCCGCCAATCAAAATTTCGGGTTTGGCGCGGAATTTCCGTTCCGAATTCCGCCCTAGAGACGAAAAAACAATAAAGTTTTGGATGGCAGACGGATCCGATCCAAAATCCGTGTCAAATTGCGTCGGTTATGTAACCGAGACAACATTCTGAGACAAAATCCGTTCCACAACCGAAAAAATTCAAAAAATCAGATGGATTTAATCTGGTAGGGAAAACATCTGTGCCAAAAAGTATCCGTTTGTTACTTTCGATAATTCCGTTTCCAAATGTAGCCGTTGATTCCTGAGACATTCTCCATCCCAAAAGTATCCATTATCTACGTGCCAAAGCTAGTCTCAACTAATATTTTCACTGTCCTATATTAATTTTAATAGTTTTACATTTGTGCTATTCACGTTACCTACTCTTGTTATGTTTTGTCAATTTGTTGTCATTGTATTATAAAAATCATATCATGTAAATAGAGTGAAAATTGTCTTAATGTATATTTCCAACATACTACGTATCATTTTTCATAATTTATAGTAATGGAAATATATTAATGTTCAGAATAGTAGTGCGCTGTAAATTGAAACATGGTGCAACTAAAAAAGAATGGAAGAAGTACAACATCATAGACTCATTGTACTAAACCAAATTCTGGGTTGATCTCCATGGATTGATTATAATTTAGAGATGATTATTGTACTAACATAATATGCTTTTCCACCCCAATGAAATGCTTAACAATAACCACTAATTAATTATAGGTTATACACGAGGAAATATGTTAATGATAGGATACATTGTGCATTATAATCTTGATATGTATTGGAATTATGCATTTAAATTCAGTTCAAAGCTTATGCCTTAACATGTGATCCTTCTTAACCACTCTGTTTCCAAGCAGGCCGAATTGCACAAATACTCTATAAGCTCTTTCTCTACTCAAGGTATTTTCTTGTAGTTCAAACATGATTTATGAGGTGCTACATATGATGCTTATTGTGTATATCTAGTTGACTGATATTATAAAATAGTTTTGCTTCTCAGAGCTTGATTACTACTTTAGTAGCTAGGCTGGGGCTTGAATCATGTCTACACAAGTAACACAACTTCCTCTATGGTCTCCACAATTCCACATTGCTCATATATGGGATGGTGAGCTGGTTGTGTGGAGTCGCATGGGGGCTGACGGGTTGTGCAGCAGGTGGGCTGTCGGACGGGCTGGGTGGCGTAGCAAACTGCCTGGAGGACTGGTTGGAGGTTGTAGGAGACGGGATGAAGGGCTGGGTGTTACTGGAAGGGCTGCTATAACCGAGAGTGGAGGGGAAAGGTAAACTGGGGTGGGCGGATTTTAATGTGGAGGCAGGGGAAGGAGCTGCGGGCTGAACTGCTTGTATGGTAGGAGTAGTGGCTGGTATGGGTAAGGCAGCTGGTCTAAGAGTGTTTGTGAGAGAAAATTGAGAGTTGGAAACATCAGAATTGGGTTGACTAGACAGAGAAGTAAGGGATGGAAAGGGAAAATTGTTCTCAAGGAATCTAACATGACGACTAATGTATATCCTACCGGAATTAGGCTCAAGACAACGATACCCTTTATATCTAGATGCATAGCCAAGAAAAACACAATGAACATAACGGGCAGATAACTTATTAGACGAGTTGGCAGACAGATTTGGAAAACATGAGCAACCAAACACACGCATAAAAGAATAGTCAGGCGCTTTTTGAAATAGTTTTTCAAAAGGAGATAAATTACTAAGTAGAGGAGATGGCAAACGGTTAATAATATATGCAGCGGTTAAGATGGCATCTACCCAAAACTTACTAGGAATTGATGCCTCAAGAAGCATAGTCCTAGTAAGTTCCAAGAGATGACGGTGTTTACGCTCAGCCACCCCATTTTGTTGAGGTGTGTCAGGGCAGGATTTTCTAAAATAAATACCATTTTGATTAAAAAATTGCTGCATATGAGAATTAACAAATTCACCCCCTCCATCACTTTGAAAAACTTTGATTTTAGTGGAAAACAAATTTTCAACTAAAGCTTTGAAGTCCTGAAAGTGAGTAAAAACCTCAGCCTTGTTGCGCATGGGATAAATCCAAGTGAAGCGAGAAAAATCATCAATAAAGCAGACATAATATTTAAAACCCAAATTGGACAAAATAGGAGACTGCCAAACATCAGAATGAATTAATTGCAAAGGCATCATAGTATTATGACTAGCATCTTGAAAAGGTAAACGTTGAGATTTGCCTAAACGGCAGGAAATACAGTCATGAGAAAACTTGGAACTACTACAAATATGATTCTGACTGCGTAGAATATTTAAAACAGAACTGCCACAATGGCCTAATCTACGATGGCACATAGGGCCAGACGAAGTAAGAGATGACAGAGCAAGTGGTGGTGACGAACTGAGGTTGACCGGATACAGGTGACCTTGACTAGGAGCTTGAAGAAGGACCACCCCCGAGACTTTGTCCTTTACAAAAAAAGAATTTTTATCAAAAATTACTACACAGTTGTTATCAGCACAAAGTTTTTGAATAGATAACAAATTAAACTTAATATGAGGCACATGAAAAACAGATTTTAGCGTGAGAGGACGGTGAGAAGAATTTAAATGAATATCGCCAGTAGTAATAATGGGAAGCTTAGAACCATTTGCTACACTAACAGAAAGTGGTCCCGTATAAGGAGATTTATAAACTAAAATACCTTCTGTTGGAGTCATGTGAGCTGATGCCCCTGATCAGGATACCATAAAGCAGTATTAGTTTCGCCATTGGAAGTAAGTAGAGCCGGTGCAGACTGCTGACTGAATCGAGAAGGACACTGAAGAGCAGAGTGACCTGCAGAGAAACATAATTGACAAACCACAGGAGGTGGGACAGAACCTAGAATACCCTCAGTTGATGGAAAACCTGCATAGCTAGTGTGAGTACCATAAATAAAATAGGGAGAAGTATTTAAAAATGACACAACAGAATTACATGCAGGACCTGAAGTGCTCGGTCGTGTATTAGGCACCCCCTGAAGCTGAACTGGCTGCTGACCGAACCCTGGAGCCGAGGGACCCGGCTGTTGTACGCTGAACTGCTGGGACCCATAAAAGGGCTGGCCAGGTTGCTGCTGTCCTACGAAGGCAGGCTGTCCAAACTGCTGCGGACCACCGTAGGGAGGCTGGCCACCTCTGCCACGGCCGCGGCCTCCTCTGCCGCGACCACCACCTCGGCCGCGGCCCCCCTGCCGCGATAATACTGCCCAAGTGGCTGCTGTCCGGGTGCTGCAGCAGCTGCAAAAGCTTGATGTCCAGTCTGAAATTTGTTGTTGTCGCTCATAAAGAACACGTTGTTCTTCTTCAAGAAGTCAGTGTTGCAAAATATCAAAGGGAAATTGGTCCGTAAATAAAGAGACAGTTGTGACTAGGGATCGATATTCCGGTCCCAAGCCAGCCAAAATAGATTGGAGAAGCTCTTTATCCGAAACAGGGGAGTTAATTGCAGCAAGGGGATCCACTAAATTCTTGATATCTCTCAAATAAAGTTCCATAGACTGAGTTTCTTTCTTCTTAATTGTTGACAATAATCGTTTAAGTTCCATGCACCGGGGTAAACTGGCAGACATGAATCTAGGTTGAAGTCTAGCCCAGATAGCAGCAGAATGTTTTAAGTCATGAACATCAACTAAAACATCTCGAGTTAATGTAGCAAATAGCCAACAACGAATTGTTTGATCTACACGTAACCAATAATAGTACTCGGAATTGGGAACTGGACGATTATCAAGATCAACAGTATACATTGGGGGTACCTGAATAGATCCGTCAACAATGCCAAACAATCTTTGAGAGACCAAGAAGGATTCAAACTGAGTACGCCAAGTGAGGTAGTCTTCCACGGCTTTTAATTTGATGGTGACTATCTGTGAAACAGTGGTAATATGGGACACAGATTGAGCGAGAGATGCCATCGGGGAACAAAAACCGGTCTGATCTGGGGGTCAAAGTATGCCTGGAGAGCCAGAGAAGGATGAGCCTGAGAAGGAGGAGGCGACCGGAGGTGGTGGAGTCATTCCAGGAGACTGAACTCGTGCCGGCTCCCATGGAAATCGCGGGGGGAGTGACTAGAAAAGGGAATATGGCTCGGCACCAGAGAACACCGGAGGAGGAGGGAAGTCGGTGAATAAGGCAGAGCTTCTCGGCCGCATAATCGGAGTGCCAATCGCGCCGGAGATTGGAGCCATAGTCGTTGATGAGAAGAAACCAGGCTGAGTGATTGAACTAGCAAACGAGTGATGGAGTATATTGTCACGCCCCGGACCTCCCCGGACACGTCAACAACCCGCCGTACAGTACGAATAGTCAACCACAGTCCAACGCATTCATATTATACAAGGCGTCTTGAATATCATTCACACACATAACATTCATAAACAAACATAATAAGTAATTCATAACGCAGCGGAAACATTGTTTAAAACAAAAGAGCCACACAGGGCTATTCATGAGCACGCAGGCTCTATAGTAAAATATCCATGAGCAAATTTATTAATGTTTCAAATAGAATGGAGGAAGCACGAACCAAGTCTTCTCTCCGAGGGATCACTCGATCAACGAGCACAGGATGCAAGCTCTAGCCTCAACCTGAAATGGTGGTGGGACGCCCCCGAAGGGGTTAGTACTCTATACGGCTATAAAGTACTGGTGTGGGAGGCATCTAATAGATATATAACAAGTATTTCAAACACAAGACCCTCAAATAGGGTGATAGTACATTATGATTTGTAACCCTAAGTTACCCCGTTTGAAAATATACTTACTTTATGTAAAAGTCAAGTAGTCGGCCCGTGGGCCCATGTTCATTTAGAAATCACCATTCCCATTCCCCGTGGCTATAAGCCACGACAACTCATAGAGTCCAACCCTAACACATGACATTGTATTCTAGAGCTCGGCTCTACCACATCACCATACAATTCATGTCACTCGGGTCAATGTCCTTACCTTGCGTTCTAGAGCTCGGCTCTATCACATCACCACGCAAGCCCTAGAGCTCGGCTCTAGCTATTCAATACATAGACTACAAGTCTACCACCTTACCATGCATCCTAGAGCTCGGCTCTATCACATCACCATGCATGAAGGTCCAATTCTTAAGCAACCCTATGCCTAGAATTGACATATCAATAAACTACCATGGGTCATCCTCAAAGACTTCCCACCACTTAACCTTAGTTTCATACTAAGTCATCATATACACTTGAAGTACATTCAAGTGCATTTCATACAATCCAATCCCTAGGATCAATTCCATCAACAATTTCCAATAATCACTAACTAGTATTTCAATACTATTAAGATTATTGTTATCATACAAATATGTTCACTAATTGTAATCCTCTACATATTTATAATTATGTAGCAGCAACTTAAGTGTTCAATCTCAATACATAAACATTCATTTATGTATCCACATAATTCATACATGAGTAAAATGTCCATTTCACAAAATAGTTCATTTATAACTCATTCAATCTCATTTTATTCCTGCGTTCTCAAATCATTTCCAATTTCATTCTTTGGCAACTATATCCATATTTCATCATTATATAATCATCATAATCCATAAAATATTATGATTTAGGCATTTAGGTAATCTCATGCTTAACCTACAAGTTGTAAGCAATTAGATGTCAATCCTCACCTCAAATGAGCTTTAAAACTTTCCTTCTCGATCCAATGACCAAAGCCTCGGCCAAGGGAGCTTGAGAACTGATTCCTTGCTTATAAATGAGTGTTAAACAGCCTCCTCAAAGTGCTAGTTCAACCCCTAATCGTCGATACAAAAACAGCCCCTAGAATGGGTGTTTTCCGGTTAACTCGTTTCCTAGTTTTCCAAGATTTGCTCTAGGTTAGTATCTAACCTTTACATCAATAAAATAACTTTATAAGGACATATTATAAACTTGGATTAGTGTACAATAGTTCCACCAATCGTTCATATCATTTGGAAAATGAAAGGAAAGGTTTTGGGGTTAACAACTCACTTTAGAAGTGTAGATCCGTTTCTGCGAGGTTGCGTTTTGCTCGGACGATTTGGAATCCTTCCACTACTCCGATTGATGCAAACCAGACCTTCACGGATTCCTAGTCTTGAGAGATTTCTTTTGGTATCTTACTCGCCCTAATTGGATTTGTGTAACTCTAGATATCATCCAAACAGCTTCAGCACTCTCACTGCTCGAGTTTACAGACAGCAGTTCACTCCAGCTCGGGTTTTGTGGGATAAACTCTCCCTTCTTGAACAGAGACCACTCAAATAAGAAACTAGACTTCAAAGGCTATCCAAGGACACCTCATGCACCTTATTTGGTCGAGTATAACATCACTCATGGAGGGAGACAACCAGCACCATCCTTTTGTGCGAAAATAGACTAGGTGGGGTTCCCTCTTGCTTCCTTTGTCAAGTCCAGCCCCTAAAGTCAGATATGGCAGCCTCCTAACATTATTTTTCTTGTCTTTCAGGTGGAAGGAAGAGATGGGGCGCAGCATGTTGTTCCCCAATTATTTTGGGAGCAAAATATTAACTAATACATCCAAAAATGGAAGAATGGGTTCTATTGTTTAATCTTTTGTCAAAAGATGTCTTTTTGTACTCATCCTAATTCATTTAGAACAAGTTAACTTCCTACATCATATAATTGATTTCCAATATGTGTAGGATCATCCCAACAACTCATGTGATGAATATTATAGAAGAAAAACCCTACTCCCATTATTTAGCTCAATAATGCCAAAGATGGGGCTATAGGCATTTGTATTCTTCTTTAATCATTCTATCACTTATTTTGACATTGTCATACATATTATTGGGTTACTAGCCGTGTGGGTCACTCCCGAGTGGGTCTAGGACGCCATTCTCGAATACTTGCTATTTTTAGCAGGATGGGCCCAAAATAATATTTGCAAAGCCCGACACTAATGTACGAGTTTGAACAGTACAATAATCAACCATGTACTACGTAAAAGATTAATCGTTTTACAATTGTTTGGAAGTCGGAAATTCACTACGTAAACTTTGAATTTTAAATGGAATTTTCAAGGACGTTTGGGCGCGGTGTCACATATATGGCCCAGGAACCCCCGGCCCATAGACTCCTGCTTCTCCCACAAAAGCCCATTAAGCCCAGGGAGCATCTGAGGCCAAAATACAACGGCCCAAGCCTCAAAGAAGCCCGAAGTACACACTGGGGTGCCTTCGGCCTCCTTGGCCGAAGGCTCTAAAACTCACAGTATAGACTTGTCCGACATACGAAGCTACTGGGAGAAAACGGCAGAAAAACAGGAGCCTTCGGCACTGTGAGGCCTTCGGCATTAGAGAAGCCCTCGGGTGAAGAACCGAGCCTTCGGTTATGAAAAGCCCTCGGCCACAACCTAGCCCTCGGCTACACGAGGAGCCCTCGGCTACTCGAGGAGCCTTCGGTCAAACAGGCTCAATCATCGAAGATTCCCTTTGGAGACAGCCAACCACCGCATTTAATACGACGTCACATCCGCCCACCGCATTCAATGCGGTGAACATGCCACTGCCAGTGCCACCTGATTGACGTGACCCCTCGGCCGTTGGATCGTTGACACATGTACTCTCATCGCATTTATTGTTGCTATAAATAGCAGCCCTTATTCACCTTGTAAACCACGCTGAGTTCATTTAATAAAATCGACTCTCTCTCCTCCTATTTGCTCTGACTTCTCTCTAGTTATTCCCGCAATAACCCCCCGGATAAGATACCCCCCGGGTAGACTATCCATCAACGAGATTGTGGATTCCGGCGCCATGGATGAGATGGCTGCGGCGGAAGTCATGGCTTCAGAAGACATGGCGGCGGATGATCCCAGAGAAGAGGAAGTCATCGCTACGGCAAAAACAACGAGTAGGAAGGAGAAGGAAAAAAATTAGGTTTTGGCTCTTGATACCATGTGAAATAATGGGAAAGGGTTAACTCCCTTAGGAGCCCTGGTAGGTATATTTATAATAAAGTATGAGTTTCCAAAACACACAAAGGTTCCTAAAATATATCAGCTATTATTATGAACCCTTCTTTTGAAGTGTGATTTGAATAGACATTCCAAAATAGTTCGACACCGTTCTTAGTGATATGAGCAGCCATTTCTAAATAGTCCGACACTATTCTGTAGGTCTCGGAAGAAAATGTGAAGTTTTCATTTAAATGGTTCTGATTTGCCAAGACAGGAAAAAAAGTTCCAAGGTAGGTTTTTAACATGGATGCAAATCTGGACTTCTGTGTTTCAAGGGATGGTTTACAAATGAAAACTACTGAAAGTAAAGCTAGATGAGAACATTGCAATAAAAAAAGAAGAAACAATTCTTTGTTAGGATGTATGATGTATCACTTATGTTGCATGTGAAAGCAACAATTCCTTGAACCATAGCTGTTTGTACCACTTATAGTGCCCAAGTTCTAATGTATCGTCCTGATCTGTGCTAATTTTTATTTGTGTCCATCTGAATTCTTGACTGTTGTGATTGCCTCTAAAGAATGAAGGTACAACCATGGTGCAAGCATGCCTATTTTTTTTATGTGTTTCTTTTTTCCTTTTATGTACCAACACTCAGCTTTAATCTTAACAAATGAAATCAATTTATTTTTACAAATAATTCATTTCTTGAGTAATGTGTATATACATACTTATTGTATAAAAATAAAAACATCATATAGAATTATATTAGAATACATGTATGATAATTGTTGGTCTGTTAGAGATACACCAATTAGTATAAAACTACCAAATAAGTATTCTTTCATCCCTAACATATCTTGTCTAATGAAGGTGATAACAATTGTAGTCATATTACAATCTCATACCTAGTATTGTTTAGTTATAATTATGATGATTATTCAACACATGACATTACTTTTTACTATCTTGTTGTGTTTTAAAGTTTATAAATGTATTCCATCTAAAAAACGAAAATATTTATTTTATACTCCATAATATCTCTTCATTCATCCCAATATATGTTTTATAAAAGCTAGAGATCAAGATTGTTAAAATTACTATATGTTTTATAAGAACTACATATCTTGGTAAAATCGCGAGTTGAATCGTAAAATTGTATAATTCAGATCAATATCATTCAACCAATTGTAACAAAATTGGAAATGCTAAAAATCATTTCAAAATTGGGAACCATTATTTAAAATTGTGATTTCAACGGATTTTTAAAATAGTTACTTATTTACTAATGAATAGTTATAGTAGAATTAAATGAATGAATTTTTGTATTTTATGTTGCAGCTAATTATAAAAAACAATTACTCCATCATCTCGTTAAATTGTGCTAACTTTATTTTTGCAGCTGCCCCAACAAAAATTGTCATTTCCATTTAAACTAATAAATGTGTAGGTAAATTATTTTTCTCAATTGATTTGTAAAAATCTCAATCACATACAAAGTATTTTTTATTTTATTTATATTCCACATGCAAGTCAATTCTGGACACATTTAATGGGGGTACTGAATATTATCATTGTCCTTTACATAATATTTGTATCCAAATATATTGTAATACTCTATTTTATATTATGAAATTAGAACATTTCATTTTTAACTTTATTATATTATGTCTCTTAATTAATTATGTATGTGTATCTTTAAATATTTTTCTAATATTTTTTTAATATTTAATGTATTTATGCTCAATATAATTTTTTAAAGTTTTATTTATAACTTGCAACAATTAATTAGGTTGGCAATTAATATGACTTCACTAAGTAATGCTTCATTAATAGTGACAATAATTTTCTAAAGTTTTATTTATAACTTACAACAATTAATTAGGTTGACACTTAATATGACTTCATTAAGTAATGCTTTATTAATAGTTACAACAATTTTTCACTTCTTTTGGCTCCAAATAGATTTGGATCTCCACCAATCTCTTTATATATATAAAGATTCTTTAAACACACTAAATTACTCTTTGGAAATAAATCCTAGATGGAGTCCATGTCCAATGTATGTTCAATTAAAACATTGAATAGACGGGGAATCAAGGAGGGTTCGCATTTACTTCTACTTTTTGAGATGCCATTAATTATAGAGTATATGTAAAGTGACTAATAGTAAAAAATAATAATAATGTTCGAAAAGTAATGTGATTTTGAAATAATAAAAATGGAAGTGTTGGTGAGAGGCAATATAAATCATCCATCCAAATACTCCTCCCACTTTTTTTAGCTATGTATAAAGTTCCGTTATTCTTGTGAGTTGATAGCTTATTCATAGGGGTGGACTCGGGCCGGTTCGGGCCTAGTCCCAACCGGGCCTAGGTTCATGAAAGGGGAGGCCTGGAACCGGTCTGGTAACCCGCGGGTCCAATTCGGACCGGGCCGGGTCGGGCCTCAGTTCAACTTAATTTTTTTTGGGCTTTTCCTAATTAACCCTCCCCCTCACCCCCAAACCACCTCAAATGGCCCAAAATACCAAACTCAACCCAAAAAATTCAAAAACATTCAAAAAAAAAAGAAAAAATAAATAAATTGGCCCGGACCAGGCCCGAACCGGTTCACCTTTTCAGGGGCCCGAGCCCGGCCCGGAACCCCAGCGGGTCGGGCCTACCCGGACCGGTCCCTGGCCGGGCCGGCGGTTCAGGCCGGTTCAAACAGTGACCGGGCCGGGCCACCCAGCCCGAGTCCACCCTTACTTATTCAGTCTCGTTAATGACTCTTCAATTATGACATTTTTTTATAAGGTAGCTAGAAATTTTGTTTTGAATCCCTAGCGTAGGTTACACTATTTCAGTCCCTATTACTCCTCTATCCCGCTAAGATTGTCACAAACACTATTTACTTGGTCAACACAGATCACTCTTAATCTCTTTATATAAAAAAAATTATCAAATTTAATTCTGATTTTTGCGACTTTGTAAAGTTTTTAATGTACTTTCTAAATATGTAATTTTTTTCTAAAAAAATAATTTGAGTACGGAAAGGGATCTGTTTACTTTATCTCCGGTCAAGCATCGTAAATCGAATTGTCCCAAACATAGTGGGACGCAGGGAATATTATTTATGTTACAAAAAAGACAACTTTGGCTTATACTCACGTAAATAGGCAAATCTTTGTGACATAGACGGATTGACCTATTCAGTTTAGCCTCGCAGCAAAAAGGATGGTTTAAATGAGAAAGGGAGAAACGTTTTTTTGCACCTAGGCCAGAGCTGTGGACAAAAAAAGGTCATAAAGGACACCTGCAAGTGTGTGAATTCATATAATCTAAAAAAATGATGTGTCATCTACAAAATTGTTGCAACCTAGCAAGTTTGGCAGGCTCACAATCCTCACATTGATACATAAAACAAGAAATGGATTTCAAAATCCATTAAAATTACTGCTTAGATTTAGACCTTGTGCGAACATACTGATCATATTTCCTGGCGATAGCATCTTCGGTTGAAAGATTCCACATCTGCGTATTCATTATTCGTTAGTGGATTGTGGATACGCTCAACAGAAAATCATTACCTAATACTCCGTATATCATGGTGCAAGTCAAGGAAATGGAGAGCAGGGGAACAGAAATGAAACATGAAAACGGAACATAGTACTCCAAATTAATACCCACCTCAAGCTTTCCTTTAGAGCCGCCTATAGCTAGCAAGAACGGGCAGTCATCTGAGAAGGAAATAGAAAATACAGCCCCCTGGCAAAAGCAAAGTGGTGGTTGGTCATGTTTCCGGCCGAAAAAAGTGGCTAAATAGTTTTTCCTTCACATGAAGGTAGTCAAGGTACAACTAATTCTTTCTTCAAATAAAAGCAATAACACATGCACATACCGCTTTGGGATTCCTCGTGGCAAGACATGAAGGTTGATTGTTGGACAAATCCCATAATTTTACCTGCAGTTGGTTGGTCTCCATCAGAATCTTACCAGGAACAGTTAGAGATATAGATTTAATTAGGGAGACAGGAGAAGAGTTGAATACCGTTTTATCTAGGGAGCCTGTTGCAATAAGCTACCAATATATAAATAAATAAGTAAAATTAGATCACTTCAGAAGCTAATGGAGTAATCAGGCATTTACACATCCATGACCCATCTAAAAGAAAGAAAATGTTGTACATACATTTGGCACCAATGGGTTAAAAGAAATGGAGCAAACTGCTTTGTCATGAGCATGAAGGGTGAAATTTGGCTTCATCTTTGAAGTAGAATTGGGATCAGCAGCCACCCGAATATCAAAACTAGTTATGGTTCCATTTTCCATACTCACCTGAAATAAATAATTTAATTTAAAGAAAAAAAGAATAAAACCCCGGTCAGAACTAATATTATTTATGAGAAAGATAACTGGAAGTCTGGAACTAACCAGAAACGAATGCTCGGCATGGGGGTCCCATTTCAAGCTCTCAACTTGGTCAGCCACTGAAAACTTAAATCCATCATGAGATGGTTGCCTTACATCCTTCTGCAACATGCATTATATCTCTTTCACAATGAAGGAAATTTGAAAAGTAATGATTTTTTTATCTAGCTATGGAGTGAAATGGGAATTAAAGAATATAACAATCTCAGAGGCAAATGCCAAATACCAACCAAGATAACAGAATGATCAAATGATCCGGAAAGAAGAATTTGGGGCTTAAATGGATTCCACGCAACTGCTTGCACCTGCAGAAACAACACATAGGTAATCAGAGAAAGAAAAATGTTATGCTTATATATCTGTAAGCTAATAAGTATAAATTTAATGTCCTTTGCCTTGTCATCATGGTCTTTCATAGTGAGATTACATGTTTCTGTTGACACATCCCAAATCTTGACTGATTTGTCAGCACTAGCACTAGCTATAACATTTCTGCATAAATGACAACAGGAATAATAAAAATAAAACATTTTTCAGGTAAATGATTGGTAACTACAATAAGTAACATATAAAACTCTTCTAATACCTATACTCCTTGTTCCAAGCAAGGCCAAGTACTGAATCTTTGTGGCTGCCCTTTTTGTATTTGATCGATTTCTGAAATAAAAAAAAAACATGTCAACTTTGTAAGAGGCTTTATCATCAGCTCAACATAAATGGATAGAACCTAATGACACATACTCTAATCTGTCTACAGAACCTGCCAACTACACATCCAACAACCAAACCAACCAGGGGTGGAGATAGGGAGGGGCTGGAGGGGGCCTCGGCCCCCGCAAAGAAAAAAATTCTCAAATATATATTATATATAAATACTTTTAACCTATAGAAAATATGTTGATATTTTAAACTTTGGCCCCTACAATGTAAAATTTTTAAGGTCTGACCCCCTTAACCATAGATTTCTGGCTCCGCCACTGAAACCAACCCTAAAAACTTCTGTTCGGATTTGGATTTACCATTTACCGAACTTACACTGTTAGCTGCCAGAACTTAAGGGGTGAGCCAAAGTAAGGTTTTCACTGTGCCAGATGAAAGTATGAAACAATGTTATCGAAATTATCCCTTCATCCCAATAATTTCTTACCAGTTTGATTTAGCATGTTTATTAGTAAAGTAAATTTCCACGGTTGCTGTTACTGTAAAAAGGAATGGAAGAATAACAACATGAAAAGGAAATGGGAAGAAACTTTTGGGATGGAGGAAGCGTATCACTAAAGAAATATAATTCACTGAGAGGTAATACATTGCACAAAGTTAGTGTGCCATAACCCACCTTTTTCTGTGTTTCACTCTTTCAGCAAAAAAAAGTAAAAACGAATACTCTTACTTGATAGAGATTGGCTAATTCAATCAGAAATTCTGAGCTCAAAATTGGTGAAGAAGATCGAAAGCAGAAGTTTATTGATTAAACTGAGATATACGAATACAATTCCCAAGTCGTAACAAGGTTCCGACTCCCAGTCCCAAGTCCCAAGCCTAAGATAATTCCAACCTCCCCTTCCTATTCCCAGCTCACCTTACTTATTCTTTTGCTAATGGGCCAACCCATCCCCCAATTAGTTATCGGGCCCAACCTCTTTTATTACACAATACAAAAGGACTTGATAATATTCTTAGGACTCTATCATCACTCCCCCCTTTGACAACCACCTTGTCCTCAAGGTGGGTCATAGGAGATCATTCTGTTGAACAATTTCTTCTTCATTTTTGCACCTCTTCCTTCCCAATACCCCTCTGCTTTCTTTACTGCTCTCTTGAGTGCATGAACTTCCAAAATCTCAGTTGTTATTTCAGCAGGAGGTGTCTCTATTGTCCTTCCCTTCACCTCAGCAGCCTCAGAATTCTCCAGGCTGATAAAGTACAATTGTGGTGACCCTTCTCTGTATTTTCTTTTAGTGCTGCGGTCTGCTGCCTCATAAGCCTTCACATCCAGCACCTCTCTTCCAATATACTGACTGATAGCACGCCTTTCAAATACTCCTTCCAGATTTTGCAGCCCATACCCCTTGTTCCTACCATTAAACCACTCCAGTTCAGCATTCTTCCCTTTTTTAAACTGTTGGTTCAAACCGTGCAGACCACAGTTCTCTTCTGCATGTAACTTGCTACTCAGTACAACTGCTGGGATTGGCTCAATCCTCGAATCCACAACCCACTTGGATAGTTTGAATGCTTCACTTTTAAGTGCCTCCCCTGCTGCTAGGGTATGTGTGAAGCCCATCCTAGCACTCCCTTCTCTCTTCATTTTGCATATTGCAAAATAGAGAAATAAATGGACAAAAGCATTGATGATCATTTCAGATATAATCTGGATATTAAGGAGCAGTGAGTCTATCTTCAACCTTGGGGTAAACAAATCTTGAAATGGAGTCATAGAGTGCAGCATCCCATAAGTTGATTGTTGTTGGTGCATTGCTGTTTCAGCCTCTTCATCATTATTAGCAAACTTTTCTCTGAACATAACCTCCATCCAGGCTACAGGATCTCTATGTTGGAATACCTCAGCACTTTCTGTGATCACTTCCTTTTTCCAGGGACTTTCTTTCTCCTTTTCCAATTCATTTGCAGATTTTGCAGAACTGATCAAACAGAATCCTTCTCCTCTTGCTTGAATAATGTTGATGATGGGTTTGAAAGAAGCTTGGTTTCTGCTGCGAGTGGTATCCCCTTTGAGCTTCCTGACAACCCCTTTCTCCTCCCATTGAATAGTTAGCTGTTTGAAATTAAATTCAACATTTCCCAATCCAGCCAACCATTCTAATCCCAAAACCATCTCTGTTTCTCCCAATTCTAAGACATAGAAGTCTTGAATGATGTTAGTTTGTTGTATGTTAATAGAAACAGCTTCACATCTCCCATCATTTTTTATTATGTCCCCATTCCCTATTCCCACTCTAAATTCTGGGATCTGGAGGACAGGTACTCCAGTTGTTTGAGCTACTCTTTGAGATATAAAATTGTGAGTAGCCCCGCAATCAATTAGAATGATAATATTTTTAGTCCCTCTGCCACTTGTTAATTTCCCTTTCACTCTGAAAGTCTTAGGGGCTGTGACTCCTTCTTTGCTCATGAAAGACAGCTGCATATTAGAGGTACCTGCCCCTTCCCATTTTGGACAAATTGCCATTGAATCCTTTACCAATCCATCCTCATCATCAGATTCATCTAGCATTATGATCTGAAAGTGCTTCATCTTGCAAATGTGACCTTTTCCCCACTGTTCTCCACATTTGAAACAAAGGCCTTTTCTGCTCAGCTCCTGCAATTCCGCTTGAGACAATCTGTGTGTACTCCTTATTCCAGTCTCCTTATCTCCTGTTTCATTGCTCTTCTCCATGGTAGGTTTCTCAGAAATATTCTGGTTACTCAAACTATTCTTCCACTTGTCCTCATTCAACCATCTGTGAGTCTGTGAAGAAATATTCCCCTTTGGCCCTCTTCTTTCCTCCTCCTTACTCTTTGTGGGATTCAGCGTTTGGTTTCTTTCTTCTACCCTCAAGGCCTTATTCATGACTTCTGTTAGAGTACTAACTGGATTCAACTTCAACTCAGCTCTAACTTCGGCTTTCAGTCCATAAAAATTCCTTTGAGAAATTTTACATCAGTGTTCTTCAAAGGACCTGCCACTAGCTCAAATTCATCCCGATAATCCATCACACTCCCAGTCTGCTTCACATTAAGCAAAGGACCATAAGGATCCTGTTCCAGACCTGGTTCAAATCTTTCTAATAAAGCCTGTTTAAATAATTCCCAGTTTCTAACATTTGAATGTTCCTCCCACCATTGATACCAATTCAAAGCTCTTCCTTCCATGGCTAAGGTAACCAACTCAATCTTATCTTCCTCAGCAATATGGTTCAGTTTAAAAAAACGCTCAACCTTAATGGTCCATCCATAAGCATCTGAACCATTAAAGAGTGGCAAATCCACTTTTCTCCCAGATTTCTCAATCAGTCTACTGTGGTTATCAGCACGCTTAGAATGAGTCGATCGCAGATTACCTGCAGTGGAACTGGAGTCGCAGCTACTCTTCCGCGAGCTGTCTTTGGAAGATTTGGATCGACTGCGATGCCGCGAACTAGTTTTGGAGGATTTGGATCGACTGCGGGAATGGTGATCGAGCTTCTCCATCATCATCGCGATATTGCGATTAACCTCCTCACTCCGGATTCGCGCCTCCTCGCGATCCCTCTCCCACTCGATATCGAATTTCTCCGCCTGCCTCGCCAGTTCGCGCTCCAGTGTTTCCAAACGATCGTCCATGTTGCGTCTGGTAGCAACCATAAGGAGGTCTCACGATCGAGGCTCTGATACCAAATGATAGAGATTGGCTAATTCAATCAGAAATTCTGAGCTCAAAATTGGTGAAGAAGATCGAAAGCAGAAGTTTATTGATTAAACTGAGATATACGAATACAATTCCCAAGTCGTAACAAGGTTCCGACTCCCAGTCCCAAGTCCCAAGCCTAAGATAATTCCAACCTCCCCTTCCTATTCCCAGCTCACCTTACTTATTCTTTTGCTAATGGGCCAACCCATCCCCCAATTAGTTATCGGGCCCAACCTCTTTTATTACACAATACAAAAGGACTTGATAATATTCTTAGGACTCTATCATTACTCCACTTAAACTTTTAGGTCTGCAATGTCGATCTTTGACAATGACTTTGACAATTACGGAGTATTATTTATAATTATATATAAATGAAATCTATAGTAAATAATTATTGCAATAATGCACATTAAAAATTGTTTGATACTTCGTAGTACTTTCATGTTATAAGTTTAAAAAAACTAATTAAGTGTCAATGTTAACGAGCTTTTACTTCAAAAGTAAAGGAGGAAGAGTTGTGAGTGGGATGAAGGGAGTAGATATGTAAATGAAATAGATTCTAAATAAATAAATTAAATTATTAGAAAAATATGTCTAGCTGATGCTCATCAATCTAAAAAGGTATAACTGCATTTATCATCAGTGATAAGGTTAGGGTAGCTAGAGTGCTAGACACATAGGTCAGGAGATGATTATGAAAAACTAAACGAGAAATAGAGCGTGCACAAAATATGCAATAAATGGCAGAAAAAGACCCTAATAGTTGTTGAATAGTTGTAAATAAATGTGGTGGAGAAATTAATTCATATGGGAAGCACCTTTTTCCCCTTCTTTTTTGCAGAAACGCCTCCTAAGACAACAGATGGTAGAACTTCATCTATCTATTCACAAAGAAAATGAAGAAAGAATGATGATGATGATGATGATGATGATGATAATAGTAATATACGCACACAAAAATGTGTACACAAAATCCCTCAAAAAACATACAATGTCAAGGTCCCAAATTTCAATGGCTGGTTCCATGGAGCCCACAGCCATAAAGTTGCCTACAATCACACAAAAGACATGATGCTTACATTCAATTATACATGTTTTTTAGAGGGGTGGGGTATAATAAAAATTAAAGGGTTTTAACCCATATGCTATAGTATCAAACCTTTCTCCCCTCCTTTAAGAGGGCAATCAAGCCACGCTGTACACAGAGGGAATGCTGGAATTATGATATCATGGTGAACATACATGTTCAATTCATTATCTGTAGAATCCTCCAATATCCATATCTGTTTGAAGAATTCAATATTAAAAATCATCGATAATCAGATTAAAAACGTCACAAATACATGAAAGTGATTTATCATTCACAGAATAACCATTACATGCCTCAAGGTGACTGACATCATCTTCATTACGCGCACAAACAATAACGGCATCATCTGGTTTTATAGCAGTGTCCTCTTCCTCCTCAGAGTCATAGTCCTAATATTTAAATTGGAATATGCTAGTTGTTAGTCGAGGCAGCAAAGCAGATCACGGAGTTTGAAGCATGTATGAGAACTCAATTAAACAACATACATCCTTATCTTTAAGATACGGGTCTAAGTTGTTACTTGGATAATACAAGTCCTTAAGTCCTGGACCAAAGATTTCGGCACCTGAAAAGCAATGAAGAAAATGGTACAAAAAAGTGAGGCAAATAACAATTCAGAAAGAAATTTCCCTGTGAAAAGCTTAACAAATGAAAATCACATTCTGAATGAGTTATATAGTCACAAAAATGATATAACACGCACACACACATGTCTGTATGTGAGCCAGTGCAGTCAGAGATACCTTCTTCCTCATCATCATAATTTTCCATGTCCAATTCCTTCATAGCTTCAGTTATATTAGCAGCACTGGCTTTTGGGTCGTCATTTTCTTCTTCATTTTTGTCATATCCAGATGCACCAATGCTCATTTCTTCATCAGTGTCTTCTTTATTGTCTTCTCCATTTTCAGCTTCATCGCTGATGTATTTTAGAAAGATCATTTATGGATAAAGAAAAACAGAACTTTATCTCATCAATAACACATCTGTAACTTTTGTAGAAGAAATCAAGTTATAGATGTGTTATTGATGAGATAAAGTACTGTTGGAATGCTTACAAAAGCTATTCAAATTTGGCTGTTTCTTCTACATGTGCACTGTTTCTGACAAGCGCATGAATTCTGAACAAGGTTGTTGGAAAGCATGAAATACAACCACCAAAATCTATTGTACTTTAACTATAGTACTATACGCATTAATCAGGGAAAAAACTTAGCAGGTTCTTCAAAGAATCACAGCTTTGAACTGCCACAAGCCAATACACTTAGATAGTTAGATGAGAGACCTTTAACACTTAGCATTTAACGTAAATGTTTTCATCTCCTATCCTACTCACCGCAATCATTATATCAACTTTTCACATTTAAATGAAACCCAGACATTTTAAAAATGTTTAAGACTCCCTCCGTCCTGCTAAGATTGTCTCATACACTATTCACTTGGTCAACACAAATCACTCTTAATCTCTTATATATCAAATTTTTATCAAATTCGATTCTTGTTTTTGCGACTTTGTAAAATTTTTAATGTATTTTCTGAATATGTAACTTTTTTTCCTAAAAATAACTTGAGTGCGGACAGGGATCTGTTTGCTTTATCGTCGGTCAAGCATCGTAAACAAAATTGTCCCAAACATAGTGGGACGGAGGTAGTACACCCTTATAAAAACAGACTTATTTACATTACTCTTTTAGAATTTAAAGACTTCAGGATAGTTCAGATGTTCATATAAATAAAATCAGCAAATCACATTTAGGAATAAAGAAGAGTATACTGATTACCCTTTTGGAATAATGCCACTCTTGAGAATCTCTTCAATTTCCTCTTTCGAAGGAGGCTCAGCTGCAGCTGGGACTGACTTAGCAGCCCCTTTAGGAATCCACGAAATAGCTGCTATCATATCTAGATATCTTCTACACTAACAAGCCAAATAGAAAAGAACCCTATATTAGAACATATAAACAGAGATGAAAATCTATATATCTATCTATAGTAATGCAATTTGCATTACAAATTCTCCTGCCAAAACTGACTGAAGAGGGAGTAACATAGCTATAATGCTATATATACCGTCCATTGAAGAACATGCAAGTACATGACAAAAATAAATGTAAACTCCCTAGGGGGGGAGCAATTTACTTGAGAGTCCTCAATTTTTTTGTCAAAATATCTATCAGATTTTTATAACTTGTGTTAGATTGTAGTCACTTTTTGCTTTAAATAACTGAGAAGTGGGACTGTGGGAGGTGTTCTGAGAATGACAAGAGACTAACTACACATAGCTATTTAGTTGCTTCCAATAACATAATTTAAGCTTTTCAAAATCCATCCTATTATCTCTACCAAATAATTGAGAGATGAAAATAGCTCAAACTTTCACTCTATAAATTGAACTTAAAATGTTCACTTTTTTCAAGCCAACAACTCTGTATTCCACCAGCAATAAAATATTCTTTTTCTTATGCAATCTATCATCATCATCATCATTACATAAAAGCAGAACGTTTTGTGAACAGTTTTCCCGTCCAAACATCCCCACTGTATAGAGCAGCATGCGAATCCACCAAATAAAAGCCTCAAAAGTAGACATATTGAACAGAATATTGTACACTAAGATTAAGAAATTGACTTATTTTTTCAATTAACTGTATATCGTACACTACCTTCGATCGTTCGCACTTCGCTCACACTCGATCGGCTCTTCGCCCAGAAGTTCTTTGCTCGCCGTGGTTCACAAATAACTAGCCAACCTCCCTCAACGCAATCCCTTGACGCAGCACCTTCCAACTTGGGTAGATGGCGGCTCTGGCAGATGAGATGTATAGGGCTAGTTGGGCTTATTCTTTTTTTGAACTTTTTTCCTTTTTTCGTTTTCAGTTTTTATGAGTTTGGTAAGTTGTTTGGTTGCAACTTAGAAGAAACCTAAATTATACATATTTGTACAGATATGGGCATACACAAAACAAATTTTGAGCATAGGACACATTTTAAATGAGTTTTTTTTTAATGCTCAGCTCTTTTCGTAATTTATGTATACTCATTTTGTGAGTTATGTATGCTCATTTGGTACCTCTTTATACTCATTTCAAACGTACCATACTAATGTTAAACTCAAATGAGTATAAGGCCAAAATGAATGAGCATACACAAATGGACTTTTAAATTTTTTCATACTCATTTTGTAAGTTACATATGCTCATTTGGTGTTATTTTATGCTCATTTAAAAAAAACAGACTCGATGCTCATCACAATCGCATAATGAAAATCATTGATGATACTTTTCATGTTGATGCTCAATAAAAATGTCTTGATGTTCAATTAAAAGTACTTATAATTTTCATATCAATTCTCATTTTATAAGTTATATATGCTCAACGGGTATTCATGTTATGCTCATTTGTAATATGACATAACAGCGTATATTTGAAAAGTATCATATTGCATTAAATTCGCATACTGGAGTTCATAAGAGTTGATTATAAATATAATTTAATAAGGAAAAGAAAGTAAATTCAAAGAGATGAAGCAGAGATCACGATGCTCAATATTATGCTTCTAATGCTCAACAAAATATGTCACTGGCTCACTAGGCGTGGTTTAATACTCATTTAGTACGAGACGCGAATTTTATGTAAATTACAAAAATGCCACCGGCTGTACGGTGAGCACCGTACAACCGGTGGTACTATATACGCTTCCCCCAAGAAGCCGGCGAAACATTGGTTACCTGAGAGACGTTGTTGGCTTAGATACAAGGGTATAATAGGCATAAATTTGATTGAGGATTGTAATTAGTAATATTGTGGCTGCATTTAGGATTACCCTTTATTGGGCTATAGAGTGGGTTAAAATGGACTGAACAAGTACTAGTATTTGGTTTGGGGCCCTTTGGTGTGCCAAAAATAATTGACCCAAACCAAGTACGTTTTGGCCTACTATAAGAATTTTAAATGAAAATAACATGTGTTTACTTTAAGTACGTATATCATACTTCGTATATTTATTGTGGTAATTTGTAGAACAAATATATTAATAATTTTACATATGCGTATTTTTATCAGATATAGGGAAGAAACTTCATATATATCGATAATAATATTAATTGTATTTGATGTAATTTATCTTTTAATTTTTTCCATAGAGAAAGTATTACAAAACTTGCTAACTTACTATCATAGATTTTTTTATAACTATTCAACGGTAAGTTATTCGGATACCAGGCATTGCATGACAATATTAAGAGAATGTTATTAGAACTTCATATTCATAAGTCTACTAAGTTGTGATTCAAGAGATCATCATCACCAAAGTACAACATCCGTAAATTTTTCAAACCATTATTTTGAAAATTTTGAATTTCCATCGATATCTTGATGTTTATTTGCAAATTATACATAATTTTAATGTATTTTTTCACAACCATTTAGTTAAATTTTGAGTGATTTAGGTTTTAAAGATAATAAAGAACAGTACGGGAGGTTTTGGATATAAAACCTATGGAAATTTTGATTTTTAAAATGCTAAATTCAAAATTGTTTTCACGATTTTATAAAGGTTGGTTAGAAATTGGGAATTACGAAAAAATAAGTCAATTGAAAAAATTAATAAAACTAAAAACTGGTCACTATTCAAAATTGGAAATTTTCTAATCAAATTGAATCAATAAAATTAAGAAAAATATATATGGAAAACAGATAAAACGGTGATCTAGATAAAGAGTTTACAGTATAGACTGCGGCCTGGTACCCTCCTTCATAGGGTTTGGATTTTCTTCGCTCGTCGAAATTTGAGACGGCAATTGTTGCCGATCGATTGGCATCTCTTTGGCATCCCTTGTTCTTCTACTATTGTGCAGGTTTTTCGGCTTTGGATTTGCGGGCTTTGGAGGTTGTTGATCGACAAGTTGTGGAAGACTCGAACGCAGGAGGGCATCCTTTCGGGCGTTTTGGAGGTAAGCAGGCAGAAGCAGAGTTGGATTGCGATGTTTTGCTCGGGTTATGGTCTCCTCGCGGGTGTTACTAGTTTCGATTGGGGAGGTTTCAGCAAGCGTGGATTCCGGGTTCACTCGTGCTATAATCGCAGGTATTAAGGGGATGCCATCGGAAATTGAGGTGGTGAATTTGCAGGGAATGTTTCAAGATGAAGGGTTGATGATCCGTCCCCCTCCTGAGCCACCGCCGAGGATGATGTTTGAAGCATGGATTCGGTTGCTCTGTCGATTCATTTTATTAAATTTTGTTTTACTGTTGTTGAGTTTCTTAGGCATGAACAATGTCGTTGTTGTTTTCTGCTTTTTTTATTTTAGTCAGACTCTTACATTATTAGGTGGGGGTGATGAGGTTTTTGCTTTGGCCATGATAGGCTCATGTAGACCTGTTATATGATCAGCGAATCATATTGCTCTTTTTAGGGTGATTGGTTCTCCGGCTGGTTCGGGGGTCGGTGGCTGGAAGTGATTCCTTTATCTCTTTTGTCCCTTGCTGAATGTTTTATTATCAATATAACCCGCTATTTTCCAAAACAAAAAAGATAACGAGTTTCCAATCTTTCTTTTTCGAGGTATGTGAACTTGATCGACACATACGCATCAAGACTTACTTTACATGTGATATTATTGATTTTATTTTATTCTAAATCAATATTAACTGCCCAAAATAATTTTTTATCATCAGAGCAAACGGTTTATATTAATATCATTAGAATTTGAATCGTTACAGCAAACTCAAAAGATCAACATTGACAACAATTATCCCTAACCAACTAGCACTATCGACCATACGGTTAGACTCACAACGGTCATCTTTGAAAGAGCAATACGAATCACTAACCACCAAGCTGATGTGACTCAACAATCAGTGACCATATAGATCCTTCTAACGACATAATATCTAGTGGATTTATCAATCATAATTGTGGTCTTAAAACTAAATACATCAACAAAAAACATAGCAACATAAAACATAACGCGAAAATAAAACCATAAAAAATATCTAATTTATCTTCCAAATTCTAGCGCCTCGATCGCTCCAAGGCGGCGGTTCAGGAGGGGGGCGGACCGCCGATCTGTCTTCTCCCTTGATCAGGCCTTAGCCTCTCCCCGCCTTCTCATCGCCTGTTCCGCCTCCACTATCACCATCGCCCTCTACCCATATTGATTTGCCAGAAACTAACCCTTCGACCTCCTCCCCAATTGTAGGAATGAGACATCGCTGCTCTAGATCTTTCATAGAAGACATGATTATCGTTTCTTGAACCTTGGATTCATTTCCAAAAGTGTGCTACAGCCGCAATCACACCTCCTTTAAGATTGTCTTGCACAAACCGAGAAAAGAGATCAGAAAACAAAGATGAAATCTTGTTGCTGCTTCGAGATCCAATGGATAATCTGAAAGCCGCCTAAATTCCAAAACCAAAACCAACAATCTAAACTTTAAAAGCACTCTAGAAGTCTAGAGAAGAAGAGCCACACAAACAATTGGCGGAAGGAAACCCTACGCGACGGCAAAGCCGCTAGGGAGACAAAACCCTACGCGGCGCTAAGCCGCTAGGGAGAAGTCGCACAACTGCCAAAATAAATTAAAATTTAAGTTATGCAAGTGATATCATTTCATTTCTTTTTATTCTCACTTCTTTTACCCTTGTCTCCTCATCTTTTTTTTTTCTTTCATTTTTCTTCGACTTCCCTTCTTTTTGTCCTTGGCTCTTATCTTCTTTTACCCATAGTCTATGTTGCAAGATATTTTTCCTAATTTCGTAAGTTAGAAAATTCTAATTTTGTATCTCATTCCATGACCATTCTTTATTCGAGAATGTATGAGGTTGATAAAATCAGAGATTCCAACAAGCTGAGTCATTGTTATTGCTCATATTCAAAATAATCAAGGGAGAATTCCTCGAATGGGACTAATTGGAATTTTTATTTCCAAAATAGAACCATAACTTAAAATTTTCCTAAATATGACTAGCTTTCCAATTCTACCATTTCTTTGTTTTAATACAATTCATATTTCATTAATAATTAAAAGGGAAAAGGGTCAAATAAGTACTCGAACTTTTGAAAAAAGGTCAAATAAGTCCTTATATAGGAAGCTCTGTTCGGCCGTCGCCATTTGGGGCGGTTTCCGATGGAATTTTTTGATGAACTTTTTTAAGCATCTTATTCATTAAGTCTAGTTTACTCATACCAAATTTCAGATAAAACTTCAATCGGGAACGCATTCAAATTAATTCTTGAAGATAACTACGCAGTTAAAAGCGCAGTTATCTTCAATAATAAATTTGAATGCGTTCCCAATTGAATCTTTAGTTGAAATTTGGTATTAGTAACCTAGGCTTAGTGAATAAGATGCTCCACCGGGAACCGCCCCAAATGGAGACGGCCGGACAGAGACTCCTATATAAGGACTTATTTGACCTTTTTATGAAAGTTCGAGGACCTATTTGACTCTTTTCCCTAATTAAAATATAAAAGTAATAACATAATTTTATTTATAATAAAAATGTAAAAAAATAAACAACACAAAATAAATATTTTATAAAATTAATAAAAATAAAAAAATTCGAAATAAAAAATTATAAAATAAAATAAATAAAAATAGAAAAAAATATTAAAAAAATATGTAGGCCTATGTTGCCACCTCTAGCTCCGACCACCGGAAAAAATGACAAAATTTGTCCGAAATGCCATCTTGATGGTAGTTTTCTAGAAAACTTTTACATTTTCAAAGAGTAAAAATGCCATCTGTATGGCATTTTTCAGAGAAAAATGACAGTTTTTACACAAAATGACATTTTTTTAGCCGAATAGATGTAACTTGGCTGGGAAGTAGCCGAGACTGTGGGAGAGGCTCCCATATTTTTTATTTTTATTTTTTAAAGTGTTTTATCTATTTTTATTTTAGTATTTTTTGAAAATATTTTAGAATTTTTTTAAATAACTTTTTACGATTTTTGTATGAATTAAATTATTTTTTATTGTTTTGTGTGTTTATTACAAATAAAATACTCCGTATGATTATCCTATTAAGCTATGGTAAGGGTATAATAGGTAGATATGATATACTTTAGTGAGTTTAGTAACTTAGTTTAGTCCTATTTTGGGAAGATAAGTAACATAGTCTTATTTGTGCATTTAGTGATTACTTTAGTCCTATTTAGGGCTATTATCTCAATAATCGGCTTAAGGGTGTCCCCAAAATGGATTCTTATGGATTTGAATGGAATTTAGAATTCCATCAGAATCCAAGTATCCTCTATTCGAATCCATAAGAATATTGGTGTTGTCAAACATTCCATGGATTTCAATTATTATATATTTGGATGGATTTTAAACGATTTTGCTGGAATTGTATACACAAAACAAACTATGGGAAATTTTGTCAACACCCGTCGCATTTCAAAGGATAATGCGCCAAAATAGGTCACCAGAATAGAGAGCTTTGAACATGAACGTGAAGGTCTAGGGGGTTTCCCACCCTCCAGAAAAAGGTATGGGAGGTGCGCCCAGAGCTGACGAACACCAAACCAGCCTTGGAAACCTCAGATATTTGTCAAATTCCAAGAAACAACCCAAAATCAGGCGTCAATTTCTTCATTGCTCCAAACCTAGTCTCCATAGAACGTCGTTGTGGACTGCTAGTGACATTTTGAGGACACTCCCCTTAGACTAATAGTGACACCTTCACACACACAATTACACAAAATAAACTTAGACTAATAGTGACATCCTTCACAAAATGCATACCCAACATTTCTTAACTCGTTTAAATGTCATGGTGTGTTGGCCGGAACCGACCCTAATCTTATTGTTAGGGGTGTTTTTTCATTTTGTAGTACTTTGTATAGTTTTCTATTTGAAAAATATATAATTTCATTAGCCTATATAGGACATTCAAAAGTATCACACAACAAATCTACACAATGAGATAAATAAATTAGAGTTAACAATTGAAATGCTCTAGAAAGTAGTATAATTACAGAAAAACTTATTTGATTATCAAAAGAATTGTTGGAAATGTTATGAATTCGTTTGATGATAAATCAGGTCAAATAATAAAAGATTCAGATTAGATCAGAAAAATCAAATCAGATCAAATCTTAAAAAATTCAGATCAAGTGAACGAAACAACTTCCTAAGTTTGATTCGGTATGAATTTGAAAAGGCTTCAATTTTCTTTTAGTAAAATACTCGAAGAAAAAATGGCACGTGTATGCCCAGAGCTGTCAAACGGGCCAACTCGACCCAACCCGTAACGGGTTATGCTTTATGTGGGTTGGGTCGGGCCAACCCGTTTAATGACGAGCCAGGATTTCTACAACCCTAACCCAACTCACCTGACCCGTGGGTTAAACAGGTTGGCCTGCGGGCCAATAAAAAAAAATATAATGATTTTTTAAAAAAAAATAATTACCCGGAAGTATATATGTATATTAGCAAGTAGTAACAAAGAAAATATAAGAAATCAAAATACTAAAAATTCAATACTTGTTAAGTTTAATTAAAAATATTAAATACTAGTTATACGAGAATTTGAAAACTATAAGAGGCTATGCGACAAAAAAACTCATTATATAAAAATAAAGATGTACATAAAACTTTTGATTAATTATTTGCAAATAATGACTACTAATTGTTAAATATTCTATCGAACTTCACAAAAAATATATGTTTCAACATTTTATTTAAATATTTATTGTAGAAATAAAAGAATAATACTTTTTTAATTGTAATTATAATAATATTGGTAGTAAAAGAACAATATTTTAGATAATAAAATTCAAAACTATATTTTTGTATTTTGGCCCGCGGGCCAACCCGCAACCCGGTGGGCCAACCCACTTAAACTCGCAACCCGCGTGGGTTGACCCGCGAAACCCGCAAACTAAATGGGTTAGGAATTCTCAACCCTAACCCACCAATAAATGGGTTTAAACGGGTCAGCCCGCGGGTTTCGGCCCATTTTGACGGCTCTATGTATGCCTATTTGACTTTCTACAAACAATTTATAACCACTATTCCATTTTCCAAAATTATGACTAAAGTCACCCGTCCTTCGCCCAAATCCCTTTGCCGCAAGAGTAGTTCATCTTCCCACCTCTCCTTCACAGCTCGCATATCATTTCCTAGCGCCACACCTTCCCATTCTCTGCACCTTTCCAAGATTTTAAGGTTCTGTTCATCGCTGCTCCCCATCACCATCTCAAGTCCTTGTAGCGGGCACCATTGTTGCACTGCCGTTGCGCCTCGCTGACCGGATCTACGCCTCTGTCCGGATTTCCGCCTCTCCGTCCAGATCTCCGCCAGCTGTCCAGATCCCCAGTGGTGGTGAGTAAACGACAACAAGTCTTTAATTAGATGGGTGGTGGTGGTTACGGCAACTGGGGCGGGTGTGCGGCTGTAGATGCAACAGATTGTGGGCACCGGTTTCATCTCCTTCTTCCTTGATTATAGAAATCTAGGGTTGCCGCTTGCTGGGTTTGTGATGTCGCTAGCCGGATTTGTGAAAAAAGGTACTGGCAGGGCAGGGGAGCAGGGCCTAGGGAAATTGGGGCTGGGGGTAGGTGGGAGAGAGGGTTGGATTTGGTGTAGGAGAGGGGTTGGGGTTGGGTTGGTGTAGGAGAGGGGCTTGGATTGGCGACAGGCGGGTGGTGGACAGTGGTGGTTTCCGGTGTGGACGGCGATAGTGGAGTTGGCGGGTAGTCTATGTGGGAGTTGGGCGGGCAGTCACTATGAGCAGAGTCACTGTGGTGGTGGAGTCGTTGTGGCAGCTGAGTCACTATGGTGGCAAAGTCACAGGTTTAGATGTGTTGTTGGTCACATTTTTGGAATTTTTAAAAAAAAATCACTTTTTTGTCTTTTATCCTTTTTTTTAGTAATATATAGGCCAAAAGGCCACATTCGAAGTAGATTGGAGTGACAAGTGTTGGTTGATTTTCATGTTATTATTACCATACCACAAGCGTTCAAGCGCGAATTCTAAAACCTTCCTAAATCCATACTTCGGCAATTTGCTCAAACAATGATCATTCATCTCCTTGAAACGCCTATCTACTTGCCTGAGTTGCCTCGCTAAAACCTTAGTGAGGAATGCACGAGTGCAAAATATTGAATTTTCCTAATGAGATTGTGGAGCTTATGGATTTAGTAATCAAATCTAATTAGCAGATGGTTGAAATGGCAATCACGTTGAGCCTGTGAACAATGATGACAAATCTAAAAATTAAATGATGACCGAAATTAGCAGTTACTATCCCAAGTCACATAAAGTTATACTGTATATAAACATAAGGAATTAGGATTATCACACATAACAAAGACATATTTCCTAGGTTAGGTTATATTTTTAAACACTAATGAGGGGGAAAATCCTCAAGAATGTTTTTCTCTTGTAATGAACATTTTTACCATATCTTCCCTAATGACACTCCACAAACTAGCCAGGTATCAAAGTAAAGCTTTAACCACAAATACACTGCCAATGTGATCATAAAGCAGAGTTTGACATAACTTCATAATACTCATTAGACTCCATATCAGCAGAGATTGTTACATATATCACTTAACCCTTACTTAAAACCTTGCATCAGCGACCTATGACAACAAGATACACCATTATCCATACTCTTCTGTAGCATAGTGTATATTTGTTTAAAAACAAACGGAGCGTAAATGTCCAGATAGCGAGTCTAATACGAAGAGGTTGCTTAACAGTTAAAACATTCATAATAGGGATTGCATGAAATCTAAATGACATTCTTCTTTTCTCCTGAAAACATGTAACAAGCGTGGTATGGCCACTTTCAGGTTCACCCAATTCTTCAATTCACCACAATCTCAATTCTCACATGACCTATTCTTTACAATGAATAACAAATAATCACATTTGACATAAGATACAGCCTATCCAACACAACATCTTCAACCACCCTGCCCCTCCCCAAAACGATATAAAATAAAAAGGCTACTATTCAGTGGTAAATTCACTACTGAATACCTGGACTGCACACACCTTCAGTCCTCTGTAAAACAGCTCTCAATGTAGTCCGTCCAATACGACTTATCCCGGTAGGTCCGTCTAAACCTCTGTATGCGTGGCTTTGCCTTTAGAAGGTGGCATTATCACACAATAACCATGGTTTCATTAATATCGTAATACTCTGTAACAATTAACTGGATGAAACAATCTCCTTCCCATGATCTTCATCCTCGCAAATATGTCTCTTCAACCTTCTTACCCATATCGCATAGTCTAACGGGTACGGGGTCCCACACAGACTATCAACATAATCCGCAAACGCTTTCAAAACAGCAGATATATCCCCCAGCCTCTGCTGTATCTGCCTCTTTGACCAGACTGTTTCCCTCCATTGCAATGCCCCCTCAACCGAATCCAACTCCGGCATATCTCCACTGCCGGAAGCAGAGAAATAGAGCATGTACACAAGGCTCTCAGCATCTGAAGCCGAGCACAGTTTTCCCTCCTGAAGAGCATAAGTGGAAGAGAAGTGTAGGTTCATTGTGGGACGGTCCCTCTCTTCGAGAATCGCGTGTCCCCATCCAATAAGGACAAAGTGGGGATTCCTCATGCCTGAGGTCACGTAGATGACGTTCTCTGGCCGGATATCTCCGTGCCTTATTCCAGCAGACAGGGCCGAAGAGAGGGCGGTGAGACAGTCATGGCAACACCTGATCGCCTCGTCTATCCCAAACTGCCCGTCTCTGACCATATCTGCGACCGTTTTTCCGACCGGACTCGTTATGAGGACATGGGTCCCACACCAAACGTACTCGCAGTTACTAGGTCTCCGGCACTTTCCGGGATGAACTATGCGGCCAGATGCACTCAGCTGAGGCAGATATTTGGAGGACAGTCCCTTTTGTTTCATAACAGACAGCACTTTAGTCTGCCTTTGGACTTGATACCACAGTTTCATATCTTCCCATGCCGGTTCCAGATGAGAAGGATGGGACCCAACGTAAAGAAATAAAGATTTCAACGGACAATCGACAGGAGAAGCAATATAATACATCATATCCCCGTCACTCAACATATCGTTGATCCGGTATCCTTTCTGTAAGTTTGTATCCTCTATCAACAGGACAGAACCTACTTCCAGCATCATTATTGGCTTATTATTGTTTTTACTATTTAGCTCCAGCCTTACAGGTTCTTCTTCTTGTACTTCTACAATTTCTGGCGAAGCAGTATGTTGCTGGAGCCGGAATATACCATTTCTGTCCACACTGTTATTATTGCTGCCCAAGTGCCTCTCGATCCGTCTTGATTGAAGGCGAGAACTATGGTCAGCCGCTAAATCTTCAACAGAGTTCTTTGGCGTTCCAGCATATTGCGTGATCGCATGGAATGTGGCAAAGAGCGACTGTAAAGCACCAATGTCCCCCCAGTTTGCATTTCCAAGCTTGTTCCATATCCTATCAATAGGTGAAATTGAAACCATAGCGTGGTTTTTGACCCACTCAGTGGCACATCTGTAAACGTCATTCACGCCCATTTCCAGCTTTCTCAAGTCACCTTCGATTCTCATCACCCCGCCATATTGAGAATCGACCAGGAGGACAAAAACGGAACTTAGGCTGAGGGGAATGTTGGATTTACTTACGTTTCTTGAAACCAACACGCGTATGGCAAAAAACAAAGCTTCACTGATAATGGAGAGAGAAGGCTTATTATCTGACGTGGCAAGGCCACCCATATCGGGTCGGAGAATTGCTAATTCAAGAATATCATCCCACTTCCCCAGTGGGTGCCTAGGGTTCTTAAGAACTATTGCCGTAGCACAAAGACCATTGACCTTGTTTTTAGAAATTGCCTTCTCAGCTTGATAGAATCTGAAATTTGTGTTGTGAACACAAGAAACGTAGAAAGGAAAGGGTTCATCATGACCCCAGAATGCCTCCCATAAGCCCTTCACACTTGCATGGAGAAAGTCCTCTAAAGCAAGGTAAGCAGTGGCTTCAACGGCATTAGATGTTGAGGCATAAACAGCACTGGGCATCCGAACCAGTTGCTGAAAGGGGATTCCTTCCAATGCGTAATCAAACTGTTGGAGATCTATCAACTCAAATGGCGTGTCAAAAGGTTGTGCTGCATTTTCTGTAATTTCCTTAAACCATGGGGTTAGGTTTGTTGTGAGTACTTCACTGTCAGAAAATCTACGGAGAAACTCTTTGCTTTCTTGAACCCTACCACTTGATGAAGACACAGTGGATAATTTTGCCACAGATTCCCATGACTCTTGATCAGGGGACCTGCCTGTAACATTTAGTCAAAATGTCTTAAAAACAGCATCATCAAACTTGCAAGAATGTTCAGATTACAAATAGCTAATACCCACTTTAGCCCCTCATACATTATTATTCAATTCGCTCCTCAATTTTTTGGACTCAGTCCTTGACAATTCAATTTGGAAGTAATTTAATCCCCATATATTTTTTGCTCCAGGAGAGTAGGGTATTTTTGTCCTCATCAGAGCAAATACCCTTATTTAGAGCAAGATAGATCAAAGGACTGAATAAGATACAGATTGAGTAATAGTGTATATCCGATGGGCCAAATCCTTTTTAAGAGATATGGTGGCATACAACCTCAACAAAAACCATTTTTATTGCATCAGAATGGTAAGTGAGAAGACAACTAACACAGTAACACCCTAAAAGAGATCAACCATTACATGCTGTCACAATACTTGACACTTCCCTTCACCTCTACAACATTTTACACTTCACAGTTCAAACATCACACTCACACCTGGAAGGGAAAATAAAGTTATACAACACCAATGCTTGCTGACACTAGCTACAATATAGAAATATAAAGTAGTTACAAATTTACAATTGCAATAATGAGTTGGGAATATTTGAGTTGCACCCACTTCCTACTATTATTTACCATGGAAATTTGTACCCCATTTTTAAATCATTTGAACTTGCACCTCCACACCCCAAAAGTGGGCTATTTATCATAGACATTGCACCCCTTGATTAGATTTAAATCATGTATTATTTGAGGTTGCACCTCATTTTTGGGAATTGGTGTGTGAAATCCAATGATTTTAAAATGAAATGCAAAGTCCACCGGGAGTGCAAACTCAAACTTTTGTCATTCAATAAAATTTACGAAATGGACTTCTTCCCTGAATTTAAAGAAATTAGCACGCATGTTACATCAAGATCTGAATCAGAAGATTTTATTATTTTGTAACTTTGAGAAAAAATTAAACTTTGTTTGAAAAATCAAATCATTTTCCCAACTTAGGGTTGTCAAGAATTAAAAGTATAACAAGGTGGAAAACTTCAAGAACAAAACACAGTTCCTTCACTTCCTTGTTTACTCTCAAAGCAAATCAAAATATCATTCATATCAAACAAAAGAAACAATTGTATAGTTTTTTTCAAAAATATATTCTTTTTGTTATCACATTAGTGCAAATTAGTATGAAGGGAATCATAATGTCTTTCACTAAAAAAATGATTTTCTTTTGCTACAGCTGCAGAAGATGGTTTAGGAACATAAATACTCAATAAGTGCAAGCATTAAATTGACCAAAAATGTAATTTCATTGGATAAAAAAAATATACTAAATAAGCCTCCAAACTAAGGCTTCCCATCCTTTCAAAAAAACAACAACTAAGGCTTCCCATCTTCATATCCCCTCTGTAGTACTTAAGCTTTCTTATAAACCAAAGGAAGTTATATTCACTTTCTCATTATTCGAGAACAGAGTAATTCATACAAAAATAATGAGCCTTCAACTGGGGATCAGAGCAAAGGCACGATCAAACATAACATTTATAAACATTTTGATCAGGTAACACTTTTTGGTAGCAAATGACCACACATTTGGGATCAATTGCCATACTTGAGTAAAACCTATAGTCAACCCGACCAATAGGTTTTAGGGTTTTGCAGAAGAAAAAGATGGCATAGTTCAGTGTTTACCTTCCATTATTCAGAGGCGAAATATCTGGCAATCCGTTCAAATCTTCAGCCTCAAAGAAAGCATCGCTCCTCAACCACAAGTCACCTCCGAGCGCGCCGCCGCCGTGCAATCTTTGTTTTTACTTCCCTTTCTCTCTCAACACTCTTCTACGGTGGTTATGTCTGCCCGGACAGTATTTTATTACTGAGTACTTTTTTGCTGCTGTGTTTCCTTTTCCTTTTCTATTTACACAGGAATTTATAGACTGCTTCTAAATTGTTTGTATAAGAACTTCCTCCCCAATTCATTACTTTTGTGCCATTATCTTCACTTCATTTTTTGACAAAAAAAATCACTTCATTTTACTTGCAAAACAAAAACTTCACCTAATTTATGAGAGATCAGTTTTTAACCATGTCAATTATAAAATATTTTGTATAAAATTTGAATTACTCTTTTTGTCTTGCCAAAGTAATCTCTAACTTAGTTAACTTGGGATATCTAAAAATTGTCCATATTTTTAATTTATCTTTTGCTTTGACTTCATCTCCTCTACTCTTAATATTAAAGCATTTACATTGATGATCTCTAAAAAGTTAAATTTTTGTGTTTCTCAATATGAGTCATTGTCTCATAATTATGTTTTTAATAATCTAAAAGCTCCTATATTATTCTCAACTAGCGTTGTAAACGAATCAAATAATTTGTGCTCGATTCGTGATTCGAATTTGCTTAAGACGATTCGAATTCGGAAAATTCAAATACAAATAAGAATATTAAATTTGATTCGAGTTGTTATCAAATACAAATAAAAATATCAGTGTGTTCAATTCGAATATTAATCAAATATATTTGATTAATAATAATGGTAATATTAATATCAATATTAATATTAATAATAATAACAACAGTATAATAACTTTTAAAAGATAACAATACCCTCAAAGTGTAGCTCATATATACATTTTTGCATACAGATTCCAAGCTCATTTGTAATAAACCAGAATATAAATACGAATACAAAACAATTTTTGGTTCAGATAACTTTTAGATACAATACAAATAATTATATATTCGATTTGAAGATTAAAATTAGAGTTGATTGACTTTGATATATACAATTATCAACTTATTTCACACATTATAAGTATAATATCTAATATGTGTGTTAGTGTTTATTTCAAAAAGTTTGAAATAGTTTTATTTACATCATCTAAAAAATGCGTTGATCCATTAAGTTTAAATTCTAAGAACACATATTAACTCATAGCATTCATTTACAACATAAACAATACGGAGTATAAGAAAAGTTATTTTTAAGTAATATTTAACTAATATTTAACTTATGCTCAAATCGATTCGATATTCATATATGATTCGTTAACTATTCGTATTGTTAAACAAATACAAATACAAATCAAAATTAATATTCGTTTCATATTTGAATTCTAATTCGTATTCAAAAAAATTAAACAAATACAAATACAAATGCAAAATCTCATTATTCGACTCGATTCGGTTCGTATACAACCTTATTCTCAACTATCATCTTCAAATAACTCTTATATTATTATATTATTCTTAGATAGTGTCCAAAAGGTTTTTTTTTCTTAAGTATTATTAAAAAAACATTGATAGGGATGCGACTTAATAATTATTAGTGACTATAATTATGATCGAAGATTACATCAGAGTAATTAACATTTAGTTATTATGGTGTAAATTTTAAATGTAGTGACTAATAGTTACGTAGTAGTAAGTAATATTTTTGTATGTCAGATTTCAAAGAGTAACATTTGTGAAATTTTATCAAAAAAAACTACCAACTTCAAATTAACTAATTTTTATTAGTCCTATAATCACATATTGTCTCTATTTTCTCAAATTATCTTAAAGTAATTTGTAATCATGTTTTAATCTACATCACCCAATCATGACCAAATTAATCTTCTAAAAAATTTATGAATGAGCATGCTTTTAGATTGTCGATTGATACAATATTATTAAGTATGTTGTATGTTATACGATCGTATAATCTATTTAGTACAATACAATGACTTCAGTTTTTTTTAAAGTAAAATAACCATTTCATTGATACTCAGATCTTAACAAGAAAGATTACAACTAAAAGCCGAAACATTACAATCATATTGTTCAATACTACACTAAGATGAGACAAAGAACAAAAACGACATATAAAAGCACTCATGTTCGCTAACCCTGCAACAATGTAGACTCGTACCGCAGTGTGTCTGCTCATGCTACTCGAAATGACATCTGTTATTAATCAGAAAAAATGTTATATAATCTATTACCTCCCTGTTTGGAAACTAAGTGGTAAATAAGTCTGAATTGTCAAATTGTAGAACGGGAAACTAAATATACAATAGCTGGTGGTTCATAAATAAGTGGAATAAATATCTGTAAATGCACTAATACGAGCATGATCTACAGATTGAGCACTAATTATAATTTGAGAAGTGAATAATAAGTAAGAAGTAAATTATACGTAGTAATAATTTGATTAATAAAAAAGTAAAAGTGATTATTGGCATTAATTTATCTTTGAATTCAAATGAACGTTATCCATAAAGAAGTAAGACTATAATGGAGTTTGTGACTTTGTGTGTTCGTTACTTCGTTTAATACTCCGTATTTTTCTTCATCAGCACTAAAAGGTGGGGAATAAAGGCATGGTCAGAAGAAACAATTATTACACCTAGCGGGCATGGTTATATTTTGTCTTGCGATAATTTAGAGGCCACACGGTGAATTTTGACTATTGATTTAGATTTTAAATCTTAAATATTTTAGGTAAAAATACTAAAATTCACACGGTATTTATTGACCTTAGGAGTTATGTTAAATGACCCTATGGGAGTTGATTTATCGAAAAAGAAAATAACATAAACAATTGTATATAACATAAATTACATAAATCTTTGCACGCTCGTATTAGTGCATTTACAGATATTTATATCACTTATTTATGAACCACCAACTATTGTATATTTAGTTTCGCGTTTTACAATTTGACAATTCAGACTTATTTACCACTTAGTTTCAAAATAAGGAGGTAATAGATTATATAACATTTTTCTGATTAATAACAGAAGTCATTGTATTGTACTAAAGGTAAGTATTATACTGGATGCCCCCAATATAATTCAATAAACTCGTTATAATTCACACGGTATTTTAGTTTTCTGATTAATATTTTAGGGACATTATTTCTCTATGACTCTATGGGAGTATTATACTGGGTTCCCCCAATATAATGTTAAAGGTGATTTTAACTAGATGAATGGCTAAGTTAATCTAGATTTAAACAATTGTTTTTTGAATGGAGATTTAAATAATTGTTTAATCGCTACGGATATAATTATTTAATTTAAATAATTGTTTAATCAATATTTGTTTAGTTTGTATTTTTTAGTCTACGAATATTTGCTCAAAAAAAAAGTGAATATTTTATGTTATTTTCTTTTTCATGGTTGGATACTTGGATGGAGCAGATCTTTACCATCTCCATTTAAGTATTTAACAACCAACTACAACTACATAACGAGCTTTTACAATCGTTCTTTTTCGAGATACGTGAACTTGACTTTATTGAATTAGAATGTGAAATTGATGATTTTATTTCACTTTACATCAATATTAACCTTTAGAAATTATGAAAATTTGAAAATGATAGCATGGATTCGAATAGAGATACCCAAGTGGTATCATGTCATTTCTTTGTTTCTCTACTTCCTCTGAATTCAACTGTTTTATGAAGATATGGGCCATATGGCCTGATTTTTTTTGTCCAGTCGATCAATAATCCAATTATAAAACAATCCATACCATCATTATGAATATGAAAAAAGGATACACTCCATTTCTTAGGATCCCGACACTGACTTGAGTCTTGAGAGTTGCTAGGCACCAACATTATGAATATACGGAGTATATTTTATGTGTGATACTATTATTTTAAGCACTTTTACTAACATTACGATGGAAAAATTCATCCTTTTCAACGCACAAATGAACTACATGTGCTTTCTAAAGATGATCATGCAGGCCCAACACTCTACTCCAATCCCATATGAAAAGACAAAAATATTTCGATCAGGAATATGTTGAAAGGCAACATAATTGTTAATGGAGGGACATTTTTGTCTTTTCATATGGGATTAGTGGTGCAAAAACAAAGTTTTTTTTAAAACGGGGTGCAAAATACAATTTGAACAATAAAATAGGGTGCAAACTCAAATTACCCCTTCTATTTTACCTGGGGCTTATTGTTAGGGGGGAATCTCTTGTAAATGCTTATACAAATATAGCAGTAAGGGCAATACTTTCCAAGACATGAAACCATCAGTAGCACATTTTTACCATATCTTCCCTAAGGACACTCCACAAACAAGCCAGGTATCAAAGTAAAGCTTTAATAACAGATGCACTGCTAATGTGATCCTAAAGCCGAGTTTGACATATCTTCATATTACTCATTAGACTCCATATCTGAAGAGACTGTTACATACTATCTATATCAGTTAACCCTTGGTTAAAACCTTGCATCAGCAACCTGAAAGGGACAATGACAACAAGATACATTATCCATACTCTTCTAGTCTTATGTAGCATAGATATACTACCCCTTGTGGTTCCTAATTTACATATCGGGGAACAAATAAAATCAGAAGGATACAAAGAAATAGCATGCCCTTACACAAGGATGACACGCATAAATCAAGAAATGGTCTCCTCTTTTGGTCAATACAATTTGCAGGTGCATGCTTATTTAGAAAAATAAAAAACATAACAAACTCAACCAGAAAAGGCAGTAGTAATTATACCTCAGATCTTCTTCTATAGATCCGCCTTTTACAACACAAGTTTGAAACCCTTGGACAGGAAATCATCTCTAGTCAAACATAGGTAGAAATAAAATCCAGTCAGATAGCAGTCAACACTAGAGTGGTAATCACAAGTAAAACCTGATAATGAGTACGGAAGATACGCTTCCTCATACTAGTAAAATCCATTTTGGCTTTACCTTTTTTTACCACTTTGCTTCTTCTTCCCTAAGACATTGATGTTCTTCCCCTGTTTACTATTCCAACTTGTTGTTTGTACAGAATCAAGTCCAACCAGGCTTTTTACAAAAACAATGGTATCACAAATGTATGGAAAACTGGAACCCACCCTTTTCATGACCCTCTTCGTCTTCATATCAAACAGAATGAGCTTCTTACCATCCTGCTCCAGCAAAACCTGGTCACCATTCTGCAAATATGCAATGGGTACCAAATAGTTGAAGGGACCAGTTGCAATTGAAGTTGCCACGGAGAACAGCTTAGTCCATGACTCCTTAACTCCGTACTGCTTCATCTCCCACACATCAACCCGTTCTGATATCTCAAGCGAAGGGTCGTAATTCGGCACCATCACAGCACAAAAAGATCCTCGAAGATCCACAAGCTTCAAGCAGCTACAGGTCTCCAGGCCATTGTAATCTGGCAACCCCATCTCCTGGCACTTTTCAGTCACCAAGTCAAACACAAGTATGGTATCCCAATTATCCGGATTCACCTTCACCATCCAGTAGTGCAAAGCATTTCCAAAAAGGAAGCCATTGTTACGGAGGTAAGTGTAATTGCTAGGAAAATGATCGATTCGCTTCCATTTCCTGGCCTTAAGACTATAAACCTTGACTTCACGGGTAAACGAGTGATCCATTATCCCATTAAATTCGATCATCAATAGAAACTTATAGTCCTCCGTGATCGGATCGTGCCCAAATCCGGTGAGGAGAATTTCAAATGAATGGAACGGGAAGGAACCAAAATGGTCAGAAATGGGTAAACTGATGTACCTTCGACTTCGCGTGAAAGGATTCCAAATAGCCGCATCTCCCTTGGAATTCATAACAGCGAGCAGTCCGTTACTGCTACCCGCGACGGTGATGCCTTTGTCATCGCCTATCGGGTAAGTGAGTCGTATGAATGAGGTGAGATCGCTGAAGGCGGCCCAGCAGAGGTCGTTGGCGCCTCCGAATATGAAGCCGAGTTGGGAGGTCGATTCTGGAGAGTGCTTGAAGTGGAGCTTGACGAAATCGCGGCCGTCGATCAGGGAGCACCAGGACGTCGATACGGACCTGTACCGCAGCACATCTTTCAGCGGTAATCGGCACAGAATATCTGTGATTATCTCCCATGGGAGGTCGTGAGAGGTCGTCGCCATTGTTTTTCTGTTGAGTTTGTTGGTTTGTTCAGATTTCAGACAGTCGTAAAGGGAGTCTATATTGCTTGCTCACTCATCAGTGCTTGTTCTTTCTTGTTTGAAAAAGACTTCCTCTCATTTGCATCACTTTCCTTTCCAATTTCCTTTCTACATCACTTTTATTTTGAATAAATACCTAGTAACAATTTTTTTCATTTCTCTCATGTGATATTATGAACCCATTTAACATTAGAATAGGATCAATCAGCTCAATCTTCTAACATTAGTTACATTTTCGCAGAAAGAAAGAGACTTACATTGATAACACATCATTGAGATAGGAGGTAATCTGACAATAAAACTTTTGAAAACCGTCGTTCGTCGAACCAGACTCAGAGTTAATCACCTCAGTAATATAATTCGCTGATCCACTTGTGGGCACAAATGAGCCAATGCCGATAATCGCAATCAAATCATCACCCACATCCAAACTCAAATCCAAAGTCTTACAACCGAAAGAATAAAGAAAGGCACAACCAGATAACAAAAAAAATTCAAAATAAATTAAAGCAATAAAGTAAAAGTTTTCACACGGTCTTCCAGCAACCACTAAAAAGCACCACCCTGGCTCCACCTTCTGCACCAGTGTCGGGGACGGACTTACCCCTCTAAGCCTGTCTCCTCTCTGTTTTTCATTCCATCTAGTGCCATATCGTCCCTCGGTGCTCTTTTTCCACAGCCTCCCAGATACGTCTGCGCTTCTATTCCCCTGATGGCTCCTCGTTAGCTCCTAGAACCATATCGACGTATCCACCTTCTCTCCCTTCGTTCTTCTGTCAGACCTATCCTCCTCTTGTACTTGTGGAGCCCTACTTGAGCTTGAGGATCCTTCCACGAGCCATTTATTTCCTCTTATGGGACTTGTCTTCACCCGCTACCTGCTCTAAGATATACATCAAACCTTTTTTCAAGAAATCAAAATACAACTTGTGGAAGTGGAAGTTTAGATCTACAACTTTGTAGATTTAAATAAAGAAAGAAGATATAAGAATAAGATGAAAGGTAAGAAAATAAGAAGGGGAGATGGAGATTATTCATGAAGATGAGGTGTGTGTGGTGTAATTAAAGTGGTAGGTGAATCAATCAAAGAGATAAATAAATTATGGAGTTGTTTTTACTAAGGTTAATAAAGTCGTAATGTTACAATTATTTTGAAATTGCCAATAAAGGAAAGTGTTGCAATTATAAAAGAACGGAAGAAGTAATAGTTAGAAAAGGAACATCAAATACACATTCACATTGATTTTTATATACTCAGTTAGCTGTAAGCTATCACGTGAAATAACATTATTATTTTCAAAATTAGAGTTCTATTTATGTCCTTTAAGGACATAATCAGTCTTAAAGATACCTAAACTTTCAGCTACATTTAAGCCTATAAACGTATGTATTTTTTGACAGAAAAGGTTTCTCAAAGTCTATGGTGTCTGTTCTTCTACTCCTAATCCTGATAACATATTCTAATACACCACAGAATAATATTACTCCTATGAATCATCAATGTGCTTAGATAGTTAGATCTTGATGGACACAACTCATGGAAGCCCCCCTATGCATATATAGGTCACAGACAATAATGTTATTATAATAATTCACATGTTTAGGTCACAGACATAATTCACACATCTAGCCGTTGTAAATGCCAAAGACAAAATGATATGAAAAAATTAAAGGGAAGAAAAGTTTCATACTTGTGGCAGGGATTGCAACAGAGAGCGCAAATTAGATAAAGATATGACTAGCTGTTAGCATTCGTATTAATAAATTAATGTTATACTTCCATTCATTTTGCTTTTCATTTTTAAATAAAGACCTAAGCTTGGCTAAACACTAATAAAGTATAAATCCGGAAAACTTTAAGGGGTACATCGTGGGTGTGTAAGAACCAACCAAAATGATCATTTAATATTATAATTGTGTTGAAATGGAAGTTCCATCTCTAATACACAATGACAAAAATATAACAAGGAAATAGACTAACTGTTGTAAAATTAAAAAAACACCCCAGTACTTAAACCTCCTACATTGGATACCTAATATTGAAGGCCTCCAAATAAATGGCATGAGCTAATGAGCATATATACATGACTGTAAACTTGAGTTTATCAAATTTCATGAACGATAGAACTAAGACACTTTATACCACCACAATGTGTAGGGGAAAAAATCACCCCAATATTGTGTAACTGCGTAAAGAAAGGTGAAAGAAAACACAAACAAAAATGCAAAAATGGGTATAACCCTTAGTGGAAGAAGCTTGATGAGTAGCCAAAAAGAAAGCCTGCAGACCGAACAGTCTACATCTATAAGTCTCGGGTAAATGATAGTGAGTGCGCCTCTTGGACTTTCATAACTTGCACCACACATGATGAGAACAATTGGTTTGCAAGGTGCACATGGAATTAAATTACCTTATTGAATAAAAGAATCGTGATCATAAAAACAAACGAAAATAAATACGGACGCGATAGAAGATGAAAGGATGCCAAGAAGGAGGCAATCTAGGTTAGATTTGGGTCCTTAGCTGCTAATTACTTGGTTAAGGCATAAATGGTTAATCTAACGAGTTGAAAAAGAGAGGTTATACTAACAGGATGATAGTCAGACGTTTCATAACAGAGATATATGAAGTTGAAGGGTTCACAAACACTTAAACCCAAAGTACCACTGAATTAAGCTATATTATCACACCAATACATGTTTATACTTAAAATAGGCCTACTTCAATCATGTTTATTATTTTGTAAAGATTTGTTATTTATTTTGTTAGATTCTAATTTATTTTGTTGCACAAAATCATGAATTTACTATGTGGGTATACAATCAGGCATACCATCTTTATTTTGATCATATTTATGTAATTATTTCTATTACTATCCATCATCACTATTTTATATCTATTAAAAAATAGTAATGAAAAAGTACATATAAAATGGAAAAGAATGACGATCAAATACTCCCTTCGTTCTTTATTAATTGTTTCGTATTCTTTTTTGAAACGTTTTTAATTATTTCTTACTCTTTTCCTTTTTGATAAGTTTTTTCAATCAAAATACATTTTTACTCCCACTTTTATTTATCTTACCCCTTTCTCTTTTCTAGTTTATCATTTAAACACAAATCACTACATCTTTTAATTTTCCTCTTAAAATCCCAAAGTCTAAGGAGACTATGAATAAAGAAGGGATGGAGTACCTAGCAAATAAGTTTTGTTTTTTCTTTTTGGACGATAAGTCGATAACCTGAGTGTTTCTTTTTCGTAGGAAGAAATTCCCCTAAGCTTCGCTTCTTTTTATATTATCCCGTACTAAATTTTATTTGTGGAGACAGGAGATTCAAATTCAAATTCACTTCCAGAGGGGATCCGAGGAGGAAAGCGGTGGAGATTAGATACGTTGAGATAGGGGCATTCCTGTACTTGTACGGAGGATTTTTTAAAATGCCCTAAAAAGGTTTAATATTTATCAAACTACCCGGCCAACGTTCGTTATTATCAAACTACCGCCTCCGTTAAATGAATTGGCCTACTTCCCATTATACCCCGCGTCGGTTTAAATGTTTTGGCGTACTTCCGATTATACCCCGCTTCAGTTAAATAACTGCTTCCTCTTTCCACACGTCACATTATAACGACCACATCCCAACGGCTACTTATTCACAACGGTAACATTTATTTCAGATTGTCATTCCTTTCTCCTTCATCATTCCACGTTTATTTCAGATTCTCAGTTGTCTTCAACCTCTAGCCTCTGCATCATCGACTCAGTCAGTACCAAAAGCTTGGTACAGCGCATTTGGATTTTCGTCATCCATCATCCGGCAAGACAAGATTAGCTACATATACTAAACGGTTGGTTAAAGCTTCATCTCCATTATATTCAGATTCTCTAGCTTTTTTGGTGCGTAGAATCATAAAACTCATGTCATAATTTATATATGTTCAAATATAATACAACCATATGGTCGGATAACAAATACAAAATGATCAACCACGCTAACCGACAACTTTGGTTGTTCACAACCGTTATTATTTTAGTGGTCGGCTATAATATGGTCTACGTGCGATCACTTTACAAGTCAATTTTTGGTATTAAATTTGTAGACCATATGTTCGACCATCATATAGTCGAATAGTTATAAAAAGAAGTAACTTACAAAATTTTAACTAATACAGAGTACTGAACAATCAAAACAAGAATATGGTCGACCAAATGTGGTCCATATTGATCTTTGTCGACCACAATTTTGTCGAACATTTTTACATGATCGAGTACATATAGTCGAATAGTTATGAAAACTGTAACCAATAAGTCGAAAATTTTAATATATAATGGAAAAAACAAAACTGATTGGAACTGTTTAGAACTGGTCGACCAAATGTAGTCATCGATATCCACTATGTGTCGACCAAAATCACGTCGAAAATATTAGTCATATATTTTAAACGTCAAACAATAATGTTCAAGTTTATGCAGATGGATTCAACACCGATATATATTCATTACAATGGGAAATGGGAGAAGAACGATTCAGGAGAGTACAAATTTACTGGTGACACTAAGATAGGTGCTTTCGATTGGGATCCTAGTAAAGTGGATTTGGACCTGTTTATGAGGTGTATCTACGGAGAGACGGGTTATGACCCTATGTCTCACAAACTGAAGATCTCATTTCAACTCCCACGCTTTGGTAAAGTTGTTCCTTTTACCATAGACAAGGATAAAGCACTCTCTGTATTTTTGAAAGACACAGAAATGCGTTCAACTTTAATTAATGTTGAGGTTGTTGAGGTTATTGAAGTACAACCTGTTACTGAAGAGATTGAAGAGGTCGAACGCAATGAAGATGTACCATCTGTTGTGGTAAGTTTAGAGCATAGGGAGGACTGCTCTACAAATGATGAAGTTTTCTTTGAGGATTCTTTTTTTCAATGCAGCATTATTGTGGAAGGAGATGCTACTGTATCCACCCCTAAGAAACTTGACAGTCATAAAGAAGAAGAATCTGATTATTCTGGTCTTACTCCTACCAAAGTAGTTGATCATGATGCTACTGTATCCACACCTAAGAAACTTGACAGTCATAAAGAAGTATCTGATCTTACTCCTAGCAAAGTAGTTGATGATACCGAGGAAAATGTGGTCGACCAAGATTCTAAGGACGGCCACTATGTAGTCGATCCTGACTCTGCTAATGGTACTTTTGATGATGGTTCCGAATTCGTAGTTGGGTTTGAATTTGAGAATAAAAAAGACCTGAAGGATAAGTTTAGGGAGGTTGCCATCAATGCAAATTTTGAAACAACAACTTGGAAGAGTGATGCCACGAGATATAAACTGAAGTGTAGATGCCCTACATGTAAGTGGATGATGAATGCAACTGCCGTAAAGAATTCTCCAAGATTTAAAATCATAAAATACATAAAGAAGCACAACTGCTCAGTTGGAGACTGTAATCGTACTAATAGTCAGACCACTTCAAGATATGTTGCACAAACGATTTTAGCTACTCTTGGTGGTGGTTCTGAGGAAATGATTAGACCGAAGTCTATAATGACCCTCATGCAAAATAAGAGTATGCCAATTACTTATGCAAAGGCATGGTGGGGCAGAAAGTTTGCAAATGAAGCCTTGTATGGTTCTCCCGGCAGTAGTTATAAACTACTTCCATTATATTTGCATATGTTGAAAGAGGCTAACAGTGGAAAAGTTACAACACACCTTGAAGTTGAAAATGGATTATTCAAGTACGTGTTTATAGCATTTGATGCCTGTATTTCAGGATTTCAATCACTCAGGAAAGTTATCTCGGTTGACGGGACATTCTTAAAAACTTCTTACAAAGGGGTTTTACTCATAGCTACAGCTGAAGATGGTGACTTTCATCAGTATCCTTTAGCTTGGGCTGTTGTGGACAGTGAAAACAATGACTCTTATGATTGGTTTTTTGGGCATTTGAGAAAGCTTATTGCCGATTCATCAGAGCTTGTATTCATTTCTGATAGGCATGCAAGCATTGCTAATGGACTGAGAAAGCACTACAACGCTGCTGATCACGGACACTGTAAATTTCATATATCACAGAATCTGAAATCTCATCTTCACAAAGATGAAGGGGCAATGAATTTATTTGACAGTCTTGCAAATGCATACACCGAAAGGCATTTTAATCGTATATATAGGGAATTTCGAAGTAGATTTGAATCTGGGGCTAATTATTTAGATGGGATTGAAAAGAGCAAATGGGCTAGGGCATTCTTTCATGTGAATCGCTATAATATTATGACAACAAATGGAGTGGAAAGCATGAATAATGTTTTGAAAAAAGAAAGAGTACTTCCCATTGTTGCACTATTGAAAGGAGTACAATCCAAGGTTTCTGAGTGGAGAGGCAAGCGATTGGTGGAGTTACAGTTAACAGAGTCCAATTCTAGCCCACTGACTGCCCAAGCAGAGACACTCATTCGCAATAGGTACAGGAAGGCTAAGTCAATGACATCAGTGCAAATAGGTTTGTTTGACTTTGAAGTTAAAGGACCTGAAGGTACGTCTACACACGTGGTCAACCTGGCACGGAAAACTTGCACCTGTCGTGTTTTTGATTTAACACGACTTCCATGTGCTCACGCTCTGGCATGCTATCATCTGGGACATAATATTCAACTTTATGACTTGTGCAGCAACTACTACACTCGAGAATTCATGTACATGGCATATGCTGAAACCATTTATCCTGTCCCCGAAGTAGAAGATTGGGATGCCAAAGACACTGTGCTTCAATCCGTTAATCCTCCTGCCATATCAAAGAAGCGAGGAAGGCCTACAATGAAAAGATTTCCATCCGCCGGCGAGCATAGAAAGAAATGGCAATTGACATGCTCAGGTTGTGGCAAAAAAGGACATACTATAAGAACTTGTAAAAAAAGAACAGACCCTGTCGACCTTGTTGACCATGTGATAGCCGATAATAATACCCTTGTTTAGGGTCGATAAACATCTTCAAGTAAATTTTATTTCAACTAAATGTAGGGTCGATACACATATGGTCAACCAACTGAAAGTCGCGTACATCCGACCTTCTAATTTGGTCGACAAATTTTGTAGATCGACTGCAATTTGGTCGATTCGACCCTTATCAAAATGTGCTTTATACTTTTGACAAAGTACTACGGAGTACTCCGTAGTATTTATGATGATCCATCTCTAGCAGACATATTTTCCATGAAGATTAAGAAAAAAATATTAGTCCATTACAAATCTGTTCCCTAAAATGACTAAGAAGTTTGAAGAGATGCATGTCTTTCCGATTTCAAACTAGGTGGATTTTCAAACTCTATAGTGCACCTTCAGATGACACCATTGTATTTGACGTCGAGGTTCTCCTTGTGTCAACTTAGTTGAATATACTTTGTCGATTTTATGTTGATCGACTATGGTAATAGCAAAGTAAAATGAGTTCAGTTTCAGGATGTATGTTTCCCCTCCCAAAAATAGTAGTAAAGCAAGCCTATCACCGTGATTGGAATGGTGATTAACATGATTTACTATTATTTTGGAGACAGAGGATACAACGTGGAAGTTTATCTTTATTGTGCACGATGTAAGTTCTAACTTGTATCGTTTCATTTCCCAAATTAGCATCTCCCAAATTAGTAGTAAAGCAAGCTAATCATCATTACTATCACCGTGATCAACTTGCATTACTACTATTTTTGGGAGACGAAACGATACATCCTGAAACTACACTCATGTAGTATTCAGCTATATATAATGTAATCGACCAACATATAGTCGACTCATATTGATTAAAACATAAAAAGGTAAAATAAAACTGGTTCTCTCCATCTGAAAAAAAGACTCATAAGAAATTTCTCCAGAGAACTTATGTTTGAGAACTTGTAATGAAATAAAAACAATTTCACAAGACAGTTCGAACACAATTTATTAATATTTAATAAAACAATATTTAACATTGTAAAAAATATTACGGAGTAGTATCGAAAAATAGAGTTTTTAGATAAGTTGCACAAGAAGAAACTCGACGTCAATACAATGATGCCATCTCAACATGCATTACAGAGTTTGAAGATATACCTTTTTTGAATAGGAGGCACTTGCGTATTCAAACTTCTAGGGTAGGATTTGTAATGGACGAATATTTTTTGCCCAACTACATGGAAAAACATCTGGTCTGTGCTCTCCATTCTTTGTGTGCTATGTGATATATTTTGCATAGAGGATTGTTCCATATATGTAGTACGCTAGATTTATAAGGAAACCCTAATAAATAAATAATAAATAAATAAAATTCCAAAAGTAAACAAGAATATACGGTAGTAGGGATGGAATAATCTAGAAAAAAAAATCCAGATACAAAGTATTAAAAAAAAAGTACAATCTAGTCTAGATAGAATTTCAAAACACATAGAAACCCCATAGAAGGGATACTCTAGATTTACATACCATATATTCTAGATATATACCATATACGATGTACTAAGAATTAAGAATTAAGAAGTGTATTTCAGATATACAAGGAAACCCATAGAATTCCAAAAGTATAAACCACATATAGTAGATAGAATATACGGTATGAGTAATGATCTTCTAGTTCTACATATAATATACTACTGAGTACGCATTAAGTTAAGAAGAAATAAAAAAAAAAATACAGTTGCATATGCTCGAGCCGCTGCTTATAGCATACGATGTTGACATATATATATGGTGAAGAGGTGACTGTTGAGATTCAATAATTGATAGGTAATTCGTTGAGGATGAGGTGACCGTTGGGGGATTTAACTGTGGTAGTTGAGGTGCATTGAATTCACCTAGAAGAGTACATGGATTTAAAAATGACTATTCGACCAAAGTTACGTATTGAAGCAAACTTTCCTGCTGAAATCGACCACAATTTAGTCGAAAAACTTTGTTAAAAATGTACATGAATAAAAAATTCGTATAGAATTCCAAAAGTTGTTTACCAATTACCATTGACCCTAATAAATAGAATTCCAAAAGTTACGTATTGAAGCTAAAATTTAATTTAATTTTCAATATCTTTTTATAACAAACATTAATTGATAGCCAGAGAGGTGATTGGTTGAGGAAGAGGTGACCGCTGGGTTTTAATTGATAACTCGGCCCTTTAACTCTAGGGGTTGCGGTGAATAGAATTCACCAACAAAAAATAAATTTACTTACAAATGTTGGTCAATATTCTACGGATCGATCAGCAATCGGTCGACACTCTTTTTTATAATAAAAGTTCATTTTACTTTTCAATATCTTTTTATCCCTTTTTATTAATCCTAGAAATTAAGAATTGAAAAGTACAATCTATTGATAGAAATTCTGAATTTTCTCAAAAGTGATACGAAAATCACTTGATCGACAATATATTAGTCTAATTTTTAAGCATATTTTTATATTGTTCCAAAGTTAAGCATATATTTAAATATTTTGAAGTACTTTTCTACAAAAGACTAAGTAGTCGATTATATGGTCGACCTATAATGTACACGGATTCAAAAACACGATTCGACCAAACTTTAATTAACTTTACTGCTTAATTCGACCACAATTTAGTCGACCAACTTTGTTAAAAATGTACATGATTAAAAGTTGTTTACCATTGACCCTTTTTAACAAGAATTCCAAAAGTTATGTATTGAAGCAAAAAAAAATTTAAAAACATTGTTAATGTTTATTAACCCTTGTTTATACTAAAATTTTAATTTCATTTTCAATATCTTTTTATAACACACATTAATTGATAGCCAGAGGTGATTGGTTGAGGAAGAGGTGACCGTTGGGTTTTAACTCTGGTGGTTGCGGTGCATTGATCGAATTCACCAACAAAAATTAATTTTCAAGCATTAATTGTTTATGATCGTAATTCCTGGTGAATTACGTGCTTTAACTAAAGTTGTGCTTTAATTCATGGTTTTGACAGGATTTGTGTATCTGTATTAACGGTGAGTAAAGTTAGATTGATAGGGTGATTGGCTGAGGAAGAGGTGACCGTTGGGTTTTAACTCTGGTGGTTGCTATGCATTGATCGAATTCACCAACAAATATTAAATTTACCTACTGCTATCTATTTTAACTTTAATACTAATCCATTAAAAGTGCTCAATAGTGAAACTTTATCAATTAAAATTGGTAAAGTTTTGGAAAAATATGTGCTTTTTGTCTAATAAAGCTTTAATGTTTTTGTCTAAACATTAAAGTTTTGATGTTTAATTAAATGTTTGAAAAAATTGGTAAAGTTTAGATTTTTTTTATACTCGTAATAAGTATAGGTAAAATACTTTTTTATACAATATAACTAGGTCGATCATTTGTTGGTCGAAGACAAAAACAAAAAATGTGTAGGTGGAAAACACATTGTTGTCATATCGTCGAACACAATGTAGTCGAAAAGTACTTTGGTCGAACACAAACAGTTTGAAATATAGTCGATCATTTGGTCGGACACTTACAAAATGTACTGATCGACTATGAGGTGACTGTTGATAAATTTTGATTTTACCTATAGCACCAAGCTTAGCCGAGACACACATAATCGACCAAACAATAATGGATTTCTTTATTGACGAGTAGTTGGCGGAATATTTAATATAAGGGTTGAAAGGATTTGTGTATTTAATAATGTAATCTTTAGTAACATTTTATTTCATTCATAAATATGAACATGAGTCTCTATTCCTACAAGAATGTATATATATAGGGGAAAAATGTTAAATATTTGCATTCTTTTGTAACATTTTATTTATTTCATAGATAAATATGAAATTAAATTTGTGACATTTGGGCTTGAATGCTTTGTTATTCACTATATTTATTTATATTATCAAAAACCTTGGCTATAGTAGTTTTACTTTGTTATTCACTAATTTAAAATATTCACTATATTTCTAGCATCAGATAAAACATTGGCTATAATAGTTTTACTTTGTTATTCACTATATTTATTTATATTATCAAAAACCTCAAATCCTCTATTGTCGAACACACACAAATTATACAAAAGACAAGTAGTCGATAATATGGTCTGGGCGAACACACACACAAATTATATTGGTCGAACACAAACAAATTATATTAATCGATTTTTTTATTGACGTGTAGTTGACGGAATATTTAATATATTGTGCTTCATGTCCTTTGGTTGACGCCCTTGACGAAATATAATTCACCTATAAAAATTAAATTTACTACTGAAATCGACCAAAGTTTCTTAAACTCGATAGTGTTGGTCGATAACCATCAAAAATATATAGGTCGACAAAATTAATTCATCTCAACCGCCGGAGTTAAAGCCAACGGTCACCTGGTCCTTCCATTAAATACTGGTAATTAACTATTACGTACGAGTATATTGGAAGCTAACATGTTCACGTTTACTAGTATATAAATAACACTGTCCTAGATATGGGAGATATGTTAGAGGCAACTTGGCGTTCTGCTTTTCCATGGAAAGTGAATGCTATCCTAATAATGTTCGTCCATGTAGGTTTAGCAAAACTTTCAGTCCATTACCATTTCCACAAGATCTACTTAGTTTTCATTTGCAAGTTTCAATATATACAAGACTTAGCATGGAAAGTCTTGTATGACATCATTGTATTTGACGTCGAGAGAAATTGGTGTTTGTGTCTGTTCCACTCACGCACAACCAATCCTTTCGTTGGTGGTTTGTGCGGAGTATGGAAATCCTACGCCATCGCCCATTGCCTTGTGTGTAAGTTGGTTAGCCGCGTATTCCATGTTGTGTGATATCAACTGGATGGAGGTTAATTCTACTTGGATGATGAACTTGAAGCATACAAAAGATACTCACGGTGGGAAGTTCTCATACAAGAAGGGATAGATGGCATACAAGACTTTTATAAATTAAATATCTATCAAGCTTCTCCATTCTTTTGTAACATTTTATTTCATAGATAAATATGACCATTGGAATTGACAGTGGTTGACTATATGGGACCTCTGGGCGTGATAGATATGTCAAAGCATTAGAGAAAAAAATTAAGTAGTCTCCATTTGAATAGACGGTCACTTGGATACGAGCCGTCAATCATCATCTTCCTTATCCGAGTTACCTAGTAACACAGTTGAAGTTGAAATCGATCAAAGGTAGATGGCATACAAGACTTTTGTAAATTAAATATCTATCAAGCTTCTTTAGATCATAGGTCGACTTGAATATCTGTATTCTTTTGTAACATTTTATTTCATAGAAATATGACCATTGGAATTGACCGAGGTTGAATTCCATCTTCTGAAACTAAAACTTTTGCTGTTATTTGACGTACAATAATTTCAATATGCCGATTATGAATCTGGACCCCCTGAGATCTATAAACTTTTTGGATCTTATGAATCAAATTAAAGAGATACGACTTTGCACTATAGTGCAAAGTCCCAATATCAATATATGTGATTGATATATATAGGTGAGACCGTTGGGTATCAATATATTTTTATAAAACATTAACTATTTATGATCGTAATATATAGGTGAGACCGTTGGTCGAACACGAACAAAAATATATAGGTCGTCTTACGGTTTCAGAGTTTACATGTCTAATTTAAGGAGAAAAATTGTGTAAAAATATTAGGTATATATTTGAGAAATAATTTAGTTTATTCGAACAAGAATTGAGGCGGTCGACTTAGTTCGACTTCATAATGAAAATTTTTCAGTAACATTTTATTTCTAGATTATTACGACCGTTGGATTTGACCTTTGGGCATCACAGATAAATGGATGATTTTTTAGGTCGACCAAATCTAAGTAAATAAAACTATTTTGACGGAATGAAATTAGATTCCAAATGTGAAAACAAATGGGAATTGACCCATGTATAAATTACACAATATGATTCCATGGTAATCCAAAAGTTTTTAATATTAAAGTCCATGGTAATTGCAGGGTTTGAGAATGAATAGATTATTTTTTAGGAAAATAATAAATTGATCTTGACAATTAAAGTTGGTAAAGTTTTTTGGAAAAATGTGAGCTACTTAAACAATAATTTTGGTAAAAAAAACAACTATGTCGATCATATGTTGGTCAAACACGAACAAAAACATATAGTTTGAAAACACATAGTCGACCAATTAACCTACTGAGAACGAACAAAACTTAAGTATAGTATTATTGCCATTATCAAATGTTGGTCAACACTTGATCGTAGAAAAATAATAATTATAATATTATACATTTTTAAACATATTTTAAACATATTTTTGCATATTATAAATCTTATATATAAAATATTCACGGGGTGATTGGCAAATAATATATAGAATTCCAAAATTTAACACGTAGAGGTGATTGGTTGAGGAAGAGTGACAAAAATTAAATATACCTACTTAGGTCGACCAACAAGTTTTTAAATTGAACTATGGTGGTTGGAGTGCATTGAATTCACCAACAAAAATTAAATATACCTACGACCAAATGTTGGTCAATATTCTACGGATCGATCAGCGTTCGGTCGACCCTAATTTATCTTATTAAACATAATATACCTACTTTGTTTTCAATATCTTTTTATTAAAAATCATTGTTAACTACATTTCAAATAGTATATATTAAGAATTAAAAAGCATAATCTAAAATAAATAAGAACAATCTAATCGATAGAATTCCAAAATTTAAAACGTAGAGGTTTAATTATTAAGAAACAATATTATTAATTTTCAACCATTAACTGCAATTGATTTCAAATAAAAGCTCAAACATAGGATTAATTTTCAACCATTAACTGCAACTGTTTTACTCCTATTTAGAGAATTCTCTCAATTACAAACTGATTGCTAATGGTGTTGACTTATAATTTTTTACTTTAAATTTAAAAACATTGATGCAGAAAAGTTTACAAATATTGACAATATTTAGTATATATTGTTTATACTTAAAAAAAGTTCAATTAAGCCCTTTTGGTCGGTAAGTAACCGGTTTCCCGGTTAAACGACGACGACGGCGACGATGTGCTCAAACCCCAGCAACGGCGGCTGCCGGGAAACGGGTTACATTTAACTGGGAAACCGGTTACTTACCGACCGAAAGGACTTAATTGAACGTTTTTTAATAGTTCGAGGACTTAATTGAGTGTTTGTAAAGTACGAGGGCCTAATTGACTTTTTCGGTATAGTACAGGGACTTATTTGACAGTTTTCCCTTAATTTAACTTTAGATAAATTTAATTTAACATTGACAAAGTTTATGATCGTACTATACAAGATCAGAAGACCCTAATAGATCAGATAGAATTCCAAAAGTTAACGCGTTGTGTTTTAAAGTTAAGATTTATGCAGGTAATTAATTGAGTAAGAGGTGACCGTTGGGTTTTATGTGACCTTGGGAATCATAGATAATTAAATTGATGATTTTATACGTCGACCAAATTTAAGTCATTAATCAAAACGGTACCTTAACTATACATAAGTGTTTCAAATTGAGATTATATTCGAATTTTTAACAAAAAAGTCCGTGACGATCAAAATTTCATGTACAGAGTCACCCTATAGTGATCATATGGACAAAAATAAGGTAAAGTAGACTTTACGCAAAGAATTCTGACCGCCACGTGGAATTTTTTGGTCTGAAATTTAAATAAAATCTCAAATTGAAACATTGATGTAATGTAATAGAGTCCAAATGTGAAAACAAATGGTAATTGACCTTGTGTAAATTACACAATATGATCCAACATATGTTGGTCGAACACGAAAAAAGATTAAGAAAATTTTCTAAATTCCCGTGATTCAACCAACCTCAAGTCGACCTATATAATTTTTAATACCCCTCAACTAATTTTTAGTCCATGTATTGTAGCCAAAGTTTCAATGTAAAATTTCCACAAAGGGGAGGTTCAATATATATAAATAAATTTTTAAAAAATAATTCCTACTCTTAAAATAATAGACATTTTAGGTCGACCAAATTTTTTAGTAATTCCTACATTTTTTTTAGTAATTAAATATATATTAAAGATTTAAAATATTAGGTCGACCAAATTTTATGGAGACCAATAAAACTGGGTCGACTAAATATTATGGAGACCAATAAACCTGGGTCGACCAAATTAAGTCCTAAAAAGTGTTCAAGGAATCAAAAGAAATAAGTCATCCAAGTGTTCAAGTCATCACAACTCACAAAAAAAACATTGGTAATTCACATCATAACCATCCTTCCACCTGCCTTCAATTCCATCATATAATGATGACTGTGAGGGGGTGGAAACTCCAAGTCACAATCGTCAATCACCATCGTCAGAACACGGCCAAACTCGTGGTTGAAGAACACAATCCTCTCACGGTCAGGTATGAGTAACCTACTTTTTACTTCTTCTAACATTCCTTCTTCACCCACAAATATTTCTTGTGTTCCATGCATAACCACTAGACCACTTCCAGGATTACAACAACTCCTCAAAAAGTCCGTGCAGAGTTGCTGTTTCAGAGATTTATTTCATTATTTGCCTTGAAGTTTAAAACAGACAACATGGTTCATGATATTACAAAAAATGATACTCGTATTAAAAGTTGTATAGTGCAAACCTTTGCTGTTTTTTTGTGTGGAATGTAAAAGAAAGAAGGGCAGTAGAAAAGATTTGCATATGGCAATTTAGGAATGGCGGACTGGACAAAGACGACAGGATCACCTGTGACATATAAGAAATAATATACGTAACAAGATATACGATAGTATGGAGTAGATAGTACTACGTATTTGATGTTTATTTACAAAAACCAACAAAATAGTTCCCTTGCATACCTGATTCAGCTGGGAATGTAGCGGGAGTGGTATTGGTTATAGGGGCAACCTTATTACCCCGATTGTCAAAAACAAAGGTTTCAAATTTAAAATTCCCAACATGGCGAAACAAAACATAGCCATGCACGGGAACATCAACTTTTTCCATGAATTCGTCAAAACCACTTGCAAAATCTCCTTTATCAACTTCCACAGACCATGATTGGTTACCATAAGCAAGAAGAGCACTTACTTCAGCATGCTCAAAAAGGTGTCGGCTCATACACCTAGGTATGTCCTAAAAAACAAAATATGAAGTAGTATGCATAAATAATGGTAGCATATACGGAGTATAAAACTAAAACTCTAATGATATCAACAAAATTCTGTGCATGCATACCGTACGATAGAGATCATTGTTTTTCACTACAAACCAAGCAATTGTAGACTGGGTAACATCAGGTTGATGAATTGAGGAAGAAGAAAATTTTAAACATGAACCGTCTAGGAAACACCAAAATTTGGATTTATTAAAACAAGATTTTAATTTATAAAAATTGTACGAGTAATTCATTCAAAGATTATAAAATTACTTACAATAGCCATTCGTCTCGCCCGATTGTTCTATATTTTTCAAATATCTTTCCAGCCCTTCCCTGTCTGTAATTCTAGGTGGAATAACGGAAGGGAAGTTTGCTGCTGAAAGAAACGTGTACCAGTCTTGTAAGATTTTCACGATCCAGCGACCAGAATCTGATAGGGTTGCATCTGCAACACATACACGGCGTCCATGCACAGTATTCAAGAAGTAAGTAACCCGGTTTCCTGCATCAGCACCGTCACCTTCTACACAAGTCATAGTGCCCCAAAGATCCATTGTAGTGTCTAAGAGTAAGCAAAAAAAGCGCAAAGAAGTATTAATATGGAGTATTTGTAGTTTGGAACGTTTGAGAGACCATATAAATCAATCCACCAAGGGATCAACGCGTCCGTCAATGAGCCCGACGGTTACCAACGGATCAACACGTCGATCAATACCAAAGGTCTCGCTTGTCAACTCACGCGGGTTGCGGGTTTAAGTGGTTGGCCCACCGGAATGTGGGCCAACCCACCAGAATGTGGCTTGCGGCTTGCCCCGCAAGTCCTACAGGCTACAGTGAGTCTAGACTCTGGAATCCCGCGCGGGCTCATGACTGGTGGAACAGGTCAGCCTTCATATGAGCGTCCCCACACGGGCCATGATCCTACTGTTAGGCCCAATTGACTCTATTTATTAATCCTGCTTAATGGGCTCAGTTTAGTAATCCCGTGTAATGGGCTTTGTAATCCATATTTTTATGGGGAATTTCACAGTCCATAATACATATGGAGTAGAGTATCACTTAATATCTAACTAACAACATTATATTTGTGAATGAGGGTTGGTACTCTTGATTTATGTCAATCCATTTTTACATAAAAAAAAATTGTACATTATGCTTAGAAAGTTGTACCTAACTTTTCAATTGACTTTAATGACCTTAACGTCATTAAAGTCATGTGTTATTTCACATTGGGCATGTTTTGCCAAAAAAACATTGGGCATGAGTTATCCTGCCTTGAGCGATCAATCGCTAGTGTTACATATAATTGTAACACTTATCGCTAGCAGATGAGGACTAGGGGTGGGGGGAAAATAGAAAATACCGAAATTTCGGTATACCGGACTTACCATATCGAAAAATACCGAATTTACCGAAGTGTTTGGTATATGGACACTTTTGGTACGGTATGATACCGTACCGAATTACTTCGGTATGGTATCGGTATATATTTTGGAAATAAACGGTATACCGTTATACCGTCATAACGTGATTCCAATCCAATAATTTCTTTAAAATTATAAACATAACTAGAAACACAACATTAATTCAAAATCTTCGGTAAAGGTATGGTAAAGGTATAGGATAAAATCTTCGGTATAGCGTACCGAACCACCCCTAGATGAGGTTGTCTTCTATGTTACAGTACTACCTCTGTTTCATTTTACGGGTCTTACTTTCATTTTGGGGGTTGTTTCAAAATAAATGTCACCTTTTGAAGTGATCTATTGAAATATGTGATCTAGTGCATTTATGCAGGGGCGGACTTATCTTTGGTATCATCTGACTTTTCTTAAGGTTTAGTCAGATTAGGGGATGTTTTCTTTTGGACTGTTTTCAGTTCCAGACCAGATCAGACCTGACTTCCGTAGTTATAAAAAACATAGAGATCAGACCAGATCAGACTAGACCACACCAAAGCCCCAACGAATAATACAAATAATAATACAAATAATAATACAAATAATAATACAAATAATAATAATAATAATAATAATAATAATAATAATAATAATAATAATAATAATAATAATAATAATAATAATAATAATAATAATAATAATAATAATAATAATAATAATAATAATAATAATAATAATAATAATAATAATAATAATAATAATAATAATAATAATAATAATAATAATAATAATAATAATAATAATAATAATAATAATAATAATAATAATAATAATAATAATAATAATAATAATAATAATAATAATAATAATAATAATAATAATAATAATAATAATTAGTCACATAAAATGTAATGCAAGCATCTACTGAACATATTAATTCAAACTAAATCAAACCCAAAATTGGGAGATTGACCCCAATTTTGGTCTGGTCTAGTCTAGTCTAGTCTCATAAATGCTCTGTCTCGTAAACGAATAAACCTTCCTGTCTCTATCGTAGTATTTATAAGTGCGTTTAATTATCTTCTGAACCAGTACAGATTTGTGAACTTATTTATTTATTTATTTGGTCGACCATGAGTTGATATATTTGGTCGAGCGAACAAAAATCACGCAAGACCAAATATGTTGGTCGAGCAGAAATCAAATACTCCATTTTGGTCGACTTCATTTTGGTCGAATTTTAAGGAGTACTTAGGTCGACTTCATTTTGGTCGAATTTTAAAAAGATGAGTTCAGACGAATAAGTTTGAAATACTATGGAAACATGAAATACTCGTATTAAAAAAAAAAAAAAATTGTCCTACTATGAAAACATGAAATACTCGTACTATGATAACGAATTTTTTTTTTTTATGAAATACTTCGTATTAGCCTCAAATAGTACTACGCTGCAACATCCCCTAATCTGCAATGGTCTAGTCTGCAACCTGCAAGGGTCTAGTCTCATACGGAGTAAATGTTCTGTAGGGAAACGTGTAAACGTTCCATCTCACATAAATATTGTCGTTTTGGACTGTTCGGTCTAGTCCGTTTATCTAGTTTGAATGGGACGGATCAGGGATGGAGTTAAAATGATACGGAGTAAAATGTTAAATGTTTAAGACTGAAAATGATCCTCAAAGTAGCTAATACATGAAAAGTAACCTAAATTAATACGTAGTAGCTAAAATGATACTCAGTATGTCAGATAACTTCGGTCAATACATACAACCTTACTTTTTCTTATTATTATTACACAACTTAGTGAGTGAAATCAAAATTTCGTATTTGGTGAAAAGATTGGTTGATTTTTTTGATTTATGACCGATACTCTCGATGTTAGTCCGATTAGGACCAATCAGGACCAACATCAATTAGTCCGATGTTATTCCTGATACAAATGTTAGTCCCCCGATACTCTCGATCTTAGTCCAATTAGTCCAGTTACTCTCGATGTTAGTCGGATTAGGACCAATCAGGACTAACATCAATTACTCCTTCATACAAATGTTAATCCAATTGGTTCTGATACTCTCGATCTTAGTCGAATTAGTCCAGGTACTCTCGATCCTATTGCAGTTAAGACCGATACTCTCGATGTTAGTCCGATTAGGACCAATCAGGACCAACATCAATTAGTCCGATGTTATTCCTGATACAAATGTTAGTCCCCTGATACTCTCGATCTTAGTCCAATTAGTCCAGTTACTCTCGATGTTAGTCCGATTAGGACCAATCAGGACTAACATCAATTACTCCTTCATACAAATGTTAATCCAATTGGTTCTGATACTCTCGATCTTAGTCGAATTAGTCCAGGTACTCTCGATCCTATTGCAGTTAAGACCGATACTCTCGATGTTAGTCCGATTAGGACCAATCAGGACCAACATCAATTAGTCCGATGTTATTCCTGATACAAATGTTAGTCCCCCGATACTCTCGATCTTAGTCCAATTAGTCCAGTTACTCTCGATGTTAGTCCGATTAGGACCAATCAGGACTAACATCAATTACTCCTTCATACAAATGTTAATCCAATTGGTTCTGATACTCTCGATCTTAGTCGAATTAGTCCAGGTACTCTCGATCCTATTGCAGTTAAGACCGATACTCTCGATGTTAGTCCGATTAGGACCAATCAGGACCAACATCAATTAGTCCGATGTTATTCCTGATACAAATGTTAGTCCCCCGATACTCTCGATCTTAGTCCAATTAGTCCAGTTACTCTCGATGTTAGTCCGATTAGGACCAATCAGGACTAACATCAATTACTCCTTCATACAAATGTTAATCCAATTGGTTCTGATACTCTCGATCTTAGTCGAATTAGTCCAGGTACTCTCGATCCTATTGCAGTTAAGACCGATACTCTCGATGTTAGTCCGATTAGGACCAATCAGGACCAACATCAATTAGTCCGATGTTATTCCTGATACAAATGTTAGTCCCCCGATACTCTCGATCTTAGTCCAATTAGTCCAGTTACTCTCGATGTTAGTCCGATTAGGACCAATCAGGACTAACATCAATTACTCCTTCATACAAATGTTAATCCAATTGGTTCTGATACTCTCGATCTTAGTCGAATTAGTCCAGGTACTCTCGATCCTATTGCAGTTAAGACCGATACTCTCGATGTTAGTCCGATTAGGACCAATCAGGACCAACATCAATTAGTCCGATGTTATTCCTGATACAAATGTTAGTCCCCCGATACTCTCGATCTTAGTCCAATTAGTCCAGTTACTCTCGATGTTAGTCCGATCAGGACCAATCAGGACTAACATCAATTACTCCTTCATACAAATGTTAATCCAATTGGTTCTGATACTCTCGATCTTAGTCGAATTAGTCCAGGTACTCTCGATCCTATTGCAGTTAAGACCGATACTCTCGATGTTAGTCCGATTAGGACCAATCAGGACCAACATCAATTAGTCCGATGTTATTCCTGATACAAATGTTAGTCCCCCGATACTCTCGATCTTAGTCCAATTAGTCCAGTTACTCTCGATGTTAGTCCGATTAGGACCAATCAGGACTAACATCAATTACTCCTTCATACAAATGTTAATCCAATTGGTTCTGATACTCTCGATCTTAGTCGAATTAGTCCAGGTACTCTCGATCCTATTGCAGTTAAGACCGATACTCTCGATGTTAGTCCGATTAGGACCAATCAGGACCAACATCAATTAGTCCGATGTTATTCCTGATACAAATGTTAGTCCCCCGATACTCTCGATCTTAGTCCAATTAGTCCAGTTACTCTCGATGTTAGTCCGATTAGGACCAATCAGGACTAACATCAATTACTCCTTCATACAAATGTTAGTCCCCTGATACTCTCGATCTTAGTCCAATTAGTCCAGTTACTCTCGATGTTAGTCCGATTAGGACCAATCAGGACCAACATCAATTAGTCCGATGTTATTCCTGATACAAATGTTAGTCCCCCGATACTATTGATCTTAGTCCAATTAGTCCAGGTACTCTCGATCCTAGTCAAATTAGTCCTCATACGCTCGATTTCAGAACTAACACAGACCAGATCAGACCAGACCAGATTTAAACAGACCAGACCAGACCAGACCAGACCAGACTTGGACAGTTATAAAATACACTGAGACCATACGTTTACCAGACCAGAACAGTTCAGACTAGACCAGACCAGACTTATCCAATTAGTCCAGATACTCTAGATCTTAGTCCATTTAATCTTTTTTAACACCAGATTAGAAATATTAAGGTTCCAAATATTAATGTATTAGTGCTTATCCGTGCTTATCCGTGCTAAGCGGTCACATTCAATAGCGGAATGGCGCTATTCAATACCAAACAGAACGACTCTAGAAAGTACATTGAATGTGATACTAGAAAAAAGTGCTACATTGAATGAGATTTTCAATTCCTTAATTTCTCTCTAGGGTTTACTTTATCGTTTATTTTCTCGGGTTATTGTTAACAATGGCCGATTTTGGGAGCCATGTTTATCTTTTTACTGGTTACACTGTTGAGGACGACCCTACCGATAAGAATAGGATGATTTATGTTTTATGTACTCGCCATGGAAGAAAAATACCAGTTGCATCTTTAACCTATTGCTGTCATCATCTACTTGAAGCGGGATGGCATGATTTTACGGATGCAGTAGACCTCCTCACGGCTCCCCACTTCAGCAATTATGAGATTGAGACACCAGACACAACAACTCTTCGAGGGCATTTGCTTGAAATAATTCAAAATAGTTATTCATACGGTGCTGAAGGTTAGTATGCTCAATGAATTCGGTTAGTACACACTAATTTATTTACTGTGTATGCTCAATGAATTAAAACCAAACTATTAAAATATATATATTCTTGATTCCCAGCCTGTACTCGAGACCCTTATAGGTTTTCTATTCATCTTCCGGATGTGGATAAAACAAACATAGCTTGGTGGTTTGTCATTCCAGAAACAGATGGGACACCTACAGTATGCACTCATTAAACTTTGTACTATTTAATGTTTCGATTATTGTTTTAATTTATACAAACGTGTTCTCAGAGTTTACCGGAGTGTATGAGCAGGCATCTTTTTGAGCACATAGAAAAGCGTGCTGTATTTGGTTATGGTAAAAAATCCTTCTTTGTGGACGTTGAGAACTTCATGTTAAATGGAGTTGACACATTCTTCACGGAATCTGGTGTTCCAGACGATGCCCTTCTTTTATTTCGTCATACAGGCAACTTTAGGTTTGATACATTTGCTTTTGACAGTAGGGGTAATAACATTGCCCCAATTGATTCCGGTCTCATTCCCAATCCTACTGCATCAGGTAGATAGATCCATTCTGTTTGAGTCAACTGTAATTTTGTTGCAACTGTAATTTCATTGTGTAATTTTTTTTAAATATTTTTCAGATGAAATGATTGTCCCTGTAAGGTCTGCCATTCCGAATTTGCCATACGAAGGACTCTTCTCATGTCCTTCTTTCTTCTACTTTCCGCGTAAAACTTCAAAGGTTTGATAAAAAATTCAAATCCTTCGTACTATTGCCCTAATTTACTCTGAAATAAAATATCTGAAACAGGTCCACTGCAATGAATTCTTGATGAGCTGTTGTAATTCAGATTTAGAACAAGAAGATTTAGTTGTGAGCCATGGAACACAAGATGAAGAGTTTTCTAGTAAGCATGCGCGGGTGTTGTTTAAGGCAGTGAGAGATCGTTTCTTTTTACATAAAAGCTTAAAGTTGGTGTTTTTTAACATCATGCGTGGTTGTGTTTTAATGCTGGTAATTGGTCAGTGCAACGTAGAGTCACTACCCCAGCACACTAGTATAGAATATATGATAGAGTTAAATTCGAATGGTAGAATGTAAGATTTGTTGTGACTTTTAAGAAACTGTCTGCCATGGTTGAAAAACCTACCAAGTTCTGGTTTAATATAACGTACTTCTATCTATAATTACAATGGAACATGGTCGAGCCTCCTTGAACCCTAAATTTTCAGTAGATTTTTATTCGAACAGAATGTAGTCGTTTAAGTGGATCACCAACAACTATAATAATCATAATGCTAAATACATAAAAACATAAATATGTTATAATATTAATTCTAACTTATGGATATACATGTGAGTGTAATTAAGAATTAAAGTAGTAATTAGAATCACTGAAAGAAATTACAATTGAGACCAATAACCATTAAACTTCATTTGGGTAGATAATACAAAAAGATCAGACTTTTAAAATGAGACGTAATATGTAAAAGGGTCGACTTGATTGTGAAAGTTCGACCATGAAAGGGTCGACGCAGGGGGACAAATGAGATTAATTTTCATTGGTTAACTCAAAATAATCATCTCTATATTACATGTTATAATCATCTATATTGCATATTATGTCCATCATTGGGAACCCCATAAGGGTCTAGATGATTTGTGAACTCTTTGATGTAGTCTTCTGAAATCTGAATTCTAACATATAGTCGACCAAACAGTTGTCGACTTGATGTTGAAGATTCGACCATCATTTGAATCAGATTTGAGATTTTGATCGAACTTGATAATTTTTCATGAGAATTTCATCTTTTAATAATTATTGAATTTAATTATTCTTGGTTATACTAAGAATGTGTTACCAATTAAATGTGTTTTATTTATGGATTAATTATAAATTATCAAATATTGCAATGTCTCTTACCGGAGCCGACCGTTGTGTTTTTTCAAACAATGGTTTGAAAAATGAGACAATAAGTTTTTTCAGAAAACCCAAAAAAAAGGGAGGGAGTTACCATGGTAGAGCAAATTGGGTCTAGTCTCATAAATGCTTTCGGTCTAGTCTCATAAATGCTCTGTCTTCCGATATGGCGCCTCTTTAGTACTGTAGTATCTAAAGATTTGGCGCAAGTCTCCATACTGAACCTCAAGATTTGGCGCAAGTCTCCGTACTGTAGTCACATAATAAATGGCCCATAATAAATGCCTGTTAAATTACTCCTAGTATATTTGTTCGATCGACCCCTAGTTGAGCATATTTTGGTCGACCTCAAAAAAATGTTTAGGTCGACTATATTTTGGTCGAAAAGTGTTGACGGCGTTTTCAATGGATTCCTAAATTTTTTAGTGGAACGTGGTCGAGCCTCCTTGAACCCTAAATTTTCAGTGGATTTTTATTCGAACAGAATGTAGTCGTTTAAGTGGATCACCAACAACTATAATAATCATAATGCTAAATACATAAAAACATAAATATGTTATAATATTAATTCTAACTTATGGATATACATGTGAGTGTAATTAAGAATTAAAGTAGTAATTACAATCACTGAAAGAAATTACAATTGAGACCAATAACCATTAAACTTCATTTGGGTAGATAATACAAAAAGATCAGACTTTTAAAATGAGACGTAATATGTAAAAGGGTCGACTTGATTGTGAAAGTTCGACCATGAAAGGGTCGACGCAGGGGGACAAATGAGATTAATTTTCATTGGTTAACTCAAAATAATCATCTCTATATTACATGTTATAATCATCTATATTGCATATTATGTCCATCATTGGGAACCCCATAAGGGTCTAGATGATTTGTGAACTCTTTGATGTAGTCTTCTGAAATCTGAATTCTAACATATAGTCGACCAAACAGTTGTCGACTTGATGTTGAAGATTCGACCATCATTTGAATCAGATTTGAGATTTTGATCGAACTTGATAATTTTTCATGAGAATTTCATTTTTTAATAATTATTGAATTTAATTATTCTTGGTTATACTAAGAATGTGTTACCAATTAAATGTGTTTTATTTATGGATTAATTATAAATTATCAAATATTGCAATGTCTCTTACCGGAGCCGACCGTTGTGTTTTTTCAAACAATGGTTTGAAAAATGAGACAAATGAAAGGGTCGACAGTATATTTTTTTAGAAAGTTTGAAAAATTTTAAGAAATGGCGCTATTTTCCAGAAAACCCAAAAAAAGGGAGGGAGTTACCATGGTAGAGCAAATTGGGTCTAGTCTCATAAATGCTTTCGGTCTAGTCTCATAAATGCTCTGTCTTCCGATATGGCGCCTCTTTAGTACTGTAGTATCTAAAGATTTGGCGCAAGTCTCCATACTGAACCTCAAGATTTGGCGCAAGTCTCCGTACTGTAGTCACATAATAAATGGCCCATAATAAATGCCTGTTAAATTACTCCTAGTATATTTGTTCGATCGACCCCTAGTTGATCATATTTTGGTCGACCTCAAAAAAATGTTTAGGTCGACTATATTTTGGTCGAAAAGTGTTGACGGCGTTTTCAATGGATTCCTAAATTTTTTAGTGAAACGTGGTCGAGCCTCCTTGAACCCTAAATTTTCAGTGGATTTTTATTCGAACAGAATGTAGTCGTTTAAGTGGATCACCAACAACTATAATAATCATAATGCTAAATACATAAAAACATAAATATGTTATAATATTAATTCTAACTTATGGATATACATGTGAGTGTAATTAAGAATTAAAGTAGTAATTACAATCACTGAAAGAAATTACAATTGAGACCAATAACCATTAAACTTCATTTGGGTAGATAATACAAAAAGATCAGACTTTTAAAATGAGACGTAATATGTAAAAGGGTCGACTTGATTGTGAAAGTTCGACCATGAAAGGGTCGACGCAGGGGGACAAATGAGATTAATTTTCATTGGTTAACTCAAAATAATCATCTCTATATTACATGTTATAATCATCTATATTGCATATTATGTCCATCATTGGGAACCCCATAAGGGTCTAGATGATTTGTGAACTCTTTGATGTAGTCTTCTGAAATCTGAATTCTAACATATAGTCGACCAAACAGTTGTCGACTTGATGTTGAAGATTCGACCATCATTTGAATCAGATTTGAGATTTTGATCGAACTTGATAATTTTTCATGAGAATTTCATTTTTTAATAATTATTGAATTTAATTATTCTTGGTTATACTAAGAATGTGTTACCAATTAAATGTGTTTTATTTATGGATTAATTATAAATTATCAAATATTGCAATGTCTCTTACCGGAGCCGACCGTTGTGTTTTTTCAAACAATGGTTTGAAAAATGAGACAAATGAAAGGGTCGACAGTATATTTTTTTAGAAAGTTTGAAAAATTTTAAGAAATGGCGCTATTTTCCAGAAAACCCAAAAAAAGGGAGGGAGTTACCATGGTAGAGCAAATTGGGTCTAGTCTCATAAATGCTTTCGGTCTAGTCTCATAAATGCTCTGTCTTCCGATATGGCGCCTCTTTAGTACTGTAGTATCTAAAGATTTGGCGCAAGTCTCCATACTGAACCTCAAGATTTGGCGCGAGTCTCCGTACTGTAGTCACATAATAAATGGCCCATAATAAATGCCTGTTAAATTACTCCTAGTATATTTGTTCGATCGACCCCTAGTTGAGCATATTTTGGTCGACCTCAAAAAAATGTTTAGGTCGACTATATTTTGGTCGAAAAGTGTTGACGGCGTTTTCAATGGATTCCTAAATTTTTTAGTGGAACGTGGTCGAGCCTCCTTGAACCCTAAATTTTCAGTGGATTTTTATTCGAACAGAATGTAGTCGTTTAAGTGGATCACCAACAACTATAATAATCATAATGCTAAATACATAAAAACATAAATATGTTATAATATTAATTCTAACTTATGGATATACATGTGAGTGTAATTAAGAATTAAAGTAGTAATTACAATCACTGAAAGAAATTACAATTGAGACCAATAACCATTAAACTTCATTTGGGTAGATAATACAAAAAGATCAGACTTTTAATTATACTAAGTAGATAGATAGAAGTGCAGTCATCAACCAGAACTTGGTAGGTTTTTCAAAGATGGCAGATAGTTTCTTAAAAGTCACAACAGTTACATTCTACCATTCACATTTAACTCTATCATATATTCTATACTAGTGTGCTGGGGTAGTGACTCTACGTTGCACTGACCAATTACCAGCATTAAAACACAACCACGCATGATGTTAAAAAACACCAACTTTAAGCTTTTATGTAAACAGAAGCGATCTCTCACTGCCTTAAACAACGGCCGCTGATGCTTGCTTGAAAAGTGTTGATCTTGTGTTCCATGCCCCACAACTAAGTCTATACTTTCTGAATCTGGATCACTACAACAGCTCATCAAGAAATCATTGCAGTGCACCTGTTTCATGGATTTTATTTCACAGTAAATCAGGGCAATAATACAATGACAGGATTTTAATCAAAGTACTATATGGTATTACAAGTGAGATTTTAATCAAACCTTTGATGTTTTATACGGAACGTAGAAGAAAGAAGGGCAGTAGAAGAGTCCTTCGTATGGCAAATTCGGAATGGCAGACCTTACAGGGACAATCATTTCACCTGGAGTATATGTAAAAATATTTACACAACCATTTATATTTTCAATCCATTTTGAGGTACACATTTTCATACGCACACTTACACATGTTTGTGAAGAGTATTTTTGTGTCTGTATACACACAAATATTTGTGTCTGTATACACACTTACAACATTTTCAAATACGTTATGTCTTAATATAAACAAAAATGTACTCTTCACAAACATGAGTGTGTAGGTGTGTCAAATTTTGCAATGTCTCTTACCGGAGTAGACCGTTGTGTTTTTTCAAAAAATGGTTTGAAAAATGAGACAAATGAAATTACAAAATGAGACATAATATGTAAAAGGTTCGACTTGATTGTGAACATTCGACCATGAAAGGGTCGACGCAGGTGACAAATGAGATTAATTTTCATTCGTTAACTCAAAATAATCATCTCTATATTACACCGTGTGTGTATGAAAAATGTGTACCAATGATTTTTTTTTATACTTTTACGACAAAATTACAATTGACTCGAACAGAAGGGATCTATCTACCTGATGCAGTAGGATTGGGAATGAGACCGGAATCAATTGGGGCAATGTTATTACCCATATTGTCAAAAGCAAATGTATCAAACCTAAAGTTGCCTGTATGGCGAAATAAAAGAAGGGCATCATCTGGAACACCAGATTCCGTGAAGAATGTCTCGACTCCGTTTAACTCGAAGTGATCAACTTCCACAAAGAAGGATTTTTTACCATAAGCAAGTACGGCACGCTTTTCCACGTGCTCAAAAACATGCCTGCTCAAACACTCTGGGATTTTCTGAGAACATGTACTTCGTATAAGTTAAAATACTAATTGCAACATTCATGTATCAAATACAATATCGCAAAAGGAATGAGTACATAGTATGTATATTCCCCATCGTTTTCTGCAGGGAGGAACCACCAAGCTATGTGTGTTTCATCGACATCCGGAAGATGGAGAGAAAACGAACTACAGGCTGGGAAATAAGATTATTTATATTTTAATTAATACGATAGTATATGTGTATTAATTTTGAGGATTATACTGAATGAAGTACTCGCTACTAACCTTCGTTAGCGTATGTAGAACTATTCTGAATTACTTTATTCAAATGCCATTGAAGAGTTGTTATGTTTGGTGTCTCCATATCATAATACTCGAAGTGGGGATCCGTGAGGAGGTCTATTGCGTCTGTAAAAGCATACCAAGAGTCTTCACATCGGCTTTCACATCGCCATTCGGCAGTTGTATGATTTGGCCGGGTAATAGCGGCAAAGGGAAGTCTTCTTCCATGGCGAGTAAATAAAACATACAGCATCCTATTATCATCGGTAGGATCATCCTCCAGTCTGTAATCCGTAAAAAGATAAACATGGTTCCCAATACCTGCCATTGTTACTACCGAATAAGGGAAGAAGACAAGCGACAAAAAAATAATAAAACCTAGAGAGATAAAGGATTCCAGAGATAAAACAAAATAGAAGACCGTATACTCCGTATTTGAATACTCCGTATTTGTTTGGATGAAGTAAACGTGTTTTTTTGTTAAATGTAGTGGTTATGTCAAAGGTCACAACCGGATCGAAATGCGAATACATCAAAGGTAACTTTAATGTAGTCTATATTTAAAGCGAATTTAATTTAAATTTAAAGTGAAATTTAAGTAAAATGAATTTTAAAGTGAATTTAACTTTTAAATTGAATTTCGTTTTTAATAATTATTGAATTCAATTCTCATTGGTTAATTCTCAACGGTCACCTTAACTGTTATTTGTATTTATGTTGATTAATTATTAATATGCTAATGATAATGATAACCATGAACCATCCGACTTCAAGTCTTCAACTGTTATTATAATTGTGATAATAAGTTAATAACCAACAGTAGGTTATTATGCAACGTGACTGTTTGCAACATGAGTTATAAATTTAATTATTCTTGGTTATACTAAGAATGTGTAACCAATTATTTCAAACAAAAAGAATGTGTAACCAATTAAAAGTGTTTTATTTATGGATTATTTATAAATTATCAAATATTGCAATCTCTCTTACGGGAGTCGACCGTTGTGTTTTTTGAAACAATGGTTTGAAAAAAGAGACAAATGAAAGGGTCGACCTTTGTGTTTTTTCATGTAATAATCATCTCTATATTACATGTTAGAATCATCTATATTGCATATTATGTCCATAATTGGGAACCCCATAATTGTCTAGATGATTTGTGAACGCTTTCATGTAGTCTTCTGAATTCTAATATATAGTCGACCAAACAGTTATCGACTTGATGTTGAACATTCGACCATCATTTGATGGTTAACTCAAAATCATCTATATTACATGTTAGAAAATCATCTATATTACATTTTTTTTTGGAACCGTACATCGATATTACATGTTATGTCCGTAATTGTACAGATGATTGATAACAGCTCTTGTGCATAAAAAATTGCTAACACTTCTGAACTCTTGGATGTGTCACATAGTTTGGTCTCATCTCAGATGCTGAACTGCCCACCAGGAAGCACAAGAATACATAAGTGGTATTCCTAAACTCTAGGAGGAGGTGGATTGTGCTAACAAGAACTGCAAGGCAATCTTCCAAGATTCTTCAAGATCTTGATGTCTGGCTTTCATTGTAGACTCCAAGATTCTTTAAGGTCATCATTCATCAACTGAGTTTACAAAAATGTAGATATAAAGTTGTTACAAAAAAATAGAGGAATAAGGAAATTAAAGGACGAGGTTGTAGCATAGCAATTGAAGAGATAAGAAAAGGAGCACCTGTTTTTTCTTCAAAGCATAAAAAACTGCAGTTCAGCTCAGCTGATGAGACAAAACTATGTGACATATCCAAATTGCACTTATTTGGTGTTCTCCTTTTTACACTTATATAATGAAACAGTGGGGGACACCCATTTCTTTCGACGTCAAATACAATGATTGTCATTTCAAACTTGCAATACAAAGTTTGAAGGTATTTATGTATCGAAACTTGCAAACTAGAGCTTCTAACTACATGGAACATCTCCTTTGCGGAATTTGTAATGGACTAATACTTTTGATACACTAAACTGAGAAGATAAGTAAGTGGAGAGTGTTATTTATATACGTAGTACTCCGTATATGTGAAGAGAGGACAGTTGGGGTGGTTGAGGTTGAGTCGAATTTTTAATTAACCAACTAATATTATTAAATGCATAACATTTAAGGGAGTGATGATTCATAAGAGCTATGCATAAATGTCAACCTATTGCATCGGTCGACGTATTATCCCAATTACTACTTATTATATTGAGTTTAATTCTTATACGTTAAAAGGAGTACCATTACATAATATGTAATGGTTTAATTCTTATTGGTTAAAAGGAGTACCATTACTTAATATTTGATAATTTATAAAAATCCATACTAAAGGACGAACATAGTGGAGCACATTAATTATATAAAATATTACAAAGTCACTTTTCTAAGTCGACCGTTGTGTTTTCCAAAAATAATACGGAGTAGATGGAAATCGTAACAACTTAATTGGTCACATTGGAAAATGTGTCCCCACAGAATCGGTCAGGTCGATCGTCTAACCATGATTAATTTTAAAATTACAATCGACCAAAAGATGGTCGACTTGATTTAAGGTTTTATGTAAACAAATGAGATTAAGGATCGACTTGATCGAATGGTGGTCGAGGTTGAGGTGACTTGATTTAAGGATCGACTTGATCCAATGGTGGTCGACCCAAAAATGTTCGATTTGATTTAAGGGTCGACGATAACCTTAACTGTTTGTATTTATTACTCCGTATTATTATTAATGATTAATGATAACGTTCGAACTTCAACTGTTATCATCATGATGATAAGAGTAAGTTATAATGTAACATGACGGTTGAGGTGACTTTTGAATTGACCAATAAAAATTATCGTCGACCTTATAATTTATTGTACGCAGTATCCCATAATATTTTAAAATTTATTGTTGTTTATCTATATTTAACGAAAAAGGATTACAATATCACCTACAACTGTGATAATTAATTAATATATTAACAATGATTAACAATGGTTTTTATTAGTTAAAATATTACGTAGTTGAGAAATATAATTCGAAATAGCGAAATGCTTTTCTAGAAACACATAACATTAGTCGACCAAACAATGGTGGACTTGATTTAAAGTTTTATGTTAATGTTTCACCATTATAGGGTTGACGAAGGAGAGAAATGATTTTACTTTTTTTTATTTAAAAGGGAATTTAAAAGGAATTTATTTTTTAAATTGACTTTAATGTTTAATATATAACTATTTAATATATACGGAGTAACTATTTAAAAGGACTTGATCGAATGGTGGTCGACTTGATCAAATAGTCGACCATCATAGGGTCGACGAAGGATGTATGTTGAGCTTAATTCTTATTGGTTAAAAGGAGTACCATTACTTAATATTTGATAATTTATAAAAATCGTTACTAAAGTACGAACATAGTGGAACACATTAATAATATAAAATATTACAAAGTCACTTTTATAAGTCGACCGTTGTGTTTTTCAAAAATAATAGATGGAAATCGTATCAACTTAATTGGTCACATGGGAAAATGTGTCCAAACAGAATCGGTCAGGTCGTTCGTCTAACCATGATTAATTTAAAAATTACAATCGACCAAAATATGGTCGAATTGATTTAAGGATCGACTTGATCCAATGGTGGTCGACCCAAAAATGTTCGATTTGATTTAAGGGTCGACGATAACCTTAACTGTTTGTATTTATTACTCCGTATTATTATTAATGATTAATGATAACGTTCGAACTTCAACTGTTATCATCATGATGATAAGAGTAAGTTATAATGTAACATGACGGTTGAGGTGACTTTTGAATTGACCAATAAAAATTATCGTCGACCTTATAATTTATTGTACGCAGTATCCCATAATATTTTAAAATTTATTGTTGTTTATCTATATTTAACGAAAAAGGATTACAATATCACCTACAACTGTGATAATTAATTAATATATTAACAATGATTAACAATGGTTTTTATTAGTTAAAATATTACGTAGTTGAGAAATATAATTCGAAATAGCGAAATGCTTTTCTAGAAACACATAACATTAGTCGACCAAACAATGGTGGACTTGATTTAAAGTTTTATGTTAATGTTTCACCATTATAGGGTTGACGAAGGAGAGAAATGATTTTACTTTTTTTTATTTAAAAGGGAATTTAAAAGGAATTTATTTTTTAAATTGACTTTAATGTTTAATATATAACTATTTAATATATACGGAGTAACTATTTAAAAGGACTTGATCGAATGGTGGTCGACTTGATCAAATAGTCGACCATCATAGGGTCGACGAAGGATGTATGTTGAGCTTAATTCTTATTGGTTAAAAGGAGTACCATTACTTAATATTTGATAATTTATAAAAATCGTTACTAAAGTACGAACATAGTGGAACACATTAATAATATAAAATATTACAAAGTCACTTTTATAAGTCGACCGTTGTGTTTTTCAAAAATAATAGATGGAAATCGTATCAACTTAATTGGTCACATGGGAAAATGTGTCCAAACAGAATCGGTCAGGTCGTTCGTCTAACCATGATTAATTTAAAAATTACAATCGACCAAAATATGGTCGAATTGATTTAAGGATCGACTTGATCCAATGGTGGTCGACCCAAAAATGTTCGATTTGATTTAAGGGTCGACGATAACCTTAACTGTTTGTATTTATTACTCCGTATTATTATTAATGATTAATGATAACGTTCGAACTTCAACTGTTATCATCATGATGATAAGAGTAAGTTATAATGTAACATGACGGTTGAGGTGACTTTTGAATTGACCAATAAAAATTATCGTCGACCTTATAATTTATTGTACGCAGTATCCCATAATATTTTAAAATTTATTGTTGTTTATCTATATTTAACGAAAAAGGATTACAATATCACCTACAACTGTGATAATTAATTAATATATTAACAATGATTAACAATGGTTTTTATTAGTTAAAATATTACGTAGTTGAGAAATATAATTCGAAATAGCGAAATGCTTTTCTAGAAACACATAACATTAGTCGACCAAACAATGGTGGACTTGATTTAAAGTTTTATGTTAATGTTTCACCATTATAGGGTTGACGAAGGAGAGAAATGACCAACATTGTTTATCTATATTTAACTAAAATTTATTGTACGCAGTATACCATAATCTCATTTGATTAACAATGTTTTTTATTAGTTAAAATATTACGTAGTTGAGTAATATAATTCGAAATAGCGAAATGTTTTTAAATTGACTTTCATGTTTAATATATAACTATTGAATTTAATTATAATTGGTTAAAAGGAGTACCATTACTTAATATTTGATAATTTATAAATAATCCATACTAAAGGACGAACATGTGGAGCACATTAATTATATGAAATATTACAAAGTCACTTTTCTAAGTCGATCGTTGTGTTTTTCAAAAATAATAGATGGAAATCGTATCAACTTAATTGGTCACATTGGAAAATGTGTCCAAACAGAAACGGTCAGGTCGATCATCTAACCATGATTAATTTTAAAATTACAATCGACCAAAAGATGGTCGACTTGATTTAAGGTTTTATGTAAACAAATGAGATTAAGGATCGACTTGATCGAATGGTGGTCGACTTGATCAAATAGTCGACCATCATCGGGTCGACGAAGGATGTATGTTGAGTTTAATTCGTATTGGTTAACTCAAAAGCCACCTTAACTGTTTGTTATTATTATTATTATTATTAGACGAAGGATGTATGTTGAGTTTAATTCGTATTGGTTAACTCAAAAGCCACCTTAACTGTTTGTTATTATTATTATTATATTATTAATATTATTATTATTATTATTATTAGTATGATAATTAATTATAATGATAACCTTCCCACTTCAACTGTTATCATGCAACGTGACGGTTCGCAAACCGTTTCCTATACATATTCAAGTATATATACAAGTAATTACACTCGTTTTCTCACTTTCTCTCCCATACGAAATCCTACAATCGATCTATCTACCATCGGAGATGTTCCGTAACAGAATTGTTGTTCTTCCCCATGACATTGTTCTTGAAATCTTAAAGAAACTTCCTGCTAAGTATCTGATGAGGTACAAGTGTGTTTCAAAAGGTTGGCGTAATATGATTAGCGATTCTACATTTCAAGAAGCCCACCAAGACAACAGCATATGTCGTGCAGAAGCTACTCACATGTTATTTGCTTGTATAGAGACTTGTTTGATAATGTTATATGATTGTCAATATCCTCATCTTGTCTATGTAATTTCCCCATACCAAACTGAAGTTCATATCACAAATAAACCTTTTCCATCTACTTCACTTTCCTGCCTGAACGCTACAAAGTTTCAAACACCTTCTAACATTTCCAAAGGCCATATGGTGTTGTTTATTTCTGATGCCTTTGATTTTGGTCACCAAGAAGCGCCTGCTCTTATCTTCATAAACTTGTCCACATTCAGTAGAAAAGCCCTTCCAGTTATGGAGCACATCTCAAGCACTAGCAGTTTTTCACTCGGGTTTGATGAGTCTTCTAAAATGTTCAAACTTGTACACTATAATCGCAATTCTTCACAAAAGTGTCACATTCTGAGCATTGGAAGCCCAGAGTGGAGGAACTTGCTCCATCCAAGTGCTGATTTTGACATTGGAAATGCTGATTGTTCATGCATTAATGGAAGGCTGTATTACAAGAAAGGACGTAGAGATGTTCAAGCAGTTGCATTCTTCGACTTGCAGGAGGAAAGACTTCAACAGCAATCTGTTCCAGCATCCTCTATACATCAACATGGCCCTACTGGGTGGTTCGAGAACCCCTATTATTTCCAAGAAATAATAAATTTGAAAGGGAAGGTAGGACTGCTTCGTGGGCTTAAAGTTTGGATTTTGGAGCAGTATGGTTGGGATGCAAAGGACATCATACTTCCTGATGAAGTGGTTAATGGTGAATTCGCCGGTGAGGAATGCGATGGTAATATTTTCATCAAGTCATTCGAAGCAGCAGATGGGCAATCAAAATACTACCTTTATAACTTGGAGACGTCCCAGTGTAAGGAAGCTACCTCCATTTCGGTGAACGGACGGAGGTTTAGTGATTATGTATCACGTTTAGGAATTCCAACAGGTCGATGTACATTTAAATTACTAAACTACGTGGAAAATATTGTAGAATATTAATATTAATGTAGATGTTAGTCGACAGTCGACTTCACAATATTTATGTGTTTTTTTTTTTAAATTGTTCGATCACTTAGTGTTTTTTTATGGAATAATTATAGTTTCATTATAGTCTTAACTGTGATTGTATAACTGTATTAACTTTTTATTTTACTGTTTCATTTTTTAGTTATGTGATCAATGAACGTCCTGATCGACCAGTGGTTGAACAAACAATGGTCGACTTGATTTAAGGGTCGACGAAGGAAGTGAGATTTATTTTTATTGGGTAAATCAAAAGTCACCTTAACTGATAATTGTATTTATGATGATTATTAAGAAGTATTATACTAATGATAAGCTGTTATAAATGAATTTTATTGGTGACAAATATTACAATTAATCATTGTTTTAATTGTAAAATAAAACATACTAAATTCATTAATACATATAACAAAATACATACTTCGTACTGAAAACCTTTTCAAGCCATCTACATCTTTTAAACGAACATTACGTTACTCAGCTTTCAATTATTGTTTCAAAATGTCATCTACATTTGTAAAAATCTACCAACAGTATGGATTTAAAATGAATTTAATTTTTATTTAAAGTGAGAACTTTAAATAAACTGACATCATATTTTAATTGAGTGAATTTAATTTTTAAATTGAGTTACATTTTTAATAATTATTGAATTTAATTCTTATTGGTTACACGTACCATTACTTAATATTACAAACAGTGGTAAGGTTTTATGTGAAAAAATGAGATCAATGAACGTCCTGATCGACCAGTGGTTGAACAAACAATGGTCGACTTGATTTAAGGGTCGACGAAGCAAGTGAGATTTATTTTTATTGGGTAAATCAAAAGTCACCTTAACTGATAATTGTATTTATGATGATTATTAAGAAGTATTATACTAATGATAAGCTGTTATAAATGAATTTTATTGGTGACAAATATTACAATTAATCATTGTTTTAATTGTAAAATAAAACATACTAAATTCAACCAAATTCATTAATACATATAACAAAATACATACTTCGTACTGAAAACCTTTTCAAGCCATCTACATCTTTTAAACGAACATTACGTTACTCAGCATTCAATTATTGTTTCAAAATTTCATCTACATTTGTAAAAATCTACCAACAGTATGGATTTAAAATGAATTTAATTTTTATTTAAAGTGAGAACTTTAAATAAACTGACATCATATTTTAATTGAGTGAATTTAATTTTTAAATTGAGTTACATTTTTAATAATTATTGAATTTAATTCTTATTGGTTACACGTACCATTACTTAATATTACAAACAGTGGTAAGGTTTTATGTGAAAAAAGGAGATCAATGAACGACCTGATCGACCAGTGGTTGAACAAACAATGGTCGACTTGATTTAAGGGTCGACGAAGCAAGTGAGATTTATTTTTATTGGGTAAATCAAAAGTCACCTTAACTGATAATTGTATTTATGATGATTATTAAGAAGTATTATACTAATGATAAGCAACAGTCAGTTAAATATTTGCAGCTTTTAGTTATAAATGAATTTTATTGGTGACAAATATTACAATTAATCATTGTATTAATTGTAAAATAAAACATACTAAATTCATTAATACATATAACAAACATACTTCGTACTGAAAACCTTTTCAAGCCATCTACATCTTTTAAACGAACATTACTTTACTCAGCTTTCAATTATTGTTTCAAAATTTCATCTACATTCGCTAAAATCTACCAACATATATATACAACAACATAATTTGGTTTATGATCGACCAAATTTACAGTCTGGAAGAGTCTTGAGCCACGTCTTGGCAAACTTCACTTGGTTGTGCAAAACGTGTTTGGAGTTCAAATAAAGTATATGTTTGAGTTATTTGTTAAATTGTCTCGTAATTTAGTTATTGTTTTCGGAAATTGTATGAAAGTGAATTTTTTATTTAATCATTAATTTTCTGAATTTTTTAGCATCAAAAGGTGCTTAGTCAAATCTTCCCTAAAACACCAGACACATACTTTTATGATTATACATAGATGAAGTATATGATGCAGTCGTTTCTTCTATAACTGAGCTGAATGAGAATAATCAGGACCGGTCTGTTGTGCCTGAGTTTTGGAACTATAGAAGGGAGAAAAGAAACATTCAATGGTTTTCATTTCGTTTCACTAATGTAGCTTTCCTGCCTTCTTTATAGTTCCAAAACGCAGGCACAACAGACCCACAGGTCCGGATTATTCTCATTCAGCTCAGTTATAGAAGAAACGACTGCATCATATACTTCATCTATGTATAATCATAAAAGTATGTGTCTGGTGTTTTAGGGAAGATTTGACTAAGCACCTTTTGATGCATAAAAATTCAGAAAATTAATGATTAAATAAAAAATTCACTTTCATACAATTTCCGAAAACAATAACTAGATTACGAGACAATTTAACAAATAACTCAAACATATACTTTATTTGAACTCCAAACACGTTTTGCACAACCAAGTGAAGTTTGCCAAGACGTGGCTCAAGACTCTTCCAGACTGTAAATTTGGTCGATCATAAACCAAATTATGTTGTTGTATATATATGTTGGTAGATTTTAGCGAATGTAGATGAAATTTTGAAACAATAATTGAAAGCTGAGTAACGTAATGTTGGTTTAAAAGATGTAGATGGCTTAAGCAAATGTTTTCCGTACGAAGTATGTTTGTTAAACAGGTTTTCCGTACGTCATTAGCAGACATATTTCCAAGGGGACGAACCAAAGGCCGCGGATAGTCCATTACAAATCCCATATGTTCTTCTTGTAGGCTTAAAAATGCATGAGTCCCATTAGCACATGTATTTGGAACATTATAATAAATTTGTATAATCCAATACAAATCCTACAAACCATGTGTTCCTTAGATTGAGCATAGATTAGTGGACAATGAGTTGCTCGACCAGATTGAGTGTAGATAAGGCCATGGATCATTTCCCGTCCCAATAGAAGAATTATAAAGCCAGTTGATCACCATTGAGATAATGGTAATCAGCTTGCTTTATTATTGTTCTGGGGCGGAGAATTGATACATGGAACCTAACACACAATCAATCTAGCCGACCAATTCGTGGTCGGCTATATTTCAAACATCATATTACTTTTTTCTAGGGAGCATATGGGTTGTAGGATTCAAGGAAACAAATCTAAAATGTACAGATAGACCACAATTTACCACAATTTACATGTATTTATCATGTTAAAAAGTAGTAAATTTTGCACACAAGAACCTCAACCTGAATTTACAAAGTTTGAAATATACCTGTATTTAATTTATGAAATATGGGACTGGTAATGGACTAATATTTTTTGCTATACTCAATGGAGGAACATTTGATTTGTACTCCATGCTACTCTAAACATTAACTTAAACTAGGCCATCACTGAGTGCGTATATATATATAAGTGAAGAGGTGATTTTGGGCAAATTGGGCTTTAACTAAGGTGGTTGAGGTATAAGTGACCGTTGGGCTTTAAAGAAGGTGGTTGAGGTGACCTTTGAACTCACCAATAAAATTAACTTCTGTGGTTGGTTGAGGGGGAGGCTACCTTTGACTTAATCGATAAAAATTAAATTCATTTGATAAAAATTAAATTCATACGAATAACTTTTCCAAATCATCCACTTTTTTTAACACACTAAATTATAAAACTTTAATTAATTAACATAAAATAGCAAACTTTAAGTTAATTAAATTAAATAACAAACACCCACAGTCGTTTCTTATCGACATAATGTTAAAACATAAAAACGTGAAAATAAATCTAGGTCTCTCCATCTGAGAAAATAGACATATAAAGAATAAAGAACCTCTCTAGTTAATTAAGAACACAGTTCGAACACAATTTAATAATATTTAAGGAACCATTATTTAACATTTTAAAAAATATTAATATTGAAAAATATAGTTTTTAGATAAGTTTGTACACTAGATATACAAGGAATATATAGTCCAAAGGTATATTCTAGATATATATATACCGATACCATATATATATATTCTAGATATATACCATATATTCTATATATATATATATATATATATATGGTATACGAAGTATTAAGAATTAGGAAATGTATTTTAGATATACAGGGAAACCCTAATTATGTACAAGGAAACACCCTAATTATGTTTTAGAAAACACTCACACTCAACCTTTTTATGTTTTTACGTTTTACATGCATTTGTTAAATATCGACCAAATCATAGTCGACCTACATATGGTCGATCTAAATCATTAACTCATCTATGTAGCCGAACAAATGAACTATCAATAAACATTTAGCATATAAATGATGAAATCTCAAGACACACACAAACACACACATATATATAGTACACTAGATATACAAGGAATATATATTCCAAAGGTATATTCTAGATATATACCGATACCATATATTCTAGATATATACCATAATTTCTAGTCTAGATATATATATATATATATATATATATATATATATATATATATATATATATGGTATACGAAGTATTAAGAATTAGGAAATGTATTTTAGATATACAAGGAAACCCTAATTATGTACAAGGAAACACCCTAATTATGTTTTAGAAAACACCCACACTCAACCTTTTTATGTTTTTACGTTTTACATGCATTTGTTAAATATCGACCAAATCATAGTCGACCTACATATGGTCGATCTAAATGATTGACTCATCTATGTAGCCGAACAAATGAACTATCAATAAACATTTAGCATATAAATGATGCCATCTCAAGACACACACACACACACACATATAGTACACTAGATATACAAGGAATATATAGTCCAAAGGTATATTCTAGATATATACCGATACCATATATTCTGGATATATACCATATATTCTAGATTCTAGATATATACCATATACGAACGAAGTATTAAGAATTAGGAAATGCATGTATTTTAGATATACAAGGAAACCCTAATTATGTACAAGGAAACACTTAGCATATAAATGATTGCATTCAATATTTACCAAACAAATAAAATAACAAAAATTACATAGACAGTTTACACATTGATGTCTCCTTAAATTCCTGACATATATCAAATGCCAATCTAAGTCTGATTTTTTTGGTCTTCTGGTGATTAATATTTTCGAGTTCTTTGAAATCTTTCCCAAAAAGGTCCAACTCTAGAAACTTTAAGGCAAACACTCCACAGTCATCCTCTTTCTGTTGCGGTACAATAGGGCGTTTTACTTCCCACATTGACTTGTTTTCATATGTGTGTGTACCCAACTTGGCAAAGGATGCTATTACAGGGAATACCATTCTTAATGGCTTCATAGCTGCTTCAAAAGTTTCATCACTCATCAATCCCCTGAGAGAGTCAAATGTTACAAGCTCTCCCACCTCAAAGTCTGCTTTTACACAAACCCAATGATTCCCTCCAAGATTGTGAGGGAAATAAGCATATTTAACATTTTCCCAGGGAATCATGTGTATTGATGTGGTTGTCCCTAGAATAGTTTTCTCTATACTTTTTTCTAGTGTCGGGTAAATTTCTTCATTTCCATTGCGCTGAGCCATTTTACCAAAATAAGCTGTAGGTACAACAGCATGGGAGATCTCTTTCTCAATAAGACGTTTTCTCAGATGCACTAGAAACTCATCAAGATGCTGAATAATTTAAATGTGGTTTAGTAAACATATATGTGAAAAATGTAATTTCAGCGAATAAAATAACTTCATTTGGTTACCTCGATCGCAAGCCAACCACCAGGACGCAACAACACAGTCCAAAAATTCTTTGACACTCCATCTGATTCTTTATATTTATGGAAAAGACACTGAACTTCCCTGTCCTCTTCTATGGCTTGTTGAATCCAGCTAGAAAATCTCTCCAAAACCTTCGCATCAGGTTCTTCAAGCTTCAAAGATGCATCGTCAACTTTTACCTTAAACTGCCTTGGCTTTGTTTTCTTTCTTTTTGCTCTTCCCATTACCTACAAACATCTATAACCATTTCAAAAAACTTGGTCGAGCATAAGGTCGATCTTTCGTACTCATCAAACCGAGTTACCTCTCCACTCTCTCCTACCAACTGATCATGAACCTTCTCATCAACCTTGAAATTATATGTAAAATTGGTAAACAATGATTATAAAGAAAACAAAAACTTACATTGTATATACATATTAAAGCTTCCTTTAATATCAGTGAAATAGTTCATACATTTAATGTTTCTTGAAACTCTTTACATATAGAATAAGCCATGAGTAGTCTAACTTGCTTCATGCGGCTTTCAGTCATATTTTCAAGTTCTTTAAAATCTTTACCAACCATGTCCAACTCTATGAACTTCATTGTAAACACACCGCAGTCACTCGTGGTTTGTTGGGGTACGGTAGGCCGCTTTACATTCCAAAGAGGCATTATTTCTGGGTCATAGACAATACCATTAAGGATGCAAGCAACATTTCCAAACCATTTTCTGTGCGGCTCTAAACTGCGTACTATTTCATCATCACTTCTGAAGCATCGCAGAGAGTCAAACACAACAAGCTCATTGTTTTCGAAATCTGCTCGCACTGCCATCCAATGAGTTTCAGCAATGTTGTGTGGAAAATAGAGACGCTTCACGCCTGTCCAAGATTTGATATAAGAAGTGCTCGAAGTCCCCTCCATCATTTTATTCAAATCATCCAGCAATCCAGGAAAGAGCTCTTGCTTTGGATCCATATTGGTATCAATAAAGGAAGAAAAGAATTCCGTCGTGACAACAACATCTGAGAGACTTTCATCAAGAACACGTTTCCTCAGGTAGGAAAGATACTCGTCAAAGTGCTGAAAGATTTACATGTGATGAAGTAAACGTTTTGTATAAAAAGAAATACTCATCAATATAAATAATGTGGTTACCTACTTACCTGAGACTCAAGCCAACCACCTACGTCCAACATCATGGACCAGAATTTCTTTTCCATTCCAGAACTTTCAGAATACTTGTCCTCGAAGCACTGAACATCCCTGCCATCATTCTTGGCTTTTTTTATAAAAGTATGAAATTTCTTCAGTATCGTCTCACTGGGATGACTCCTTTTCTTCCCCTTGTAGGGCACATAAGGAGATTTGGTAAATTTTCCCCTTCCTTTTGTTCTTCGCCCCCTTCCCAACAATGCCTACAAACAATCATAAAGAATATATCATAAAACAATTCAACTACTTGAGAAAACAATTTTGAGTTTTACCTGTTTCTCTTCATCATTAAGTTCAACAATTCTAACATCATCAGCATCACTAACATCTTCTTTGCGAACCAAACCCTTGGCAAAAGCATCGCAAACATAATCAATAATACGAAATGGTTGCTCAACCTTATCATCACCCTATCAATTATTAAGTGTAATATATATGTCAAAGTTTAATATTTTAAAAAATAAATGTAGTCGATATTATAATATTAAAAAGTTTTGTGGTTTACCTCTTTCGTTTTATTATCAAGTTCAGCAGTATCACCAACATTCAATCCTGGATCAACCTTCTCATCACCCTTCAATTATAATTATAATATATATGTTAATGCTTAACCTTTTGGTAAGAAATAAGTAGTCGATCTTCTGTATTCGACCTTCTTTTGGTCGATCATTTATAAGTTACCTTTTCACTCTCCTCAGCTAACTGATCATGAACCGTCTCATTAGAGACATCAGCAATATGCAATCCTGGGTCAACCGTCTGATCACCCTTGCCATTATCAGTATAATATATATTAATGCTTAATCTATAAAGAAGACATAGGTCGGTAGTAGATGTTTATTATTTAAGTATGTAGTTACCTCTCCACTTTCTTCTGTTGTTTCCAATGTACATAAGTTTATTGTCTGCAATGAACAAACAACTTCTTCCACATCACCCTGCGGAAAGAAATTGGAATATATACATTCTAGGCCATCACCCTTGCAATGGGAAAAAAACAGTTGAAAAAGGTTTGTATACAAAAATATTTTTTATTAAACTACTGAACCTTAGTAATAGAGTCTTGAGCATCTTCCAACTCATTTTCTTCTTCATTTTCCTAGAATAAAAATAGTAAAGTATAAATAAAATATACATCAAGTCGACCACTTATTATTTACATAGATTCAAAGTCTATCAAATATTAGTCGATCGAACCTCTGTAGTAGATGTTTATTATCTAAGTCGATGTTTATATAATACATCACGTCGACCACTTATTTTTTACATAGATTCAAAGTCGATCCAATATTAGTCGATCGATTTTTCTTATACACAAACAGTTTCGTTTAAGCAAATATTTTTGGAACTAAAATATACCTCTTTTTCTTTTTCTATTTCCTCACACTGATACTGATGAACCTCTGTAATCAATTTATCATTTTCCTATATGAAAAATAGTAACGTAACTACGTAAGTATTCATGATCATAATTTGGTCGATTACTAACGTAAGTAGTCGATCATAATTTGGTCGATTACTTATAGGTTACCTCTGATTCCCCTAAGCCAATAGAGTCATCAACAATGTTCAGTCCTGGTTCAACCGTCTGATCAACCTTGTCATTATATGTATAATATGTATTAATGCTTAATCTTTAAAGAAGACAAAGGTAGTAGATTTTTTCGGTCGGCCCTCTTTTGGTCGATTGTTTATTATCTATTTAGTTACCTCTCCAATCTCTTCACTTGTCTGCAATGTACATACATTTTCGACTTCATGACCCTGCGGAAAACAATTGGTATATACACATTCAAAGCCATCACCCTTGCAATTGAAAAAACAGTTGAAAAACGCTTTGTAAACTCAAATATTTTTTTATTAAACTACTGAACCTTAGCCATAGAGTCTTGAGCATCTTCCGACTCTTTTTCTTCTTCATTTTCCTAGAAGAAAAATAGTAATGTATTATTAAAATGCACATCAAGTCGACCACTATTTTTTACATAGATTCAAAGTCGATCCAATATTAGTCGATCGAATCTTCTTATTCAAAGCCATCACCCATGCAATTGAAAAAACAGTTGAAAAAAACTTTGTAAACACAAATATTTTTTATTAAACTACTAAACCTTAGCCATAGAGTCTTGGGCATCTTCCGACTCTTTTTCTTCTTCATTTTCCTAGAAGAAAAATAGTAAATTATGAATAAAATATACATCAAGTCGACCACTTATTTTTTACATAGTTTCAAAGTCGATCCAATATTAGTGGATCGAATCTTCTTATAAACAAACAGTTTGGTTTAAGCAAATACTTTTGATTAAAATATACCTTTTTTTCTTGTTCTATCTCTTCAACCTGATACTGTTCATTCATCTTTTCATTTCCTTGAGCTTCTTCTTCTTCTTTTTCCTAGATGAAAAGTAGTAAAGTAAGTATTCATGATCTTACATCTTTGTTAACATCTATACGAATTACCAATATTAACGTAAATTCTAGAATCAAGAACATGTTAAATATACAGCAAAGTCGACCACTTTTTTATTACATATTTACAGGTCGACCAAATATTAGTCGGCGGAATATTTTATACACAAATGTTTGGAATTAAACGATGTACCTTCTTCTCTTGGTCGAACTTTTCAGCCTGAGCCTCTTTGTCTAAACCCTTTTCATCTTCTTGCTCCATTTTCTTTTCAGAATCGTCACTCTCTTCATTTTTCTAGATGGAAAATAAGTAAAGTAAGTATTCATGACCGTTCACAAAACAAAACAATTCTACCAGCTTTAAAAATATTACAAGTCCATTAACAGCTTTAATGCATACGCAATTACCTCCTTTTTATGCTCAGCCCCCTCAACACTTTTCTCCTCTCCTCTAGCAGTGGACTATATAAGGAAAAAATTATAACTAATTATTGAAGCTCAAGTTTTAAAGGTTTATCTTGCTATAGAATTAAGACAAACCTTAACAAGTAACTCTTCAAGTTTCTTGTGCCTCTCTTCTGACCGTTTCTCCAACTCCAGAAACTTTTTGTCATAATGCTCTTTGAAAGAATTGAGCCTTTTTTCTGAAAGATCCTCCAGTTCTTTAAACTTTTGTTCAATATACATTTTTATTGAATCTTCATTGGAAGGAGGCTTAGGAGAAGCAGCAGGGGTTTTGGGGGAGTGTTTCTTTTTCTTTCTTTGTTCCTCTACATGGGCAGTAGGTTGAGGAGAGGCAATAGGGGTTTGAGGAGGAGAGTGTCTCTTTTTCTTCTTTCTTTTTTCCTCCACTACAACTTCTTCTTTCTTCATGCTCAGCAACTTCATCTTTTTAGGAGGCTTCTTCTCCTCTTTAGGACTCTTGACCTCACATGATTTTCTTTTCAAAGAGACTGGAAAAAGAACCAATTTTCTCTCTAATGATTTCACAAATCCATCCAGCTCAACATGTGGGTGACTGTCTTGTACAGGATCCAAACTTCTGACCCAATCAGTAGTTTTCTCCAAATCATCAGGTAGTAGAATACTCTGCACCCTCTGTAACAAACATTTAGTTCTTCACTTTTAGTTGTATAAACAAAACAACGTATTATCGACCGTGTAGTAGTCGATCACGTTTATTTGTTCGACCACAATCTGGTCGAACAAAGGTTATAAGTGTGAAAATGTTCTTACCTTTATTGATTCTTCAGCCACTTGAACCTGTTCAGTGCTGATCCTTTTTGTCGTATTTGGACGATAGAGACGTAACCTCGGCAAAGTAGGCACACAATTAGGGAGTCTCATTGCAAACTTCTCGGCAAAATCAGGGGCGCATTCAAAAAGCAATATCTATTAAAACAAAATTTGAAAAAGTCAAGAAATGCTAGACAAATTGTTATTACAGTATGCAAAATAGAATCTGCAAATGATATTGACAAAGGTCCTTACCGAAATTGGGATTAAGAATCCAGGGAAATTCATTGTTGCTGACTTATTTTTAGCAATTATTTCATCTAGCTTTTTCTCCAAGTCCATATGTTTCAATGCATCTAATGAGCCCTTATACGCCCACGTACCCCATGGGAACTCGTTTTCTTCTTTTCCCCCTATTTTCCCAATTATCCATTCAGGAATGGGAGCTTTTCTCTTAGAAGGAGCTAGAAGGACCATCACTACAAACATGAGTATTGCTACTCTGATCACTTCTACTTCAGCATCCTTTTTCAGTTCGTCCTCAGCTTCAGGGTCCTTCAAAGTTGTGCACAATTGTACAAATCTAGCTACAACTGTTTCATAGCTAACAACTCCCTCAAAATCTTGATCAAAATTCTTCTCAATGAATCTGGCCTTTGAATCATTATCAAAATCATTTTCATAATTGCTAGCAAGGGCGCTGCAGGTAAGCCCGCTGATTAGAGCAAATTCTGTGAGAGAGTAGCGTACTGGAACTCCCTTCACGACAAACCATGCCTCCGATTCAATATCAATTTTGGCTAATCTAGACACGATTGACCACAAATGTAATGGAACAGGGATGAACTCAACATCAATGTATTTCCCAAATACACTCGACCTAAATGCACCAATGAGATTGGGAAACTCACCAAGATTGTCGAAAATTAATTCTATAAATTCATCCAATTTTTGCCTTACTGTGAGCTTCATGCTCGGGAACAACGAGCAGTCCACCACAGGAGGCAAGGAAGGAACCTGCATATAAAAAAAATTACAGATGTTCGACTAAGATACGGTCGAACCAATGGTTTACAACTCCGTTTCGACTAAGATTGGTAAAAAATGTATGTTTAGTTCGACCAAATGATTTTACAGAAATTCACTCCGGATTAACCACCAATGATACTTGTATAATTGGTAGGTATGTTTACTTAGAAAAAATAGTGAGAAACATGCATTGCGTTTTCAAAATAATCAAACATGATTTGGGTCGACTGAGTTGAGTTCGGATTCGAATGAACATCTATAGCTTTCATTTGAGAAATTACCACGTCTAGCTTTCTAAAGAACCAAGTATCGCTCTCAAGCAATCATAAATAATCTAACATTTACCTGAATATTGAGTTCATCTTTGGCTTCCATCACTTCAGATGCTTTCACAAGTCGCCGTCTTGCTTGGCTTTTCCCAAGAGGAACCGTAGGACTTTTGCACTTCATGATGATGGAAGGAGATGTAAGAATGCTCCTCGTCGAAGTCGAAGTAGAAATCGAGGAATGCTTGTGCTGGAAATCGAAAATGCTTCTGCCCTAACCCGGAGCTCGACCGAAATCGATTTCGACTGATAGTGAATGATGAAGTGTGTGGGAAGGGGAAGCTGGGATTCCGGAAGTTGGATTGTGGAAGCTGGTGGGACCAACAAGCCGTTTCCCGTTTTTCGAAATCGGATAGACAGTCGTTTTTAAGTTCATGGTGTCGTTTTATTAAGGGTCCTTATGTAATTACACCATTTCCTAATAATGTAATAGAAGGCCGGGTAGATTCAAAATACTCAACCTTTTTCGGCCCTTTTCGATAAATTCTCCGTACTTGTACGCTCTCGTCGCCTTCGTCTTTATTGTTGCCCAACATAAACATCCCAATTTTATTTCTTTCTTTCCTCTTCTTCTTCCCCATCTCTAAATCCGCTTTTTGTGGCCGTTGTGCTCTACACCACTGCAGGTCCGTGGATTCACCTCTCTGTTCTTTCCTTAACACCAAATCAAATCAATTAATTATATGAACTCTATAAACGGAACCTAATCCTTTTTATTGTTCTTTTTTCATTCTTGAAATATGTTGGTGCTCTTTTATTACTTATGAATTGTGATGTTTATAATTACTAGTCAATTCCTTTTTTTTCTCACTGATCTACTGATTCTTGGTTGCTCTATGAGATTGCGCAATTGTGTCATTCTGGGTATTTCTGGTAATGCGTAAAATCTAACCTTTCTTTAAAAAAAAGGATCTTTTGATGCTAATTTTGGTTTATATCTGAAACGTGGATTTTGTTGGTGGGATTTCGTTTTCGATTAGATCTTGAAGAAGTTTAATCAAATTAGATCCATTTCTTAGCTCGTCAAACTGTAAGAAAATAGCGGAGCCATCATATGAAATTTGTGAAAAGTAGATTGTTTTGGCAGGGATGAATCTTGGCCATCTGCCACCCCCATTAATAACACTATTGTGCTCTTTAACACCATGTGTAGCAGTGTAGTTGAGGGGTTTCAGAAGGGAGGCTGTAATATTTATTTTATTAACTCACTCCATGTTAGTTGGTTGCAAGTGAAGTGATCATCAGAAACTATAACGAAATGTGCAATTTAACTAATAAATATTGATGATTAGTAAAACCAATCTCACCTTATTGAAGGTTTGCCCCCTTATACACTCTTTTGTTGACTCTTGTGCATGAGACCCTTCCCCGGACCATCGCATTGAGGGATGCCTTCGTGCACAGTTCTGCACCTTCGTAAAACCTTGATATGTGTATGGGAATCCACCTTGCTTTGGGATGTTACTTCTTTTAGGGTTTTCTTAGGGTCTGTTTACTTTCAACTTAATGAGCTGAATAGAAATAGTAACTTAATCGTTCAGTAGTATAGTGGTGTTTACTTACTACTTAATTTCTAATGTGACTTATTTTCCGGTCAATTTATGATTATTCGCTCACCATTCAGACATGTTTGTGTTAAAGGATTGCCTTCTTTAACCTGGCTTTTCGTTCAAATATTTCATTGCATACACAACAGCAGTCTTGGCTACAAACCTGTGAAAATCGCCGCTCCCAGCAACTTGCTAGATATCACCTCTCCCAGCAACTTGCGAGCTATCACAAAAGCAACAAAGAGAAATCTCAAACCCTCATCTAGGTATTTCATCTGATTTTTATAATTTTTATTCTCTTTTCTCTTTCCTTGTTCTCGATCTGGCTGTTGAATTTCTAAATAGTCCAGTATTTCTGGTAAAATCAATATATTCCGATAGTTTGGTAAAATTTCTGAAAGTCAACTTAATTTAGATCTGCCATATTCTTACACCTGAAGTTATATGGTCGAATTTCTTTTATTGGAGCCTCATATGTGGTATTTTCATTTGTTCTTGGGATGTTGAATTGTTGATACACCATCTATTCTTAGGATTTCTTTTTATTGTTGTTGGTATACACAGTGAGTTTTTTGTCTTCTGAGCACTGATCGTTGATTGATGATTCGTTGTTTATTGCTCTTTCCAATAATGAGGCAGATTTTATTTGTAGTTAATTAAGTAATTGCAAAGTTGTTGTGGCCATAGTGTTATCATTAGATATATACACATATCATTTTATTCGTTCGCAACTCGTAGCCAAGCATGTGGTAGTTGCCGGGTTCATACTCTGTTAACTCATCCGGAGTAGTTTGTAGTTACATACAACATATATGTTTGATATGCTATTTAGGTGAATAGCTATTTTACATCATTGACCATGATATGTACACCAGAAGTTTTTTTTTGTAGTTGTAGTAAATGTGGGGAAGCCTAGCTACCAAAAAATCCTCTTCTCTCATAATTGAAGAGGATTTTTGGTACGTAGTACTACATTTTGGATTTTTGGTAATATTTTACTGACTTATTTTATGGCGGATTATTTCATTTTGGGTTATTATTAAATGAATATAATTAGTAATTTAATTTAAATCAATTTTTTGTGTTTTTTCTTAGACCTGGTTATCTTGAACACAAAAGTATCAGTAACGGAAATTGGCATTGCACTAAAGTTAACATTTGCTACTGTGAGGCGAGCACAGTTCTTTTTGAAAAGTTTGGCTATGGTAACTTTTCGGTTTAATTATCAAAACATTTCCATAAGTCCATTTATGGTATTTATTTGTTCGGCTAAAAAATCGTTGTTGCATTAATTTCTTCACTTAGGCAACCAACGAAAATCTCCCACCGAATGTGATCAAACAGTTGGCTAGGGAATTGAAGAATCTTGACGAAACCCCCCCTGAAGGCATTAAAGTTGTTGTAAATGATGATGACTTTTCTACTATATATGCTGATATTGAAGGACCAGGTAGGTATCCTTTATCTGCTGTTAATAATACAGAGTATCGTTGTTTTTTGGAAACAAAAATTTTAATTTATTAATTCCTCCATATGAATTTTCTTGTATCTTTCAGCTGGAACTCCGTACGAGAATGGTATCTTTCGCATGAGGTTGATACTATCTAATGATTTCCCACATTCACCTCCTAAAGGTTTGTATTCGAATTCATTAGGACTTAAACTCATCGTTAATACAATCATTTTTCTTGCTTTGTTAGTGTCCGTTTGGAAGTCGGAAAATGCCCGGGAAAGTAAATATGGAGGACTTTTGGAAGAAAAGCAAATGTTGTGGAAAATAAAACATTGGCTCAAACTCGGAGAACTTATTTTTATTATTTGTTCAAATTCATTTATTTATTACTTCTAATAAGCACCAAGGGAAGTTAACACTTAACATTTGTAAAAAGTAAAAAAAAAAATATACAGTAATCATTTTTCATTTTCTATGCATTGGTAATATCAAACTTAAGAAAATAGCTTTCCTCTATCGTGCCCCCTCTCCTTAGCATTTTTGGGACCATACGTATCCTAAGTGTTTAAATTAGTTTTGGAAAGTTGTGTTATTTGGTAACCTTTCATAACTCTGTACCATTTAACAAATTTTATTTTTGCCTTTCATACTTGAAGGATATTTCCTGACCAAAATTTTCCATCCAAATATTGCCGCGAATGGTGAGATTTGTGTAAATGCTCTGAAAAGGGATTGGAATCCAAATCTTGGCTTAAGGCATGTGCTCATGGTAAGTTCTCTACTTCTTTAATCAAAGTCCATTTTTTATATTTTATTGTTTTCAAGAATTTCATGTCAGTGTTTTCACAGGTGGTCAGATGTTTATTGATAGAACCGTTTCCTGAATCAGCATTAAACGAACAGGCTGGGAAGATGCTTCTTGATGACTATGAGGAGTATGCTAAACATGCAAGGTTTGTTCAGTAATAGTTCTTAGTTTCTTACTCATATTTCATTTCTATCCATTTTTTGGGGCATGTTTGTTTCGGGTATTCAGAGGGAAAGAGAATACACGATGAGTTAGTTTTAGACTTCAAATAACTATATGATTATTTAATTGGATCTCGGAATTCTAAAAATAAATAAATGTCTCCCCTCCCCTTCCTTCCCCTCCTAAACCTCGGACCAAATAATTCCTTTTTCGATCCATCAAAAATGGAAAAATTAAGTAAATAAATTGTGGGGTAACATAAATGTTTAGCTGGAAAATTTGTTTAAGATAGATGTTTATACAGGTTATACAAAGACTAGTTAATCTCAGTATATGTAAAAACAAATATACTCCCTCCGTCCCATAAAACTTGACCAATTTGACTTTTCTTGGTCAATGATAGTCAAGTTTGACCAATATTATCTTTAATACTTCGTATGAAATTATTTCAAATATGAAAATTACACGGAAATATTCTTTGTTCAAAGTACTTCTATAGAGAAGTCTTCAAGTTATAAGTTTCACTCAAATATAATAACTAAAATCATTGTCTAAAATTTATTATAATTGACCATGAAAAGTCAATTTGGTCAAGTTTTATGGGACGGAGGGAGTATCAAACAATATCCATTTTTCATTTTCCTTTGCAACAACAATTCTTATGGTAAAACCAACGCAACTGTAACTTTTCTTAGGCTTCTTAACACATTTTCACTCTTCCATAGCAATGTATGCAAACATACCCTGATACATAGGGTAAAGAGTCGTGTTTCTTGAATTTTTTTTCAGGCTATATACCGGGGTTCATGCTATGAAACCAAAGCAGAAACAAAAAGGTGGGGCCATCTCTGAATCAACTACTGCACTGAATGTTGAACATAAGACGAATTCTGCATCGGTCATTGTTGATAAGAAGAGTTCGGGTATGAGTGTTCCTCTCCAACAACCATCTTCGCTTGCCCCTTTGTCGAAAGGAGGGAACAGCCTGGACCCACCAGCAATGCCGGTAGCTGCTGCCCAGAAGAAGGAAGGTGCTGGGTTGGGAAAGGTCCATCAGGTTGAGAAGAAGAAGATGGATGCTAGGAAAAAGAGTTTGAAGAGATTATAGAATTGCTTGCTGTGTTTCCAAACGGCAGCCTGTTGTCAGTCTTTCTGTTTTACAGTTAGGGGAAAAACTAGTTCCAATAACAGTTTGGTTTCCTCGCTATGCATTGAACTCATAACAAATGTTTGTACCATTATTCTCCACTTTAAATGACTTCAATTTATTTAATTTAAATTTAACTCTCTCGAATTGATCATTTAGAGTTTTTTCACATTTATTCGACTACTCAAGATTGAATTATGTTCTCAAGAAGCAGGGTAGTTTAATAACGTGGCCGGTTGGTGAATTCTCAACTCTTGTTATGGGTTTAGCCGGGTCGAGTCTGATGCCGTAATCGGTTAGACCAGCTTTGAGCCAAGTTCTAATCTGATTTTGGATCTGGACAGCAGGTGCCTAGTTTACTTTGAGGAACCGGTTAAAACTTAAAACTGGCTCTTGCACTCTGTTCCGGAACCAAAAACAGTTGCCTCACCTCGAATTAGTCCAATGCGGTTTCGGAACAGATTCCTCCATACCTAATTCTAGTTCTGCCAGATACAACTTTATCAAAAATTGAATGGAACGTGCGAATAACTGCTCATGGCTAATAACTCCAGTCTGTTATCAAATACTCCGAATCACTTGAGCAAAATCAAATGAAAAAAGGTTGAACTTGGAAGTTGGAAGCAACAGAAAAGAGACTATTAGCTATCAAGTCGATTTCAAGAGGAATAGTCATGCCAATCGAGTGGAGCAGGCGAGGCCATAGACCATAGTGGTGATGGTCTGACCCAATCACCATATCAGTGTGTTTACTTTTTCTATCAAAACCAAAGTCATAATATGCAAGCATGCAGCATATTATTCACGTGTTTAGCGAACTACAACAATGAACAATCTACAAAAATAAATCACCAAATAAATGGAGTCAATTTGAAGATTGAATGAACCAAAAGTATCACCTTCATTTTGTGCATTGTATGATTTTCATTGTTCCACTGCATAAAAGAGAACCATCTGCCGAATACAGTAGTTGAATGCAGCATGCATTATCATGCCACTTCAATTAAAGAAAAAGGACTTCAAACCTATAAATTTTTTGAATCTTGTAATAGCAAAGTAAATAATGCATAACAAATCAAGTGATACAATGGAAAAATTCCACTACACTTGCATTAGAGAAAATTACAACCATTCAACATCAAACCTGACACCATCCAATAAAAAAGGAACATAAGACTTTAGAATCCATAACACTAGCTCAACACATCCAAATTCAATACCTTGTTTTGTAAAAAAGAATTCTAGTTATGTAAAACCACAAGACAACATATTAAAGATTATAACTTGTGGTCGTGGTGGGTGGGATCACTTGGCCATCATAACCTTAACGAACTCCTCATAGTTGATCTGACCATCGCCATCAACGTCGGCCTCTCTTATCATCTCATCAACTTCTTCGTCAGTTAGCTTCTCACCAAGGTTTGTCATCACATGACGAAGCTCAGCAGCAGAGATGAAACCGTTCTGGTCCTTATCGAACACTCTAAAAGCCTCTTTCAGCTCCTCTTCAGAGTCAGTGTCCTTCATCTTCCTGGCCATCAGATTTAGAAACTCTGGGAAATCAATGGTCCCATTGCCATCAGCATCTACCTCATTTATCATGTCCTGTAGCTCAGCTTCTGTTGGATTCTGCCCCAATGATCTCATCACTGTCCCAAGCTCTTTGGTAGTGATGCAACCTGTAGATTATGGTGTCAATTAACAAGACTCAAGATATATTTTCAATATTAAAAGTATGCTACTAGAAGGGTTATTTCCTGACGTGAAATGATCTTCTAAATTGTCTGAGAAAATACTCTTTGGAAAATCAATTTCAGCTGAAAAGCTGTTCTGCTTGTAAGCAGAATAAGCCTGACAAGGCTACCAAACAGGCTAATAGAAGCAAATAACAATAAACCAAATACCAAATGAAACAAATCAATAACCAAATAAGGCTGGAACCCCATTGCAAGAACAAATGATAGTTCTTAATGTGAAGATAAACTAATATAAGTAAAAAACTTGAAGTCAACTAATCATATCAAACTATCATGCAGCCAGAACACATCATTCAATTTTCAACTCTTTGCAGACGTGTTTTCTTCCCTCTTTGAGCAGAAATTTTGAAGTCAATGAGCAATTCCACGAGATATCCAACATGTCAGGGCATAGCAGGTGAGATTTCTGTGAAAAGGGTGTGCACGTGTGTTTGTTCATAAAAATGAATACCCACATTATCCACCAAACAACTATAAGCAAGAACTAACAACATTTTGTCCTATTAGGAACCCATTTTTATTGGACGAGTTGGATCAACAAAAGCGGACGTTTTCTTTCTTCATAAGGTCGAGTTAAGAACCGCGTTTCCCAGAACATCTCGGAAGTGAACACATATGACTATTGGAGATAATCTTGCTATTGGTTAGAGACTATCAGATTCAAGAGTCAATTAATAAATCCACAAAGACCGCAAAAATCAGGGTCATCCATACATGAATGATGAATCGCCTCGGCCTTAAACTCATTCTCAACAATTTGTTTACAAACTAAAAAGAAAAAACAGATCTGTGCGTGCGTATGTGATCATTTATAAAAACAAATGGAAACGGTTACGAATGCAAAGCAGCAGAAGAAATGAAACGCGTAAGGAGAGAGTCAAACCATCGCCATCTTTGTCGAATAGGCTGAAGGCTTCCTTAAACTCCGCGATCTGATCGTCGGTCAACTGATCCGCCATGTCTGAGTTTTGTCGTCGTCGTCGATAGGGTGTGGGAGGAAGAAGGTCAAGAATGAGAGAGAGGCTATTTATTTATTTATTCGTAATAAATAATCATCACCAATCATCAAAACCGTTCCTTTGCTTTGCTTTGAATCCGGACGTCATCCCTCAGCCTCCGAGTCTCTATCCTTCCGTCTTTCCCGCTTTACCCCTCTCGCATTTCTCATTTTTTTTCCCTCTTCCCCATTTTTTCATTTTATTATGCTCCTTTGTTTACTTTAGTGTTTTTTTTTAAGACAGCGACTTCTATTGAGACACCAGAACTTAAGCAAGATACAAAACGATAAAAAATATTTTGTCTGCCGTCTATCCTCGAATCAGATCTAGAATTTATCACCTCTGTATAAACAATAAGATAAGATTCGAATCATTCGATGATCCTAGGTTTAACTAAGCCAGCTAATGATAGACAAAACAGATTTCTCATCATTTGTCTTAAATTCTAGAGTTTTTCTGTCAGGGAATAAAAACACAACTAAAACAACATGCGGTTTGAAATATAAACACAAACAAAATAAAACTGGATTAAAAACAGAGTTCGTCCGTCTTCTTCCAAACTCTAGACTTATACATTCCATGACGGTGTCAGCAATGATGTAGCTTCTTCCTCACCATGCCTCTTATTCATCATGTTCTTTGTCAAGTCTTCACTTTCACTAGCAAACACAGATGACCACGAATCCAAATCTCTTCCAGCCTTTAGCCATAAGCTTTGCTCATGACCTTATAATCTCAGCCATGAACGACGTCCTCGAAACTCTCCACGTACTGTCAGGGGTGCACGACCTTCGGCCGCCGAAGACTAAGTACCTGTCTTCCGCTCATGACCAACACTAAACAAGATGTTTGTGGTATTCATAACTATGGAGATCTTGTTCTCTTTCAACCAAACAAAAAACTAGAACAAAAAAACCAATGCCGCACCACCATTGGCTTAAATGGAAACTAATAATCCAACCTTTTAGCGGTCTTCTTTTAATAGTCCCACCTTTTCGTTATTCATGAATAATCTAACCTTTGCACCCCATCTTCATTCACTGGTCCCCGACCGGTTGATAACCTATTATTCCAAGTTATTTTCTTATCTTTGCAAAATATTATCTTTGTGAAAGGTGGAATTTATGGTATAATAGTTTACAGAGATAAGAAAATAACTCGCAATAGCAGGTCATCAACCGGTCGGGGACCAATGAATGAAGATGGGGTGCAAAGGTTGGATTATTCATGAATAACGAAAAGGTCGGACTATTAAAAGAAGACCGCTAAAATGTTGGATTATTAGTTTCCATTTTCCCAATAAAAAATTCATGGACAAAAATGTGACTATAAGTTACTATGAGTAAATTTTATGATCACTGCGGTAAGTGTAATATTTGAATACAATTAAAGTCACTAAAGTTACTCGAGTCACAATTTTGTTCATACTTTTATTTTAATTATATATTTGAAATTATTTCTAATAATTTTCAAAGCTAGATATAACCTTAAAGTGTAGCTCATAACACTTTTAATTACGCATACACATTCCAACCCCATTTATAAAAAATAAGAATTATCATACGGAGTCAGGGTTGTAAATGAAACAAATAATTTGTTTCGATTCGTGATTGGGATTAAAAAATACTATTATTTGAATTCGAGAATATATATAGAATATAAATACGAATATAAATCATATTTTTGGTTCGAACATCTTTGAAGTACATATTCAAATAATTATGTATATTTGACTAATTAATATTTAACCTATATTTAATCTGATTCAATATTATTAGTATATGATTCATTAACTATTTTTATTGTTAAAAGAATATAAATACAAATCAAAATTAATATTCATTTCATATTCGAATCTGAATTCGTTAAATAAACGAATAGGAATACAAATATTTTATTATTCCACTCACTCTGATTTACAACTTACCCACGGTGCAGTTGATGACGACACAAAGGTGAAGGGCTTGGTTATGCAGATGGTCCCGAAGAGAAGTAGCCATTTAGCAATGATGCCTTTACTACAAGTGTCCAGACAGGTAGGGTTTGGTATGTTTGTATGTGTGGGCTTTTAGTCATTTCATCTTTAAGTAGTCTCTTTTTTAGCTCATGCGAAAATTTGGTCTTTTTTTTACTCTTTTTTTCATCTTTAAGTATGTTTTTGTCAATTGAAAAATGAAAAGGGGCAAATAAGCCCGCGTACTTATCAAAATAAGTCAAATAAGCCCTTATATCGGAGACTCTATCCGGCCGTCGCCATTTGGGACGGTTCCTGGGGGAAATTTTTGATGAATTTTTTTGAGCATCTTATTCATTAAGTGTAGTTTACTCATACTAAATTTCAGCTAAAACTTCAACCGGGAAGACATTCAAATGAATTCTTAAAGATAATTGTGCAGTTAAAAGCGCACTTATCTTCAAGAATTTATTTGAATGGCTTCCCAATTGAATTGTTAGCTGAAATTTGGTATGGGTAAACTATACTTAATGAATAAGATGCTCAAAAAATTTTATCAAAAAATTTCACCGGGAATTATCCCAAATGGCGACGCCGGACAGAGCCTCCTATATAAGGGCTTATTTGACCTTTTTTGATTAGTACGTGGGCTTATTTGCCCCTTTTCTAAAAAATCAATGATACTCCGTATTACATTTGTCATTATTTCTTGTTTAATTTTGGAATTTTGCTTCAATTTATGTGATGGATTGTGTACCCGGGGGTAGCTTATCAGAGGGGTTATTCGAGGAATAACTAGAGAGAAGTCAGAGCAAACAAGTAAGAGAGAGAGTGTCAGATATATTAATGAAATCTGATCTGGGATCCTTTACAAGAGGAATAAGAGCTGCTATTTATAGCAGCCATAAATGCGATGAGAGTACACATGTCAACAATCTAACGGCCGAGGGATCACCTCAATCGGGGTGGCACCGACATTCGCATGTGCACCACATTAAATGAGGTGGCTGGACGTGACGCCGCATTAAATGCGGTGATTGCTTGTCTTCAAAGGGAATCTTCGATGATCGAGCCCGTAGCCGAAGGCTCCCCCTGAGGCCGAGGGCTCTGCATAGCCGACGGCTTGGTGTAGCCGAAGGCTCCCTTATACCGAGGGCACGTAGGTGCCGAAGGGTCATGATTTCTGTCATTTTCTCCCAGCAGCTTCGTATGCTCAAATCTGGCTGTCCTGTGAGTTTTGGAGCCCTTGGCCAAAGGGCCAAAGGCACCCGTCCGCGCACCACAGGCTTCTTGACGCTTGGGCCGCTGTGTTTGGGCCTTGTGTGCTCACTGGGCTTGATGAGCCTGTGTAGGAGAAGTAAGAGTCTATGGGCAGGGGGTCCCTAGACCATATACTCCATACTCCATCATTATGAAAAGATAAAACATTTTCTCTAACTTTGTGAGTAATGTTGTAAAAAAAACACGTTAGAGAAATGTAGCCACTTTCTAAATAAAAAAATCTGTCAAATTAATACGCAGTATGTCTCTTTTTTCCTCTTTTTAATCACGGACCATGAATTTTGCAAATTTAGGAGAAAAGAAGAGAATACGTTTGGAAAACGAAACACGGTGTTGACCTTTGCAGCCTCCATTCTTGACTTTCATACCTTGACTATTATCACTTCAAAGTTTAGGCTTCTTCAAGAAAAAAAACAAAAGGTTAATTAGTGCCGTTTGATTATTATCTAATTTCCCTTTTTTGCCATATCGAGTTACTGAGTTAGCATACTTAAATACAAATTATACAGTAAAAAAATGCTCGGGCAATGGAGAAAGAAATCCAGTTACCAAATCATTCCATTAAAAAGAGGCTTAAAAATGAATAACAGTTTTTGGAGGAGAGGATATAAAGTATCTTTTTTTTTTCTTCACATGGTATATTGCACTTTGAGGAAATTAAAGTGTAATAGTTGTCGTTTTATGATTGTTAATTTACTTCCTCATTTCCTCCATGTTCTCATAATACTTCTTTTTTAATGCTGATATTTTTCTCTTAAAGAGAATTTATGTGTAATTGCTCATTCTTAAATATTCATTTGTAATGTAAGTTAGGTATAACTGATTTGACAATGATAGACCCAAGTCACCCAACGGGTTCCGGATTCAGATTGGATAGACTTATAGATCATTCCATATGAAGTTAAAATACTGTGGATTTCCTAAAAATCACAGATAAATATTTGGATTGATTTATTTAGGTAAAAAATTATAAGAAGAGTACGCGAAAAGATAGAAATAAAATAAAGAGTATGAACCAAATTACATAATTTTGTTAAAACAAACTCAAAATTGAATAACAAAATTAAAACAGATAACAAACATTTACTTTTAAAATAACAAAAGATGTGTCATGTATGTATAGAGCAGTCACTAGATATGCATTTGTCTATGGTGTGTGAGTAGTTGGATTATGTGAATTTCTAACAGATAAAGAGTTTTTTTCTTCCAAAAAAAAAACAGATATGAGTTTTTAATGAGTCGAAATCACATTGACTATACTTGATCTATTTATAGTAAAAACATGAGAATACTATGTATGAAAATAGTTACAATGATTTGTAAACAATACCTTCAGTAGTCAGTTCAACCAATCAAATGTTGAAAAATAGTTACAATAATTTTTAAACAATACCTTCAGTCAGTTCAACCAATCAAAGGTCAATTATTTTGATGGTTTGCGCAAAATTAAAGTTAAGTACGTAGTCCTCCGTATTTTTAGAGAAAAAGGGAAAGTAAGTTCTTAAGCTATTTGCGATTATGTAATCAAACTCATGAAGACTTGCAGATACATTCGTTAAAAGTTAAACATTCTAGTCCTTTTTACCAGTTGATACCGGTAATTTCCCATCTCCTTACCTGCACCATCAGGTTAAAAGGACTCGATTGTTTAATTTTCAATGAATTGAGAGGTGTATATGCATGTCTTTCAATTTAAGGATCTAATTGCAGAACAACAAATAGTTTGATGACTTATTTGCTACTTTTCACTATTTTTTATTTAAAAAATTGAAAATGTGAAAACTAGTCTATATCATACTACCGGGGATGCTTTTATACAAGAAAAATGCTTAAAATACACAAGGTGTACACAAAGTGTACACCATATAAAAGCCCCCAAAAAATCCCATTTCCTCCCTTCCCTCTTCTCTCTCCCCCCTCTCTCTTTTCTCTTTCCTCTTTACGCTTCGAAAATTCTAAAAAAAAGAACATCTTCTCTTCTTCATCCTTTTTTTCTCTACATTTTTATATCAATTTTTTCCCATCATTTGTACAAAATCAGTTTATTTAGCTTATTTCATCTATTATTTTATCATTTTTCTATTTTTTTCAAATTACATGTAAATTGATCACACATACAACTACATCATTCATTTGGATGTATATAAACAATTAATTTTTTTATTCACCTAAACAATTAAAATTGATCACACCGGCACTTGAAATTAATCACACAGACAACTATTGTGTGTAAGCCGCACGACTATTGTCTGTGTGATGCACAAACAAATAATTGTGTGCACCGACAATATTTTCTTGTTGCGCAGACAATTATTTACAAGCTGGTGTTAATGTCAGGCGACACTCGATATATATTTTTATACAAAAATTAATATTTATGAACACAGACAAAAGTTATTTGTGATTGACATTTTATGTACAAGTTGTACAAGAACTTGTGTGCCCCTATCATTTTTGTTTATACAAATGCTCTTAAAAAAGGGTGATGGGCCGTCTACTTTCAACAGGCAGGTGTTGAGCCGTACACAAGGACTATTCTTCTCCATACTTGTATTTTCCTGAGTATATATATCCACGGGTCGATCACGCCTGACCTGACAGATCATTGACCAAACTCTAAGCCTGTAAGTCAGCACTCGGGTCGGGTATTGGTTGAAGAAGGAAGCTATGGCGATTGCTGCTCGTTCTTCTTCAGGATGGGTGCTTGTTCTGGTCGCAGTAGCATCCCTTGCTGCCGGAAGAGTTGCAGGAAATTCTGAAGGAGACGCTCTCTACGCGCTCCGGCGTAGCCTGTCGGACCCGGATAAAGTGCTCCTGAGCTGGGAACGCAATCTGGTGAACCCTTGCACCTGGTTCCATGTCACTTGCAACAGTGAGAACCGAGTTACTCGCCTGTGAGTCCACTCTTCTCTCCCTCTTTTGCATAAATTGGGTTTTGATTTTTATTATTCCTCGTATATCCTTTTTTAATTTTGCTTGGTAGAGGGAGAGTTAAAGTTCATTTATGTTGTTAGATTATATTACTGAATCATCTGTCAGTGAAAGATCCCTCCTTTTCTTGTGGTATGTGCAGTGTGTATGGGATCTGTTGAATTGTTATGTTCTTCACTTCTTCCTTGATTTGTGTAAAATGATTGATCCCAAATGGAACAAATAGAAAAAAAAAGTCTATGAACAAGCCTGGATGGTTTGTTCTATACTCTTTTCAGAAAGAGTTCTGATCAGTGATTCTATATGGATTTCACAAGATTTATGATCAGGTTGCATCCTTGTGGCCAGGGAATTTATTGTCCCCTTTTAACGCCCAATTGCAAAAATCTATAAGACTTCAATTATAGTTCTCCTATTATGCATCTACTTCTTCTCATTCCTGATTATTATCTTGATATTCATCGTGAATATGGATTGTAGTTCATAAAAGAATCTCGATTTGTATATTATCTACTGCAGGGACCTTGGAAACGCAAACCTATCTGGGCATCTGGTGCCTGATCTAGGGAAGCTTGAGCATCTAGAGTATCTGTGAGTTTTCTGTTTACATGAAATATCTTAATAACAAAGGGCCCGTTTGGTAGCCTCTATTTTCAGCATAACAACCAACTCATTTACCAAATATTAAACTTTTGATTTTGCGTGCAGAATTCTGTAATAATCAAAACAAAAATAAATAAGTCTGAAGTTACTTTTTTAGCTGAACTGTCTCATATTGCTGAAGAGGACATAATACAAAACGGGATCTGACAATGATAGCGTTTCTTGAAATTAAGATATATAGTACACTAATAAGTACGTAGTAATAACTAACAAGAGATCTTTTTTCAGTGAACTTTACAAAAATAACATTCAAGGAAAAATTCCTCATGAGTTTGGTGAGTTGAAGAACCTTAAAAGTTTGGATCTGTACAACAACAACATGTCTGGGAAAATTCCTCGTTCATTGGGGAAGTTGAAAAACCTTGTCTTCCTGTAAGTCTCTGTACTCAACTTTTCTTTCTGGCCTTCTTTTGTACCTCCTCCCTGAAATTATGTTTAACTTTTTCTTTCTAATTTATTTGATTATGGTAATATAGTGACATATCATTTTCACCTTCTTAATGAACATCTGAGTAATGCGATATTTCACAAGAACCAAGATAGGCATTTGGAATGGAGACTAATCAGAAGTAATTTGTGGTTTAATCGTGCAGGCGTCTTAACAATAATCAGTTTTCTGGAAGAATTCCCAGGGAAATTGCTAGTATTTCTACCCTAAAAGTCATGTAAGTGGATCAGAACTTAGTCCATTTTGTTGTTACTAGTTACTACTTGTATTATGGTTTAAGGAACACCACACCTTAATTTTTCCTTTATACAGGGATGTATCAAGCAACGATCTGTGTGGAACTATTCCAACCACTGGTCCATTTGAGCACATTCCGCTTAACAAGTAACACTCTATCATTTATTTTCTTCATTTTTTTTTCTTTTTGAAATTTCATTTGCAAGCTACAGAACAGATTTCAAATACTCTTTACAAGTTGTGAAGGGACTAGAGGGTTAACCTATTTTATTTGTATGGAGTAAAATTGTTACTGTTTGTATTCTTGCTGATATAGTTCAGGATCGGGTTGAGGTCATTCAACTAGGACATAAGGCACTTAGACTCTTAGAGGAAACCACACTTAAAGCGTGCATCTAATTTATCAGTTTGTTCAAACGATTGTTTATTAATCCATCGTGCTCCACCCTCAGGTCAAGTTTAAATTTTCTAGTGTTAAGTGATTCCATATCAAACAAATGTAAAAATACAAAGCAACTCATTCGTGGGTTCTTCTTCCTACCCGGTAGATCTTTTAGGAATAATCTCATGCCTTATAATATAGTACTAGAGGGAGCAATTCTTACCTAGTAAGCATGCACAAAAAGCAATTACACATATTTCAAGATTGGTCTGTTCTAACAAGTCTCCATACTTTCTTGCTCTTTAAAGTGTAATATGGTTTTGTTTTTTGCGTGGTGATTAATGTTTTCTCTGTTATTGACTTGCAGCTTTGAGAATAATCCTCGGCTGGAAGGCCCCGAGCTGATTGGACTTGTAAGTTATGACACAAATTGCTAGGTGGTCCTCTTTTATTGACTCATGTAAAAGTAATACTGTTCCGACCTGGAAGGTTACATATGATTTCGTGAGTAAATATGTATATCGCTATACTGCCATACGTCCTAATGTCTGAAAAGTACTGTTCCTTGTTGATGTAGGATTATTAATTATGACAATATATGAGTTCACTGGAATTGATGTTTGGGTTTGCTGATACCACTCCTAAGCCATTTTATTTTGTTGCAAGTGCAATCACTTTTGGGGTATCATTAATCACTTAACCCCATTATAATTTGGTTAGGTCAATGCTTAACATTTTAACATACTTTTGCGGATCGTAAATATTTTTACATATGTACAGTTTTGCGTTGTTCAGACCTCCTCCAGCCCCTCTTTCTCTACCACTAGTCACATGTATACAAATACAATACAATAGTTTAGAAGCTGAGGCATTACTATAAGTTGGGTGGGTGAAGTGGAAGTTATACAATACTTTAATTTGACATTCTCCCATGTATTGAAAGCATTCAACCAGTATGATATGGCTTTGGATAGCTTTATTTTTTCTCTATTTGAAAGATTTGGACTAGCTTAGAATGGCAGAAAGTTTTATTTAAAAAAGTAAAATTGTAAAATGTTTCTGTGATGAGATCTTCATGGAGAAAGGAGATGAGATAAACACAACTTTCATCACCCAGGCAGTGTCTAACTGTCTATTGCTACAACAGTACAAAGTTATGCCCTTCAGCTTGACATTTGACAAACGCAAGGGAAAAACATTCACAAATTTGAAGGTCGTGAATTACAACCTTCTGCTCTATCCAAAGAAATGTGTGTTTGCTATAAGTTGAGGACAATTCTTAGGTTACATGATCACCACAAGAGGCATTGAACCAAACATTATATACACGAAACCTGGGAGGATTCAGAAGGAATCCAACAATCAACTAGAACCTCTTAGCATATTCATCTACGAGTCAATTAACTGCATTCTTCTAGGGGAAAATCAAAATGGAAACATTATTTTCATGAATAAAAAACGTACTACAAAAAAGGAGATGTAGGAAATAGAAGTGCGATCTGCCTTTGGTGGAAACAGTGAGAAAATTTGTTCCATACTTGTAGGTGTATATTATCCACGTATTGAGTGATCATCCAATGAAAAATATCCTAAAAATAAAGGGATGCAATATGATCTCCAATACAAACTCAAGCTATATATATTAAAGGGAGATTCCAATGAGGTCTTCTTGAATGGTCTTGAGGTATTATTTATCTATTAAATTCGTGAGAGAGTAGAATAATACCTATCAATGTGCCGGTACTCATGGCATGGCCTTGTGTGCATTACACAACACAAAACCTAAAACCATTCCAAACTGAGCTTTACCACGTAATTAACCAAATTGGATAAAAGGCCCCAATGTCAATTGGTGTTCGTTTATAAGTGTTGAGAGACATAACTTTCCTCATGCCATTGATATCTTCAAGAATTTCACATCAAACAGGCCATTAACACCGACGAGCTCAAAGGAATTGAGCTCGAGTTCAGTTCGATTTTGACCGATCTAGAGTTGAGTATTGACCGAGCGGCTCAGGAGTAGCTCACGAGCGACTTGACTTGTTTGCACTTCTATAGTTCTATAGGTGGTTGTTCTTGATTAGTTATTTTTAGTATTTTAAAATTTTCAGAATGCGAGGAGGAAAAAGAATTGCAACTTTCAGAGGAGTGAAAGACAAGAGAACAGAGCTATGGACGCCACAATCAAATTGATAAGCCACACAATAGGCTGGAATTTATGTCCTATAAATCCTATCTATCCCACCTAAATGACATGTAGCTCAATCAAGCTTAACTATGAAAGATGGATAAAAAATAAACATAATAGGCTGGAATTGCCATTTTGCACATCCTCGCTCCATTTTGGCAACTCTTGAGTATTTTTATTACTTCGATCAATTTTGAGGTTGATTTGACATTTTAACCAGCCCATGCCACTAAGTGAATCAAGGCTCCTTTTTTACTTCCTCTGCTAACTAATAAAGGGAAATCTAATAAAGGGAAATCTATCCGGGTATGACTAAAACTGTCTCAATCTATGACCTAATTAGTTTTTATACCTTTGTTGACCAAAAATCCAAAAACAAATAGAAAATTCGTTTATATTTAAATGTTGAATGACGAAAATACTCTTATTTAAAATATGTGCATTTTGCACTAATTTTGTCCAATTAAAATTACTGCATTTTATATTTCCGTTAATGCACGACATTAATGCACGGTTTTCCTGCACATCCGGTAATAATCAGTGCACTTCCACCAAAATTAATTCTCTTCTCATTTACTTGAGGGATTTATTTTTAGTTTTTTTTATAGATTTGATAATTTTAATGTTTTATGTTGAATCAAGTATATTACATTTAATTTCATGATGATATTACTACTTTGTGTTACTGGCTTACTGACTTACTGCAATACTTGTCGTAATCTCTGCACAACTAAATTCCTAATGCATTCATTGACTGTCATGTATAGCATGTCTATTACCATATACTTCGTATATTCACTCTCACACTCAATACTTATTGAAATGTTCACCGCCAATGTTCAATGTCCATATTTAATGCCCACAAACCCTAATTTTAGAAATTCCTAGTTTTTAAAATAGAAAAGCAAAAAGGGAATTGATGGCCAAAGCAATACTGAATCCCGATTCCAAAGCAGTGGCCGCCCCATGGCCCATTCAACGCATCTACAAACTTGATGTAATAGGCCCATCGATCCGCATGTAAAAACTACAAGCCCATCTTCACCTGCTAGGTTTTGGACACTCTCCACCTATGGATCTTGGAGAAGATGGCGGGCGGCTGGATGGTGGTGCTCATGAATCGGGACGACGACGGGCGCTGACGTCAATTTCGACGGTGACCGCGACAAGAAGATGTGGGGGTGGCCGGGCAAGCAAATGATTGGTTGTGCGGGTGGCCGCCGGTCGTGCTCCTGGATGGCGGCGGACAATGGGTCGTGAGGCAGCACCTTGGCGGACAACTGGCCAGCAAGCCACGGTGCCTTTGGGTCTGCAACTACGCTCCTAGACTGGAGTTTTGTGGAAGGCGGCGGCAATGGATGGTGGGCGGCGGCGCTGAACGGTTGGTGGTGGCTAGACGACGACGACAGTTGGACGGCGGGGCGGCAGCGCGGCTGTGCGTTGGGAGATTGTAGCTAGGGTTATAGAAAATGAATAGGAGGTTAGGGTTTTATAGAAATAAGCGAAAGGGTACATTTGTCCATAAAAATTATTTAATTATTTATTAATTACTAATTTTGATTAAATATTAAGATTTTAGTATTATTTTGATAAAAAAAACTAGTTAGGTCATAAATTGAGAAACTCATTGGGTTTTAGTCATACCTAGGATAATTAATTATTTCAAATTCCTCCTCCTCATCCCCTGCATGTAGTAAAACTTACAAGCACGAAAATGTTGCTAAAAATATCAAAAAGTATTACGTAACGTAGTACTACGTACGAAGTATATTGTTTTTTACTTTTTTTTATCAAACACTTAATGTCTCACAATGAAATGTGTAGTAACAAAAATAAGTAAAATTGAAATTCTTTTTTAACTGAATTGACCGAATTCCCTAAAGAGCATGGGCGGACCCAGGAAATTCATTTTTGGGGGTGAAAATTATTTTTCGAGGAGTTGAAAATTATTTTTCGTATATTTATACACTAAAACAAATTTGTTGGAAGGGCGGTAGCCCCCTGGGTCTCAACTACGGTCCACCCCTGCTAAAGAGGGCTAATTTAGTTATTTTCCATATAAATATTTCTTTATTTTATGAACAAAATGTATTTAGATATAAATCTTTCATAATTCAGCAGATTCAACCAATTTGGTAGGTTTAGCCATAAGTTCATCAATTTCAGTCGGTTGTGCCAATTTAAGTGATATCAAGCAGACTCTGAGTTAATTAGTAAATAACTCTCGAAAAAAATATTTCAAAATATGAGTAATAATACTTAACAATAAATAGTTGCTTGTTTATTGCAGTTTCAATAAAAAGATATATAAAATAATATTATGATTTAATTAATTAATCTTTGTATAAATTCAATGTAAGCCTCAAAATGTCATTTTGCATAGAATGATTTAGCACTTAACAACAAAAATTTTATGTCTCAACATGGACTATTTTTTCATATAAAATGAGTAAATGACAATGCATGCTATCGGCCAGTCAAAATGACTATCAAAATGATCGAGTTAAATAAAAACAACTAGCTAATGTATATAAAAAAACTAGCTAATTAGTACTGAAATAATGACCCATATATTACCACCCATGTTTTCATTTTCAAAAATATGACATCTTTTGTTTTTCCCAAAAAAGTGACACCTCTTAAATGACCTCAACCCCAAACCCATTTAATATACGGAAACTGCCTCAACCCCAAACCCATTTAATACGGAGTATTATCGATATATGCTTCACCTTTCCTATGCCGCCGCCATACTCTCACCTGCCGGAAGTCGCCTCAGATCTCACCCACCGGCCGCTGCCTCATATCTCATCCGCCGACCGCACACCTCTACTTCATGTCTCGCTGCTTCATCTCTCAAGCGCCCATGCATATCCCAATTAAGCGCCATTGATGAGAGATGGTGAGAGTCGGAGGGACGTGGGCCATGTGGCCATGATTTTTTATGGCGCCGGCGTATGGTGGTTGCAAATGGCTGGGATTCAGAGTGTCTGGGTTTCAATTTGTGGGGGAGTGACTGGGCAGTGCATGTGCAAAATTGAGACATGGAAAAGGGTAGGTGGAAATGACTTGAGCAGGGAAAGTAGTAGGAAAAGGCTAGGGTTACAGTTAGGTGGGCAGCGGCTAGAGTTTCAAGCAGGGACGGTCGGCGTTGAAGCGGTGACGCTGCTAACCAGACACCGACTTTTTCTACTGGATTTGGCAGTGACAGATCTGTTGGAGTTAGTCCTTGACCGTTGGGCATAAGAGTGGAAGACTGGAAGTCACTGAACACGAAACATGGTCAACGTCCGGTGGTCACTATGACCGGAGATGTCACTAGGTGGCGGTCACTATGATCGGAGAAGGTCACTATGACTGGAGATGGTCACTGTGCGGTGGTCACTATGACCGGAGATGGTCACTGGGTGGCGGACACTATGACCGGAGATGTTCACTATGACCAGAGATGGTCACTGAGCGGCGATCACTATGACTAGAGATTATCACCGGACGGTGGTCACTATGATCGGAGATGATCACTAGCGGCGGCAGACGGTGGTGGTCGTGCTTGCTGTGAGCGATTAGGGAACATTGATTAATAAAAAAGGAAACTCACCATTATTAATTCAATACGTATTAAACTAAAAAAGGAACCTCACCATAATTGTAAAAACGGAACCTCACCATAATTAATGCCATACGTATTAAAATAAGGGAATAAATGAATGGTAAGTCACTTTTTTGTAAATTTTTAAAACAAGTCATAGTTTTGCCTTTTTTACTTATTTTAGTAATATTAATAAAAAAAGGCCGTTAGTACTCCGCTCAAAACAATAAAAATCACATGGTATACAAACTATCATTTCCGCTCATTATATGATCTTAGAATAATTAATTTGTACGGAGTACAACTGTACAAGTTAAAAGAAAAAAAACAATGCTGGGTGTTGGGGACCCTCAGAGATGGGGTGTCATCCTTTTTTTTAGAAAAAAAAAACAATGCAAGGATTATTGTTGGGCCGCAGGTATGCGGTGCCAGCAATCTGCCAGTCTGACGGTGCAATCGAACCGCGTGGCGCTTCACATGTGCTATAAATGGGGAGGGGCGTGCTACACTATCAGCGATTACTTTTAGTGTAGCGGTAAGCGCAACGATCCACAATTATATAATATCTTCTCAACAAACATAAAATAGATACATAATTATATGATTAATATAGCACTTTAAAAATCTAAAGGCTAAGTTTTTATTTGGATTATCGGATGCACAAAAAAGGGGTTTTTACAAAAATATTACTAAAATAAAACTTATTATTTACACAAATGTAACCAATAATTACTATAATCTAATACTCCCTCCGTCCCATTTAAATCTTTACACTTTCCTTTTTGGGACATCCCATTTACTCCTGTACGTTTCCTTTTTCTGCAACTCCTTTTACACTAAGGAGGTGTTTACTTCGCTGCTAAAGTCACAGTTAGGTTAGTAAGACAGGTGAAGTAAACACACACGCTGCTTAAAAAACCGCTTACTAATCGAAAGAGATGCTTAAAGTGCCGTTTACTAAGCATACCACCCCCATGTTTTAGTTAAGCGGCGCTGCAAGCTTTTTCAATTTCCGAATTTACCCCTTGCCCTTACCCAATTGTTACCCCTCTACCCGCTACCCCCACCCGCCTAACCCTACTACCTCGACCCTGCCCCACCCTACCCACTACCTCCATCCTCGTACCTTACCCCCTTACCCTACCCCCACCTGACCACACCCCTACTATCCCAGCCCTACCCCTACCCCTACCTTACCCTAACCCCGATCCCACCCTACCCACCACCACCCCCCCTAACCACGACCCTACCCGACTCCCTACCACTTGCCCCTACCTTGACCCCACCCCAATCCCAACCCCCACCCCTAGCCCCTTACCACCCTACCCCGCCCCCTAGCATACTCCCCCACCACATGCCCCTACCTCGGCCTCACCCCGATCCCGATCCCGCCCTACCGCCATCCTACCCCCACCCACCCCCTACCGTGGTAAGGGCCGGGTAGGGGTCACGAGTGTGGAATTGGGTGTAGGGTATGGGTAGGGGTACATTGGGGCTATAGGGGGTATGGGTACATCTACGAGGCGACCCCACATATTATATTATATACTCGTGTTCATGAACGTTTGTGCGTCTATATAAGTATAGGGTTATTTTGGACATTTTAATTTAAACGGTGTTTTAAATCCCGTGAAGTAAACACAATCTTACAACATTGCTTATTTTGTGCGCCGCTTATTAACGCGGGTCTTAATAAGCACCGTTTAGTAACATGTCCTAAATGTCTTAACTAGCCTTCACTACCCACCCACTTTTTACATTTGAGTGGGTAACATTAATTGAGCTCCTAAAATACCGTGTCAAAACATTTGTTCTTCTATTAATTGAGTTCCTAAAATACCGTGTCAAAAGCAAACGTCAAGTTCTATCCGGGAGGAGGGAGTATCATGGTAACATAAGTTAACAATGATTTCATTATTACTTTGGTCACTACTCACTAGTCATATTTTTGTAAAACATCTTTATATTAGTCATATTTATTTAATTATTTCAAAAAATAAAGGATTCTTGATTATTTATAATGTGGTATATTGATTTGTACTGGATAATTTGTCGGCAAACAAATTAAATGTGCTCTAGCTCCAAAGATATTATTAGGCATTGGAATTAATTAAATAGAGAATATGGAATACCACCAACTGCATACCTAAATTATGATTGGTAATTTGTTATGAGTCCATGCTAAACATGCCTTATTGTCGGACGAAATTTCCAAGTCTTCTTTCTTTTGACTAAAAAACATATTTAACAGTTTCTATTACCCGAATCAATTCCAATCATTTCCCAAACTACATGCACCGGACAAAGTCAGCATGCACAAAGTACAATATACTAAAATGAATTAAGATACCCTCATCCGCGAGGATCCCGAGAAACTGGCCACGCAATTTCTCTGGATAAGTAAAGCTAGGATTGGTCATTTTTGGTTAAAGTAGGAGTTTTGTCAAAAATATTATTAAAAAAATGGGTGGAAGATAAAAAAGAAATACGAAGTGCGACGTATTGTTTTTTTTTTTTTTTTTCAGTTTTGAAAAGTGAGATCAAAAAGAGGTTTACAGACTATTACACCTTTATTAATATAATTTCAGTTTATTGGTAGAGGTTTACAGACTATTACACCTTTATTAATATAATTTCAGTTTATTGGTGCTATAGTAATGTCGTTGCAGTGACAAAAAATTCATCAATGACCACCGTCTCAGTAACCATCAAGACAAAGACTAATGCTGCCACGGTTACCACCGGTCATGGCGACCTCCACTCCAGTCACAATGACCAACACCCCGAAATTACAGTGACCAATTATCTGTTAGTGACCCCTAACCACCATTCACTACGTTCACTTACGTTTGAGTTTTTTTGATGAGGCTTTTCAGTACTTGTTCGATCTCTAGTTGCTATTGTTGTTGTTGTTATTATTATTATTATTATTATTATTATTATTATTACTATTATTATTACTATTATTATTACTATTATTATTACTATTATTATTACTATTATTATTACTATTATTATTATTACTATTATTACTACTATTATTACTATTATTATTATTATTATTATTATTATTATTATTATTATTATTATTATTATTATTATTATTATTATTATTATTATTATTATTATTATTATTATTATTATTATTATTATTATTATTATTATTATTATTATTATTATTATTATTATTATTATTATTATTATTATTATTATTATTATTATTATTATTATTATTATTATTATTATTATTATTATTATTATTATTATTATTATTATTATTATTATTATTATTATTATTATTATTATTATTATTATTATTATTATTATTATTATTATTATTATTATTATTATTATTATTATTATTATTATTATTATTATTATTATTATTATTATTATTATTATTATTATTATTATTATTATTATTATTATTATTATTATTATTATTATTATTATTATTATTATTATTATTATTATTATTATTATTATTATTATTATTATTATTATTATTATTATTATTATTATTATTATTATTATTATTATTATTATTATTATTATTATTATTATTATTATTATTATTATTATTATTATTATTATTATTATTATTATTATTATTATTATTATTATTATTATTATTATTATTATTATTATTATTATTATTATTATTATTATTATTATTATTATTATTATTATTATTATTATTATTATTATTATTATTATTATTATTATTATTATTATTATTATTATTATTATTATTATGTTTTTTTGGCAATGTTTCCTAATCTATTATAGTATATATGTTCTACGTTAAGGTCAATAATCTTGAATTGAGATGAAATTCGAACATGTAACCTCCTCATCAGAAGTGTCATAGTGATGACATCAGACTACGTTACATGATACTTGTGCACTTGGCTTATTATTATGGTATTATATTAATAATATTACACACAAATAATGATAATATTTGTGATAATATTGATAGTTTAAATACTATGAAAAACTAGATCTGCAATAATAACATACGAATAACAACACAAACAATAATAATGGTGTAATAATGTTATTGTTATTTTAAATATTAATTAATAGCAAGAACCTATGATTTTATATATGTATACACATAACAATGATGATGATAAAAATAAATAAGAACAGCCGTAACATCAATAATAGTAGCATCAATAATAGTAATATCTAAAATGATGATAATAATAGTAATAATAATAATCATTATGATAATGATTATAACGAAGATGACGACGACAACAACAATCACAATAATAATAATGTAGTAAATCATGTCTGAACTTTTCTGATCTAATTTGAGTGTTTCTTGTCAGATTTGGAGTTTCTGATAGTATCTAATCGAGAAAAGTGTTAATATGGTATTCTAACGTGTCTCCCATAACATAAAGAGTACCTCATCATGCAATTGATACAACAAAGTACCTAAACTTGGTTTTACTATCTCAATGAGTACATATTTAAGTCTCACGTTAAAAGAAACTGAAACAGGAAAGATGAACTGTTTATTTTTTACGTGTATTATCCCAATCATCAAATATTCACTCCTATGAACCCTAATTGGGTTCAATGAACTGTGTAGCAGGGAAAAGAAGAAGATAAAGAGAAGAATAAGATGTAAGGGAAAAAGAAGAGCAACACATGCAGGAGAAGAGAAAATACAAAAGAACAAAGAAGAGGAGATTAATGTGAAAGGGCATTACGGCCATCAAAATAAAAAGATAAAACATTGGGTACCATCCTTCTTTCTGCCGCCGCTCCGACCAACTTCATTTACCGGTAATTGGAGATTTGCCTTGATGAAACCCAAACTATGAGTTGGACTTTTTTTACTAGATCATCAATATGTTTAACCAACTCGTCATTTTTAACGGCAGTTTAACATATATACTTAACTTACACTAAAAAAACAAATTGATGTACTTTGAGATATCTAACACACAATTATGTACTCTTATGCTATGGGACACAAGTTAAGGTACCATATTCCTTTCTAATTAGATTTGATTTTTTAGCAAATCTAGATAAAATAAGAATAAGTAATAAGCATTAGATTAAGATGAGAAAAAATAGTTTCTTAGTTCATATCAACTTATTTACGAATCTCACATCAAGGGAGGGTGTACCTTAGGGTTATGGTGGGTTGAATCCACTCATCGTGTTAGCGGTGAACTTAATTTTGTTGTTGTTGGTACTTCCAATTACAATTTATGTTGATCTTATATTTTTCAATCTTATGGTTTTTTTTATCTTCACATTTAATCTAATGTTTAAGTCTATATAATTACTCATTAATTAGTTTAGTCTTACTCATATTCTTGGATTTTCTCCTGCTCAGATCGACAAGTCTCACACCTCAACTTTTATCTGAATCGTTAGTAAGTATTTAATTTATATTTTCCTCATGTGGTATCTGGAACATAATATCTGATCTTATTGGAACCAGAATAACAAATAACACATAAAAAAAATGAAGAAAAATATTCTAAAACCATAAGTGAAGTAAAATGAATTGTAAGAGATAGTACATGTAGAGCCCGTTTGGTAAACTAAAATCAACTCAATTGGCTGATTTTGCTAAAATTTATGAAGTTCTGGCTGAAGTGATTGTATTGACCGATTCTGCTAATTTATGAAAAAAAATATAGTGAAATTATATTTCATTAATAAAATAAAGGGAAATCATACTTTTAGTCCCTCAATTAATCACCATATTGAAATGTCAGACCCATGTTTCTGAGATTGCAAATGTCACATCTGAATTGACAAATGTATTGTAAATGTCGTTTCCAGTGAGTTTATTGGTAGTCTAGAAATGGTGATGAATTATGAACGGAAATATGGGGATGACATTTACACACGTACATTTGTCAATTCGGGTGTGACATTTACAATATCAGAAATACGGGTTTGATATTTCAATATAATAACTAATTGAGGGACCAAAAGTGCATTTTCCCCTAAAACAAATAAAATAATATGTGAAAAAATTGCAAAAATAGTCATCTAGAATAACTTCAACCAATACAGTGAGAAAAGTAACTTCAATATTACTTTTTCTTATTATTATACAATTCAATGTGTGAAATCAAATGGACTCGACTCTAGTGACACTAGCGCAGAAGGTGTGGTTATCAAACGTGTGACTTGGGTTGGATTGATGGAGAAACATATACTTGTATGTTCTAATTTGAAAGCCGATATTATTCCCTATAGTAAAAGGACTAGTCAAACAAAGTTAAATGTTGTTGAAATTTTGCGATATCATGTCCCGTTCCTTTTATGCTCGCGTTTGTCAACAAATTAAGTCTGCTTTCTTCTGTTATTTTTTCCCCTCTAAAATCCACGCATATAGCTGTTGGGTTGATTTGAACCACTTTATTATCCATTCAAACAAATATTTTTTGTTTAAAGGTACTATTTATTGTACATTGATAGAAATTTCCCAATATTTTTGTATTGATAGATGATTGATTTGACTAAGAGGGACATGAGCTATGTGGCATATCTTACGAGAAAAAAATGAAGATTATATGTATAAATAAAAAAAGTTATGTTGATATTCTAAGGTATGCCCCCGCAACTAAAATTTTGAAAGTCCGGCCTTCTTAAATTAACAAATATTGTCATTGGATTTGCATCATCTTTATCAATCGCGGAAGAAGACCTCACTTAGACGCATTAGAGCGTAATGTTATTGGAATGACCTATCTTTCAAGACTCAATTTTGACCTTTGTTACGTACCACTTTGACCATAAATATATGATCAAATTATGGTAAAGGTATTTGCGATTTTCGTTATTTTCAGGCAGAGGCATGAGTTTCATTTTTCCATAAAGTGGAGCATGTGCTTTCAGTTGAAGGGTTCACGTCTAAACGCCGTAGAAAAGGAGACGTGGATGTATAAAAAAGTGATATCACCTTCTTTGTGACAAAGTTTAGACGGGAATCTCAAACGGAAAACACATGCTTCATTTTGTGAAAAAATATACTTCATGTCCTTCTTTGAAAATAAACATTCCAAACCACAAATACTTTTACTGTATTTTTCCTAAATATATTAATTGACTGTTGATAAAAACTATTCAACAATTGGGTTTTTGAAATTTAAATGAGGCAAACTTATTGTTATTCATGATATATGCATGAATAACTATATCTTAGTTAGTCAAATGAGAGTCGTACATGATTAGTGTAAAACTCACATACTTTAACTATTTAAGAACAATATATGTCCGCACCTTTTTTGTACACAAATAACACGAAAGGTGTAACAGCGGCGCAAAAGCCTCATTTTAATTTGCCTTTGAGTTCACGGGAATTTGGTGACTTTTATTTGAGTTCATTATATTATTATTATTATTATTATTATTATTATTATTATTATTATTATTATTATTATTATTATTATTATTATTATTATTATTATTATTATTATTATTATTTTTTGTATAATTGTATTATTGGCACTAAAATATTAAAGCTATCAACAGAGTTAAAAGACATAATAGTTGACATTAAAAGTCTTCAATAGGTCGTTGCTGAATGCGGAGTATATAAGTTGCTCCATTTATTCTCATTTCTCATTAACCTACTCCAATAAATAGTGTATCGAAATGTGTATATGCTTCACAATATTTTTCAATTTTTTAAAAGATTGTACTTTATTTCTTAACTGAAGTAAATTTTCTACGGTAAAAGAAAAACTGAAGTAAATTTTCTTTTATATACACATGTGTTATTTAATTATTTAGAAAGAGAAAAATTACACGATACTCCGTCTATAACAAAAAAATCTTTCCACTTTTCTTTTCCAACTATACCTAAATAATTTTTGTATTTTTAAATCTTTCTAGGGAAAACTGTCAAATAGGTCCTCGAACTTTCATAAAAAAGTCAATTAAGTCCTTCTATAGGAGACTCTGTCCGGTCATCGCGATTTGGGGCGGTTCCCGGTGGAATTTTTTGATGAATTTTTTTGAGCATCTTAATCATCAAGTCTAGTGTACTCATACCAAATTTCAGCTAAAAATTTAATCGGGAGCGCATTCAAATTAATTTGAGAACGCAAAAATGCGCAGTTATCTTTAAGAATTAATTTGAATGTGTTCCCGATTGAATTTTTAGGTGAAATTTGGTATGAATAAACTAGACTTGGTGAATAAGATGCTCAAAAAATTTCATCAAAAAATTCCACCAGGAACTGCCCCAAATCGCGACAGCCAGACAGAACCTCCTATAGAAGGACTTAATTGACCTTTTTATGAAAGTTCGAGGACCTATTTGACAGTTTTCCCATCTTTCTATCATACTCTCAATAATTTTGAAAACAATACACTCTTACACATTTTTTTTTATTTATCCTTCATTCCATCACTATTTCATTATCTTCTTAATCTACACTCAATAATTTATAGTACCTTTCATTATTCATAATGTCACTTTTTATTTTACGAAGAGTATATTTTATCCTCCACTTGGAGAGTATATTTAACAAGCTACACTTAATCATGAATGCTAAACAAGCAGTCAAATCATAACCAAACTTGGCTCTGATACCATGTCAAGAAAACTTACTTATAGGTGTTACAAGAAGGATCTGGATACATTCTTCATAAATTCTATCAATTGTAGGATAATTCTAGAAACAAAACTCTCTAAACTCCAATTCTTCTTATTGGACTTTAGACATGATAAATTATTTTGATCGATAAACTAATTAATTTTAAATGGTCCAATCAAGTTTTATTTCACACTAATTAATTTTAAATGGTCCCAAACTAAACGAATCTTCACTTCTATATCTAATTGCAATCAAGTATAGATCATAATGCTTAAATTTGTCCATGCAAGTATACTCTTTAAATACATTTTCACAAACAAAAGTTACATGAATGTAATGAGAATCAACCTCATTAAGTGATATTGTATTTATGAATGAATGTATAACGTATATACCTTGATGTCTTGTTTTTTTGCCACTCTTTTTAGGTCCGCCATCAACGGATTTTCCTCGAGTGTTTTTCCTTCATCAGCCTCCCTTTCTTGTTTTATTTTAGCAACTTCACTTCCTACATCTTCAACCGTTGTCAAGAACTTATTTCTTTCTACCTTTATATGGCAGCTCATAACTTTATCGTTCAATCTCTCTCTTAATCTCCGGCAGGCCTCCCTTTTTGTCATCTTCAATAAGTATCATGGATATCTTCTTCTAGTTATCCATCACGGTGTTCACCAATAAGTCATTAGTGTCTATCTCATCCAACATCTGCTAGTCACTCTAATTATCAGCACACCATTCTTCTATGACATGTCTTTGTATTGAGTTTGACCTTATAGTTTCACAAAAAACCATAATTACTATGATGACTGAAGATGCTATTTTCTTCATCATCATGTTCAGATCAGCATGCTTGTTTAACTTGGACAAAAAAATTATTGCATTGCAAATAGCTGCTTCACTTTCAGGGACAACGTCCAATAATGGGATTTTTTATACACTTAGCAAACTAGCATGTCATGTGCTAATAAGGAGGGGGTGTAAATGTATCAAAATCTACCCCGCTTTCACCCAAATCAAACCAATTCCCGCTGCTATTTCTTATCCTAATTAGATATAAATCGTGGTGCTTAAACTTTCCCATGCAGGTGTAAACTTTTCCCGCTGCATTATGAATGACAATAAAAAATCAATTAGAGTATGCTTGGGAGTTTGACGGCAGGGGAGAGAGAGACTTTGATAATCATTCTCATATCAAATAATACAATTTTTTTTGAGTAAAAAAGGTGGTTCAACTCCTTTTTTTTAAAAAAAAAATTAAACTTTTCTAATTTTAAAAAGGAATTGAACAATAACAAAATAGAACCAAAAAGAAAAATTAATTGTTCGATATTGTGTATTATATTACTCCATAATAAACTACTAAATAGTAGCATTTTCCCCCATCATCTTTAGACGTCGAGTGACACTTGACAGTGTTCAAACGATAGCAAACGCGCATACTAACCTAAAACACACACACACATGAGTCTACAATAATAATTACATGTACGCACCCCACTAAGAACACATTACTAATTAATCGTAACACTAATAATAGACACCCCCCATCCCTTCCCACACAACCCACAAATTAAATACATAAATAACAAGATCTAGTTAGAAAAGGGTTTTGGCCAAATTTTATGTCACGCTTGATTGTGCCAAGGCCGCCATTCCCCCAAGCCGTGCCCCAAGTGTTCTCAATTATGAACACTTCATCTTTTGTCGTCAGGTCTCTTCCATATCCAACGATCGCCACTGTGTGCTTGGCATCGCTGATCTCTTGTGGGGTTAGGCCCTGATAAACACCCTTTTTCAATGTTCTGAATGACGAATACAATTCCACGCATGCCGCAATGGGATGTTTGGCAACTACTCAAATGACTTCTTCCTCATCTCCGTCGGGAATAAACTTCACGGATGAGGCCCTAAATGTCAAATTAGACATAAGCCGTTGAAAACATCCCTTATGTCAAGACCATTGTCCACGATCCATTGGAGTGCCCAGCTTGCTTTCCATCTGTATCCTTCCTTCTCATCCTCTTCCGGTGCAGAAGGGCATACACCATCAATGAGCTGTTGAACGAGAATGAAATGTGAGGGTCATCCGGATACGTAATGGCCCTCACATACTCATAATGCTTAGTCGCAAAATATGCAAAACAAACAAGTGTGTTGCCCTGATCTTTGATTTGGATTGGGAGGTGTTCAATCCAAAGTTTCATCGGCGTCATTCCATGGGGGACAACCAGGGAATCAAGGAGCGGAATGGTAGTCATGATTGTACGTATCCAACCTCGACACGCACTTGGCTGCTAGATACAAGCCCTCATGATGACGATGGGCGGAAGATGACCGCAACAGTACGCAGGAAGACGAAGGAGCACAGATCGGAAGGAGGCAGCCGCAGCAGTCACAAGCCCACTTAAACCTTTTCCTAAATTAAAACCCTCAATGTGGTTCAACTCAACTTAACTTGCCAAGCCAGTACCTTATCAAGGTTAAATTCTAGAGTATGGTAATAATATACTCCGTTGTTAATATAAATATAAACATATATAACCTGTTCAATAGGTTCTTCGATCTAAAAATCTAAAAATATAACAATACTTCGTAGTATTATAATATTGCAGTGTTTAGCCTCTGCAATAAACTCCGTGGCCTCCTCTTCAATCATCCACTTAATCACCTCCATTTCCATTGTCCCAATTTCCATTTCCCTCATTCTTCTAAAAAGCTTCGTGGATTATTAGCCAATAACATTCTTCTAAAAACTAGTTGAAAAAACAGTTTGGTTTAATCTATTTTTTCTTGACTTAAGACTTGTATTTTTTAGTTGATTATTGAAGATAATACATATGCTTGAACATAATGATTTTTGGTGTGAACAATTGAATGTAATGTATTTTGATATATAAAATACATATTGTATTTATTAGCACATATTTTATGTATAAATTAGATCCCTTAGAATCCTCTCTTCTCTTTATTATTTTGGTCGGCAAGTTAGGAAGGAAGAATTACTCTCGCTATTTAGGAATGTCATGACTACAACTTTCATGTATATAAACTCATGCACATATTAATGAAAGGCAAGAAAACCCATTACCATTTCTTTTCCTTTTCTTTTCATAATTATTTGTGACATGGTATCAGAGCAAAGCAACTCAAAAGCTTTTCTTTAAAAACTTTGAATTATTTGGGGTACTAGTTACTCCACCTGTGCGGTGCACGAGAGTGAAGTAGTTGAAAAAAGTTTAGAAGCAATTATGAAAAATTACAAAAATCTAAATAACATGCCAATTTATTAAAAAGACAAATAAAATCTTAAATAATAAATAAGAAGTACAATTTATTTCATTGCAACAGCATAATAATACGAAATCAACTGTAAAATTAAACGAAAACCATCATATGACGAAATATGTGTTGCATGCATGTCCATGAAACTACCAAGGAAAACTACAATTACCATAAAATTATATGTATACAACATTCAACACAGACTTGACTTGGTTAGGTGTCTGTTTTCATCACATATCACAAACTTTAACTCAGATTAACTTGTTATTCTTGCAAACGCCGTAAACAACTGTCTAGCCATAAAAAGTGTTCATGAAGGGAGATACCAACCTTTTCCATTGACTGTCATTGACTCTTTTTAATGATTCTTGCGTAGCTAACTATTAATGGAAACTAACATTTTCTAGATGCATCATTTGAGCCTTGATTGTATGAGCAATTTTAATCATCAAAAGTCATGTGTCATTGCACAATTCAAATGAGTGATCTATATTCTTCATTAGCATCACATGCAGCTCGTTTTCAGCTTTAGCCCATGACTCAACAAATCGAAAACATTTAATGCTATTCACCAAAATCACGAGAATGTACTTAAACGATTGAAAAGTTTGTGTTTTTTGTGTCCAACCTTGATGATTAATTAGTGTTCATTGCATTAGCTATTTGTTCACATAATATCAAATGTTTTTTTAAAATGTAGACTTATCAAAACTTGAATTAATGATGAATAATAGAGTAAACAAAATAGCACTACACATAGATTCATATTATATATAACAATGAATACAAATCATTTTGAGAATAGTGCGAAGAATTTTAATTGTTTACACTCATTAGTGCATACGATAGTCTCAAAATAGAGACGTAACTGCAGATTATATTAGGTAAACAATGATCAAGTTTACAATCATGCTGCTTTGATTGTATCTACTTCTCATAGAGTCATGGTAAACCCAACGCCAACAGCTTCATCTTTTGTAGTGACATAGGATGAGGTTCCTTCACTTAAAGCTTAGTTCATATCTAATCTTTAAAATTAAGAATTATTAATTTTAAGGAAGGGTAGATAATGGCAAAAGAGGTCTTTAACTTTTGGAATAAACTTAGTAGCATGCAATGAAGAAGCTAATCCAATCTTACCACCTATATTTTGTAAAAATATACTTTGTATTTCATAACAGTAATCTCCTCAGGATGTCTGACCACCATTTTTTCTTTTTGCAGCAAGGGATAAATAAGTACATTAACCCATCGGTACATCACTTGATTGCTGGGAGTATAGTTTTTTGTTGCATAAAAATTACCTTTAACTAAAAAACAGCTTTATCGAGAGCTATTGCAATTGCGACAAAAGTTTCCACACAAAAGAAACAAATGAAACCAAACTCAACATTTCATTTAGCAATAAATGTATTATAGACATGAATATGGTTTAATTTAAATTAAATATGAAATTTAAAGTATTTAAAATATGTGAGATTTAGAAATTCAAAATTGAAGTGAATTGAATACAAAAGATGTGAATATAGTTGATCTGAGGAAGTAAGGATTCAAATCTACTTTATAACTTTCTTATTGGATGAAGTACTTATGTCTTGTGAATGTTAAATCTCACCTTGAGCACTAACAGTTTCCATCAACTATAAATTAGGCAATTTCTCATATTGTTATTAAGATGCTGAAAAAGAATAACTCTAAGAGCATCTCCAATGGTAAAATGTGCACGGTGCACACGTGGCATGAGAAATAGCCACATAAATATTAGTAAATAAATTCTTTCTCTCCTTATTTGGATGATTTTATACATTTTTGGTAAGTTTTTCTCCACACTGTCAAGGAGACCGTCTAGATGTTGACATTGTTGTTGACATTGCAGGGAAAAACTTACCAAAATTGTATAAAATCATTCAAATAAGGAGAGAAATAATTCATTTGCTATTATTTATGTGGTTGTCACTCATGCCACATATGCAACGTGGACATTATAGCATTGGAGATGCTCTAAGCATTATATGAAAGTTTATCATATATAGTAAGTATTCTATTTGCTCCATTTGAAGATTGGTTTACAATAAATAACTCTATTTGAATTTTAATTCCAGCATGCAACATTACTAAAAAAAACACTCCATTTTTTTTATTTTTTACTCCAGGGGGCATCTAGGGGCCTGAAGTAAACTGGGCTGAAACTCACTCCATTGAGTTTCGAACCCGAGACCTCCCATAAGGGAGAGTGAGTCGGTGACCAGTTGAGCTGGACCGCTTCCTAAAAAAACTTTATTTAACTTATAGCTATAAAAAAAACCTTATCTAGAGTAATACCAATTCGAATGGAAAAGTATAGCTGAAAGAAAAAGTCTGACTGCTCTCAGTGGAAGCTACCAAGGCCTGAGGTGTGGGCCATTAATGGCTTCAAACAACGAGGGCGATTTCCTCTACCAATGCGGCTGAGAGAGGCCGACGAAGCTTCTAGAGACACGAATACTATCACCAAACTATGTACTTACAAATAAGCCCCTTAATTACTGCAAAATAGAGAACAAACATAAAACACCCTTCTTTCATTTTAACTTTTCATTCATCTTTCTTTTGTTTTACTTTTTTTTTGTTTAAGAAAGGAGCTATCGATATGAAGAATTGAAAAACAAAAAGTGTGACTTAAAAACTAAACAAACTGCCATTAATATTTTAGAAAAAAACGTTAAGGAAATTTTCAAATTGATCTCTATTTGATGTGCATAGAAACTGTATTAAGCCACCGTTAAGGATGCTCGAGCAGCCCATATTCATAAAACTCAAACTTTAGAAAGGACCCTGTTTTTCACTAATTCGTTTGACTTTGTGATACATAATGTAGAAATGTAAAATTGTTGTTGGATAACAAAGTAAAGTAAGCTAGAGTGGTCTACAATGGGTGACATAATTTAAACAGTTAAGATTATGTTGACTTTGAAATGAAGTCATCGAGAGGAGCAAAATACCTATGTAGGTGAAGTGAACCCAAAGCAAAGGACTGGACTGTGACTTTGCTTTTATGGTAGAATTTTCTTTCTGAGACTCCAATAAAAGCATAGCAGGTTTAGTTGCAGCCATGGTGTTTTTTAATCTTTTTCATGAGTTTGATTCATGAGTCCCACATGATAAGAACTTTTGCCAGTACACCACCAACACATGCTCAAATTCCAGATTTCTCACTACCTATATCATGCCTATCTAGGATCAAAAGATAGTAAATCATTTTAGTATAGAGAAATAGGCATTACAAATTTAAAGTATGAACCGAAGTGTAAAATCATAAACTAATTATAAAAAAATAATCTTACTTTAAATAAGCTAGATATAGTTTAGCCATAGAATTCTAAATAACTTCTGGTAACTTTTGTAATCTAAGTGTTGCCTTCCGGGGTAAAAAAAATGTACTCTAAGTGTTCTTATGAATATGTCACACACTCAGAGTCTTAGGAATTTTGATGATATTTAGATAGCTGACTTACGTATTTGCACTCTAAAAATTTTTTATAGTCAAAGACACATCATGACCTATTGTGTAGAGATTGTTACAATGGTTTCCACTAACACTGATCACCATTTGGCAACCTAAACACCTAAGGAAGCAAATAGATAAGAATATTAGTGTTTTCATATAAAATTTATTTACTATACCTAAGCAAGGCCTCTTGTTTTAGAGCTACTGGTATATACTATCAAGACCTTTTCTAAATACGAAATTTAGTTCAAATAGGATACTAATTTTTAGCAAATAACATTTAGTCTAAATAGGACATAAATGAGCGGCTTTGAGATATTATGAGAATTCGAACGTCTTGGTGGTGCTGGCGGATCTTGTGGCGGCGATGTTTCGACCTGCTTGATTGCCTTTAAGACGTCAGAGAAGGTGAGCTAGCCGTGGCTACCACCATACCCTGCACCTCTTCTCCTTGTAGCGACGGAAGCAAAGATACTGGTTAAAAAGAATTGCAACTGCTGAAGGAAAAATATCGGTGGAAAAGAGCTTGGAAAGAAATCGAGAAGAAAGCGGATTACAGGAGGAAAACAAAAGATCGGTGATATAAGGAAACTATTGGAAGAAGGAAAGAGGCGAGCGAGAAGGCTAGAGATCGGTGATTAATAAGTGAACGGTCTAGATCATTTTAAAGTGAACAGTACGGATCAATCTGTGTTCCTATCAAGTATAAAAGGATTTATGTGAAGTATATATAGTTAAACTATAGAAAGTTAAAGCCAAAAGTTTAAAGTAGGGTCATAGGAATCTAATTTGTTTTGTTATAGAGATTAGGCGGGGTTAAAAAAAGAACCCAACTTTGGCTACTGAAGTATTGTTCCCCAACATTTGCCCCAAAATTTGGGAACTAATTTTAGGAGTATAGTCTTATTATTAATTAAAATTAAAAAAGGAGAAATAGTCAGTAACATACTCCGTAATAGTTAACGTTGAAATATAGGTCAACATTAAAAACTTGTAAACGGGTTTCCATAGATGCTCATTAATCTTATAGTGGTAAGCAGAAGCACCAATTTTGTTCCACTGTCATATTTAGTTGATTAACTCCAATGAATGAAAAGTTATGCAGTCAAGAGACATTTCATCTGCACATTATATAATGAAAGAATCTAGAGGTCATCAAATTAAAGTGCAATCTTACACATATATTAAGAAATAGAGTACATTATGACGCATTTAAGTAAATTCTGAATGTAGCATTTAAGTAAATTCTCAATCTAGCATTTATATTATAAGCAATATAGAAAAGCAGATATTTAATCGTGTAAATATACAATACACGAAAATTATAAGCTTATATCAATAGGAAATCCAAGCATTAAAAATGCATATTAGGCCATAACCGAAGGATAAAAAGAAGAATCTTATTGTTTCTATGATACTGCATTCTTATTTTAAAATCATATAAATTGAACTAAATTGAATGAGCTTGTACTGGCATAGTAATGTCATATCAGAACCTATGCTTTCAATTTATTCTAAATCATAGTAATCTCATAACTTGATAGCCTTTTTATAATAGAGCACTAAGATTCGATTCATAAAGAAAATACTTGTTATCATCTAGTCCAAAAACTCATGCGGAAGATGATCCTTATGATCTTCACTGCTCTTTTTGATCGATCCGATGAAGAAAAAATGATATGAATAAATGAAAATCCAACTAAGAGGTATTATACGTAAATGGACCATGTGGACATATGGTTATATGGACAGGTAAACAAATAAACTATGAACAACATGAAAACATTTATAGTCCATGAATTCCAAGCATAAAATTGTATATAACGACGAGTAATGGGATGATATCGATCTCATTCATTTATTGTAATAGGTTACCAAGAATAGTTCGTATTTTAATAGTCAGTCACTTCTTTTTATTGTAAGATATTGAAATCATGAGTATAACCTTAATACGGTGATGGCGTGAGGCAACGTGTCTTTGTCCCCATAAGCTTAGAGCATCTTTAACGGTGCTTTCCACTCTATAGAATGCAGTGCCACGTTGATAAAATTGAAATGGAAGTAAAAAAGACGTCTCCAATGCGAATGCCCATATTAAATGTGAGGCTGAGCTGGCATGTTAAAATATGCACACCCTCAATTTGGACTTCCGTTTTCAGAAAGCCTCATAGGGGCTATGACTCAGCAAATGAGTACGGAGTTATCTTTAATTCAATTTTATTTCAATTCTTTTTTATTTTTAAGCAAATACAAGTGATTAAAATATACGCAGAAAAATAGCACCGCTTGAAAACCCACGGTTGCATTGGAGAATGAATATCGGTTTAACTGTCTATTTGTCCAACTCAATCCCACTTCACCGTTAACGTCCTGTTTAAGTAGTGATGTGTCCACATTTAAAGCTCTCCAATCCACATTCCTATTGGAGATGCCCTTAGAGATGGTATCTCAGTGCTCGACAGGTCTCCACTTCCCTGACAAATTGAACTTTTGCTTTTGGTAAAGAATAAACAACGTGAAAGTTTATAAAACTCTACAACATATTGAAACTACTCCCAAAATGATTAACCAAAGTAAAACCCCTTAAATATATTAAATACTCAAACACTCTGCATTCGCATACATGTTATGTTAATATATTTTTTCTAGGGAATATAAAACAAAATATATAAGGGTAAGATTATCTAAAATAATTGAGATTAACATATTTAGCTAAACAAAATAATTTAATCTATATAAATCAAGAAGTAACAGATCTTTTGCCTTAATGTGTAGGTGAGTTAAACTATGTTTTTACTTCAACATATGTAAACATCAGATGGCAAAGAGACATTACTAAATTACAAATATGAATTATAAATAATTGGTTAAGTGAGAAGGTAACACTTGTTAATGAAGCAAAAAAAAAAAACTTATAACACCAAGAAAGTTCGAAGGCATGAAAATAATGCTACCCAGTGAAAACAAATGCGGAGTATTAAGTTACCAATAAAGTTTAAATAAAAGGAAATATGAAAATGATTCAGCCAATGGATTAAAAAAAGTGTTACGCACACCTTCACACTACCTCCACCATGGTCTTCATGTGGCCATTTTTAAGAGCGTGCACCAATATTCTATATATCAATGTTACTATCATTAATAATTAATCATAATTTAGACATTTTAAGACATTTGTAGGTAATCAACAATCATTGCTTTTGTTAACCTTGTATGTGCACAAAGTTGCTAAAGAACTAAGCCAAAAGTTAAAAGATTCACCTTTATTTCTATATTTGTAAAGTTATTCCATTGCGATCATTTAGGATATGCCTTAGATCGGTATTAGAATCATATTCACTGGCCAGTTTGAAAGTTACTTCCGCTTCCAATCATCAATCTGATTTTTATCATCCAAATGTTCCTAAAATTAATCAACAAATACATATTCTAGAATAAATAATAAATACATATTTCGGTGCTCTACGGGTGATCCTAGTTTCTATGTGAAAATAACTAATAAATGCAGAAATTATACATAAAAAAACGTAATAATAAAAGTCTAGATTTCTTGAAATAGCATCTTCTAAAACATATTGACACCGAAGTCCCAAGGAAAATGTAGCTATTGACACAAAAATAGATGTACATAGCTAGATCTGTGATAAAGAGTGGATAAAATCAAATTGTGCTAAGAAGAGAACATATACCTAAAGGTAAAACCCCATTATTTTTCAAGATTATTAAATCTGCATCTTTTGTGACAAAATACAGAAGGCACTCCTATACAGTGGCATATCCAGGAATTTCATTGAGGGGGGGCGAACTCGCACTACAAATTTATTATATCAGAAATATCACAAACAATGAAACAAATTAAAAAAATCGTAAATTTATCTATAAATAACAAAATATTTGTTCGTAAAAAAATATGACATCATACTAAATAAATTTCACTCTATCAGTAACAAACAAGTCACAAATTTTTTATCTTATTTGAAATTATGTTAATAAATAATGAATTATATTATAATGGAGGGATGCATTAAGTTGCGGATATATAAGTATATGTAGAAAATAGTTTTTATTAATTGCAAAAATGTCAAGGTTGGACTATACCAAATATATGTGAAACTAAAATTGTAACTACATTAAAGTATTTTAAATATAGTAAATTAGAAAAAAAACTGAAACAATAATGTATAATAATCACTTAAACTTCATTCTAAAGCTTCAAAAGGGCTAAAATGAAGAATATGGATATAAAAAAATAGACCAGGGATTCGAAGCCTTGACCAGAGGAAACATAATTGCACATATGGAGTACTGAACCACTAGGCCGAATGTTACTTTGTTTACAAATACTGCAATTAGTTTATAAGACCTTTATATTGAGCACAAAAAATATATAAATCTAAATTAAATATATATGTATATATAGGGGTAGGGTGGGGTTGAGTGGGGGCAGCTGCCCCCCCTGCCCCCACGTTGGATCCGCCCCTGCTCCTATAGAGCAATAACACTGTCATTAAAGAGACATAACATTTGCTTTTGAAAGTGTACTAAGATGTTCACATATGGCAAGAAAGGAAAAGGCACACCTAGGGAGTAGGGACAAAGGGCGTATGCTCTACTTTCCTCAATATTTTCAAACATTCTTCAAAGAAAATCTGAAAAGAGACATTAATAGCAAGGTGAGACTCGTGATCCACAAAAGGTAAAAAAAGATGTTCCTAAAAAGAAATAAAGGTGAATCTCTGACCACCTCTTATGTTATCCATTCAAAATGCTCAGATATAAAGAAAACACATTTGAATAACATGTGGTTAGTTATCTTAGATGTTAAAATGTGAGCACACTTTTAATAGTTAGTGGTACATTAAATCCATAACATACATCTGTCCATATAAGCATTTTATCAAACATGATATGTGCACAAAAGTGTTATTCTAGAAAACATAGTTAACATTTTTTTAGAGTTAACATTTAACTGGCAACTAAATTGACATTGCTTTGTGGGATGAAGGCATGTCTAGAAATGGTAATATATACCGTAGTATTTTATATAAAACAAATGAATTGAAAAGGGGATAACATATACTATAAAACACACACCAAAGGGTGTGAACGTACCCCACACATTACATAAATTCAAGCCAATTTCAGTAAGAAAGTTTAAATAGAAGTAAATTTTTATGAAAATATTATGAAGAAAGAGTGGAAATTTACCTATAAAGTCCGCATATGTGTTAGTCCGCTTGTCCCAGGTGATGTTCGAAATGTATTAGCACACGAAAGACTACTATGGAGTTAACATAGTTCATTTTCTTAAGGGTTTGAAAAGTGTGTGTTAGAGGCGGAATTGGAGGGAAATAGGGGAAAATTTGAAGATAGAAAGATTATTAAGACTGTCAGACATCGTGTATCCAGAAAGCAATTTTGTGATTCTAATTACTACAGGTTGTATGCAATTTGAAGATAAAGATAGGGGAATCCATAAAGCAGTTTTGTGATTCTAATTGTTGGTGTAAATCGCATAAGAAGGGGATCGGGAAATGACTCTTTCTAGACACATCACACTGAAGGGAAAAGAAAGAATGAGAGCATCGGAATGTATCGAAGAAGGCGGAGCTGAAGCGGTCTCCTCCACGATCTCAATAATGGAATTGAAGTACTAAACCGTTTAGGCGGCGGCATATAGAACACCTTATGAACACATTATATTTTACCTTTAATTGTCTGGGCATCTCAATCTTCTTCTGCTGTCATTGGAAGATAAATTCAGGCCCTATAAATTCAAAGTTGAACTGGTGCGGATGTGATTTATTCGACCAAAAACTTCCTAGATGGTGAAGGCTGCTTCAAAGTAATATGCTAAGTTGGTGGAGTGGTAGGGTGAAGGGCATGCGGCTAAGGAGGTAGCTCTCTATGAGAAAAAGGTGTTTCAATGTATCTCATATCAGGTGCGGGTGAAGGAGGCTAAATTAAGTGAACGGTGCAAATCACACCTAAATGAACGGTGAAGATGATTTTGTATCGTTATTAAGTATAATGATTTTTGGTATATTAAATGTGTTGGGGTAACACAAAGCAAAATATTGTTGTACAATATGCTTCCATAATTGTACCATGCGTTTTTACTCTTGTTCCATTGCTAACTCCGTTAAAATTGAAGCGTTCAGTCCCTTGACTTTCTTCATTGTATTTAGCCGTTGATGCCTTGATTTCACTTTGTTCCTTTTCAAAGTATTTAATTTAGTTTTTCCATTTAACATTTTAATTTGATTCTATTCAATTTGGAATTTTAAATTCATTCTTTGTGGTGCCTTAATAGTGATTTAAGCTATATCATCATTCCCAAATAATAATACAAATGGTTGTACCCTGGATACGACTTGTAGGAACATTTTTGAAAATCAATTTTCTCCCTCATATTCCTTGCTGCAAGAAAGTACGTAAAATATTGATTTGTTTCAATTTTAAGGGTTAAGGTATCGTACCAAAGTGCAATAATATCAATAGCTGAGGAACTATTCATGCATTTCAGTCTGAAATTTACATATGGGTATAAGAGTCCGTTTGGTGACACTGAAATTGGCTGAATTGACTAATTTTGTTGAAATTTATGAAGTTCTAATTGAAGTGACTGATTGATTTTGCTGATTGATGAAAAAATATTTAAAATATACAGTGTTTTATTAATGAAATGAAAAATAGCTAAAATTAAATGGTCTTCTGCATTAACTTAAAAGTAACTCCGATCTCAATTATTTTGATTATTACACAATTTAGTGTACAAAATCAAATTTCGTGTTTAATGAAAAGGTTGACTGATAAGTGAAAAAACGGTCAGGACTAAATGTGCTCTAAATATAAAATTTTGACTACCATTGCTTATTTGGTGTACTACTTCTCCATGGAGCCTAAATCTTACCTCCGTGTGTATGTACACCCGGCCCAAATAAGGAAGACAGCCCAACAACTAATACAGTCCAAAAAAAATATTCGGTGGCATTTTTGTAATTAAAGCGGAAAATCACGGCTTCAGCTAAATGAGAAATAATGTACTTTTAGTGAGCGTCTGACCTATTTTATTGAGTATTAGGAGGCTAACAATGAGTATCACGATCTCGGCTTCATATCTTCTAATTCTTTTTCTTTTTCTTATTTTTTCTTTTATAAAAACTTATTAAAATAAATATATAATCCACTCTTATTAATTTCAATATGTGTGTCTAATATAATATGATACTTGTTGGGATATTAGGGTCTGACCCAAGATCCGACCCTAAATATCCCTAAGAATTGAAGCCCACGTGTAACAGAGCCCAACGGATACAAATCAGGAACATGGGAACTGCCACACGGCCTATTCCCGTTCCGCCATTCCCGAACGGCCTGAACATAGCACTTGACAATAAAGAGCGCCATCCATGAAAGGTCAGCCCAAGCTGTGACACCGCACCCGAACGTCCTTGAAAATTCCATTCTTAAATTCAAAGTGATGTATTGAATTTCCAATTTCAAAACAATGGAAGAACGATTAATATTTTATGTAGTACATGATTGAATATTGTATTGTTCGAACCCGTATTCTTTTGTAATTTTCATCATGTAAATTATTGAGATGAGCCTACACATATTGGAGATCAATAATGTGATGTAGGAAGTTGACTTGTTCTAAATAAGTTAGGATGAGTACAAAAAGACATCTTTGACAAAAGATAAAACAATAGAACCCATCTTTCCATTTTTGGAAGTATTGATAGATATTTTGGACCCCAAATTGAATGGGATCATTTGGGAACCATCCCACATGACCTTGGTACCTGCAAGACAAAGGAAAATGGGTGAGACAACTATGTGGGGCGGACTTTTGACTCATGAACTACAACATTACAAAAAGGAAATAAAAGAGGAGGTCCACACCATGTTTGATTGCAATCAAATACCCTACCCTTCTTTTTGTGAACCACATGCTCTCTTAGCATGATGGAGGCCTCCTAATACACTCCCCCTACACCCATTCGAACTCCGAAGATAAGAGAGAAAGAGAGAGCCACATACTCCAAGGGAGAGGTGAAGAGAGAAGCTGGCCGCAGGACTCGTTTTCCAGAAGATAGGGCTACTTGTTTGATCCATAACTTGAGCTTCACTCGTCCAAATAAGGCGTATGATATACCAAAAGAAAGCTCTCAAGACGAGGAATCCGTGAAGGTCTGGTTTGCAGAAATCGGAGTAGTGGAAGGCTTCCAAACCGTCCGAGCAAAACACAACCTCGCAGGAGAGGATTTAATCTTCTAAAGTGAGTTTTAACCCCAAAACTTTACTTTTCATTCTCCAAATGATATGAACGATTGGTGGGACTATTATACACTAATTCAAGTGTATAATATGTCCTTATAAAGTTATTTTATGTGTGTAAAGGTTGGATACTAACCTAGAGCAAATCTTGGAAAACTAGGAAACGAGTTAACCGGAAAACACCCATTCTAGGGGCTGTTTTCGTATCAACGATTAAGGGTTGAACTAGCACCTTGAGAAGGCTGTTTAACACTCATATTTGAGCAAGGAATTAGTTCCAAATCCACCTTGACCAAAGCTTTGACCATTGGACCAAGAAGGGAAAGTTTAAAGCTCAATTGAGGTGAGGATTGACATCTAATTGCTTACAACTTGTAGGTTAAGCATGAGATTACCTAAATGCTTAAATCATTATTTTTCATGGATTATGATGATTATATATTGATGAAATATTGATATAGTTGCCAAAGAATGAAATTTGAAATGAATTGAGAATGTATGAATAATATGAGATTAAAGGAGTATAAATGAACTATTTTGTGAAATAGGCATTTTGCTCATGTATGAATTATGTGGATACATAAATGAATATTTGTGTATTGAGATTTAATACTTAAGTTGCTGCTACATAATTATAAATATGTAGAGAATTACAAATAATGAGGATAATGGTATGATAACAATAATCTTAATAGTACTGAAATACTAGTTAGTGATTATTGAGACTTGTTGATTAAATTGATCCTAGGGATTGGATTGTATGAAAGGTACTTGAATATAGTTCAAGTGTATATAATACTTAGTATGGAACTAAGGTTAAGTTATGGGAAGTCTTTAAGGATGACCCATGGTAGTTTAATGATATGTCAATTCTAGGCATAGGGTTGCTTGAGAATTGGACCTTAATGCATGGTGATGTGATAGAGCCGAGCTCTAGAATGCATGTAAGGTGTAGACTTGGAGTCTATGTATTGTATAGCTAGAGCCGAGCTCTAGGACTTGCGTGGTGATGTGATAGAGCCGAGCTCTAAAACGCAAGGTAGGGAAATTGACCCGAGGTATATGAATTGTATGGTGATGTGGTAGAGCCGAGCTCTAGAATACAATGTCATGTACTAGGGTGGGACTCTAGGAGTTGTCGTGGCTTATAGTCACGGGGTTGGGAATGGTGATTTCCAAATGAACATGGGCCCACGGGCCGGCACTTGACTTTTATATAAAGTAAGTATATTTTTAAACGGGGTAACTTAGGGTTACAATCATAATGTACTATCACCCTATTTGAGGGTCTTGTGTTTGAAATACTTGTTGTATATCTATTAGATGCCTGCCACACCAGTACTTTATAGCCGTATAGAGTACTGACCCCTTCGGGGGCGTCCCACCACCATTTCAGGTTGAGGCTTGAGCTTGCATCCTGCGCTTGTTGATCGGGTGAATCCGTGGAGAGAAGACTTGGTTCGTGCTTCCTCCATTCTATTTGAAACATTAACAAATTTGCTCATGGATATTTTATTATAGAGCCTGCGTGCTCATGAATAGCCCTGTGTGGCCCTTTTGTTTTAAACAATGTTTTCCGCTGCTTTATGAATTACTTATTATGTTGTTTATGGATGACTTATGTGTGAATGATATTCATGACGCCTTGTATAATATGAATGTGTTGGACTGCGGTTGACTATTCGTATTGTACGGCGGGTTGTTGACGTGTCCGGGGAGGTCCGGGGCGTGACACAAGCAGTTGGCGGAAAACCTTGCAAGTTGGCGGGAGGTGCATTTAATGTTAGAGGTATGGGAGATCAAGTGACAAGAAGATCATCCACTTAGAATCGGCCACGTCACCCACGTCACCTACTCACTCATACTATAAATACCAGCATTTAATTCATTGTAGAGGGTTAGCATTTTGATACTCATTAACAATATATTACTTTCTATCTCCTATATTAGCAACTAGTCTGGAAGTCCCGTTCGGCCATTTCTTTGTAATCGGTATTTGCATCCTAATACAGTTGGGCTATTGAACCATTTTGTTTGTGGGCCTTCACTCTCACTTTATCTCTCTCACAAGTACATTAATGATAACCAAAGGATTGTGTTGGGCCTTTGGACCTAAGTTAATTAACCCAAACAATACTTTGAAAATATACATTGATATGACATTGTAAATACCGTCGAGCTGTTCGGAATTCGGGTAGTACCTATCCTAGATTTGACGAGTTGTTCGGGGGTCAGGTAATCCATAATGTCATAGACCTTCCCCTTCTTAATGGCAATGACATCTTCGGCCGATTCCTCAGAGATGATGGGTTTGGGGGATTTCTTGGGAAAAGCATTCCACTTCCTTGGGATTAGACCGTCCGGAACAGAAATGAAGAAGAACCGGTCCTTCCATCCCTTGATCGATGAAGGGAAGCCGGGGAATAATATGTGTCCCGTTCGGGCACTGGCCACCAAATATCCCTCCGCCTGTTGGGGAATAACGGTGTAGAAGTAATGAAAGAGATCCAGAGTGGGAGTGGCCTTGACGTCCGAGCAGTGAAAGATGAAACCGGCCATAGCCCGGTAGGAGTTCGACATGATTTGGTTCGGCACTACTTCATAAAAGTTTAAAAGGGAAACAAAAAGGGATGAAGCGGGAACCTAAGCCCAACCTTCACCTTCCTTATGCACTCACTACCGTTCGAGACATATGAAGTGGGGGACTAGTGTTGGGATATTGGGTCCAGGCCCAATGTACCCGGCCCAAAGTATGGAGAGGCCTAGAGGAAACATAGGGCCCAAAGCAGTCCAGAACACCCCGGCCGAGGTCCCCGACCAGCATTCAGCACATCTCGTTTACTTGGGGGTAATCCATAAAGCACTACCATCTAAGCCTTATCTTAAGGGAGCATGCACCCCGAACGGGGTCCCCAGACGAGAGATCAACAGGTAGCAGCCGCAGTTAATGCTGAAGTATGGCAGGAACAAGTGGGAGCATGGGCACAAAGGCGGCAGCCAACTGGGATTGGCCACATGTACATCTCATCAAACCCCTCCTAGTATAAATATCAACATTTAATGCATTGTAAAAGGTTGGCATTTTCATACTCAGAGCTTAGAAATAGAATCACCTTTCTTGTTCTTGTATTTGAACACACCCTGACAGACCGTTCAGGTAGTTTCAGTGTAATCACAGAATTACGTAATACTAGCTAGCTCCTGAATTCATTGATAAGTCACTGTTTTATATTTTATACATACATCTTTTAGCCACAACAAACATCCTTAGATATCCAAAGCGTGTGTTATGCTTTCGGATCTGCGGGACTAAACCCCAACATGTATCATTATTTGTTATTTGAGAACGACAATCTGCCTTATTAAAATATTTGACCAAGAAAAGACAATGAGATGAAATTTGGTTAAAGAAAAAGATTAAATATGTTTCTAGTCCATGTAAATATAGTATCTTTTGTTTTACATCCCTGCATAATTATTTTTTGTTTTTCATCCCTCAAATTTATGTTGATAGCACTTTTTCTGAGTAGAGTATAGAGTTAGACATGGACTAAAAACAAAATAGTGCATATTACATGGATGTAAAACAGAAAAAATATGTGCAAGAACCTTAAATAAACTGTGTCATATTTGTAAGGCTTAAAACGTATTTAAACCAAAGAAAAAAAGTACATTTATATTTGGTCTTTCAAACCAATGAATTGTGTCACCTCTAATGGATCAATTAAGACCTTTAGGATACTATCTTCTAAATTAATACTAAAATCACTCTTCTATATATAAGATAGTAATCTTCCAAATTTTATGTATTCTTCTCATTCTTTCAAAACCACAAAATACTTTGTTAAAACCTTTCACCAACAATGCCAATTGGGGCAAAACTTGATGAACGTAAAAAACATTACACTTTATATATTTATAAAAACACGCAATATTTTTCAATATTTCATTTCACTGATTTCGAGTTGAATTTTAAATTGAAATTTTATGAGAACAATTTACACTTCATAAAACCATGCTTACAAAATTACATTAAAATTCCTCCTGAAAACACGTCATACGGGCTTGGCTGCACGAGCCTCCCGTTCAATATGGACTGAGGTGAACGGGACTCTACAAATAGATCAGCTATTTACCAACAACATAATGATGGAGATGGAAGAGAAATAGGACTAACTTGTTATTTTCTTTTTCTTTTTCGGTATATTGTACGTGTACACACATGCACTCATATTTAGACATTATTTCCTTTAATCAACTACATCATTTAAAAAACTACTACGTACATTATTTAAAAACATATTCATAAATTATTAACTTCAACTTTGGATTCAATTGAATGAGTAAAATTTGATTCTTAAATGATCACAAGTGGATTTGTTTCAATTTCATATTTTCATATGCAATTTAACATTGTAATCTGGAACATTATTTGGCATAGAACAATAATAGCCCATAAAACTTGCTAACCAAAAGAGTTCGAGTGGGCAAATTTGCTTAAATGAGAAATAATAGGGGAAGCAAATGCAGAGTTTTTTTCCGTATTAATGTTAATTAATTAATTAATTACGAAAATAGGGCTGGGTTAAAAGTATTTACCAAAATACTGCTGGATTAACCAGGGTCGGGGTAAGTCGCCCAACGGTTGGGCGACTTATAAGTCGCCCAACCGTTGGGCGACTTACGCTTAAGTAAATTCAGCGGCCAGACCCAAAAACATACCTCATCGAGACATTATCCCCAAATCCCCCAAACTCCAGCCGACGGACGAACGAAGAAGACGAACGACGCGAGAGCCACTCCGACTCCGGCGAACCTCCATCTCCGGTGACACCACTCCGACAAACCTTCATCTCCATCCTCTTCAACACTCTTTCATCCTTTTTCTAGGTAAATCCAAATCCATTTCATCTCATTTTGAACTTAGGGTTTTGAATTTTGAAATGATAGAATTTTTGGATTATGAATTGATTGTAAATTCAGTTGTTGTGAAATGTGGATATGTATGAAATGTTGAAATTTGATTTTAAATTGTTTGTAAATTGTAATGTGTATTTTGACATTTGGGCATTTGGGTAGAGTTGAATGTACCTAAATTTGGGTATTCCAAGGTAGACATTGAATGTAGATATCAAAATTTGGGTTGTTTGTTATTGAAATGTGAATTGTTTGTGAATTTGGATATTAGGATATATTACAATTTTGGAAGCATTTTATATTAAAAAATTATAATTTGTATAAAGTGTGTATATTGATGCGTACTCATGAATGTTGGACAATGAATTGTTATTAGAATATGGATTTCTCAAGCTTCCCACTCGTGTGTCATTGGGGAGGGAACTATTATGAAAATGGTGGGCAAATATGCCATGAAGGTGGCAGAACCAGCTTTGTCATGGTTTCTCGTGGAGCTTGCATGCTCGAGATCCTTCAAAAAATACATGCAACCACAATGATTCATCCCGGCCGTTCATTGCAGTTGAAAATGAAATTTCCCATGAACGGGGAAAAGTACATGCTTATGCCGCTCATTGATGAGCTAGCTATAACTAATATGTGGGGCATTATTCAGATGGAGGATATGTCAACGCTGGAGATATACATTGAGGAATCCAGTGACACTTATGGTACTCAATCAACATCAAATGCTGTTTTATATAGGCATGATGTCAATGCAGGGGTGAATGCAGGGAACTCCTCAAAGGCTCCTGTACTAGACATGGTTATACAGGAGGATGGTAGGTATTTGCACAACGGTGCATCATTTGTGGATGGACAGGGAAGTGATGATGATGCAGACGAAAACATCAATGGTGATGACATGACAGAATCTGATGAAGATGATGGTGATAGAGTGACGTCAACTGCCCCGTCTAGCCATTTTACTAGAATGTATGATCTCCCTGAAGGTTTTACTGATGCGTGGATGAGTGGATCAGGTGAGAAAAGGTTTACCCCCGATGGTGAGTTTGAGGTCGGTCAACAGTTTGACAACAAAGAACAAGTCATCAATATGGTGAGCTTGTATTCTATCAAACGGAACCAATTCTATAGGGTGATTGTTGGGTGTGTTTCGGAAAATAAAGAAAAATCAATTAAAATAAATTAATTAAAATGACAAAGAAAACAAGAAAAGAGATGGAGCAGAAATTTGTCAAAGCTCGTGCTACGCACGATGTCCTTAAAACGTATTTGTTGCCTCCCACGGTGCTAGGAGCGTTGCAACAATAGTTTCCCAGGATACGATGACAACGAACTAGTGTTTGAGCACTCAAACAAAAGTTCCAGCGAACGAGAACAAAGACTGAACACAGAAGGAATTTTCAGAGTGCTAGCAGTGTGTTTTTAGAGCTAAAACGTGTATGGATTCGTGTAAAATCGTGTAAGAACGTGTGTTGTTGCAAACCACCTGCCAGCCATTATATAGGAGGATTTGTTGTACGAAAATAGTGAATTAATGGACCTGAACGTTGGACATCAATGACCAGTCCGTTGGGCATTGAATCGTCCATGAACTGTCCATTTAACACTGCATTAAAAGATATAAACGTTGGGCATTTATTGCTGTAACGGTTCAGAAGTGCCACCAGAATACCAACGCGAGGTATTCTGATCGAGGCCATCAGAATACCAACGCGAGGTATTCTGATCGAGGCCATCAGAGACCGACACCAGAATACCAACGCGAGGTATTCTGATCGATGCCATCAGAGACCGACACCAGAATACCAACGCGAGATATTCTGATGCCATGAGAGACCGAGGTCTTCTGCCGCTAGACACTTCTGTCAACTGGGAAAAAAATATACGTTTCGGGAAGAAAACAAAAATTAATCGTATCTCTTGAGAGATACGATTTTTGGACGACATTCGTGTCCGCAGGTCGCCCGCACACGCAAGTCGCGGTTTTTCTTCTCCGAATTCGGGATTTGATTTGCACCCCCCCCCCCCCCCCTTGCGCGCGTGAGAGAGCCTTTACCCTTAAGAATCTTAACTCCTTAAGGGGAGAGTCCCTTTATAAAGGGTTGCAAATCCCTTGGGTTTTCCGGTGTGGGAAATTAACACTAGAAACCCATCTTTTTTCCCTGTTTTTCCATTCTAACGGGTAAACTTCGAAAAGCGATTTCTCATTCACCCGTTATCCGTTTTGAGCGTACCACATATCGAATTGTAGCCCTGAACAAGGACAATCCGAAACCACTTTGACCCGACCCAAATCGGAAGTGGACCCCACTCAAAAAATTGCCCCAAAATAGCCATTTAATGCAATTTTTCACACATTTTTCCAACAATCCCCCACATGAATGAAAATTGATTTTCGAGACTTAAAAAGACACGAAGATAGGAGGACACGTTGTGTTCACCGGATGATCCTTGTATACGGAGAGGTAGGTTTAATCCTTTGAACCTTCCGCTGTAAAGACTCGTTTATTTACTGGCTGTCTAGTAGACTCGATGTCTTTGAACTATACTGCCGTCGTGTAAACATTGACTTATCTTTACACAAGAACCTTCCAACTTTGTTCCGTTCTCATGGGTGTGCCCGTTTTGGCCATGGGTCACCGTCCTGGTTCTGCAAGAGTTTCTAAAGAACTGAGCCATTACAGTTCTCCTTTGAAGCGGCCCTCTTCTCTCTCACATAGGTGATTCTTTCACGAGTATCCTGCATACTCTTCCAATGTTATCGAGTAGATCAACATTTTAGAATCATTAAAGCAAACGTTTTTGCTAACCTCGTGCGGGAGTCACTGTTTCAACGAGGAGTGGGTAGGAGTCCGGGACCCCCACAGTGACCATCCTTCGCTCTATAATTTAGTTGTCCCATTTGAACCTAGGACCAACTAGGTTGGGTATCCACTATAGAACTTTTCAATTCACGGGCTTTAATCTCATTCCTCGTGTCAACTTCTCCAACAATTCTCTATCCAATGCCTTGGTTAGCGGATCCGCTATGTTATCCTTTGACTTCACGTAGTCAACAGTGATAACACCCGTTGTGAGAAGTTGTTTAATGGTATTATGTCTACGACGGACGTGTCTAGACTTACCATTATAGAGATTGCTTTGTGCCCTTCCAATTGCCGCTTGACAATCGCAATGTATGCATATTGGAGGGACAGGCTTCTCCCAACTTGGAATATCCTCGAGAAAATGGCGTAGCCATTCAGCCTCTTCAGTGCACTTATCCAAGGCTATTAGCTCAGATTCCATCGTGGATCTAGCTATCAACGTTTGTTTTGAGGATTTCCACGACACAGCTGCACCACCCAAAGTGAAAATATATCCACTTGTGGACTTTGAGTCCTTGATGTCAGATATCCAACTAGCGTCGCTATACCCTTCAAGTACAGCTGGATATCTTCCGTAGTGCAGTCCAAGGTTTTGGGTTTTTCGTAAATACCTCAAAACCCTTACAATTGCCTTCCAGTGTTCATCACCGGGGTTGCTAGTATATCTACTAAGCTTACTAACCACAAAGGCAATATCAGGCCTGGTACAACTCATTAGATACATTAAACTGCCAATAATCCTAGCGTATTCTACTTGAGAAATACACTCTCCACGATTTTTGGTCAGATGTACGTTTTTATCTAATGGCGTCCTTGCCTCTTGATAATCATTCTTATTAAATTTAGTAAGGATTTTATCAACGTAATGAGATTGGCTTAGCGTCAGACCGTCAGGTCCTCTAATTATTTTAATCCCAAGGATTAAATCGGCCAGCCCCATATCCTTCATGTCAAATTTAGAATTTAACATGTTTTTGGTAGAATTAATCATTAGATTATTGCTACACACGATGAGTATATCATCCACGTATAAACATAAAATGACATAGCCGTCTACCGTGCTTTTCACATAGACGCATTTGTCACTTTCGTTTATTTTAAACCCATTAATTAACATTGCATGATCGAACTTTTCGTGCCACTGTTTAGGGGCTTGTTTCAATCCGTACAATGATTTAATTAATTTACAAACCTTCTTTTCTTGGCCTGGAACACGAAAACCCTCGGGTTGTTCCATATAGATTTCTTCGTCTATATCGCCATTTAGAAAAGCGGTTTTTACGTCCATTTGATGAACTTCCAAATTCCGCAAAGCGGCAATTGCTAGTATCATCCTAATGGAATTTATTCTCATCACAGGAGAATACGTGTCAAAGTAATCATGGCCCTCACGTTGCTTGTATCCCTTGATTACAAGTCTGGCCTTATACTTATCAATGGAACCGTCAGGTTTCATTTTACGTTTAAAAATCCACTTGGATCCCAAAGGTTTACATCCCGGAGGAAGATCAACCAATTCCCATGTGTGATTTTTTAGGATAGAATCCACCTCACTTTTGATGGCTTCTTTCCACATAGGTCCTTCGGTAGACGTTATGGCTTCCGTATAAGTCCGTGGCTCATTTTCTACCAAACATGTTAGAAAATCCGGTTCATTTTCTACCATACAAGTTAGAATATTCGAATCGAATTCTATCAAGTATGTGAGAAAATCCGGTCCGAAGGATTTTTCAACTCTAGCACGTTTGCTACGTCGGGGTTCGGCTTCTTCACCGGATCCCTCGCTAGTATTTTCCATAGCTACGTCAAATGTTCGTTTTGACGTGCTAGGTCCATCGTTGGACTTGCATGGAAATACGTCCTCAAAGAATGATGCATTCCTTGACTCAATTATTGTGTTTTTATGTACATCCGGATTATTCGAATCGTACACTAAAAACCGATAAGCACTACTATTTTGTGCATATCCAATAAAAATACTGTCCACCGTTTTTGGACCTATTTTTATTTTCTTAGGTGTTGGTACAAGCACCTTAGCAAGACACCCCCACACTTTTAAATATTGATAGGAAGGCCGTCTGCCTTTCCACAACTCGTACGGAGTTTTATCATATTTTTTCCGGGAACCTTATTTAAAAGGTAATTGCTTGTTAAGATCGCTTCGCCCCACATGTTTTGTGGCAGGCCCGAACTTACTAGCATCGCATTCATCATATCTTTCAATGTGCGATTCTTTCGTTCGGCAACACCGTTTGATTGAGGTGAATAGGGTGCGGTACGTTCATGTACTATACCCACACTAGCGCAAAAGTCACCAATTGGTGCTTCATACTCACCACCTCGATCACTCCTAACCGTTTTAATCCGTCGATTAAGTTGGTTTTCCACTTCATTCTTATAAAGAATGAATTTATCGATTGCTTCGTGTTTATTTTTCAACAAATAAACATAGCTATAGCGAGTGCTATCATCGATAAAAGTAATAAAATATTTATTACCACCACGTGTTTGTATTGATTTAAAATCACAAACGTCACTATGAATTAATTCTAGTGGTTCCGTTTTTCTTTCAACCGATTTGAAAGACGTTTTCGTTAGTTTTGCATCAACACAAATATCACATTTGTGCTTCACATCAATTGTGAATTTAGGAATGTGTTCCATGTTAATTAATCTACGTATAGAATTAAAATTAACATGTCCTAGTCTACCATGCCACACATTGGAAGACTCAAGCAAGTAAGCAGAAGGGATTTTATTATTATTATGAAAAAAATAGTCGTTACATTGAGCTTAAACAGCCCGTCACATGCATACCCTTTGCCCACATACATTCCCGACTTGGACAAAACTAATTTGTCCGACTCAAAAACCATACGAAAGCCATGCTTGTTCAACAACGAACCGGAAATCAGGTTTTTGCGTATCTCCGGAACGAACAGCACTTGGTTAAGAGTCAGCTCCTTGCCCGAAGTCATCTTCAGGACCACCTTGCCCACGCCTTCAACCGCGGAATGAGCCGAGTTTCCCATCCACACCTTCTCACCATTTGATGGCTCAAAGGTTGTGAATAACTCCCGATTTGAGCAAATATGCCGGGTAGCACCGGTGTCCACAAACCACTCCTTGGAATTGGATCCAATGAGGTTGACTTCCGTAACCACAGCCGCTAGGATGATATCTTCATCCTTTTGCCCACCTTGCACCAAGTTAACGTGAGAATCTTTCTTCCTCTTTGGTGCCTTGCAATCCGAGGACTTGTGTCCATTTTTATTGCAATTGAAGCATTTTCCATTGAACTTCGTCTTGGAAACGCCTCCCTTGGGACCGAGCTTGCTCTTCCCATTACTTTTATTTTTGGAGCTTTTTGCATGCTCCACCACGTTGGCCTTGGCGCCATGAACAATTGGGAGTTTCCCATCGTTCTTCCGGTTATCCTCTTCAATCCGCAGACGGAGGATCAATTGCTCCAAGTTCATTTCCTTTCGCTTATGCTTAAGGTAGTTCTTGAAATCCTTCCAAGCCGGCGGCAATAAATGAATAATTGACGCCACTTGGAACGACTCACTAACTGTCATTCCTTCATCTCGAATTTCGTTGAAGATCATTTGCATCTCCTCAACTTGACTCAAGACCGTCTTCGAATCCACCATTTTAAAATCAAGGAATCGACCAACAACAAATTTCTTTGCGCCGGCATCCTCGCTTTTATATTTGTGGTCCAAAGCATTCCATAGCTCCTTAGCCGTAGCTAATTTGCTATAAACGTCGTACAAAGCATCGTGCAGTCCGTTCAACACATAGTTTCGGCAAAGGAAGTCAGAATGCTTCCAAGCCTCAACCGCGTTGAGAGATTGCACATCTACCTCACTCCCGGTTACAACCGGAGCGTCCTCGGTCAAGAAACGTGCAAGACCGAGAGTAGTGAGATAAAATAGCATCTTTTGCTGCCACCTCTTGAAGTTTAACCCATTGAATTTCTCGGGTTTCTCCACAGAGTTGCTTGGCACGGTAACCATAGGGATAACCCTTTGGTTCAAAGCAGATGCACCGCGTTGTGAACTATTGTTCACCGGAGCTCCGCTTTCAGAGTGGTTGTCGTTCAGAACATTCTGCCCAACACCAATCTCGTTTTCTTGAGAAGTCATTTTCGTTTTCTTAACGTTTTTCGGAAAACACAAAAAATTAAGTTTGTTCACCAAGGTGACAAACTACGATTTTAAGATTGTATACCGCAGTATAACAATCACCAAATACGTTTTAAGATTGTATCCGTATGATACAAGCTTAACACAACAAATACGTTTTAAGATTGTTGGGTGTGTTTCGGAAAATAAAGAAAAATCAATTAAAATAAATTAATTAAAATGACAAAGAAAACAAGAAAAGAGATGGAGCAGAAATTTGTCAAAGCTCGTGCTACGCACGATGTCCTTAAAACGTATTTGTTGCCTCCCACGGTGCTAGGAGCGTTGCAACAATAGTTTCCCAGGATACGATGACAACGAACTAGTGTTTGAGCACTCAAACAAAAGTTCCAGCGAACGAGAACAAAGACTGAACACAGAAGGAATTTTCAGAGTGCTAGCAGTGTGTTTTTAGAGCTAAAACGTGTATGGATTCGTGTAAAATCGTGTAAGAACGTGTGTTGTTGCAAACCACCTGCCAGCCATTATATAGGAGGATTTGTTGTACGAAAATAGTGAATTAATGGACCTGAACGTTGGACATCAATGACCAGTCCGTTGGGCATTGAATCGTCCATGAACTGTCCATTTAACACTGCATTAAAAGATATAAACGTTGGGCATTTATTGCTGTAACGGTTCAGAAGTGCCACCAGAATACCAACGCGAGGTATTCTGATCGAGGCCATCAGAATACCAACGCGAGGTATTCTGATCGAGGCCATCAGAGACCGACACCAGAATACCAACGCGAGGTATTCTGATCGATGCCATCAGAGACCGACACCAGAATACCAACGCGAGATATTCTGATGCCATGAGAGACCGAGGTCTTCTGCCGCTAGACACTTCTGTCAACTGGGAAAAAATATACGTTTCGGGAAGAAAACAAAAATTAATCGTATCTCTTGAGAGATACGATTTTTGGACGACATTCGTGTCCGCAGGTCGCCCGCACACGCAAGTCGCGGTTTTTCTTCTCCGAATTCGGGATTTGATTTGCACCCCCCCCCCCTTGCGCGCGTGAGAGAGCCTTTACCCTTAAGAATCTTAACTCCTTAAGGGGAGAGTCCCTTTATAAAGGGTTGCAAATCCCTTGGGTTTTCCGGTGTGGGAAATTAACACTAGAAACCCATCTTTTTTCCCAGTTTTTCCATTCTAACGGGTAAACTTCGAAAAGCGATTTCTCGTTCACCCGTTATCCGTTTTGAGCGTACCATATATCGAATTGTAGCCCTGAACAAGGACAATCCGAAACCACTTTGACCCGACCCAAATCGGAAGTGGACCCCACTCAAAAAATTGCCCCAAAATAGCCATTTAATGCAATTTTTCACACATTTTTCCAACAATAGAGTCCGATAAAAACAAATGGGTGGCACAATGCAAAAGGAAGAAAGAATGTCATTGCCCCTGGAGAATACGCGCCACAAAGAACAAAGGCAACCTTCACACCTTCACAATTGTGCGTTATTCTGGACCTCATTCTGCTTCTTGTGTAGGCAACATCGACACTACAGATCACGTGGCCTTGACATCAGAATTCATCTGTAAAGATGTGGTTGACATTATTCGCACTGATCCTTCTCTTAAAGTGCATACTATCATCGAGATGTTGAAGGAAAAATATGGGTATACGGTATCTTATCGGAGAACATGGATGGGGAAGCAAAAGGCCATAGCACAAATATTTGGCGGTTGGGAAAAGTCATATTTCGAATTGCCCCGTTTCATGACAGCGCTCCAACATTCTAATTCAGGAACTGTTGTTCAGTGGTACCCACCCCCCAATGGTTCCACAGGTTATATGATGTTTCAAAGAGTTTTTTGGGCATTCAAGGCATCAATATCTGGTTTTAAGCATTGTCGACCCGTACTTACTATTGATGGCACACACATGTATGGAAAGTACAAGGGTACATTGCTTGTGGCCTTTATGTAATACTTGTATGTATTTGAATGTAATTGTAATTGTGTTTCATATTTCAGACACGAGCTTTGCAGCGCATACATCAGCGGGCTACTGCCACTGTGACTGATATTCCTGATGTGGACATGTATGGACAGGCTCTGACAGGCATTGCCTCGTTGTGCTCAGATGTGTTGGGCCGAGTAGACTACGGACATCTTATACACATGCCCCCATCTCAGGAGATGGCATCCACGTCTAGTGCAGCCGCGGCTTCATCATCCCAGACGCAACATGAGAGTGGTTCTTCAACCACGACAACGCCGTAGGCGTAGACATGAGCAGCAACATCTCCATGACGAAGCTGACGATGGGAACTTGTAGTCTGTCTTTTGTATTGTAGTTTTTCTTATGCAGTAGATGTTGTAGGAACAATTTACAACATTTGACGTATTTTATCTTGTAAAGTCTTGTATGTTGTCTTGATGTGTTCGAGTCTGAATGTTAGATGATTACTTGTTATGAATATTGAATGATTGTACTTTGTTATACCGGTTATTTTGAAGGTGTTTTTTATGTTGATGAGAGGGGGTGTTATGTATGTGATTGAGAATCCGTGTGTTGTATGTTTAATAATATGTTTTATAATGTGTTGTATCTGGCTCGTAAGACTTAAACAGGAGAAGAGAGACCTTATTTATAGCAAACAGATGAGTCCGGGTTGAATTGGCACGAAAAATCTGCTCAAATACTGTTTTTGGACATAGGCACGATCGTGCGTCCCAGGCTGGGCACGATCGTGCCTGGCTGGCAGTAGCTGCTCGCCTTCAACCTTAGGTCAGGAGTAAGTCGCCCAACGGTTGGGCGACTTATAAGTCGCCAAACGGTTTGGCGACTTATAAGTCACCCAACCGTTGGGCGACTTACTCCTGACCGTGGTTAAGGGCCAGCAGTATTTTGGTAAATACTTTTTTTCCAGTATTATTTCCGTAATTAATTAATTAATTAGCATTAATTAGGAAAAAAACTCGCAAATGCATTCCTCGCATATGGGCTTGTCATTTTCTTTCTTTTGAAATCCAACTCAAATACATACAATATCTTACAAATGCAAAACTACAACACCCCATCTATAAGGGTTCACTACGACCAACCGAACAGTCATCTGAGAAAATGAAAAATTGAACTTTGATCATATATCGATGAAAAAAGAGTAATGTTTTATCTCAAGTCATTGTTTGGAGTTGAAACAGAAATCTTTCTCGGAATTAGTCCAATCTTCATAAGTTGTGTCTCTTTTGGTCAACGAACAAGACAAAATTAACAAACAAGGGTCAATCAGGCGGTGGCTCCCAATCCTAGGAAATCATAGAAATGGACTTTATTGTTCATGGGATTGCCTTGATCTGATGATGTCTTCTTCCTACTGTTGCCCACTGACTCTGATGCAGAAACCTGTGATGAGTTTGATGAATCTGATTGACCACCCCACCCCACCGATCTTTCCTTCACACCTTCCACCCTTAACCATGATGATGACCCTGTAACCAACAATTAACCCAAATGATAATTGTGGACGACCAAGAAAATGGATTTTACCATAACTTTTGACTGTTAAAAGACTTGCGAAAATTCGGAGGATAAAGAAAGTGACAATAATGATCATTTACAAAAGCGTTACAAAATACAAACGTGCGCAATCCCGGCCAATTTTCAACACAATCATATCGTTTTCACATTAATGATCATCCATTGTGCCTCTTCAAGTTTTTTAAACGATTTTGTAAATCTTTATTTTTTTTAGAGGAATTATTTATTCGAATAATTTTATTTTTCTGATATGCTTGAAAATTATTATGGATATAAAAACATAAAAACAGGTGATATATATACTACGTATATATATACACCTTAAAAAGACATAAAAACACAGTGTACTTGAAGCAGAGTACTCCCTCCGTCCCATTTTGGTTGTCTTACTTTCCTTTTTGGGTTGTCCCAAAATAAATGTCTTGTTTCCTTTTTTGGCATGAAATATGTGGTTCTTATTAATTCACTTTATTCTACTCAAATCTCAACCACAACTTTTACTTTTCAACCACTTTATTAATAATTGTTCCAAATTGAAAGTGGAGAACCATTATGGGACGGAGGGAGTACTCTTTTTAATTTTTTTTAATAATGATTTTTTTTGTAACAAAAAAAACAGGTGTCAGAATGGTTTAACCAGGATCAGATCTCTGTATTGGGGTTTAAAAACCTTAAACTAGATTTAATATTGTTTTTTTTTCAGAGAAGTACTGAAGTAAAAAAATTGTCGATGAGCCGGAAATACCTTTAACGGTTCTGATGATTTGAAAGTCCGGCGGAGGCGTCGGATAAAGAGAAAACGTAGCTGCAGGGAGGCAGAGATCAGTGCAAGTCGACGCCGTTTCGTCGCCGGCGGCGAATGCGCTGCTCTTAGTATCATCAGCCGTGGATTCGTTTCCCGCCGCAGCATTTAAAAATCTAGTTCTGTGATCTTCAACGTCGTTTGATCGCTTCCTCCTCTTACAACCGCTACTACTAGTACTAGCTCTGCTTTCGCCGGAAACAGGGGAACTAAACGGCGGTGGCGGCTGACGGCGGTGGTCCCGGGCGACGAGGACGTGCCAGTGGTTCTTAACGGCGTTATCTGTCCGGCCGGGGAACAGCCGGGAAATCATGGCCCATTTATTGCCGTACATTTTATGCGCCTCGATCAGCATTTCTTCTTCCTCCTCTGTAAAAGCTGTCTTATTCAGCTTCGGATCTAACTGGTTAAACCACCTCAATCTGCAGCTCTTCCCTGTATGGATTCACAAAATCAATACAAAACCAAACCAAGCAAAAAAGTATATAAAAATCAAGCAATCCCCTATGTTGAAGGGAAACCTAAAAATCCCGGAAACAAGAAACGTCATCTAAAAACAACTATTTAGAGAGTTTGTAAAGAGTTTCCGTAAAGTTTCGAGAACGAAAACGTATTCTTTCTCGAGAGTTTCTGTGCTTCATATGTGATCCCGTATTATGTTACAGGGAAACGTAAAAATCCCGGACACAAATAAAAAAAATATATTCTTTCCCGAGAATTTCCGTGCTTCATAAGTGACTTCAACGAGTACCTGATCGTCCGTGAAGATGTTGCGCAATGAAATTCCAGTTGTGGGGGCCGTGGAGAGCGACAAGCTCTTTGAGCTTGGCATCTTCGTGGGGCTTCCAATGGCTTCTCGTGCAGAAGCCGGGGTGGTTTCCTCCGGCCGCCGCCGTGCCGTCGGGTAAAGGATTGGCATCGGTTTTAGCTTGGGAAATGAGTTGGAGTAGGTGAGTGGGAGGAGGATGAAAATGGTCAATATTCATATTTGGTGAATCTAATCTAAACCCAAAATATGGACCCCAAAGTTTTGGTGAGTTGTAAGAGGAAATAGAGTCGATGAGTGAGGCATTTCTTTTCCTTTTATATACAAAAAAAGTAGTCCGTACTATAAAAATGCATAAAATACTAGTACAATTTAACGTACTCGTGACCAATGAGTACAACGTTAAAGTGAGGGAAATATGGGTATTTCAGGGAAATGCTAAAAGATGAGTAAAATATGGGTATTTCAGGGAAATACATAAATAAGTTTTTTAAGATTCGAATTGTTTTCCGGGTTTCCCATTCGAATCAGCTCGGAAAAACCTCCATATTCCACAAATTGAGACCTTTTAGTTTTTCTTTTCTTTCATTTTTAAAAGTATATATGACTCATATTGGAAAAAAATATCCTTTCGCTATATTTATTATGTATATCAGTATATGTGAATTTATTTGAGGGAAATTCATACTTGTATTAATTCATGTCAATTTTTACCAGTTTAAAAATACTTTCGGGTAGATCATATATAAATGTCTCTTTTACACCATTATCCGGTATTATTCATGACATTAGGTGAGAAATTGAATCCCCCTTCTTTTTACCTGTGAACAGTCAACAACATCAAATTGAGCGCAAAAAGAAAAATATCATCCAAAAAAAAATTTAATGGAATGTTGGCTTCCTTTCTTGAGGAAGCTACCTTAATGAAACTTAATGTGTCGCTTTCACGTACAATTTTCCTAGATCTTGCCGGGTGCGCTCTTTGTAGTGCTTATGCCCCTGCTACACATTCTGCCATCTCCGCCTCCTATTTCACATCTAATCATTTGACTCCTGCCATCACTAGTCTGCCATGTTCATCTAAAAGATTAGGGCTCCATGTGCCACACCTCTAGTGGTGTAGCTAGGGGATGGCCAACTCTGGCCCGGCCAAAAAATATTCTTTGTACTGACATAGTCTGGTCTAGTGCCCTGACTCCACCCATGCACACCTCCTCCTCCTTTGAAAATAGCTGCATCTAGGTCTGCACATCGGGCGGTTTGGGTCGGTTTGCTATTTTTTTGGGTCTACCCAATTTATTCGGGTTGGCTATTTACCAACCCGCGATATGAAATATAAGTTGGTAAACCATGCATGAACGGGTCGGGTAGGGTCGGGTATTGAAAGGAGTTTATTTCGGATTGAATCTTGAATATGGGAAACTAATGCATGCAATATGAATCTCGGTTAACTTGTTACCAACATACATAACAAATACAAGTACTTTTTATAAGAGTAAAGTTAGGGCAATAGTATCAAAACATTCTTGCGTAAAGGAAATTAATTTAGAAGCAAATGCATATGTGTGTGTACCAATCACCTAGTCAAAATGGTAAATGTTTATAATGCTAAAATCATAGTCTTAGATAGAGCACATTATAGTCTTAGATAGAGCACATTGATCTTATATAGAAAATGTCCAACTAAACTTTGTAGCATAATAATATATTGAACTTTCGGCTAGGTCAGGTACTATCGGGTTTAAAATTTTGATTCAGCAACCCTACTCATTAGGTGCGAGTTCGTACATATTTAACCCGTGAATATTTTTAAAAATCAAATACCCGATTAAATGTGATCGGGTAAGGTTGGGTCGGACGGGTTATACAGGTTCAGGTTATTCTTGTGCAGCCCTAGCTGCATCTTCACTATCTTACAACACTTTGTTGTTTCTCAAATCAAACACTCTCTTTTGTATACTTACATGGACTCTCATTAGTCTCATGTACTCTAGCAAGTAGCCTCCTTTGCTTTTTATTGGCAGTGATATCATCGCTTATCACTCCCAACCAAATGCCAGAAAACTACCCGTATCTATCATCGGTTCATGAGCCAAGGGTTCACTCTTTTTGAATTTCAAATATAAATTACAGCTCACATTTAATTAGTGATGATTATTTCGTTGCTATCAACAAATAATTTGATGATGGTAAAGTGTTTAAGCAAATGAATCTCTCAGTTTTTTTTCTTATTCCTAAGAAGAACCACCAATTTACGGTTTCTAACTTTAGATTTTTCAAGGGGCGTGTGTCCGGCGACGATCGTTTGGTCGTGATGCGAGTTTGGATTTTGCGTCTGTTAGTTGCTGACCTCGGCATATCAGATCGTTTTTTGTTTCTTTTTTGGGATTGGGGTCATCGACCATCGTTTGAGATCTGTCTTGGTTGATTCGAGCAAGACATTCGTTGGTTGGTTTGATTGTGCCGGAGGTGTTCGGTCTCGACAATGAGCAGGTTCGGAGTTTCTGGCAGAAGGTTAGAGCAACAGTTTTGCATGGATAGCTTCGTGTACAAATACAAGAAGATGGTGAATGGGGCGGAGGAGGAAGAACTGGATCTAGATGAAGCTGATGTTGAGGTTGTGGCGGATGAACGGCGGGCGCGTCCCCCTCCTGAGCCGCCGTCTTGGAGTGCAAGCAAATCTTGGGTTTGGAAGAAGACTTATCTTATTTGTTTTGTTTGTTTTTCTAGTGATTTCTATGTCTGTTTTGTCATTTGCTTTTTCTTTATTGTTCCTGTTAGTAAGTCGTTGGATTTGGATGTGGGGGATGAGAGGAATACTGTAACCGTTTTTGGCTTTGGTGCTCCCATTTATGGATAAGCGAATTATATTGCTTCTCTGGAGGTGATTAATTTCAAGTCTGGTTCGCGGGACGACGGTTGTCAGATTTCTTTTTGTCATTTTACCCATACTTCGAATTATGTGTTATCAATATAAGCCGAATTCTTCCAAAAAAAAGTTTAGATTAATTTGCATGAATCAATGTAACATATAAATGTAACACCAAAACCTAATCCGCTAAATTGGATCTGGTTTAAGCATATGTTGTGGACAGTGGCAGAGCCACTTTAGTGCAAAAGTATTCACTTGAACACCTAGTTTTTTGCAAAAAAGTGTTAGTATACATGTATAATTTTAGTTTGATTAGTTATTGTCTTTTTAAATTTTAGTTTTAGAAACAAATGAACACCCAAAGTTTAAATGATAGATCCGCTACTGGTTGTGGACTTTTCTCGAGCTTTCGATAAAGATATTACTACAAATTGTAGTGTCTTTGTACCTCAAAATCTTGTTCGAATGTACGCAAAGAAAGACATAAGTGGCGGATTTTGAATTTTCATTTTGGGTGTTCATTTTTTTACAATTAAGAATTTAAAGAACAATAAATGATTACATTAAATTTACTCATTTATACCTAAATATTTTTCAAATTTTTGAGTGGTAATGTGAACACTTTTGAAGAATGATGGCTCCGCGCCAACCCCTACGAGCTACCTTCCCTCCACTCATGCCACTACCGTACTCCCACTCCTCGCTTGAAGTTCCACGATGAAGGGGAAGGGAGAGACTCTGAAAGAAAAGAACCCGGTTGAAGAAAGAAAGAAAGAAAGAAAGAAAGAAAGAAAGAAAGAAAGAAAGAAAGAAAGAAAGAAAGAAAGAAAGAAAGAAAGAAAGAAAGAAAGAAAGAAAGAAAGAAAGAAAGAAAGAAAGAAAGAAAGAAAGAAAGAAAGAAAGAAAGAAAGAAAGAAAGAAAGAAAGAAAGAAAGAAAGAAAGAAAGAAAGAAAGAAAGAAAGAAAGAACCTAAATTAAAATTTTGAACGTTTTTGTAACTTCCAGGGTCTGATTGAGTGTTTTTTAGTTCGAAGACTTAATTGATTTTTTTATACAAATCGAGGCATATTTAATAGTTTTCCCTATATATAATGATATTATCTAAATATATTCTGAATAATAGAATCGGTTATGTTTCTATACTGTTTTAATTTACATACTATATACGTAGTAACATTTTGTCTTGATCAAATTGTGTCAAGTAATAATGTTTTATTATGAATACAATGTACGTAGTATTTGTCAAACTTATAATAGTACACGACACTTTAAAACATTAGTATTAATGGATGCATGTATGTACACATGCAATAATTTTTTATATAACTTCTCATTAAATGAATAAATTGATGAAACTTCTTATTTTATTTTATGTAAGAACCCAAATAGCAAAATATGATCCTTGAGACACGCTTCATACTTCATAGTATAAAGAAGTCTAAACTGAAGAATCAGGGTTGGAATGGGGATGCTGGACTGCATCAATTGTAATCTTTTAGGATTGAAATACTATAAGAAGATGGAACCCCATTTCATCATGTTGCTTATCCTACTTGTTGGAGCTAATTTATTCACATCATCTCAAGGTTAATATTATCTTTCTTTAATCAATTAATTTAATGGTATAATAATCTACATGTAGACTAACATTCAAATATTTTTCCTGTAATTATTCACCATTTACTCAATACTTGATCCTATTTTAATTATTTAATTAGATGTCCCGTGAAACCAAACCTATATATATATATATATATATATATATATATATCCATTATACGTACACTTTAAAAATGAACAAAATCAAGCTTGGAATTCTAATTTTAACTATGTTAAAATATATATCCGCCTTTTGCATGAGAATTGAGACCCTCCATTATTCACTGCAAAAAATCACATTTTAGTCTATTAGAAATATGATACTCGTAATTTTTTGTACGAACCACTTGGTTAGAGAAAAACAGCATAAAACTCAGTTTGAATTTTTAGTTCTGTTTTTTTTTTTAAATTTTAGTTCTAAACATTATATTCAGCTTGTTAATGATTTTAATAATTTGTTATTGTTGTTTCTTTTATTTTGGAATGCAGGAGTCTCAAACTATGATTACTCAGCTCCCATAGAAGTAACAAAAAATGACATATCATATCATCCATAATTTAGAGGAAATTATTTTTGAGAAAATTTCTTAAATGAGAGGACTAAAACGTACATAGACAAAGTGCACAAATAGAACCAACATTGTTTTCTCTCTAAAATATGAGTCATTTACTCCTAATTATGAAAGTTTTATGCTTAATAGGATTAAATGAATCCTATCTTGAGAGTAGAATATGTAACTACTCTTAGTTGTGCACTTTATTCATATACTCCGTATATTATAGTCCTATTTGGAGCAATTTTTTAATTTTTTAAGTATGAGTCACACATGACAAATTTGGTTCGAATAAAACTACTACTACTTTCTTTTTGGGTTTTTTACAAAAATATTACTACATACTAAAATAAAACTTATTTACACAAATATGACTATTAGTTACTACAATGCAACGTTATAGTAATTCAAGTTTAAAAATTGAACATAAGTTATTATGATTTCATTACTACTCTAATCACTAATCACATTTTTGTAATTAAACAGTCTTCATTTTAATCATAAATATATAATTATTTCTTTCTTTTCAAATACTCCGTACTACTCATTCACAACTACTCCCTCCGTCCCGCTATGATTGTCCCATTTTGCCATTTCGGTCCGTCTCACTAAGATTGTCGCATGCCTTATTTGGTAAAGTTTGTGTGGTTCTAAATCGTTCCAACTTTATTCTTACTTTATCAATTCAATATCAACCACATAAACTCACTTTTATTAATAACTGTGCCACCTTTTCTTGTCCAAAACTTAGGGGACGGAGGTAGTAAAAGATAAAGATTTATTATTTTATTAAAATTTATGAGCCCTACATTGAGAACGAAATGTACCGTTCTTATTTTTCTACTTTGTCGTCCTTGCTTGTTACTCATATATTGAGTAATTTCTTATACTCCGTATTTTATTAGGCTTATTTCTAATTAATAAGTAATCCTCTAATATATTGGGGCAATGTATCCTTGAATTATTAATTAGTCCTACAAAAATGCTTAAATCTTTTGTGAACAGTGCAAGCAGCAACCTGATAGGCCATTGTATGGGGGAGGACTGCTTAGAGATCAAGAGCCTCAATATCAATGGGTCAGAAATGTGTGGGGATATAGGGTTTATGTCCCTACTTATATACTCCCCGAACTCATACCGGGCACTTATTATGCCTTTTCCAGTTAAGATCAATATCTCTCGAATAAATTCTACTTTTAATCCTACAAATATTGAATCAACTCCACAATTGGTTCACAATTTTTACTATAATAACTTTTGAATTGGTACATGACTATATGTTTTCAGTCTTATATTGTCCTTCGATGTTTCCGGTGATTAAAATCGTCGAAAAATGACCAAAATAATCAAGAAAACATTAGTCAAATACTTCGTATTAAAGTGTATAGTGCCAAAAATGGAATTAATGATATGATATATGTTTTTTTTACATCATCTTTATCACAATTAATTAGGACTTATTTATGAGAAAACTTTAACAGTATAAATTTATGAATAAAATATAGTGGCGACCATTCCATCTGATTAAAGAACGTCCAAGTTGAACTGGAACAAATTGTACTGTTTTTGGATTCAACTAGGCGCTCATTTACTATGTCATCCTGCTATAGGACAAATTAAATTGAATAATATCTCCGTATGTGATAATTTAATGAACAAAATGATGGTCAATAGGGAAAAAGATTTTATTTAGGACAAATAGCAAAGCCATTATTATTTACATTAATTTTATCTATGAATAGTAGGGTATACATATTTATTCTTATTTTCATTTTGTTTCTCATGTTCACACATTAACATTTGAATTCTTGATATCTCTAGGGACTCTAGCCTGTTTGTGTGAAACTCCTAATTGTTTGCAATGGAAGGATATTTTTTATCTTTTAGACTCGCCATTAATAAATCAATGTAAGTAAGTAGTAGTCCTAATAATGAAATACATAATATGGATAAACCTAGTCCAATGGTTTATGGAGACCGTACCATAAAATTAAATCTTTTATGTTAATATTCATACTAGTATCAGTAACATATAGGTAATATTTAGATATTTAGAAACTACATTAAAATCCCTATTAATTCATGAAAACCAAAAATATGTTGACCAAACAAAATAGAAGTGCAAACTATTAGGAGAGGAAGGAAACATTGGCAAACATATACTACCTCTGTCCCGCTAAAATTGTCTCATTTTACCTTTTCAATTCGTCCCACTAAAATTATTTCATACCAAATTTGGTAAAGTTTGTATGGTTCTAAATCATTCTTACTTTATTCTTGATTACTTTATCAATTCAATATCAATCACATACAACACTTTTTATTAATTTGGGTGGCATTTCCTCTTGTCCCATTGTTAGTGGGACGGAGGGAGTATATGTTTAAGGATTTAATTTTCATAGGAACACCCAAAATGTAACGTAGGAGTGGTAAATACACGGGTACAATTGGAGTGATACTTGTACAATATTTCTTGATTATAATTTCATTCAGCAAATGTGTTTGTTGGAAATATGTATGTGGAATATTATTTCATAATATTAATTGTATAATAATTTTAAATACCCAAAACTATGCAGTCTATGCGAATGAAAATAGTAACTGTTTGAGTCACAAATTGTTAACTACTTTCATTATGTCTAAATACTCTGTAGTTATAAACTTATAGCCCGTATTTGTTTTAGTGCCCCACTAGTGGCTTATCAAAGGAATGTGTCTATTTTTACCACACAAAAAAAAGGAACGTGTCTATATTTTGTCATTTTTTGTGCTCTGCTTTCTAATATAATTTGTTCTAATAAAATGCCAATATATTTGAGATATGTTTCGACCATATGAACTTATATTTTGAAGTGTCGTGATGATGTTAGCAAATCATAAGAAGTGTTTGGCTATACTTTGACACTTAAAAGTTAAAAGGACTATAGGCTATCGCTTTTACTGATATCTTTGATCGTGGTGAGTGTGTGACACATTAGATTTTTCCATAATTAAATGTGGGTATTGATTTTTAAGAAATTGCTCAAATTAAGATTAAAATATGGATAGAATTTAAAATAGAACTAATGGTGTTTTCTTCTCAAGATAGAGTTTATTTACTCTTATTAAAAGAATAAAACAATAAAAACTTTCGAATATTTAGGGGGGATAATGAAATTCCTACTTGAGAAATTATATTTTATTTTACTTCAGTTTAGAGACTTTTATCCTCATCTTATGACAAATGAAATACTCTACAAAGTATCATTTCATATGAAAGAAATATTCTATATTAGGAATTAGATAGGTGAACAACACGGTGACGTACATTTCGATTGAAGTGTTGTTTGTCACGTTTGCCGCCAGCGGCACACTCACATGTGATTGGGTACTCATTGTTTAATAGGACTGATTATTAGAATGTTTCACTTGAACCGAAAATTTTCAATTTGCGTATTTTAATCTCATTTGGTTTGTGAGATTAAAGTTTCAACTTATTTATTACAAAAAATCTCATTTTGTTTAGTTTCAATTGAACTTGTCTTGTTAGATAAAGTTTGATACCCGTATGATGTAGTGATGTACTATCTTCCTCCCATAAAACTTGATCAAATTTTTTTTAACTATCTAAAAAAACTTTTTGTCATTTCCATTTAAAATAAAGAACATGTGACTAAATTAATTTCTCTTTTCTGTACATAAATCTCAATCATATAATTTTTACATTATTATTTTATGTGCAAATCAAACTTAATCATATTTTAGGGAACGGATGAAACGTGACTTTAACTTTACTACTTCCCAAGTCAGGTCTGATTTTTCAGGTACGTTTGTGTGTAACATGGTGTGATATGATATATCCAAGTCCCATTTGATCTAATATAGGGTGCGGTTCCCTCAAGACATTCGAAGTTTTCCTTATTATTTGTGGCAAGAAATCACTTAACTATGAAAATGTTACACGTTTCTCTTCAATTTTTCACTATGTTTGAAACTTTTACAGCTATTACATCTTACATCTGTTAAACTTATTCTAATTTTTCAAAAGAACCACCTTTCTTCTTACATGATCCAGATTCTACACAGGGATGTTTGGATCTGATTGTTAAAACTACTTCTGCTCCTTCAGGGAGTAGAAGCAGAAGTTGAAGTGTTTGGGTGAAAGTGCAGAAGTGATTCTGGTGCTCTAATTTATTCCTAAAATCATTTTTTTAGAAGGTGGGAGGATCAACTTCTGAAAGATGATTCTGGTTCTTATTTAAAAAAGAAGCAGAAGCAGAATCAGTTTCAAACACCCACACACATAATAGAGAAATTTGCAATTTTGTCCATTAACTTTTTGTTGTGCCTGTTAGTAGTTTGATCTATAACTTTATTTGCTTATAGATTTGCTCATATAACTAATGAATGTGTACAATTTAAAGCATACTTTTTGACAAAAAAATATACCGGAAAAGACATCGCCAATGTTGAATTCTCTACAAGAAAGTGCACTTTTCACAGGAAAATCCTTAAGTTGTACATGCTTATTAATTATAAGATTGATGACAAGCTGAATCGAAAATTACGGGACTGAATCAAAAATTACCTGTCACATATAACTAGAGTCGAGAAAAGTAATAGAGTGATTATTCCTATTAGTTCTGAGGGGTTAAAACTTGGGCAGGTTGGGTGAAGACAAGTGGAGGTGATGGTAATTCAACAGTTGTATGGGCCAATTTGGGATCAAATGCAAGCAATTGTGGAGCCACGGTCATTGCCAATCAAGGGTGTTGGAGCTTTCTCAAGGGAGGTTTTTTCTTAAATGACGCTCTAAACACATCTGTCGTCCATTTTGAGGTGTTACTTACTGTCTAATTAATTACTTTTATTAGACAACTCAACCCGATTTGATTAACACATACACATATATCTTGAACCAAATAGAAATGTAATTTTATCATTAGCTTAGCAAGAAAATGTGGTGTTTTTCAAAAACAAATGTGGTGACATTTATTAAAATAATGTGCACTGAAAATAATCTTTGTAGGGGATGTGAATTGTGAATATTCAACGTTGTCATCTTTTATTGTATGATATCGAATATCGATCGTTGTAATAACATCTTATTCATGAAATTCTATCTTTCAATAAGTAAATAAATACATGCTTAATTAGGGGCATAGTCAGATTATATATTGAGCTAGTGTGGTGTGACGAACTTTTTTAAATAGATTTTCACACAAAATTTTAAACTAATCTCTAAGGATTTTTTGAAATTTGTGTTGGGGGTAGGACCTAGCGTGCTCCCCTTCTCAGCCCTTGAGTTTTATGGACATATGTTTATACTTGCGTTTTGAAGAAAAGATCCTGACTCACATACATATTTATGTCACATGAAGTCTAGTTTTGACTTTCCAAATATACATACTACTCTTGTTTTATGTCAAAATCAAGCAAAAGTAGACTAATGTTAAGAAAACAAATGTGCCTTTTTGAATAAGAGCCCATTTGGTAATAACCAAATCAGTTGATTTTGTTGAAATTTATGAAGTTCTGACTGAAAAATAGTTAAAGTAATCCTTTACGGTAACTTCGGCCACTATAGTTACAAAAATAACTTCAATCTTACTTTTTGTTATTACACATATTACACAATTCAACATGAGAAATCAAAGTTACATGTTTAAAAAAATTAGGTTAGCTGATAAACCTCTTACCTCTGGACTGAAAAACAGGGTGACCAACGGGCTAAAAATGGTTTAATTTTATGATGCTTTAACTTGGTAGGATTTCAGTGGGAATAATATCCATATAGATGTGGCGAGTAGCTCACTGCAGCAATTCTCAGAAGAAGAATGGGCAGCACAGCAACAGGATATGATCGAGAAGGTAACCAATTGATTGTATATCATCACAAATAGTAACAGAATTAATTGTCCTCTAATTATTAATTGTATATCATATCATTACAAAATAGCTTCCTTCCTTCACAAGAGTACAAATTAAATATTATGGGTGCAGGTAAGAAAACGTGAGGGCGTAATTACAGTCTCAAATCAACAAGGGCTTAAACTACAAGGTGCCAACATCACTGTGGAGCAAATTTCCTCAGCCTTTCCCTTCGGAACAGCAATCTCAAAAGCCATCCTTTCAAACGTTCACTATCAGGTTATCCATCTCCATAACGTTTTGTTGCTATTGTGTGCTAAATTATTGAAGAGGATGTGAAAATGGAATCACTATTTACAGCTTTAATAAATCATCAAAGTCAACTTGATTAATGCATAAACATGGTTCAAACCTAAAGTGGAGCTAAGGGGGCTTAGGGTTTGTTTTTGAACTTTTTTAAGTGATTTGGGTAAAAGTGATTAATAGTAAAAGTTGGTAGTGTTTGAGAAAAAAAAAATGATTTTGAAAAGTAAAAGTTGGTAGAGTTTGGTAAAATAAGTGCTTTTTGTGTAATAAAAAAAGTAAAAATAGATTCTAACTTTTAGCTTTTAAGTAATAAATTTAATTAAGTAGAAGTTGTCATTCAAAAACACTCTTTTTAGCTTTTTAAGCCAAAAACTGTGAAGTGTTTTTTTAGAGTTTGCAAACAAAGCCATAGATGGCCTCCTGAAAGCTTGTGATAAAGAACCTTTGATTTGATATGTTATGGCTATGGTAAATTGGTAACTCATTATAAGTCAAAAGTTATCACTTCTAAAAAAACGAGAAATTATCTAAATTTGAAATGATTGAAATTTGATCTTAATAATAATTATATCTCTAAATTCTCAAAATAATAATCTTATTTACTCCTATCAATTACATACTCCGTATGTTCTTTTTACGTTTCATTTAAATTAATGTTTACCTCACTCACATAACTACCTGAATGCTACATGACAAAGTTTTGACACCTAACTTGTTTTTCTAGTTCGGCCAGTAAGGGAGTGTTTGCAACAGCTTCTGCTTAAAAAAAAGCACTTTTGGAGATGAAATGAAAAAGTGATTAGTTGTAAAAGTTGATAGTGTTTGAGAAAAAAGTGATTTTGAAAAGTAAAAGTTGGTTGTATTTGGTAAAATAAGTGCTTTTGGTGTATAAAAAGGGGAAAAGCACTTTTGACACGAAAGCCGAGAAAAGTAAAAAATTGGTAGTGTTTGGTAAATAAGTGCTTTTTTAAGCCAAAAGCTGAGAAGTGCTTTTTTTAAAGTTGTTGCAAACCAACCTTAAAGGTAGTAGCATTCCATTGTAATATGGCACTGTACCATACTAATAAGGACTAGCTACTTTAGTGCATTAGTCCCTAGAAATCGGATCAACTTAGATGAAATCAAGGGAGTACATGAAATTGTAGTTTAAAGAAGTACCTAGTACTACGTATTACATTAACCACAGTGAATGTAGTAAATGTTCGTGACAATGAAAGTTGAACTTGATAAACATAATAAATTACTTATGAAAACCTCCTAAACTTTCAATTCAAATCATCTTCAACACTGAAATGTTAGGTGAAAATCTTAAATAACTATATAACACAAAACATACTTTTTATAAACAATGAAAATTCATCAATATATAGGTATGGTGCACTTAAGTAAAAAAAAAGCATTTTTTGTATGCATGGGCAGAGCTAGGGGCGTGATAGGCCTGACTCATCCTAAATTAAAATTATTTAAATATTAGTGTAAAAAATTATATTAAAATTTTTTCTAGAGAAATCTTTGTACACAGCACACTTTGAACCAAGTGAGCCATTGTTTGTGGTAGTTCAATATTTCAATATAAAAATAGTTAAAATGATTATTTACAGTAGTTTAAGTCAATTTAGCCGAACGACTAATTATGAAATTGTCATTTTTAATTAGCACACAATTCAATGCGAGAAATCATACATTTATTGTTTGAAAAAAGTTGTCTATTAAGACTGAAAAAATAAGGTTATGAAACGGGCTCTAAATTTGATAAAAACAAATATAAAAAAGTTTTTAATTGAACTGATCTTGATCATAAATCAAATCATATTCAAAAGACTTGAATTCCATAAATATAAAATGCATATAGGTTCTCTTCATAAATAAAGATTTCAAATACAGGTGCTTTCAATAACATAGTATAATAAAGATTTCAAATACAGGTGCTTTTCAGAATTTGATTATTCATATTTTTTGAAGTGTTATGAGAAAAAGCAACACATAGGTTCTCTTCATAAATAAAATTAGATGAAAACAAATAATAAATCTAAGTACCTCATGGCAATACTAAATTACCTCAAATTATTGAAACTATCTAAAATCATAGCTGAAATACTTGAATTGTGAAAAAAAAAACATAATTCAAGAAGAATTATATAGAGCATGTTTGCTGACACAGATTTTCGGTCAAAGTTAACCAAACACGTAACTTTTGATTTTGTGCGCTGATTGTGTAATAATAAGAAAAAGTAAGGTTGAAGTTACTTTTCTAACTGTATTTGACTTGAGTTACTTGAATGACCATTTTAACTATATTTTCATATAACTTTTTCTTTATTTTATGGATTTTTTCTCTAAAATATTACTAAAATAAAACTCATGTACACAAATATGACTAATAGTTACTCCATACTATAATGTAGTTTCATGGTAATTTAAGTTTAAAAAATAAAAACATAAGTTACTATGATTTCATTATTACTTTAGTTATTGGTCACATTTTTGTAAACAATTTAATTTTAATCATGTATATATAATAATACGTAGTATATATTTTGAATATAATTTATTCATAAATCAACGGAATCGGTCAATACAACCATTTCAAATCGAACTTTATAAATTTCAACAATATCATTAATTCATCGATTTGAATGTTACCAAAGAAGCTCATAGAGTTTTCTTGTTTTTATTTTTGAAATAAATTATATGGACTATGGAGTATGCAAAGAAGAAGAAGAAACTACATTGCCTTCTTTACGAAAAAGAAAATTAACTATATTTGCAACGGTTTGCAGGAGTGGTTCTTGAGGAAGAAATTCGGGGTGACAGTCTTCGAGAACGAGCTAAAATGGCCGTCAACCGAGCCGTTCCAGGGCAGAACAAACTACACCATCTCCGACCAGATGCTAGACTTCGCCCTGAAGAACAACATCCTCTGCCGAGGCCACAACGTGCTCTGGCAGGACCCCAATTTCCTACCGTCCTGGGTCCGCAACCTGTCGGCGTCGCCGGAGCTTCTCAAACAGGCGGCGGACGACCGCATCCGCAGCGTCGTGGGGCATTACCGGAACAAGCTCATCCACTGGGACGTCAACAACGAGATGCTTCACTACGCCTTCTACGAGGAATCGCTGCGGAATCCAAACGCGTCCTTGGAATTCTACAAATTGGCGCAGGAAATCGACCCGAACGTCACCCTGTTCTTCAACGATTTCAAGGTCGTCGAGTCCTGCGGCTCCCGGAGCAACGTCGACGCGTACGTCGCGAAGATCGCCGAGTTCCGGCGCAACGGGATCCGGAATCTCGGGATGGGATTGGAAGGGCATTTCTTCAATTCGCCGAATCCGGTTTACACCAGATCCGTTCTCGACAAATTCGCAACCCTAGGGGTCCCGATTTGGATCACCGAAGCCGATACGAGCGGGAAATTCGGCCCGGAGAAACAGGCGGTGCATCTGGAGATGGTTTTGAGGGAACTGTTCTCGCATCCCGCCGTGGACGGAATCGTACTCTGGGCGGCGATGAGCACCGCCGGGTCGTGCTGGCAAATGTGCCTCACCGACGGAGACTTCAAAAACACGCTCGCCGGAGACGTCGTCGATAAGCTCCTCGGAGAGTGGCATACCGGCACGGTCACCGGTGTTACTGACAGCGGTGGTTCGTTTAACTTCTCCGGCTTCCTTGGAACGTATAAAGTGAGAGTTGAAATTCCTTCGAAGAATTCGGAGACTGTGATTTCGCTCACCAAAGGCGGTGGACCTCTCACCTTCCAAATCCACATCTAAAAAAACTCTACTTAGCTTGTTGTATTAAAAAAATTAAAAAAAAAATGATTTTAAAATTGATTTTTTCTCTACAAGAGGTTTTTCTTTTGGATGAGACTATGCTCGCCCAATATTGATGTTTTTTATCAACTACTACGTAATTTTTTAGCATCATAAATTTATAAGCTTGGTTGAACATGTTTCATTCTCACATTAGACCCGACCAAATCACACACTATTAATATTGAAATAGATTAAATTTAAACAAATCAAGTCATATCAAAATATATTTGCCATGTACATGTATGCAATTCAATTTGTCTCCTACACTAAAAGAACATTCAAATTTCAATTTTCAAAAAACAACCTGATTATTGGCGCATCACCTGAAAAGATGTCAAGTGTGCATCTAGCGTGGCAAATTAAGGGTCAAATGAGCCCTGAACCTGATTGAATGATTTAATTCACCACTTCAACCATTTAACAGTATCAAAAGTACAAGAAAGATAAAAAAAATGAAAATACATATACAAAATAAAATATGATACAAGTTGAAAATTTAAATTATAAATATGAGTTAAGTGAACAATAGCAAAGTGTGATTTCAATGGATTTAAATGGTACAAATGAATTTGAATATTGTTTGATTGTTATTTGATTATGAGAAATGATAATGGACTTATATGTGTGAATAATAAAATGATGATGCATGAGGGGATAAATCATTGAGATGTTGTGATTAATAAATTGATATGAATTCTTAGTGATTACTTGTGAATTTCTATTCAAAATATTGAATAAGACAGGTATGTATTGGAAATGAGCTATGGACTGCGAGCATGCTCAGTTGAAACGAGGAAGGCGCGTAGATTGATATGGGACAGTTCGTCTAGTCTTGATGAGTCTAGCCCGAGGTTATATGATATGAAATTATGAATTGAATATGATATGATATACTTTGTTGCACTAATTGATTTTATAGTCAAATGAGGATATAGATGATACTCATATATGATATGCGAGGTGTGCGTATTCACACGAGGTGTTTACCTATAGACAATATTCACATATGATATGTGAGGTGTGTAACCTCTGAATTATATTCGTATATGATATTTCTTTCAATGTTTATTGATGTTGGTGAATTTTACACATAGGTTAAATTGTAGATTACTTTACCATTTACTTTTCAGCGTGCAACTATTAAGAACCTGTTTGGTAACTAATATTTTCAGCTTATCAGTAATTTTTGTTTATCATACCACATAACTCTTTATTTTATGCTCTGAAGTATAATCTCCTATCGCACAAAACTTGACCAACTTTGACTTGTACGTAGAAAATAAAAACGATGTGATTGAGATTTGTGCAGAGGATAAAGAAACTAGTTTAACCACATATTCATCACTATAACGAAAATTGACAAAGATTTTTGGAACGGTAAGAAAAAGAAATTTAGCCAAGCTTTGTGGAATGAATGAAGTATAATACTACCTTCGTCCCCCTATTATTGGGACAAAGCTGAGTGGTGTGTTTTTAAGAAAGGTAGCGTTTTGTGGTTGATAATAAGTTGATTAAAAGGGAATATAATAAGAATGAATTAGAGACACAAAAATTTTGCCAAATATAATATGGGACAAAATTAGTGGGAGAAACGAAAATGGAAAAATTAGACAATTATAGTGGGACGGAGAGAGTACTCAATATAAGTGAGTTTTTAGTTACTTTTGTGATTGGATTGACTTAAATTACTGTAAAAGATCATTGTATCTATTTTCATAAGGGTTTATCTTTATTTATCATTACAAAAAAGTTAAATATAATATTCTCATAAATCAACAAATTAGTGAAGCCGATCGATTCAGCTAGAATTTCACCGGCTTCAATATATTCAACTCATTTAACCATTTTCAATGCTACCATATAATGGATACAAAAATATATTTCTTTTGTTCATTAAAACCTAACCGAAATTGGCTGACACGAGTAATAATAAATCAAACACTGTATAGTTGAATTTTGTGTATAGAAGAAAGGATTGATATGAACTAAGGATTCTTTAATTAAATGGAAAAATGAAGAAATTAATGAAACAATCAAAAAACAAAGTAAGCAAATTTTTAAGAGTGAGGAGTACAATTCGATCAAAAAAAAAAGAATGAGTACAAATTGGCCCAAATTGTTTGATCCGATCCAATTAGAGAATCACATGCTCAACAACTAGATTCCGGAATAACCAATTTATCCGATTTACCATATCTACCGCTCATCCCTCCGTTTCGAGCTCTTCTTCCCCTTAGGTCGGACGCAATCTACGCCACGCCAGTTCGTATAGTATCCCGAGGTTAGTCGACTGTGAACACTTGTCACATCACGATGATGTCATATCGACGTCATCATTGCCAGGCTGGAACCGTTATCCCAGGCGGTCCAGCTTTTATACGTATACAGATAGACACCTGAATTCTGGATCATGGAAGTTAACATTGTTCAATGTTCTTGCTGGACTGAACCTTTTTGTGCTTGTAAATTAGGATATTTACCCGTTTTCTAGTTTAGTGACAGAGTGGATGGTTATTTTGTAAATGTTAGTGCACAACTGATACTCTAGGAGTCTAGGGTTTGATGGATTGCCGTATATCAAGTTATCATAAAAGCTAGTGTGTAGGATTGGCGATAAAGTGATATAATGACCAAATGTGTATACCAATTTGGCATCTCAGTAATTCTCTTTTTATGCTATAGATAAGTTCTTGTCAGTTTCTCTTAGGAAGTTGTGGAGAATATTTGGAATTTAGAGATTGCATCTTACTCCATCCCTCCCCATAAAACATGTATTGTTCATAACTCTATTTCAGTTCTAAATATATGACATTTGGTTTTTTTTGGACGGAGTTAGTAAGGGTTTATAACCTTCCATAAGCGTAAGATTTATGAGAGTATACTTACACTGTGTAGTGTGTACTTTACTCCCTCTGTTACATTTTAGAAGTCTCTACTGCTTCTTGCATGGATATTGGTGAAACATACATATTTGGTTAATTTTATATTTTACCATAAAAATGTAGGGTACTTTTTGTGAAAAGGCAGGCAAATGCCTTAAAATGTCAAAACAATAAAGTGTAAGTATCTTCTAGGTACCTGAAATGTGAGTGTAAGTTTAGTTGAGTATTGTTACTAATTTTGATTTTGTTGAATGCTTGAATCAGATGGCAAAAATAGTTACCTTTAAACTGAAGTCCATTTAAATTTCATTTTGTTATTGTGCAAAGCATGATGGATTTGTCAAATCCTGCGGTGTTTGTCAATGCTGAGATACTACGTATGCACGTGGGACGGAGGGTTCGGGCAGTGATTCAGGTTATTCGCTCTGATGGTGGCACAGTGACTGGAAAATCAACAGATGAGCAGCAGATATTCATCAAAGGTGTTGCTCCTGGTCCACTCTCCACATTTGTTGAGGTTATTGGCATTGCCGATAGTCCCCAATCAATCCGTGCTGATATATGGACCAACTTTGGGGACACACTCGGTATTCCTTCTGATCCTTTCATTAAACATATATCAATGCTTATGTAATTCAGTGATAAACGTTGGAGTTTAATCATTTTGGTCAGCCAATACTAGCCTATCAGTGCCTTTATTGAATTTTAAGTTGCTATAAGAAATTTATTCTTTCAATTTTAGATTCGGTGAATTAAAATTTGTTTTTCAACTGAGTACTATGGAGTAAGATACTAAGAGCAAGCTTCCCAGAATTTCTGCTACTTTTTTGTGAAAATGTTGATATTATTTGATCAGATATATGATTATGAATATATACGAGCACTGACTACTAGTCCTTTTTACTAAATAATCACACTATCCCTCACATCTTTCTGTGTTTTTCATGCTTAATTAGTACATGCAACTTAGGCCTTTTGAGGACTCAAATTGAAATTAACATAAGTCTTTGATTGACATGCCATTTGTCCCTTCACCAACAACGCACATCAAGATCAACATGGGAGACTCTTTGTTTACTTTTTATATTAATTCATATTTTCCAGCATGCAATCAATCGGTTTTGTTTGGGTAATAGCTAGTTCATCCATTTTTGGCCAGTTAATGTGGATTGAGAATGTTATTTAATACATGAAAGTATTCAAAACAAAATGACTACATTTAATTATGGAATTTTTCCTGAAGCAGCCTTTAAATTTTTTATATTCGTTAAAATGACCCTCTGCTATGCATGTTTCTCAAGTAACATGATGTATCCTGAAATAACCTTGCACAATTCCCAAGTTAATGATATGAGATTCTTTGGGGATTGGTCATTTTTTAGAAATGCCATTACCCTAAGGGTTACGTTAGGAAATTTCTATTTAATCAACGATTCCACCAAAATCAGGACGTGGTAAAGTGTGGAAATTGAGCAGTTAATGCTCTTGGAAATCTAACAGTGAAATAGAAGACTACGTTTATTATGTCAAGTGACTTATAGAACAAAATGGAGGGATTATTACGGCAGCCTGTTTTAAGCATGTCAAGTGACTGATACAAACCATTCATAGAACAGTATGTGTAGTCATTGAACATGTTTCCATTTGATTGAGTTGCAATAGAAATGATTTAGTTTGCAGTTTTATTGAAATGATGCCTCTGGAAATGCTTGATTATCCTCTTCTCGTTTTGTTTTGTTATGTTTACAGATACAGTTAGTTACAACCGCGTTTGTGAACTTGCCAACAGGGAGTATAAGCACCTCTTCATCTGAGGATCTATCTAATCTAGGTTTATGATGCTGTAGTTCCATTTGTTTAGCACTTCATGAACATAGTACATAAGAATGTTCAAATGATGGTATTTCGAGTCTTAACGGTCTGTTTTGGTAACGACACTGATTGGAGGGCATCATTCAACCAGCATTGTTATAATATGTGTTCGTATATTCCATACTGCAAAACAGCTAAATGTTCTGCCATGCATGTAATTCATTGGTATATTGTGGGTATTAACACTAATATTACTGTCACTAACATACTGGTGGTTTTTCTCTTCAAAAAAACATACTGGTGGTTTTCTGAAATATTATCATAGATATTACTCGTATAAGATATCATCCACAGATCCACTCATCCTTCACAAGTCTGATGCGAATAGGGGTGGTCCGGGTGGAGTCCAAAATCCAATTGAGGAACAATTTTGTATTGAACGCGTAGTATTTAAAAAATATTAACTACGGAGTAATATTTTACAGAAATTTATATGACTTTTTAAACTGAAACTATTTAACTGAATAGCTCTTAACTAATTTGTATATAATTTTTTTTGTTGAGTCTGAGGTTCACTTTTAGTTTTCATCCACATAAGAACACACTTCCACACATGATGATACAATTATGTATTCTTCAAATTCTGGCTCTAGAGGAGCCATTGCCCCTTCCAACACACAGCATGCGCATACGTTTGCAAATTGTAACTGAGTCCTAACTATGAGTGAATTGAGGTCTCTCTTTGGATTGGACTGACAAAGTGATTAACAAATAAAAATCATTATATTTTGTTTTGGGTATTTTCTATTCCTATTTTCTAAAATATATTAAAATTTTCTTATTTCTTTATTCGGTTTTATTCCATTTCGTTTCTTTTCATTTTACATTTTACTACGGTTTAGAACTTTAGAAGAACGATCACTGAATTCAAATTGAACTACATATAATGGTTTCAGATCCATTGGTACCTATTCAATCTAACCAAATTGAATTGAAATGACAACCCCTAAAACCCTCTATAGATCAGTTTACGTGTCTATAGTTTTTTTCTTTGAAAGGAGAAAAAAAAATCGAGAATTTAAGAAGTTAGCGTCATCATTAGGGTTGGACTCGGGCCGGGTCGGGTCCGGGACAGGCCTAAGCCCGGGCGGGCCACCGGTTCTAAATAGTTGGGCCCGGGACCGGCCCAAATAGCTACCGGGTCCAGTCCGGGCCTCGGGTTTGGTTATTATTATTATTATTATTACTTTTGCTTTCCTAAGTATCCCTCACCCCCCACCTCCCCAAATCCCCTAAACCTTCCTAAACATCAAGCCCAACCTGGGTGGAACCCAAAAAATGAAAAAAAATCAATTTGGCCCGAACTCCTTTTCACTGACCCGAGCCCGCTCTGTTTTTCCTAGCTAACCGGGCCTTAGACCGGTTTTGGGCCCGCAGCACCGGGCCGGGTGGCCCGAACCGAGTCTAGGACTTGTCATCATCATCACAATAAAATTAGTGGCATAAGAAAAATTGTCAGAATGGCATTTTGATAACGAAAATATGACAAAGGCATTAATTCCAAAATAAGGTTGGAACACAAAATTATTTACCGGAAAAATTAAGAGGTCGTTTGGCAACACAGTTTTTCGGCTTATCAGATTTATCAACTCAATTTTTTACCAAACACGTAACTTTTGCTCTCACGCGCTGAATTGTGTAATAAACAGAAAAGGTAAGGTTGAAGATACTTTTCTGGCTGTATTGGCTGAAGTTACTATAGATGATCATTTTAACTATTTTTTCATATAATTTTTTCTTTATTTGATTAATAAAATATATTTTAAAAATAATTTTTTCTTAAATCAACAGAATCAGTCAATACAGTCACTTTAGCGACAACTTCATAAATTTTTGCAGAATCAGCCAAATCAGCTGATTTTCGTGCTACCAAACGGGCTCTAAAAATAGTACTACGTAATTAGTAACTAGTACTAGTACTATTTTTGAGTATTTTCTAAATTAGAAGAAGATATTACATCTCTCCCTTAAAACATTATTATCTCTACCTTAAAACATTATCATCTCGTTAAGTTTGGATCATGGTTTTGATTAATATAATATTATAGAATTTATAAATTTTATTATACTTTTATGGAAATATTTTCAATAAAATATATTTTTGTATCATTATTATATTATATTTCATATGTTCTCTTTTAACTACAATACCTCTTTTTTCACATTTTTCGGTACACAACTTTGATCATTAATATATTTAACTCTCTATTCGTAAAAAAGATTAAAAGAAATCAGATTTTGAAAATTTTATGACAAGACAAATTTAATGATATTTTTCAAAATTTATTGGTTGATACATTAATAAATACTCATAAAGAATTAAAATATAACATGTGAATAGTATAAAATTCAACCATAATTTAAGAATGGAAAATAATACTATATATAATTTCCAATTAAAAAATATAGTCGATGACAATGGAGGTATAACCTTGTCAAACAGTATTTTCAAATCACACAAAAAAAACTTCATTTTTGTGCGCGCGGCTGGAGTAGCGCCACGGATGCGACAAAATTACCGGACCGCCATGGCAGCGCCGAGTGCCACATTTTCAGATCAGGATTCTTCAACGATCCAGAAAGAAAAGGACCAGAAGAAGAAGAAGAACTGAAGAGGAAGCAATCAAACTAGTCTTCCGGAAGCAACGATCGAAGATGGATCACTACAGGGTATTAGGGGTGAGCCGTCAGGCAAGCAAGGAAGCAATCAAACTAGCCTTCCGGAAGCTCGCCGTAGAATTCCACCCCGACAAGCACGTTAACTCCCCGCCGGACGTGAGAGAACGCGCCACCTCCAAATTCAAGCAGCTCTCCGACGCCTACGACACCCTAATGGACGATCGCAAGCGCGCCGATTACAACATCCGCTCCTCTAACCCTTCTCCACCCTACGGAAGCAATCGTCATAATAGCAGCTATTATCAATATCAGAGTGGTGGTAATTACCGAAATCCGCGCGGTTATGGCTATAATGACGGTTATACCCACTGCCGCCCTGCTTCCTCCGGCATGAAGTTCGAGATGCTTTTGCGCTTCATGACTACCAGGAGTTTTCTTCTCAACCTTTCATTTGCTGGGTATTGCTTTCTCTTATTCTTACTGCGTTTAGTCTTTACTTTTGGTTATTTTGTGCATTCAATTGGTTTGGATCATTTGTTTCCTCCTTAGAATTACTGTTCCATTACTATAGTGAAACTGGCTTGATAGGTTAGTGACAAAACCAAACCTAAGATAATGGCCATTGCTATTCTAGTATTCTGTCTTCTTTTCCCTACTGTGGAGGTTAATTCAAAACAAGGTTTGATGGATCTATCAAAATATCAATCAAGAATAGTAAAATAAACAACACATGATTTTTAGGATGAATTCTGGAAAAGTGAAAACCACTAGACATTCTTATTAAATCTAAGCCACTTCTCATATTATTTATCACTTCACCATTTTACATTTTTACATATACAAGAAGAAGGCTTCGGAAGCCATTAGTTGAGTTCTAGCTATTCTTGAGATTGGGCAATGGGAGAAGGGGGATGGAGAGATCTCTTTATGAAGGGATATCCTAGGTATGGAGCTACAAGGCAGGCTTACAAACGGGCTTCTGGAAGCACTCATGAGCTGGGATCCATTATCGTTACACCGACCACAATCCATGACCCAAACTTACTCTCTACGAATAGAAGAGGAAAATAGAGGAACAGATTCACTTAGGGGCGGTTTACTTGCAACTTAATGAATTTAATGAAATTAGCAACCTGATCCTACAGCCATTAATGAATTTAATGCAATTAGCGACTTAATTAAGAGCACGAATTATTCATTCTATCAAAAAACTAACTTTTAAGTCTTTCACGTCTTATAATGATCCTTCCCGTTAAGACTTATATTAGGTCTTTTATTCAACTTATTTTTTCTAAACTGATTATGGAATATATTAATGACGGTGATGATTATGGAATATATTTATGAACATATTTTCTAAATTGATTGTTTTACTCAATTGAGATTGTTTATTCCGCTCGCAAAATCAACGACCTCATATACAATATCACTCAATTCAAGCATACATCTTAATCCAAATAGGATAAAATACAAAAAATGTAAGCATCCCCTTAGGGAACTCTTGATGTCATCCACACGTGTCAGATGCTGACCGGTTAATATGCATTGCATTTTAATCAGAAAATGACTAAAGCATATGTCATTTTGTTATGTGTAAGCAAGATATATTGATGCATTATTTTTGTTGGCAAAGGCTTTTGTTAGGTGCATCTATGGGAGTCCATAGCGGTGGAAAGGCACTATGGAAGATGCACAACTCTGGAGTATGTTGTTATTGATATATCACTTCAATTACCTTTTGTTTTACCACCACCACCACCACCACCACTATGTGCAACAAAATGGTTCTAAGTTATTACTCCCGATCCCTTTTATTGGTTTCAGTATGCTTTTCAGTTAAATTAAGAGTAAAGCTAGTTGTAATAAATACTGTAGGAAAAAGTGGAAAAAGTACGAGGGGTGAAAAAAAGGAAAAGCGGGAAGATAAGTTGAGAAAGTCAGTATATATACTTATTTTAATGTGATGTAGTTTCATAAAATGGAAACCAGAGCAAGTAATTAAACTTTCATAAAAGGAAAGTTGAGCAAATAAAAGCGAACATAGGTAGGTTAAAGGTTCTCCATCTTGGTGGGTTTTGACTTATAAATGAATAAATGATCTCAAATTTGTGATAATTTGAGATCGCGCCTGTGATAATTCTGATCGTGTGTTTCTTCCCACATGTCTTTTTTGTGATATCTTTTCTTTCTAATTAATAAATGCAGAAATCATTTGAAGATGCGATGGAGTCCATAGACAAATCCAAAGGATTTAACGGTGAAAAATAGATTGTTCATGTCATCATGGGTCTTGATGATACTAACTAGAGGGACTAGAGCAGCAAGTGTTTGAGTCCATTTTGTCATAGTCCGATGACAAAAACTACATCATTCTTAATATGAGCAGGAATTAAAAGGTAAGGCAATTTCCAACACGGGTTTAATGTCCATATAAATGTGTGTATTGAGTGGGCAGGTGCTTGTGTGTGTTAATAGAATTAAGGCAAAAAAAGAATATTTGCATTCATTGGTTACAAAAAGTGGAACATCGATTTCATCAAGAGGTAGCAAAACATCACTACGTCTGAACCGTCTGATCAGAGGTGCAAAATCTTGATCTTCCAAGCAGTATTGTGCTTCTCGCAGCTCGCCTTCTCTTCTCACTGTACGCAACTCTTCAGCAAAAGTGTTGGGATTGGCAGAAACTTGGATTTGCAATAACCCTGTCATCAAGGTGAATAAGAAGAGGAGGAAGAACAAACAATAAGTGAATCATGCGCTGAATGCTTGAACATGTTTTTATAGCTTTCCATGCAGCATTTGCTTCACCCTCTTTCAGTCTCATCTGATGTGTATGGTCTTGTCAAGTTATTATACTCTTAGTTACTCACTATGTCCCATTTTAATGATCAAATCATTCATATATTCATTTTAATAGATACTATTCATTGATTAAATTCCTCAGCAGGGCTGGACTAAAAACATATAAACGGAAAGATGGTTTGAGATCAAATAAAACAGAAGTAAACAAGCCAAATCTTAAGTGATTCTGACAAAACTTACTAAGAACACCCCATGTTGCTAAATATTAAAATAATGTACTATTGTTCTTTTTAGTTGTAATATGTTAAATTTTACGCAATTCACAATCTCTACTTTGATTACATTATTTATTACAGAGTAATATACTAGGCAGTATAAATTGAATATCTCGCCTTGCCGGGATGTCTTTGTGCACCAGGCTGTGTTTTTTTATTATGAAGTTAATTTTTGAAAAATGCCGTTAAATTTCTCTCATTTTAAATTTTCATATAACTCGGGATTTTTTTAAAATTTACTAAGAGGGAATTGAATATATTAATGATCAAGTTTATGTTTTGACAAAAGTGGAAATGAGAATGTTGCAACTAAAAAATGGAGAAAGTATTATGTACAAAAAATTTAAGGAATCATATGTGACTCTCTTATGGAGTAGTGCTGGACTCGGGCCGGGCGGCCCGGGCCGGAACCGGCCCGGCCCGGGGCCCGGTGGGTCCACCGGTTCGGTTCGGGCCGGCCCGGCTGCTGGGCGGTTCGGGCTCGGGCCCAGGTTTTGGTGAACCGGCCCGGCCGGTTCGGGCCCGGTCCGGGCCGGATTTTAATTTTTTTTTTTTTGAAATTTTTTTAAGTTTTAGGTTGGATTAGGTATTTTGGGCCATTTGAGGTGGTTTGGGATGGTTTGGGGTTGAGGGGGAGGGGTAGGGGATTAAATAGGAGAACAAAAAAAAATTAATTAATTGGGCCGGTTCGGCCCGGCCCGGCCTGGTTTGGCCCGGAACCGGCCACCGGCGGTTCGGGCTCGGGCCTCCCCTTTCCTGGCCCAGGCCCGAACCGGGCCCGAACCGGCCCGAGTCCAGCCCTATTATGGAGTCACATGGGGTGGTGTGGAATTATCTCTACCATTTATTTTTTTTTTTTTTTTTTTTTTGAAGGCTACCATTTATTTTTTTAGTGGGGTCCTCCACTAAAAAAGTGAATGGTAGGGATAATGTCACACCACCCCATGTGACTCCATAAGGGAGCCACATGTGATTCCATAAAATCACTCGTATTATGTATACTTAAATATAATCCTATTAAGACTTTTTGGATCTTATGCAAGTTTGGAAGTTTTTTATTTCAAAAAGAATAAATTTCAGTTTTGGTCATACACATGCACCAATTCTACAATTGGTTTGTCTTTGATTTTGATCATTTCTAATACATGACTATTGTTTTTCGTTCTTACTTCTTTCGATATTCGGTGGCTTAAGTTGTTGGAGAGGTTAGAAATTGGATGGAAGAGACACAAATAGTCAAAAAACATTAGTCATGTACGAGTACTAAAAGTGGATAAATCGAAAGACACGGATTTAATGTGAAATATACATAAAAATCGTATTTTTTGTTCTAAAAAAGTTGTAATTTTGCAATATAACATTGAGGATGTTATCTTTCTGTGCTTCGAAAACATTACAAAAGATTCCTGAATTGAAAATTTTCTTGTTTTCTCCACTCTCCATCATGTTTATTGTTTAACATTGAATATGTTGAATACAAGTCATCACAAAAATCTTTGGTATAATAATCATCAATTTCAACAACCATTAACGTAATTACGTAATCTTGCTAATCTATAAACTCACCCTCCACAAGTTATAATGTCTTGAGTCGGTCTTTAATTTGTTTTTACTCTCTTGAACCTTGAAGATGTAACAAATTGGGTAGAAATTAATAATTAAACCTGGACCTAAGATAACAATATTTAAACCCAAACCACTTGGAATTCTTGATCCAGATCAAATTTGATTTTATGGATATTGGATTGGGTTATTCCGATTCTTCATAAAACTTAAACAATTACACATTGTTATCGCAAGAAAAGACGAAAAGGCAATGTGAGAAATACCAGGTATGCATTAATTAAAAAACTGTACCTTGTAACTTCTAAATGGTCAATGACTACAAATCGTACTTTTACAAGAATTAAGTTGAGATAACACTATAACACTAACAACAGACTATAGGGGGATTAAAAAAATCTAGGCAGATTCTGTTTTCACAAGCAAATACAACTCAAAATCATCCCCATCTTTTTAAATACAATACTAGTTAGGGAAAAAAGTGGCCTAACCCAATTCATTAATACCAATATATAAAAAATAAATAAACAAAATGCAAATGATAATGAGCAGAAAGTGTGTGTGTGTGTGTGTATCTTCATGCGAAGGGGTTTCCGCCAATAGGAGCAATAGGCCCTTGTGTTGGCAAATCATTCCTGCAAAATAATGAACAAAGTGAAATAGCACATAACAAATCTATTAAAGAGCAATCTCTCAGAGAAATACTTCCAATGTTGCTAAGAGAGGCCTTCATAATAGCCACCTAAACCTTGACAACAAGGATGGGAATGGAGTGGGGGATACCCCCATCCCTGCATTGTCATGTTGTCCTGTGGGTACCCCATGCTGGTCTCCCAAAGAGGAGTTCACAACTTCAAGTCTCATCCCCAATCAAGGATGTTGCCATTGTCATGAACAGATACTATAATAGGCTTAGAAGGATTATTAAAAAAAATAATATATATAATATTGAAACCACTTAATAAAATTATTTTCTCAACTCAACAAACTTTGTCAAGATTATAATAACAAAAGTATGAGTTAGTATCATTACTATAGTAAGATTTGTATGAGTTAGTATCATTACTATAGTAAGATTTGTTATTTCCATCATGTGTAGTACTATTCATTATATGCTAAACAATTAAGTTTTATCTGTACACATGTGTACATAAGGAGTAATATGTTTGTGCAATTAAGTTTTACAAGGATGGACTCACGGTTGGCTGCCTGTAGGTTGTGCTGAAATGAATCCCGAGGTATCTGCAGTATGAGCAGTCATAGAAACTGAAAAAAGACCTGACAACATAATGAGTTGGAAGTATTACTCTTCAATTCACTATTACCTTCTCCCGAAGCTGAAACGTAAGATGCAACTGAATTCTGTGAAAACCAAGACGCTCTTACATCGCCACCAACAAAGGGCGTAGGCATCTTTCCATTTGGCAATCCAGCTTGTAAGGAGCTCATGTCCCAGAAATCGGGCTAAAAGTGAAAAGGTCACATGTTCAGACACAGGACATATCTTATGACAGCAATATGCTATGTAAACTGAAATATTAATTTAGCACCGATTTAGGCATTGATTATAGGAAATAGGTAAGATAGACATGAAACATCTCCTTAAATCATGTTTACGTTCCATAATAACTTAAATGGAGTAACCTTGTTTGAATATTGGCAGTTTGGCGCGCTAGCCAAGTTCAGGTAACATGGAGAATACACAATAATGCAATTCATTAATCTTCTGCTTGGATTAAGATTTCCATCCGACTTAATTATTTATTTGTTTCTTTATTTTGGTCTTCCTTTTTGAAACCTTTCAGAAAATTGTTTTGATTCAATGACGATTCTGCATATGTTTCTAGTCTCCCGTTTCAAATTAATAAAGAACGGTTATCTAAGATATCTTAAATTTCATCGGGTGCAGTTGAAAACTTAAATATTTAATTTAAATGTGTGTTTGATAGTGTTAGAAAATATGACTCAGGATTCAATCAATCGTATATGTTAACTTTAATGTGTTTTAATTGTGACTTAGTATAAACTATAAAGAATGTCTCACAAAAAGGTTTAGTGAAATCCTTCAAATTTTGTTACATTCTGTAACGGCAGTAAGAATTATGGAATACATCATATGTTTAAATAAAAAACATGAAACCACATTTCCTGTCATGCTGTCATCCTGTGGCTCAATATAGATGTCGTTGGCAATGACTTACATATAAGACACACGATAAGTTGGGACTTGGGAGAGCTAACTTACCGTACTGTTGATTTGCATGTGAGGTTCATAGGGGAGATCAAATGGATTGGTAGATTTGTTGTTTGCAAGTTCATGTAATCCGCCCTGTAAGTGAGCAGCTTATTGTGAAATTAGAAGATGAAGAGACAAATCATAGACTCCTCAAGAGATATGGTTGCAAAAAGGAACCTACATATGATGATATGGTTTTGTTGCCAACTTCCACTTCTGTTCTTAAAATTCCATGATCAGCAAAGTTCTACACGATAGAAACTTATTAGAAATGCAATAACCAATCAATCTGTTAGCAGTTATGGTTTAGTTACCTCTGATCCTTTTAACCCCAGATACTGATCAGTAATAGGAAGATGGCTGGTTAAAACCTCTTGAGTACTAATTTGATCCCTTGGTAATGCTAATAAATCACTGGAACTCCCAAATGCTTTCCATGGCTGCACCAGAGGTAAAAAAAGAGCTAGCATAAGTTGTGTTCAACATACATTCCTTACAAACAGAAATCATGTCTACTACAGTAATTAGAGTGTCTAAGCTCAACCGCAGGTGCCTCTCAGTTTTCTTTAGTTCTGCTTCAATTATAATCACTTGCCTCGGAGCTTCCATGTAGGGTCGCTTCATTATTTTGGATGCCTCCATGTAATGGGGCAGGCATTGATGGATATCCTCCTTGGACGTCAGGATGCGGAAAGAATAGTCCACTCAAGGGAGATGAATGATGGCTATAATTTTCTAAAGAGCCAGAGCCAATTTGTGCTGTGTGATTTGGCATGTCGAACGCTGTCCAGCCACCATCCATGTGGGTAACAACATTTGATGGACTTTTGTTGTATACTGCATCTGACTGCTGATGTGGCATCCCAGAGAAAAGTTTTAACGGGTCAGGTAAAGGTGCTGCAAAAGCTGGTGTAAACTTCTCATTTCCCACAGGTGCATTGTGCTGAGGCGTGTCAAATGTCGCCCATCCCTCATTTTTCAAGGTGTTGCCAAATGGTGCAGCTGATTGCTGGTTAGGAACCTCTGATGAGAATAAATCAAAACCTGATGCAGGAATGTGTGACACTTGATGTGAATCAAGACTTGGATTGGTTGATGCAGAGAGCTGCTGAAACAAATCAACTGAAGAAGTTGATGATGACTCTGTCAAATGAGCAACGTTTGAGACTGAAGGAATAGTTTGTGAAGTTCCAGGTGCATTACGTATGTCCACCGGTAAGTGTGGCAAAGAAGGTAAAGCTGACAATTTATTGTGGTGGGTTTTGGCTGAATGTTCAGGCTCTGAACCAGCATCAATTAAATCAGAAGAGCTTACTGAATTGAAAGAAACAGAGTTGTCGAATGATCCAAAGCTTCCTGATGATGCAGTTCTCTGAAATAAGCAAATTAATGCACCAGCTTTAGGGGAAAGTAGGACACAATAATGGAGAAACACCATTCTTAAAAGATAAGAGTACCTCCCTAGCAAACAAAAGCCAGTTTACACTTTAGACAACATAAAAAGTAATAACTGCCTAAACTGAGAAATGCGAAACGGAAAATGAGAGAAACTGTACTTAAAAATATACAGGATACGATATGAGAAAGAAAGACATAAATGTAAAATTATATTGCATTTTACGATACAATAACGAAAGAGTAAATATAAAAACATGGGGAAACGCATAAATATAAATGTATAGGGGGATATGTAAATATTTTTTTCATTTACATTTTGTTATATAACCAAAGATAAAATAGTCTGCACGTTCAAATATAGACATTATTCACATATTAGTACATAACCAAAAATAAAAAATGCAATACATTTCAAGCAACCGATTCGCAGTGAAATGTCATATAGACTATGTACTATGAGGACTGTTAATCCTTCTCTGACAAGACATGCTTAGCAAAAGTGCAAAACAATGCCTTCGTTGCATATTTTACAAACAGTGCCTTTGTTACATCTTTTATGTGTCTTCCCTATCAAGCACATTCTATCCCCCCCCCCACCAATCTAGAAATGACATATGGATGTTAGCATAACCTGTGTACGGCCAGGAAACCCTGTATCTTTTTGGTAGTTAGGAGACTGGACCTCAGATCTAAACGGATCGCCTCCACTAGAAACAGAGAAATCTGAAGCTCTAGTATTAGAACCCTCATTTGCAAACCTGTCCTCATGCGTATGGTCACTCAGATGACTAGGACTTGAGAAACTAGAAACTTTTCCATCATAAATCCCTCTATCTGAACCAGGTTTTCTTGTAAGAGTAGGCCCGTGCCTTCCATAAATCCGTTCCTCATACTGGAAATCATATGGCGGACTTTGAGAATAAGAATGATAGGAACTTGCCCGTCTCGACTCATCTTCATGGCCTCTAAGATTCTGGCAAGTCAAGGCATATCCAGCCAATTAGTTGGGAAAAAACATGACAACGCTACAGCATAAATCTCCAAAAGAGTAAAAACAATGGGTAGTTTGCACCAAGATACAGTTTCAAGAACGTTACTTGTGTATCCCTTGGCGGTCTATCCAACGACTGTCCCCCATCATATCTTTTATCCACAAAAACAGCCTTTATAAATTCGCGGACTTTTTCAACGTTACTGAAAGTCGAAAAAAGTACTGAAAGTTAGAACAACCAAAAATTATATTACCTCTGTGGCTCTGTCCTATTGGGCATTACAAACTTTGAATTAGGTGAGAAATAAGAAAAGTAAAAATGGCGTGGTTGAGGTTTGTGCAAAGGAGAGAAAAGAGCAGAACAACAAAATAGTTACTTTAATGGGAAAGTGGCAAAGTTTTTGGGACAACCAAAAAAGAAAGTTGGCAAAGTCCAATGGGACGAAGGCAGGACTACGAATTTGAAATGTATTTGACGCGTCTAGGCAGATTTATATACCTGTTAGCAGGTAACCTTTGCCTTTGGAGATCCCAACTTTTTAGATACGTCTCCCTCGCTCGCTGAAAAATTAACAAACTATCAAGAACACATTAGATATTTGATAGCTAATTGACAGAGAGCAGATTCAAACATGTGTAACCTGATTACCACCCTTTTGAAGAGCTTCGACTTCTTGCGAAGTAAACTTTGCCATTGATACGGACTTGACACGATGAGTAAACTCGCGACTGCAACAGAACACAAGCTAAAATAGATTAAGGAAAAAGTGGAAATACTGAAGGATTTTCATGCTGCAACTTAATACAATTTATCTGTTACATAAAAAATAATGGATGCAGCTTAAAATTTGAAGAACAGCATAGCCAAATCGCCCTTTTCAAAGTCCTATTGCAACATTGCCACATCAAAACCTAACTAAACTACCATTACTCAAACTTCACTTGGCAAATGGAGAAACCTATGACAAGTCCTGTGAACTTCATACTTCTGGAAGTAAGTGCATTTAGATATTAATTTGCAAAGTCCCACATATTGCAGGTTTGTATCTAGAATACTAATGACACAAGACTTTTCTAGAATTTGCGAAAAGCAGAACTGATGGAGCTCTACATATAGTTGGAAGGGGGAATTTATTTACAATAATTCCCTGCACACCAAGTCTCTCCAAATTCAATACATTTTCAAATACTTTTCATCAAGGTCACACTGCTTTACAGTAATTGTCAACTAAACTTACCAAAGCTTCATCTTATTCACTTCAAAGAGAAAATTATTCCTTTTTTCTAAAAGGAGACGAAGAGTCAAATCGGAAAAAATATAATAGTAAGAATACAGTAATAGGATCATTAGAAGACAATTTTGAAAGGCTTTTCTTAATAATAATGAATATAGTTTATGAACAAAAACGTGTCTACAATTACTATGAGTATAATTACATGATCACCGCAGCGTAAAATTGAACATAATCAACAACAGTCAAGCCTTAGTCTGAAAAGAATTTGAGGTCGGCGATTTATAAAGTCATGCGTAAAATTGAACATAATCATGTTCATTACATTTCCTATAGTGGTCCCTACGCATTAAAAGTAACATTGTTTGTCCACTATAGTATTATAGTCATATATTGGTCATCATTTCATTATATGAAGAATTGCGAGGAGGGGGGTTATAAAACATTTTTTAAGTGATATAATAATGAGGAAAATATTTGAGATTTTGAGGAAACGCTTAGTGCCTCTAGTCTTGAGTTTATCTCTAACAATAGTATTGCCTCAAGAAAGTATCTAGAAAAGACTCTTTATACGTATTTTATTTTATTTTAAGATAATAATTTTATAGAGTTTGGCCCATGTGTTTAGGTTGTAGACTAAAGTAATGGGTGAACCACATAGAAAATGGGAAAGTTCCCAAAACAGAACTAAAACAGTTTGAAAATTCCAAAATAGGATTGTCATGTTTTTTATTCCCAAAATAGGAGTAATTACTGCCAAGTTTGGAAAATACTGCCACGTTTGAAGTCTGGTACTGCCAAAACATGGCAGTAATAAGTCCTATTTTGGAAATAAAAACATGTTAGTCCTATTTTGGAATTTCCAAACCTTTTTAGTCCTATTTTGGGTAAATTCTCATAGAAAATTCACGGATAAAGTATCAATTTTGTGGATTATTTGCATTTTGCCCCAATGCATCATAGTGCACAGGGGCCAACCAGTGTTGTATGAGCCCAAATCTAAACGATATATTGAAGCTGTGCAGAGTTGCTTTGTATGTTCGACTGTTCATCAAGCGAACAAGCAGTGACATGTCTTATGGTAAATGACAACAACACCATATGCGAAGGATTTGATGATTTGTTGTTGAATAGAAAGTCACGTTCATATAGTTGGTGTTTAAGGAAAGGGCAGTGGGGTTACCAAACACCTCCCACATTACAGAGATATGAAAAAAGATATTTCTGGTATAAGCATGGACAAATACTCCATTAGCTTAAAACTTTCTTGGTGTGTTGGTGGTGCTTCCTCAATAATACTGAATTGCATTGGGATCACATAACTCAACCAGAACTTGGGCCTAACCAAACTAAAGTTGAATCTCATAAATTAGCCAGTTCAACTCAAGGTCTTATGAACTCACCTTATTAAGATTGTTGTGGAACTCTAACATTTATTTAGTCCTAACACAGACAAATATCATAGTAGTCCAGAGTTATGTATATAGGATGCACCAGCAAGCAATACACAGAGTCTATAAACTATTGGTACAGTCTATAAACTCTATACTACATAGTACTCCGTATTTTTCTTTTCATGAAAATACGCGGAAGAAAACACAAGAATAAAACTTAAAAGTTAAAATGAACAATAAATAATGTGAGCTTATACCTAAGGAACAATTAGGATCCATAACATCAGAACATAAGAAGTCACTTTTGTTAACTGATAATCACTTACTGTATTCCACTGCAAGTCATACAAACAAAAGTCCAGAAGTTTGTACAGACATACTGGGGTCCCTACAAGAACAAAATTTTGAGCTGGGACTGTTAGAGCTAAAGTAACCAATAGAACTGAAAAATGTCTAAAAACAAAATAGTCAAACCAATGATCTTATATATTTTGACAATATTTTATTGAATCTGGAATCTTCACATACTCCGTATTTAGTAGAGAAGAGACGAAAGCACACACTAGAAACTGGAAAAATAGTGCTTGGAAAGTAAAATTGAAATAAAAAACAAAGAAGGTGAAGCAAGGAACGGCGCGTACCAAGCTGTCGCAGTTAAAGCATCGGCGATTGGGAGGGAGTTTCATGAGCCCGCGGATGATCTTCTCGTTCCGCTCTTCTTCTTTTTTGTTGCTCATCTTCGCACCTCACCCCCGGCAACTCGATTCTGCAGTTAATTTCTCCTGAAGCGAACGAATTTACTCCAGAAACAGAAAGCCGGAAATTAAGCCGAATATACGGAATGCGAATACAAAGAAGTATGCACAGCATTCATGGAGAGAGAAATTGAGCGGAAAGGTAACAGTAAGATGAGCTCGGAACTTCTCTCTCCCCTGCTCTGGATTTCAATTTCGGATCATCAGCATCTATGGATCTACTCCATCTGGAGTAATAAGCAGCTGTGCTGTTTTATATGTTATGCTATAAAAGGGGCAGTAATCATTGATCGACAGCAATAATTTTGTCCAAGTTTTTCAATTCCTTGTTTCTACTGTTACCTCCAAACTATCCAATTGCAGATTTGCAGGGTAATTAATTGAAATTTTAAGGAGATGTTAGGGATTATTTGGAGATCAACTTGATGATGTGGATGATCTTTTTTGTGATTATGGTTGAGAAAGTGAGATTATTAGGAGAGATTATTTAGAAAAATAATCTAGTATCAAATTTTAAAACTAAATTTTTTTGAGATTATTCTACATTTCTACCACCTCTCATTATATGAAGTTTCGAGAATTGTGCTTGGTGAAAATGTGCGTTACTACTTGATGCATTAGGGAAAAACAATTAATCCACATTTCTAAAAATACAATCGCCATACCAGATACCATACAAACTTTCTTTTAAAATGGAATCATGCAAACCTTTTAATTTTACATTTCAAATTTTATTGAGAAACAGTTAAAGATATGGATAATTTTCGGTTGTTTTTTACAAAAGATTTAAAAGGCTAATTTTTGTTTATAAATTTGTTTTTATGAATTTGCATTATCCTTTTCCTATTTTTTATTTATAAACGTGAGGTAATTAGTGTGTTTATATGTGTGGGGTGAATTAAAACGTGTGAGAGTGCATTTAAGGAGAGTTACACTTTCAATGTATATCTCCTAAAAAACCAAGTAAATAGAGAGTATAGTTGAGAGAAAGTTGATAGATTTTGAGATTATTTAAGATCTTTTAGGTAGCAATGATGTAGCACCAGTGACTCACAAAAAACTGTTTATTTGAGGAGTACGAATGTTGATGCTCATTAAGCTTACCAAAAAAAGATAACATTAACAAATGGTTCATTTGAACTGAAATTTTTAGATTCCGCCTGATCTGGTTTAATTTATCTGTAACATTGTTAATGTAATATGCTTTGCTTTATTTTTAACTAATCCTGTCATATGGTATGCGTATTTTATTACGTAGTGTAATGTTCCAATTTCATTAATTTGATTTGTGACTAATTTGATATGTTTAAGTTTGATTTTATTTGATTTGATATGTTCTACTTTTTCATTGAAATTGGATAAATAAATCATGATCTCATTCAAAATATTAATGAGGGATAAGTTCACTATCCAACTTACTTGATGAGATTCGAGTATAAATAGTAGATTAATGGAATATTGGAATTGGAATATGAAAAAGCATAAAGGAAGTGAGAATAATTGACAAATTCATTTATCTTGTTACGGACTTATACGAGATTTAGAAAAAGAGTAGATCAAAAAACTAGTTGAAGTACTTAAAGGAAAGATAAACTCGAAAATATTTTAATTTTAATAAAAATAATAGGTAGATATAAATGATATACAAAATTAGACATTAATCACCTAATCTTCCATTGGAGTTTTTCTTTAGAAAACAATTCAACAGTGATATTGTATTATTGTTTGTTTGGGAATCATCCAGTCATAGAGGCTCGCATTCTCACTGATGTTAAAATTGTGACAATGTTGTGACAATAGCAATATCGGTATTTGCTATAAAATGAAATTGTTGGACGGTAAGGGACAAAAGTAACAATGTTGGATAAATGTCACAATGTTAAAAAAATCATCATAATGTCAAACATGATCATTATAAATATTGTCAAAACAAATATTGCACAATATTATTAACATTGTCAAAATATAAAAAAAATATCACAATACCGAAAAATGTTACAATGTCACAAAAATGCCACAATGTCAAGCATTATCATCATAAGAATTGTCAAAATAAACAATGTCACAATATTTTGAACATTATCAAAATACGGGAAAAATGACTGAATCTCACAAAATGACAAAATGACAAACATTGTCATTATAATTAAACTTCTCTTCACATTGTCATCATGAGAAAATTAAAAGCTCCATATTATTGTAATATGTACAATACACTGTCGACATTATGGCATTATTATAAACATCGTCATTACAAAAATGGTCGCGATATACAAAAATGGTTGCGATATTTTAACATCAAACACTCATTTCGAGAAATAATATTGTCGCCACAATTATTACAAAATCCGTGACAATTTCATGGCATTGTAAAATTGATAATGTAATTCGTGTTATTGGCTCGGACAATACAATGAAAATAATGTTCCAAAAATCTAATTTCACCACAAATATCACATTGTCACGATATATATTTTAAGCATTGTTACATTGTTGAAAAAATGTAATATTTACATGACATTTGTTGATCCTGGGAACATTGTTACCAGCCTCAATATAAATTGTAGCAACGCAATATCGTTCTGAAAATGTAACAATATAATCGAATATCATTATCTAACAAAAAAACGAAAATATTGATGTTAATTTTGATGTTAATAAGGAAACTCGAACTAAAAAAACGAAAAAATGATACATATATTACTACTACTTTTCCAATTCAAAAAGTATTAATAATATAGTCATATTTATACTAGTATAATATTTCTTATTTTGATATTATATGGAGTATTTTTATATAATTAAGATAAACCACCATCTAACAACCACACCGGGGTAGCACCATTGCCTTGCCACCATCACCGACGGCTAGCATATGTGACTTTAAGGTCATAAATCAATTAGTGACTCCGTCTAAGTCGATGCCGTTGTCAATGAAATTAATGTCGTATATTAGCGACTCTGGCAAAACCGCATCCGCCACTACTGTTGCCTTCGTCAACGATTTTAAGGGCACCCATTATGGGGAAATCATTGGGGATCAAAAAGAATTTGATGGCACTTGATCCTCGCTATGGGAGGTAATTAATTGATCCATCAAATTAGTAGCTCAAGAATGAGAGCTGGGAAAAAAATTGACTAATCAATTGAATGAAGTCAAGTGACTTTTGTCCATTTGAAAGGGGGTATCGGCCAAGGAGATGAATTCTCCTTCAATCAAGGTAGCCACCAACCCCATCAACTACCCCCAACTCTTTAATTGAATTTATTATGCATTAAATTTAATTTAATTTACAAAAAATTATACCAAAAAATATATTAAAAAAACTTCTATAAATAGACACCAATGAAGGATATGTTTAGTCACTTCGAAATTTACCACATCTTTCCCTCTTGCATCTTATTTTATCTGTTTTAGAATATTTCCCCCCTGAAAATGGATTCAAACCATCCCCCCCAGATACCGTACCAACAGCCCTCATTCCAAGAATTTCTCATTCTGCACAACAATCTTCCATAAGAAAGTTTCAAATTGATCCTGCACTATTGAATTTTGAAATGGCTATGCAGCTATTGCAAAATAATTCTAATTCTGTACAATATTACCATGCTACTCATCCATTAAATAATGGACCATGTTTATTCACTCCAAAAATAAACTATTTTCCACAAGATCTGAATCCTTTTCCTAGCCAGCAGAGTTTTTTTGTCCTCCACTAGCACAAAACTTCAATGGTATGCCTCACATGAACTTCAACCATGATCCTTCAATGTTTGCTCGTGAGACAAGTCGTGAAAATGTGACATCTGTTAATCCTGGAGATGAGGAGGACGAAGTTGAGGCAAACACAGAGTTTGTGTCATCACCAAGAAAGAGTACAAAGAAAAAAGACGGAGGAGCCAATATGTCGATTTCTTGGACCATCCCGGAAGATATGGCCTTAACATGGACATATATTCATGCTGGCGGAGACGTCCCAAAAGGTACGGATCAAAAACACCTCACACATTGGTCAAGCATCACAAAACTTTATATGGATGCACAATAGGAGCAACCAAAAAAACCAAGGATGAGAACGTTAGAGTCATGTTGTAACTTGTTCAAACGTGCAAGCACGCTCATGAGCAAATTTGCCGGAAATTATGATGAAGCCGTTCGACATCGTAAAAGTGGGTAGACTGAAGAAGATGTTATAACCGAGGCGAAGTGCCTCTTTGGAGCGGACCACAACAACAAAACTTTTCGCTTTGAACACATGTGGAACATATTGAGAAATTATCCTAAATGGGTTGTGGATCTAACATGCAAAGTTCTTCCCAATTTTGTGAAAGTGGATGAAGTTCTAAAAGAACACGAATGTATACGAACGAAGATTTACCGAGTGAGGAAATGCCTAGGCCATAAGCAGTGAAAAGAAGAAGAAGAAAAGGTAAAGTTCAATATTCGTCAGCCGAATCATTTGAAAATATGACAAATGCAATGGCAAATTTGAACAAACATAGGGAGTCATAACAAGTTGTTAGCATGGAACACGTTGAGTTAAGAAACGAATGATTGAGCTTTAAAGGCAATGACGGGAGGATAGACTCAAAGAGAAAGAGGAGTAATGCATTTAGAAAGAAAGAGATCAAAGATTCCATATGTTCACGACTCTCGTGGGAAAGTCCTCATTAAATCCACGAGAAATGGAGATTTGTGAGCGTTTGTACGAGGAGTTCAAGTCTAGTTTCTAAATTGCTTTTCTCATACTTTATTTCTATTACGAATAAATCTTTGTTATGAATAAGATGAGTTCAAGTTTTCATTTGAACTTTATTTTAATAAAAGGTATTATGTGTTGACATTTTATTTTGTTATATTTATTGTGTAATTTATTAATTTTGGAATTTACTACACACATAACATCTCCCACCAATTAAATACGTACGTCATAAATAAATAAACACCTACCAAATAAATGCATACCTATCAACTAAATGCACCTACCAACTTCTTACTTACCTAAAAAATAAATGCATATCAACTAACATAACTCATATCAACCAGATCTACTAGTCTAAATCACAACTATTTAATGTGGACACTACGTTATAGAAAAACACACCTCAATTGAACCCCCTGAATATGTCTTCATCCGCTACCTCCTCCAACTCCTACATCGATGAATTTCAAAGCGAACTTGATGAGTTCGTCAAGTTCAATCAAGATGTTGACGCGTGACGTGAAGAGAGAAGGGAGGTAGAGAATAGCATAATAATTAATTTACCTCAATGCTAACAGAAACAATTGAGTGTCCAATCCAAAGGCGACGCTACTTGCATAAGCACCGTGACAATGTTCATAAACGTCTAATGTGTGATTACTTCATCGATATCCAACATATGGACAACATGAGTTTCGTCGTCGATTTTGTGTGCGTAAATGTGTCTTTGAGCGAATCATGAATGCTTTGAGTGCACATAATTTGTTCTTTCACCAAAAGCGAGGTGTTGTTGGTCGAGTGAGATTACCTGTGCAACAAAAGTGCACTTGTGCCATACACCCATACGGATATTGGCGTTTAGAGTTATGCCGGATATTTTAGACGAGTATCTCAAAGTTGCAGATACAACTGGAAGTAATGTCTCCTTCAATTTGTTGAAGGGGTCCAACCATATTTGGACCCGGGTACCTTCATAGGCCAAACACCCAAGACGTCACACAACTTCCTGCGGAGGGTGAAAGTCGGGAATTCCTTGGCATGATGGGTAGTCTTTGTTCCATCCATCACTGCCCCACAAATTGTCAAACACAAACTTTTTGCGCAACGATAAGAGGGTGCGAGAAAGGATGTGGAACGAGCTTTCAGAGTGTTACAAGCTTGGGATAAACAACTATTGGGAAAAATAATGATGGCTTGCATTGTTATGCACAACATGATTGTAGAGGATAATAGGGAACAAGGAATTGCGCATAACCATGATGAAGGTCTAGTGTCTCTTGATAGCTTAATTACTAATATGCTATCATCAAGCAATGCAAGAACGCAACACACTAATACCTTTGTCGCTCAACCATCAAGATTACCAACATACATGAATAATAGAGCCCGAATCCGTGAGAGGAATATACATACTACACTAATAAATGACTTGATTGAGCACATTTGGCAGAAATTCAGTGGTGAATGGGATGACATTTAATAATTTAGACATCATGTAATCGTTTTTACTTTTCTATTCGCATGTCTACAATTTTATAATGAAATCAACTTGTACTCTTTTGGATTATGTCGTCATTTGTTTTACGATTAGAATATAAAAATAATTACATGCATGTAAAACCATTATTTAAATAAATTGTAAAAAAATATTGTGTGTCAATATTTTTAAGGGTGTAACAATTTTTGTAAATACGTTTATTTTTATTTACGCACAATAAATAATTGTAGTTGGACAAATGCGGATTTTGTATTCCTTTTTCAAATTAAATAAATTAATAAAGGTGGGATATATCAAAAATCAGGAGAGAAAGTGTAAAAATTTTAAGTGACCCAGGTCACCATAGTGAGAAGAAAATGTGATAGGTTAGAGGGATTAAGTTTTTGGAGGGAAATGATGAAGAAGAGAGATCTGAATCTTTCTGATCTGATCTGAATCCTTCTAATTTAACCTGATTTGAATATTTCAGATCTGATTGAGTTTATTATTATTACTATTATTATTATTATTATTACTTATATTGAGATAATTATGATTTTTATATTACAATTAAACTTAATATGATTATGATTATGATTATGATTATAATTATAATTATAATTGTAATTAAAATAGCAGTTATTATTGGTTTTCGGTTTTTAAATATTGTAATCTAGTTTTCAGTCTGATTTCAGTTAAAAACAGTATTGTTCCAGTTTGAATCTGATTAAATCGGTTTTGGTATATTTTCTAATATATTAATTAATAGTAATAACATAAAATAGTTACATAATAATGAAAACAGTATTAGTGATAAAAATATAAAAAACAAAAATATGTAGTATGTATTGTTCTAATATTTTATTTATCTATTTATTTTTATTTCCTGAGTGACGGAATTAACTATTCCGTAATACGGAGTATTTACTACTCTACGCTCAATTTGCTTCAATTTGTGCTCTCTAAGACTAATAAACATAAATAAATAAACACATAAAATAAATAAATCAAAAAATAAATAAATAAATAACAGTAATAATAGTGATATTATTAGTAACCAATACCCAATATTTATTGATCAAGTTAGTTGTATTTTTTATGTAGTAATAAATTAAATTAATACTCCCTCCGTCCCAAAAACAACTTCCCATTTTCCTTAAATGGATGTCCCAAAATTAACTTCACACTTCAATTCTTTCCTTATTTGACAAATTATCTACAAAAAAAAAATGATGAACAGTGCCAAACAGTGTTTAAACAGTGCAAAACAGTATTTAAATAGTGCAAAACAGTACACTCTACAGTAAAGTCAAATTTATTTTCTAAAAGTGTGTGAAAGTACGACCGAGAGGTTGTTTTCGGGACGGAGGGAGTAAATTAAATCCGATTGTGATTTTGAGAGCCCGTTTGGAGAACTCTGTTTTCGGCTTATCAGGCTTATCAGCCAGCTTTTTCACCAAACACGTAACTTTTACTTTCGCGCGCTGAATTGTGTAATAAGCCGAAAAAGCAAGGTTGAAGTTACTTTTCTGGCTGTATTGGCTATTTTTACATATAATTTTTTCTTTAATTTATTAATAAAATATATTTTTAAAATATTTTTTTCTTAAATCAGCAGAATCAGCCAAAACAGCCACTCCAACCAGAATATCATAAATTTCAGCAGAATCAGCCAAAACAGCCGATTTTGGTGCTACCAAACGGGCTCTGAAACGGTTAAACAGGTGCAGTTCCGGATCAAAACCATAATGTATCAGTCTGATTTTGGGTTTTCTATTTTGGAAAATTTTACGGTGCAGTCACGTTTCAGGCTGTTTCGGTGCATTTCACAGTTGTCTTCATTTTATTGGCTATCTATTCCAACTCATAAATATAATCTAAATAGAGAATGTCCTGAATTGCATTTTAAGTCCTCGTCTAACCCCTAATTTCTCGTTTTTGTTTTCCGATTGCGAAGAAACCAATCGATCGAAACAATCGAAATGAAAGAATCTTCCATCCTCCTGTGTCTCAGATCGAAAGAATAGAAGCCAGAGAAACGAAAGGATATTATTCCATCCTCGTTTTCTGATGATTGAATCAAAGAATTTGGAGCCAGATATACAAGAGGTTCTTCCATCCTCCACCATGTTTTCTGTGACATTTTTTACTATGGTATTCTATACCCAAGAGCGCAGAACAACTTCGTGGCTCAATCCATTCCGCAACGGCCCTTGGTAAGTTCCATTGTCTCTAACTAATTCACTTGATATTGTGCATAGATTATGATCTTAAATTCGTCTTCCCGACTCTTCCCTAATTTGCATTTTGGATTGCATATTTATGTTCTTTCTTTGTAGTTCCAGCTTTAACACCTTAGACATTTGAACTACAAAAATAGAATATATGTCTTAGTTTACTAGCTTTCGAAATCGCAAGACATATTATGAGCTGAAATTGGATGTGAGTTTCAATTCCAATAGGAGAAAATAAAGGTAAGATCAGGTCATTGAACATCAATGGATGTAAAGTTAAAGAAAGAATGTCACTATGTAAATTTGGTTAAGGAGGGGAATCTAGGAGTATTTTTCTAAAGAATTAGAAAAGCTCCCATCTTTCATTTTATTTCTGCTAGCACAATTATGTTTTTAAAATATGCTGTAAGGATTTAATTTGATTTTTATATGAGTCAACCTACTAATTTTCAGAAAGTCAGAGCATCTCATGACCTAAAAGTGGTGTTGATTACGTCATGGAGTCAACTGCAGTCTTCACCAACAAGGGCTAGGCTGCTACTGACTTGAAGGTTCAATATTCATCTATTTTGCTGGAGTATATGTTTTGTACTAATGTAATTGATTATCATTCTGTGATGATGATACATCTTGTTGGTGATCACCTCTCTAACTGCTCAAACTGGTAGTACAATATATATGTTTATAAGAAAAGAATGACATTATGGACCGTCACATCTAAAGGTACACAAAACTATAAGGCTTAAGCACACTAAATAACATTTAGTAATTCCTCTTTTTGAACAATACAAATAAAAACTTTGGGGGGTCGCGCTGCAAACAAGGGTGAAAACTTCATATCTCTGCTGGTAGTAATCCTCTATAATTGTAGACCTACTAGTTAACCCTTATAAACCCTCATACAATGCTTTTTTTTTTAATTTACAACTTCAGATAATAACACTAGGTGACTTTCATAATCTCTAATTTGTTCAATATGTGATTAGTAATTTATTCCACCTCACCTTTCTCCTAAAAATATATTTAAAATTGCACAGTAAGTCCTTAAATGTTTATGCATTTAAGCTTTTTTAAGCATTCTAATGCTAAATTTAGCCTTAAATGTTCATGCTTCTAATCTGGCAGAGGTTCCGATTTGAGGTACTCCCATGGTCCCGGTTTTTGCATTCAGTATTCTATAGCTGGCACAACATTCTCTAGAATGGAGCATAGTAGCAGCCAGCACGATATACTACCTTCCAGGTTGACACAGATTCCCTCCAAATGTTACTCCGTCTTACTAAGCCTCAGAAATCTCTCGGGAAGAAAAGGAAAGACAAACAATGAGGGAGCCGATCAGAGTGATGAGAGGATGTGAAACAAAAGGGAGATGTTGAGAGGGGATCACTTCAATTTGTGTAGGGATCACTTTGCAGTTTTTAATTTTTCTAATGAAATTTGTTTGCTCTTCTGTCTCACATATTTTTATTATTGAATCTTTTAGTGGCATGTAAGCTTAGATGCGGTAATTCTTTGGTGGTATGTTCAATCATTGATGAAAAATATTAATTTGTGACTATAATGTGTTCTACTTGTTGGAAACAACCGAACATGACTTGCTACTCGGAGTATCAGTTTCTTCTATGCCTTTTGGTGTTCATATTCTGGAAATTTGGCAAGTTTTTATACATGTGGATCTTCAAAGTTGAAATAAACTCCTCTATGAGGACATGATTGCATTTCCAAGTACTCTTGTCAATGTGTCATGGTTTACTTATATGTCCTAGGCCCTTATTCTTTCATTTGATTTTGCTGCTTTTGACTGGTTCTATTGCTGATGTGGACAACTTGGGCTTAAGTGATGCACTTCTTAGAAATCTTTGGTGGTATGTTCAATCATTGATGAAAAATATTAATTTGTGACTATAATGTGTTCTACTTGTTGGAAACAACCGAACATGACTTGCTACTCGGAGTATCAGTTTCTTCTATGCCTTTTGGTGTTCATATTCTGGAAATTTGGCAAGTTTTTATACATGTGGATCTTCAAAGTTGAAATAAACTCCTCTATGAGGACATGATTGCATGTCCAAGTACTCTTGTCAATGTGTCATGGTTTACTTATATGTCCTAGGTCCTTATTCTTTCATTTGATTTTGCTGCTTTTGACTAGTTCTATTGCTGATGTGGACAACTTGGGCTTAAGTGTTGCACTTCTTAGAAATTTTATCATCAGTTTGTGATCTCTCTGTTGTTGGGCGCTAATTCTTCGATGATGCTTGATAAATTGTCAAATTCTAGACATTCTGAAATAGTTACAAGTTTTCATTTTTGAAATGATATTTCCTTCTAGCTTCCTTTTGGTGATCTTGTTCACCGTGCGTACTTGGAACAAAAAACGAAAAGGATGGTCATCAAGGTTTATGGAATTGAACACCACAAAGAACCTTTCAACTTCAATTTTTATTTGATTTTAGGAACATTTTAGCTTAAATGTAGCGTTTGATTTTAGGTGGTGAAATTGCGGTACTTGGCTGAGTAACTATGTGTTTACCAAATTAAACTATAATTAGAATCAAACAAGGTAATGATTTTTTTTCTGTTTATAAGAGAGGAGTTGTTATTCTGTTTATGAAAAATCTTCAAACTATGATTCTTATAGGTTGAAATACCTTACAGTTTTTAATGTTGAAAAGATTTAAATGATTTTAAACAAATTACTTGACACAACGAGTTGCATGCCACAAACCAACTTTCATAATGCTCTATGTGAATAACGTGGACTGAAAAATGAACAAAATATGCAGGAAAAGTGCTATGAAATGCATAAATATCTGCAACAATAACCTGCTCAATTTTTCTGGAAAAACTGCCCTAACTGGTACATAGTGATTAGTGAATGAAAAAATGCTAAGAAAAGCATAGCAAATATGCAGTGATAACATTCTGATTTTTGCATATAAAAATGGTCTATTTATCTATTATGCAAAAAACATTGTCTAATACGCAGATACAACCTGCCAATCAAATGGAGAAAAAATATAACTATTGCACTGTTTGCACCAAAAAACTGCTATGAAAGACACAAAAAAACTACAAAAATATCCGCCTTCAATGAAAAAAGGAAGTCCAAATATGAAGACATTATCTACAATGGATGTAAAAAAGCTAATACATGTAGGAATTAAAAGTCTATGAAATGCAAAAAAAAAAATCAACAAAATTGAAATGCTAAAGATGACAGTAAAAGCCCAAATTTGAAAGAAACAATCTGCAACAAATATATAATTAGTGATTCTAATTATAGTTTAATTTAATAAGCACATAGTTACTCAGCCAAGGACTGAAATTTCAGCACCTAAAATCAAACAGAAGCTACATTTAGGCTAAATGTGCTTAAAATGAAACAAAAATTGAAGTTCAAAGGCTCTTTGTGGTGTCCAAATCCATATATCTTGAAGAGCTAAAATAAAACTTACGCTTAAAGAAACCCTGATCCTTTTCTGGAGGATTAAGGGGTTGGATATATATCTCTTTGACAAGTATAATTATCAGTGTAAAACGAAAAATAAACATCTTCCAGTTAGGGAAAAATTTAAGGGTATCCCATATAATCATAAAAGAAAAAGAGAGCTTGTGTGACGTCTTCGCGAGGTGGATTCAGCAACCTGTTTGTTTTGTTGATACTGGAGAGATTAGATTGATGCAAAGAGCTGGAAAAAAACTAAGTTACTAGCTTTTCGTGCTTGAAACAGATCATATAACAAAAGCAATGATAAGGTGAACATACCAGATCCATTTCTAGATGGAGATCAATCATCTTCGGGTTTTGTTGATCCTAACAAAGATCAATATTATTAAAACAAGAAGGTTGGATTTTAGGTTTGCTAACTTCTGTCCATAGACAAAGGAAAGCATTTGGAAAAGTAAAAATCTTACATCATCAACATAAACATATTTTTCCCCAAATTTCCACTTTGTGCATATGCCCATGCATATAAAGTATTTTTATCTTTAGAGTAACCATAGCAGAAATCTGAATAATAAAAGAATGACATCAAATCGAGCAGCTTTTAGTGTGCAAGTTAACATATTATTAACAAAACAGAGTCATTTTAGTTTAAATTTCTTCAAAACTCCGTTCAAAATATCAGAAAATGTTGTTAGCATGAAGAGGTCATTAAATAATCCAACTCATTACTAACTATTAACCTATTAGCAAATTAAAATTAATCCATTATTAACGAGAAAATACTACACGAAGTAAAATTTTCACAGATCACAACCACACAGAATAGAAAATACTACATAGAATGCAACAATTCATCTTACATCAAGGTTGTACCATAGTCTAGACAAAGTACTAACATAACAATGACAATATGAATCAAATAGTGATTACAATCAAGAAAGTATAATTTTATCCTATGAGCCATTGAAACTGAAGCAAATTACCTGCATATGCTTATAAGATTACCAAAAATATTTTTTGGGTGGTCTTCTCACATCACCTAATCTGCCATTTCCCCTCCACTACTCCTCCAGCCTACCCAAGATGCTCGGGGATTTCATAATAGGCACATCTTCTTCAACAAGGGTTTTATATCTACCTACTTATTTCTTCCCGTCCAATCTAGGAACAAACTCTATTGCAAAGTCACACCTTAAGTTTGAACCACTTCATTAAGGAAATGCATCAACCATCTCCATTGGGTTTTGTGTTTTGTTTTGTTTCAATGTAACTTCACAAATCTGAATCATAATCGTTGACACCTGTGAATTTTAATCCTTAATTGACCTTTTTTTGTGAATTCATCCCCTAAGATTGTCTTTAGGAATTCAATTTTAAAAATGATGTAGGAATCATATTGAAATGTGTATATCTGAGAATCAACCAAACTTCGAGATTATATAGGAAAATAAGAAAAAAAAGCATTACCTTTACAGGGGGCACATCGACCGAAATCAGACGAGCACTTGTATCCTGACCAAAGCATTACTTTCATCCAACCGTCGATCAATTCTGGAGATCACATGCGCACCTCCGGAGGAGTTCGATCGGGGCTGCCATGTTTGCACTTAGAAGGGAAGACTGAAAATCGAAATGGGGAAGATAGGTTAAAGAGTCTACGTTCCATTCTATAGGGTTCAATGTGCAATTTAATAAATTGATAAAATTGGTTAATTGCAATAAACGTAACTTTTTATAAAGAAAGATGACTTGGACTAAGTTGCCAATGAGATGATGCCATGTGGGGAATGCACTAAAACATTCCACAAGGTAGATGCACGGGAGAGCTCGCCTTCTATTTTTTTGCAAATCTGATTCGAGTCCGGTTTTAACGGGTGCACACCGCTACCTGTAAATCTGTACGGAGTATATTTTCATATTTTGACCCATTTCTTTTGTTAATTATAGTGACTGTCCACCGTTTAGCCCATTCCTCCGCTTTCATCGTTATCCCTGCTGAAATTCCCAGATTGTCTTTTTTCCCATCAAATTCAACTCATATAAAAATACGGAGTATAAATAAAGAAGACAAAATACCTCTTATTACAACAACCAGTCAACCAGTCGTCAGAACCATCACAAATTTGTACGGGGGTATATAAAAACCACATACACTAACCAACCAAGCCAACTCAATACACCACCTAACCCCACCCACGAGGCAAATTAGAATTAAATATGGTTGGGGATAAGATGTAAATGTCCATTTAATTTCCCAGAATTCTGTTCACAGTCAGACAGAGAGTGGAAACACCATTTTCTTTGGTTTGCTCATCTCTCTCTCTGAAATCTGGCATCTTCTTAGCTCTTCATGTAAGTCTCCTTCACAGTAAACAAAATCTAAAAGTCAAAGAGTTGTGTTCCTTCTGTTATACCTATGTTTCTTTTGATCCAGATAATTTCCTCACTGGGCTGTCTGTTCTTGTAGAGAATTAGACTAGCAGCTTAATATTTATTGTAGCTCAAACTTGTAATTGAAAGAATCTGTTTTTGGGTCCCCTTTTCCTTCAAATGAGAAGAGTTCTGCAAGATTCTTGAGGTGCTACTTTTCTCATTCTAACAATCTGTATGAACGTTTCTTTTTACTTTTCAGCTGCAACTTTTGGTAACTCTGTATTAATGTAATCATTAAAGAGGAAGTTTACTTTTTATCATACAAAGTAGCTTTGAATTGAAAAAGATGGACGCTTTTTGGGTGGGCAGTTCACCAAATGATGGTATATATGCCCATCAATTATTTTTAATATAGAATCCATAATCGGTATAAAAGAAATCAACACAAAAGTTGAGGCTTGAGAGAAAAATAACTAAAAGTGTTGTGTTTTACTTTTTACTCCGTATTAGAATAATGTCTAGGGCTAATGGTGCTATGAAGTATGGACCGGAAATTAGGCTTCGTTCACCAATAGGGAAATAATTACTACGTATTAATTATTTTAGTTCTTTTTTAAGAATGGGTTAGTTCTTGTTTTTTTAAAAATGGGTAAGTTCTAACTCTGTAGAGAATAAGGAGATGTGATTTATTTTAATAATGAACAAAGCTGAATAGCTGATTGGCTTTTACCCCGTAGATTGTATTGTAAATTCTGAGATCGAAAAGTGATTTTATGGGTAAATAAACATTGATTATGTGTTTCCAAGCCTTGCACGTGAGTTCATTAGTGAGTTAATGAAAAATGCCCTCAATCAGGAATATGATAGGTGCAAAAACAAAGATTTTTAAAAAATGGGATGCAAAGTCCAATTCAAACAATAATATGGGGTGCAAACTCGGATTACCCCTAAAACTAAACACTTTACAGGTTATTTATTTGTTTATTTATTTATTTATTTGTTTATTTGTACGCAAACACTGTGTCTTTACTCTTGAATGAATAGTGATAATGCATGTGATTATGTTGGTTGACTGAACTAAAGGAATGAAAAATAGGATTGGGACCACGCAGTTGTGTTGATTTTCTAGTAAAGTAATATGCAGGTGTGAGCCTATAAATAGTATTATGGTGTAGTTGAAGTGTGAGTATATGATATCACTACAGAGACAGACATAGTTTGGGAAAATATTATTTTTCCTAGTTTGGATAGATACTGAAAATCTTCACTCATGGCTGGTGGTTTATTCAGATTTGAGTTGCCAGGTTAAATTTTTGTGTCAATTATCTTTATTCCACTTGTTGTTATTTTCTCTTCTTAAATCATTGTTTCAGATTTGTTCCAATCCGGCGTTTGGGGGGGGGGGGGGGGGGGGGGGTATTTCAGTTGGGTTTGGCCCTGAACCTGGCTTAAATGGAAGCATATGATGTTCGGTTTTAATTTGGTAGTACTTTTTCCAAAGAGTAGTAAACTGATCTGAAGCAAAAATTGAATAGGGCCGGACTTTTTTCAAAAAGTCAATAAAACGTGTGCATTTTACTAAATTAAATAATTCAAATGGAAACATAGTTTGATTTTAGTTTAATAATCATCCCCAGCTCTTACTGAACGGAAAAAAATAAATTCAAAATGCCCACCCTTACCAGCATTAGTTCTGCAAAATTTACTGCATATGTTAATTAATTAATTTAATCACAAAGACTTTAACATGTTTTTCTTGCAATGCAGTAAAACGCTCTTGTGTATGTTTTAACCACTTGTACATGGTACTATATACTTTAGGACCACCACATTATTTTCAATAATTCAATGTAAATGCCAAGTTTGTTCTTTTGTTGTACTTCCAACTCCAGAGCTATCATCCATTTTTAATTGTTTCTATTGAAAGCAGTTTTACAATCATACTTCAGTTATTGTTTCCTATATTTTCATTTTTACAACAGCCATTTTGTAATTAGACATGATATATCAACTATTCTAACCAGTGTAACTGGAAATTTTAAACTGCTTCCATTTCTGTTTCATAACAGTTTGCTGATTGAATATTTGTCCAATTATAATGTTGACACTTGGCTTGGCTTTTTTCCACAATCTATATTCTATAGAGTTAATTAATTTCAGACAATGAGTGCTCTTTCGGTGAAGACTTATTAGCAGAGTTTTTAACAAACATAACTTATTTGGTTTGACTATAGCAGATGCTTTTGTTTTTTTGCTTAAGTTGATTGAATGAATGAAAATGATAAATTTTGCCTTGTTTGTTTAGATATTATTATTCTAATATACGTAGTACATTTTAATCATTCAACAAGTTTAGCAACTTCTGTCAAATCCATCCTAACGAAACAGGTTCATATTTGTTGCTTGGTAGCATGTTTTCTCTTTTGACCCTTCATTATTCTAGTTTTTTCTGATTTTCCCCTCTATGTGGTGTAGTGTATGCTGTGTAGAGTGTGGGGCATGGCTAATAACGGGATGAGAGAAAGGTTTCTGATTGGTTCAGAAGAAGATAAGCAGGTGGTGGCGGAGGGTGGTGATCTGAAAGCAAGAGTCTATGATGAAACGAAGAAAATATGGAAGGTGGCATTGCCCGGAATACTATCAAGAGTGGCTTCGTTTGGGAGCATAGTGGTCACCCAGTCCTTTGTTGGACACATTAGTGGACTAGACCTTGCTGGCTATGCCCTTGTCCAAACGCTCACTGTTCGCTTCGTCAATGGCATTTTGGTAAGTTTATTTGCACTGCAACTTCTTTATCTGCAAATTGCTTTCATTGATCATCGCATGTGAAGGAATACTTTTTTGTGCTACATTGTTGCACTTAAGGGAGAGCATTTTGATGATATTCAAATCGCTCTTACGTGCTAAAATAACAATGCCATAAATGGATAGCTTCCTAATATGACCTTTTTGCTTTAATAATCAAAGTGATCCTAACAAGCCCATTCTTCCTATTCTATTATTTTGCAAGAAGTAAAAAAGAAATCAAACTCTTCCAACACGACGTTTTCTCAAGCATTTATCCCAAAACACTATTGTTTTTCCTGAAACCACAATTTAATTCAAAACTTAAAAAACGGGTTTTGAAACCACACCCTTTTCTTTTGTTAAAAACATGTTTCTCTTTTGTAATCAACATACTCTTTCAAAATAATTGAAACCTCAAGTAACAAAACATATTGCAACAATGTTTCCTTAAAAAATATCATATCTCAAGAACATAACAAATGAAAACTTTACATCACCATACTTGATGAATCTATGGTCATTTGTGAATATCGAAATTAAAAAGACAGTTTCATAAGAACTATTAAAGTTATGAACATTTACTCCTTTCCGCCACATTTTTTTCCATACACACACATAGGGTGCGGTTCCTGGGAGAACACTTCTTAACGTGAGAAATGAGAACACTCCAAAATGATGCACATTATGGTTCACAAAAATGCATATTTATAGTTAAAGCAATGCAAAATTCAAATGTGCACATTAACGTTAAACTTTTATACACTTGAAATGCACATTTTCCTATTTTTTATATGCGCATTTCTGGTGTACATGATCCAACGCTCCAAAATCATTCTCATTTCTCTCCTAAAATGGTATTCTCATTTGAAACTTACACTATACACATAACTCTCATGCATTGAACATGACAACTAAGGGCTCTAAAGATGTGCACAATACAACAAATATGGTCAACAGTGCGATGACATTTTTGTAAATCAACCAAAATTTCATCCACTGCAAACATTATTAGTCACATTAAAATCCACTTAAGAATCTCCTTAGTAAATCTGTGTGTGCATGTCAAATACAGATAGGAATGTCAAGTGCAACTGAAACGCTATGCGGGCAAGCATACGGGGCAGGGCAGTACCACATGATGGGAGTTTACTTACAAAGGTCATGGATAGTTGACTTCATCACCTTGACAGTCTTGCTTCCCTTATTCATCTTTGCAACTTCAATCTTCAAACTGCTAGGAGAACAAGATGACATTGCCAACTCAGCCGGTTACGTCTCCTACTGGTTCATCCCCTTCATCTACAACTTCGTCTTCAGCCTGACCATACAAATGTTCCTTCAAGCACAACAGAAGAACCAAATCATTGCATGGCTTTCGGTGTTCCAGTTTATGGTGCATGTTCCGCTGTCTTGGCTGTTGGTTTACAAGCTTGATTATGGTGTTCCGGGTGCAATGATAGCGCTTTCTATATCTTCTTGGCTGGTCGTAATCGGCGAGTTTGTATACATATTGGGTGGGTGGTGCCCCGATACATGGAAGGGGTTCACTAGGGCTTCCCTGAAGGATCTTTTTCCTGTTGTGAAGCTCTCGATATCATCTGGAATTATGGTTTGGTAATAAGTCCTCTTCTTAGCTAGCTCTCATTTTCTTCTTCTTATATTGCCTGTCAGATTAGATTAAAAAATGATCTATTCTAAACAGTTATTTGTTGAAAAATAAGATATAGTCAAGTTTGATCAAGTAAAACTATTTTGATGTGCTTTGTAAATCAAGAGTACATATGATTAACTTAGTTAAAACAACGTATAAATTTAAGATGTGTAAGTATGATTCACATTGATTTATGATGGTTATACCTTAACAAAGTTTAAAAGTTATTTATTGGTCAAATATACTTTTTTTGGACGGGGTGGTAAGAGACATATCTCGAAAAGAAATATTCATATCTATTGGATAAATACATTTAGTATAGTGAAATATTTTTTTAGATTTTTTCTAGCTATTTAAAGAAAAAAGTCATGTTTCTGAAGGGTACAACAGTGTATTTCTTGGTCCACGCAATGAAGACATGGCATGTTCAAGTAATTTGTTCTCATATTTGTCCTTAATTGTGTAGTTGATGAAACGCTGCAACACACCATTTTTCTTTTATTTTTGCTTTTGGCACTGTCACGGTGGGGCACAGCGCTTTAAGCTTATTTTTCTTGAGGGCATTATAGAAAGTTCACTTAAAAATTAAGTTTGACTCTTAAAACATGACTCTTTTTTGGGACATTTTTTTGTAAAAACATGGACAGATTTTCCCTGGGTGGTGAGACTGAGAGTATATATCTGTTAGCGTAAAATACATATTTGGTCATCCAACTATTTACTTTTCTTGTGTAGTTTGGAGCTGTGGTACAATGCTGTGCTAGTATTGATAGCAGGGTACATGAAGAATGCCGAGGTTGCTATTTCTGCCTTCTCCATCTGGTAAGCTCGCCACCTTGATGACTACTATACACAGTCTATATAATGAGCTATATACTCCGTAGTATATACTGTCTATATATTGACTATATTTATTCACACCTATGTCATTCCTATTCCAATCAATTAAATATATATATATCTTTCTGCAGTCTTAATATAAACGGATGGGAATTCATGATAAGCCTTGGCTTCCTTGGCGCGGCTTGGTAAGTTTCAGAAACTCATAACTTCACATTGTCATTTTTACTCCACTTGCATCAATCGAATGCCGGGTAGTCATTGTTTTCTTGTTGTTTCTTAAATAAAATTTGCAGTGTTCGAATTGCAAATGAACTGGGAAGAGGAGATGCTAAAGCTGTGAAATTTTCTATTAAAGTCCTTGTCTCTACTTCAGTCTTGATAGGAGTCTTCTTTTGGATTCTCTGTTTGGCGTTTGGCAATAAGCTCGGCTACTTATTTACCAACGAGAAGGAGGTGGCGGATAGTGTCTCCAACCTTTCTATTCTACTCTCCTTCTCTGTGTTGCTCAATAGCATCTATCCAGTGCTCTCAGGCAAGTTCTCAAGTCATCCAGCATAGAACAAATAAAATAAAACCAATAAGCTCATAGTTCAAGATTGGTATGTTCTACCATGTCACTAATATAGTGACACCATGCCAAATTATCTCATAACATCAAATTAACATAAAAATATAGGATACTCTTTTTATAAGGTCGGCATTTTAATTTGAAATCTAATAAGACATGGAGTTTCATGCTAAAAGGTTAACACATAATAAGAGAGCTTGTCTAGAATCTTATACATGTTCTTAATACTTTTTACTTTGCCAGTTGAGACCAATATTCAAATAGAATTTCATGGTTTAATCCCCAGGGGTTTAAGATACAACTCAACTCGTCCTTTTTTTAACGCTTGACAATTAATTATTGCATGCAAACAGGTGTGGCAGTAGGAGCAGGTTTGCAAAGCACCGTTGCCTATATAAACTTGTGTTGCTACTATCTGATTGGAATACCTGTTGGGGCTTTGCTGGGATATGTGGCTCATCTTCAAGTCAATGTAAGTCATCCAGCTCTGTCCATTTTTTTTACAAAAAGAAACTAATTTATATAGTTTTGACTATTTTTCTTTATAAGGCTGCCCTGTTATGACGAGAACCCCATGCCAAGAGTTTTGTGATGCAAAATGTTTTTCTTTTTTATCTAAGCAATAGGTTTAGTATCTATGTTTCACAGTATATTATTGGGAAAAGCACACCCAATTTTTCATCAAAATTTGTGTTTGCACCCTCATTTTAAGGTAATTAATATTCTTACTACAAAGTTTGAAACATCAGTTGAAAACGAGGTGAAAACTCCAATATAGAAAAAATAATGGGGTTAAACATTAATGATTTACAATATGGGAAGTCCAAAACTGCAAACTCTGATCCTCTCTATATTGTTTGATATCAAAATGGGATTCAACATTCTTTTTGTATAGGGAATATGGGCTGGAATGATATGTGGAGTGGTCGCTCAGACAGTTGCTTTGTGTTACATGACATGGAGAACAAACTGGGATGAAGAGGTAAGTCAATTTTGAAGTACAAATTAGAAGAAATATCATATTCAGCTTTCAACTATCTTAAACCTAGCCGAGCCATGTTTGCAACTCCAATATGTGTTATGTGCAGGTGTCCAAGTCCCAGGCACGACTCAAGCGTTGGTACTTGAAATCTTCTGATGTATCGAACAGCAAGAATCCTGAGTTAGTATAAGGTTTCTTTTTTGTGGGGGAATGGACGATAAGCGGTTGTTAATCTTAGGTTGTGATTTCCCGGAGAAAGGTAGCTCTGGTATAACAGTTCGTCCATTTGCCATGAGCCGGGTTGCTCTTGTGAGTTGTATTAGCTCTGGTAGTTATGCTGCCAGCCTGCCACGATACTTTTTGTTTCTTTCTGCAATAGAACATGGGAAGCATTTTTGTTCTTGAGAATTACATGGTGGCGGTTTCAAGTTGTGAACGCTGCTAATCTTGTAGTCTTGTACTAAGCCAATAATCCAAGTGATAAAATATTTCAATAAATCGTTTTTTATAAATTATTTATTTGGATTTTGGAAGAAAGCCAGAAGGAGCTTCGCTCACCACAAAGAAAGAGAAAGGTGATATTCCTAAGGCTACTAAAGTGAGAAAAAACGATGTACTTTGGTGAGGCCGTGAGGGAATAGAACCACTGCAAGAAAAATTATCCATGAACTTAAATTGGATATGCAAATAATTGAGGGTCTAAATATGCTAAATCCCTATATTTGAGGGCCTAAGAGTTTCAATTTTTGCTCTCATTTCTGTAAAGAAATTCATACACAATAATTACCACGCACATCTGTATCATGTGTGTCAGTGTGTATAGGTTGTAATTACAGTTGTATTGGAAGATCAAATTGGATCATCTTATCAATAGATTAAATGCAGGCAAATCCTTTATGCTGGAGATGTCTTCGAGTGCAAGCTCGCGCTCTAGTTGGGTTCTTGTAGACTTTAGTACATCCTGAAAAATGTAAAACCATAATAACATTAACAACAATAAGCTAAGTACCTTGTGGTCTGATGACATTACTATGACACTCCCAAGGAGGAAGTCACATGTTCGAATCTCATCCCAGTTCAAGGATGTTGTCATTAACATTGAGTAGGTTAGAAAGATTTGTCCAAAAACAACAATAATAATAAAAATGACGATGATGGCAATTAATGTAAAGTGTTGCCTATCAACAATGAAGAAACCTCCTTAATCCTTACATTAAACTCCATGTATGAGGCCCGCTTTGCAAGCCACTGTGCATCTAGCATTTCAAAGGCAACACAAAAGAGGTTGTCGAAAGCCCTTTCATCAAGGCTGAGTAAATCTAGAAAGCGTATGGCTGGCCGTGTGCTTGGTGTCCCTGCCAGTATACATACAATCAGAACAAATAAACAAAAGACGTGTTTAAAAAAGTACATAAAGAAAACAAATAAATCCGTAGACATATTTAAGTTTACAATTCCATTTGACCAATGTTTCTGGCCTAGAGGTCACAGACTCGCAGGTTCAATCCAAGGGGTTGAATTTCTCTATTTTATATGCACAAAAAAATAATTAATCTTTGATCCCTAATTGTGCATGAAGCAAGAGGTTCAATTTACTTTTTTTTATGCAGAAAAAATAATTAATCCGAAATTTTGCATTAAGGTAAGTTAGATTAACTCTTTTCTTGAAGAGCTTAAATTCATTCCTACAATCCCTCCATCCTATAACTTTCTTCAAGTTTGATGTTGTGACATACATATTTAAGAAATGTAATTGTGCAGTTGAGGACTTGAGGTCACCGGCGAATCAATGAAGATTGAAGGGGCTGTAGTGGGCTCCCTACTTGGCTTACTTGCGAAGCACAGTAGAGCAGGGGTGGATCCAGAAAGTTACAATGGGATGAACTGAGAAAAAATTTGAACACATACATAATAATACGTCTAACACTTTAAATATTCATCAAAACATCATTTATGTTGTGCCCTACGCGACTTCAAAGTATAAAATTTATCAATAATAGAATCTACATCTATATTATTGACAAAATCTCTTCCATGTACATCATCAATGAATCTTCAAGAAAATCATCTCTCATTTTGTTACGAAGTGCCGTCTTCACATGCTTCATTGCCGAAAACGCTCTTTTCGTAGTATTAGAAATAGGTAGGATCAAAAGAAGACGAATTAAATCAACTCAATCAAATATTGACATAAACTTGAGATGTTGAAACAATAGCATGCTTGTAATAAATCAACTCAAACTTAAGTGAGGCAATGTCTTGATCAGTGAAATCTACAACAATAAAACTTTTGTGCAAGTTTGCAAATGGTAAAGTCAAGTGAGCTGAAGGAGTTCTTGAGATCCAAAGCAAGAGTGAGTTGCATAGATGTATCATTACCTAACTCGGTCAATTGATTCATTGAAGACATCAAAATGACAATGATGTTCTATTTCAGGTTGGAAACGAGAACGCCAAATCTGATATGAATCATCTAAATTTGGAACATCAATATCACTTGAAGAGCTTAACTCCGAAATAGTTTTAGTAGTACCAACAAATGCTCTTAACTCATTACTTCTTTAAAGAAATTCCTCCCAACCAGATGTTCTTAACTCTCAAAGAATAGTTTTAGTAGTACCAACAAATGTAATACAATTCAAAATTTCAAGAGTTATTCTTTGAAGAATGTAGCAAAGAGAGTAAGTTATTCACAAAAGTTTATGCATCAAGTGTAAGATAAACATGAATTCAAAGTTTGTCATTTTTGTGTAGGTCCCAAGAACTTCAGCTTTTGATCGTTCATTTGAAGAGTTTTCAAGTGTTCAAACACTTTACAAATTGCGGCATACATGTCTATCAAACTCTTCATGGAGCTATAGTGAGAACCCCAACAAGTAGATCCTGATTGTTGCAAATTACCAATTTGATTTGCACCACGTACCAAATTACGCTCCCCGGTAGTCAATAACTTCTCGATTTCACTTCTTTGAGACACGTTCAACTCTAAAATCACGCTTTGGTGAAGAAGTGATAATATTAACAGTATTATCCAAGTGCAAGAGAAATTCCCAAATTAAACTAACACTCTTAACTGTAGAAACCAACGCAAGTTGTAAGCGATGTGCAAAACAATAAATGTAATATGCATAAGACAGTCTAAACAAAGCAATTCCTGGAGACCATTCCATGAACCTCGCATATTACTCTCACAATCATATCTTGGTCTCTCACTTTTGAAACTTGGAGATCATGTTGATCGAGCACATTACATATTTTACCTTTCAAGGTTGTTATAGTTTCACCTACAATTCTGATGACAAAGAAACACTCTGTAAGAGCTCCTTAACTGTTTACAACCCTAAAGCAATTGTCATCTCTTCTTGTTTAGATATATATTGTACTTTACCAACAAGAATGCAAAAAACAACTATTTGCGATTTCTTCACAAACCATTTGACGAACTCTATTGCCATTGCTTAGTACATTGTAAAAACTAATAAGTAAAAAACAATAATTGTACATAAAACATTGAATGTAATATGCATAAGACAGTCATTGTGCAACTCGTAAATCAAATCGAACTCTATTTGTACCTTAAAAAAATGCTCAATACACTGCTATCGATATTCAAAAGGAGATCTTGAATATAATGGTCAATTGAGTTCATCAAATGGTTCGTGAAGAAATTGCAAATAGTTGTTTTGCATTCTTGTTGATGAAGCACACGATATATCTAAACAGGAGCAGATGACCATTAATTTAAGATTAGTGAACAATTGTGGAGTTTTTACAGAAGGCTTTTTTTTCTCATCAGAAATGTTGATGACACTATAGCAACAACCATGAAAGATAATATATGTGATGTGTTTGGTCATCATGATTTCTAAGTTTCAAAAATGAGAGGCCAAAGGTATGATGGTGGGAGTAATATGCGAGGTTCATGGACTGGCCTTCATGCATTATTTCATAGAGATTGTCCTTATGCAGATTACATTCATTGTTTTGCACATCGCTTACAACTTATGTTGGTTTCTGCGACTAAATGTGTTAGTTTAATTTGAGAATTTTTCACTCACTTGGATAAGATTATTAATATTATCACTTCTGCACCAAAGCGAGTTTCGAAGTTGTACGTGTCTCAAAGAAGTAAAATTGAGAAGTTATTAGCTACCAGGGAGCATGATTTGGGAAGTGGTGCGAATCAAATTGGTAATTTGTAACGATCAAGATCTACTCGTTGAGGTTCTCACTATAGCTCCATGAAGAGTTTGATAGACATGTATGCGGCAACTTGCAAAGAGTTTGAACATTTGGTTGAGAACTCTCCAAATGGACGATCTAAAGCTGAAGTTCTTAGGACCTACAGAAAAATGGCAAGCTTTAAATCGTGTTTGTCTTACACTTATGCATAAACTTCTGAGAATAACCTACGCTATTTGTCAGGTTCTTCAAAGAGAAACTCTTATTTTGAGTGCTATTATATTTGTTGGTACTACTAAAACTATCCTTTTAGAGTTAAGAGCATCTATTAGGGATGAATTTCTTAATGAAGTAAAGAGTTTTTGCTCTTCAAATGATATTAATGTTCCAAATTTAGATAATCCATATAAGTTTGGATGTTTTCAATAAAGCAATTGACTTTACTTTGACTGAGTTAGGCACCCACTTTAATGATACATCCATGGAACTTCTTCAACATAGTCTTGCTTTGGATTTCAAGAGCTCCTTTAGCTCATTTAAAGGTGAGGATATTTGCAAACTTGCACAAAAAAATTATTTTGCATGCTTCATTGATCAAGACAGTGTCTCGTTTGAGTTGATCATTACAAGCATGATATTGTTTCAACATCTCGAATTTTGACACTTGTTGAGTTATGTCAATATTGGACTAAGAGTGGGAAATTAGAAGTTTATGTTATGCTGAGAAGACTAATTCGTCTTGTTTTGATCCTACATGTTTCTACTACAATTACGGAAAGAGCGTTTTCAGCAATGAAACATGTGAAGACAGCACTCGTAACAAAATGGGAAATGATTTTCTTGAAGATTCGTTGATGATCTACATTGAACGATATTTTGTCAATAATATAGATGTAGATTCTATTATTGATGAGCTTTATACTTTGAAGTCACGTAGGACACAACTTAATGATGTTTTGATGAATAGTTGAAGTGTTGGCGTATTATTATGTATGTGTGTTCAAAATTTATTTCTCATCTGGATCCGTCCTGGTTGAGGTTATTTAGAAAGTAAAGAAAATTGTTCTAGGCTATGAGGCTTCCGAAGAGGCAACGGAAAGGAAATGATGAGATGGAGGGAAATATAAAAGTACTAGTTTCGAAATACACCATCCAAAACTCCCTTCTGGATGTGGCACTTTATTTACGTGGATCGTGACTTTGACCCCTTAACCTAAACTTTCTGGGACCACCAACTTGGTGACAAATGATAAAAACATCACTACATACAATAACTCAGGGCCTGTTTATTTTGAACTTAATGAACTGAATGGAAATGTCCACTTAATCGTATAATTATATTGAAGTGTTTACTTGTGACTTAATTTAAAAACTGACTTATTCGCTCAGATGTGGGATGACTTATTCGCTCAGCACACTTTTGATACTCCTTAGCATTCAGACATGCTTCTATACTCACACGGTCATTTTTAACCCTCGCCTTCTCATCGCTAGTTCGCCACTCTCGTGGTCGCCACTGTCATCGCCTACTTCTCCATCGACGTGGGAGCTATTACGAAAGCAAAAAGAGGCATCTCATCTCCTACCTTCTTCATCTAGTTTTTTCCTATAATTTTATCTCTGTTTAATTATTTTTTTATTACTAAAATTGCAGAGTTCATTCTTATATTTTTTCAAAGTAATTGCTCAAATCCTAGACAATCTAGTTTTGATTATCCAGATAATTATCTGAGCACTGTAAAAGTGTTGATTCTTTATTATAACGGCAAAACATTGGCTGAATTGTGCTGAATCGTAGGACCTGGTTCCTAAACATTTGATATGCTGAAGTTTTGTGTGGATGTACCGTTACCTTGCTTCATGATTAAATTATATTTTGGATTTTTATTTGTGAAGCTAGTAGCTCACGATTAGGTGCTTGCAGGCTGAATTTTTGGACCTGTTTAGGTTTCTTGCTATTCTATTCTTTAGTTAGGTGGTTGCAGGGTAAATTTTGGGAGCTATTAGTAGATACATTATATTGTAATTTTTTTTTTGAATTTATATCATCGTGTTGTAAACTTATTTGCTCAGTATTTTCATTTTTCTTATAAATTTTATGTAATTAAAGTATCATCAGAATAGCAAAAGTAAACAAATTCAGCATATATTACATATTAAAGGGTAAATTGGTATTTTAATATAATTCAGACTACATGTTCAGCATTCAAAGTAAACAACTTGTTATACTACTTTCACTTAATCCATACAGACGTCTTAATCCATACATACATCTTAATCCAGGACTTGATGAGGAAAAAAGTAAACAGCCCCTCAGTCTTATTTCCAATACTAAAAACAGCATTACAAACAAATCTTTTTTAGACATGGGGAGTGCATAATAATTGAAAAGGATATTCATGTCCAGATTGTTTTGAATACCTGATTGAAGATCCAACATCTGAACCAACATAAAAGATATATTGATGCCAGCGACAGCAAAGGGATACTCCCATTCAGATCGTTTCCCATTTCGCTTTTGCAACAAGTTCTGGAAAGATGTCTGACAAATGATAAAACATCACCTAACTTAGTGCAGCATTCTTCAACGCCCACAATAAAAGTTCAGAAGCACGTAATCCAAGTATCAAATCATAGTCTTATTATTAGGCAATAATAAAGACTTCAAAGTAATGATGGCAATACCATATGTGGGGAAAAGTTGCATAGTAAAAGACTTCAAACTTCAAAGTCATTTTTTATATGTAAATAAAAGAGTCCTAAAGTAGAAAAAACATAACAAAGATGAATATAGTCAACAATGATGTAGAAGGGTGTATTTCAGTATTTGGACCTTTTCCCTAAAATTTCAAAACATGTTATGGACATCTTTGTGGGCCTGACCTATCACCGCAGTTTTAAGCATGGAGCAGACAAAATGCACACAGTTAGGCCATGCACCAAAAAGCAGACTTGGGGGCGCAACCGCGTAAGAAATCAGATTCTATCTCTGAAGCTGTATAAAGGTTATTATTTATTATTACTAGTAGTTTGCATAATAATCAACTTTTGGAGAACTACTTTATTGTGCTTCTTTGCCAATGTTAAAGGAAGGTAATGTCTCAGGAATATCTATTGGATTATCCATATGGGCAGGGGCGGATCCAGGAATGAGGGGTGGGGTGGGCTAAGCAGTAAAAATTGTTGTTACTGCATACAAAAAGTTTAGCTTAGGACTGATAGTTATTGAACTGAGTTTTTTTTTAAACTACTCGAGTTCGATCGTGATTTCGAATTTAATTTAATGACCAAAGCTTAATGAGTTTCAATCTCGAACACAGGCTAAATTTTAGTTTAAATAGTTTGTTTTTACAAAAAAAGCGGCCGTTATTTTTTTGAGTTTGAATAGTTATTCAAGCTGAATTCGAGCATAGTCATGTTAAATAATTTATAAGTTTGATAACTTATAAATTATAGAAAAAACTATATACTACCTCCGCCCACTTTTATTAAGACTAATTAGACTTTTCAAGTCAAAGAAGTTAAACTCTAAAAGACTATATATTTATACAATAAAATTGATAATATGAAAATGAAATGGAAATGTTCTTTGTTAAAAAGTTCATCATGGAAGTATAAATTTAGTAAGTTTCACATTAATACATGAGTTAAAATGATGGATCAAAGTTTACTATCTTTGACTAAAGAGTCAAAGATGGCTAAATAAAACGAGACAGAGGTAGTATCTCTAAAATTTAATCGTTTTTAGTGTGATTTATAATTTTATAATTGATTATTAAAGATTTTAGTATTTATTGATATGAATTAAAATACTTCTATAAAAGTATAAAACTAATAAGTAAAAATAGTTGATGTACATAAAACTAATAAGTATTCCCAATTTTAAAATTGAATTGAGATTTTGAATCCATTCTTACATGCCTAAACAGTAAATACATCGTTCTCTATTCTTTAATTGCATAATAAATAAATTATTTTCTAATCTTTAATGCTATCTTTAATCATTATAAATTTATAATAAATAAAAACTATTTTACTATCTACTGAGAAATTCAATTAATAATCAAATAGAATTACAAAGTTGGTAGGCTTGGGCTGGGCTAGACATTAATTTTGAGGTGGGCTAGAAATTAAACCTATACCTATAATAATAAAAATAAATTGGGCTGGGCTGGGCTGGAGCCCACCCCTGCCCCAACATAGATCCGTCCATGCATATGGGCTACTGTTTCTGTTAATTTCATATGACAAACAAAGTGATACTTCAAGGTAAAAGAACACCTTTGATCTTTATATGAAAAATGAATACAGGAAGAACTTAGTGTTCAGATCAGAGACATTAAAGCTAAATTTTGGGTCCTATTCAAAATCCTTGTCTAAAACAAACTATCCACTTAAAGAGGATAAATAATAAGGAAGCAAATAACAGAAAGGTTAAACACTTAAACCTTGACCATTAAGAGAAAGGAAAACCAACCGGGTATGCCTTGGCAAAGTATATCAAATTTTCCAGTGATATGTAGCCTCCACCCCTGAACATTTACATTATTAAGTTTCCTGGATAATCCATCAGGCAACACCTAGTAGTGAGTCGCCATAACCTTATACCTGAAGTCTGTTGAAGGATCACATCCTTGCCAGCCCATATCTTTCCAAAGTTCTGACTTAAGCGGTGGAAGCTCCCTGTTTGGGTAAGCTAACTTCCACAGCTGTTTCAGCGCCTCCTGAAAACAAAGAGCAAGTCCGCCCAAGAAATGTAAAAGAATGCAAATTATGGGTCATAAATTACCTCATAAGCTCAATAACACACTGGGTATAAAGTATGTACTAGTGTTTGATGTGCTCATGTGCATCCCATAAATTACTTAACAAACTACGCAACAATGTCCCTTGATGTTTGAAATTCAATGGCCTAAAAAGCAAGACATGATGAAAAGTTACGGAGATGGAACATGAAAGTATGAACAATGAAAGTGTTCAAGGAGCCCAAACTGCACTACTTTGACTGAAAATTTATGTGGTCAGAAGATGTCATGCATTTTTCATTATTAGACCATCTTTGCTATTTATGAGAAGAGAAATGCATGTACTGGTGAGGTGTTCAAGAAGAAACATGAATGCAAATAAAAAATGCCTACTTGATGCTCCCCAAAAGAACCATCAAAAGGAACTGCAACTCTTTGTTTCAGATGCTTTAGCCTGGCCTCCTACAATAACAAAATCAAATTACTCAAAGAAAGACACCATTTATCCATTACTTGAGAGAAATAGATGATAACATTGAAAGGTGGTGAATTGTGAGTGTGAATGATACGATCATATGAAAGATGGTGATGATGATTATGTGCGCTATGGTGAAACTTCGAAAGAGGCTTTTATTTCTTGAACTTGTTAATGTTGTTGATGGATTTAATCAAACGGGATTATAATTTGTCACGATTGTCAGTCTAAATTGATTCGGACAAGATGTTGATGGGATTATAATTAGCATCCAGAGATTAAAAAAAGGTCTAGGCAAAAACTCATAATGCTAGAACAATATATTAATTACTAGGCATAGTTACAAAATACAAGGCTAGTAGTGTGCCCTTACAATGCTACAATACAGCCGTACTAATGAGCAGTTGCAAGGTACATTCCTTCATTCAGTATGCAAGTCTTCAAGACATGGTATACTGATAGGTACTCACGAATTTGAAGATAAATTGCAGTAGATTAAGATGGAAATAGATGAAAACTGAAAGAGAAAGATACAAGTGAAGACACTTCGAGTAGTCTTCAGCACTCCCAAGTCTGAGACTGAACTAATTTCTGCCTACCCTTCTTTTCCCTCCTCTGCTCTTATTATACTCATCTCCTAATGGGCCAGCCTTAGTTACTAAGTTACTGGGCCTAGAGACCCCTTATTGTACAATATCAAATACTAAGTATTATTCTTATTAATAGTATTGTCTAGGTCCCTATCATATACTTGTGTTTGAGTACAAGGTAAGCAGTTAAATCGCTACTCAATAGCTACTCAATCAAATTTTGACAGTGATTACAAGCTATTCAGTCATGCAGCAGTACAAAAATTAAAATATATGCTATGATATACTCCGTAATAATATATTAGTTACTTAAAATTCTTATAACTAGCATGTAATCAATCCTAACTTCTTATGTCCTAAACTAATATAATTTAGTTCAAGATTGGCATTATATTCAACTTCTTCTACGTCCACAAGCACATATTGAGAAAGAATTTATAGTTTCAAGAACTACCAAACCTTAAAAAAGTCCCTAAATTTTATTTGATCACATATTGGCGCAATTTTTATTTTCAATCTTTCACATTTAACTACGACAGATTAATTAGGCTCGTGGAGTTGCAAAATCACCAAACACTTGCTAAATAACTTATATTTTTAAAGGGGCCGACTAGGTGGAAAACTCAGAAAGGTCTAGGACCAAGGGATTAGGACTCAACGAGTACGCACTGATTAATAACATAGAGTACATGATAGCATGTACAAGTAATATAAATGTATTTTAGCAGAATGAATGAGTACACACTGATGAATATAAATGCGAGGCCGGCACCTCATCTCCATTTCTGTGATGGGTGGGGCCTAAAACTTTTGTACCTTGTGTCTTGACTCTAAAACCTAAACTGCTTCAGAATGGCTCACTCCTTTATAAGCTAAGACTTACCATTTGCAGCAATTTTCCATGAGCAAATCCACCTCAATGTAACTCTATCCAATACATGTCAGCTACTTAATTAGTGTAATTATGAATCCTGGAGGGCTCTAGTACGGCCCCGCCCAAGAAAATAAATCTCTTTTATTCAACAAGCACAACAACGACAAAAAATTTGCATTGCTTTCCAATGAGGGACCCAACTTTCACGTATCTTTCTCCAAATTGGTAACTATAAACCTTTATAGAATGGCATCACATATGTAAATCTACAAAATGACAGTTGCATTTTTTGTCACCAAAATTCCATAAAAAGAGATTTGACCTTTTTTTAGTTAGTTACTTTTCCAAATATTGGTATCATCAATAGAAGCACACTTTCAAAGGAAATTCTAAAAAATTCGAAATGTCGATAAGTTGAACATTAACCGACTAGTTTTAAGACTTAAACTAAAATCTCTTATGATCTAAGGCAGTCACCTAATTTCTTTTAGTTAGAGCTTACTAGTGCGTGTCTAAAAGCAGGTAAAAATATTTCTAACCTAACAACTTAATTGGATATCATCGTGAAATACCTGCAAGGGGTTGAGCAATGGAGGTAAAAGCCTGGTTGTAAGTCCACTTTGGGATACCATTGGCAAGAAGGGGAAAATCCATCCTAATAATGATCCTGTGCCGAAGACAATGCTTGCTGAAATTAAGAAGTTATCATGCACTTAAAGAAGATATTCAAAAGTAAGGATAAAAACATAATGAGTTCAATTTTTGAACTCATGGACTGAAGTTACAAGACATGAGCTGATGAGAAAATATTTTAAAAGATCTGTGCTTTTTTGTCAAATAGAGAGATATAAGACAGAGCACAAAGTTGAAATGTTGAACAACTAAAATAGAGAAACATACAACAATGAATGGAGGAGGATTAGTCCAGTGCCAATTGAATGGATTTGTCAGCTTCGTTAGTTTTTGGCCTAGAAAAACTATGGAAAATGCAATGCTCCAAACAAATCACATCAAGATAGCATCTCATATTCTCACGAGCCTAAGCTAGCCGGCAACAGTTACTCTAAATGCATTGCAACCCCTCAGATAAGGAGAAACTAAAACCCACCTAACCACTGTGCCCACTGAGCAATTAGCTGTGAAAATAGTAGGGTCCAGTGGAGGTGTTCTTTCCTTCGCCCTTCATCCAAGATCTCCGCCAGTGAGCATCCCTACAATGAAAGTTTTCATCATTTTAACTGGCCTTAACATCATTCACACAGCATATAACATGACATCCATTACTGATTCACTGACAAACTTCACCAAAGAGAACTGAAAAATGCACCTCGGAATGGTCGTCGTCATAACAGGAGCGGTTATGTTTATTATAATCACCAAGTAAGGGCTTGTCCAAATCATCGTCGGAGCTCAAGCTCTCGAATTGGTCGTCCCGTTTGCCGTCAAGGTCCCCGTGGTGGAGCCGTCGTCTCCGCAGAGTTGTAGAAGACATCTACTGTGTCTCCCAATTATTGCACAATTGGAAAAATCTCCAGAATGATGGAAGAGGAAACCTGAATATGAAGCAAACCCCTCTTCTGCCCTGTCTGGGTGCAAGAAACGATCCCCTATAATCAAGAGGGGGATCCGATCTCCCGTTAATGCACGTCGCTCTTCAATGTTCGAAACTTCGAACTACGGGTGTAAAATATGACACAAAGCAGCTCGCGAGCCGCTCGTGGATAGCTCGTGAAAAGTTAGACTCGAGTTCGGTCATATTAAGTTCGGCTCGAGTTTGGCTCGAGTCGAATAGTTAACAAGCTCGATTCAAGCCTATTTATTTTAGGCTCGTTGCTCGCGAGCCGGTTCGCGAGCCTTTGTGTCATATTTTATATATAATAAATATATATGTAATAATTATATATATACACTTTTTGAAATATATATTCCAATTTAGGACTATTCCATTTCAATACTTATCACAGATGGAGTATTTATAATAGTAATAATTACAAAAATAATAACATGTGTGTAGTATTATTATTATACTCATAATCTGTAATAATTATAATATGTACTCTTAATATTTATTGACAATAAAATAAGAATACAAATGTTAGTAAATAAGAAATAACCTAAAAATGAGAATGAAAAAGTACACCTATAATATTTTTAGCTCGAGTTCGAGCATCTAATTCAAGTTCAAATCTATAAAAATTAATTAGCGAAACTTGACCAGAGCTCGAATCAAGCTCGAATACAGCTCGAGCTGAGCTCGACTCGAGATCGAACTCGAAATATTTAACTCGTCCAAGCTCGAGATCGAGCTCGACCTCGTGAATTCTTATCAAGCTCAAGCTCAAGCATACCCATGCTCGGGCTCGGCTCGGCTCGTTTACACCCCTACTTCGAACTGCCGTGCCGTAAAATCCTTTTTTCCTCCGTACGAGTGCATATATACTGCCTCCTTCCAAAAAACAAAAGGAAAATTATTGGTTACACCCTGGGTTACACCCTAATAGGGGTGGGAAAAAATACCGAAATTTTGGTATACCGGATTTACTATATCGAAAAATACCGAATTTACCGAAATGTTTGGTATACCGACACTTTTGGTACGGTATGATACCGTACCGAATTACTTCGGTATGATATCGGTATATATTTTGGAAATAAGCGGTATACCGGTATACCGTCATATCGTAATTTCAAGTCAATAATTTCCTTAAAATTATAAAGATAACTAGAAACACAATACTAATTCAAGGATAAATGACTTTATATCCATGTTTCTTGAATTATTTGTACTTTTGTTGGAGATCGGTGTTATTTTAATTATATTTATGTTGTTTAAATTATTTTAGCAAAATGTGTTAATATCTTCATATATCGTGTGTTGAAATATCTATACATATTTATAATATTTTTTGTTCAAGGTTGAATAGAACACAAATAGATTATCTCATTGATATTTTATAATTAATTTCATTAATGATTTTAGCATATCACTGTTAACACTGATTTTCTTTATTTCATTTGACATATAATAATTTGTTATGTTAAATCATGATAATTTACCGATACCGCACCTTACCGTACCGAAATTTTGGTATACCGAAACAAGGTATATCGAAATTTTGGTATGGTAACGGTATGCATTTTTGCATACCGAAAGTTTACGGTATGGTAAAGGTATGAGACAAAATATTCGGTATACCGTACTGAACCACCCCTACCCTAATTATTTGTCATTCACAGATAAAAAACACACAAATACAGACATTTTTGGTAAAATTGTCAGTGTGAAGAAAATTAGTTTTCAGATCTGTCATGCTGGTTGCACGGAAACTAGTTGTCGGTGTAGAGAGAAAAAAGTGTTGGTGTGAACAAATTTGGTTTGCAAGTCTGTCAGGGGGTTGAAAAACCAGTGTCGGTGTACACAGACATTAGTTGTCTGTGTAGAAAAAGTGTTTGTACATGTACAATTTTCGTCTCTGTGCACAGACACTTAAAGCAAACCAGTGTCAGTGTGCATAAAACGAAAATTGTACATGTACACACACTTTTTCTACACAGACAACTAATGTCGGTTTACACTGACACCAGTTTGTCAACCCTCTGGCAAACTTGCAAACCAAATTTGTTCGCACTGGTACTTTTTGTCTACACCAACAACTAGTGTCTATGTACACCGACATTAGTTTTCGTGCAACCAGCCTGGCAGATCTGAAAACTAATTTTCTTCACACCGACGGTTTTACCGAAAGTGTCGGTATTTGTGCGTTTTTTGTCTGTGTGAATGACAGATAATTAGGGTGTAACCCAGGGTGTACACCAAGAATTATTCAAAACAAAATATAAAATATATTTTACTCTGTAATAACAAATATTCTCAGATAATGTTCATATTTTAAATAATTTTATGTTAACAAATATTCTTCGTAAAACTTGATCATCATTGAACAAGAAAAATCAATTTATACAATCTTTTTGGAACAAAGAGAATATTTAATTAGACTATTTGTAGTGACAGGGAGTCTAAAATATTAAATATATGAACTCCGTTCATACGAGAACAATGTTTACACTCCTTTTTCCCTGCAATTCAACAATGTCAATAAAATACACCGAGCGTATTGTTTTCCCTGCAATTTAGTTTTTCCCAAATTAATTATGGAATATAAAATACACATTTCGATGTAAAAAAATAAATTTCATTAATTCTTTGTTTATACGTTTTTCGGTCAATAAGTAATGAAATTAGTTCAAGCACGTTGGAGCGCGCATTGAATTCTCTTCTCAACTTGATGTGTCTATTCATATCACATTGGATTCTCTTCTTCACTATGTGTGTCCTATCATAATAAATTGAATTTATCCCCCAATTGGTGTGAGTACATTAATAGGACATTGGATCACCTTATCACCATGTTACATCATAGAACTATGTTACTATAACTACATGGTCTCACAACATTGGAGTCACACACCTCATTTTACATCTCCCATTTTCAAGTTTCCTACAACAAGGTCAAAAGAAAATCACGAGTTCTTTTCCCACATTTTACGAATCCACTTATGATGATGAAGAAGATGAAGCTTATTCCGACTGCATGCGCATGACTATGATGGCTTCAATGAGATAAATTTGCTCTTTTATAGGAACATTAGGGGTACTTTTGCACCTTTTAGAAATTCGGAGGTATATTTGCACATCCACATATACATCAGGGTTTTATTTGCATACTTCCTCTAAATTATATTATTACCCTCTCTTAAAACATTGTATCTTTACTTTTTAGAAACAATTACATATTTATGACTAAATTGGTTACAAAGATGCGACTAGTGATAAGAGTAATAATGAAATCATAGTAACTTAAGTTCAAATTTTAAACTTATGTTATCATGACATTACATTGTAGTAACGCTTGGTCATTCATGAAAATAAGATTTATCTTAGTATTTTTTTTGTAAAAAAACCTACTTTTAAAATTAATGGTAAAGTTTTGATATTGATTTTAATTAAGTATAGTGTCATGAAAAATATAGATTTACGCATTTATGAAATCCGGGACCATGCATCATAATTATGGGTTAGCAAAGAAGGTAAGTCTATCCTACCGGCCAACATAAATAACGGTTGTAGGGACGAATTCAGGAATTTGAATTTAACTGGGTTGAAGAATAATTACATTAGATTTAAATATTAGTTGAGTTGGCTAAATATGGAAAATGAAAAAACTTACACTAAAAAGGATCAAATTATCCTGGATTTTGCTTGCAATAGTCGTACATAGATCATTCTCTGGTTTTAGAGGTACGCATTTGATACCATTGTTGTTACTCCCTCCATCATGACTTGTTAGTCTCTATCTTGACTTGTTTTTGAAGTCTTCAAAGAAACTAATTAATAGAAAAATTAATATTGCTTTTTCAAAAATCCCACTCGCAAACCTGCCTGAAATGTTGGGATAGGAGACGAAGAATTCAGGGAACACTCTATTAGCTTATCAAAATAGCCAGAACAAAATATAAGAGGGCTAGAACAAAATATGCCAATAATTATAACATATACAGATAAGGGAAAATCACATTTTTAGTCCTTGAAATAGTCACGAAATGAAATGTTGGACCAGTACTCCCAAGTTTGTAAATGTCGTCCCTCAATTGTTCTAAAATGTTGTAAATGTGGTCCTTTGAGTGGTGAAATGTACAATGTGGGCGAGAGTACAATTCATCCCTTAAAGGACAACATTTACAACAATTTGGACAATTGAAGGGTGACATTTACAATATCTGAAATACGGGTCCAACATTTCATTTTCATGACTATTTCAGGGACTGAAAGTGCGTTTTCCCTACAGATACTTAATAGCATCAAATTTAAAATGCTTCTTACAAATTGATCATTTTATCGTTGTTACTTAGTTGAAACAGGCATTTTCCACTAATTGAACGGGTGAACAATATTGGCCAGTGGGAGTTGACTTTTTTTTACTGCTTGGGGGTTGTTTACTACCCCTTTCTAAACTCATTCAACGCAAACTATGAAGGGAAATAGGAAATTAGAGGAGCAGACAAAATTAAAAGGAAAATGAAAAATTTCAAATTTTCCACATAAAATTAAAGTTCAATTCATATCAGAGCAATTCATAAATAGTTCTCAACCATACAATGTGTAATCTGTATACAAGGTCTACATTCAAAAGTTCCCAACTAAGGCTAAAAATTAAACTCAATTGATAGAAATATAATTACATAACTTTTATTATCCTTGATAGGATAAAAAATGTCATTTTCCTAAAACAACTGCTACTAGTTAAAAAGCCATTAATAGACTTTTCATTTGTGATTGGATCAAAATAGCCTCATAGAGTTGGAGCAGTGCTCCCCCAGATCGCTGGACTGCAGGACCGCCTGTCACATATTTTTTTCCCGAGATTCCGCTGCCAACTCCTTCGCTGGAGTTCACCACCATCGAGCTAATGTCACCACCGGACTGATCTTAATTGTGCAATGGAAGTATGGAATCAGGGACAATTAATTATATTAGTTAAATTGAGGGTAGAAAGCAAACACATACTTCTATTTTTGAAAAATTGCTACTCCGATTTACCGATTATTTTATTCTTAATTTGAGCAATTTCCTCTTATTACCCTCTCTTCGTCAATGGAAAGTCGCGCATGGGTGTCACTTAGTTTTCTAGTTGAAGGTGGTCCATTAACACTATTTGGAATGTTATGAAGCACAAACTACACTGCAACATGTTAATTATCACGATTAGGCTAAGATAAACGATAAATTTAAAGCAAGAACACAAGAATTTACGTGGTTCACGCAATCGGTGTGATTACGCTAGTCCACGGCGAACGAGAGAGAGATCTGTTATTATTTCAGCGTCTGGTATGTTTACAGATACATTAGGGATGTTTAAATAGGTTTAAGAAAGCCTAAACAAGGGTTAAGGCCGCAGGCCCAAAAATTAATCCCGTCATTAATTTTTCCCGTATACTCGATCGAGTATACATACATACTCGTCCGAGTATAGATTCCAGACTACTACTCGAGTAAGGTTTTTACGCATACTCGATCGAGTATACCTCCATACTCGATCGGGTACAAAACACAGACTTTTACCCGAGTAAGCCATCCATGCATACTCGATCGAGTAATGACCAATACTCGATCGAGTGTAGAAACCAGGGAACTACTCGACCCATCAACACCTCATACCCGATCGGGTAACCCAACATACCCGGTCGGGTATATACTCCTGCATTCCAAACAAGGCTCCATCTTCAACACAACAAACTTCCTGTTGAATGTTGATTGAAAGATAAGTACAAAGAAATTGTAGCAAGCAGATGGCTTCACCGCATATGTCTAAATTGCTGGATACTCTCCTATACTGCGTACGCATAATATACTCCCTCAGCCCATTGAAACTTTGCCATATTTTTTAGGTGGTCTAAAAAACTTTGTAATTTGCCTTTTAATCGATCAATTTGTGATTATTATCATTTCTTTCTTCTCTACACAATCTCAATCATGCAATCTTTTACTTTATTATTTTTTGTGTCACCCAAACTTAATACTCCTTAAAATGTTAAGGGACGGAGGGAGTAAGAAACATTAGAAGTCTAACAAACACTTCAGATGTCCAAACCACAAGTGCACGGGTAATCCAAAAGTAATTATTAGGGAGTAATTAATTAATTAATAGATCAATACTCCGTACAAGTATTACTCAAATTTCAACTTTGATCTTGAATTTCCGTTAACTTTCAATCCCGCTTCCCAACAACAGTGGTAAACCACCCCTAAAACACAGGCTTACAGTAGCTCTTAGCTCACTCTCACATTTGGAGCTTTTCGCTCCATTCTCCTCCTCATCTTATCTCACTCTCCTCCCATTTCTTACGTTAAAAACGACGACCACTCTAATCCTCCTCCCTCCCTCCCTCCCTCGAGCTAACAGAAGAGCTACCTGATATCTGTTCGGCTCGGCTTCAATCTGCACTCGCTATCCCCAACGCCCTTCCATGTCAGATCCGTCCGCATAATCACTCAAATCCTTGGTTCTGTTGCGTGCAGGTCTAACTCAGAGAAGAGAAAAGTAATGGTATTCTCTTATTTTTCGTATATGACCTCGTCTACATCCTTTTTCTCCATTTCTAGTTTAGGGTTTATATAAAAATTGAAGTGGATTTTTTTTATACTTATTGTAGAATCTCACTTCCCATGTATATTCTGAACAAATATAACGAAGTTTAATTGAATTACTAAGAATACATCAAGTGTCATAGTGAAGAAAGTGGAAAATGAGTCTTGGCTCACCGGTTAATTACTAAGAATAAATAAGTGTTATAGTGAAGAAGTGAGAAGAGTCTTGGCGCGCCGGTTAAGGTGTTGTTGTGTGACCGAGAGGTTACGAGGTTCCCACGAATACTATGTTTTGTCCTAAATAAGTTATACTGAAAAGGTCTGAAATCACCTCTGTTGTCATATCATGACATTATGATTATCATGTTAGTGTTTAATGTTTGTTAATGTCATATTATAACGGTATGATTTTTGGATGACAACACTTACACTTATTTAGTGGAAAAAATATAATACTCCTATTTTCAGAAAATACTTTATTTTTATTTCATAAAAGTCCTTGGGATTTTCCATTATTTCCGGTAGAGCCAAGACTCACTATGTTTTGGTTCGAGAGTATGATGGAATGAAGCAAAATGGCTCACTAAACTGTGTGCGCTTCTTTGTTATGAAGCAACAGTCATCCGACCCCCTTACTCCACCGTAGGTGGGAGCCTTTGTGGCAAATTTCTCTTGGAATGAAATCCTTGGAAATGGTGTCATTTGTGAAGAGGGATTTTTAGTTTATTGATTTGGATCTTGATGGATGTTGTAGAGAGGGATTGTTTTGTAAATTGATTTTGATCTTAGGGTATTTTTAGTTGGATTGATTTCAGTATGAGACCAGAGTTGATCAGACTTAAACAGAACAGACCGCACCAAACTTAGACAAACCAGACCGCACCAAACTTAAACAAATCAAACTGCATCAGACTTAAACAAACCAAACTAGACGAGATCAAACATGACTAGACTAGGGCAATACAAAAATACAAAGAATATCAAACCTTATCACCCTAGACCAAACTTAAACATACCATAACAGCTCAAACTTGATTGGACCGGACTAGTTCATACTAGACTGACATGAGAATTTCATTCAAACTGAAAACACCCTTACACCAAGCCATACCGGATTTCATCGCGTCCATAACTTTGAGGTTTTTGAATGGGTCCACATGAACTTTTACTAAAATTGCATACGTATTATAAACAGTTTCTTTTTTTTTGGATTGTGTACTACCTCCGTTCTCTTTTAATTGCAACATTGTACTTTTTGCACTATTCACATATTCAACTTTGACTATATTTTATTTATTGATTTATTATAAATTAAATTTTTAAAAAATTCATTTCAATTCCTCTCATTTTAAATTTTCAAAATCTGATTTTTTTTAATTTTTTTACTAATAAGAAATGAAAGATATTAATGGTCAAACTTGTGCGTTGGCAAGCGTGAAAAGTGGATTGTTGCAATTAAAAAAGAATGGAGGAAGTATCTCACAAGATTAGTGTTTAAGTAGTCTGTTAACTTATAGGGTAAACACATTTGTATGCCTTTATTTTATGCTTTTTCTTTCCGTTACTGTACAAAATTGATAACAATAGATCACACTAGTTTTAGGTCTCAATTTGATGTTGGAACTTAGAAGTTTACATATGGCTATGTGGGAATAATGACACAAATAAAGTCAGAAATAGTAAACTGAAGTGTTTATGGCTTACTACCTCAAACCTCGAGCTTAACATTTTGTTGGATCAATTCTTTCTGCTTTCCCTAATTTACTTATGCTATAGACAGCTACATTGCACAAGTTGATTAAACTGCATTTGTCATGTCATATTTTAAGTTATAATGCATTATATATGACATTTTCGGTATATCCATGCTCTCATACTCTCATGTGTTACCCAACAACATAAATTTACTCTGGGTACATAGAAAAAACAATGGCTATCTCAATTTTGAAGCAAATATAGGTAATTAAATATTGCTATGAGCACGAGAATGAAGTTATGAAATCTTGGCCTATGTATAAAAAGCTGAAAATCATTTGCAGAAATAGAAATTGTGCAGATATCTTTCCATTCAAGCAAAATAATTTGCAAATTGTCAGAGAGCTTATTTGATCATTCCAAACATTGTTTCCAAATCTCATCATTTAATTTTGGTTAGCAAAGCCTCGACTACAGAATAAAAAAAGTTTATTTCAAATTGGGAGAGGGGGTTATTTTTACACTTGATGCTGAGGGCCAGTGAGGGGGCATATGCAATAAAAAAGTTGTACTATATGATCATGAGGGTGAATAGTAATACAAATTTCCTTGGAGGACATCTCGAAGACCTTTAGTTGCATAATAAATTGTGATGAATCTGTTCTATATTTGTTACCCAGTGGTCAGTGCAACCTGCAAACTGCTCAAATTGGGAAGTGTGTTTACAAATAGATTCTATGTTTGCAAAAGGCCATAAGTTGAAGACTAAAAGGAGCCCCGTTTGTCATTAGTGTTTGCTGATAAACTGGTTCTAGAAAAGACTTGCATTGCATACACTTATATATATAGCAGTTTTTTAGTTCCTATTCTGATGGCGTGGTGTCATATGCATACACTGATATGACAGTTTCTTAATTCCTAGCTTTGCCTATTTTATTGTTGTATTGTCACACTATTAACTGAAATCTAAAATTTCATACACTGGGAAAGCCTAAATCTTTTATGCATAAAACACCTTTTCCTATATTATATCATCTCTATCAAAGTTAGCGAAAACTCTAGCTTGACAGGTTCCAGAGTAGTCTTCTTCTGATGAACTAGTTAAACAAATTCTTATGTTTTCTCTGGGTTATATCGTCTTTCGTCCAAAGCAGGTTAAATGTGTAGCAGTTCTTGCTTGAATTCTGAATGTCCTAAATGACAGTCTAACAAAACAACACTTCTTTGCTATCAAGTTACTGGAATCTCCTTGAATTTTCTTAGTTACATTATTGCACCATATTGCACATTATCTCAGTGTATATTTAATTCGAATTTGTGCAGCAGCTCTTGCAATCACCCGATACCGCCAATTTGGAAAATGTCGGCAAGAATGAAAAAGGTGAAAACATGAATCCACTTAATGCTCAAGTAGACTCCATTGCTGTATTAACAAGTGAATCCCCTGTTCATCAACACGGCGGTGGCAAAACAGGAAAAATAAAGCGCCCTGCTCCACTAAAGATAAAACATGTGCGACAATGGAGTCGAGACGATGTTGATTCTCCCTTACGGGGGGCTGAGAATGGTGGAAGGAGAACTCCCTTTGAGTCACCCCTTCATCGTAATGCTGGCGATAGTACTCCAAGGAGAGCTTCTCGTCACAGAGACCGAAGTCTTGAGTTTTCACCACTGCACCCTGCAAGGATTGGAGGTGGTGGTGGTAGAGGGGGTGCAGGGGTTTCTTCTCCCACATGGGAAAGAAAAGGTTTATCCGAAGGTGGCCGTCCAATAGCTCCCTCGACGCCTTCTAGATCTCGTCTTAGACCAGTCACAAAAGGTGATGACACGGTAATGTCCTTCCCCTCCCCTCCCCTCCCCTCCCCTCTAGTGCATTGTCGACTAGGAATTGTTAAATGTCCTTTCCTCCATTTTTACACTATTCGCAGTGCTCTACTTTGACTACATGTTATTATTAATGTTCTTTGTAGTAAGAAATTACTCCTCCGTCATGTTTCAAGGTTCTCACTTTTCTTTTGGACGTCCCATATAAAGGTTCTCATTTCCATTATAGAAAATATAACTCTCTTAAATGACAACTTTGGTCTTCTTATAAGATTCCCACTTTTCAGAGTAATCCAGCTTTCCAAACTCCGTCAAATAAAAGGCTATTTTGGAGTGAACCTGTTTTAGCAAATAAATAATTCCCAAGTGGAAAAGGCTGTATTATTAGTTTTTTTTTTTAAATTAGCTCTATATATCATGTGATAAAACAGTGGCTATGTTGTATGCCGGATTAAATGATGTGTTATTTTCGATGCAGCCGGATCACAACCTTGTAATTCCGAAATTCGGAGATTGGGATGATATGGATCCATCATCAGCAGAACAGTTTAGCCAAGTATTTGACAGAGTGCGGGACGAGAAGCAGAGTGAGGCAGGGAAAGTGCCTGTTATGCCAACTGAAATACCTGACCTAAACAATGAGAAGCAATTGAGAAATGAGAGTTCTAAGGTACAGATTTGCTGTTTTTCAAAGTAAAGGAATATCTGGTTTTTCATAGTTTTCTATACCTCTTCTTTATCACATTTATCTGTTCTTCCAGGGCTGTTCTTGCTTTCCATGGCTTGGGAAGTAGTGACTAGTCTTCAAATTGGGGAGAGCATACGACTTACTGGAGGCACTTATACAACAAGTTTCTTGAAAGTTCGGTCATTTTGTTGTACATGCTTTGTCCAAGATTTAAGTATATCTGTCTTTTTTTGCTTTCAAAAAGACATTTGAAAAAGTTGTTAAAGAAGTAACTGAAAAGATTTTGAATGTCCTCGTGGTTTTGCGTCTTCTTGTCAAGTGTCAACCATTTTGACATGGAAGTGTGGTTTCATGTAATTTGTACTGTGTATTACGTAATTTATAAAAGACTCCTTACAAAACCTCTCCCATACACACACATACACACATACTCCTTAAATGAGATCACATAATCTTCCATAATATTTATGAGACATTTACCTAAATAGGGTCAAAACAATGTCATTTTCTCAAAGTAGGACTAAATGTTTAAAATTCCATATATAAGACTTTTTTTTATTTGTGATTGGAATTTGGAATTAAAATGCCCTCATAGGGTTGGAGTTCTTCTGTGCCTAGGTTGCTGAACTGCCGCCGGTCGTAAAAAATTTCTGTCGATCTGCTGCTAGAATGTCGTCATCGGAGTTAGCTATTGCTATCATCGAACTGAACTACCATCAACAAATTGATTAATTATATTATTGATAGAAATGTAATGTTTGCTCCTATTTAAAGAATATATATGGTCTTGTTTTTGGTAGATAGTTATCTATGTACTCCGTATGTTTTAGTTAGTGATGGACCCGGGCCGGGTCAAGGCCCGGTCGGGCCTCGGGTCCTATAATGGTAGGCCCGGGACCGGCCCGGTCAATGACCGGTTCCGGTTCGGGCCGGGCCACCCGCCGGGCCGGGCCGGTAATTTTTTTTATTTATTAATTATATATTATACAAATTGCTATTAAAAACAAAGTTCAAGTGCATTTATTTGAAATAAGAACTACATTTGAGAATTGAGAAAAAAATAACAATACGAAATACATTTTGTAATGAATATCAATTGGGATTTCCGCCACCGTTGGTTGTTGTTTTCCCTTTGTCACAGGACTTCATATGTTTTATTGGCATCCCGTATCCGTATGAACGCCCCAAGCAACAGTCTTTCTTGCACCACCTGCAAGTTGCCCACCACAGTCCGGTCTTCGGGTCCTTCCACTTGTCAAAATTGTTTTGCATAAGGGAAGATGTACTTTCCATATTTAAAATGGTATATGTATAAGTAGGAATGTAGGATAATAAGAGAAGATAAAGATGGAGAAGAGTTTGAGAAGAATTGGAGAAGAGGTGTAGAAAAATGTTAGAAAATAGATGTATTTATAGATGTTTTTGAACCCCACTCCCCACACCACCACCCCCGGGACCCCCCTGCCCTCCACCCATAGCCCCAACGGCTATATAGCCGTTTGGGAGGTTTGAATTTTTTTTTTTTTTTAAGTTATACACATATTGTAAAATAAATAAATTAATTTAATGAATTAAGTAAAACTAAAACTATTTGTACTTAGAAAAGTGGTTTGATTTATAATTTACAAATGTTACAAAATAGGTGTATACGTATTTAAACAAATTACATATTGTAAATGTATTTTTAATTTAAAAATCGGCTTTATATTTTAGAAAAATAATTTTAAGTCGTTAGATTGTAACCAATTAATTAATTTGAGAAGTGCTACATATGAAAAAGTGAACACATATTTATTTGAAATATGAAGTACAAGTTTACAAATTAATTTGAAGTACAACTACAAATTTACAATTTTGAAATATGAAGTACAAGTTTACAATTTTGAAATATGAAGTACAAGTATAAATAAATTTGACAAGTGCTATAAAATACATTTTGTAATAAATTCTAAAATACTAATCAATCGGAATCTCCGGCATAGGTAGAGCCACCATCCGTTGTTGAGTCATCCATAAAATCTTGGGAGGGGGTGATGCTCAATTCTTGAGTTCTATGTGCGGCCTTCAACCAATCGTGGTAGCATATAAGCGTCTCAAGAGACTCCGCGCTCAATCTCGATCTAGATGCCGTTAGGACGTTGCCGGCCGAACTAAATTCTTGTTCCACAGCAACTGTTGAAACCGGCATTGATAGTACTTGCTTAGCCATCCGTGCTAAAATCGGGAACGTTCTTTCTTTTGACTTCCACCAGTCTAGAACGTCAAAGTCATCATTTTCTTCAAAATCAACTTCATATGTTAAATACAAAGTAATCTCATTCAATGCGCTTTGTTCAGTGACGTGAGTTGTTTTAGTTTTTTTCATAAGATTGCCAAATGCAGATTTAAAAATCATTTTCCTTTAGATGAAGATGTTCGTGACGGGGGAGGGGGAGCGTTGCTATATTGTGCACGAAACTCATTAAATAAGGCATAAAATAAAGTACTAACCTCATTGTATTCCGTTTTCGGATCTATGGGGTTATCGTCATACATTGGAAATTCACCGAAAAACGCAAGATAATAGAAGTTGAAACAATCTTCCAAATTAGCAAGTCTATAACGAGGATCGAGAATAAATGCAATACCATAAATATGGGGAATATGCGCATAATATTTTAAAAACTTTTCCTTCATATGATCACAAAAATAATGAACGAAAACGGCATTTTGAAATTCTTTAAAAGCATCGGCGAGATTAACAGCTTGTGGAATAAATTGGTTTGCGGTAGGTTTATAAACATGACTAAAAGTTTCAATAGCATTAAAAAAATATATCAAAACATTACAAATTTTTTCGCAAGTGTCGATCTCAGCCGCGTTTATAATATAGTTATCATGTTCTTTTAAAAAAGCAGGAAAATGTTCTTTATATCTAAGAACAACTTTAAGTAATTTATAAGTACTATTCCAACGAATACTCAAATCTTTAGGAAAAGCAACATATCTCACACCTCTTTCAGTCAAATAACTTTGCCATTTTAATCTAAGTTGACCATTACCCCAAATACGTCTAATCCCCCCCTTTATTAGCTCCATGGAATCTCCTAACGCTTTTAAACCGTCTTGCACACATAAATTTATAACATGACATGCACAGCATTGATGAAAAAATCTACCCATCAAAGAATTGGCACCACACAACTCACGCAATCTAGGTATAGCAGCAGTATTATTAGTAGCATTATCGAAACCAATAGCAAACACCTTATCAATCAAATTATACTCAATTAAAATACGCTCAATCAAAATATAAATATGTTCAGCGGTGTGACGATCATTAAATTCACGAAAAGCAAGAACACGTTTATGCATATTCCAATCCTCATCAATATAATGTGCAGTCAGACCCAAATAATATAAATGATGAAAATCATCCTCCCATATGTCAGAACAAATAGTAACACGCCCATCAAAGTTTGCAAAAAAATTTTGTAATCTTACCTTTTCCGCATTATAAAGCCTTATTATTTCTTTCTTAACAGTTTTGCGACTATAATTTCTAAATTGAGGATTTAAACTACCTTGTGCATAATCTCTTAAAGCAAGACTTTCAGAAAACAAATAAGGCAAATTTTCTTCACAAATTAAGTTAGCCATACCAGTCAAATTTTGTGCATCATTGTAGGAGAAATTACCAAAAGGTTGAAAATTCGCAAACCTCGATATTTGAGTTTGCTTCCCCGTTCCGCCGCCTAATTTTGCATACTCCACGGGGTGCTTTGCCTTAAGATGCCTTGCGGCGGATCCGTATCCGCCGGAGGTTCCCAAACTATAATTGTTGTTGCACCACTTGCAAGTTGCGTGCCAATAGCCGGTTTGTGGGTCCTTCCATTTATCAAAATTATTTTTCATTAGTTCAGACTTACTTTTTTTATTACCGGTGGCGGTTTGGGATGAGGCAGGCGCGTCGGCGTCGTGGCTGCCGGCACCCTCCTCCTCGGCCGTCTCCGGTTCCAATTCCTCCGCATCTTCATCCTCAAGCTCCTCTTCGTCAATGGTCGTCGGCATTTGTTGTTGTTGTAGAAAGCGGTTATTATGTCGGGCCAATTCTTGTTGGAGTTGTTCTTCGGACATCGCATCTCCATCTCGCCTTTGGTAACCCGTTTCAAAATCATCTCGGCTTTGAGATGAAGAACCGGCAAGTTCTTTACCTTTGCGGGATTTCTTCCTCCCAATCTCGTTCCTCCGATTGCGTTGGAGGTTACCCAAATCAACCGAATATCTACCCCCTTCCATGTTAAAAATGTAACAAATATTAATTGACAACCAATATAATAATGGATACAAAACTAATGCAACTAATTAAAACTATTTTAATTAATACTTCAAACTAATTTAGTGCAAAGTAGAATTAATGTGTGACTTTAAAATTAAAATTATACCAACTTTTGAAGTACTTTAATTTAGTAAAAACTACTTAAATAAAATGTGAAGTACTTTAATTAAATGATTGAACTACTATTTCTTCCTACAAATATAAATTGAAAATAAGAAAATGTGACTTTAACTATAATGAATTAATGACAATTAACTAGTTTATTGAAGTAGAGTTGTTTTAACAATTAATGAGAATACTAATGAAGTAAATAACTAGTATAATGAAAAATGTAACAACAATGCTAATTAACTAATTAACTAGTATAATGACAAATGTAACAACAATGCTAATAAACTAATTAACTAGTATAATGAAAAATGTAACAATAATGGTAATGAACTAATTAACTATTATAATGATAAATGTAACAAGAATGCTAATTAACTAATTAACTAGTACAATACTAGTTATATTAAGTAATATAATATTTATAGTATATAATATATAAGTATACTACTATAAGATGAGTAATACACTTATATTTTATACTTTAATATATAAAGTATATATTAAGTAGATGTAGAATGTATGTATTAAGTGGATATAATAATTGTATAAGAATTAAATATTAGAGTATAATGGAGAATTGGAGATTGGAAAATAAGAAAATAAGTATATATAAAATAGATGTTATAAAGTATATATAAAAGTAGATATTATAAAATAAGTATATATAAAATAGAAATTATTAAGTAGAGAAGTAGATATTATTATGTATTAAGTATATAGTAATAGTTTATAAAGTATATTTAATACTTTATTATATAAAGTATATATTAAGTAGATGTAGTATGTATGTATGTATTAAGAAATATAAGTAGAGATTAAGTAGATAAGAAATATAAGTAATATAGTATATGTATTTATAAGTAGATAATTAATATATAAATAGATATAATAATTGTATAAATATTAAATAGTAAAATAAAATATAAAGGAGAATAAGAGAATTTGAGAAGATGAATATGGAGAATTGGAGATGAGTAGAGAGTAGGATTTAGGGAGAGTTGGAGAAGAGGTGTGAAAAAATGTTTAAAATTAGGAGTATTTATAGGTTTTTTTAACCCCCCACCCCCCACCCCACCCCCAAACACCCCGGACCCCCCCTGGTACCCCCCCCCCCAACGGCTATATAGCCGTTTGGGAAGTGGGGGTTGAGCCAAAAGGGTTTTTTCAAATTAAAAAGATTTTTTTTTTTAAAATCTGACCGTTAGGCCCGGGCCCGGGCCCGACCCGGCCGGGCCGGGCCTCCAAACACATGACCCGAGCCCGGACCCGCTAACCCAACCGGTTCGGTGCCCGAACCGGACCCGGACCCGAGAACCGGGCCGGTTCCGGGCCCGCACAGTGACGGGCCGGGCCGGTCCCGGGCCGGGCCGGTCCCGGGCCGGGCGGCCCGAACCGGGTCCACCCCTAGTTTTAGTCCCACCATTAGAAGTTTTCTCAAAATTTATTAATCTATGATCCTAGCTTATCAATTAAATTCTTTCTTAATCTTGAATTTTATAAAAAAAAGTTTTGTCATGGTGTAGTATCTAAATATATAAATTTTCTTTATTAAAATACTTTAAATCCGAGTATCGCATAGTATCAAATAAGATTTAAATTAATTTATCGATCAGAGTAAAGTTCTTTAAGAGATGGAAAAAGTTATGGATGGATATGATTAATCACATCTAATGAACAAAAATCTTAGATAAAAGCTATGGATATTTAAGATTATATTAGATGGGTCGGATGCTTATGAGAAAACGAGTTCTCAAATACACGCACCCCCTCCCACTCAAACGAAATTGTTGTTGTTATTATCATTAGAAAAAAATTCACTAATGTTACTCCTTAAAAAATGATGGACAAAGACGTGATTTAATGACTATTAGTTACTATAATTATATACAAAATTACTATTGATTACTAAGCAGTCACCACAATGCAAACTATTCAATGTTAGTTACTATTGATTACTATTAATAACTTTCGTTCAAAGTTTGATGTAAACTTTGAACACGATAGCATGATTATTTAGACCATAGTTAAATGAGGTAATTCAAGTATAATTTGAAAAAGGGAAAGTTCCCGAAATGGGACTAAAAAAGTTCGAAAATTCCAAAATAGGACTGTCATGTTTTTATTCCCAAAATAGGACTAATTACTGTCATTTTTGGAAAATACTGCCATGTTTGAAGTATGGTACTGCCAAAACATGGCAATAATTAGTCCTATTTTGGGAATAAAAATATGGAAGTACTATTTTGGAATTTTCAAACTTTTTTAGTCCCATTTTGGGTAATATCTCTTTGAAAAATAGTATTAATCAATATATAATATAATGAGGTCAATGATGATAATTGTTATGTCACCATTAGGAATAGTTGTACATGAGCTAAAATGACATCATTACAATCACTCAATTTTCTACTACGAGTACCCACTAAAAATCTAGCAATTGTGGTATTGCCAAATGCCAAACTAAACTTTGTACTTCAACAATATCACTAAAGATGTTTTTAATTTAACTGGTTTCAAACTTCAGATCAGAACAAAACAAACTAGACTTAAGCATACCAAATCATACTTCAAATGTTGTAATGTATAAATAGAACATGCATCTATCAAACCAGATGAGACCAGAAAGTTTAAGGGGGTGTTTGGACTTGATTCTTAAAACTGTTTCTGCTCCGTCAGAGAGCAGAAGCAGAAGTTGGAGTGTTTGGATGAAAGTGCAGAAGTACTTCTGGTGCTCTAATTTACTCTTAAAATCACTTTTTAGAAGCCGGGGGAGAATTCTGAAAACTGATTCTGATTCTACTGGTACTTTAAAAAATAGATGTACTGCTTTTGGATCCAGAGCTGCATTTGTCTCCATACTGTATCTTTTTAATAAAGAAAATAGGCTAAAGATCCATAATCCAGAACGAGGTAAATTGATGTACTGCTTTTGGATCCAGAGCTGGAAGCCTGGAACGGACTAGAACCAGGTTCATCCCTAGAACACATATCCAAAGTAGTATTATGGTGACAACTTATCCCAACTCAAAACTGGACAAAGAATAGCTATAAATCCATTTTATAAAGATTAAAAACCGACACGAAAAACAGATATCTGCAGATTAATAGCAGTAGAAGAACCCCAGATGACTTCCAGGTGAAACCCACAAAGGAGTGCAGCATCTCATAGTAGCCTAAAAATACCATTGGTTGAATGACTATAAACCTTACTACTAATGCAGAAAAGGCTTAGAATTCAAAAATCCAACCATTTGGAGAAGTAGACGCAATTACTTGGGGAGATGATTCCATCAGGCGTACAGTCATTAATCCTCAGACAAACCCCACAAGGTATCAAAGTCATTGCGCTAACTGTCTTGGAGTCCACCCCGGCAGCACCACTTGCTGTTCGATAACAAACTGCCCCGACCGGTATAGAATGATATTCTCCCATCCCAGTGCTCTTCACCTCTATGATTGCATTATCCAAAACAAGAGACCTCAGGATTTCGCCAATCTGTTCGCTCGTGCACTGGTTAAGTACTTTCTTCTGGCTCAGAAAATCAAATATACCTTCAGCCGTAATGACTTTAAAATTCTTTATGACCCTTTCACATGCGCCTTTGAGCATACTAATGAGTTCTTTGTTGAGATTGCCATCAGTGTACCACGCACCGCCGGTGAGTTCTGCTGAAGGTTCAAACTCAGCAGCTATAAAGGTCTTTCTAGATTTGTTTTGTATGTTCTTGACCGGTTTTATGAGGTTCTTCTTCACGAGAGAAGCCAGGGATTTGTCAACCACAGTTGGTGGAAGCTTTGATTCTTTCTTCACGTCAGCCAACCACATTCCAACAGTTTTCTTACTTTTGATCAAATTGAGGACTACACTTTCAGCATCCACCAGAGGCTGAGAAGGTGATGCTCCTTCTGGTTTTCTCCTCTTCATATCTTCTGTACTAACCAAACCAGATCGTGAACTATTATTTAGTATTACAGTAAATTAATTTTTCAGAATCATGCGTTTCATAAGAGACATCATTTCAATTTCATTTACCCCAGTGCCGCAAAGGCTCCCACCAACAGTGGGGTAAGGGGGAGTCGGATGTACGCAGTCTTACCCCTATACTTACAGAGAGACTGTTTCTGGATGACCCATAGTGAAAATTGCAAGGACTGACTGCTGCTTTATAACAAAGAAGCGCAGACAGTTTAGTGAGCCATTTTGCTTTATTCCATCATATTTTCAAGCCAAAAAATAATGAATCTTTGGCTCCATTGCAAATGATGGAAATTTCATAAGAGACAAGAAAAAGAATAGGTTAAAGGATCAAATAGGCCCTTGAACTAACTTAAAGTGTTCAATTAGCTCCTCATATAGGAGGTTCTGTCCGGCCATCTCCAATTGGGGAGGTTCCCGGAGGAATTTTTTGTTGAAATTTTTTTAGCATCTTCTTCATTAAGTCTAGTTTACCTATATCAAATTTCAGCTAAAAATTAAATCGGGAAGGCAGTCAAATGATTTTCCGAAATGTACTGCGCTGTTTAACTGCGCAGTTATCTTCAAAAAATCATTTGACTGCCTTTCCGGTTGAATTTTTAGCTGAAATTTGGTATGAAGAAGATGCTCAAAAAAATTCACCAGGAACCGCCCCAATTGGCAACAACCGGGCAGAACCTCCTATATAAGGGGCTAATTGAACACTTTAAGTTAGTTCAAGGGTCTATTTGACCCTTTAGCCAAAAGAATATATAACCACAACCACACTTGGGGTCTTTTTGGAACCAGAAAAAATACTCGGGAAATAAATGAGTGGCAAAATAAAAGATAAGCTAAAAATCAACAAGTTATTTTGGACTTCTGTTTATCCTCATTAAAAAATTGGTTGCAATAATGAAATTTTTGTTAAGACGAGATTTAGATTTTATGGGTTCCCCTTGAATAACATTAAGCTATACAAATTACAATATACAATCATAGAGATAAAACTAAAACGAAGAAAAAATGAGTTGCTAACTAACCCTAACTTTAATCTAGGCATATGATAATACTAAAAAAGAGTTAATAGAATATTGTAGAAGTGGCTAAAGACAAAAAATCGGCAGTACACCACCACCTCGGATTTAGCCATAAAAGAACAAAAAACTAAAAAAATGGAATTGTCTTTAAAAATGACCTAGAACTGGAAGTTAAATGGGCAGTGAATCAATTAGCATTTATCAATACCTAACGAAAACAAACCTAACCTAAAGAAGGAAAACAGATCGACAGTAAATTGACAGAGTGAATAAATAATTTGGAAGAAAAAATCCTACTTCAGTAGATATTGAGGCGCTATTGGATGAGGAAGTAGGACCGTAGGAATGTTTGTCCGACCTCAGCACCGGATCAGAGTTTGACCAAATGTTTCCAGTCAGAATTGAGTTTGGCTCTACCACCGTTAAGATTGTAGGTACTGCGGCTGGAGCTTATCACAGTCTTGCGCTTGCAGGTAGGACTTACTTTTAGTTGTTCATACTGTTTCTTTTACTTCTCTATAATGGTTGGTGGATTGGTCTTTCTAATTGAAAAATCTGTCTGCACATGGGTATTTGAATGAATATGGGGTTTGGCAATATGCTTTGTGTTGATCACGTTAGAAATAATATTTAGACAGACCGAGTTTAGGAAAATTGCATACAAATTACAAAGTAACGTTTTGAAACAGACCACCACATGAACTAACAAATGTCAAAACAATATAAACAACAATGAAATATACGTATAAGCAATATATGAACTAAAAACAATGTGTAAATGAGTAAAGAATGTAAAAACAATATGTACAATATGCAAACGAGTGAAGAGTTCAACAATAAATCCATAATGACAATATATGAAACTAAAACGTTTGCTGGGCATTTTTTTCGTTTTCCCGTTTTATCGGATCCCGCTCCATTTTAATCGCATCATAAACAAATTCCTCTTGAACGGATGAAATATTTAAAGTCTCAATCAAGCCACTTAACTTCTGTATGTTTTCTGTACTTATAGTCATCACCATTACCCCAGTGCTGCAAAGGCTCCCACCTTTGGGGTGGGGTAAGGGGTCGGATGTACAGTTTCCGGATGACACATTGTGAAAATTGCGTCGAAAAATTGCATGAACTGATTGCTGCTTCATAACAAAGAAGCCACCACTTTAGTGAGTCATTTTGCTTTAGGAGTAGATTATGTAGGCAATCTTATTTAAATCGACAAAAGTTTATGAAATAATCAACATTTTATATTCAATCACATAATTCATATCAATATGTTAACAAATTTATAATCCCAAGTTTTAAATTTCACAAATGAAATCACACGGAAGTACGGCTGGCAGACCAGAGAGTCTGAGATCACAAATGAAATCACACAAAAGTTTTTAATATCAATATCTTTTTATATTAAAAAGATTAAAAATGCTTAAATTAAAATAAAAATACCAACTTACCCACGGAAGTACGGCTGGCAGACGAGAGAGTCTGAGACCGACGACTGGCAGTGGCGCAGCCGCGAAGGCGGACAGACAAGCACTCGGGCAGATGCAGGCGGGGAGATACGGTGGACTGGCGGATAGAGAGTGGGCGCCGCCTCGCAGGCGCGACGCGATCAGCCGGAACGTTTTCCTTCTTCGATCTGCGTTCGCTGCAACCCTGGCGAGTTTAGGTAGAAGAACGGACGAAGGATTTCTTCTTGTTGCTTTGGGTTTTGGCAGGGGTGGGCAAAAGTACAGAAAGACCGAACAGAAATGTTACCGGACCGAAAAACGGATCATGAACCGGATACCGGTTCTAAACAATGCCATGACCGGTTCTTATAAAATGAGAACCGATACCGGACTGAACTGGACCGAAATATGAATTAATTATTTAAATTTACATGTATACCATTACTTTGAGTAGTGCCTTCACACTTTCACACTTTCACCACCTTTGTACTATTTTAGTTTATCTGAAATTTATTAATTATGTAATACTACCTCCGTCCTAAATTGATTTGCAAAATCAACTTTTCTTGCTCAAACAGTTTCACATTATTATTACTTAATTAGGATGTCAATTTTTTATTATATTTAATTTGGAGTTTGCAATTTTGAAGAGATTTAATGTAGTTCTGAATATGTAAATTTTAATTGTTAAAATTGAATTAATTATCAATAAAGAGGATTTAACTTTAACATTTGTCGACCAAAAAGTATTGACTTTGCATATCAGTTTGGGACGGAGAGAGTATAAAAATTGATAAGTTATGTGGATTTTTGGAAAATGGTTAAACTTTAATTTCTCCTTAAACACTTGAAAAAATAGCATTGTTTGATATTGGTATGACATGATACCATCCCGTTTGAAAATGGAAACGTACCGAACGGGTTTAGGTCTAAGACCGAACCGAACCGAACCGTTAGAATAGTAACGGTACGGGTACGAGTTCGGACAAATATTGGACCGGACCAGAGCGCGCCCACCCCTAGGTTTTGGACCTCCGACTTTTTGCTATCAGCGTACACTGGGCCAGGATTTTATTTGAACGGGCGAACTACAATTTTTCTCCCTTTGTATAATTATATACTCCCTCCGTTCCTAAAAATTCTTCCCAGTTTGACTTGGCACGCCTATTAAGAAAATGGAATAAAGTGGAAATGTGTGGTTGTGGTTGTGTGAGAAAAAGTTAAATGAATGTGAGTCACACAAATTGTTCAAAAAGGGAAAGTGGGAAGAATTTTTGGGAACGGCCCAAAAAGGAAAGTGAGAAGTATTTTTGGGAACGGAGGGAGTATTATATAATTATTTTTATCAAAATAATTAAAATGTTTAACCATTAATACTAATACAATTTGAGAAAAAATATTTTGGAATGCCACATCCCAACAAAAGAAGAGTGAACGAAATTGCACTCCGAGTGAGTAGTTCCTTTTGTTCTTTTCATAGTGAACCTACTTTAAAATAGATATTTATTGAATACTTCTTTTATCCCTAATTGATACACATATGGCAGATTTTAGAGTTTGGCCAATTTAAAATTATTATTACCTAATAAAATTGTGCATAAAGCTAAAAACTATTGATTTGTATATTTAATTTACAAATGCCTTTTTTAAATTTATTGAATTGAAAAAAAAATGATTTAATTTTTTACGTTTTGATGCATAAAATTAAAAGTAAATTGAATTGACGTAATTAAAACTGTCGTTTTTATAAAGAGGGAGTTTTCATGTCAGGCATATTCTGAAATGGTGATAGGAGACAACGATAAGAATTCCACCCTGGTCCGTGAGAAGAATGTGAAAATCTGAATCTAGGAGTGAAAGCAGAGTAGATAAATGTATCGTCTCTTTCATGTATGTATATAACCTATGTTTTAAACTTCAAAGAGTACTCCGCTAAATGTGATTCATTTAACATTTGTGATCATGGGTTATTGTCTTTTCATGTATGTATTTAACCTATATTTTAGAGGCCACCAAAGTTATAGATGAATTGATTGTCAAAAAAAAAGTTATAGATGAATTAGTTTTACAATCCACTATAGTCTATAGTTATAGAAGAATTAGAGTTCCATTAACATATATGTAGAACTTTAGAAGCCACTGTAGTTATAGATGAATTAGTTTGAGAAGGGCCATCCTTAGGTTTCAAACTTTCAAATATAGAAATATAGCAAGATGTAAAATAAAGCATAGTTGCAGCACAATTAAAACTAAGATTATAGGTAAAATTGAAAAGGGCATTCCTTAGGTTTCATATATAGAAATATAACGCCCTAACTAACTCAGGAATACTAAAAAAACGGAGATTTACAATTATGGTGGTTTCATATACAGTTACTCGTAGTCATTCAAAACACCTATACGACTTATGAAGAGGTTAAATGTCATATTGTCATGTAAATGATTAAATGTTTTTCTTATTAGAGTTTTGCTTTATTTGTCTTACAAGTGTACTAGCACACCATTGTTAGTAAGTATAAATGTTTTGTGTGTATCCGAGCAGTTAATAAGTACATTATTTTGCCTTCTAATTCTGTTTCGGTGCTTTAATATTTCAATTATTTTTGAATTCTATTGGGTTAATTTTGATTTCGAAATTGAATTCCAAATTTAGCGTTATTTTTTTGTTCTAATAATTTTTGTTATTATGTTTTGTGTCATGTGTTATTAGGATCACACAAAAAATCAGTATTATTTGAAGTCACTTATTGATTACTCACCAATATTTGTCAAGCTACTTTGCTCCTAGATAATGAGTATTTTCTTGATAGAACTGAGATCAACTTAAGCTTTAGCCCAACACAATTTTCATTTGTTGAACTGAAACTAATTTTTTCTTATTTTATTTTAATAGTTAAAATAGTTAAAATGGAGAAATTCTTGATTCGTCCATATTTGGAAAACTGCCCATTTCACTTCCCGTTAAATCATTCAAAACAATTAAAATAATTATTTTCATTTCTTATAACTAGTATTTTACCCGTGCGTTGCACGGGATAACAAAATAACAAAGTATCGATGAAGTGGTTCAATATTCCAGTTGTTTTCAAGAGCTATATCAGTAGTCCCAAATCCCAATGTTCCAATACTCCAACTGTTCTCATAGTTGCATGGAATTTCAAAATATACCAAATAATAGAGGTTCTATGTCTCTATGTTTGCCTCATTTCCATTTCCATTCATTCTACTAAGTTTGTCTCAATCCATATTTAGTAAGATTTGGGTAGTTACAATTACAATTCAACCTTTATCACATTTCAATAACTAAATATCATCCACACGAACAATTTCACTTTTCTTAATAACTTTACCGTGCACGCTTATCCAAATCTTATGGGGATAGAGGTAATGATGATTATGTAAATTATCTTATTTCCCCATTAACTTCTCAGATTCATATTGAAATGATAATAAAAGTTACAATTCATCTTGCAGATTCTAGACTATTACAAAAGAAAATATACTCCGTATGAAAGTAACAGTGAAGCCAGGAGGTGCAATAGTATTCCAGGTCACTAGCAGAGTAGCAGGTCTTCCAATACCTAATAAATAAAAGGCTAGAGAATTATGGATCATTTTTCATTCATTTTCATTTATCCCAGTGCCGCAAAGGCTCCCACCTACGGTGGGGTAAGGGGGTCGGATGTACGTAGTCTTACCCATGTACTAAAGCACAGAGAGACTGTTTCCGTATGACCCATAGTGAAAATCGCGTCCAAAATTGCATGGACTGACTGCTGCTTCATAACAAAGAAGTGCAGACAATTTAGTGAGTCATTTTGCTTTATTCCATCATATTCTCAAGCCAAAAAATAATGAATCTTTGGCTGTATTGCAAATGATGGAAGTAAAATAGGTTTCAAAACCTACCTGAAAACCATTGGCAAATATTTGAAAATCAACCAACCTATTTTTAAATGAGGATCAAAGAAATTTTTTCCCACTAAAATGATACATTACACTCTCATATGCAAAATTGTACTAAAATCTGAGATCAATATGACGGTTCAATAATACTCCATAGTAGATTATGAGGTCACCAACAAATCACTTCATGAATGAGAACAATGACTTTCACACACTTGATATAATAAATAAAATTAGTTACTAATGAGGGCAAAAGGTAAGAAGCTTACAATAAAATGAAAGAAGCTTACGTCAATTATAAGAAAATCTCATTTAAAAATTGCAACTTATTAGTACCAAAACAATTGGGAGCAAACTTCGTGGAACTGCTAATATTTATGTTTCATTGAATTTGTTAAATAACAAATTTATTTAGTTCATAATAAAACACGGTATGCTAAACGTAAAATAACGAAACAGAACCTTCATGATCCTTCACGTTAACCTGTATCATATCTCGATGGATTGCTAGATCGAACACTCACTGCATTGTAATTTTCTTTTATCATTGTAATATTTATCTTATCATAATAGTGGTTTAGAATCTTAAACAGTGCATGGTATATTTAAATGGAACGAACTGCACCTTTTCTATCCTTGCAAATAAAACTTAAAGCATTACCTGCAAGCACACGTGAGAGGACATTTTAAGTCATGACCGGCCATAAAATTTAAAGGGAAAATGGGCAAATAAGTCCTCGAACTAATAAAAAAAGTGCAAATAAGCCCTTTTGTAGGAGGTTCTGGCTGATCATCGTCATTTGGGGAGGTTCTCGGTGGAATTTTTTGATGAATTTTTTTGAGCATCTTCTTCATTAAGTCTAGTTTAGCCATACCGAATTTCAGCTAAAAATTCAACCGGGAAGGCACTCAAATGATTTTCGGAAAAATACTGCGTTGTTTAACTGTGCATTTATCTTCAAAAATTCATTTGACTGTCTTCCCGGTTGAATTTTTAGTTGAAATTCAGTAGGACTAAACTATACTTAATGAATAAGATGCTCAAAAATTTTCATCAAAAAATTCCACCGTGAACCTCCCCAAATGACGATGACTGGACGGAACCTCCTACAAAAGGGCTTATTTGCACTTTTTTGATTAGTTCGAGGGCTTATTTGCCTCTTTTCCCAAATTTAAATGAATATCTTTTGAAAATTGAAGAGTAATAAAAAAATCACATTTGTTAGCTATTCAATGATACTAACTTCAGTTCTGTGTTCCCTCCGTGTTCATATTTCTTTTAGGTAGCCATCACGCATATGCACATCTGATATGATCTACCTCTATAAACACACCAGTCCATATTATTCAGCACATTTGTTTCTATAGCTTATCATTTTAGCAATCTCACTCATTTAAATACGTAGTATAATTAATTGACATGAAAATTGGTTGGAGCACATTTATTCAAGATCAAATAGAAAAGTGAGGTTCCCAGATATCACCTCATCCCATATTCCAGTCACATGTACTACGTATGATGTATCAAGATATAAATGGTAAGAATCCATCTCCACTTAGTACCATAGACTACATAAGAGATCGAGAACAATGGATACTATATATATACAACGTATAACACAATGCCCGATAAAGAGAAATACCTTTCATGTAAATGTAGTGGATGGATGTATTTTAATGTACCATCTAAATCTACACACATGATTTATATTAAACATTCTATGGTGCACAGATACTTCACTCCGATGCCGTGTCCGCGTATCCGATACCGATACTCACCGATACGCGTCTATTGGGTCTGTATCCTGAATTTAATAAAAGTATCGGGCATACTTTTAAAAATACGGATACTTCCGATACCCGTACCTGTGACCCTATAACCCTCATTTCATACATGACATGACGAAAAATTTAGTAGTCACTCAAACGACCATAAGATGTGGAACATTTATAAAGATCATTTCGGGAGTATAGAAAATAATGGAATACTATTATTTGTCATTTTATCGTTTGATGAGCTTTAATTGAAACAAGATTTAGATGTAAATGCAAATAGAGAACAAAAAATATTATTTGAATTTGAATCGAAATATCAATAATTTATTTTTCTTAGCCTAATATTTGAAATCTTATAATAATAGTCAATTTTTTGTACTATTGTTATTTTATTTATGAACCCCTGAATTATATATATTTGCAAATTATATACTATATTTTTATTATTTATAAATATACCCACGTACCCGCATCCTATAATTTTTTGAAATTGCCATATCTACATAGTTCATAATTATCTCTGCACCACAACTCTCGCGCCTTACCATTTCAGTCAGAGAATTTTCACTCTCTGTTTGAATCCGGCCTTCCAGCCATAGAACTCCCTCCTTGTCAATTTAAATCACTGGTGATGAGGGCCTAGCTAGGAAACGAGGACATATGCAGCAGGCAACAATTTGAAGCTCACGGAATGCTCAAGAAATAATTACTTCTTTTTGTTCGGGTCTTCCTTCCATTTTCATTGTTTCGGTCTTCCTCTTCCTGGAATTATAAACCATCTCCTAAAATCATTTTTTACTGAAATAATTTATATATTGTTCAACTTTACATGAACTCAGAAATTACAAATTAGTTTAAGCCTTCAACCTAATGACTCTTCACGAATAAGTGGTTAGGTTTTGCATTTTAAAGCTAAAATATCCTTTCAATATATACTGGTTGAGCAGTGGCGGACCCAGAAATTCGGAGCCATGGGGTCCCTACCCTTTTGTATCTCTAATTAATATAAAACTAATAAAAAAATATTAAAGAAACATTTATGCTCATCAAGCCAACTTGAAACAAATATACGTTTTTTGCCGCCAATTAGTTTAGAGGGGAAATCAAGATCCAGAGGTTGAAACGGTTCTTTTTTAAGGTAACTACGACGTACCTCGTCTTGAACATTAGGATGAAAATCAGCAATTTTTATTCTCAATACGAGATCCAAAGATTCAAAATCAACATGTTATTGACATAGATTACAAGCCAAGTTAGCTTCACTTTCAGCAATTACTTGATCCAATTCTTCATTTACTAATGACGAATTATTTGAATTAATACATGAACTACTCTCAACACTACGAATTTCTTTAAATTTAGGTACAACACTGAAATATCTTTTCATTCTAAATCATACAATATTGAAAATAACATTTATAAATACATAAATTTATTAATTTAATAAATTTAAATTAATAAAGAAAGTTTAATAGTTAATCCAAAAAAAAAAAGATACCGGAAGAGAAACACTGAAAACATGGGTTCGTCTTGGTTTATTTGAAGAGAAATAATAAAAACATGGGCTCGTTTGATTTATTTAATTTAAATCATTTCCCAAAAAAAAGGCTGGGGGAGAATCGAACACAGTACCCCACAAAATGGAAAGAGTGAAAGACTCAAATGCGCCCACAATCCCAGTCCGCTATTTTTGTTATTTGGTTTTCTAGTCATGTGTTTAGTATATATACGTTTCCTAATTAACTTTATATAAAAATATACGTAGTATATAATATATAGGTAGTTTTTTCGAAGTCCACGGGGTCCCGGGACCCCATGGGACCCTTAGTGGGTCCGCCTATGGTTGAGCCGTATACGTATGAAGTTGCATGTCTTCTATATTTTGTACTCCTCTGTATGAGGGAGAATAAAATACTTTTCTATGCATTTTTCGGTTTATTCAGTTTAGTTTCTCCTTTTCTCATAACCATTGTATCTGTTCTATCATTGTTTTTATATTAGTTGCATCTCTCAAGTTAATATGTGCTAACTCCTCACACAAAAATTTAAAAGTTTTGTTTCACATTCACTATCAGATCAATAAAGGAAGGAGACAATCAGTTGTTTAATTACCAGATTATGGATGACAATGACTTTGCTACAGCACCTCCTCCTGCAACAAGAACGGTTCTTCGGCCACCCGGCCAGTAGACTCTCTTTGACACATAAAAGTGGGCTTAATTGCTGTTTGTATATCAACAGTTTCCGGCATTATCTGGTTTCGTTTTTAAACTGATATCTTCGTCAATGTGTCTTACAAGTGACAAATAGACTCGTCAAGAAGTCTTTGGTTTATAGAGATATACGGTCCAGGAAAGTAAACACATTTTCAAAAACCATACCAAAGTCACACATAAGGACATTAAGCTCCTATACCAATCCATTGTGAAGGGTACATAACAAGATGATGATATAATTAGACTTTTCTTAATTTTTGTCCTTGTTCTATTTATATACACCTGTTGTCACTGACTCACTGCCACTGCTTCACTCATCTTTCATTGCTTTCATAGTTTCATCATTCTTATTATTTTATATTTTAATTTCAGCGGCGATTGTGGCATTTTGATGCTCAAGTTTGCTGAAGTACTACAGATGAGGATGGACATCAATAAGATTTGTCCAGTAAAAGTTCCTGAATACCTTACGACTAGTCATGGACCCAGTTCAGGCCGCCCGGCCCGGCCCGCTACTGCGCGGGCACGGAACCGGCCCGGATCTCAGGTCCGGTTCGGGCACCGAACCGGTGGGGGTGGCGGGGCCTAGGCCCGGCCCGACCCGACCCGGGTCCATCACTACTCACGACCTCTAAGGCTAAGGCTATACAAGAAGGAGATGGAAAATGAAAATTCACTTATTTCTTTGTGATTGTAGTTGACATTTTACTTGAATGTTTTAGTATTTAGTTACTACGGAGTACAATACTTGTGGTGTTCTATGCCACCTTAGTGGTAAACGTGGCTGCATGTGTTCACTAATGATTTGCAAAGATAAGAAAATCACTTGGAATAGCAGGTCATTAATCGGTCAGGGACCAACGAATGAAGATGAGGTGCAGAGGTTGAATTATTCTTGAATAATGAAAAAGTGAAACTATTGTAAGAAGACTGCTAAAAGATTGGATTATTAGTTTCCATTTTCCCTTGATTTTATTATTTATTCTCCTGCTACCTATCCATTACATTCCAGAATTAATTATACTATAATGTTAAGTTTGTTCTTCTTTTGTCACCACTGTCTTCAGCTAAATCTTGGAATAACTATTAACTTTAACATCATTTTATAAGGTAAAATAATACGGAGTACCATACTACACAAAACAAATAGCAGCTTCTCCCACCAATGCCTACACTCTATCAAATGATAACATTGACTTGACAATATTGCTAAATTCATCTACACATATCACAAACATTATTCAAGTTGCACTTCACTCCAAATATATAATCAAACTGGACAAGTCTTATAACTGAAACCTCAACTATCACCCTGAATTGCAGGCTTGCAGCTCACAAAGTAAACCAAAACTAGAGTGGTAGCGGCTTATTACAAGTCTTCTGATTGTGCCCATATTGTCTACACCTCCCACACTTTTGTTTTGAAACAATCTCTCCGTTAGCGCTCGGAGCGCACACTCCTCCCCCCTCCATGTTTTTTTGTAATTCATCTTCACTCCCAATTTCCTTTTCAACTCTGACATTATTGATTTTGGCTGATATGGTTTTCTTGATGCATCCAGGTACTCCTGTTTCACCAATTTCCCATCGGAGCGCACACTCCTTCCCCCTCCATGCTTTTTTGTAATTCATCTTCACTCCCAATTTCCTTTCCAACTCTGACATTATTGATTTTGGCTGATATGGTTTTCCTGATGCATTCAGGTACTCGTGTTTCACCAATTTCCCAATCAAAGCTGCACTCGCCTGACGAGTGCCACTTAATCTATGATCAATTGAGCATGTATGTATGTCATCGAACCTGTAAATAAATAAATACTGATTACACTATAGATATAATAGTATGCATGTTGGTTGTAATTAATCATAATATACTAAACTGTCATATGTGCTTACTAAGATTTATCACTTAGGGGATATTTAACTACAACTAACTGTAACTGTACTTTGATGCTTAGCTTGAAAAAACTCCCTTACACTTTTCTGTCCTGTTGCTTTATTTAACCGTAAAAATAGCTAATAAGATACAGTTAATTCTATTCCTATGTTACTTAACGAAATATACACCATATAATAATTCCATCTTATAATGTAATAAAAATTACACAAATTTTGTAGATTAACCTAAGTGTACCTTCTGACTTCGAAACAATCTGTTTCTTTCAACTTTACCCCTCTTACTGCCCACTTGCATGCAGGGTGGTCAATACACACGACGTGCAATACATTCGGATGAGACGTTTTTGTAACAAACTGAAACTTTTTTTCAATGGCATACATTTGCAGTGTCTCCTTGAAGTATTCTTTGCTGGGATAATTCGCACCAATTCGTAGAGTTGAGCCCAACAACTCAGGTGGCGCACTTCCATTGCACACATTTTCAGTACAAAGTGGTTGTGCATCACTAATTATGCTCATTTTTAGAGTTGAGCCCAACAACTCAGGTGGCGCACTTCCATTGCACACATTTTCAGTAAAAAGTGGTTGTGCATCACTAATCATGCTCATTTTTTCACACTCTGGCTCAATTCTAACAGAACTACTATCATCTGCACACAACATCACCCCAACATTCTCTTCAGATTGCATGCCCGTCCCTTTAACTTGTACGCACATGGGATATTTTCCAATTTTATCCTTCTCCATGCCCTTGAGTTGTAAGTAAAAGGCCAGACTTGTATCACTTTCAATAATTGTGGGTGTGAAACTAGAGTCAATGAGGTATGAGATATGCAGCTCAGATACCCCCTCATCAATATGTAATACCTCCCTCAGTTGTGTAAGAAGAGCCGCATACGTTGTTACGGAGTACAGGAGCATACCATGAGTTGCTTTTATTCTAAATTCTTTCGTTTCATTCCACCCATCTCCAAGTAATACCGTTATCATCAATGGTTCCATCTCACTGTGAATGAAAACATATAGTAGTTACTTAATCTTCATTACAATTACCTTTACATATCTTTCACATACACAAAAGTCACTAACTAATCACGACACAGTCACTACAACTCACCATGTCACCTATAGCATGGATATTTATCAATTGGTCAATACTACAATGTTACTACATCTTTTCACTGGTCTCCTAAAATTCACTAGTCTACTATTACTACTGAAGTAATTTTATAGTTACTTTATTACTAACAAAATAGTCACTACACATTAATTAATTTACTATAAAAGTCACTAGTCCACAATTACTACTAAAGTAACTTCGTAGTTACTGTTTTAACACATACTTGTAAGGCAAATTCGTAGTTAACTATTTAGTTACTGCTACCGTAAGCCGCAGTGGCTGAATCAGAACAAAAGTTCTGGAGCGGCTCATAATCTTATCAAAACTCAAAATATAATCTTATCAAAACTCAAAATATTGAAACCATCTAATGTAATCACAAATTTCATCATAAATAATACTACTACTAAGAAATTTCACTCCAATGTACTATGAACTAGTGAACTACTATGTATTAACTTTTGTTTATTTAAATTATTTACATAAGTAATACTTCATAATATAAAACAATCTAAAATCCCTAAACTAGTTAAACATTATTAAAAATCTAAAACTGTTTTTAGCTTTGAAAATCTGAAACATTAAAACCTGAAAAATAAATACTCCGTAATTAAAAGGATAGTCAGCCTAAAACAATATACTAACAAGCTATACGGAAAAGTTAAGAAAAAAATCACTACGCGTATACACATTATGTCAATTCAGAAATTCTCAAAAGTGAAGCAGCAAAGTCGGAAGGCTGAAACGTAAATTTAAATCTAAAACTATATAAATATATGAGTAATAATTATTGGCAACCCAAAATCCAAATAATCCAAAATTAAATAACTAAAAGGATAAAATAATGGCAAGTTGAACAAATAAATACTCGATCTAATGCGTCGCTTCACGGCTGCCGGCTTGCCTTTCTCAATCTTCGGTCGCTCACCTCTTTCCCTTAAACCTATCGTCTGAAATTTCCAATTCCACAATTTGGGCCTTTGGCCAATTCTCCTGATAAGTGCTGCTACGAGAGATCTGTGCGACGTCGTCTTTAATTCAACACTTAACCAAAACGGTGTCGTTTTGGTTCAGCAAAAACGAAAAAAAAAAGGCTAAAGGGTCAAATAGGCCCTTGAACTGCGAAGTTAAACAACGCAGTACATTTCGGAAAATCATTTGACTGCCTTCCCGGTTGAATTTTTAGCTGAAATTTGGTACGGGTAAATTAGACTTAATGAAGAAGATGCTCAAAAAATTTCATCAAAAAATTCCACTGGGAACTGCCTCAATTGGCGACGGCCGGGCAGAACCTTCTATATAAGGGGCTAATTGAACACTTTAAGTCAGTTCAAGGGCCTATTTGACCCTTTAGCCAAAAAAACAAAAAAAAAAGTCTGCAATTGCCCAGTGCAGCAACGAGCAGGGTCGACGGAAAACAGAAGGGGTGGGGAAGAAGATGACCAGAGGCGATGTTAATATAAATATATATGTTATGAGAAATGCATCTAATGCGAGAAATGAAAATGAATCTCGGTCATTAGATTTACGAGTTGCACTAAATAGGGTTGAGCAAAACCTGAACCGACCCGCAAAATCCGAAGTTTTTTCCGGATAATATCCGAATCGAAGGTGGATATCCAACCTAAAAAATCCGAAACCGAAAATCCGATTAGTATTGGGCTTAGACCGGGTGGCGGGTAGGGTTTGTAAAATCCCGACCCACCCGAATATCCGAAATATATTAAATTATTTAGTGTGTACTTTGAATATGTTAAATTAATACTTGTGTTCAATTATTTGTGTAATCATTTGTGCAATTTGTGTTAAATTATTTTTGTAATTTGAATGTGTAGTGCACTAGTGTGTACAATTTTTGTCAAGTTGACATTCTAACACTTTAATTGTTCAATTATAATGTGTTTTAATATAATCGAAGTATTCGAAATATATTAAATTATGTAATGTGTACTTTGAATACGTTAAATTAATACTTGTGTTCAATTATTTGTGTAATTAATTATGCAATTTGTATTAAATTATTTGTGTAATTTGAATGTTTAGTGCACTAGCTTGTAGAATTTTTGTCAAAGTGGCATTGAAACACTTTAATTATCCAATTATATTTTTTTTAATATATCTGAAACCCAATCTGATATCCGATAATATCCGACGTAAAAATATTCGAAAACCCCGATTTGAAATATCAAAGGGTCGGGCCTAGTATTTAACTTAAAAAACCCGAACGGGTTTAGGGTACGCAGACCCGGCCCGCCCAAACCCGACCCGTGCTCAGCCCTAGCACTAAAAATGTCTTTATGTTGCAGTAATATTTAAATGAGATATTACCCGAAATAGGACTAAAAGAGTTTGAAAATTCTAAAATAGGACTACCATGTTTTTATTCCCAAAATAGGACTAATTACTGTCATGTTTTGGCAGTACCAAACTTCAAACATGACAGTATTTTCCAAACTTGGCAGTAATTACTCCTATTTTGGGAATAAAAACATGACAGTCCTATTTTGGAATTTCCAAACTTTTTTAGTCCTATTTTGGGAACTTTCCCTATTTAAATTTTACAATGTTACACTAAAATTAATTCTAATTTGCAAAGTGCAAACTAATCCTAGCCATCCATATTAATGAAATAATGGTCAAGATTGGAAACTCCTTCTATAATTGATGCTCCATATTTAGTGGTAAGAGAATAAAAATCTCCCCCACGAATACGGCTGTCTTTTAGTGCTCAAAAAAAATATTGTCCCTTGATTTACCAAATTGAACGGATGTGATGATTTTGCATTTTGTCAGGGAAAATGGGAAACACACTTTGTATCCGATTTTAACCTTATATAGATAATTGCAAAAAAGTCACTAGTCGGCAATTACTACTAATGCAAATTCGTAGTTACTATTTTATGCATAATCAGTAACTACACCATAAGTTACCAGATGAAACAACCTAGTTATTACTATATTTACAGTAACTAAAACTTCTCACGACATCACTGCTAAAGTTCATCGTCTCCACGGTTATCACGGTGTCTTTCTTAATTTAACCAATTACACGAATTTTAACAATTTTATTAACATTTGAACACAAATTTATCACATCTCTCTCGCAAAGAAAAAAAATATCACATTTCTAGATTCTCTTGTAACTCGACCAAGTTTTATTTTTCTGAAAACGAACCCAATCAATAATACTTCAGCACCAATATATTCATATAGAATTGATGTTTATTGACTTCATACAAATACACAAAATCTAAATCATATTGAAATATACCTCGCAATCTCTTCCGGCCTTCCTTCTCCTCTGCGATCTAGCGTTTTTTTTTGGGTCTCCCTTCTCCTCTTAATCAGGAGCAGACTTCACTTGATTACCGTTGGGGAATTATAGACCTTTTTTGTTTTCGACCTTTTCCCCAATTGTACCTTTTTATTTCATTAGTCACTTTTTTGTCCTACTACAGTGTTTAATAGTACTACCTCCGTCCCATTTTATGTGTCTTAGCTTGACTTGGCACGATTATTAATGAAGTGATTGAAAAAGTAAAAGTTGTGGTTGAGATTTGAGTATAATAAAGTGAAATGATGTAGACCACATATTTCTTTCCAAAAAAGAAAATGAAACACTTATTTTGGGACAACCCAAAAAGGAAAGTAGGACAGGTAAAATGGGACGGAGGGAGTAATACGCAATATATATGGAAAAACCTCTATTAAGATAGCAATGCCCACTAATTTAACATGTATTTGTTGTTATTTTCATCTAATTGAAGACTTCATTCGAAATAAATGCATTAAATAAATATAGGCAATTGCATATTTATGATTTCAAATGTTTTTTAGGTAATCACATATTTATGATTTCAATTTTTTTAATTAGACTTTTAAGTCAAGTAATTATAATAGTAACCTTAATCATAATCACATGTGTTCAAAATTTACATTATAATAATAACTTTAGTCATAATCACTCTATATGTCAGAATGTCATTTAGATTTTAGCATGAGTCAAAAAGATATCATGGAAATTCATTATAGAAATGTCGTATTTTTTGTCACAATCAACTACGGAGTATACGTTATAGTGCCCTAAGTTACCAAATGTGAGATATTCAAAATTCAAAAGATTGATAAGTAACATTGATGTCACACTAAGCACTTCCATGAACAATTGATGTTGTGTATCTAGAAACTTTTTTAATGTGTAGTTTATTTTTTTGTCGTAGAACATATATATTTTCGTCTTTTTTATTAATATTGTACATGTAAATCGCCTTTTTAAAAAGAAGTGTATTTCACTACCATATTTAAATTTCAGATTGATACAAAATATAAATATATTAGTATGTTGTGCATTGCTCGGGAACAATACTAGTAATAATTAAAATGTTTAACAATTAATAATACTAATACAATTTGAGGGGGATATATGAATGCCACATGTCAACCAAAGAAAGAGGGGTGACCAGCACCCTCTTTAAGAAGAGTAAACCAAATTGCATTTTAATTGACTTGTTCCGTTTGTTCTTTTCAGAGTGGGGCTATTTTAAAATAGATGTTTATTGAGAACTTATTTTATTCCAATATCTTTTGGGATTAAGGCTTGGATGTTATTGTTGTGAGAGTACTTCTTTTATCCCTAATTGATATCCATCTAGCAGATTTTAAAGTTTGGCCAATCAGAAAATTATTATTCCTTAATAAAATTGTGTATAAAGCTAAAAATTAATGATTTGTATATTTAGAAATGTCATTAAAAATTTATTGAATTGAAAAAAAAAGATTTAATTTGTTTACATTTTGATGCATGAAATTAGAGATTAAAGTAAATTGAGTTTTTTAACGAAATTAAATTGAGTTAACGTAATTAAATCTATCATTTTCGGACTGAGATACTACGTAGTATTGTTTTGAAATGAAGTTTGAGCAAGCTTTTATAAAGAAAAAGTTTTCATGTTAGGCAAATTTTGAAGATTGCATAGAAAGGTAGATATAGTTAATTTTACTTTTTTCGTCACATTTTAATTGTCTTACTTTTCTTTTATACTAGTATTATCTTAAAATAAATGTCATGTTTCATTTTTTGGTAAGAAATATGTGATCAATAACCTTTCACTTTCTTCTAGTCAAATTCAACTATTCCGTATAACTTTATTGTTCAATTAGTTTATTAATAATTGTATCATACTAAAACAAGACATTCAATATGAAACGGAAGTAGTATTGTTTAAGAATAAGCTTGGATATTTTTGTTGATATAGCCTATCAAACAAGCACTCAATTAAAGGACCGGAGACCAAACTCGAGATTCAATTCATTAGTTTCTGAAATGATGATAGGAGCTTTGTCGAGTAAGTTTATGGAGCCCCATATGACACCCTTATGAAGTCATATGGGATATTGTGACACCATCTTTACCACCCAATTTTAAGTGGGTCTCTCCACTTAAAAAATGAATAAAAATTGTCCAATACAGGAGTGAACATAAACATAATTGCACAAATAGGAGTAAAATTTAAAACTTCTTTCAATAGGAGTAAACATTAATTTTCTGCCCTTAATACCCCAAACGGCCTAACCTAATTAATTCTAAAATATGACTTATATGATTAAATTAAAATATATAAAAAATCTAACATATTTTTTAAAAATATCAAAATTAAAAAAATTTAAAAAAAAACTTTAAAAATATAAAATAGATAAACCAAATTAAAAAAAATTAAAAAAATTATGCAAGCCTTTCCCACAGCTACGGCCATCACCCAAAAATGCAACATCTGATCGGCGAAAAGTCATGTAAAAATTGTCATTTTTTTAAATGCCATAAACATGGCAGTTTTTCCCTTTGAAAATGTCAAATTTTCTCGAGAACTGCCATCATGATTGCATTTCTGACAAATATTGGCATTTTTTTTATGGTCGGAGCTAGTGGAGCTGAGAGGTTGTTGAGGCGAGGGGCGGATGCCTACATATTTTTTTATACTCCCTCCGTCCGGAAAAGGTTTGCCAAATTTCTTTTTTTGGGTGTCCCAAAAAGATTTGCATTACCATTTAAAGTAAGGAATATGTGGCTAAATTTATTCTCTCTCCTCTGAACAAATTTCAACAACATTTTTTACTTTATTAATCCACGTGAAAATCAAAGTTGGCGAACCTTTTCGGGACGGAGGGAGTATTTATTTTTCATTTTTTTATTTTTTCTATTTTTATTTGTTTAGTTTTTTATTTAATATTTTTTATTTTTATAAATTTTTAATTTTTATTAATTTTATTTAATACGGAGTGGAGTATATTTTATTTATATACTTTGTGTTTTTTTTATTTTTTTACAATTTTATTACGGAGTACATATTAATTAATGTTATTTTTTATGTTTTAATTATTAATGATAGTTTTTGGGGCTTGGGTAGGGGTATACTTGTCCAAACAGTAAAGTTACTCCTATTCAAAACATGGTACTCCTATTTTTTCATTTTTTCAAACACATGATAATCCTATTTTTGCATTTTGCCAATATGAAACGGAAGTAGTATTGTTTAAGAATAAGCTTAGATGTTTTTGTTGATATAGTCTATTGAACAAACACTCAATTAAAGGACTGGAGACCAAACTCGTGATCCAATTCATGAGTTTCTCAAATGATGATAGGAGCTTTGTCGAGTAAGTTTATAGAGCCTCATATGACTCCCTTATGAATTCATATGGGGTATTGTAAAACCATCTTTAACACTCAATTTTTAAATGAGTCTCTTCACTTAAAAATTGAATGGTAAAATGGTGTTACCATAACACATATGACTCCATAAGGGAGTCATATGGGGTTCTATAAATATTTTGGAGCTTTGTCTCCACAACTTGTACATACTTGTGAAGAACAACCCATAAAAAGCTAAAATCTGTCCATCTTTGACTATTCTCTATCTTCAAGATTTTCTCCAACAAACCCTATTTAGAAAACTAAACCATAGGGACGTGCTGTGGAAAATGGCCAACAAGAGTACAAGACTAGGCTTGGACTCGGTGCGGGCCACCCGGCCCAGCCCGGTACTGTGTGGGCCCGACCCGATACTGTGTGGGCCTGGCCGGGAACCGGGTACCGGTTCCGGGTCTAGGCCCGGTTTGTGGGGGGTAACCGGGCTAAGGGAAATGCGAACCGGCCCGGCCAGGCCCGGGTCCGGTTCGGGCCTAAATATTGTTTTTTTTTTGTTTTTTTCAATTCTTTTTTGCTTTCCCCCGGGTTGGGCTGGGTCACCAGGGTGTTTTGGAGGGGTTTGGGGGGGTGGGGGGGTCAGGGGGGGGTCAGGGGGCCTAAAAAAAATTATAAAGGCCCGAGCCCGGCCCGAACTGGACCCGGTGGACACCCGGGCCGGTTCCGGGCCTAACCCCAAACCCCAAAAAGCTCGTCGGGCCTAGGCCCGACCCGGGCTTGGTCCATCACTAAACAAGACTCGAGAATCAAATCTTAAAATAGAGAACCATAAAGAAAGGAACTGTGTGATTCTTCTTCTCAGACCATAATTTGGAAGCCTCAAGTGGAAGGAAATTTTTCTCTGAAGTCTGCATACAATGAGATTAGAGAAGCTCAGGGTTCTACATTCTCCTTTCAGCATTTATGTGGAATAAACATCTGAAACTATCCATAAAAATTTTTCAATGGAAAGTGCTTCACAGGTTCATACCTATTACAGATAATCTTCCCAGATTTCAAAGGGTTATTCAACCCTCCATTTGTCCTATGTGTAGGAATCATAATGACAGTATGAATCATGCTTTTTATCAATGCTGTAAAGTCTTTGATATTTGGAAGTATTTTATGGATATCTTGGAAATCCCAATCATCTCAAATTCATGTACTATCAGAAATGTTTTTCTTAACTGGTGGTTTCAGGCTTGAAGTAAATCTTTGAGTGATGTATTTAGACACAACCTTCAAGGTATTATCTGTTGGCATATTTGGAAATCTTATGAAAATATGGTTTGGGGCACATCCAGTCACTTCCCCGGAGTTGATTTCCCAAATAAAAATCTACACTCAAGCATGGATTTGGAGTATCCCTAATCGGAGTTTCAGGTCTGGGGATGATATCCTTTTTTAGGAAAGACTCGTTCCTAGAAATTTCAAGTACAAAAACCCCAAATTTGTTATTAACTTATTACTAAGTCGGTGAAGCCTAAAGGTCAGATGAAACTTAACGTGGATGCTTCATATTTACCTGACAAAGCTTCTAGTGGATCGATTATGAGAAATGAGAAAAGTAGTTTCGTTTTTGCTCTGAGCTTTCCGATTGAGGCTGAATCCAGCCTAGATGCGGAGATGAAGTCGATTATCACTGCTACGAAATGGGCAATTGATGCGGGCTATGGCAACTTCATGGCGGAATCCGATTCCCTGAGAGCGGTGAATATCCTTGTAGCTAAGAAGGAAAGGAGGTGGTCTACGTTGTTTCAGGAGATTGTTCAGACATGAATTTCTTTTGGGCACATCTGAAGAGAAAAGAATTGGACGGCCCACTATATTTCAGCTACTCATCCGGCCCATTTAACTATTTACAAGTCTGTTATTTCGTTTCCTCCTACTATTAGAAAGGCCTTTTATCTTGATTTTTCTGGCATTCTCTCTTTCAGATGTATTCCTTAATTGTCGGGAGGTTTTGGTTTGGTCTCCCTCTCTTTTGTATGCGGTTTTTATTCTTACTAAAATCTCGGTAAACGCTCCCCGGCATTTTCCCCACCGATGGGTGGTTTGCCTTCCAGGGTAAAAAAAAAACAATAACCATAAAGAAAAGCAATATTGACATCGAATTGCTCAAGTGTTGCATAAAAATTATTTAGCGGAACTATTGTTTGAGCCCCTTTATTTGAAAATAACAACTAACCTCATAACCTGCAAGTCAAATTGTCAAAATGCATTCAATCAAAATACACTATTTTTTTGCAAATACCTGTTTTCAATAATATTGACATGCGGACATACCTGTTTTCAAAATATGTAAACTTCATTTTGTCACGAATTCACGAGCGAACCATCATAAACTTGTAACATTTCCTAGTATATCTTTCTATAACGAAACTCATTCACCCTTGTTGAAAAGTTGTTATTGTTTCTCATTTGAGTCATTGTACAGAAGACAAAAGTTGTACTTCGAGGATTAAACATACTTAATCATATTTTTTATTTTGTACTTTTTAGTTTATACGCATTTAAACCTATTTTCAAGAATTTCTCTCCAGTAAATGAGTCCGATTTTTAGATAAAATGGAATACCCTTATTAGAACTTACCTAAAATGTCGAAAGCATTTGAAATGAAAAAACGGAACAAAAGTATGACAAAGGCAGTTAAATGAATATTTTGATGTGTTCCTCAAAGCTCGAAGCCTCGAATCCCTATTTAAATGTGAAAACATCACAAATGCTTGTCGGTGTCCCAAACGTTGTGAAATGGTTGTTTCGTATGTTCGCTTTAGGTAAAGTGAATTTACGTAAATCTAGTGCAATAAAACAAAATCAAGTAAAACTACATTAACCTAAGTTAACTTAGATTCATGCGTCAAATATAGTTTGAAAATAAATAAGATGAACCTAGACTAATGTAATAAATATTCTTTAGATGAAGATACTCTAAGTCTCTAACTCATTTTATGTTATACAAGAACTTCACCTTCAAAAGTCAGAACCATCCTCTTCGGAGATTCTTCAATTTCAAGTTTTTCCAAATTCCAAGTACTAAGGACTTAGGGCGTTATGTGAGGTTAACACATATTTATCAATAACCTAGGTTAACCCCCAAAGTGCCAAACAAACAAACCATAAAGGTTTCGGGAGAGGGACAACCCAAATCTCGAGCCGCCCCAAACCGTGGTCACTTGTCAAGTTGTCATTCCAACTATTTCGAGCTACCTTGTAGTCTTGTAGATAACTTGTTCGGCATTCATTCCATTTGGGCGGTCTACCCATATGGTTACTCCACAAAGGAAAAAAAGGTCTTCCATGATATGTGGATTGAGATGAACAACAATATCATACAAATATCAGCATATAATAATGACACAAAATTGAAAGCAAAATAAAATATGAGAAACAAACACAAAAAGAGCCTTTACACATGAAGGGTAACCGGTGTTCTGAAACTTAAACTAGGTTTTAACTGACAACACTATTCCTATCTTAAATAAAGTTATGTACCAACTGTTACATGTAAACAGTTATACGCCCTCATGGTTAGTACAAATGCACACAAGAAAGTTCATGCACAATACTATTTCTTCTAATCTAGTTGGAGGTGGGGAGAAGGTCAAAGTGAAACTTGAAAAGTAAACTACACAATAAAACTCTTCCACTGTCTAGATAGACAGCAACTTCATCGCATCAAATAATGTACAGAAGGAAACAAGGCATTATCAATGCTGATTTAGTGCCTAGGAACCGGAGGGGGAGGTGGAGGAGTTTGAGGACTCTGTCCATAAAACCCAAACCCGGGCGGTGGATAATACCCACCACCATTGACAGACTGCTGAGTTGGCTGTTGAGGTGGTTGGAGAGGAGGCAGCCTTGTAAGTCCAGTCGCTAGATGCAGAGGTGGGGGTGGACCAGCAGAAGCATACCCATAGCTCAAACCCCCCATAATCATAGCTGCAGATTGAACTAGTGGGGAAGTGACGGAATTTGGCGGAGGGATGGGGGGAGGGGGAGGAGGCGGAGATGAGAACTGGGAAATTGTGCCACAAAAGTATGGAGTAGATGAAGAATTGCCTCCATCCACATTATTTTCAGATGATAAAGATGCCCCTGCTGGATTGTCCAACGTCAGCCTCTTCTTCTCAGGTAAATTAGAAGAGAAACCCCCTGGACCTCTTTTTAAGGCACTGCTGCTAGTCAAGGCAGAGGCAGAGGCGGCAGCAGCCTCTTCAGCAACAAGGGAAGAGAGGACAGATGTGAGCATTTGAGCAGAGGATGTCGAAGCAGTTAGCTTTGCAGCGACAGCAGCAGCAGCTGCTGCTCTCTTGCTGCTCTCCTCATCGGTTGTAGATTTCAGAGTTGCAAATGAAGATGAACTGACAGGAGGAAGATTTGTAGGCAATGGAATCACAGGATAAGGGCTTGTCTCACTTGTCCTTGCTGCTTCTTCTATTGTTGGATGTAGAACAGGAGAAGATTTAAACCTCTCAATGATATCCGCAGCTTGCTCAATCTGCATACGAGCGGCCTGCAGTGCATGAAGCAAGCAACATAAATCAACAAACAGCCATACTTGTAAATAGACTACAATGCTTCAAACAGATTTCACTGTTTCTCAGAAGAGTTGGGTTTATGGTTGAGTTGAAGGGGAAAAATCTGTTCAAATTATTTGCTTACAAGGGAATGAAAAATAGAACTTCAAAATGAACAAGCTGCATTGCTGAAATTCCACTAAAATCCCTGTAAACAATCTTGATAAAATAAAATAAAATAAAAAGTCCAACCGGCAGAAAAATCTAAAGAATCATATCAATGTAGTCAGTCAAGTCACCTCCTTCCTAAAGTTAAATCCCAAGAGCACGTTTCATTGTCATGTAAACCATCCTCCGCCAAGAAACATTTGACAGGTTGAAGTATATTTATAATGATAATACGTCTCTTTAGAGCATTCATGCTTCAAATTGGAATGGATTAGATCAACTTTTCAATGCATAAAGTGTAGAAGTGCTGTACAAAAGTGCATTACTTTAATGTACTATGACCTTAGTTACATAAATCGCCAGCCTACCCGCGATCTGCGTTCTGAATCGTTTATTCCAGATCGCAGAACGGAACAGTAGCGCGCCAGACGCCTCTGGGTTCTGACTTCAGTACGGTGGTGATGTCAACATGGGAGAAATTTATGAAAAAATGGATAATAAGTTGGGAGAAATTAAATACCATGGCAAATAATCGATATGTTTCTTACTACCCAAAAGTGGAGGAAATTTTGTTAGCTAGGTGGGAGAAGATGACCATTCTTTTGCATTGTTTGGGTTTTACTTTATTGTCACGATTTTGTGATGTATACTATCTTGAGATATTAGCAACCGGTGAAGTTGCTGGAAAATCTCCGAACTTGGATAAAGAGGTTGTACTAGGTGTAATGGAAGCTTTTAAAAAAAATGGTGAAACCCCAAAAGAACAACAACTGTTAAGAGAATAATTTGTAAAATTGGTGGTCAACATATGATTCAGAGGCACCTTAATCAGAAAGAGGTTGCAAAAAAGGTTCTATCATAACCTATATGTAGTTCCTGGGCTAAGAGAATTGGAGCACTTGCTTACATTCATAATGTGAAGAGAAATTGGGTATTCATTCATTCAAACATTCGTGTCCAATCACGATTTTCTAAAACATACAAAGTTGAGCCGCATAAGAGTTGACAATTAAATATTGAAAGTATGTATGCGGAAGGCTCAAGTGCAAGATTAGATAAGCTGCAATGGGAGATGATGCTCCAAATGACATGGAAAAAGACAGAGGATTGAGCAGTTTGTTGCAAACTTTGTTGACTGTTTTATTGAAGTCAATGTTTTATTGAAGTCGTTGCTGCAAACTTTGTTTACTGTTTTATCGCTACTTTTGTTGCTCCAAAGTCCAAACTTGGTTATGTTTGTTTGCAGTTTTATCGAAATTACTTTTGTTGTTTTGTTGAACTTATGATATGTTGAACTCTTGAACTTATAATTGAAGTATATTCAGTTTATGAATTGAGAACAATTGGAATTTGAAATTTGGAATGTTACATGAATTGTTTGATATTGTTATTTGTTACTATTATATATTTATTATTTATTATATTTATACTTTAAATTCTATATGTTAATGGTACAATGTATTGCATACCGAAATAGCATACTGAAGAAGCCTACCCCCACCCCGTGTATCGATTGCATAGATTAGCGAACCGTGATCCCATTTTCGTTCTGTGTTCCGCAGTATACCATGATCAACGTGACTATAGCACACAGCACTATGAGTATACAATGATACACTTTTTACACGCTGAGCTTTTAAATATTTACAAAAGTGCCACCGCGTTTATTCTTTAAAATTTCAACCCATCCAACGATTTTATTTGAATGATGGCCTCAATGACTTCTTAGATTAGTAGGCGGTGAAACAATGTCACATTCAAAGAATGAGTATGATTAGTATGCAGATGTTGCATTGGATGTGTCGACATACTAGAAAAGACTGCTTCAGGAATGAACAAAATGTGGGAACAACACCTACTGAAGATAAGATATGAAAAATACCAGCCTCGATTGCAGTGATTTGGTCACGTGCGTAAAGACCAAATGATGCACCTATTCAACGAGTTAAGAGGTAGGGAGGAGAGGCGGAGAGGAGTGAGGGAATGATATGATTCTACTTGAGTTGGATCAGAGTATGACTTTGGATAGGCCATAATGGAGAAAATTTGTGTGGAGGATTGTCTCTTTTGTCCTTTTATCTTTCTTATATTATTTTATCTTTCTTATATTATATTTTTTTACCTTTTTATCTTATCATTTTTATTTGCCTTATTTTTATCTTCATCTTATCTTTTTTATCTTTTTTATCTCATCTTCTCTTTCTTATCTTTTTAGCTCTAATGTCATGTGTTGATTCATGTCAGTCAATCCTCTTTTGAGACTGATGTTGTTTTCTTTTGGATTGAAATTTGATGGTTCGGTCTGGTCTTTTTAAGTTCGGTCTGGTTTGATCTAAACTAGTTTGGTAAATGTCTATCTCTATGTTTTTTATAATTGTTCAAGTCTGGTCAGGTCTGTTTAAGTCTGGTCTGAGGGACTAAAAACAATCTAAAAGAAAACATCCTAAGAATGTTTTAAACCGCCTAAAGTATTCTGATCTGTTCTGGTCTAACCTAATTTGGTCTGTTTAAGTCTGGTCTGATTTGAATTGGTATGATCTATGTTAATTTTAAAGTTGTCGAAGTCTGGTCTGTTTAAGTCTTGTTCTGGTGCGGTCAAGTCTGGTCTGTTCTGATCGCAAACTAAAACTTGTCCATGTTAAAACATCCTAAACTTGGATATTGTTTGTTGTTAAATGATGTATAAAATAAAAAATATATATATTGGGGTTAGGTCATGAATAATACTCTCTCGTCTCTCCGTCCCTTAAAACTTTGACATCTTTCCTTTTTAGGACGTCCCACAAAACTTTGCTACTTTCTATTTTAATCAATTAATTTGTGGTTTTTGTGATTTCTATCTCCTCTGCTCAAACCTCAATCACACAGTTTTTACTTTATTATTCTCCGTGCCGGTCAACTTTGGCAAAGTTTTAAGGGATGGAGGTAGTACTACCACCATCCCACTAAGATTGGGACAAGCAAATGTGACACGACTATTAAGAATAGTGAGTTTGTGCGGTTGATATTAAATTGATAAAATAAGAATAAAGTAAGAATAGTTTCGAGCCTCACAAACTTTACCAAATTTGATATGGGAAAATCTTAGTGAGTTTGTGTGATTGATACTAAATTGATAAAATAAGAATAAAGTAAGAATAGTTTTGAGCCACACAAACTTTACCAAATTTGATATGGGAAAATCTTAATGGGATTACCTGAAAAGGTAAATTGGGACAATCTTAGCGGGACGAAGGGAGTACCATTTAAAAGAGTTTGGAAAAATATAGGACCTCTCTTAATAGTTTCCAAAAAAGAGACCATCATTTTATATCATTTAAAAAAATGTCCAGTATGCCCCTGCCCCTGCTAGTCAATACACACTAAAATAAATAATACTCTGTATATGCATCATTCATCATTTCTCCTGATCATTTTTTTGTGGGATTGATAGGGTGCTGAAATATCAGAAGCGCAAGAAACGGGGACCAATTGTTGACTGAGTCTTCATTTATTTATTAACTATTGTTTATTTGTTTAAATGAGTAAGTTGGAGAAATAAGTGGGGTTTGGTGTCATGCATAAGTCCACTAGAGTAGTTATTAGATCATGGATAGGAATCAGTTTACATCAGCTTACATCAGCTGTGTGAGTCAGTTATTAGACAGTTATTAGTCAGTTGTATTTCTCTCTTTAAATAGCCTAGCCATATTCAAGCTAGATATTCAAGCTAGGCATGCATGAATCAATATTATTTTCAGACCCGGAGATTCTCCCTTGGCTTCTACTATCACTCATATGTGAGATACTTGCTGTGAGAAGAGAGTAGGAGAGTTTAATCATTCCATATCTTTCCATTTAATTTCTGATTTTACGAATTTGGTATCAGAGCTGCGTTTCTGTTCAACCATGGTGACCACACGCTCATCAGCGACAACCCGCAATCCAGAAGACAATCCATTTTCTGTTGATCCTCTGGCCAACATTGCAGCAAAACTGGAGACACTGGACGAGTTAAAAGAAAAAGTGATAGCCTTGGAGATTCAAGCCTCCAAATTCAACCAAGGAAAAAGGAAGATGAGACAGGGGGGCGATGATACTGAAGAAGAATCTGAATCGCACCGCCCACGACCACCACAAGCAAAAATTGAATTCCCGAAATTCCAGGAAGGTGACCCGCGTGGGTGGATTCTTAAGGCCGAGAAGTTCTTCCGTTATTACGAAACACCGGAAGATGACAAGGTAGACATAGCTTCAATGCATCTGGAGGGAGATGCTCTGGATCTGTTCTCGTGGATGAATACGGAAAGGACTTTGCGTTACTGGGAAGAATTGGTAAAAGCTCTAGAGGAACATTATGGGCCTCCAGAATACTTGAACCCCGATGAGCACTTGTGCAACATTAAACAAACAGGTTCTGTAGCGGAATACCGGCAAGAGTGGGCACGAAGGATTGCACGAGTAACCAACTGGCCCAAGCACTGCTTGCTTGGAGTATTCCTGAATGGTCTTAGAGAAGAAATCAGATTAGAAGTCAGAATTCATAAGCCAAGGTCAGTTTATTGGGCTGCTAGTTTAGCCTTAGAATTTGAGAAAAAGCTAGCCCAAATGAAGGGGAACAGGTCCAGTTCGTACGCTTGTCAGAGTCAGTCCACCACCAATACTAATCCCATTATTCCAGCACGTGACCAGGGAGTGACACCGGCAAATTCCAGTACGCCTTCTTCTTCGACAAACCCAAACAAAGCCACAAATTTACTTCCATCCGCAACAAGCTCGTGGGAAGCAACGAAACAGCAACGAAACAGCAACGACGCGACAAGGGGTTGTGTTTCCGTTGTGGGGACCCATTCCGACCAGGCCATCGTTGTTCTACTACATTTTTGTTGCTGGAAGTTAAGACGAGAATTCAATGCCAAACTCTTTGGAATTAGCCGAAGATACAGAACAGGAACCAGGAGTAGATGCCGAAATTTCTTTTAACGCCATTCTGGGCAGTCCAACAGCAACAACAATGAAACTGCGTGGCTTATTGGCTAACAAAGAAGTATTGTTATTAGTGGATAGTGGCTCAACTCACAATTTCATATCAGATTCACTGGTAAGGGAACTTGACTTGGCCACCTCCTCTACTCAGACAATTGGGGTTCAGCTTGGCGACGGTCATGTGGTGTGTTGCAGCTGTGTGTGCAAGGAGATTTCAGTACAACTACCAGGTTTGACCATCACCCAAGATTTTTATCCATTTTCCCTTGCGGATTCTGATATGGTACTGGGAATTAAATGGCTTGCATCACTCAATACTATGCAATCTAATTGGAATGAGATGTTCCTAATGTTCTGGGTGAATGGGAAGAAATATAAGTTACAAGGAATATCAAACAGAGAGCGTCAGCCTGCAAGGTTTAATCTTATGACCACAGTGAAGTCTGCATTTAGTACACCTGGACATGACACACTTAATGTGGAAAGGGTGTTCATGGAATCTAAAGCTACATTTGCAGAACCAGTCACTATGCCATTCCTCTGATCCGGTGAGCGCAACCTCCGGGCCTGAGAGCATACAGGCAACCAATACATGCACCGCAACAGACTTGGGAAGACTATGAATTCTTAGTGCAGAAATTTCCAGAATTTCGCCTTGAGGACAAGTCGGCTTTCAAAGGAGGGGGTAATGATAGGGTGCTGAAATATCAGAAGCGCAAGAAACGGGGACCAATTGTTGACTGAGTCTTCATTTATTTATTAACTATTATTTATTTGTTTAAATGAGTAAGTTGGAGAAATAAGTGGGGTTTGGTGTCATGCATCAGTCCACTAGGGTAGTTATTAGATCATGGGGTAGTTATTAGATGATGGATAGGAATCAGTTTACACCAGCTGTGTGAGTCAGTTATTAGACAATTATTAGTCAGTTGTATTTCTCTCTTTAAATAGCCTAGCCATATTCAAGCTAGGCATGCATGAATCAATATTATTTTCAGACCTGGAGATTCTCCCTTGGCTTCTACTATCACTAATATGTGAGATACTTGCTGTGAGAAGAGAGTAGGAGAGTTTAATCATTCCATATCTTTCCATTTAATTTCTGATCTTACCAGGGATCCTGTGTCATTTTCACATGCCATATTCAAGTACAAAAAAAGTGATTTCTTTGCCTTCTATATTCCTACCCGGTTATAATTACTCGATTACAATTTACAATTACTCGATCCGACAAGTTACAGTTGCACGTCTGAATAGTTACGACCAGTTACAATTACTCGTTTCAACTTTCAACCATTCATAGTTACCTAGTTTCGGATCAATTACAATTACTCGATCTAATCAATTACGTTTATAGGACCCGATTAATTACAGTTACTCGGACCGTCCAGTTACAGTTACCCGCACCGGTCATTTAAAATTACCCAACCCGTCAGTTACAGTTACCCAACTCGTTCAATTATAGTTACCCTACTCGTTCAGTTACAATTACCCGATTCGTCCAGTTTCCGTTACCTAACCCGCTCATTTACAATTAGCCAAACATATCAATTACAGTTACATGGTTCGATATTGACCACCACTAGCCACCACCATCAGTAACCACTAATGGCCACCACTCCCGACCACCACTACCACCGCCGGACACTGCCACCACTGCCGGCCACTTCCACCAATTTCGGTCACCGCCTCCAACAACCGCTCTGCCCCATCCCGAGTCTCCATCCCCCCTCCCCATTCACATCCCGCAGCCCCAATCCCTGTGCAATCGCATTCCACCACCAGACCACACCCTCCACCGCCGTCCACGGCATTTAACTCCACCATTAACCCAAGCGCCACAACCAGCCCACCACCTCATCGCAGTGCCACTGTCCAACAGCCCCGCCATCTCCGACCACCAGCTCACGGCCCCGTCCCTACCCCAGCTGTCACAGATTCCACCACCCGCTCCATGCGGCCGCCACTACCCAGCTGCTTACCCTAAACACCATCGTAGATCCAAAACAGCAGATTTGAAATCCAGATCTAAATCTAATGGTCAGAGACGTTTCTTCGGTGATCGACACGAAGAAGATAACGGCCGCCCATACGGTGAAGACGACAACTGTGGTAGACATCTCTGCCCAGTACCAGCTATCGCAACAAAAGAAAGAAGGAAGAAGAAATCAACGGCGTGGCTAATCGTCTGAGCGACCTGCAGGTGAGCAGCCACCATGCGACATTGAAGAACGCAGATAGTCAGCGGCGAGATGCTAGATAGAAGTAGGCAGCGATGACGGGAATGGTGAGAAGATGAAGGAAGAATAAACGGGGTAATCAGCCACTTTAGAAACATTTGGTCTCGTTTTTGTCCTAAACAAATTCGATTCTAGTTTTGTCCGCTGAAAAGTCTGTAGTAACAGTTTTGATATTAATTGATATATGTTTCTTCATGCACATTATAAATATAACCTCCTCTTGTCCCTTCCGAAATCCCCACACCATTCAAGCCCTTATGGTTCATATAAATATCTGAAGGGATACATATATTGTTATGAATAATGTATAATGGAAACAAATGCTGCCAGACTTTTGACTACTCAGCAAGGTCAGTGATAAGATTGAATAAACTGATTGGACAATAGTTACAAGAAAACAGAATAGCAAGAACTTTTGTAGACACTAGGTATTTCAGCAAAGCTTGTAATATAAAATGCATGGATAAGAGAAGGCAATGAGTAAAAGAGATAAGAAGAGGAGTCCTGACCTTCAAATCACTCCGTAGCTGCTCCAGTTTATTCTCCTGGAAAGAGATTCTGTGAGAATTAATGAGCACATAATAGAGCACCACGGAACTTCAGTTGGTTAAAAGTAGCTAATTGTGTGATAATTAAATAATGAAACACTGTACTTGATTGTCAGCTGCTTCTTTAAGCTTAGAAATCAATGATGTCCTGGATGCTTCAACAGATTCCAGTTGGGTAACACATTGCTTAAGTACGTTCTCCTGTTCTTGAATCTTATCCAACATTTCAGATCCCTGAGGAGTCCCTGTGCAGCCAGTAAAACGTTATGAATACTTGTTAAAGATGACAAAATTAACAGATATAATTGATTTCCATCAAAGAACCATGATGTTTAGGATGGTTAATTAATTACTCCTCCCGTCCCATTTTAGTTAGTCATCTTTGACTTTTCCTTTGACCGATAATATATTTATATACAAAAGTATTTAAAATATGAAAGTGATATGATAATGTTCTTCGTTAAAAATACTAGCATAAAAGTATAAAATTTAAAATTTCCACTTAAATAACACAAGTGAAATTTTCACTAGAAAAGTTGCTATCAGAAATGGGGCAGAGGTAGTATTAATTATTAATTTCAGGAAATAACAAAGAATGAGGTCACATATTTGCGTTCTAGTGATTAACCAAAGTTGGCATCTGGTAAGTTCAGAAATAAAGAGGAAAGAATTAAATGGCTAGACTCTCCTACTTTCTCTCTCACAGTAAGTATCTCACATATGAGCGATAGTAGAAGCCAAGGGAGGATCTCCAAGTCTGAAATTAATATTGATTATGCACATCCAGCCTCAATAAGGCTTGGTTATTTAAAAAGAAGGAAATACAACTGACCCATTACTGACTCATCCATGATCTAATAACTAACCGACACATTAATTGACTCCATCCATGATCTAATAACTGCAATAGTGGACTGATGCATGGCACCAAAACCGACTTATTTCTGAACTGACGTAAATAAACAAATAAGTAATAAATATTAAATAACTGAAGACTCAGTCAACAATTGTTCCTCTTTTCTTGCGCCTCTGGTAAGTCAGTACCCCATCAGCATCATTCACTAGCAAAGACGCTAACTAAAATGGGACAGAGGTAGTATTAATTATTAATTCCAGGAAATAACGAAGAACGAGGTCACATATTTGTGTTCAGAATGCATGTGTGATTCAGTAGGCTAAGGATGCGCCTAAGTAGAGCTGATTGTGTGCTATTATCAACACTTGGGCAATACAGAGTATATATTAAACCCCCACCGCCAATTTGGATAACACATGCACATGATAGACTTGCTACACAAATTTATTCAATTTGGATAACACATGCATATGATTCAAGATGCATGTGGATTTAGTGCGGGTTTCAAGAAAATAAAGGATAAACTTGCTGTTTTACAATTCTAACCACCAAAAAGTAAGAAAGAGTAACATGGTCACAAAAAGTAAAGGGTGAAATGATAGATAAAAGGATAAATTGGGAGAGTTAAAAGTTAGCGGAGTTCAATTAGGAAAGTGTTCATATTTTTTGGAACACTCCAAAAAGGAAAGCGTATCATACATAATACTACAGAGAGTATCATTTTTTTTATCAAACGACAACATTTATTCTAAAAAAACAGAACTAAACCAATCAATCCATGGTTTTATGTTTTAAAATGCAAAACCGAATTAAACATCTAACTTTAGTTTCATATTATGTTTTGGGAAAAACCCAAATCCACCCCTAATCACAACTTCATAGGATTAAGTTTGTGTGCCTTAAGTCCAAGTTTAACCCATATTAGTTTGCATGAAGCAAATATCATTAGACAATACAAAGCTTTTGTGTTTCGATCACTTCTTATTTTTTTAAATTCCAGTGTTGACCCAAAATGATATAGAAGTGATTTCTATCTGATGCATATTTCTCTGGACCACGCAAATCGCAGGAATTGTTTGAATAACCTATATAAAGGATATATACTCCGTATTAGTTTTCCTAGGTCCTTGGTCACAAAAACAGTTACAGTGTATGTTGATAGTTTATTTGAGTAAATTGTATCATCTCTGCGATAACATTGACAACAACATAAAGTACTACTTATATGCTTTTTCAGAGATGATGTTAATAGAAATCGAAGTACTACCTCCGTCCCATTTATATTGTCCCGGAAGAGGGTGGCACGATTATTAAGAAAAGTGGGTTTGTGTGGTTGATATTAATTGATAAAGTAAGAATAAAGTAAGTGTTGTAATATGAACTAGAATGATAATAAAGATGGAGAGAAGGATTTTATGTGTATTTCATTGAAGGGTTAAGTCCCTATAAATATACATTACAAATAGAATATTCTTATACAAGATTCTATACAATAATAATATCCTAAAGTATATTCCTAGAATATTCGGAAGTATATTATAATATTCTAAAGTATATTCTATATCTTTCACACTCCCCCTCAAGTTGGAGCATAGATATTTATCATGCCCAACTTGTTACATAAATAACCAACTCGGATCCCATTTAGTGCTTTAGTGAACAAATCTCCAAGTTGTTCTCCAGTCTTCACATATCCCGTAGAGATCAATCCTTTTTGTATCTTCTCTCGAATAAAATGACAATCAACCTCAATATGCTTTGTTCTCTCATGAAATACTGGGTTGTTGGCAATGTGTATGGCAGCTTGATTATCACACCACAATTTAGCAGGCATTGGTGTCTTCAATCCGATTTCACCCAATAAATGGCCTATCCATATGATCTCACATGCAGATTGTGCCATAGCTCGGTATTCTGATTCGGCACTCGAACGAGAAACCACACTCTGTTTCTTACTCTTCCAGGATACTAGGTTTCCTCCAACAAAGACACAATACCCCGAGGTAGATCTTCGATCATCTTTAGATCCTGCCCAGTCAGCATCAGCAAAACATTCTATTCTCATGTGGTCGTGATTTTGATAGATAATCCCGCGTCCTGGTGCTCCCTTCAAGTAACATAATATATGTTCTACAGCAGCCCAATGGTCAATGGTCGGAGATGACATATATTGACTCACTACGCTCACAGAGTAAGCAATGTATGGACGAGTGACTGCGAGATAGTTAAGCTTTCCAACCAATCTTCTGTACCTTTCTGGGTCTTCAAATGGTATGCCTTCTGAAGTGAGTTGCACATTGGGAACCATGGGAGTTGTGTTTGGCTTTGCTCCCAATTTCCCTGTTTCAGTTAGTAAATCAAGTACATATTTACGCTGAGATAGAAATATGCCTTTCTTACTTCGTGTTACCTCAATACCCAGAAAGTATTTCAATGAGCCTAGGTCTTTTGTTTGGAATTGGCTATGAAGAAAATTCTTAAGAGCCAAAATACCTGCAGTATCACTTCCTGTAATCACAATATCATCGACATACACCACAAGCAATGTGATACCTGCTTTCGTTTTTCTGTAAAAGACAGAGTGATCTGATTGACCTTTTATCATTCCAAACCGTTCAATGGATTGACTGAATTTCCCAAACCATGCACGAGGACTCTGTTTCAGACCATAAAGAGATTTGCGAAGTCGACAAACTTTCCCATACTCCCCCTGAGCAACAAATCCCGGAGGTTGCTCAATATAAACTTCCTCCTGAAGGTCACCATGCAAGAATGCATTTTTAATGTCCAACTGGTGTAAGTGCCAATCATGAGTTGCAGCGAGTGAGATAAGTAACCTGACAGATGTTAATTTAGCAACAGGAGAAAAAGTGTCAGAATAATCAACACCATAGGTTTGAGCATAACCCTTTGCAACCAATCGAGCTTTCAATCGAGCAACAGATCCATCTGGATTAACCTTAACAGCAAAGACCCACTTACATCCAATAGACTTCTTCCCTGAAGGCAAGTCTACCAAATCCCAAGTACCATTAAGATCCAAAGCATTCATTTCCTCTACCATGGCATGACGCCATTCAGGATGAGACAAAGCTTCTTTAACAGATTTGGGAACAGAAATAGAATCAATGGAAGCAACAAAAGAACATGAGGCAGGAGATAACTGACTGTATGACACAAATGAGGAAATATGATGAGTACAAGACCGTGTACCTTTACGTAGTGCTATCGGGAGGTCAAGATCAGATGCAGAGACAAGATCTGAAGATGCAAGTACTGGTTCAGGACATGAGATCGAAGTCGGACCAGTATCAGGATATGTAATCACAGGTGTCACAGGTGGGGAGTGATCTTGTGCTTTGTGTCGACGGGTGTAAACCAAGTGTACAGGAGGTCTAGGGTCAGGAACAATGACATTCGGCATAGTTACCGAATGTGTGGTCTCAGGTATAGTAACTGTGTAAATGAGTATTTCATCGTTGTCCTCATGAATATCTGTCTTGGATGATGAAAAAGGTGTATTTTCATGAAATGAGACATCAATAGAAATAAGATATCGACCTGTACTTGGACAAAAACATCTATACCCCTTTTGAACTCGAGAATAACCTAAGAAAATACATTTCAATGACTTGGGGTCCAATTTCGTTCGATGAGGGTTAACATCTCTAACAAAACAAGTGCAACCAAATATTTTAGGTGGAATAGGAAAAAGTTCTTTATTCGGAAAAAGACATTGATAAGGAGTTTTACCATCCAAAACAGAAGATGGCATACGATTGATCAAAAAACATGAAGTAGACACAGCGTCAGCCCAAAACTGTTTAGGCACATTCATTTGGAATAGAAGAGCCCTTGCAGTTTCTAACAGATGTCGATTCTTTCTTTCAGCAACTCCATTTTGAGGAGGTGTGTCTACGCATGAAGTTTGATGAATAATGCCATGTTGAAGCATAAAAGATTTAAATGGAGCAGATAAATATTCTTGGGCATTGTCTCCCCTTAACACACGAACATGAACATTAAATTGAGTTTTAATTTCAGCACAAAATGCAGAGAAATGAGTAAATACCTCGGATCGACGCTTCATAAAATACACCCATGTCATACGAGAATAATCATCAACAAAAGTGACAAAATATTTGAAACTAGGTTTGGACACAACTGGACATGCCCCCCAAACATCAGTATGGACAAGATCAAACGGAGCATTTGCTCGTTTATTAAGTCGGGGACTTAAACTAGTGCGATGGTGTTTAGCAAACTCACACGACTCACATTGTATAGAAGACACCTTATTAAACTGAGGATATAATTGCTTCATTAGTGAGAGAGATGGATGTCCTAATCGGTAATGAGCTTCTAATAGATTTCCAACCCCAAGGCAAGAGATATCTTTTGTAATTGATGTATCCAAAATATAAAGACCAGCCGACTCATGTCCTTGACCAATAGTATGCTTCGTTAACAGATCCTGAAACACACAATATCCCGGAAAAAATGTTACAGAACAATTAAGAGTACGTGTGATTTTGCTGATGGAAAGCAGATTAAATGCAAAATTAGGAAGACTCAAAACAGACGATAATGGTAATGTAGAAGTTGGTACAACAGTACCAGATCCAAGAACGGGTGAGGTAGACCCGTCAGCTAAAGTGACACTGGAAGTAGGTAAATGTGTGTGAAATGATGAAAATAGACTAGGATTACCAGTCATATGATCTGTGGCACCTGAGTCAATGACCCATTTCGAGGATGATGAAACAAGACATGTGTTTGAAATACCTGAATTTGCGACTACCGAGATAGGGGTAGAGGAATGCTTTAGAGATTCTTGGTAGCAAATAAATTTAGCATACTCGTCTGAAGAAATAGCAATGGATCCATCAGATGAGCTAGCAACGGAAGCAACATGAGCAGTCGAATTTCCTTGATTTTTGAATGCCAATTTTCTACATGCTTTGATCAAGTGCCCAGATTTCTTACAGTAATTGCATAATAACTCTTTTCCAAATTCACGAGGACAAAACATGTTTTTTTTTTTAATGCTCAAAATCGAGATAAAGGCGAAAACTTACATCAGCCTTTCCCGTTTGTGGACTAAACTTTGGAGAATAGAATTTCAATTTGCTTGGGCCTTTGAGTGCGACCCTTTGAGTGCGACTCCAGACAGAATTCCTATGCAAATCCCCACGGAATAACAACCAGACGAAAGACTGTGCCTATGTCAGCCACGACCCAGCCTTCTTTCTAGCTACAGGACTGAAACAGCCTAGAGACGACGTACAGACTACCGGTCCATCCTGGGGCAGAAAGGGCAAAGCAGGCTTCCAGAATTGAAACAAGGTATACCTGGATATTGCTACAGGACACTCCGGCGAATCTGACGGTGATCGCCGTTAGAAGCTCCGGCCAGAAACACGGCGTCACGCGCCGGCGCGTGTGCTGGATGCGGAAGCTTCCGACGGCGCGTGTAACTCACGCGAGGTGACTTGGGCTTGCGGACTCCGGGTGGTTGGTCGACGGCGGCAGGCGAACCTGCTTAGGGTGGAGGTGATGCTCTGTGAAACTAAGGATTTTGGACTGAGGTTCTGAATTTTGGGCAAGGTTCTGACTGAGGTTCTGAAACTGAGCTAAAATGGAACTGATTGCTCGGAAATCTCAAAAGAAAAACAACACTGAAGCGGAAGGCTCTGATACCATGTTGTAATATGAACTAGAATGATAATAAAGATGGAGAGAAGGATTTTATGTGTATTTCATTGAAGGGTTAAGTCCCTATAAATATACATTACAAATAGAATATTCTTATACAAGATTCTATACAATAATAATATCCTAAAGTATATTCCTAGAATATTCGGAAGTATATTATAATATTCTAAAGTATATTCTATATCTTTCACAGTAAGAATGATTTAGAGCCACACAAACTTTGCCAAATATTGTTTTAGACAACTTAAGTGGGACTTCCCGAAAAGGTAAAACGGGACAATATAAATGGGACGGAGGGAGTATCATTTTACTTCACATGTAGCCAACTTTTTAACTTCACAAAATCTGCCAAAGCATAAACCCTTGTTAGGAATATGGGTTTAGTAGGTATTAATAAGAAATAATAATAATAATATTATTAGTAAGGGTACTTGTAGTAGTATATTTAGAAGGGTCGAGGAAGCGGTCCAGCCTAGCTGGTCGCCGACTCACTCTCCCTTACGGGAGGTCCCGGGTTCAATTCTCAATGGAATGAGATCGAGCCCTGTTTACCCCAGGCCCCCAAACCCCCCCTCCCCCCAACGCCCCCTGGGGTAATATATATATATATATATATATATATATATATATATATATATATATATATATATATATATATATAGGGTAAGGTTCAAGTGAGAAGAACCCTTTAGGTGAGAAGTGAGAATGAATCTCAGCCGTTGGATTTGACTATTTTGCAGTAAAAACACTTTATATTGCACTAAAATATGCAACCCACTATAATGGCATTTTCTGAAAAATCCGTATTACAGCCATCTAGTGCAACATGAAGCTGTTTTGGTGCAACGTCATCATATTTTAGTGCAATATGAAACCATTTTAGTGCAACACTGCAAAAAATTAAATCTTAATGCAACATCAAGCTATTTTCAGTGCAAAATCGAAAATCCAACGGCTGAGATTCATTCTCATTTCTCACATTAGATGCATTTCTCACTTGAACCAAAATCTATATATATATATATATATATATATATAGAGTGCCGTTCTTGTCCAGCCGGCCTGACGGGATGCGCCGTCCGGCCGAGGGCATTTCGGGCACTTCCCGGTGGAATTTTTTGATGAAATTTTTTGAGCATGTTCTTCATGAAGTCTAGTTTATCCATACCAAATTTCAGCTCAAAATTCGATCGGGAAGGCATTCAAATAATTTTGTGAAGTTAACTGGGCAGTTTATATGTATGAACTGCCCAGTTAACTTCACAAAATTATTTGAATGCCTTCCCGATCGAATTTTGAGCTGAAATTTGGTATGGATAAACTAGACTTCATGAAGAACATGCTCAAAAAATTTCATCAAAAAATTCCACCGGGAAGTGCCCGAAATGCCCTCGGCCGGACGGCGGTTCCCGTCAGGCCGGCTGGACATGAAAAGTCCTCTATATATATATATATATATACACATACATACATAAAGTATATTTAGAAGGGAAGGGGGGAATAGATATTGTAGGCAGACTATTATTTAGACTATTATTTTGATTATCTGTTGCCTAAGTCCCAGTTGCCTAAGAGTCCCGATACTTGTTGCCTAAGTTGAAGCTTTCCTCATCAATAAACTACTATTTCGCTCTTTGTTATCAGATCTGTTTTGCGTGTTATTACTTTTGCTGAGATTATTGACAGGATCCTAACATTGGTATCAGAGCCTGCTGTGAAAGATGAGAAGATGAAAGGTCAAGTAATGAAGGTCATGGGCAACCAAGCTGGGAGGTATTGGGAAGGGAGAGGTGCAAGAATGAAGCGGAAGTGGAAGATTATGGCTGATTCCTATCACCCACCTTGAGGACAAGGTGGTTGTTTAGGGGGGAGTAATGTTAGGAATATGGGTTTAGAAGGCATTAATAAGAAATAATATTAATATTAGTAAGGGTACTTGCAGTAGTATATTTAGAAGGGAATGGGTTAATAGTAATAGTTGGCATATCCTTATGTGGATATTGGCTATAAATAGAAGGGGGGAATAGCTATTGTAGGCAAACTATTTTGATTATCTGTTGCCTAAGTCCCGGTTGCCTAAGAGTCCCGATACTTGTTGCCTAAGTCGAAGCTTTCCTCATCAATAAACTACTATTTCCCTCTTTGTTATCAGATCTGTTTTCCTAACAACCCTGTCTCCCGGTGATTGTTTTAGTCTATAAAATTGCTTGAGGTGACGGGCTAGATATTTTTGTGTTCCCAAAAAGCCTGGATGTTTATCTGGGGATATTGCACACAAATTTCCTAAGAGAAGCATCTTATCAAGCTGATGTAATAATCATTGGTTAATGGCAGTATAAGGTTCTAGTCAGCCAAGGAAATCGGGTGGGAGCTACACTGCCTAGTCAACAAGTATGCATCCTTGTTGACTAAGAAACTGGGAGCACTAACCAAACTTAGGCGCCATAATCTAGCACTTGGGATCTCTCTATTTCATGCCTAGGCACACAAAATAATTGACCCTTGACAAGGTGAACTGTGTATCTAATCCAGACGCCTTTAGAGTACGAGTGTTTCAATGTTGGAGTTCTTTTCTGAATTTTATTGTTTAATGAGACTCTTATCTTTGAAACAATACATCGATTAGTATTTGATTAATTGCTTAGTTATGAAAGCATGTACATTTTGATGGTTTACTAGTTACAATGTGACCCTTAACTTTAGCTTTTCTGCTTTACCAGTATCTTATTTGTCATTTAGTGATAAAATTAGGACTGGGAAAAAACTCCTGACTCCCGATCCCGATCCCGACAATCCCGATCCCAATATTCCCGATCCCGACTAGTCGGGAATTTTCCTGATTCCGACCAAGTCGGGACGGGACCGGGATTTAAAAAAAAAAGTCGGGATCGGGAAAATCCTAACATCCCGACATTATATATATATATATATATATATATATATATATATATACACATGTATATAATTATATATGAATATATAAAAAATGAATGTACATTTATAAAAAATGAATATGTATCTAAATATTTGCATTATCTTTTTTAATTACTTATTCCTTACAAAGATTAATCTTTTACTACGAGTCTCTTACAATATCAAACTTCTAAAACTATTTGGCATTTGTCCGAAAATGAATATTCGGGATCCTAACTAAATAGAGATTATTCTTGATCCCGACAATCTAAATCACAATAATATTACAAATTTTGTGGTTCTGATGAACTCTTTAAAATATCATGATTGAGATTAAGATTTTTTTCTTTAGTAAATAATCATAATATGTATTTATACATTATATTCATTGGTCACAAAGTTTCTCAATGAGTTTACTTAGTTTTGAATTTTAAATAATATACGTTACACATCCTTCTTTTAGTGATTTGTAAATAGTGTTTGAAGTAAGTTTCACTAAGCCTTGATAGCTTATTCAAAAATTATACTATTAATTAATTGAAGTTACAAAAAAAAAAATTCTAAAAGAATGTACTCGTGTGAATTTGAGATGATAATTATTACAATAAATTTTATAAGTAGATGATGATAAATATGGTATACCAAAAAACAAAGAATAATCTTGAAACCACTAAATATCAAAGTTAGTGTTTAACTAAATTTATTACATAATTTTATGTTTAATAGTTCATTGTCGGGATTAATCGGGATTTTAACGTCGAGATCCCGACTTAATCGGGACGGGATACGGGATCCTCTTGTAATTTGAATCGGGATCGGGATGGGATCAAGATTTGGGCAATCGGGATCGGGATTATCCTGATCCCACCCCTAGATAAAAGTGTGTGTTTTGAATATTTAGTGCTTGTTAAGCATGTTCTATTATAAAATAAAGATTAAAGAAGAAAAATAGATTTGTTCCATATTTCCATGTCAAGTCATTCATAAAATGGGAGTAAACTTTAAAAAGAGTAAAATTGGACAGTCCTCATAGCGAAAGCTTTAAAAGATGTGCACCCGAGTTCGAGGACATAGTGAATGAATGGGCCAAATAAACTAATGCAGAAGAATATCCACATTTGACCAGCAACGAAAGAACTCAAACTAACTATACAAGGAGCTGAGCAGTCATGATCTTGTTTTCCTCCATGACTATACCGGAAGTTAAAGAGGCTCTGAGGAAGATGGGGCGGAAGAAAACAGTGGGTCCAGATGGCATACCGATCGAGGCTTGGAGAAGTTTGGGAGAGAAAGGCATTGAGTGGTTGACAAGTTTCTTCAACATGATTTGGAGAAGCAACAAGATGCCAACGAGTTGGAGGAAGAGTACTCTTATCCCCTTATTCAAGAATAAAGGTGATGTACATGAATGTGCCAACTATCGAGGGGTTAAGCTTATGAGTCACACCATGAAACTTTGGGAGCGAGTGATTGAGCACCGACTTCCAAGAACTATGAAGATTTCGGAGAATCAATTCGGTTTTATGTCTGGTCGCTCAACAACTGAGGCCATTCACCTTCTTCAACAACTTATGGAGAAGTATAGAGATGCTCACAAGGATTTGCTTTTGGTATTCATTGACTTAGAAAAGGCTTATGATATGGTACCTCGAAAAGTTCTTTGGTGGGCCTTGACTAGAAAAAGCATATCACGCAAGTACATCAGCATCATCACGGATATGTATGAGAATTGTACTACAAGTGTCCGTACTAGTGTAGAGAGGACAGCGGAGTTCCCTATTACTATCGGAGTGCACCAAGGATCGGCTCTAAGCCCTTTCTTATTTGCCATAGTCATGGATGAACTTACAAAGCCAACTCAAGACAAGATATCCTTTTATCCTTATATATATATATATAAACATTATTTTTATTCTTTTTATTTTATCATTTTGAGGTATATTTATCTCTTTTTATAATAGCTTATCTTTTTTATCTTTGTTTCTTTCTTTTCCTTTTGGTGGTGGTATCATGTATTGATTCATGTTAGCCGACCCCAATATCTTTTGGGGCTAAGGCTTGGATGTTGTTGAATTGTCAACAAAGATGCATACATAAACTTTCTTTTGAAGATGAAGACAATTGTAACTTGTATGTTGCAGGTGATGCAAAACTATGAAATGAGAAAACACTTGCCAATGCACTAGAAGAAATCAAAAGATAATAGGGGGTTGGAAAGCATAAATTTCTAATGGTTTATAGAGAGAAGTATTCTCACCCTGAGAGAATACGTTCGCAATATCATTCTCCATTTCTTTGAAATGAAAAAGTGCATCTTTACATTTGTTCAAGGCACCTTCTTCATTGGTACATTCATCATACAGCGCTTGGAATGCTGTTATAATTCTTTCAGGAACTTCCCCAATGGCCAGTTTCTGGATAATCAGGAAATTAATGAGATATACACACAGCAAATAGTCTAATTTGAAAAGTAAGAGCTTCTGTACTTACAATTCTCAAGGATTGAGTATCTCTCTTAATGACCTTTATAGGATTTGGGTTAATTGCATTACTAACTGATAAAGGACTTTTTCCCACACTTTTTACATTGCCACCTAATAAAGGAGGACCTTTTACCAGCAGCTCATCTTTTAGAATTTGACCTCTAGATCCAAAGACTTTTCTCTCCTCCCATATGTCAACCTAATAAAGAGTACATAAATCAGGAACCAGATGCCTTGAAGAAATATTGAAGTTTAAGAAAAGAGCAAGAACTTAAGACTGTACTTGATCCAAAGACTTTTCTCTCCTCCCATATGTCAACCAACTACTACTACTACTACTTCTTGCAGACTACTTGTCTAAAAAGATTGATGACCTCACGTCCTAAACCCTTCATATTTCATTTGAACAAGTGAAAGTATGTATTATGAGGTATGAAAAATGGATAGTATTTCTCCCAGATATTCATTTGGTTTCCCTTGCGAGAATCCTAAGAATAAATATAAAGCTCGCCAGTATTTATGCCTAAGCTGATATACCGATGCATATAACAAAGAGAACAACACAGACCACAAATGTTGATTAACCATAATGCTTATGGACAAGACCATATACCCTCCCCATTGTCAAACAGATATACTAGCACCCTGAATATAAAATAATACTCTCCCGTCTCATTTTACATGTCAAATTGCTTTTGGCAGACGTAATTGATATATATGAATATATGATGTGTGATCAAATTTACAATGTTACCCTCAATAAGATGACAACCTTTATAAAAAACTATGCAGAAGGGTGAATATGATAAATCATAAAAGAGCGAATTGGAAAAGGTGAAAACTTAATAGAGTTCTAAAGGTCATAACTGACAAGTTAATGCACATTTCGTGAGACAGACAAAAAAGGAAAGTGAGGCTGAATATGGAACAGTATAACAATAATATCCCAGAATGTTTATGCAAAAACGCCATTGATAGATAGAATAAGAACATTAGTAAATTATAGTCTGAAGCCCAAGACCATCTTGAGGAGTAGCATTAATGAACTACAGGGTATATAATACTAGAGACTAAGGTTGTCACGGCGCCTTGGCAAGTGGTGGCGCATTAGTGGACTGCCTTGTTGCTTAGGTGACAAGTTGTACAATTACCAATGCTTATGGTGATATTAATAGTATAAGTATTACTAATTAAAATTATATCAGCATGCGTTAAATGAATTTGCAAACACAAAATCAGAAACAGGTTTGTGGTTAAATTTGAAATTGTGAAGTAACAATTAATTAGAAGTAAAATGAAGGGAAAACCTATGTTGTAAGAACCGGACCGGGAAGCGACCCGACCGAATGACTGGGTCACGGGTCAGCCCGGACCCGGTGGGTCAACCAGGTCAAAGCCGGAAAACCCGGTCAACATATAAAATACATTTTTATTCTAATATATACATATTTTAATAAAATATAAAATGTATTTTAAAATATATGGAAAATAAATATGAATATGATGCTATGGTATATTTTTATAATGATTTATAATTACAAACTACAAAGTAGAAGCCCATTAAAACAACACTAATAGGATCAAGCTTCTAATCATTGACGTAGACAAAATATACTACGGTTTGTAGTATTATATTCAGTCAGAAAAGAAATTTCAAAGTTGTCAAAGCTGCAAGTTGGTTTGAGGTTCGGATTGTTTTCCTTGCCACAGGGGTTCGAAACCCCTTGTCTTGAAATTTTGTGTTAAGTTCCGGGTTTCACAAAAAATCTGAGTTTGGGCCAGCTCGGGTTACGGGCCGGGTTAGGCGGGTTAGCGGGTAATCCCGGGTTTGGACTAATTAACGGGCTGAGTTTCAACTGGACCGGATTGGGCTACTGGTGACCGGGTTCCGGGTCGACCCGCACGGTCTGGTCCGGTTCTTTATACATAGGGGAAAACTGGGAGAATAGGAATCTTACACAAATAATACTACATAATAAACTTAGATTAAACTGGAGCCCTGAAACAAAACAAAAAAAATATATGCACAACCTGTGACTAGCTGACTATACAATGGACTGATGGAGTGATGATTAGTGCAGAGCTGCGTGACCTGCAGGGACCTATGGCCAGGTCTTTCACGACCTGCACCAACTTCTCCAACTAGTTTTACTTTTCGTCTTTCCACAACTTAAGGTTTTAATTTTATTTTACATAGTACACAGGTTGGATTGATAAATCTCAGAACCTAAAGTGTTGGCCTGCAGTCGCCACCCAGACAGTTAGATGACACCAAGAATCGCCCAGCAACGGCCACCTTCTTCCAGTCGAGTTGAACGCTCTTGGTGACACTTCTCTCCACTGGGTGGTCTATTCTATGGTTCCAAATTGTTTTTTCAGATTCAACAACTAAACTATGAGGCTGTTTACTTTTTTGTCTATTAAGTCCTGTCTGGGTTATGTCTGGGTTAAGACGTCTACATGGGTTAAAGATGTCTATCTGGATTAAGTGATATTTGTATATGAGGCTGTTTATTTTGTAAGCTGAATGAACAGTCTGAATCAAGTAAAATAATCAATTTAGTATTATTCTTAGATTAAAATGTCAATGAAAAACCTCAGAAATTATAAATCAATTTGAAAAAATTGACATGGAAAAAACATCTTAATAGACGTCTTAATGGGAAAGACTGTTATTCTTTAGCTTAATGATTTAGTCAGTTTTTTGACTGAATGATTAAGTCATGTTACCAATTAAGTCATAAGTAAACATGACTTAATGACTGAATGATTAAGTCGCCATTGTTGTTAAGTCCATTAAGTCGGAAGTAAACAGTCCCATAATATGTTCCAGAACAGAAATGATTAAATCATGCATAAAATTTAACCAAAAGTCATTCACATTTTACACAGAGAAAGAGATGAAGCACTCCAGCTCCGCATACAAAAGCTGAATCTGGATAATTTAAAAGAGGATTGATTACACGACTTTGGCTTGAGGGGTCTTAGATTAAAAGGCACGAGGCACTATGAGAGGTTTTTATTAAATTTAGTCATGGTGAAGGTGAAGGCCTCATGGAACTTAAACACACAGATTTGCTAAAAATACTTACACATCTTATACATGATACTTTCTACCCAAAAATAATGATACAACAACAACATTAAAGCCTTAGTCCAAAAAGATATTGAGGTCGGCAATCATGAATCGATACATGATATCAGAATCAGAAAGAATGAAAGATAAGAAAGATAAAACGATAAGCTATGATGTAAAAGATAATATAAAATAAGATAAGATGTACAAAGAAATGATAGAATAAAAAGGATAAAAAGAATATATATAAATATATAGAGAGAAAAGGGTAATAAACAAAAACACAAGAAAGAAAAAGAAGATGAGGAAAAAGATGAACAAGAGAAACAAAATAAACATTCAATGGTTACTGATTTAATGTGTCCTGGAGCTTTAAGTTTTACTGATTTAACTAATGTACATGATGAAAAGTTCAAATTTACTATTTTAATGTGCCCTGGCCTTTGAAAATTAAAATATATCAGTTAGTCACTTAATTACATGGCTAAAACATTAAGGCTTATGTTTTTAAGACTCGAAATCCTTACAAATTAAGGCTTTCTGGTTACACTCAGAAAGATCATATTCAGGCTTCTGGTTTTAAGACTATCATGAAGATTAGAAATTAGCTTTAACACTTGTAGTTTATAGATGAATGCTTCTTGTTATAAATTTGAATTTTAATGTAAACCTTATTTTGATAGGAATACAAAAGTAGGTTGGTAACAGTCACCGAGTCACGCACACAGACTAGGCAAGTAATTAACTTATAAAAAAAGAAAGGAGAGTTTGAGCACATACTGCTCTATCTGTGATTGGAGCAAAAGAGCAGGAGAGCATGAGTCAAGCAGTACAGAGCACAGAGAAAATACTAAAAAAATGAGAGAAGTGGGAAAATAGGAAAAGGCTAAGAGAAGAAAGGAGGAAAAATTCAGGTAAAAGAGTGCTATATGAGAGGGGGGAGTTTCATTTGTGATAAATAAAAAGAGATGGAGTGGTTTTGGACTCTGGAAAGTGGATGACCTCTTATTAAATACTCCCAAAATAAACCACAGATAGAGCAGGGGAAGAGTTTCAAGTTATCTGTTGTGATTTTATCATCGCATCTATGAGCTTTGTGCTGAGTAGCGCCTAGTGTGCGCTTTTTTTAACTAAGGATGGAATCAAACTCTAGACACGGAACTAGGCAACTTTGTGTGTGCATATATACAAACATCACACGCACATAGATCAGTGGGGCGGAGATGTGATGTCTGATAATCACAAACTCTCATCAAACAAACTATTAATTGAATGTTTTGATCGAATCCACAAAATGATCAATATTTACCTTTTATAAAGTGAGAAGATAATTTTCTCTCATCCTTTAAAAACTATTTCCTACGATTCAGTACCATATATTCAGATCCCGACTCAAATCATTCAACCCAAGCATTTCAAACATGCACTCTATAAATTCAACCCATTTGATCATTTTAATGAAAAGGCTCTAGCCAAACCTCATTAATTGGTATCAAAGAGTGCATACATTGTGCACAATGGCTCAAATGGATTTAGACTAACTAGACTAGAAGATACGAGAGAATAGACAATACTATTATAGTGTTATATGAAACTACAGTTACGAAATAGATGTATCATGATGTCGGTTATGACTTAGCAAAGTTGCATACAAATGTGTGGGATTATTGTCATATTTGTGAACCAATTTGTGTAAACAAAGTTGCCAACACAAACTTGATAAAGCAATAATAAAAAGTATTGGAGAAATGAAGAGAAAATAATCAAGTATAACTTCAAATGTTTTGCTTTGTTTATTTATAGTAGGGGCAAGAAGACGGGTATTTTATTTATGTAATTAATTTGAAGCGATCTCAGTGCTTGCTTTAAGTCCATAAAAATACAAATAAAGGTTAATTTGAATAGTTGAGGTTGCTCATTGTGCTGAGTGAAGATAAACTTGACCTCAATATTTCAGTCCAAGTTTAAATGCAACTTCAGCTTCAGCTCTTACCCAGGAAATTGTGACAGAATATAGGGGAAAAGTACTGACCAGTAGCCACATAAAAGGGTTTAAAGAATTACCAATCTGGAAGCAACTTTCTTTTCCTGTTCATGACCACTTGCAAAAACATCCTTGAGGGCTGCTGGAAGGACCTTCCAAAACTCATTGACAAACTCATTACCTTTGCGACGACTATTTTGCAGTATGTCATTGGCCAAATATAAAAAAGCAACGCGCTGCTCTTTCTGTGCAGATTTAAACAATTTATCCCATGTCTCAACAATTTGTTTGGCTTTCTTCCTAAAAGAAGTGCACCAACGAGACAATGCTGAAGAAATGTCAAAGAATCCATCCAGGGCCAAAAGCATTAAACAAATGAACAGACTAATCATACAAGTATCTAGTCATATTCTACACAATACTACTAAATTAAGCGTCTTAGACAAAGGAAGAGAAATTGAATTTGCATTATGAATAATATAGAAAACCTTGATCTGCTAAAATTGTCATAATGAGATAAAGACTTATTAACGAGTGCAGATAATTCTCTTTTTTATTCAAAGAGTGTGAAACCTATGGAGCATATCTTATAAGCATGAAAGGATATCACCTGACCCTTGTAGATATCAGATAGAATGTATTTAAATACTGAATTAACATTGATTTTACTTCATCATAACCAAACTTCATGAAAGGATTGAAAACTGTGAATTAACTGCCTATGGTATTTGCTTGTTAGAATATCGGAGCTGCACATAAAATCTGTAATTCTACCCCCTTGAGGATAGGTCATGAAAACTAGCTCAAACTAGTGTTCAAAATTTAATTAGTTTCCTTTGAGCTTCAATTATTCTTGCATATTCTCTTCCAAAATATTTATAACTCCATACAACTATCGAATCTAAGCAATTGCCTAAATGTCCGCTCTTAAACGTCTTTTGCTCTTAAACATCAAAATGTGTCTCCTCCCTTTTACAAGTCATGGGTGTTGCTTGTTATTCTTGTCCCTGTACTACGCTAGTTGAATAAATGAATAATTGACAAGCACCAATTATGAAAAAATGACGAAAGGCGAGAGTTTTGAACTTTTGGGTTTTAAGAGAGAATGTGTTAAACTATTTCTACATATTTGACAATCAAATAAGATAAATATTGCCGGAAGGGATAATTGTGTAATCACCAAAGAACAAGGCATTACTGATTTACTGTAAAAAATGAAGGTTGGACTTGTAATGATGAACTAACCTAAGGAGATAGAAGTGAATTTCCGTTGTATTTTTTCAAAATGAGAAATTCGAAAGTTGCATCAAGAAAATGACAAATATCCATTTCCAAAATGCAACTCCAAAACCCTTCCAAAAAGGATTAGAATAACAATAGAGAAAAAAAATAATGAAATTGTTGTCCTGTTTTTTGGGTTTATAAACTTTTGGCATAGAGCATCGTATAACAATGCAAACTTATTCTCACAATGAAGCTAATAAATTACATGAGAACGATCGAGAGATTTTGGGTCTTTTAACTTCAGGGATAGGCGCATAGCTAAAACTTATACAATGCCAAAATATCCTCACAATGAAGTCAAGTGAGTAACATGGGAGCACTAGAGAGATTGTGGTCCAAATAGGCATTTCAGCCTCAGCACACATTAGCAAAATGCCATCTCCATCACCATATAAGAACTCCACGGCAAAACAAGTGGGTAGAGCTTGATAATTCTTCCCCAAAGAACCAACATAATAGAATACAATTATATACGAAGGAAAAAAGAGACTTTAAGATTTCAGCTTCTATTTCAGCAGAAAATGAGACTTAAAGCAACCCAATCTTCTCTCAAAAGGATACATTCAATGCACTGCTGTGAACCGTTAAGTTTAGACAACTTTTCTGTCAAAGCTTTGCCATCAAAAGGTTCATCACCCATCCTCTTGCTTGCAATGCTTAGACTAAAACTCTCTGCAATAGAAATACAAAATGAATCACAACTTTTTTTTACGAAATGAATCATAACTATGATATCCAAAGTAAGAAAAATACAAAATAACATGGCACTTGAAACACAGGTTCCTGGCTAGGCGATTATATAGCAGTGCATCGTCTAATTATTTCCATTGTGAAGTTTCAATAATGAAGAGCTCAACCCGTAGAGAGTTTCATCCTCTCAACCCTCAAGTACTATGTCCATCAAAATAAGCACATATAAATAGCAGACTGGGAATTTCATCAAAGAAATTAACATCTCAGTGGTTGTGCATCAGCATCCAGCCAAAGGATGGGAAAAAGTGCAAAAAAAAACATAAATGTAGTTACAACTCACATTTAGAAAGAGATAAAAACTTCTGTACAATTCACAATTTAATTCCCCTGCTAAAGTATAGAAAGCATCGTCTTGACTTGAAAATGTACAAAATACCAAAATTCAAATGATATATTGATAGGTTACACTTTTTCAGGAAAACAAAGAAGAATAAAATCTTCATAAGTATTTATTGAACCTTACGCTCCCATACCCAGACCACAGCTCTCATATTCCTATTATCTGACTGACAATAATTTACAGCCACTCAAATTCCTCCTGCTAAACATAAAAACCAGACAAACACCGCCTATCATCTGAATCAGGTTTTAGCATTTGTGTTAAATAACATGTCTACATGTTGTAATACAGACCAGAAACAACTGAGGCTATAAGCACATCATATTCAAAAGTAAAAGAATTGAAATATAAAACTCATAGTTAATTTCAGCTCAAATGCTAAAGCATCTACTATCATTGATTTCAGCTTGCACAAAAGTTACTAGCTTTGACATGTAAACCTGCGTTTTCAATCTGGGGGAATAAATGTAGTAAATAATTGGCAAAAAAACTCCGGACCTTTACTTAAAAATAAATAGCGATTGACACTCACTAAACAAAAAAAGTGCAGAAAATATTATATACGTAGCATATTACATAGCGCAATTACTTTGGCAAAAAGACGGTTACTCGCTTCCACTATGCTCTGGGTCTCGCCAGGATCTTTACGTCTTTCACTAGCGCTTGGGGTTCTATCTTCCACCTTCATTAAACATGTCCAGGGTAAAACAGTGCCCGGCAAAGAAAGCTCATTCAGTTCGCCTTGAGCTTAAAAGCACCAGTAACAATCATCATATCACCACCAGACAGGAGTAAATTCAAATAAAAACTGCAAAATATCACCTCGAACTGAAACGCTATCAGCTACGCCACATCCTGATTTTTGAGCAATGGAATCAATTATCCCTGCAACCAAAACCGAGGGAGGGAAACGAAAAGCTTACATTCTATAAAAACTAGTGACAAAATATGTAATCAGTCATTCGGGGGCTCAGTCATACTCGGTTGTGAGGGTAAGTGCTTCTCCAGAAACCCTAACAGAGAGAATGTGTAAGAATGCAAGCCTTTGGAATTCTCCGTTTAATGGAGCCTGTCGCGTTTGGGCAAGCCGAGATACGAAAGGAGCTCAGATTTTACCCTCGAAAAGGTTGCTCTCCGCTTTTATTCGTTTTCTCATTACTCCTTATTTGTGTCAGAATGATGACTAAACTATCTGATCCTGGATAGTTTTTTTTTTTTCAAAAAAAAATATGTTTGTACTCACTTTTATATTGAGTTTTATCCTGGCCATGTTTGTGAATAATTTTTGTCTGTGAGTATTGTTTACAAACAATATTTTGTTTTATGAAAATTTGTAGAGACAAAATAACACATATTTTGTCTGTGAACCGAGTTCACGGACAAAAAAAATTGCACAAGCTTTGTGAGTATAGGGTGAGTATAAGAGTGGGTACATCAAGTATTGTTGAGAAGTTTTTTAGATCTGGAAGATAATTAGAACTCATACATGTGTATTTTATAATTATGGGTGTTTTTATTTGGACTGAGATTTTCAGATCTAATCTAGTCTGATCTAGTCTGGTCTGCACTGAAGGTTTGGTCTGATAAATGTTTAGTTTCTGTCAAAAAACTTATAAACCTCAATGAAGGTTATACCCTTTTGGGAATGAATTTTTGTTGGTGTAACTCTCGTTGTACATCCCGCTGAAGTTGTTTTATCAAAGTATTTTCTCCGTCATATCCCTCACGCTTCGGTCAAATAAATGAAACACCAATTAAGCTCTCATGTCTCTGTATTTCTTTCCATCTTCCATCTGCGTTTTACATTTCCAACTAATCTGTACCTAATGGCGAAATCCAATAGACGGAACCCGGCTCTCTTCTCTATCAACTACAATGTTAAGCAAACCAGACATCAGATTTCCATCTCCTCAAGATCAGTGTTTTTCCGGTAGGCCTAAATTCCTAATTTTATTGATTCAAATTTTAATTTTAACTCAATATCTTGATACTTCCTAAATCGGGTTTCCGGTAGAATCTATCTTGTTTTCCTTGAGGTTGTAGTTTCATTTTATATAAACTTTCCGCATTAGTTAATAGAGGTACATAATTTTCATTAATCCATATGACTGTCTGAGTGTGTGGTGTGTGTTACTATTCTAACCTCCCAGGAATTATGTTAGCGCATTTTTGTAAAGTAATGAAGCAGTAATGAAGGTTGTCAATTTAGCTTTCATCAGCTTACTGATTGAATACTACCACCCAAAACTTGGTTTGATAGTTGGTACGTGTTTGGGAAAATGTCTACAACAGATACTTTCTTTACTTTATTTTTCTGGGATGAATGTGTGGTGTGTGTTGAAATTCTAACCCCCCAGAAATTATTTTAGCCCAGTTTCGTAAAGTAATGAAGCAGTAAAAATGATTCACAGTTAATATCTTACCGATGACAAAAATCCTGCCTTTTCTTGCAAAAATTTCCAAATCTTCACAAATAGAGGTTACGAAAAACATATATATCATATATAAGCTCCGAAAGTAAACCTACAAAAATACTTTACTGTCATTTAGTGTTGTTGAATAAGTGAGGATTACCCAGCTTTAATTTGTCTTGACTAGCCTTCTAATCTTTTGAAGTTTTGTGTGTTTGAAGTTTGAACAAGGAACTTGGGTTCATTTTGACATTTAAGTTATAGGTGTGTGATTTGTGGTATTTGTGTACCCTTTTCTTAATTTTAATTGGAATGGTTATTCTATTACTTATCTTAGTTTTATGTTAGCTTACATCCTTCAATTATATCTTTAATTTCGGTCAGGGAGAGGATTTTATTAGGGAAAGTGGAATACTATGTACTATAGTGAGGCCCTGTGCTTTGACGGAAGAACCTGCCGGTGCTGAACTCATTTTTTTATCAAGGAGACGATATAACAGTATGAACTCTTCGGTTGTCCATTAAGGTTTAGTTCTGAATATTTATCGCATTGATATATTTTATTTATATGAACATGTGCGGGGAAAGATATCTAGGGAAGAAGTTGCCCAGATATGTGTGGCTGCTCTTGAAATCTCATATGCATGTGGCAAAACATTCGAGGGTTGTGATTTCTTTCTTTTACGGGTTAGCTATATGTAGCTCCCCTGAGATCCTATCTAATTTGTCATAAATTACACCCCTAACTCCAGAATGAATGTAGGATATATCATTATGGCATTAGCTAACTCATCAAACTCGTGTTTTTTTATTTTCAAAGCTAAGATTGACTTTTCTGTCAAAGGCATAATGGTGTGACTACTTAATTTATATTCAAGAGCATGAAGCATCAGTTAGATCATGTTCCTAGATGGCATATCAAAGGCAAGAACTCTCTTTGAGGGGGCCCTTACTGCTGGTGGCTAGCATGTCACTGAAAGTGGTAGGATGTGGAAATTATATAGGGAATTTGAACAAGCCATTCTTTTCACAATTGATGCAATTAATCTCGGCATATGTACTTCTTTTTGGTAAGATTCACCAAAAGGTCACAGAATTGAAGTTCGGAAGCCTTAACATGGCTGTTTTAGTGGATTCAATAGGTTATATAGAACAGGGGCCCTAGATATACGGGGGCCCAATTTTTAAAAAAATTACTAGTATTACGAGTATATAGTAATATTATACTACGTATATTAATACTAATCAGCAAATACAGTTAGCTACTAATATGTATTCATCCTTTTTTGTTGATCCTTTTATTCTTTTAGTTCTCTTTTAATGAGTATTCAATTCATTTGAGTATAAATAGAGTCCCAATTTTACATTTTGAATCAGGGCCTCCAAATTCATTAGACGGGCCTGAACCTTAACACCAAATTTGCAGACATTGTGCACTGACATAATGTCACTAATTTACGACAGCATAATATCATAAAATAGTATGATGTCATAGTATCATTAAGGGAAAATAACTTTAAATAATATCAATTATCACTCATCAACCAATAATAATATATACTTTGAAAATGCTTTTTAATACCAACTATTTGAATGGAAAACAAAAATAATATGAAGATAACTTTTAACAAGAAACCCGATCGAAGAGCTCATACAAGAACCTAGCAGTCGTCTCCTCTCTTCGTAGGGGTTGAGATTTTCCATGGGGTTGGAGCGGCAGATTATACTTATTTTAAGTGTTCTAACTCTTGTGATTACAGCTACATCGGAGGAGATAGTGCTGGCGGATGAACGAGCTCGAGTTACGGCTGGGAGTTTGTATCGGTGTTGGATCGTGAAGCCTTGGTCGACCGCTCCGACGGTGTTGGAGTTGGTATTCACCCATGTTGCAAAAGCTCATCCTCCTTCAGAACCACCTCCATACCAGGAAAAGTTTTGTATAAAGATTTTATTTCAATATTATTTTCTCTTTAGTGGTACTTGTTTTTTTTTGTCCGAATAGATCTGGTTTGAATGTTTAGATTTTTGGAGTTCTTTTGATAGGCAGGGTTTCAGATCCGTTCATTTTAGACTTAAATTTGCTCGTTTCAGGTTTAACGAGTTAGGTTGCTTTGTATGAGGTGGTTGAATCTATGTCTACTCCTAGTCTTCACGATTGGATCTGTAAAATCTGTCTGAAAGTTGTCTTGTATGTGTTCACGGTTTTAATATAGAGCCGCTCTTTTATGATTAAAAAACAAGAAATTCAGTCATTTAAGACATCGAGAAAAAAGCAAATCATCAAATAAATGATATTCAGACATACATTCAGTGATTTAATATTTTTATATTAGTTTTTTTTTTGTGAATTAAATTACTAATATTTTGGTGAAAAAATGCTCTATACCATGTTTGATCTATATTCAAATAGTTGGTATTATTACAAGTTATTTTCAAAGTATGTATTGTTATTAATGTAGGGAATATAGTTTGTATTAAATAAAATTATTCTCTCTGTCATTAAATATATTGACACACTACAAGAAAAGTGCACATAGACCGCACATAGACCAATATTTTTTTTGCGATGGCCGCATAACTGTTGTTAAAAACACTATTAACCACACATTTTTTTATTTACCACATACAAAACCGTGGTAAAATGTCAGAGACGACAGTTTTTTACCGTGGCCAATGTTTTTACCACGGCTGTTGTGGCGACGCACGTAAAACAGACGCAAAACTGTCATAAAATTTACGACAGTTTTGCGACAGTTTTAGATGCGTCGGCACAACAGCCGTGGTAAAAACATTGGCCACAGTTAAAAATTGTCGCCTCTAAGCTTTTACCACATTTTTGTGTGTGGTAAATAAAAAAATGTGTGGTTAATGGTGTTTTTAACGACAGTTATGCTGCCATCGCAAAAAAAATGTGGTCCATGTGCAGTCTATGTGCACTTTTTTTGTAGTGACATGTTAGTGTCGTCATAAAATATTATGATACAATAATATTAGTAAATAGTTTGACACAATAATAATTTCATATGTGTACATATATGATGTATTGGCATCGTGTAAATGTATAATATCACGAATACATGTGACACACAGGTTTCAAGCTACATGTGTAGTTTATTTTAAATTAATAATTATCAAAATTTCAAACATTTTCAATTCTATCTCAAATTGTCACATAAATGTTAGGAAGACCCTAGGGGATTCCTACTCTAAGACACTCTGACGTCTGAGAGCCAATCGCTGGTGAATCTAGACCATTCCGGCGCCGATTATGAACGGAATAAGAGGAAGACGGTTGAAGCCAGTGCCGGGGTTGTCAAATTTTGCAAAAACATGTTATCTTGCAAGATATTATTGAGTTGAAATGAAAGTATTTGAAAGGTATGGCTTGAAAATTTCACCCAAGATGATTGAATATCATGAATAGAAAATCAAAGATCATTTTCTAGCTTATATATCCCTACAATCTATCCCAAGTTCATCATTCAACCCTATTCAATTGTTTTTACATTTCTTTGCTTTTCATGGAATTCTTGAGGTGAGGAAGCTAATATCTTCCCATAAATTATGTTTAGATAATATTTCCTTTGTATGATATGTTCTATTAATTAAAGTATTATAATCTTCATTAGTATGAGTGTTAGAGACTAAGTCCTTAAGTCAAGACTCAGAATAAACGTTAACTCCCGCCAGTTCTTGATATTTATTCTAAGTCAATATATTGGGATTTATTCTTCTTAAACTCAACTGCTCATCCATGTCATTCAATATAATCTATGTATTTGATATGAAGTAACTAAGGTTGAAATATCACTTTAAACTAAAAGAGTATTTCATGTTTTACCTTTCTTAGAATCGGATTTATACAACTACGTTGTATAACATCTATAAGTTTATGTGGTCAACTACCGTTGCAATATAGATCATTCTATAAAGTAATGGGCATACAATGTATAGAGGATAGAAGTATAACTGATTTTGTGTGGTACATGTGTGGTATCTTAATATTCAACGAGGTCTTTTCAAGACGAATGTGAGACGTAACGGGACTCACACATAGCAAAAATCAGACTCTCACCGCCTTAATCAGAGCCAGAAATATGGCAGCGATATCATACTCATAAAATTGACAAAATACTTATATTGAATCCTGGTCAACGTGTGGGTGAATCCCGATGCCTTGGTCGTTTTATCATGTATTCACAAAACTAGACAAAATTTTCCGCACTATACATACATCTCTTTACTTTAGTTCTCAAAACTGAACTTTATATAACAATGTTCTCCCGTGGATTCGACTCGGTATCTTACTGGAGTTAATTACTATGTTGCCACTTTTTATAGACTAAATCGCCACTTGTACACTTGAAAGGTTAGCCGGGTAATGCTAAAACACAAAAAGACCGAAACATTGTCATTGGAGAATAAACAAGAAGAATAAACCTTGAGCATTTCACGGGTCCGAATTCGAATGGAATGAAGACATATAGCTAAGAAGAGTCCAACTACTCAAGACAACAAACATAATTCATGTTAGTGTCACATGATGGTTTTTTCTGTTAGTATTTAACAATCAACTAGACATAGCAAAAATTATGTACTTAAAAAAAAATTAACTCAATCCCTTTCAAGGATGTTATCAAGAAACACTAGTATAAGGTGATACCTGCAAGGTGTAACTAGGGTATTCTGCACTAATAAAACCAAATTAACAAATCCATAATAAAAATAGATGAAGTATAGGATGTCAAAAGGCTATTTGTGGTATAGTGTAGAGAAGTTACATAAGCAACCGAATCAAGTTTGACAGCAACCCCACTAGCAATCCGGATAGACTACCAACTAGTACAAACACACCAAATCATGGCAAAAAACAAAGAAAGTTAATTATGTGACATGAAAGATGTCACAAGCATGAATGATCAAAGTAGTTGACAATAACTAAGTAATTACCTCGCATAAGAGGAGTGTTCTTGGAATTGCTCTTCTACATGAAGATTTCAACTCATTTGCAACACTGAAGTAAACTATACTTTAAAAATCAAAGACAATAACTATAAATGTAGGTACCCTTAGAAAATGATATTAAGGTTTGCAAATTAGTGCACATCCCACAATAATTCCTTAAAAGAGTTAGGGTTGGTTTGCAACTCCTTTTAAAAAAACACTTCTCAACTTTTGGCTTTAAAAAAGCACTTATTTTTCCAAACACTACAACTTTTATTTTTCTCGGCTTCCGCGTCAAAAGTGCTTTTACTTTTTCTATTACACAAAAAGCACTTATTTTACCAAACACTACCCACTTTTACTTTTCAAAATCATTTGTTTCTCAAACACTATCAACTTTTATTTAATCACTTCTCCCCATTTCATTAAAAAAGCATTTTTTTAAAAGCAGAAACTGTTGCAAACAGACCCTTAATAGCTAGATAGTTTTACATTAACAAAAAAACATTCCTGCAATAAGAAGTCTAGTTAGATGAAGCGATGTAATAAAAGATATGAATTTTATCAATCCAAGATTTAAAAGATAGATGAATTGTTAATCTGGGACCTGGAAGATGAAACGTATCAGTACAAAAACCGAATGATAGAAAACTACCAATCTAGGATCCAAATGATTGTTGATTGAAAACGATCAATATGGGACCTAAGTTTTCATTATTATTATTATTATTATTATTATTATTATTATTATTATTATTATTATTATTATTATTATTATTATTATTATTATTATTATTATTATTATTATTATTATTATTATTATTATTATTATTATTATTATTATTATTATTATTATTATTATTATTATTATTATTATTATTATTATTATTATTATTATTATTATTATTATTATTATTATTATTATTATTATTATTATTATTATTATTATTATTATTATTATTATTATTATTATTATTATTATTATTATTATTATTATTATTATTATTATTATTATTATTATTGTTATTATTATTATTATTGTTATTATTATTATTATTGTTGTTGTTGTTGTTGTTATTTTATTTTATAAAATTTAAATATTATTTAGTTTTATTGAACTAATAATATTTTGTGAAGAAAATTTCATCAAATATTAGCAATGGAAGTAATAAAAGGAAAAATTGACAAGAATGACCCCACCTTTCACCCGTCTTCTCATAATAATCCCATCTTTACGTAATTCCAGAATAACCTCACCTTTGCACTCTATCTTTTTTCATTGGACCATGACCTGTTGATGACCTACTATACCAGGTTTTTTTACTCTTTCTTTGAAAATCTTATATAAATAATCACATCTTTCACAAATATGCTCAAAAACGGTCCCATGTTTCATTTTTTCTTTTTTCTCCCCAAAATTTTTCTTTCCTTTTTCATCCCTAGACACTTTCTATTGCCTTTTCAATCCTTTTTTTTATTTCTTTTCCATTTTTATTATTCTATTTCTTATTCTATTAGATTTTTTTTTTGTAAAATTTCCTTCCCAAATAAATATTTCCGTCATTTTCTTTGTATTCCCGTATTTTTATTACATTTTCCTTTTTATGTTTCTCTTCTTGACCATTTTCTTCTTATTAAATATCTTTTTCCCACTCTACATTTTGTTATGTTTTTTTGTCCCGGAGTTAACCACACGTGGTGGCGGGAGTGCCGGGGAACACTACCCAAATTTATCAATAAAAGTGAAAGTTCAGGTTTTTTCTTTTTATTTCACTTTCCCACTTTTTTCTTCTTGTTACTAGTTTATGTTTTTCTTCTTTCTTCTCGTCATTTTAATGAAGAAAGGGGAAAGGCATATTGATGGTGGAATTAAGATAACAAGAAGATAGAAAAGAAGAAAAAAGAAAAAAACATAAAATTAGTAACAAGAAGGAAAAAGGAGAAAAGTGAGAAAAAATGAAAATATGACAAACAGTAGAGTAGGGAAAAAATATATAATAAGAAGAGAGTGATGAAGAAAAAAAAAATAAAAAGGGAAATTTTAAAGGGAAATTTTACAAAAAAAATATGGAAAGAAGAAGAAAACAGACAAAAAAGAACTTTTATGAAGGGAAATTTTACAAAAAAAGCTCTCCTAACAGAGTGAGAAATATACTAATAAAAATGGAAAAGAATTACGAACAAAAGGGTAACAAAACAATAAAAGTGTCTAGGAATGAAAATAAAGAAAGAAAAATTTAGGGAGAAAAAAGAAAAAGTGAAACATGCGGACATTTTGAGCAGATTTGTGAAAGGTGAGATAGTTTATATAAGATTTTCAATGAAAGAGTAAAAAACTTGGTATAGAAGGTCATCAACAGGTCAGGGTCCAATGAAAGAAGATGTGGTGTAAAAGTGAGATTATTCTGGAATTACGTAAATGTGAGATTATTATAAGAAGACCACTGAAAAGTAAGGTTATTCTTGTCAATTTTTCCTTAATACAAAATTGAATAAATCAAAATCTATGAAATGTTAGATCGCAGATTGATAGTTTTCATCATTCGGGTCCTATACAGATCCATTTTATCTTTCAGGTCTCGGATTGATAAAATTTCTAGAATTCACATTCAAGATGCCACAGTCCCATGGTTACTACTGAATTGGATTATTTCTAAAAACGGCACTATGACTAATCAATAATCAGTAGTTAGTATGAGGTAATGGCCAATTGAGTACACCAACTTGTATGAGGTGGAGTAAAAAGTACGTTATATTGCATTTGATCTTTGTAAGTACACAAATTTGGGGTTTTAGTGTTAATTGAGTACACACGTTAGATTAACACGTTAATACGGCTAAGTTGGCATACATAATGATAAAAGGTCTACTTCTTGAAGGTCGACGCCAGCCCCAACTACTTAATTGACTTCCCCTTGGTCGACGTCAGTCCCCCGCAAGTTGACTTCTCTTTGATCGATGTACCCCGGCCTGCTCGCCGACGCCCCCCGCAGGTCGACCTCCGAATATCGATTTTCTCTTTTTGGTCAACTTCGTGAAGGTCGACGCCATAAACTTGGTCCATTGACCCCTTTTACTCAACATTTCGTTAGTCAACTCAGCTGTATTAACATGTTAATCTTGCAAGTGTACTCAATTAACACTAAAACCCAAAATTTGTGCACTTAAAAAGACAAAATGCAATATAGTGTATTCTTTACTCCACCTCATACAAGTTGGTGTACTCAATTGACACTTTGCTCGCATTAATATACTAAAATTCAAATTTTTGTCTCACTTAAATTCCCAATGAAGCCAATACTTTTCAACACCAAAGATAAAGACTCACCAGGAGTAGGACTTGTGCTCATTGTTGAAACATTCACGTGTGTCCTCAAGAAACAGACGCGAGAGTCCTAATCGGACATCTTTTCATCACACACTTGATATGCTACAATAGAACTTAGCTTGACAAAAATAAGAGTTCAAGAGACTTTTGGATAGAGTATACAAAAAGGATTACTAACTTTCGTATCTAGTGCCAAGTACCTTGTGGTCTGATGACATCATAGCACTCCCAAGGAGGGGGTCACAGGTTCGAATCTCATCCCAGTTCAAGGATGTTGACATTAACAATGAGCAGATACTGTATATATCAGAAAGAATTGTCAAAAAAAACTTTCGTATCTAGTTGAATATTGAACAAAAAGAGTTGCAAAGTTTTATTCCAATACTCCTGTAGTTAATCTCAATTCTACAGTACTCAATGCCAATTTTCTTTTTGAAATGATAGAGCACCTATGTACGATTACATGCAAGTTAGTATGATTTCTAATTATCAGCCAATAACTTCTTATCTTACACAAATTAGAGTTGCCACATTATTATGTGTATCCTAACCTGAAACGAAATAAACAGATTAACATTGAAAAAGATCAACACTGAAAAGGCAAATTCTCAAGAGCACAAGTATTTCTAGGTACCGAAGTATTTAATTTGTGTGAACGTGATACGTACTTGAGGTACTTCTATCCAAACTATTACGTACAAAAAGCAATTTCTTAGAAATCGGGGAACACATGATTCTAAATAATTGATTACGAGTCCACTTATACTTTGAAAAAATAATACTTCTTCCGTCCCATTTATATTGTCCTAGTTCCTATTTACTTTGTCAACACAAATCACTCTTAATTTCTTATTTTATATATCAAAAATTTATCAAATTTGATTCAGGTTAAGTTTTTGCGACTTTGTAAAGCTTTACATGTAATTTCTCAATATTTATTTATTTTTTTTCCTAAAAATAATTTGAGTGCGGACATGAATCTGTTTGCTTTATCGTCGGTCAAACATCGTAAACCGTAAAGAGACAATATAAATGGGACGGAGGTAGTAATTTCCAAACACCCCTAATAATCCATTAAATCAAACTTGGAAGAACTTTTTGGAATGAGATGTATAAAAACATTCGAGAGTAAAACTTTTAAGAGATAACTACCCTATGTACGACTAGAACTCTCTCAATTCCCTATGACCACACTAGTTTTTTTTTTTCAAATATAATATTTAAATTTGTACTATTCAATTAATTTAATGTACTAATAGATAAATAATTTTTACAAACTAATATACCCTTACATTATTATTATTATTATTATTATTATTATTATTATTATTATTATTATTATTATTATTATTATTATTATTATTATTATTATTATTATTATTATTATTATTATTATTATTATTATTACTATTATTACTATTATTATTATTATTATTATTATTATTATTATTATTATTATTATTATTATTATTATTATTATTATTATTATTATTATTATTATTATTATTATTATTATTATTATTATTATTATTATTATTATTATTATTATTATTATTATTATTATTATTATTATTATTATTATTATTATTATTATTATTATTATTATTATTATTATTATTATTATTATTATTATTATTATTATTATTATTATTATTATTATTATTATTATTATTATTATTATTATTATTATTATTATTATTATTATTATTATTATTATTATTATTATTATTATTATTATTATTATTATTATTATTATTATTATTATTATTATTATTATTATTATTATTATTATTATTATTATTATTATTATTATTATTATTATTATTATTATTATTATTATTATTATTATTATTATTATTATTATTATTATTATTATTATTATTATTATTATTATTATTATTATTATTATTATTATTATTATTATTATTATTATTATTATTATTATTATTATTATTATTATTATTATTATTATTATTATTATTATTATTATTATTATTATTATTATTATTATTATTATTATTATTATTATTATTATTATTATTATTATTATTATTATTATTATTATTATTATTATTATTATTATTATTATTATTATTATTATTATTATTATTATTATTATTATTATTATTATTATTATTATTATTATTATTATTATTATTATTATTATTATTATTATTATTATTATTATTATTATTATTATTATTATTATTATTATTATTATTATTATTATTATTATTATTATTATTATTATTATTATTATTATTATTATTATTATTATTATTATTATTATTATTATTATTATTATTATTATTATTATTATTATTATTATTATTATTATTATTATTATTATTATTATTATTATTATTATTATTATTATTATTATTATTATTATTATTATTATTATTATTATTATTATTATTATTATTATTATTATTATTATTATTATTATTATTATTATTATTATTATTATTATTATTATTATTATTATTATTATTATTATTATTATTATTATTATTATTATTATTATTATTATTATTATTATTATTATTATTATTATTATTACTATTATTACTATTATTACTATTATTACTATTATTATTATTATTATTATTATTATTATTATTATTATTATTATTATTATTATTATTATTATTATTATTATTATTATTATTATTATTATTATTATTATTATTATTATTATTATTATTATTATTATTATTAGTATTAGTATTCGTATTCTTATTGTTATTGTTATTGTTATTGTTGTTATTGTTGTTATTGTTATTATTATTATTAGTACTACTACTACTATTGCTGCTATTACTGCTACTGTTGCTCCTGCTCCTGCTCCTGCTCCTGCTGCTCCCGCCGCCGCCGCTCCTCCTCCTCCTCCTCCTGCTGCTCCTCCTACTCCTGCTGCTGCTCCTCCTCCTCCTACTCCTACTACTCCTACTACTCCTCCTCATCCTCCTACCTATACTACTACTAGTATTATTATTTAGTATTATTATTATTATTATTAATACTACTACTATTACTACTATTACTATTACTATTATTACTATTATTATTATTATTATTATTATTTATACGAATGTATAAAAACAAAAGTAGTCATATTTCGGGAAACTGAATATATTTTAGTCATATCTCAGAATTATTTCTTCTATGAAATCATATGTCCCATGTGGCATCATTACCTCCACGTTTTTTTAGAAAATTCGGGCAAAAGAGATATGTGGTTATGATTAGGGGTGGGCAAAAATACCGAAAAATTGGTATATTGCACTTACTGTACCGAAAAATACCGGAAAATTGGTTTACCGTCATTTTCGGTACGGTATTATACCGTACCGATTTATTTCAGTACGGTAACAATAAATGTTTTTGCATACCGTGGTATACCAGTATAATACCGTACCGATTCCCTACCCAACAATTATTTTTAATCCTAAAATATTGTAAATGTCCTTTACAATTTTGAACCCCAAAAATAATACTTAAGTTGGTTAGAAAAACCAAAATACAAAAATAAAGACCCAATTTCCCAAACTCACTATAACCTTCTAGGCTTCTACTACGTAACATTAAAAAAAACTAACCCTAATGGCTAATGAGTAATGTACTAATGTTCAAAAATAATTTCATCTTGTTCCAAGCAAGAGCTTGCGAGTCGCGGTAGCTGAGCCACTAAGTAGCTGACGAGTGAAGAGGGATACACTTATGTAGTTATGTGACGGGTGTATCAACCTAGGGATTCCGCGAGCAGAGGTACACAACTTTGTCCGAAAGTCTTATTCAAATATTTTTTAAAAATTTAAAAAATGACTAAATACATAATATCATATTATGAATAAATGATTTTATATCTACGCTGTTTGAATAATTTTATTTATTTTGGCTAGAGATCACTATTGATTTAATTATATCTATATTGTTCAAGTTATTTCAGGAGAATGTGTTATTTTTCAATACGTGGTATGTTTAACTGCTTAAATATACTAATAATAATTATTGTTTAATATTGAATATGACATCAATAGATTAATAATTGTATTTTGTAACATTTTTTATAATGGATTAAATATGTCGCTATTAACACTGATTTAGAATATTTTGTTAGTCTGTGATAATTTGTTGGATTGGGAGATATACATGGTAATTTACCTATACCGTACCGTTACCGAATCGAAACTTCGGTATACCGAAACTTCGGTAAGGTAACGGTATATAAATTTTGTATACTGAAAGTTTTGGTACGACAAAGGTATAAGAAAATATATTCAGTATACCGTACCGAACCACCCCTAGTTATGATGATGCCCATATAGACATAACTATTTTTTTTGGAAGAATTGAAGGTGGCTTATATTAAGATAATAGAACGTAAGCATGATACAACCAGGCAAAGAGTCCATTGTCTACCATTTGCCCTTGAACCAGACATATATAGAACCTGCCACCTCCATAGAAGCAACCAGATTCACTGATCTTGAATTGGGCTTACATGAACCAATGATTTGTAAACTACACTCTCCATCACCTGTCCTATGTTCTAGAGTTCTAGCATGAATAAAAATAAAAGCAAACAAAAACACACGATGTCCAAAACAAAAAACAACATGAAAGAAAATAAGTCTAAATTGAAAAAATCTTTAACATGCAGAGAGCACCAAAACTTCATGGATTTTGGCGGGCGTGGATGCTCCAGCCCGCCTTTTCTCTATTTTTTGCTTCATCAAGAGCCATGACAGTCACCTCTAAGTTCTCCTGCTCATGTGCTTCCCAGGTACGCCTTCTCTTCCATTCTCCTGGTCCGCTGCTACTCTGTCCCGCCCCATCCTTATTAAGTGGCCGCATTCCTCCCTAGATTTAATCTTCTGTGTTGCTCTGGCCCCGTTTAAGCTTCTCCTTGTAGTTTCTTTCCGTCTTAGTTATACCTCTCCCGACACCTCCATCACTCACAAGCCATTTAATACCCAAAGATGGGCGAGGCCTCCCTCCTCCCGCCCGTAACCACGGACCAAAAGATTTAACAATATTTTTATCCCATTTTTCATACAATAAAGGGCAAAAACCTCTCAACATGTCCTATAATTCCACAAGCAAAACAAAAACTTAGAAGTTTTTCGTACGTGAAATCAACACAATAGTCTTCCCCTTTACTCTTCTTCAAGGTTGTTCCCACCTTCAAGGGGTTTCTCACATCCAAATTCACCTAACCCTCATATAGGTCTCCCATATCTCATAGAATTGGTTATCATCCCAGGTAATAAATTTCCCTAGGTGGTTCCCAATTCTCCGAGTGGTGCCTAGATTCGAAAATCCATATGGAATATTGTGCATCTGAACCCAAAAATCAGCCGAATCCAGGGGGACCTTCGGAGGAATATCACTCAGTTTTATGACCCTTAGCACCAACATGTTTTAATCAAACAACTATGGTCCATTTTCCAACACACGAGTCATATCAACTATATGATAAAATTTAAACAGATACCTCCTCTCTCCAATCTCTTGGATGCACACTCCTGTGCTCGGACGCCAGAGCCACCATCAAGTCTATGAAAATTTGGAACATCACCACTTTGTCTGTGAGAATCATGCCCACTACTGGAAATGTAATCGCCTCCCTTTCTGCCGCACCGAAATCAGTCTCTGTGCCTTCGTCATCCTCTAGTAACAACTCGTCCGGTACTGGTCCCAAACCCATGCCGACATGCTTGTCTATGAGCTGCTCCAGATGTCCGCTCCCTCCAACCGATGAAGCCTCCCCATCTTTGTCGTGCTGTTCGCCGCTGCCTTATACCTGGACACCGCCCGATGCCATAGCCATTCCCTTCCTTTCGTCCGTCAATCCCAAGCCGCACAAAATCGGCAAAGTATTACCACACCTCAAACCACAGAAACCCTATCAAGTGAAAGGCAGCGATTTTTTGTGTGAGCATTCTTAAGTTATGACATGACTCTTTTAAAACCTATCTTCTTTAGAGAGGGGGGAATTCGAGATATATACTCTCTCAGTCCCCGAAAAGGTTTGCCAATTCAAATTGATTTTTGTAGTCAATTGCAATCAACTTTGACCAATGATAATTTTGACCACGAAATTATTCAAAATATGAAAATTATATCAAAATGTTCACTACTCAAAATATTTTTATAAAAGTATAAAATTTATAAATTACATACAAATATAATAATGAAAATTATTGTGCAAAGTTTGCCAGAATTGATCGAGAAATATCAATATGCCGATTTTTTTAGGGACATAGTCACGTAGGTAGTATATAAAATCATACTGTACGTACGTAGTAATGATTATGGGAGTAGAACATTGGGAGTGAGGGAATTCGATTAATATGGAGATGGAGGAATTCGTCTGGGAAATGAAAGCAATAAATGCGGGCGAGATGATTGCCTTTGCCCTCCCAACTACCTGGCGTTACTGCACTCTGTTATATCCTTTCTTTCTCTCCATAATAAATAAATTCAGAGCTAAGAGCCGTCGTTGTAATGGAGCGAGCCAAATCAATGGCGGAAGAGGAGAAAACAGAGCCATTGTTGAAGCAGAGCCAGCGAAAAGATGATGATGAGAGCTGCCCCGGTTGCCGGGTCGAGCTTCTCAAACGCGCTGACGCCGGCGTTCCGGTCAAGCACGTCTTCTTCATCTCCATCGTCACCCTCTGCGCCGGTCCGTTAATCACGTCTACCCCTATACCTGACTTCTCTCTTTTTTTGTTGTCACTTCAACAAAATGCACGTGATATTTTGGGTATATAAGTCAAATAAGCAGGACATTGACTCTCTTTGTTAATTTTGTTTTTGGGCTTATAAAGGAGTGTTTGGGTTTGCTTAAAAAAAGCACTTTTCAGCTTTTGACTTAAAAAAAGTTGAAAAGAATGTTTTCAAGTGACAGCTTCTGCTTAAATTAATCACTTAAAAGCTAAAAGCTGGAAGCAGGTAGAAGGGTGCTTTAAACTGCTTCTCACTTTTTCTATTACACAAAAAGTACTTATTTTACCAAACACTACCAACTTTTAATTTTCCAGAATCACTTTTTCTCAAACACTACCAACTTTTACTATTAATCACTTTTCTCAAAATCACTTTAAAAAATCACTTTTTTAAAGTTGAAGCAATTGCAAACACTCCCTAAGTCTTTTATCACCTTTACGTTAAACACGTAATTTTTAATTTTGTACGCTGAATTGTGTAATAATAAAAATAAATAAGGTCGAAGTTATTTTTCTGAAATGCATTGACCAAAGTTATTGTAAATGATAATTTTAATTATTTTTTCATATACTACATGTATTTTTCTTTATTTTATTAATGAAATATATTTTGATTACAATTTTTTTAATAAAGCAGCCGAGTAAGTCTAGCCAATAATTCACAAATTTTGTTGGAATCAACTAATTTAGTCAACTTTGTACTTGTATCCTAAAACTAAAATCATACTCTGTACTAGGTAAAAATTGCTTTTTTGTACAGGGTGACTTCTATATGCCCGTGTTACTAGACAAACCCTACCATGAAAAACGTACAGACGTGTACACAAAGAATGTATGTGAAACAAAATTGAATAATAAATTACTAGAACAGACTTACAGACATGTTCTTTGGGTAATTCTTTTTAGTACTTTTGTGCTTCAGTAATTTTATGATTGTTATCTAATTTTGAGTATTTTGATATTGTTCGAGAGTTATAACTATATCACCAGTCCTAACAATTTTTAAAAATGCTATGATAAGTACATATTTGTCTACACGCTCCTTACATTTTGTTTGTAGAGGTTTCCCTAAAATGTTATGTAGTACTGCTTAAAAATCTGTGGGAAAAAATGTGGCTATATGTTATGTAAGTTTGTATACATTATGATCTAACATCTTAATATAATTATAGTCACTAAAGTTACTAGAGTCATATTTGTGTTCACTACTTTTATACTACGTACGTAGTAATATTTATATATTTAGAATTACTCTTCTTATCTGTAAAGTATTATGGAGACAATTTGTGTGTTATTATATACTCCGTACGTAGTACAAGGATGTTTTTACTTGGACTGTAATTTGTTGGTCTGATCTGATTTGGTCTGATCTGGTTTCTTTGTATTTTTATAACTACCCAAGTCTGGTCCGGTCTGATCTGATTTATTCTGGTCTGAGACAAATTACCGTCCAAATAAAAATATCCTAATTATATACCGAATCATGGTTTAACAATTCGAATAAGCCAAACATCTAGTACTATTTGGAAGGGTTGGTTATGGTGATTGGTGGCCCTTTGAGTTGAAAGTGAAAAATAACTAAATGATAATTTCAACTTATTAGAAAAAGTAATAAAGGCGTAATAATGAGAAAGAGTAATAAAAGTATTTCAATAGGAGCTAATGTACGTCGTATAATATGGAGTAGGAGTTGCCAAAGTAGATGTACTCCTAGTAATTCCTAGGAATAGATACTACTGGTGCGGAATATTAGACATATTTTCCGGGAAAAGTGTCAAATAAGCCCCCTCTATTAATACGAAAAATTCAATTAAGTCCCCGAACTAAAAAAAATCAATTAAACCCACAAACTATAAAAAATGAGGCAAAAAAAACCTTTTAGCATGTAATTAACCGGTTCCATTAGTCCACGTGTCGCACACGTGTTGCCATTTGTGGCTACCTGTCGGCTGTCGACACGTGTAAAGGTTTACCGGGAACCGGTTAATTACATGCTAAAAGGACTATTTTGCCTCGTTTTTTATAGTTCGTGAATTTAATTGAGTGTTTTTTAGTTCGGAGGCTTAGTTGACTTTTTTCGTATTAACAGGGAGCCTATTTTAAGCTTTTCCCAAATTTTCCTAAATAGATACGGAGTACGAGTATTATTTAAGAAATACGGAGCAAAATAAGAAATAAAAGAAGAAGGCTGGAGGACGTATGCGGAAGTGCGGAACCGAAGGGGAAGAAGAAGCGCCGGCACGCAGTCACTAAGCCAGGCTCTAACACGTCTCACGCCCGGTCACCTGCACTCCGCCACCTCCTTCGGCGATTCCACCGATCGGCCCTTCTCAATTTTCACCTTCCGTTGTTCCGCCGCGCAGGAGATCTCTTGGAGGTGACAGAATCCATATCAAGGAACTTGCTCGCGAAGGACATTTTTGTGCTTCTGCCCAGATTATATTTGGCTGCTGCGTTCTGAATACTGTGTGATTTTGATTGGGTCGAGAGGACTGATTAGCCATGGGAGAAAGAAAGGTTTTGAACAAGTACTACCCGCCGGATTTCGATCCGGCGAAGATTCCACGCCGTAGGTAGCCGAAGAATCAGCAGATGAAGGTCCGGATGATGCTCCCAATGAGCGTTAGGTGTAGTACTTGTGGGAATTACATCTACAAGGGCACCAAATTCAACTCACGCAAAGAAGACGCCCTGGGTGAGACCTATTTGGGTATTCAAATATTCAGGTTCTACTTCAAGTGCACTAAGTGCTCTGCAGAGATTGCATACAAGACAGATCCAAAAAATTCCGATTATGTTGTTGAGTCAGGTGCAACCAGGAACTTTGAGCCTTGGCGAGACCAAGACTGAGGTTTTGGATAAAGAGAAACATAAAAGGGAGGCTGAAGAAATGGGTGATGCTATGAAATCTTTGGAGAATAGGACCCTGGATTCAAAAAGAGAAATGGATATTCTCGCAGCTTTGGATGAAATGAAATCCATGAAGTCGAGGCATGCAACTGTGAGTGTGGATACAATGCTTGAGGCTCTAAGAGACTCTACCGAGGAAAAGGAAAGAAAAAGGGAGGAAGAAGAGGAAGCTCTTATTAAATACTTACGGGAGAAAGACCAAAAATGACATCAAGGTTTTTAACAAAGTTCAAATTAGACACTAAAATAAACAAGGTTAAAAGAGCAACTCCCTTTTATGTTTCTCTTTATCCAAAACCTCGTCTTGGTCTCGCCAAGGCTCAAAGTTCAAATTAGACACTAAAAATGACCAAAAATTTTAAGTAGATCAAATAAACACAAAGTTATAGTTTTTGGTTCCATTTTGACCACCTTTGATGCTAACATTTCCCTTCGTTAACTCCCCATCCGATTTAAGTTACTTGGATTCAACAGAGTAGGCAACAATGGAGGCCAATCGCCCCATCCGCGTCACAGCCTCGCCGTCCGTTTGCCTCGCCGTCGAAGCCGTCGCTGCATCGAATATAGCTACCACCATTGTTTAATCTCTGCTTCGTTGTCAAATATTTGGATCTGACTGTGCTCCTTTCGATCTGAGCATCTCGCCGGCAGCTGGGTGAAGTTGCAGTTGTAGCCGCGACAATAGGTGAGGGAGAAAAGGCAGCTTGGTTAGAGATAGCGACTTACAGCCATGCTCTCCGTCACATCCGGGTCTAGAATTCTTTCTACATTGGAATATTCCATTAAAAATGTCTACCCTAAATTTCCTAAAACTGTCCAAAACGCACAAACCTCATACTTCCATGTTCCCACTTCGGCATCTCTGTTTTGTGTTGTTGACTCGCAGGGAGTTATAGCCTCTCTGGTGGGGACTGGTTTAGGAGGGGGTTGTGGCTGGGGCTCGGGTGGGCGATGGTTTGGGAGGCTGGGATGGCTGGTCAGAGCTCAGGCTAGGGAGGTCAGACCGGGGTTTGGCTGCTACGGAGTATGATTTAGAGCTGGGGAGGTGGCAAGGGCGGGACAGGGTTGGGGAGGGGAAGGGTGTTGGACTGCGGTGGGGCAGGGGCTGGTGTGGACAGCCTTGCAGGGGATTTCAAAGTGAACGATGGGGAGTTAAACGGTTGTTTAACGGAGGTGTTAAAGGGTGGTCAAATTGGAACCAAAAACTATAGTTTTGTGTTTATTTGGTCTAGTTAAAACTTTAGTGTCTAATCTTAATTTTGTTAAAAACCTTGATGTCATTTTTGGTCTTTCTCCCAATACTTATTCAAAGGAGAGAGAGAGAAGTTCATAAGACGAATCCGTGATGAAGATATTGAAGATGAGGATGAAGATGATGAGGATATAGATGTAGTTGAATATAAAAGTGGAGAATCATCAATCAATTTTCTTAAGAGAAAGCAGCCTGGAGAAATAAGCATTAATCCTACAAATGTCTTTGCAAAATCATCAACTGTTAAAGTGGCTATTGTGAAGAAGCAGCAGCCAAGTGAGCCAACAAGCCTGAAAAGCAATGTATTAGTATCATTGTGTAAAGAATATGAAAGTGATGAGGATGAATAGTTGGTCCTCTGCATTTCTTTCTCAAAACCGGACCAGGAATACCGGGTTATGAATAGACATAAATTCGGTTCATCCCTACAGTGCTATGTACTTTTGCCATAAATTATTTTTCTTTGGCAAACAAGAAACATAATGTAATACCTTTGTTTAAATTCTAAATTGTGTACTCTAGATGTGAATTAGAATTAGAAATTTAACTATGTCAATTGTGTCATTAAAAAAAAATACAAAGTATTCCTAAATAGATATTAGACATATTCCTAAATAGACATTAGGCTACTAGTAAGTTCAATCTTGCTTATTTTGATTATTATGCAATTCAACGTGTGAAACAAATATTGTTAAAAAATAATGGTTACCAAAGGGGGTCTCTCAAATTTCAAAACACAAAATACATCCTACCGGTCTATATGCACTACAACTAGAACTTGTGTAGACAGCAATAAAAATTGTAATGCCATTGTAATCTTAGTGAACAAGATGTGACTATATTACTGTATATAATAATTGGACTCAAATGCCATTTTAAATCGTTGATCATACATTTGTTCTCACTGCACCATGAACTAACACTAACTCTGAGTTCAACATTGGATGGAGTAATGGTATAAGGTTTGATTTTTATAATTAGCACTTGTTGTTAGAGCCTATTTTATCGTAACTTTTATATGTCCAGTCTCACGTTAGTACATACTTTTGGTTTTTTTTGCAGCTCTGCCAATATCATCTCTCTTTCCTTTCCTATATTTCATGGTAAGATTATTACTAAAAATATAATATTTCATGGTAAGATCTTAGATCTGAGGAATGAGTCTAGCTTAAGTGATTTAAGCATTTTTTTATGAGATTTTTCTGAAATTGTCATAAGAATGTTTTCAAAGAGCAGAAATACTCCTTCCTTCCCACAAAACTATTAAACTTTCCTTATATTCAGTTGTTCTAATATGCAGTTAAAATTATTTTATCTCTTCTCTCTGTAAATCTCAATCACAATTTTCTTCTTCTTATATTATGTGTAAATCAAGTTTGATCAAATTTTATGAGATAGATGTAGCACTTTCTGCACCATCATAGCCACTTTCACTATCACTATCATTAAAGAGCCCAATGTTAAGTTATTATTAAGAGCCCAATGTTAAGTTATGTCACGTTGATACAAACCAATAAAGCTTTGAGTTACTTCAGCTGATTGATATTTTAGCATGAAACTCAATTTCTATAAGAGCAATTAAGTTTGTACGAGCCACATCCTACATCCTAAGTGCAAAGAATGAGCACATGAACTTGAAGATTAGAATGATCTACTCCAAGAAGTGTAGAATGGAACCCAAGCTTCTATTTTTTTGGGTTTTGCGTAATTATTGGGTTAACTCTCACAAGTAATTATGCCAGTCTTTTAATTTTAATTTTGGCAGGTTAGAGATTTTAACATTGCAGAAAGAGAGGAAGATATTAGTTATTATGCTGGATATGTCGGTTAGTAGTTCTTGGTCCACTGTTCTAGAAAATTCCCGCCAAATGCTAAACTGAACAACCTTCTAAAATCTTCAACTTAACATGATAGTTTTGGCAATGTTACCACAGGCTCATCATTCATGCTGGGAAGAGCTTTGACATCTGTTCTTTGGGGTATCATTGCGGATCGATATGGCAGAAGGCCTGTCGTTATGATTGGCACACTTACAGTGTTAGTAAAATGGGGCTTCCTCCCATATTACTAAGATAGTTTGATTGACAAAGAGTGTGATCACTTTTAAATTAATCTAAAAAAAGACGAAAGATGTTACTTTTAACATGTCACACTCATGACCTTCGTCTCTAGTGACACCGTCGCCGCCCCACATGTCAGGCAGCAGCAGTGGCGCTGGCTGCCAGCGATAGTGACAGTTCAAAGGCTGGTGTGGGAGGGAGAAAAAAGTATAGGGATAGAATTTGTTTCAGAATTATTTAGTCCTATTTTGGTTACTTTTCTTAAAAATGAAAATATCAAAAATTGTGGTCATTTTGTCATGGAAAAGGTAGAGATTATATTTTTTTGGGTCATACTTTCTCGTAATATTTGTCTTAAAACAATCAATTTCAGTTATTCCACAAACATTTTTTTATGATAGTATTTTTTCCTTTTTTCTAAGCCTTCACGTTGATGAAATGATTTACAGGGTTGTATTCAATACCCTTTTTGGCCTAAGTTTAAACTATTGGATGGCAATTGTTACAAGATTTCTTCTTGGAAGTTTGTGTGGAATAATTGGTACCATGAGGGTATGTTTGGTATCACTCTTGGAAATTTCAGTCATCAATACAAACAATTTTTTTTGTTATAGTATGACCAATAACCATGTTTGATCACATTCCTTCTATAGGCATATGCTTCTGAGATTTGCCGGAAAGAGTATCATGCTTTGGGCATATCTGCTGTAAGTTGTTGCTCATATTCCCCTGTGGTTGGTTGTATACTTGTATTAATAAAGTAGTCTAATGCAATGTTATATCCCCCCCGCTAGGGGGGCCATACTAGACTCGGCCTACCCCAAATTCGAAAAATGCTTTGAATTTATGTGTAAAAAGAAAAATGTTTAAGTTTATTTGAAAAAATCCTTTGTATCAGCTTAGCCCACTATATCCTCCGGGGTTCGCCATCGCTCCCGTATGTCTTTAAATTTATATGTGTGACTTCTATACACTTATAGTTACAATTAGTATGGTGTTCCAGGTGAGCACATCTTGGGGTATAGGTTTGGTGATTGGTCCTGCTATAGGAGGTTATTTTGCACAGGTAAAACATGTTTTCCCTTTGGAAACTTGCTGCCACTTATGTTTATTTATTTTGTTCATCTTGGCTTCTGCATTTCTAATTACTCATTTGTTTTTTTTTCTTTTATAAAAAATAAATCAAATTTCAAGCCTGCAGAGAAGTATCCAAACATATTTTCAGAAGAGTCATTTTTTGGGAAGTAAGCTATGTGTATAGTTGCTCTTTTAAGTGTATCTATATAGTTGTTCCCCACTTACCTGTTTTTGTTTCTCAGCTCAGCATTTTGTTTTTACCACTTTTAAACTTGCAGATTCCCTTACTTCCTGCCTTGCCTTATGATATCAGTGATTGCATTGATTGCGTCAGTCGTTTCCCTGTGGCTTCCGGTATGATTCTTTATACCTCTCATACCATTAATAAATGTCCCACATTCAGAAAATATATCAATAAATCAGTATATAATGCTACATGATCAATTAGGTAAATGGTTGGATTTCATCTTTTAGGGTTCCGGTAGCTGGAATCGATCCAAACCGGTTTCGATTTCTCTAAAATAGGACCGGAATCGAACTGTTCCAGATGTTTTTTAATTGTTTCATTTTTGAAGAATAAGCGAAAACCCTGGAACTGGAATTGGTTTACATGGTTAAGGACTTAAGATGCTGATCTCTCTTACCCAGAACCAGCTAGTCTGGGACTAGACTAGAACCGGCCGGGTCCAACCTGCTTTTGAGTATGAGCTTGACCCATAAACATAATTATGACTCAATCTCTACATATTGATTTGAATTAGGAAACGATGCACACTCATACGAAAGGAAACAAACAGGGAGATGTTTCCAAGTATCCTAAACAAGAGGCTCCAAGTTCAAAGAAAAGCCTTATGAAGAATTGGCCCTTAATATCATCTATTCTTGTCTATTGTGTTTTCCAACTTCATGATATAGCTTATTTGGAGGTACGAGAACTAGTTCTTTTCTTTCTTAATGAAATTATGATTGTTCAATACGGTTATCTTTTTTCTTTTCCCCCTGATAACTCCCTGATAACTCCCGGTGTCCGATATTAATCCACCCCCCAAACTCACACATTAGAATTTGAACTACTCCTTTTACATTAACATTTCAGGGTGGAACTTAAGTACTAATAGGCTCACAGTTCAAATTAAGTTCAAAAGTACCATCAATCTAAGACCCTAAAAGATTACACTGATTATAAGATTTTTGTGTGCTCCAACAAACTGTACGCTACATTAGACCCGCCTTACTATCTTGATTTCTTCTAACTTGAGATACTCGTCAGATCTTTTCTCTGTGGGCTGTTAGTCCAAGAAAGATTGGGGGGTTGAGCTTTACAACTTCAGATGTTGGTCAAGTCTTGGCTATTACAGGTACACAAGTACATCACAACTGCTACATGCCTACATACATACAAATGTTCATTTTCAAAGTAATTTTTGGTTTCCTGTATTAACTGTACTTAATGATCCTTAAAAGTAAGAAGCAACTGATTTTTATTGTATTGCTTCTGCAATGCAATATTCTTGTACTTCTAGGCATGGGACTTTTACTCTTTCAGCTTTTCATTTATCCGTTGGTGGAGAAGCCGCTTGGGCCTGTCATGATATCACGTGTTGGAGCAGTATGCCCCTTACCGTCTCTAAGTTTCATTTTTGTTGTTGCAAAATGGTATTTAAGATTGTTGGCTATTTGGTATGACATTGAGCTAACAAGTAACAACTTCTTAATATCTATAAACAATTACGTAGTACAATATTTCTGATCTATAGAGGAATGGTGGACTTCAACCTTAAAAGGAATACAAAACTATTATAAAACAGAGAAAATTATGAATCTGTATTACTATCAAATCTCTTGATTATATCCAAATCATGTTCTGTCAAATCCTACAAGTATTTATTACGGAGTATTGTTCATTTTATTGTCTTTTGGGTTTGATGCAGGCTCTAAGCATACCATTGCTATCAAGTTATCCTTACGTAGCTATGCTATCGGGTTTGGGGCTCTCCCTAGTCCTTAATTGTGTGTCAATGCTTAAGAATGTCCTCTCTGTAAGCACTTATATACCGAATTTTCATCTCAAAACATTGCTTATCATATTTGCTTCTCACACACATTTATGATAGTCCTTCAATCTTTGTACCAGAATAAAATATTTATCTTGTGCTGTCCAGGTATCGATCACTACGGGGCTATTAATACTTCAGAACCGGGCAGTGGTAAGTAAATACTGGTATACTTTAAGAAATGCGATTGTATAGTACAACTCATATAATTAAGTCATCAAGGTTATGACTTCCAAATGCGTGCCTTATAAAGACAGGTTTGGTTAGAGGTATAACGTTGAAATCAATTTTCAGTGTCAGGAGCAGAGGGGAGCTGCCAATGGGATTTCAATGTCTGCAATGTCACTTTTTAAAACAATTGGTCCTGCAGCTGGTGGTTCTCTGTGAGTTGTTTCCTTTGTTGCTCTGTCCTCTCAATATATAGACTAATTATCTTGGAATGGCAAGTGTGGAGGAATGTGGGTAAAATAATTAAACTAAGAATTATCAGCTTAGTACTATAGTATATCTCCAACTATCAGCAAACTCTCAAATCTATAATACTCCCTATTATTTATCTTTATATAAAGAGATATTACTCAAAATGGGACTAAAAAAGTTTGGAAATTCCAAAATAGAACTTCCATGTTTTTATTCCCAAAATAGAACTAATTACCGACATGTTTTGGCAGTATCAGACTTCAAACATGGCAGTATTTTCCAAATTTGACAGTAATTAGTCCTATTTTGGGAATAAAAACATGACAGTCCTATTTAGGAATTTTCAAACTTTTTTAGTCCCATTTCGGGAACTTTCCCTTATATAAATTCTAACTTCACATATTTTGATAATACTTTTTTATCATGTTTTTTTTCAAAATAGGAATCATACCAATATTAGTACTTTTTATATACTTGTATTTAATTAAATAAAAACTCTTCCGGCGCCATCAACGGGCAAGACTTATCAGCCTTGCCAATAACTCCACACAAGAAACAGAAGCTTGGAAGTTTCCCATTTCTAAAATCCACACGAACACAATCACATTCTTCTTCCGAAGCTTCACTTAGCATTTGAGCGGCTTCGCTATATCAATCAAAACACGTATACGCATGTAAACCTTCCATGCCCCACCAAAAGTGTGCTCATCTCCACGAACAAATGCTCCAATAAAATCTCATAGACCCTTTGCTACACCATAGTTTGATTAGAGTCCTACATAAACATATTTTTAACTTGAAACACGAAAGGAATGGGAAAAAGTATTGAATAAAAAGAAGAATATTTCTATAAATATTACTACGTAGTAATGAACGATGAAATTTGAGTTTTTTTTTATAAAAGATAAATATCGAGTTAGATATATTTGTTAATTTGATAATGGTTGAAGATATATTACACTAAGCTCACACTAATGATTTGTTTGTATTTGTAGTCATCTTACTATTGTTGTAATGACACTTTTAGTACTCAGTATTTAAATTCTTTATTTTTAGTCATCTGCCTATTGACTATGGTGACAGATGATTGTGGTACCATATCTTCATTTTTTTTGACTTTTAGCCATCTGACTTTTGTAATGATGACATTATGATTTTTCTTGTCTTTGAATTCTCTCATAGTAGTTGGAGAACCAAAAGTGTTATTATTACAAGTATGGGATGAACAAAAGTATAATTTTCATCAAAACTATGTATTGGAAGACTAAAACAGAAAAAACTCAAATACTAATACCAAAAGTGTCTTATAAAATAAGAAAACTACGAAGATTAAAACATACATATGAGTATAACACTTCTGACTAACCATTTCAAACATTTTGTTTTTTAGGTTATCATGGTCACAAAGGCGACAAGATGCCAAATTTATGCCAGGTAAGCTACCAACTGATGAAACTGGATGTAAAGTTTTCTAAAGAAAAAAAATTCACACTTTCTCTTAAAATTATTCTTAAAGAATGTAATGTAATGTAATGGTGTGTTTATTATGATGATAATGCACGTGCAGGGGATCAACTGGTTTTCTTCGTCCTAAATGTGATTGAGTTGCTGGGGCTGGTTATGACCTTGCGGCCGTTTCTCCGTCTACCAGAAGAAACTTCCGATTTAAAACACGATGAGGTGGCACAAGAAATAATTCCATTGCCTGAACTACCGTAGTCCTCGAGAAATAATATGGACTTTTATATGACTCCATTATAAAGTCATATGATATACGGTATACGTCATCAGTGCATCACCACAACCATCCATTTTCACTATACGATCATCTATTGTAATCTCACTATAATAAATAGCTTTTATAAGGCCATAGACGAAGAATACTCTATTGGAGTCATATTGGGCTTGCTAGATTTTTGTAGTAAACTCACGCTAGAAGTTGCCATGGACGCCTTATTAATTGGTGCATGGCATATGCCAAGAGCTTTTAGGTTTCGTATTCCTTCCTTTATCATCAAATGCATTGTGATCAATTGATCATATCATCATCATCATCCAATCTAGAGCCTCCCAATAACTTTTATTACTTCGACTGAAAAAAGAGGGAGAGCACTTATGAAGTTGATTTCGACTTGAATAATAATGTTTGGCATTTAACAAATACTATAAGAGACTAAAAAGTCTAGCTAAAAAATAATGTTTGGTAATTGGAACACACGGCAATTGACGTTATTTATTGAGAAAGTTTTTTTAAATAAGATTAAGATATAGACGAAGTGTACAAAAACTGAAAAGACTACTTTTTTTTTTGTTCAAAGTAAGACTCATTCGTTTCTAATTGAGAAATTTTTATACTCCTAAAATAGAGAATATTATCTGAAAATAGGATTAAAAAGGTTTGAAAATTCCAAAATAGGACTACCATGTATTCCCCCCCCAAATATGATTAATTACTGCCATATTTTGGCAGTATCAGACTTCAAACATGACAGTATTTTTCAAACATGACAGTAATTACTCGTATTTTGAGAATAAAAACTTGACAGTCTTATTTTGGAATTTTCAAGCTATTTTAGTACTATTTCGGGAACATTCCCCCTAAAATATGATCAAACGATTATATTAGAAATAAAACGTAGTTATTCTTATTTGAGACTTTGTTTATGTTTTAGTCTAATGGAAACAATTTCTTTTATTACTGGATTGTATCATTTAATCAATTTATCATTATCTTGAATGCTTTTGGTGGGTAATTAATTACTGACTTGATCGGATGTGAGACGATGAAACACTTCGTGTATATACTGCTGATTCTACTTTTGGCATTACAAATTCTACACCAATTTCACATTTGGTCTGGTCCATGTACTTTATTTTATCTTCTCCGGTCACCTTAACCCCCAGAAATACAACAAAAATGTAGAAATTGTTACTAATGACTATATATAAACATTGACTGTGTGCCATTTTTTGAAACATCAGAGTTTGATTGCACTGAAATCAATGTCTATGCACATAAGTTGTTTATTTAAAATCAATTTATATACTTCCTCCGTTCTTAAATAAATGCAACGGTCAACATTTCACACTTGTCGAGACACAACTTTGACCATTAATATATATAAATTTATATTAGTAAAAAAATTAAAAAATTAGATATTGAAAATTTACAATGAGACAAATTTAACAATATTTTTTTCATAAAAATATATTCATACATTAATAAATAAAACGTAGTCAAAGTAGAATATATGAATAATGTAAAATTCCATATGTTACATTATTTAAGAACTGAGGTAGTATTTCTTTTCTATGCTTAATAATTTCGTCGAGGCCACAAACGCTTTACAGATCTGTTTTCCAGCGACTTTCCAAGACTCTCAAATTTCATTTTTTCAATTTTAAAAGATAATAATGGTAAAGATGATACGATGAATATAGAAGATGATGAGGATGAGAGGCGATGGAGGTAGATTGAAGTGGAAGATGATGAATATGATAAAGACAGAGATGATGAAGTTAGAAATGAAGTGAGGAAGGTAAAAATGAAGATAAGATGATGTAGTAAATGTGAAAAAGAGATATAGACCATAAAATGTAAAATTAGAACAAAAATGTAAAATATTTATAAAGTGGGCCAGGTTTGTGCAAAGATAATATAGGAATAACTTTTTTCTCTTTTGGTATGTATATACAGCTAATAAGTGGTGTGCATATTGGTGTATAGAACATTTTTTTTTGAAGAACAATTTTGTTTTCGAGAGAAGACTCAAAATAGACACCACGGTTACCTAAGAAGTTCAAATTGGACACTAACGTTTTAAAGGGACCAAATAAACACATGAGTCACTTATTTGAGTAACTTTTGGCCACCTAATACCATTTCAATTTAACGGTGTTTCCCAAAGTTAACGTTATGCGCTGTGGTGTGTTTCACGTCTCCCCTTCTCGCTCCACCTACTATATTCCCGTCATTTTCTTTTCTTCTAGTGCCTGTATGAGGATAGTGAATCAACTCAACAATCATCATCTTCTCGTCTAGTCTCTATATGATTCAACATGAGTGAGTAACTTTTTACACATCTCATCTTGTCGAATGAAATCTAATTCCTTATCTGACTCTTATGTGCCTGAAAGTAGGGGATTCCGGCGAATTGAACCCCCTCATGCCCAAGGCTACTGTGATTCGCTATTGGAAGACGGGGATACCCAATTGCCCACACAATTATTTCCGCCAAGTATGTCAGCTTTTCAAAGATGGCGGCTCACCAGTTTGCCCCTCAGCTAATTGGCTTCAGCTCCTCCGTTAATCTACTCAGCTTCGTTCATGCTAAAATGAGCACTCCTGATTATTCCCCGATTAAAAGATGAATCTGGGCAGAGGATGACACTTTTCCATTAATTGTTCAGAGAAAGAAGCATCCCACCGATTCATTCTACATTTCTACCGGTGTAGCAGCATCTCCGGACACGGAAAAAGTTTTTGAGTACCACAGTTGGCAACATAATTGACTAGAGCTTGCTGCAAAACCTATGACACCAGATCCATTGGTGTTTTTGACAACGACAATGGCCGGAAGACATGGAGCAGGGGTTAGGTTCATAATCTAAGAATTATAACATCGGCAATTAAGTGTTTGTGAACTACATAAAGAATGGCAATTGATATGTGAATGGATTAACAACTATGAGAGCAATTCCTTGATTTGGGTATCGTTTGTAGCTTTTGGGGTGGAGGGGATAAAGGGTTGTTGACAACTTAACATGGAGAGGATGGTTGTGACTTGTGGGTGGCCAAATGTTGCTCAAAAAAGTTGTTTATGTATTAAATTGGTCCGTTTAGAAGTTTTGTCCAATCCGAACTTCTTAAATAACCTTAATGTCATTTTTGATCCTTCTCCCTTTTGTTTTCTTTTATTGCCTAAAAATGGTACTTCTGAGCCCTACTCAGGAGCAGCAGCAGCAGAATGCAGAGGCTCCTGCACCCCATTGCGGAGTTCGTTATTGTGACATAAGGAGGTGTTTGGAACTAATTCTGATTCTGCTTCTTTTTAAAACAGAAGCAGAATCAGAATCAGATTTCAGAAAGTGATCTCCTCAACTTCTATAAAAACTGATAGCATAAGGACTTCTGCACTTGTATCCAAACACTTTAACTTTTGCTTTTAGTAGAAACAATTTCAAAAATCATATCCATACGTTCTTGGGGCATTGGTGTGTAGATGGAACAAATTTGTTTTCTTTACGGAGTACCAAGTACTTCGTATAGCTAAAAGTGGAACGCAGCAGCATGCAATTGCAGAGGCTACTGCACGGCTGCACCCCATTGCGGAGTTCGTTATTGTGACATTGGATACTTCTGTCAGTCTGTGGGAGACCGTATGGGAAGATCATATTATTAGGAATTTAATCAAATGGCCAATCCCAGAAGGACGCCGTTTTCCGTCTCCGGCAACAACCACCAACTGCCAATCTCCTCCACCCAAGCCCCGGCGGCGCTTGTGAACTCATTCTCGTCGTTCCTGAAGAAACCGCATGCTTTCCCTTTCCTGCTCTCTTTCTTCCTTCTCCTCACCTGGGTCTCCCTCCGATTCCAGCGTTCCTCAGATCATCTCCCGCCCAGGGAGTTAGGACCCGGATCGAAGGGACACCGTCACGGATCGTCCAGCGAAGACCGTTTCGCAAACCTCTTACGGTTCTCTGCATCTTCTCCGCTTATTGCCAAGGACAAGCGCGGATGGTTGCTCGACCCCATTTCGGTCGCCCTCGATTCTGCTATTCCAGGTCGCCCCTTCCGTTCTTCTCGTTTTTTTTGTATGCAATTATTCTGTGCATTCTGTTTGTCTCACCCATGTTAGAAATTGAATTGAGGGGGAACTATGAATCGGCTGATGCAATCAACTACCTTAGTATCATTGAACTGTCTTTCAATGGGAAATTCTATTACAGAGTAGTTATTAGTTCTTCCTGTAGCATGAACAATTTAGGGTTTCGTTATGTTGTCCCATTCTGTCAATTTTTGTGTGCAAAGTTTGTCTGCCAAGTGATTTGATTTCCAAGTTAATTTTGATTTGAGGCTTTTTGTGGAACCTAACTTGCATGGAAATGAAATGTTTGTTAAAACAGGCGGAGCAACAAGTTGTGCATCCATTCATGTGGGTGAGATCAAGCCCGGTGGTTTAAGGGGGAACCATAGGCATCATACGTGCAACGAGACATTTGTAATATGGGGAGCTCAAACACTATTCCGGGTAATAATATATTGCTTCATTATCATATTATTTTGGTTGCTGTCTATTTCAGTATTAGTACATAGAGTAAAAAAGAGTTTTATGGATTGTGTGATGAATCCGTAGGTTTAGGATGTTTTCTTTTGGACTGTTTTCAGTCCCAGACCAGATCAGACCAGACCAGACTTGACTTCCGTAGTTATAAAATACACAGAGACCAGACGTTTACCAAACCAGACCAGCAAATTTCAGTCCAAAAGAAAACACCCTTAGTTGTACGTATTACTAGACTTAATTAGTTACTGGTTGGAGATAGTGTCTTATAAGGCATTGATGCCAGCTCTTGTCCTCAAGACCTGAGAATTAGAGAGATCTCACATCAGTACTAAACTTTGTGTATGTGTCACATGTATCTAAGTATCTTTTGACAAGTATGTAATTTGACACCAGTGTATACATGTTAAGGTCTTCAAAGAAAAACTAACAATAATATTTGAATTTGTTCTCACCCAAAACATTTATGACATCTCAGACTCTTCCTGTCTTCATGTTTTTATTTTGTTTACTTTTATGCTTTTTGCATCTCTGGAAAATTCCAAAGTATCAAGTATACTAAAGTTTAAAAAATATACATCTATCTCTTCTTCTCATCGGCTCTTGGTTGATGACTCTTAGTATAAATGAGGAAGTATTTATTTGTACATTCTAGAATTTTTATCAAATTCTTTTCATAACTATTCTTGGTATTTAATCCACCTGTACTTTTAATTGTAATTTATTTCTTGTTGTTATTACAATAATATCAGTGGGCATACAAAACAACTTTGTACAAATTGAAATGTATAAAAATAATTAACATTACAATTATTTTTAAATTTTATACTTAAAAACAATACATGAGACCCGTAACAATTAAAAAAAAAACATGCCATGAATGTTTGTTATATAGGCTATGTTTGGCCCGAGAAGCTGAAAAGATCTTTTTTAGACTTTTATAAATAGCCATGTTTGGCAAAACTTACTGTTGTAAGTAGCTGAAATTATAAATTACAAATTAAGGGCATGAACAAATATTATAAATTAATGAAAAAATAGAATACATGCATGCACATAGCTAATACGAAAGAGTACGATTTTTTTTAATCTCAATTAAAATATTCTGATTTTTAGGATGGGCATAAAGCAATTCCTACGAACAAGAAAACCCATTAAAAGCATCAAATCGAATAAAGAAAAGAAAAAACAGAGTATACAAATATGTATAAATTTGAGGTCAATTTACCGCACAACATACTCTTTTTTTTAACAAAGCAAACATTCTTTTATTAGTTAAAAACTCAGGCCCGTAGATCAGAACATCATGACACATTTATAAGGGAAAGTAAACATACTTTCGAAGTATAAATTAGTAAAATTTATACTCAAATAGTCAACACGAAGAACAGAGTATAAACTTTACTCAAATTTATCAAATTTATTAGTAAAATCCTTTTTTGATGTATACTTCTAATTAGTCAACACGAAGTTCAAACAGAGTATAATTTTTACTCAAATTTATCAAGTTTGAATACAACACTTTGGTTACAGATTAATGAATTAAATTAAAAAAAAAATCAATGAACACATGGGCTAAGAATAAATATCGATGAGGAGAAGAATACCTGCAATTGTTTTTGAAGAACAATGAAGATCAAGACTAAATGAATAATGGTGTTGAAGGGTATGAAAGGCTTGTGCGCAGAGATGGAAAAGGCTTGGCGCAGGGATATTACAGAGAACGGCAAAGTTTTTGAAAAGATCTTTTAGGTTGAACGCTACCTTAGGTATGTAGCATCTCATAAAAGACTCAGACTTCTCATAAAAGCTATCGGGCCAAACACACAACTAGAAGCTACCCACTTTTGTGTGCCAAATATGCTCATAATAATTATGGTGCCACTGCCCACTTATCTATGTCTCACTGACTTTATGCATATTCTTACTGACAGTTAGAAAATACTGCAGTTGAAGTAGGTTATGCTCAGGTTATAGTCGGTTGGGACGAGGTTGCCGTTGCGGTAAGCCGTAGTGGAACAGCTCATGCTCTCGTTAATGTAGATCCTTCCCGAACTACATTCTTCATCGGGTGCCAGGATAGCATTGTTAACTACACAGACTCCAGGACTGATTTTAACATTTGGAATAACTTATAATCTCATCCTTTGTATGTCAAGTTCCCTTTATACATATATGTTATATACCGAGGTAATAGTTTTAATCGTTTCTTCTGATACCTGGTTTTTTGAGACATCAAATACAACCAGTGCACATGAAGAGGGATGCTTGCTGCTCCATATAGCTTTGGCTCATTACCTCATTTTTGCATTCAACCATCAGAATGAGTCTTTTTGGGGTTACTTGATGTATGCACGATTTTGATTGGTGACTATTTGTGTTTATTAACTAAAATTAAATAAAGGAAATAGGAAAAAATGTTTCAGTTTCCCTGTGTTTTCTATTTTCCAGTTATGTGGTTTTAGTGTTGTATTCTTTATTTGCTGATTTCTAAACTCGCTAATCTTAAGACCACCTGCAATGGTCACTGAAGATGACTGCAGGTGTCTCTCCTCTGTAGTCGTGGTAGTTGTCGATGGCGTTGGTAGTGGTAGAGGTTGGTTGCTGTGTTGGTCGGATGACTAATAATTATGAAAGCGGCCCTTGGTGGTGAAGGGGTGGATCGGAGAATCTGAATTGGATTGGGGCTAAACATAAACATTAACGAAATGAGCTAAATATGAAAAATGAAATATTGAAAGAAATTAAGCTGTCTTAATTTTTATCCCACTATAGTAGAAGGTGGTTGCTGGCAGTATCGACATTTGTTAGCAATAGATGCAAATATTTTTGAGAAAATTGCTATTGCTATTGCTAAGACAAAAAGATAGACTTTTCCCCAAAACAGGACTTAATGTTTGGTTTTCTCTAAATAGGACTAACCTTACCTTTTTTACCCTTAATTCTATTTAATTAATTAATTGGTCTAAATAATTGCCCCCTAGTTTCCTTGCACAACCAAGGCAGTCCGTCGGTGGCGGCAGAACTCCGGCAACCGGTCGGCGACGGATTCCGGCGGCGGCAAACTCCGGCAATTAATTAACCCAAATAATTGCCCCCTAGTTCTCTTGCACAACCAAAGCAGTCCGTTGGTAGCGGGGCAGTCCGTTGGTGGCGGCGAACTCCGGCGGCGGCGGCTGCCGGAGGCAAAAACACTGGGGAACGTCCAGAAAAAAATTCTGGAAAATTTTCCGCCGGTGGTCGCCGGAGCTCCGGCGGCGGCAGCAGCAGCAGGTGGTCGGCGTCAGGCAGTTGGCAGTAGTCCAGGAGCAGAAATAGGGGTATTTTGGTCCAATCACACATAAAAAGTCCTATTTAAGAATGTTTAAATTAAGTAATCCTATTTTGGGAAAAATGTTATGTTTCACTCCTATTAGCCTAATAGTATTAAGGTAAAAACCCCAATATTTTTGAGTTGCGGGTAGTTGTAGAGAACTAGATTCTCACTGGATGCACGAAATAAAATTTAATAGTAATGTTGTTTATTTGCATTAACAGTAACACCAAAGAATCATAAAATTATACTCCGTAATGTATAAATATGGAAAAGAAAATAGAAGTAAATAATAAATAGTTTTTTTGAAAGGAAAGCTCGCATTATATTAAATCATTAGAAACGGGATCGTTACATCAGACACATAAAGACTACTAATAGCAATTATCCTCCACCCACAGCGAAATTCAACCCTACGAATAGACATAGAAACAGCCACCCTCGAATGAGCAACACGAATCGCTAGATGTGTAGCGGGTTTAAACCAGTTATAACTAACCAAGAAGATCCCCAAACATCTAACAACATAATACTTCGCTGAACTCCCCGTACCTAAATAAGCAATAACGACTTCAAGAATGAAACTGACAACAAAACAAAACACGAGAAAAGGAAAAACCAAATTGGACTGAAAATAACAAGTACTACCTCCGTCCCTAATAAAACTTCCAGTTACGGATTACGAAGTTTGACCAGCAATAAAGTTAAATGATCCTTGTGAAAACTCGGATTATTTTTAGTAAATAAAGTTTACATATTCAGAAACTACATTAAACCCGCTACAAAGCCTGCAAAAAATAATTCAATTTTTATAAATTTTGATATATAAAGTAAGAGTTTAAGTGTGATTTAAGCCGACTCTCGAAAAGTGAAATGGAAGTTTATTTAGGGACGGAGGGAGTAGTAACTAATAAAACATTCTTCCAAACCCGACTCGTGCAATTTCTCCATGGTGGCGGTTCAATAGTTCTATAGTAAAGTCTATAGTAAATGGTTAAAATAGCACTATGATTCAATAATATTCGTTGTAATGGAAAATCTGTGTGCATTGCATTTCCCATATATATGAACATGAGCATGGGGTAAATCATGTTTTTGGAATTACACTGTGTATTTTTTTTTATATTATAACTACAAAAAATGAAAAATCAATACTATAAGTATCTAAATACATAAAATATGTAAGATATATAAACTAAAAAATACGAAGTATAAAATACTATAAAATATAAAAATAAAATAAAAAATACTCCCTCCGTCCCAAAATTAACTTCTCACTTTCCTTTTCGGGTAGTCCTAAAATTAACTTCACACTTCAAAACTTTCCTTATTTGGCAAATAATCTACATAAAAAAAGTGTTAAACAGTGCCAAGCAGTGTCAAACAATGTCCAAACAGTGTCAAACAATGTTATAGCAGTGCACTCCACAGTAAAGTCAAATTTATTTTCTTAATCTGTGTGAAGTCAAACTGAGAAGTTCATTATAGGACGGAGGGAGTATAAAAATAAAATAAAAAATATAAAAATATAACATACTAGTATTGTTGAAGTTTATTCCTCCGACTCCAAGGGTCCAACACCTTTCCTTGGGTTTCTATGGATGTTTAATGGATCTAAATAAATGTGATGGCAAAAAACAAATAGCAATAAAAAAGGAGAGTCAATAAATGGACCGAGTTCTTATTAAGCAATCAAGAACAATTACAGCACACCCTACTGGGATCCGAGCGTATTACTGAGTATAGGAAATAAGAGCTATTTCTAGTGAATACAAGTTGCGAACATCTAGCTATGAAATAAATGCTGCTATTTATACTACCATGTGGTAGGTGGTAGTGTTGATGTGGAGAACCATGAGTGGCTAGCTTCTCAAGAACCAAATCTGGTGCATTTAATGCATTTCTCGCCAATATCTTGCCTTTCCAAATGTGAGGGACAATCATATCCGAAGGCCCCCTGAATTTGGGATGTTTTTACTTGGACTGTAATCTGCTGGTCTGATCTGGTCTGAACTGGTCTGGTCTGGTCTGGTCTGGTCTGGTCTGGTAATGTCTGGTCTGGTAATGTCTGGTCTCTTTGTATTTTTATAACTATCCAAGTCTCGTCTGGTCTGGTCTGGACTGGACTGGGACAAATTACAGTCCAAGTAAAAACATCCTTGGATCCAAACGAACACAAGACCATAGATGCCTCTCAGGCTCCGTCGAGCTTCTCCACTAAGCCCCCTAATAACCGTTTGGCCTGAACTGGGCCAAGGTAGAGGCGATGAGCGTCGAATACCCCAGACGAGCGTCGGACATACTGCGTGGGCTGTTACTCTTGGCCCCTTCTCCTTTAGAAGGTATTAGGCCGATTATGTGGGCTAATTACCCCAACAGATATGTAGAATATAAAATCACAATAAAGATAAATTTGCCAATACATTCAACCCTAATCCAACCCAACCCAGTCTAGCTAGTGCTCATGACGATTTGGAGTGGTTTCTATCCCTAATGATAGACCACATGCCATTTGTTTTTGAACTATCATCAATTGATGAGTAGTAAATGGTGGGTGTGATGCTAAAATTGAAAAGAAGTGACTTGTATATATAAGAAATAGTTTCAAAGTGAACAATAGACTCGTCAAAACCACTGCATCACGCTTAAACACCAGATGGACAATTAATTGCCATTAGGGTGGGTGATTAGTCAAATCAAATTGGGCAACTAGGCATTCCCTTCTTATGCTTGATTGTGTTAAGGACATTCAATGTATATGGAATGGATCTCCAAATGCAAATAAAAAGATATGGTGCATACCCCTTTTTAAATTTAAACCTTAACCAAAATTCTAGATTTATTTGGTGTTGTGAATAAAAGAATGCCTCAAATATTTCATGGCCAATAAATGTAATGTACTACTTTTGAGTCACTTGATTTTCCGGATTTCCCAAACCTAAGCAAAAATCCAATGTTTATATGTTAAAGACTTTCCACAAACATAAATCAATAATAAATGCATCGTACTCTATTACTCTTCCCCTTGCAAGATCCCAACCACAACCCAACCCCTATATTAAAAATGAGCTTTTGGAGGGAAAATGCCAGAAATTCCACTTCATTGTGTATATAGTAGGATTTTGGAGTGTGTTATTGTTATCCATTCATTAGAAAAATAACATACCCCGTAATAGTTAGATTTGTCGTCAACCATTGCCCAAATTGAGAAACTTAATCGACAGTACAACAAGGATGTGGTATGTTAATATATCCAAGGATGAGAACTTTCTCTTATTTGAGAGATATAATCGGAGCTGGCAAAAAAAACTTAGTTTGGAGAAAGCAATAGGTCCGATAAAAGGAACCATTCGGACAAGAGATGATACCACACGATAACATATAACTTGCCTAAATGCCTTTATGATTTTAAGTCACATTACCCCAAGAAGCCTTTTATTTGAAGAATTCTAGTTTTTTTTGTTTCACATTCCATATACTTCTATGATGATTGATGGAAATACTTTACTCTGATATAAATAGTATTAATTATGACACTCATTGAATTCATTTTTGGGAAGAGGCAAAAGGTTAGTTCCTTTTGTTCTTAAGAAATAACCGAGATGTTCTAAACGATATCAAAACAATTAAACGTTTTTCTCTTTTTCTCACTTCCAAATAAATGCAAAATGAATCATAATAATCTGAAACGTTAAAGAAGTCATCATCTCTAAGGTATGATAACCTTCTCCACTTTTATTGTCTCATCATCAACACCTTAGCCTGTCATAATTACTGGACTTGATTTCAATAATAGGGACAAGCTCAAGTGTTGATGATGAGACAGTACAAGCGAGAAACTTTTCCCGTACTCCAGCCATCGGTGGCCGGACCGTCAAGGATATAATAGAGGTGTAGTCTATAGAACCATTTAGCAAATGAAATGAGAACAAAATATAGAAGAACATATACTAACACCAGCAAATGCATTATATTTTCTTTGTTTGAATTGTACTTGGTTATGATATTCTAAAACTGATGTAAAAAAAATAGTTTGTAAGATCTATAAGTTATTAAACATCCTTCAAATAAAAATGATGAGGAGCGCGGAAGAAAAAGATGGAGGGTGAAAATGCATAGTTAATCTTGCCTTGATGAAGATTCAAAGGTGTGATAGTACTCATTGCTATAATAGAGGTGTAGACCTGGGTGTAGTCTATAGAACCTTTTGAAGTTTGTTTTTCTTCAAAAGTTGATGGTGTGATAGTACTCATTTCTATAGTACTTCATATTAATTTTCTTATTGGAGCAATGTATAAAAAATACAATAAATTTAAAAAATGTTCAATAGAACCTGTTTGAATTAGTATTTCAAATTGTAAGTAATCTCTCTCTCAGAAATATTCATGACCAAGGGGGTTGAGAAACATTACGTTACAATTTTGTTTATGATTTTCTGTTATATACACTAAAATATTTGATACAATATGACATTGTAATGTAACTGTGATTTATATATATATAAGCATTCAGTATACAAAATTTTGTTATAATCGAAGTAATCCGATATTTCGGCATAACAAAATTTAAGTGTATGTCGTTATTGTACTTAAATTAGATGCACTAAATTTTGGTGTATAGGGATATCATGCTCAAATTTCGGTATATCGTGATTTCATTATGGTTTGATATATTAGAAATTAACATTGTACTGTAGCAGTCATTTTCCTAAAATGTAGGTACTTTAGAAAATAGTTGGCATGTGTTTTCATTTGAATGTGTCAATAAACTAAATATCACGGCATATAATCCCTGTCCAAAAGAAAACGATGCTACTTTCATTTGGCACTGTTTTCGTTTGAATATGTCAATAATTAAGCTAAATATCACGACATATAATCCTTGTCCAATAAGCCAAATGACACGGCACATAATCTTTTGTCTAAATGTCTTTATGGTATTAAGTTCACATTACCTCAACAAGCCTTTTATTTGAAAAATTCTAGGTTTTTATTTCACGTTCCATCTCCTTCTATGATGATTGATGGATGTACTTTACTGTGGTAATCATGATGACACTATGAATTCAATTTTTGGGAAGAGGCAAAAGGTTAATTCCTTTTCTTCTTAAGAAATAATGGAGATGCTCTAAATGATATAATGACAATTAAACATTTCAATCTTTTGCTCACTTCCGAATAAATGCAAAACGATTGATAATAATCTCAAACGTTAAAGAAGTCATTGATCATCCCTAATGCATGAAAAAAAATCTATTCTTCGCTTTTATTGTCTCATCATTAACACTTTAGCTCGTTTCAAATAATTGGGTTCAACCTCAATAATAGGGACGAGCTAAAGTGTTGATGATGAGACAGTACAAGCGAGAAACTTTTCCCGTACTCCAGCCATCGGTGGCCGGACCCGCCAAGGATATAATAGAGGTGTAGTCTATAGAACCATTTAACAAATGAAATGAGATCAAAATATAGAAGAAAATATAACAACACCGGCAAAGGCATTATATTTTCTCTGCTTGGATTTTACTTGGTTATGATCTTCTGAAACTGCTGTAAAAAATAGTTTGTCAGATCTATAAGTTATCAAACATTCTTCACATAAAAAAATGAGGAGCAGAAGAAAAAGATGGAGGGTGAAAATGCGTAGTTACTAATTGTTGTCTTGTGAAGATTCAAGGTGTGATTGCTTAGTAGTCATCTTTACCCATTCTTATCTTGTGGATGGCTTATTAGCTTCCTATCCTATTTAATTATATATAGTAGTGCCTTGATTGGGAAGCTATTGGTGGGACAGGAGACTTGGTGTTCCGGTCTCATTAAGCTAAATATTTTCTTGCTCCCAATATAATTACGGAGTGTAAAGCTGCGCTAGATTTACTTTTTTTTAATAAAAAAATGATGGTTTATTTTTATCTTGAAAAATATACAAGAATCTGTTCATATGAAAAGTATTCTTTCAAAAGGGATAGATTACATCAATTTTTCATTCAAAAATTTGGCAATGTTATTCTAATTATTAGAAACTCAAATGCCCAATAACTAACAAAAAGTTGTATCACTAATTATTTTTTGGCTTGAGAATATGATGGAATAAAGAAAAATGACTTAATTATGCGATTCTTTGTTATGAAACAACAGTTAGTTCATGCAATTTTCGACGTAATTTTCACCATGGATCATCCAGAAATAGTCTCTCAATGCTTTTGTACAAGGATAAGGCTGTGTACATCCGGTTCCCTTACCCTACCGTAGGTGGGCGCCTTTGCAACATTGGGGTAATGATGATATATGATGAATCTGCTTACTATGAACTAGTGCACAAAGCTTTTCCTCATACATATTTTGTATAGAATCCGATGTACTTTTTAGGTATAAATTATGTACTGCTTTGTATATAATGGTGCATTTTTTGCATGCAATTCTAATTTATTTACTAAAATGCCAGCACTAAATCATCGATTTGACCTGCTACCGAAACCAAGACCAATTGAACACTATTTTTTTCTCATATATAGTATTGTTGTGGTTCGAGAGGAGAAAAAAATAATTGAGACCTTGATCAACGCCACCATTCCCGGGTCAACATCCTAGAAAAACTAGGCCGAATAAGCCAGGTCAACCATAAACGACGAAAATTCACCACCTTATTAATTATACCAATTAGGAATAAACAACCTCTAGTCAACGCTAGGAGAAAACATAAATTATCATCATTGACTAAATAAATCTTTTATTTGAAAGAAGATGATAGATTGGGAGAAGATCGAGCTAGGGAAGGAGGCGGTTAGGGTTTTTAAATGAGGCATTTAAAGGAGAGCTCTCTTTTAGAGGAGTTTTTGATTTGTGTTTGTTATTTTTACAATTAGTTTTTTTCCTGTAGTCATGTTATTTTAAAATGGTATATAGTATATATGCACATTTAATTTGCTGCGTTAGCAAAGCATTCTAAAGAGATGCATGCAATTATGCAAAAAGATTTTAATCCCACCATTTGCGGGCACACTATGATTGAAAATGTTCATATAAAGACCCAAAAAACACAAAAAAATATGTGTAGGATTTGCACAATATATAGTGCTTCATCTATACATATTTTTGTTATACACAATAATGTGTAGAATTTATGCTTCAAACAAAATTATTGTTAAAAATGATGATAAAATTATTTTGAATATCATAAACTTATGCGCTAGTTCTGCCACTAATGCCTTCGTTAAGATAATCTAAATTAACTTAAGCCTCCTTTTCCACTACAAAAAAACACTTCATAAAACTGTTTTTGTGGCCATTTCCACTACAAAAAAAACAGCTCGGTTGTACCGCAGTTAAAAAAATCTGTGACAAACAACTTTGTCACGAATTTTGTCACAGATATTTTCCGTGACCGTTTGAGCGTGACAAAAGTTTGTCACGGAACGAGATCCGTGATAAAGGTTTGTCACGGATTTGTCATGGCCCACATCCGTGACAATAGGGTCACTGGAGAAATCCGCCGGTTCAAATTTGTCACGGATCCATCCGTGACAACACTTGTAATTTGATTTTTGATTTTTTCATATTGGGCTGATGGCGGGAAATTAAAAATTTTGAAAATTTTCATTTTGTCACGGTAAGTTATACGGAGTATATGCTAAAATATTTTATACAATATGACATTGAATGTAAGTTATGTAACTTTAATTGAATTTGTGATACATAGGCATTCAATATACAAAATCTTGTTATATTAAAGTAATTTGATGTTTTAGTATAACAAAGTATATGTCGTTATTGATTGTACTTAAATATGATGCACTAAATTTTGCTGAATAGGAATATCATGATCAAATTTGGGTATATCGTGATTTCATTATGGTTTGATATGATATGGTGGTAGAAATTATCATTATATTGTACGGTAGCGGTCCAATTCCTATAATACAGTTTCTTTAGAAAACAGTTGGCATGTGTTTTCATTTGAATATGTCAATAAGCTTTATATTGCGGCATATAGTCCTTGTCCAAAAGAAAATGATGCTACTTTCCTTTGGCATTGTTTTCGTTTGAATATGTCAATAAGTCAAATTACACGGCACATAATCTTTTGTCCAAAAAGGTTAAATTTCCAATACAGTTCCTACCCAGCACACAAGAATTGTGTGCCTTCACACGGCTGCCATGTGTATTGATCCTTGATCAATGTCCAAACTTTCTTACCATTTTACCAGTTGAGCCACTCGTGCAAATTATTCTTTTCATGTGAGACATGAGATATATTCGTTCAAAAATAGCACGCTGTTTGGACTATGTTGGTGCAGGAATTTGACGACTTGGTCTACATTCAAAAGGCTTGACCGTGGCAATTAATGACACATTTATTAGGTTTAATGCTAGCTAATTATTATAACGATTTTATGTGTAATATTATAGTCATTAATGTAATTAAGGAATAGGTTACTCAAACGGCTGTCCGAAATTTATGACGACATAATGACAATTTTGATGTCGTCGTAACGGTCAAAATCGTCGATAACGGGCAAAAGGGGATTAAATACCTCTCTTATAAATAGAACCAAGCTCTATGTAATCAGGGGACCCTTCATTCGAATTACACATAAAATCACACTTTATTTTGCTCTCTTAGCATTTTTCTTGTTGTTTTGTCATCTTCTTTATTGTTCTTGTACGAGACCCAATCTATATACAATTTCCTCTTTAATTAGTTTTAGGTTATCAAAATTTTGCTAAAACAGACTAGCACATCTAACTAAAGTGATTGACATGATTGGTGAGAGAAGAATGATTGATGGGAGAAGAAAGCTCAAATGATTTTTTTTTGCAAATCTTTCTAATATAGTACTACCTCCGTCCCTTTTATATTGGGACGGAAGATGGTGGCACGAGTTTTAAGAAAAGTGGGTTTGTGTGTTTGATATTAATTGATAAAGTAAGAATAAAGTAAGAATGATTTTGAGCCACACAAATTTTACCAAATATGGTATGAGACAATTTAAGTGGGACTTCCCGAAAAGGTAAAGCGGGACAATATAAATGGGACGGAGGGAGTATCTATTATGGGTATGTTTGGCACAACTAGCTGAAAAGATACTGTTGTGAGCTTTTTAGTAACTGTTAGCTTTTAGTGACTGAAAAGATCTTATAAGGAGAAGGAGGTAGCTGTTTGGTAAAAAGCTGACTGTTTGATTTAGTTCTGTTTGGTATAAAAGCTGTTAGGATGAATTAATACTAAAAAGTCACAGACTTTTCTCAGATGCTACCCCTTGTAGCATCTCAAAAAAGATCTTTTAATTTTTGAAAAGCTCTTAAAAAATGTCATGCCAAACATACAACTAGAAGCTTTTAGAGACTTTTTAAATAGTACAAAAGCTAGAAGACAGAGACTTATGTCTGCCAAACATGCTCTATATGTTAAAGCTAACATTCTTGAACCGATACTTGAACCTGTGACCTCCTCCTTGGAAGTGTCACAATGATGCATCTTTTCCGAAATAAGATCGTGGGCTATGAAGCTAACGACAACATAAAATTTCAATGCTCCCCCGACCTATGGAAAAAATGATTTTTTTTAAATATTACTAAAATAAAACTTATTTATATAAATATGATTAATAGTTACTACAATGAAGTGACATGGTAACTTAGGTTTAAATATTGAACATTAATTATAATGATTTCATTACTAGTGTAGTTATTTAGTCACATTTTGTAAATAATCTTTACTTTTTTAAAATAATCATTGTTTCAAAAAAAATTAGTAGCGACCAAAAAAAGAACTTTCGTAATTCAAATAATGTGGGCAACTATTAAAGATTAGATTTGGATGATCATTTCAGCTTCAAATGAGTTTAAATCTGATCGAAGCTCCCAACAGTGGCCGAGCTTTAAATACACTTTAAGGGTCAAACTTTATCTGTGTACAGAATGAAAATTAAAGTTTAAACAGCTAGTTTGAGACAAAATTATAGTTAATAGTTCATATATATAGACCAGATAAACATTATTTCAAATGATATGTTTTCTATCCAAAACACGACTTATTTAATCCTTTTAAAAAAACAAAAGAGCATAAATAATCCCTAAATAGGAGTGTATGAATCCTACTTGGGAAGAAAAGAATATAATGGCACTCCTATTTATAAATGTTTTCTATGTTTTATTTTTGTTTAGATAATTTTCTTGATTGAAATAGGGGTCACCTGTTTAATAGAGTTAAATGACTGAATTTCTAATGGAAGAATGGTTCTAGCTATGTCATTCTTGTACTATATTCAAATATTTGGTATAACCAAAAATAATTTTTAAAAGTACGAAATATTATTGATATTCTATACATATTATTGATATATATATATAGAATTTTAAAAAGTACGAAATATTATTGATATATAGAGCTAGCTTTGGTTTCGGATGATGATAATAGTTTTGGGGCTGTTTAGAAGCTTTGTGTGTGGATTAGTGTTACTTTTTTATTATCGGTAAACTTCTTAAAAGGGGTTGAAGTTGAATTGAAGAAGGAACGCACAGTGGTTTTGGGTCGTCATGAAAAGTTGCCAAACTTCTATTTCTAATGCTGAAAAGTTGTATCTCAATCTGATGGAGGGCCATATGAACCATATGGTTTAGAGGTGTATGTATATGCGGGAAACAACCGACGGAACAAGTGGTTGGTCCCTAATATAATGGCTGAGTGAAGGGAGAGTACGTACAGAAAACATTGCATGATTTCTGATTCCAACTACTTGCATTAGAAGGATATATATATATCGGGTTGATTATATTACTTTGCGGCAAGGAAGAGCTGGGTATGACTAGCACTAAGAGTGGATGGAGGTAAATTCGATCAGAAGCGAAGACGTCTAGATGGAAATCGAACTGTTTGTTCCAAAAAATTGAATGAGTCAATTTGCCTAGCATGCTGATGATTGGGAACAATGGCTAGCTGTCAGAATTGGACTTGCAGATCGTGAATGATTTTGGTTTTTAATTTTTCATTCATATTTTGTTTTGATTTACTTGGTTTTTTTTCCACAGAAAATTGGGGCATGTGGATCGAGGTAATTTTATTATGGTAAGTGTTATTCAGATCACATGAATTTAGACTCTAGAAGTCCATTATTTCTTCCAAACTCTCACATAGTTAGCAAAATGGCCCATGGTTGTTAGATTGACTATTTCTAAGTCTGATCAATGTCCGAAAGGATATTCAAATTATAAGTCAAATGATTTTTGGAAGATAACTGCACCCTTTATATACATATAAAAAACAATTATCTTCCAAAAATCGTTTTGGCTGCTTTCCCGATTGAATTTTTTGGTGAAACTTGGTATGGATGTACTATACTTGATGACGAACATGCTCAAAAAATTTTATCGAAAAATTCCACCGGGAAGGCCCTCAAAACATGAAGGCCGCACGGCGGCTCCGGTAAGGTATACCTTACCGGAAAGTTTTCCCACGACCCGATAACGAAGAGACCAAAATCGGCCAAGACATATATAAAGGTCTCATATATTATGGGCCCTAATTTTTCCCAATTTTGTGGGCCTGAGGCAATGCCCTCTTGGCCTCATATATAGGTTCGGCCCTGCGTAACCTATAAAATGAGCATTGGACATGAAAATCACAAGTATTTTTAGTTGAGTATCAATACATTTTCATTGAGCACAAACATTCACTATTGAGTATTATAAACATGAAAATGAGTATCATTCTATGTGTTCCCGTATCTAAATCAACTTTTACGTGAATCTAATGTAGTATGATACTTTTGAAATATGCATCATATAACATTTTAAAATGAGCACACAATTGGTATCAAATGAGCACACATAACTTACAAAATGAGTATTAAAAAATTCAAAACTCATTTGAAAGTTTTAATGCACTCAATTATTCATCTTATATGCTCATTTTTCTTTATAAAATGATAAGGAATTATATTTGGACCAGAATCTCAATTCCAATTCAACTAGCACCGCCTTTAAAAAATGGCAGCGACGTATTAATTAATTACAGTACTCCGTATTTCAAATTCACAGTTCACCGGATGCAGCGATGTAGATTGCTAGGCTTATTTTTGAGGAAACTTGTACATCGCAATCTCTAACACTTGAATAATCCTTAAGCCTGAGGAGCACGGGGATCCGGTTGGTCTTCTCTGCATAGCTTCCAAGTTCCACCCATGGCCGTCCGGAAAGAAAGCGCTCTCCACCCCAACAACCATGTCCGCAGTTACTAGATTCGAGCCTGAAATTGAATTTAATTTCAAAAATACCCGGTTGTACGATGCTCACCGTACAGTCGGTTGTATGGTATAATTTGGCCATATACATGAGTGTACAAAAAGAAATTTCTTATTAAAAAATATCCGTGACAGACAAAATGGAACATATACATGAGTGTACAAAATAAATTCTTATTAGAATTCATCAATGTCTCACTTGTAATCGTAGATAGGCATGGATCGGTTCCGGGCCGGGCTCCGGGCCGTTCCAAACCAGGCTTTTATTTTTTGGGGGCGTACCCGGAACTGGCCCAATTTGCAACCGGGTCCGGGCCGGTCCGGGCCGATTCATTTTTTTTTGCTATTCTAATTAACCCCCGACCCCCCCCCCTCACCCCCAACCCCCCCCCCCCCCCCCAAAACACCTAGCCCAACCTGGGAAAAACAAAAAAAAAATTGAAAAAAACGAAAAATAAATAAATAGGCCCGAACCGGGCCCGGCCCGGCCGGTTCCAAAGGAAGGGTAGGCCCGGAACCGGACCGTTCTAACACACCAGGCCGGTCCTAGGCCCGGTTCCCAGGCCGGTTCACCGGGCCGGTCCGGTTCCGCACAATGGCGGGTCGGGCCGGTTCCTGGGTCGGGCCGACCGGAACCGGTCCATGCCTAGTCGTAGAGCATGATCTCAATTTAAATGTTGTAGCTATTAGCTGATAGGTAATCCCTTCGTTTCTTTCCTGTCTCAGCATTGGATGGAGAAACCCGGAGTTCCCCCTGAAGAAGGGGGGGAACTTCAGTTTCTTTTCACGTATTTGCAGGTGTTGAAATAGAGGAAGGACCTTGAATTACTTAACTAATACACGTCAAAGGCAATTCCTTTCAGTCACATATCAGATGGTTTGGTTATCACCTCATATAAAAAGTGAAGCGTTCATATATATAAAAATAAATAGAACAGTAACTAGCCAGAATGTCTTTTATTTGTAGGAATGGGACCAAGTACATAGAACAGACAACCCTTCTTCCTTCATTATGATTATGCATGGCCAGTCCTTAAACCCCAGATCCAATCTCAACTTAAATTACCCAGGTGGCCAGTTCATCTGTCTTCCTCCAAGGAGATGAAGATGAATATGGTAAACAGACTGGCCTGCAGAAAAAGCGCACACAATATTCAGATCAAAACTCAGAAGGACAAGGTTCAAACTCCAATTATGACAAAGTTATGGAATGAAAAGATTAAATAAAATAAAAATAAAAACTAACATCCATCTCTTCCGTCATTGATCACGAGCCTGAACCCATTTTCATCAAGACCTTCTTGTTTAGCTACAAGCTTTGCAGTGTAAAGAAGGCGACCAAGAATATCACAATGTCTCTCCTCTGCCTTTTGAATTTTATTTTAAAAAGTACTAATATAGTCAGGATAATGTAGAGAAGAAATTAAAAGACAAAAAAACAGCAGACCGAATCATGAAGTTTGTATTCTCAGCCGGAATGAAAAATGAATCACAAAGGTGACAAAAGATTATCTTGTGCACAAGCTGCGTATGACATAATTCCATTGTTTATATGGTGACCAACTCCTTTATTGTGAACATGAACATATTCTTATTATCTAATGACCTCAGAGTGCCCACTCCCCAGTACATGGATTGCAGTGATATAGTTTCTCTCTTCAGAGAAAAAGAACCCTATGAATGCTTTGCATGATTAAGAATAAGAAGATAGAGAGTTCAAATCTAAACGCAGAAACATCACTAATTATTAATGCTCAACGAAATAAATTAGGAATACCTTAGAGAGCCCAGTTAACCCATCCTTCACCTTTGGAATAAGAAGAATGTGCACTGGAGCTTGGGGGTTTATGTCCCTGAAAGCCAAAACCTGTCCAAACAAAAACACAAAGTCAAAATAGAGCCACAGGTAAAAGGAAATAACCCCGTCCCAAAAAAAAGCCATGTCACAACATCTTTTCCCCCAAAAAATACGATTACAAATAAACTTTAAACTTAACCTAAAAATCGTTTAGATCCACGCAACAAGCTGCTTTAACCTTGTTGAACAAAAGTTTAGGGGCATATAAGTAATTATTACGTCTGTAGCACATTCATCATGGACTGAGTATGGGGAAGCCTTTCACTCCCTCCATCAGCAGCGACCCCGACACCTTAATCACGTCCCCAGCCGTTGAAGCCACGATTTAGGTGCCGAGGTTGATGCTGATGGAGACAATAGAAGCTTTTCCTATACGTACTTCAGTCATTGATAGCCACAACACATTATCTGGAGGACCCTTTAAAAAATGGAATTACATTATCCTTTAATGTATAGGTTTTGTTGAATCCATTGATGAAAACACATATCAACAAGAATAATAATCTAAACCCACTGCCCGCTCACAATAACGCACAACAGTAAAAAAGGATAAACGAATCTGAATGACTCAAATCATATTTACATTTTTATGATGTAACATCAAATAGCAAAATTAGTTATGTTTGGTTATCCTTCTTAGAACAATAGAGAATATTAGTATATTACATGTCAGACTGGATTACAAACACCCTTAGTATAGTAATATACTAATATAGTTATTATTGTTTTATATTTCATAATGAGGCTGGGTTTAAGCCCATTATCTCTCCATATACGCATTATAATGTACCCCACAATTTATCAACTTCCCAAGTTCAAATTGAAATCAATAAAAGCAGTTTATAATTAAGTTCTCAAGTTCAACACCTTTCATTGCAATACATCAGGTGCCATAGGCCATAGCACATTTTTTTATATGAAAATATTGCTAAGAGCATTGGTGAAAAAAACCACTAGTCCTAGAGTGCACTACTAGCACTAGTATTTTTTTTTCGTGTAGGCAAAATTTTATTCATCTCTTTTCATGACATTGTGCTTGTAAAATTCATATTAGGTTAACAACGAAAGTGCTAATTCGTGTATTCAGTTAAGTCGAGTGGGTGTTTGGATGTGCTTATTAAAACGGCTTCTACTCCCTCAGGAGCATGCAGGAGTTTTTGAATGAAACTTAATTAAGCAGCACTTTCAGCTGCTCTAATTGCTCCCCAAAATCAGTTTTTGAGGAATTAGGGTAAATCAACTTCAGCTTCTTGAACATTAAGGTTCAAAATAACATTTGTTGATTTAGAGAGGCGGGGTTAAGGGATTTAGATCATCCCCAAAAGTACTCCCCTAAGAAATACCTGACCATCCTCGTAAACAATGTCGGCTGGTATTTCTTTGTTTATAATCTTGTCGAATCTGTGAGTCAAACATCAACTAAACCTTCAAAACAAAAACAAAAAAGATAGCAAAAAAATCGAAATAAAAACAGGAAATCAGAGAAGGGGAACAAATCGCAGCAGCGTGGGTACATGGTGGGAGAATCTGAGGGAACGGCGAGAAGGGCAGCTTCTTTTTCAGAAGCCATGGGAGTTATGTGGCTGCTTAGCACTTGAAGTCTGCTGCTACTCCTCGGACTGTCTATGCCCATTATATACATCTCATCCTCGAATTCCTTGGCCTGTTTAATGTAGGAATATGTATGAAATAAATATACTACTAATGGTTTATGGAAAACTAATCATCCTTCCTTCTCATAAAAATTCTTTTCAATTTAACTTGAGATAATTGTAGTTGAGAAAGAAAATGTAAATAAATGTTAGTCATACAAATTTTCAAAAATGAAAATTAAAAAAAAATTGGAACATTCCGAAATTATAATTGAGAAGAATTTAGGGGGTGTTTGGAACTGATTCTGCTTCTGCCTCTTTTTTAAAGCAGAAGTAGAATCAGAATCAGTTTTCAGAAGTTGGTCACCCCTAGCTTCTAAAAAAATGATTCTGGGAGTAAATTAGAGCACCAGAAGTGCTTCTGGAATTTCACCCAAACACTCCAGCTTCTGCTTCTGCTCTCTGAAGGAGCAGAATCAGTTTTGAGAATCAGATCCAAACACCCCCTTAATGGGATGGAATAAGTGTTACTAGTATTGGTTGTGTATGTCTTTCCTCATTTGAGAATGTGTTATTTATAGGCTGAATATAAGACTTGAATCATACGCTCAAAATGCTAAGTAATGAGTACATGAAATGTATCTAACTTGGAACCCCTTGAAGTATGCCGATGAGGTCATCCATGATGTCAGATTGATGTAGTATGATGTCACTAATGAACTCAACACTTGTGAATCAAAATGCTAACCAATGAATACGTGAAATGTGTCTCTTGACTCAAACTCAAGACCTTCGACAGCGGAAGGAATTCGAATGTAGGAAGCGGGTACTGATTAACTGTTTTTTTTTTAGAATTGATAAACTTAAACCAACTTTTTCTATTTTCTACACAAATTTTCAGTCATATAATAAATATATTTTCATATTCTTAGGCTCCAAGTGTGCCTTATTTGTGAGCTCAGCTTTTTCCAGTCAGCTCCAAGTGCAGATAGAAATCTCACATTCAGTTCCATGTTTGATTTGTGCACATTAATCTTCCTCATCTCATTGATCAACTGCAAAAATCTGAGATAGGTATCTTCAAGTGATTCTCCAAGCTTGGCTTTGAAGGAGTCATAAGCTGTGAAGGTGCTAGCTTTCTTTGCTTTAACACCAATCTCTGTTCCTTGCATAATCTTGAAGATTTCATCCCACATCTCTTTTGCTGTTGACATGCTGTCAATCTGCATGTAGATGTCGTTCGGGATGGCCTGTAACAGATAAGTCTTAGCAAGCAAATCAGCTCGGATTCTAGCTCGCTCCTCGTCATCGTACTCATCGACTGTCTTGGGTCTCCATTCAATTTCAACAGGTGGATTGTTTCCATTGTCTCTCTCAACAGCAATAAGCAGCTGGGCAGGGCCATTAGTGATGGAGTCAAGAAGTCCTGATGATTGGTCCTTACTCTCAAGAAAGTTAAGGAATATGTTCTTCCAAACGTTGTACTCTCCTCTTCGTAGAATCGGGGGTCTTGTGTCATTTCCAATTGATAGAGCATCCATTTTAAATGATCGGGCTGATCAGTTGATTGATTAAGTTCTGTTTTGTTGTTTGGTGCTTCAGGCAGTAGGTTCTTGTCCTGAAATCGCGCAAGTGTTGTAATGGGGCAACTTTAGGATCGCTCAATTTCAAATAGGGCAACTTCAAATGGGGAAACTTTTGAAATGGGGCAATTTTTTGAAATAGGGCAAGTGTTGAAATAGGGCAACTTCAAGGATCGCTCAAGTTGAAATGGGGCAACTCCAAATGGGGCAACTTTCAAAGATCGCTCAACTTTGAAATGGGGCAACTCCAAATGGGGCAACTTCCAAAGATCACTCAACTTTGAAATGGGGCAAGTGTGAAATCGCGCAGGTGTGAAATCGGGCAACTCCAAAAGATCGCTCAAGTCCTGAAATAGCTCAAGATCAAAATCGCGCAGAGTGTTTCGCGCGAAGTTGAAATCGCTCAACTCCAAAATCGGGCAACCTAAGTTGCGCGAAAGTGGAAATCGGGCAGAAGTGCTTTTGCGCGAAACCTGTTCTTCTTCCCTGTGAGTTGCGCAAAAATGCAGAATCGCTCAAGTTCAGCTTAACCTGTACGCCAAATTTCTGGGTGCGATTTTTCACAGAACAAATCCTTTCAAGCCTAGAAACACTTTCCTGTAAACATTTTCCTGCAAAAATGAAAACAAAAACAGAAGATCGCTCAAGTGCAGAACTTCAACGATGAAGAATCGCGCAAGAGCCTTTTTCAGCCTTCAATCGATCGATCAGCTCCAGCTCTGATACCAGATGTTAGGTCCCTATTTCTAATCTAGAATATATGAGTATGGAAGATAGATCTATGATTTGAAGCTTTCCATTGATGATGAAGGTTTTACAGAATGATAAGAAACTTAGCGTAAAAACCTTACACGCAAATAGGCACTGCGGCACAGAGAATGTATTGAAAAGCTTAACCTAGCCATTTCTAAGGGGTCTATTTATAGCCTCCTTAGAATGGTAGGTTTTACAATGATATGGGCTCTCTTTTTTAGGAGGCTCATTCCTAATTTAGCCTAATAGCCTTTTCCATTTAAGGCCAATTCTATGATAAATAATTATTACAAAAAGCTAAGTAACATTGATCACAATATAAAGAAAATATCTCTAACAACTACCATGTGGTAGGTGGTAGTGTTGATGTGGAGGACCATGAGTGGCTAGCCTCTCAAGAACCAAATCTGGTGCATTTAATGCATTTCTCGCCAATATCTTGTCTTTCCAAATGTGAGGGACAATCATATCCGAAGGCCCCCTAAATTTGGGATGTTTTTACTTGGACTGTAATCTGCTGGTCTGATCTGGTCTGAACTGGTTTGGTCTGGTCTGGTCTGGTATATCTGGTCTCTTTGTATTTTTATAACTATCCAAGTCTCGTCTGGTCTGGTCTGGACTGGGACAAATTACAGTCCAAGTAAAAACATCCTTGGATCCAAACGAACACAAGACCATAGATGCCTCTCAGGCTCCGTCGAGCTTCTCCACTAAGCCCCCTAATAACCGTCTAGCCTGAACTGGGCCAAGGTAGAGGCGACGAGCGTCAAATACCCCAGACGAGCGTCGGACATACTTCGTGGGTTGTTACTCTTGGCCCCCTTCTCCTTTAGAAGGTATTAGGCCGATTATGTGGGCTAATTACCCCAACAGATATGTAGAATATAAAATCACAATAAAGATAAATTTGCCAATACATTCAACCCAAATCCAACCCAACCCAGTCTAGCTAGTGCCCATGACGGTTTGGAGTGGTTTCTATCCCTAATGATAGACCACATGCCATTTGTTTTTGAACTATCATCAGTTGATGAGTAGTAAATGGTGGGTGTGATGCTAAAATTGAAAAGAACTGACTTGTATATATAAGAAATAGTTTCAAAGTGAACAATAGATTCGTCAAAACCACTGCATCACGCTTAAACACCAGATGGACAATTAATTGCCATTAGGGTGGGTGATTAGTCAAATCAAATTAGGCAACTAGGCATTCCCTTCTTATGCTTGATTGTGTTAAGGACATTCAATGTAAATGGAATGGATCTCCAAATGCAAATAAAAAGATATGGTGCATACCCCCTTTTAAATTTAATCCTTAACCAAAATTCTAGATTTATTTGTTGTTGTGAATAAAAGAATGCCTCAAATATTTCATGGCCAATAAATGTAATGTACTACTTTTGAGTCACTTGACTTTCCTGATTTCCCAAACCTAAGCAAAAATCCAATGTTTATATGTTAAAGACTTTCCACAAACATAAATCAATAATAAATGCATCGTACTCTATTACTCTTCCCCTTGCAAGATCCCAACCACAACCCAACCCCTATATTAAAAATGAGCTTTTTGGTGGGAAAATGCCAGAAATTCCACTTCATTGTGTATATAGTAGGATTTTGGAGTATGTTATTGTTATCCATTCATTAGAAAAATAACATACCCCGTAATAGTTAGATTTGTCGTCAACCATTGCCCAAACTGAGAAACTTAATCGACAGTACAACAAGGATGTGGTATGTTAATATATCCATGGATGAGAACTTTCTCTTATTTGAGAGATATAATCGGAGCTGGCAAAAAAAACTTAATTTGGAGAAAGCAATAGGTCCGATAAAAGGAACCATTCGGACAAGAGATGATACCACACGATAACATATAACTGTGAGAATAATGAGAAAGCCGTACTCTAATAGGAGCCCTGGCAGATATATTTATAGTAAAATAGCAGTTGCCAAAATACAAAATTATTCCTAATTAATATAATCTATTACACCCCCTCAAGCTGTGCGGGAGATACAACGCGCAGGTTGTCTTTCAAAAAATGAAACTGGTGACTAGACAAACTTTTAGTAAATATATCCGCCAGCTGGAGATGCGTAGGAACATGCTTAACAATTAAATCACCATGAGCAACTCTTTCCCGAACAAAATGATAGTCAATCTGAATATGCTTACTCCGAGCATGTTGTACCGGAATAACTTGCCTAAATGCCTTTATGATTTTAAGTCACATTACCCCAAGAAGCCTTTTATTTGAAGAATTCTAGTTTTTTTTTTGTTTCACATTCCATATACTTCTATGATGATTGATGGAAATACTTTACTCTGATATAAATAGTATTAATTATGACACTCATTGAATTCATTTTTGGGAAGAGGCAAAAGGTTAGTTCCTTTTGTTTTTAAGAAATAACCGAGATGTTCTAAACGATATCAAAACAATTAAACGTTTTTCTCTTTTTCTCACTTCCAAATAAATGCAAAATGAATCATAATAATCTGAAACGTTAAAGAAGTCATCATCTCTAAGGTATGATAACCTTCTCCACTTTTATTGTCTCATCATCAACACCTTAACCTGTCATAATTACTGGACTTGATTTCAATAATAGGGACAAGCTCAAGTGTTGATGATGAGACAGTACAAGCGAGAAACTTTTCCCGTACTCCAGCCATCGGTGGCCGGACCGTCAAGGATATAATAGAGGTGTAGTCTATAGAACCATTTAGCAAATGAAATGAGAACAAAATATAGAAGAACATATACCAACACCAGCAAATGCATTATATTTTCTTTGTTTGAATTGTACTTGGTTATGATCTTCTAAAACTGATGTAAAAAAATAGTTTGTAAGATCTATAAGTTATCAAACATCCTTCAAATAAAAATTATGAGGAGCGCGGAAGAAAAAGATGGAGGGTGAAAATGCATAGTTAATCTTGCCTTGATGAAAATTCAAAGGTGTGATAGTACTCATTGCTATAATAGAGGTGTAGTCTATAGAACCTTTTGAAGTTTTTTTTTTCTTCAAAAGTTGATGGTGTGATAGTACTCATTTCTATAGTACTTCATATTAATTTTCTTATTGGAGCAATGTATAAAAAATACAATAAATTTTAAAAATGTTCAATAGAACCTGTTTGAATTAGTATTTCAAATTGTAAGTAATCTCTCTCATAAATATTCATGACCAAGGGGGGTGAGAAACATTACGTTACAATTTTGTTTATGATTTTCTGTTATATAAGCTAAAATATTTGATACAATATGACATTGCAATGTAACTGTGATTTATATATATATATATATATATATATATATATATATATATATATATATATATATAGAGTGCTCTTCTCATCAGGCCGGCCTGACGGGATGCTCCGTCCGGCCGAGCCCATTTGGGCACCTTCCCGGTGGAATTTTTTGATGACATTTTTTGAGCATGTTCCTCATCAAGTCTAGTTTGTCCATACCAAATTTCAGCTCAAAATTCGATCGGGAAGGTCGTCAAATGATTTTTGCAACGTAACTGGTCTGGAATATGTATTTTCCGGACCAGTTAACTTGCAAAAATCATTTGACGACCTTCCCGATTGAATTTTGAGCTGAAATTTGGTATGGACAAACTAGACTTGATGAGGAACATGCTCAAAAAATTTCATCAACAAATTCCACCGGGAAGGTGCCCAAACGGGCTCGGCCGGACGGGGCAGCCCGTCAGGCCGGCCTGACATGAAGTTTCATCTATATATATATATATATATATATGTATATATATATATATATATATATATATATATATATATATATATATATAAGCATTCAGTATACAAAATTTTGTTATAATCGAAGTAATCCGATATTTCGGCATAACAAAATTTAAGTGTATGTCATTATTGTACTTAAATTAGATGCACTAAATTTTGGTGTATAGGGATATCATGCTCAAATTTCGGTATATCGTGATTTCATTATGGTTTGATATGGTAGAAATTAACATTGTACTGTAGCAGTCATTTTCCTAAAATGTAGGTACTTTAGAAAATAGTTGGCATGTGTTTTCATTTGAATGTGTCAATAAACTAAATATCACGGCATATAATCCCTGTCCAAAAGAAAACGATGCTACTTTCCTTTGGCATTGTTTTCGTTTGAATATGTCAATAAGCTAAATATCACGACATATAATCCTTGTCCAATAAGCCAAATGACACGGCACATAATCTTTTGTCTAAATGTCTTTATGGTATTAAGTTCACATTACCTCAACAAGCCTTTTATTTGAAAAATTCTAGGTTTTTATTTCACGTTCCATCTCCTTCTATGATGATTGATGGATATACTTTACTCTGGTAATCATGACACTATGAATTCAATTTTTGGGAAGAGGCAAAAGGTTAGTTCCTTTTCTTCTTAAGAAATAATGGAGATGCTCTAAACGATATAATGACAATTAAACATTTCAATCTTTTGCTCACTTCCAAATAAATGCAAAACGATTGATAATAATCTCAAACGTTAAAGAAGTCATTGATCATCTCTAAGGCATGAAAAAAATCTACTCTTCGCTTTTATTGTCTCATCATCAACACTTTAGCTCGTTCCAAATAATTGGGTTCAACTTCAATAATAGGGACGAGCTAAAGTGTTGATGATGAGACAGTACAAGCGAGAAACTTTTCCCGTACTCCAGCCATCGGTGGCCGGACCCGTCAAGGATATAATAGAGGTGTAGTCTATAGAACCATTTAACAAATGAAATGAGATCAAAATATAGAAGAAAATATACCAACACCGGCAAAGGCATTATATTTTCTCTGGTTGGATTTTACTTGGTTATGATATTCTGAAACTGCTGTAAAAAATAGTTTGTCAGATCTATAAGTTATCAAACATTCTTCACATAAAAAATGAGGAGCAGAAGAAAAAGATGGAGGGTGAAAATGCGTAGTTACTAATTGTTGTCTTGATGAAGATTCTGTGAAATAATGGGAAAGAGGTACTCCAATATGAGTCCTCACAGATATATTTATAATAGAAGAGTTGCCAAAATACAAAGTATTCCTAAATAGATATTAGGCAGATTCCTAAATATCTATCAGGTAGATTCCTAATTATATTAGCCTATTACACCCCCTCAAACTGTGCGGGAGATACAACGCGCAGGTTGTCTTTTTAAAAAATGAAATTGCAAACTAAAAAAAACTTCTTAGTAAATATATCCGCCAGCGGAAGATTAGAAGGCACATCTTTGACAATAAGATCTCCATGAGAAAAGATGTCTGCAGCAACAAGCGGCGAACTCAACAGCGCGCTTGAAGCAAGCACCGTGGTCAGCGACGCAGAGAAGGTGGGCTGCTGCGCGGACATAGGCAGCAGCAGGCGGCGAACTCAACGGCACGGTGGAAGCAAGCACTGTGTTCAGCGACGCGAAGGAGGTGATCTGCGCCATATTAGCTGCGCTCATCTTCAAAGGATCGGAGACTACCGTAAATGTGGCGGTAGTTGACCCCGAGGCGGCGGCGGCTATAATAAGGTTCATGGGAACCGAAAAAAAGAAAAAAAAAATTGTATCTACAAACCTAGAGCTCTTGATTCCTAAATATCTATTAGGTAGATTCCTAATTATATTAGCCTATTAGATTCAAGGTGTGATTGCTTAGTAGTCATCTTTACCCATTCTTATCTTGTGGATGGCTTATTAGCTTCCTATCCTATTTAATTATATATAGTAGTGCCTTGATTGGGAAGCTATTGCTGGGACAGGAGACCTGGTGTTCCGGTCTCATTATGCTAAATATTTTCTTCCTCCAAATATAATTACGGAGTGTAAAGCTAGATTTACTTTTTTTTTTAATAAAAAAATGATGGTTTATTTTTATCTTGAAAAATATACAAGAATCTGTTCATATGAAAAGTATTCTTTCAAAAGGGATAGATTACATCAATTTTTCATTCAAAAATTTGGCAATGTTATTCTAATTATTAGAAACTCAGATGCCCAATAACTAACAAAAAGTTGTATCACTAATTATTTTTTGGCTTGAGAATATGATGGAATAAAGAAAAATGACTTATGCGATTCTTTGTTATGAAACAACAGTTAGTTCATGCAATTTTCGACGTAATTTTCACCATGGATCATCCAGAAATAGTCTCTCGATGCTTTTGTACAAGGATAAGGCTGTGTACATCCGGTTCCCTTACCCTACCGTAGGTGGGCGCCTTTGCAACATTGGGGTAATGATGATGAATCTGCTTACTATGAACTAGTGCACAAAGCTTTTCCTCATACATATTTTGTATAGAATCCGATGTACTTTTTAGGTATAATATATGTACTGCTTTGTATATAATGGCGCATTTTTTGCATGCAATTCTAATTTATTTACTAAAATGCCAGCACTAAATCATCGATTTGACCTGCAACTGAAACCAAGACCAATTGAACACTATTTTTTTCTCATATATAGTATTGTTGTGGTTCGAGAGGAGAAAAAAATAATTGAGACCTTGATCAACGCCACCATTCCCGGGTCAACATCCTAGAAAAACGAGGCCTAATAAGCCAGGTCAACCATAAACGACGAAAATTCACCACCTTATTAATTATACCAATTAGGAATAAACAACCTCTAGTCAACGCTAGGAGAAAACATAAATTATCATCATTGACTAAATAAATCTTTTATTTGAAAGAAGATGATAGATTGGGAGAAGATCGAGCTAGGGAAGGAGGCGGTTAGGGTTTTTAAATGAGGCATTTAAAGGAGAGCTCTCTTTTAAAGGAGTTTTTGATTTGTGTTTGTTATTTTTACAATTAGTTTTTTTCCTGTAGTCATGTTATTTTAAAATGATATATAGTATATGTGCACACTTAATTTGCTGCGTTATGCAAAGCATTCTAAAGAGATGCATCAATTATGCAAAAAGATTTTAATCCCACTATTTGCGGGCACACTATGATTGAAAATGTTCATATAAAGACCCAAAAAACACACAAAAATATGTGTAGGATTTGCACAATATAAAGTGCTTCATCTATACATATTTTTGTTATACACAATAATGTGTAGAATTTATGCTTCAAACAAAATTATTGTTAAAAATGATGATAAAATTATTTCGAATATCTTAAACTTATGCGCTAGTTCTGCCACTAATGCCTTCATTAAGATAATCTAAATTAACTTAAGCCTCCTTTTACTCATAATGAATAACTACTTCATAAAACTGTTTTTGTGGCCATTTCCACTACAAAAAAACAGCTCGGTTGTCACGGACCGCAGTTAAAAAAATCTGTGACAAACAACTTTGTCACGGATTTTGTCACGGATATTTTCCGTGACCGTTTGGGCGTGACAAAAGTTTGTCACGGAAAGGGATCCGTGATAAAGGTTTGTCACGGATTTGTCATGGCCCACATCCGTGACAATAAGGTCACTGGAGATCGAAATCCACCGGTTCAAATTTGTCACGGATCCATCCGTGACAACACTTGTAATTTGATTTTTGATTTTTTCATATTGGGCTGAGGGCGGGAAATTAAAAATTTTGAAAATTTTCATTTTGTCACGGTAAGTTATATATGCTAAAATATTTTATACAATATGACATTGAATGTAAGTTATGTAACTTTAATTGAATTTGTGATATATAGGCATTCAATATACAAAATCTTGTTATATTGATGTAATTTGATGTTTTAGTATAACAAAGTATAAGTATATGTCGTTATTGATCGTACTTAAATATGATGCACTAAATTTTGCTGAATAGGAATATCATGATCAAATTTGGGTTTATCGTGATTTCATTATGGTTTGATATGATATGGTGGTAGAAATTATCATTATATTGTACCGTAGCGGTCCAATTCCTATAATACAGTTTCTTTAGAAAACAGTTGGCATGTGTTTTCATTTGAATATGTCAATAAGCTTTATATTGCGGCATATAGTCCTTGTCCAAAAGAAAATGATGCTACTTTCCTTTGGCATTGTTTTCGTTTGAATATGTCAATAAGTCAAATGACACGGCACATAATCTTTTGTCCAAAAAGGTTAAATTTCCAATACAGTTCTTGCCCAGCACACAAGAATTGTGTATCTTCACACGGCTGCTATGTGTATTGATCCTTGATCAATGTCCAAACTTTCTTACCATTTACCAGTTGAGCCACTCGTGCAAATTATTCTTTTCATGTGAGACATGAGATATACTCGTTCAAAAATAGCACGCTGTTTGGACTATGTTGGTGCAGGAATTTGACGACCTGGTCTACATTCAAAAGGCTTGACCGTGGCAATTAATGACGCATTTATTAGGTTTAATGCTAGCTAATTATTATAACGATTTTATGTGTAATATTATAGTCATTAATGTAATTAAGGAATAGGTTACTCAAACGGCTGACCGAAATTTATGACGACATAATGACGATTTTGATGTCGTCGTAACGGTCAAAATTGTCGATAACGGGCAAAAGGGGATTAAATACCTCTCTTATAAATAGAACCAAGCTCTATGTAAACAGGGGATCCTTCATTCGAATTACACATAAAATCACACTTTATTTTGCTCTCTTAGCATCTTTCTTGTTGTTTTTGTCATCTTCTTTACTGTTCTTGTACGAGACCCAATCTATATACAATTTCCATTTTAATTAGTTTTAGGTTATCAAAATTTTGCTAAAATAGACTAGCACATCTAACTAAAGTGATTGACATGATTGATGAGAGAAGAATGATTGATGGGAGAAGAAAGCTAAACTGATTTTTTTTGGCAAATCTTTCTAAATATAGTACTACCTCCGTCCCACTAAGTTTGAGACAAAAGAGTGTGGTGTGGTTTTTAAGAAAAAGTAGAATTGTGTGATTGATATTGAATTGATAAAGTGTGAATAAAGTAAGAATGAATTCTAACCACTCAAATGTTACCAAATATGGTATGAGACAAACTTAATGGGACAGACGAGAAAGGTAATACGGGACAAAGTTAGGGGGACGGAGAGAATATCTATTATATGTTAAAGCTAACATTCTTGAACTGAGACTCGAACCTGTGACCTCCTCCATGGAAGTGTCATAGTGATGCCTCTTTGCCGGAATAAGATCGTGGGCTTTGAAGCTAACGACAATATAAAATTTCAATGCTCCCCCGACCTGTGGAAAAAAATGATTTTTTTTAAATATTACTAAAATAAAACTTATTTATATAAATATGATTAATAGTTACTACAATGAAGTGACATTGTAACTTAGGTTTAAATATTGAACATTAATTATAATGATTTCATTACTAGTGTAGTTATTTAGTCACATTTTGTAAACAATCTTTACTTTTTTAAATAATCATTATTTCAAAAAACTTAGTAGCGACAAAAAAAGAACTTTCGTTATTCAAATAATGTGCGCAACTATTAATTAATGATTAGATTTGGATGATCATTTCAGCTTCAAATGAGTTTAAGTGGCCGTTTGGAGCCTTAAAAATGGGCTGAAAAGCCTGAAAATGCAAAAATAAAGCCAAACATATGGCTAGTGGGCCGATTGAGCTGTTTTTTTCTTATCAGCCAAAGAAGTAACAAAATAGTTACTTTTTGAGCTGAAAGTTATTAATCTGCAGTTGCAAACCTAAAATACCTTATTACCCTTCTATTTTACGCTTAATAATACATTTCCGTTTCTTGGCCTTACTCTGTACTACGGTCCGCCCCTGTAAAAGGGGTTGAAGCTGAAGAAGGAACGCACAGTGGTTTTGGGTCGTCATGAAAAGTTGCCAAACTTCTATTTCTAATGTTGCATAATTGGGCATGCTGAAAAATTCTATCTCAATCTGATGGAGGGCCATATGAACCATATGGTTTAGAGGTGTATGCGGGAAACAACCGACGGAGCAAGTGGTTGGTCCCTAATAATATAATGGCTGAGTGAAGGGAGTACGTACAGAAAGACAAAGAAAACATTGCATGATTTCTGATTCCAACTACTTGCATTAGAAGGATATATATATATCGGGTTGATTATATTGTTAGACAAGTATGTAATACTAAGTCTTTAGTAGGTCTTTATGACAGTTAGAAATAATAATTCTTATGTCTTTATATATATCTGTACTTGTCTCTTTTTGTAATAACTATGAGAGAGAATTAACGAAGTCTCCAAAATACAAAACTATTCTTACATGGTATCAGAGAGAGGTTTCAAAACCCTAGTTTATTACCCAGCGGTCCATAGCACCAAGACTCTTCCTTTAGCCATTTCAGATCCATGGAAAATACAAAATTAGTGACTCTTCCGATTACTCTCAAAGGAGGAGAGAATTACCTTCTCTGGTCTAGAACGGCCAAGACGGTGTTGTGTGGAAGAGGTCTGTGGAGTCATGTGGAAACTACCAAGACTCAAAACGACGAACAAAAAGAAGATACAGCCCTTGCTGTAGTTAAAGAGAATAAAAGGTTCCAAGAAGACCAAGCTGTTCTGGCCATTCTCCAAAGCTCTCTGGATGTTTCAGTCCTGGAAGCATACTCGTACTGTGAGAATGCAAAGGAGCTTTGGGATACTCTTAAAAACGTGTTTGGTAACGTCTCAAACCTCACAAGGGTGTTTGAAGTGAAGAGAGCAATTAACAACCTGAATCAAGAAGATATGGAGTTCAACAAGTTCCTTGGAAAGTTTAGGTCTTTGTGGGCAGAGCTTGAAATGCTGAGACCGGCTACACTTGAAGCTGCAGTCTTGAATGAGAGAAGAGAACAAGATAAAGTCTTTGCCCTCCTCATGGTCCTAAACCCTACTTACAACGACCTGATCAAGCATATCCTCAGAGCCAATAAGTTACCGAGCTTGGATGAAGTCTGTGCTCAAATCCAGAAGGAGCAAGGATCTCTTGACCTCTTTAGTAGCAAAGGAGGAGAGCTTGTGATGGCCAACAAAGCAGAGCAAGCAGTGGCCAACAAAAGTAACTACAGACCCTACGGAGACAGAGCATCATCAATGTGTGATCATTGCAAAAGGCCAGGCCATACCAAGGACAAATGCTACTTCCTCCATCCACATCTCAGGCCACACTCAGCATCAGGCCCGTACAAATGGAAGGATCGCAAAGGACCAAGAGCTCAAATGGATGCAGGGGGAGCTCAAGAACGAGTTGGATCCTCAAATCGCTCAACCGATGGAGACGAGGCTAATCTGGTTGCCTCTGCTGATTTTTTCAGGAAAGCCGATCTCAAAGCATTCCTCAAAACTCTAAAGGAGTCTGGTAACTCTATGAATGCCTTTAACTATCATGCATTTGGTACTTATGATGCTAATCAGACTTTAAGTAACGCTAAACCGCTCATTGTTGATTCTGGTGCTAGCCATCATATGATTAGCGATTTGAGACTGATCAATAACATTAAACCTGCTCTAGGAGAGGTTATCATAGCTAATGGAGATAGAATACCAGTTAAAGGAATCAGAAGTTTAAAGTTATTTGATAAAGAATCAAAGGCTCTCTATATGCCTATCTTTACTTCAAACTTGTTATCAGTGAAAAGAACCACTTCTGATTTGAACTGTTATGCGATATTTGGCCCTAATGAAGTCTATTTTCAGGATGTTGAGACAAGTGAGATGCTTGGAAAAGGGAAAACAAAGAATGATCTTTATGTTCTTGAAGACACAAAGAGATCATCTAAGATATCCTGTTCCCTTAGTCTGGTTAATTCTGTTATTGCTATTGCTAATAATGCTACTTGGCATGCTAGATTAGGCCACCCTCACGCTCGTGCTTTGGGATTAATGTTGCCTAATATTTCTTTTGAGAATGATGTCTGTGAAGCTTGTATTCTCAGTAAACATTGCAAATCTGTGTTTCCAAGATCTTTGACTACTTATGACAAATGTTTTGATTTGGTTCATTCTGATGTATGGACTGCACCATGTTTATCTAGAGAAAATCACAAGTATTTTGTTACCTTTATAGATGAAAAGTCAAAGTATACTTGGATAACCTTATGGCCATCGAAGGATCGTGTGCTAGAAGCTTTTATCAACTTCCAAAGCTATGTATTTAACCAATATAATGCCAAGGTTAAGATTCTCAGGTCTGATAATGGTGGGGAATACACAAGTCAAGCTTTCAAACAGTTCCTCAACAAGCACGGAATTATACATCAGACCAGTTGTCCTTACACTCCACAACAAAATGGAGTGGCAGAAAGGAAGAATAGACATCTCATGGAAGTTGCTAGAGCCATGATGTTTCATACAAATGTTCCTAAACGGTATTGGGGGGATGCGGTGGTGACAGCTTGCTACCTCATCAATAGGATTCCCACTAAGATTCTTAATGATCAATCACCATTTGAGGTACTTAACCAATCCAAACCTTCCCTTGACTACTTACGTGTTTTTGGTTGCGTTTGTTTTGTGTTAGTACCAGGAGAACAGAGGAATAAACTAGAAGCCAAGAGCACCAAAGGAATGTGTATCGGATATTCCATCAATCAAAAAGGCTATAAGTGCTATGTCCCGGAAACGAGAAGAGTCTTAGTCTCCAGAGATGTGAAATTCATTGAAACCAAGGGATACTATAATGAGATAAACTGGGAAAACCTCAGAGACTTGTCTAACTCTCAATCTGATCGTGCAACCACTCTCAGAGTCTTGTTGGAAAATTTGAGAGATGGAAAAACACAAGAAGGGAGGTGTAACACACAGGAGGAGAACATCACATCTAATCCAGAGCAGGATTCCAATGAACCTACAATTCAGAATGAAGCAGAGCAAGAGTATCAAACAAATACAGAAGGAACAACTGTGGGTGAGGTTGATTTAATGGAGAAGACTGATTCTGATACTCTCACAACTCCATCTGAAGAACAGTCATCATTGTCTCACCAACCAGAAGTTCAAGCAGATCTTCGAAGGAGTGAACGAATCAGAAAACCTTCTCAATGGCTCGACAATAAGGTGTACTACAACAGTCAGGCAGTAGCTCACCCTATACAAGCCGTATGTTCACTGGCTCATCTCCCTCCAGCACATCAAGCATTTATGAGCATTATTGAACTAGAAGAAGTCCCAAAGACTTATGAGGAGGCAATAGAACACGAGGTCTGGAAAAAGGCAGTCGGTGATGAAGCACAAGCCATGGAAAGAAATCATACTTGGGACGAATCGGATCTGCCAGAGGGAAAGAAGGCCGTAAGCTCTAAATGGGTTTTCACAATCAAGTATCTGAGTAGTGGTGAACTTGAACGACACAAAGCTAGACTCGTAGCCAGGGGATTCACTCAGACATATGGTGAAGATTACAGAGACACATTTGCTCCTGTGGCCAAACTTCATACGATTAGAGTGGTCATTTCTCTCGCGGCTAACTTAGAATGGGACTTATGGCAAATGAATGTAAAGAATGCCTTTCTTCAAGGTGAACTAGAAGAGGAAGTATACATGACACCACCTCCTGGTATTGATGTTGCTCTAGGGAAAGTTCTACGATTGAGGAAAGCGATATATGGCCTCAAACAATCTCCAAGAGCGTGGTATACAAAACTCACCACAACTCTTATGGATCATGGGTTCCGGAGATCCGAGGCTGATCACACACTGTTTACACGTTAACGCCAAGAAGGTATCATAGTCGTTCTCATTTATGTAGATGATATAATCATCTCTGGGAACGACAAGGTAGGGATTCACGAAACTAAATCATCTTTGAACTCTATTTTTGATATTAAAGACCTTGGTGAACTAAAATATTTCCTTGGTCTTGAGGTATGCAGATCATCAGAGGGTCTATTTCTTTCACAGAGAAAGTATACTCTTGATCTGTTGCATGAAACAGGGATGATGGATGCTCCACCGGCTAAAACCCCCTTGGAGGATGCATATAAAGCTAACCAACAGGGGGAGAACACGATGGAAAGCTTATTCGAGGATGATAAGCTCTACCGACGCATTGTTGGTAAGCTTATATACCTCACTATAACTCGTCCTGACTTGTGTTTTGCTGTGAATCAGATGAGCCAACATATGCAGAGCCCGTGTGTAACACACTGGAAGATGGTGAATCGGATCCTGAGATATCTTAAAGGAACTTTGGATCGAGGAATATGGATGGGATGCAATGGAAGCTCAGATATCGTTGGCTACTGTGACGCCGATTGGGCTGGAGACCGCAATGATAGGAAATCAACCACTGGCTACTGCACATTCATAGGAGGGAATCTGGTCACTTGGAAAAGCAAGAAACAAAAGATTGTCTCATGCTCTAGCGCGGAAGCAGAATACAGGGCAATGAGAAAGCTGACTACAGAACTTATGTGGCTCAAGAAGCTATTAAAGGACCTAGGAATAGAAACTCCAACACCGATCACGATGCATTGCGATAACCAAGCGGCAATCCACATAGCATCAAACTCAGTCTTCCATGAGAGAACTAAACATATAGAAGTCGATTGCCACAAGGTCAGAGAACAGATACAACTGGGAGTGATTCTGTCGTGCTATACCAAGAGTTCTGATCAGTTGGCAGACATCTTCACTAAGGCAGCAAATCAGAAAACCTGTGAATTCATCCATGGAAAGCTGGGGTTGATCAACTTACCTCGGCCTTAATCCTCTAAGCTGTGAGACTCATACTCTTTTTCCTTGGGTATAGTTTTCTCCCATGTGGTTTTCTATGCTCAGGTTTTTAATGAGGTGAGTCTCTATGCTTCCAAGCTAAGCCTTCAGTCTTACGGTTTAGCTTGAGGGGGAGTGTTAGACAAGTATGTAATACTAAGTCTTTAGTAGGTCTTTATGACAGTTAGAAATAATAAGTCTTATGTCTTTATATATATCTGTACTTGTCTCTTTTTGTAATAACTATGAGAGAGAATTAATGAAGTCTCCAAAATACAAAACTATTCTTACATATATTACTTTGCCCGAGCTGGGTATGACTAGCACAAAGAGTGGAGGTAAATTCGATCAGAAGGGAAGACGTCTAGATGGAAATCGAACTGTTTGTTCCAAAAAATTGAATGAGTCAATTTGCCTAGCATGCTGATGATTGGGAACAATGGCTAGTTGTCAGAATTGGACTTGCAGATCGCGAATGATTTTGGTTTATAGAGCCCGTTTGGTAGCACGAAAATCGGCTGTTTTGGCTGATTATGCTGAAATTTATGAAGTTCTGGCTGAAGTGGCTGCATTGGCTGATTCTGCTGATTTAAGATAAAAAAAATTAAAATATATTTTATTAATAAAATAAAGAAACAATTATATGTAAAAATAGCTAAAATAGTCATCTACAGTAACTTCAGCCAATACAGCCAGAAAAGTAACTCCAACCTTACTTTTTTTGCTTATTACACAATTCAGCGCGCGAAAGCAAAAATTACGTGTTTGGTGAAAAAGTTGGCTGATAAGCCTGATAAGCCGAAAAATAGTGTTGCCAAACGGCCTCTTAATTTTTCATTCATATTTTATTTTGATTTACTTAGTTTTTTTCACAGAAAATTGGGGCATGTGGGTCCAGGTAATCCATTATTTCTTCCAAACTCTCACATAGTTAGCAAAATGGCCCATGGTTGTTAGATTGACTATTTCTAAGTCTGATCAATGTCCGAAAGGATATTCAAATTATAAGTCTAGTGAGGAATTGGGTAGCAAGCTAAGTTTGAGTCTGATTTACATACATTACTTGATCATTTTCAAATGAATATTTTATAAATAAAAACATTTTTAACCGGCATTTATTAGAGTAAAGCGGTTTTATATACACGCCTCATTTTGTTTTGAACACCTATAATTTTTTGGGGGGAAATTCCCGAAATAGGACTAAAACAGTTTGAAAATTTCAAAATAGGACTGCCAAGTTTTTTATTCCCAAAATAGGAGTACTTATTGTCATGTGTTGGGATAATGGGCCAGGCCGAGGTCCGGCCCATTAACCCCCTTGTTTCTATCGGACGCACGTCAAGCTAGGACCAGACTGGGCGCAGGCCCAGGACCCTTGGGAAGAGACGAACGTCTGGAATTGGGGGGCCCAGGTTCAAACGGCCCATCGTGACGAACGTCTGTGCAGAGGCAAGAGGCAGGACCGCTAGCCATCAGGGATAACGACGAACGTCTCCTGGGCAGGCCCATGATCATCGGAGGAGATCCAGTCCACACGGAGAGAATCCACAAGGTCAGGGGACGAACAGCCGAAGCATCTTGAGAGTCACCTGGGGTGACCCAGCTCTCCCCCTGGCGGACGAACGTCCCCATTATTTAGGCGGGAAACCTAGATTCTGGCGGGAAGTGCATTTAATGCAGAAGATTTGGTGGTTGGGACATAAGCGGTCCGCAGGCCTCCACGTCAGCCTAGCCACCTGCCCATTGGCGGGTATAAATAGAAGCATTTATTTCATTGTAAAGGGTGGGCAACTTTCCATTCTTAGCACCCTAGCTATAGCATTCTTACTCGCAGCACTTCTACTGTCTTGTAAGACGAACGGCCGACGGAGCCTTAGCAAAAAGTATTGTATTAGGGAGTTATCAAGAGATAATAATACCTAATCATTTACTTGCTACTTTATTGTTTCTCGATCCTTATCATCTGCTTGTTGGGCTAGTTATTCACACGCACTCCACTCGAAATCTTTGGGCTTACGTGTTGGGCCTAAGGATTGAAGGAATAAACCTCAACACTGGCGCCGTCTGTGGGAAACTGAACTAAAAGTTTCCAAAAAACTCTCCCAAACAGCTACTAAATCTACCCAGAGCAAGCACGATGACAAGGAACAACCGCCAACGCGATCTCTCCGAGCAGTTGTCCCGCGGGCGGAGCAATCGTGGGCAAACCACGGAGAACTCCGAGACGTTGGGGACGACCGGGGGTGAGGGTGGTCTCACGAATCTCATCCCCCACGAAGCCAGGCATGACCCTCGACTCATGAGGGAACTGGCGGAAACAATGCGCCGAATGGCGGACGAACAGGAGGCGAACGAAGAGGTGTACTCAGCCAACACCATCTGGACCCCCATATCGCCTGTCCGCCGCATGCAGACCCTGGATGAGACAGCGGAATCCGCCGGGCGCCGGACACCCATCCACATGAGGTTGGGCCAGAATCCGTCTTCCCATGGAGCTGGGGGGCACACCAGTGCCAGCACCCCCCGCTATGGGTGGCAAGATGACCACCGGGGACGCACGCCGGATGTTCCCTCCGAACAGCGGGGCACCATCATTACCCCCGCCGCCAGTAATATTGGACGACGTTTCCAAAGACATGGCGCCCATATCACACGAAGGCAACCCGACGCGGTTGCCCCACGAAGGAACGTTGCGCTCGAGGCCGCCCCTCCTGTGTCCCCCGGAAGGGCCGCACAGGAGGCCCGGCTAGAGGCAATGGAGCGGCGATTAGCCGAAATGGACAGACGGGCGGAGGCCACCCCAGCCACGCCGCGCTTCTCCCTCACTTCACCCTTCACCCCGAGGGTCATGAATGCGGAAATTCCGCGGGACTGCAGGCCCCCCCAGGGAATAGTGTACAACGGGGCCGGAGATCCTAAGGCTCACCTGATCAGCTTCCAGGGGAACCTCTCCATGCTGGGGGCATCTGATGAGGCCATCTGCCGGCTCTTCTTCAGCACCCTGAGGGGTCCGGCGCAAGAATGGTTCGGGCAGCTGAGGCCCGGATCCATTGATAATTACGAACAGCTGTCCCAGCAGTTCATGGCACAATTCGCTGCCAGCACCACCCCCAAGAAGAGCTTCACATCGCTCACAAGTGTGAAGCAGGGGAAGGACGAACCTCTGGCCCAATTCCTGGTCAGGTGGAGGGATGAAGTGCTTCAGGTGGATGACCTGGACGAGCGGCTGGGGGTGAACATGTTCACCAGCGCTCTAGCAACAGGGGACCTGTACCGGGACCTTCGGAGAAATCCCAGCACCAGCTATACTGAGGTGCTGGCTCGGGCACAGAAGTACGCCTCTATTGAGGAAGAGATCAGAATGAGGGACGGCGCGCCTGCCGCCCCCTCCCGGAAATTGGCAGATAGGCTCGGTCCCGGGGGCGGGCCATCCCCCCCAAGCAAAAAGAAGAAGACGGACGGCGGCATGGTTCCGTGGAAGGCTCATCCGGAGGCCAGCCGCGCACGCCCGGAGGGATACCACGTCCCTCTGGCCTACCCCGTCAGTCAGATCTTTGACGCAATCAAAGACAAGGGCATCCTAAGGGAGCCCCAAGACAAGAAGGCACTTATGGGTCAGGATGAGACCGCATATTGCGAATACCACCAGAGGGTCGGCCACCTCACCGACAACTGCAGACAGCTGAGAACGGCCATCGACGAGCTGATCCGGCAAGGCTACCTGGGCGAGTTCACCCAGCTGTTAAAGAAGAATAGCCCGAGGCAGCCGAACCCGAGATCGCGGTCATGGCGCCGCGACGATCAGCGCGAGGCAGAACCAAAGGACGTAGACTATCGGAGTGCTGATAAACGTCCGGAGGGGTCCCTCGGCCCGAACGGCGGAAAGAAGAAGTTGGAGATCAAAGTGATCTTCGGGGGCGCTGAAACTGGGGACACACCTGCGGAACGGAAAAAGTTTGAAAGGTCCCTCTATGTGGGCTCCATATCAGCACCCCCCGCCAAAAAGAACAAGATGGAGGCCATCACTTTCGGGCCGGCCGACCTGCCGAGGTCGCCGACCCCCCACAGGGATGAGTTGGTGATCAGCATGGATGTCAACAATGCGATCGTCCGACGCGTCCTTGTTGATACGGGCAGCAGCGTGAACGTCCTCTACTGGGAGGCATTCGAGGGAATGAAGTTGAGGAAGGACCAGCTGGCCCCCCTACGTACCCCTCTTTCTGGCTTCACAGGGGACTGCATCGATGCGGAGGGTACCATCGGCCTCCCCGTTGAGATCGGGGATGGACCTCACACCACCCGCATCCGGATGACATTCGTCGTGGTCCGCCTAAAATGTGCTCACAACGCAATTTTGGGCCGGCCCGGCTTGGAGGATCTTGAGGCCATCTGCTCCGTGCGGCACTCATGCATCAAATTCCCCACCGAGACAGGGGTGGGAGTCGCCCGCACGGATCCGCACATGGCCAGGGCCTGCTACACCAAGGCCATGGAGAGGTTCAGAGAGCGAGAAGCCCGGGTCAACAGCATCACTGAGAAAGCCAGGCAGGCTGACTTCGACGCTCGTCTGGAACCGGCTGCCCTGCTCGAGGAAGTGGAGCTGGATGAACCTTCGGACAGAAAAGTGTCCATTGGCGCCGACCTCGAACCAGAGATCAAGGAAGGGGTCATAGCTGTCCTCCGGAAGTTCAAAGTCCTATTTGCCAGAGGGCCGGAGGACATGCCCGGGATAGACCCCAACCTCATATGTCACAGACTCGCCGTACGGCCGGATGCCAAGCCTATCCAACAGAAGAAGAGGTACATGGCAGCCGAGCGGCGAGATTTCATCAAAAAGGAGGCCGCTACGCTCCTCAGCATCAAGCACATTCGTCCGGTCATCCACGTGGAGTGGTTGGCCAATGTGGTATTAGCCCCAAAAGGCGACACATGGCGGATGTGCGTCGATTACTCGGACCTCAACAAGGCCTGCCCAATGGATCCGTATCCAGTGCCGAGGATCGACCTGCTCGTAGACGAGACGGCGGGCCGCGAGCTGCTCAGCTTCATGGACGCATTCAGAGGTTACCATCAGGTGTACATGCACCCGGATGACGCAGAAAAAACAGCTTTCGTCACGGCGGACGGTGTGTACTGTTATGTGGTCATGCCGTTCGGCCTGAGGAATGCCATGGCCACTTTCCAGAGGATGATCGGGATGTTGTTCAAGGACGTACTAGGGAAAACCATGGAGGCTTACGTGGACGACATCCTGATCAAGAGCAAGAAGAAGGAGGATCACGTCCGGGATATGGAAAGAATCTTCACCATCATGGAGGAGGCTAGCATGAGGCTAAATCCAAAGAAGTGTGCCTTTGCCGTCAAAGGCGGCAAGTTCCTCGGCTACATGATGAGTGAGCGGGGAATCGAGCCTAACCCAGAAAAGGTAAAGGCAATAGTTGACATGGAGGCCCCGAAGAACCTGAAGGATGTGCAGCGCCTCACCGGGAGACTGGCAGCCCTGAGCCGATTCATGTCAAAACTAGCAGATAAGGCCATTCCCTTCTTTCAGATCATGAAGAAGGCAAATCCCTTCGAGTGGACACCAGAATGCCAGGCTGCCTTCGAAGATTTCAAGATATACCTCTCTTCTCCGCTCGTCCTCACCAAGGCAGACCCCGGGGAGCAGCTATACATGTACTTGGCGGTGGCAGACTTGGCCGTAAGTGCTGTGCTACTCAAGGAGGCGGAGGGCGTTCAGCGACCAATCTATTTCGTGAGCAAGGCGCTGAATGGTCCGGAGACCAGATACACACTGATGGAGAAGACGATCCTCGCCTTGATAGCATCTATCAAACGCCTGGCCCCATACTTCCAGGCACACCCAGTGATTGTATACACGACACAGCCTCTCGCCACGATCCTCCGGAACCCCATGGCCAGCGGGAGGATAACCAAATGGTCCCTGATGATCGGCCAATATAACATTGAGTTCAAACCGAGGCCGACGATCAAGGGACAGGCGCTGGCAGACTTCATTGCCGAATGCACTGCTCGCACCGAGGACGATCCCCAAGGAGACAATGATTTCAACAACTGGTGGGAGATGTACACCGATGGGGCCTCGAGTGCAAAAGGTTGTGGCGGGGGAGCAGTGATTACCTCGCCTGAAGGTTTCAAAGCCTACTACTCCATGAAGTTTGAATTCAAAGTCACCAATAACGAGGCTGAATACGAGGCGCTGATTGCGGGACTAAAGTGTGCAAAGGCACTCGGCGCAGCTCGTCTCAAGGTGAGGATGGACAGTCAACTGGTGGTAACCCAGATGAATGGGACGGCCGAGACCAGGGAAGAGAGGATGAGGACCTACAAAGAGCTCGCGGAGGAACAAACTGCGCAGTTCGAACAGGTGATAATCGAGCAGGTATCGCGGGTGGAGAACGCCGAGGCTGATATACTATCCAAGCTAGGCAATCCCCCGACCGATGATCCCTCGACGAGCATTCCCCGGCACATCAGGGGCTTCGTCAGGCAAGAGACACTCCCAACACCGGTGACGGACGTCATCCGGGTAGAAGCCATCTCCGTCGCCGAACCAAATTGGTCGAAAGAGATTGCGGACTACCTCAGGGATGGGACGCTCCCCGGGCCCGAGAATGATGGCAGCTCCGGACGAGCAGCATGGATAAAGAGGAGGGCCCCCAACTTCGAGCTCATTGATGGGCAACTCTACAAGAAGACGTTCGGGGGACCATACTTGAGATGCCTCCCGCCGAGCTTGGCAGCGGCCGTCATCGAGGAGATACATGAAGGCGTCTGTTCCAGTCACCAAGGCCCTCGTACTTTGGCTCGGAAGATCATCTTGCAGGGGTATTACTGGCCGACCATCCAGCAGGACTGCTTCAACCACACTCGGAGGTGTGCAATATGTCAGCAATATGCCCCCGTCCCCGGGCGGCCGGCAAGCTTCTACACTCCGATGACGGTTGCACTACCATTCGCCAGGTGGGGCATAGATCTGCTGGGCCCTCTCCCGACGACGACCGGCGGAAGGAAATTTGTCATTGTGGCAATCGACTACTTTACAAAGTGGGTTGAGGCCGAGCCGCTGGCCTCCATCACCGAATATCAGTGTCAGAGGTTCCTCTGGCAGAATGTTATATGCCGCTTTGGGATTCCAGAACAGGTCATCACCGACAATGGCCGGCAGTTCGTCGGCAGAGGGTTCGAGGCATACCTGACGAAGTGGGGCATCAGGCACTCCAAGGCCTCGGTGGCTTACCCGCAGGCCAACGGCCAGGTGGAAAACATGAACAGGACCATCATGGATGGGATTAAAAAGAAATTAGAAGATTACGCATCCACCTGGCCGGAGCAGCTCAATTACGTGCTCTGGACGTACAGAACAACCCCACGAACGGCAACCGGCGAGACACCTTTTGCTTTGACATACGGATTCCAGGCCAAAGTACCAACAGAGGTGCTAGTGCCCACGCATCGCACGAAGCACTTCCAGCCGGAGGACAACGAGACAAACCTACGAGCGGAGCTCCATTTCATTGAGGAACGAAGAGACCTAGCAGCTCGTCGCATGGAGGAATATCACCGAGCCACTCAAAGATACTTCAACAAGGCGGTGAAAATCCGCGAAATTGAAGCAGGGGACCTCGTACTCAGAAAAAGGGAGAAAAGCAGGCCGCTCGAGGGAGGCAAAATGGCCAAAAACTGGGAGGGGCCGTACAGGGTCATAAGAAGATACAACCAGGGGACGTTCCTTCTCCACACATTGGAGGGGAACCACGCTGGGATTTGGAATGTCGAACACTTGAAGAAGTTTTACCAATAATTAGAGATAGATCGTTGTAATATTGTGGTCGAAGCACCATGTAACACCACCAATCGTCATCTCTATATTTAAAGGATTATTTCTGTTCTTCACTTCCTACATAGAGATTAAAAGCCGAAGTGCTGTTGAAATGATTTCCTCCTCAAAAAAAAAAAAAAAAAAAAAAAAAAAAAAAAAAAAAAAAAGAAAAGAAAAAAGGAAAAAAAAAACAGAAGAGGAGAAGGGGAGAAAGAAGCTCCTAGGAGAGAGGGAGTCTTGACGAGGTATGCCTGATCTTCCTTCACCGCGTGACGAACGTCTCCCGACGCGGAGGTTAGTAGGAACGTGGGGGAGGCTGGACGTACCAAAGGGAACCTCGGCAGGATAAACCAGTTCCCCCCATGACCCGTCGACCGGTGAACACCTTCTGCCGAAGCAGAAGGTTAGTAGGGCCACGGGTATGGGGCGACGAAGCAGGGAATCCCGACGTGGATAAACCAGTGACCTCCTTGCGATCGTTGGATGACCGAACGTCTTCTTCGGAGTAAGAAGATTAGTAGGACCACGACAAGGACGAACGAAGCCTAGTTCCTCCCCCTGATGAGCGCATGACGAAAGCCTTCTGCGAAGCCAGAAGACTAGTAGTTCGCGGCTGGGGACGAACGGAGATAGGGAATCCCGACGTGGATAAACCTGTTCTTTCTCGAGGCGGGGATGGCGAACGTCTCCTACGAAAACAGGAGACAAGTACCCACGAAGCTAGAGAAGGACAAAGACTGATAAAAAGACTCCAAAAAAAAAAAAAAAAAAAAAAAAAAAAAAAAGAAGAAGAAGAGAAAGAGATAGAGACATGGAGCAAATAATGATTTCTATTCTTCGGTACTGATGACCGGAAAGTACAATATAACAGGTACAATGTACACGATGAAAAAATGAGAAGTACAAAACTATGAGCGGAGAATCAACTTTGGTCAGCATCCGGAGTTGGGGCCGTAAAAGGGACCTGCTTGGCTTTTTCTCTGGCCTCAGCCTCTTCACGCTCCCCACGTTCCCTCAACAGCTCTAAGGCCCCCCTATGGGCGTCTACCATCAAGGAATCAAACCCAGCGGCCGCAGGATCAAAGGGGGCTCCAAAGTGACGCTCGAAAGCCGGGAGATTCTCTGCCACAAGGCCGACCATACCCTTGAGATAAGTATCGTCGGCAAGATCATCGAGGAAGCGCTCCCCGGTGGGGGTGGCCTGGAGCAACTTGATACCATCTAGGTAAGGGTCCGGGCAGGTGGCCAAGAACTCGCCGACGAACCTCGGAAGGAATTTCCTGGCCATGGTCTGGATGGCACCGGTGTAGGCTTTGGACTTCTGGAACTCGATGGAACCAGACTCCTTGATCTTCGAAACATCGGCTTCATAGATGGGGACATGATTATCCACACCCGTACGGCGGATCCCCACCTTAGCCTGTTCCACAGCCCACAGCCGGCTGCGAAGATCCACAAGCTCGGCCTCCTGCTTCCGAAGGAGTTCCTTTTGGGAAGCGCTCTCCTGGACGAGCTTATCATAGGCGTCAGCCTTCTCTTGAAGCGTCCCAGCCCTGCCTTTGGCATTCTTAAGAAGGGCGTCGCATTCAGCCCGCACCCGGGCCATTTCCTTGCCCTGATTCTCAAAGGCCATCCGAGCCCGGTGGAAATATAACCCGGCCTTGTCAAGAGTGCTCTGCCCACACTCCAGGAGATCCTCAGGAGCTTCCTGGGCGGCGAAATCCTGGGGGACCTTGAGGTTAAGGCCACACCAGATTGAAGATGCGGTCTGGCCGAAGAGCATCATCGATTCCTTACGAGGGCCAACCCCCGAGAATTCGATAAGGCCAAGGGAGGACCCGTTGGTTTCTGGGGGCGAAGGGGGACGAGCATCGTCAAAACCTTTGGTAGCAGGGACATCTTCATCCCTAAGTCGACGGACCTCAGAATTGGCCGGAGGGGAAACAGGGGGCTTGTTCCGGGAGGAGGGCCTCCGCTTCAAGGGACTTCCCGGCTCGCCGTCGGAGTCATCAGCCACTATGATGGCTTTGGAGGCGGTACCATCAATGCGGAGCCTCTTCGAAGCCCCGTCCTCTGGTGCGTCATCTGACCGCCTCCTGCTCGTCCGAGGCTCAGTTTTGGGGACGAGCGGCTTCCTGCCCCTATCTTCATGCCTGTTGTCGCGGCCATGGGCATGCGAAGTAATATGAGTACGCCCCATGGATGATATAGTTGGGAATACTCCTGCAGGAAGAAAATCAAGACGTTCAGAATCGTAACAACTAGAAGATGACAGGACAATGCAAGTACAAATGGACGCACCTAGTCCGGCCCGGGCCTTAAAAGGCTCGGCCACCAGCGACCGGAGGTTCTGAACGCCAAGACCAGCTATGCGCTTGGCATAGCCGAGCTCCTCATCCGTCATGGGCGGCGGGATGGACTTCACCGGGTAGGCGTTCCACCTATCGGAGAATGGCATCGGGGAGCCCACTTCGGCAAGGAAGAACCGCTCCTCCCAGCCGTCCGGATTCCCGGCGTTGTTTGAAAACAGGACCATGGACGGACGCGCGATCAGGGTTAGGTACCCCGTACGTCCGAAGGGAGATAACCGGAAGAAGTGTTGCAGCAGGTCCACAGTGGGGGTCACGTCAACGCTGTGACATCTAATTATAAAACCCGCGATGATCCTATAAGCAGCGGGGACGAACTGAGCGGGTGTCACCCGGAGGCCCCTAAAAAGCTCTATGTGGAAGCTATGGAGGGGAAACAGGAGGCCGGCTATGACAGAGTCCAAGTGGACCACCACATAGCCAGGCAGATGGCGCATTGGATTGCGCAGAATCCGATCATCGTAACCCCTTGGGGGAAGGAACCATTGGCTTATCAACCGACGGTCGGCGTTCAAGAGACGCTGGCGCTGACGACGGACGCCGGAAAAATTCAGGTGAAGACGGGGGGGCCATGGTGGCATACCCCGCTCATAGAACTCCAGATCATCACCGGAGGAGCACCCATCATCGAACCTATCAATAATATGGGACCCTGATATGGACAAAGACATGACGACGTTCGGTACCTACGGGTGCTGGTGCCGGAAGCGGTATCAAAGAAAGCTAGAGAGAGGAAATAATCGTGCAGCACAAAAGCTAGAGATGGAGCAAATGGGGAACTCACAAGGCCTTGGGTACTTATAGGCAGCACCGCGAGGTTGCGCCAATCACGGTGGAACACGTGGCATCCGGATACCGGTACATACCGCGGTATTAAAGGCTCCTCGATGTTATCACCCCACAGTCACTGCGAAGGAATCTGGCTTGACGCCACGAGCGTCCCCCGAAGGGGCCAACAGAGAGCGTACCTGCAGGACAAATTCACCGGAAGACGAGCGTATATGCTCGTAGGTCCCATGTTCACATCAGATGCACGTCCGAGACGGATACCTACCTTAAGCACAGACGCAAAAGGGTACGCTACTCCAGAAGCGGCGATCTCCTCCATCAAGGCATGGTTCGGGGAAGCGCATCCGATGAGCGTCTTCGCCAACTCTGGCCCGGGAAGTTACGGCCGCAACCCGTACGTCTTGGGGAGTGGTTTTACATATGTGGTGCTCCCAGGCATGCGCTCATATCCCGATGGATCGAGAAACAGGAATGAAGTATGGACGTGAGCGACCCCACGGACGGTTACGCAAATAGCCAAGAGACGGGCGTCTTCACCAACTGATTCGAAAGAATACTGCCGCATCCCCGCACGTCTTCCTTCTGACGAACGGATTTGGGGATGGGATATATATGGGGTGCTCTCAGGCATACGTTCGTATCCCGAAAGTTTGGGACGCAAGGGCGAGTTATGGACATGAACGTCCCCGAGAAAAAACGAAAAACTACCAACGAAGAAAGGAGATAAAAAGAGTTCATGAGCGTAGAGACAATGATAAGGCAAAAAAGGGTTGTATATTCTTCGGCTCTACTGGCCGGATAAGTACAGGATCAAAACAAGTAAACTACGAGCTACACTACACAAAATTTGGAGAAATGGGCCGGGATCCCCCAGGGATGGTTTCTTCTTCCTCCTCGGGCTCGGGCTCGGGGGACGGGGGCTCTGGGACCTCCCCCCTGGCTCTAGCCTCCTCCCGCCGGGCGTCCCGTCTCAGCTTGCCCACGGCCCGGATCAGCTCTGGGTCTGAGGTATGCTCGGCCAGATCAAATCGGGGGCCCTGAAGAGCGGCAAAGACCGGCAATGTGGCTTTCACCCCCTCGTTGAAGCCAATGACGAAGGAGCTATCCCCGACATCATACAAGAACTTCTCGGCCAGGGGCGCACTTTCCAGAATCCGGACCCCAAACTTGAGCCGATCTTTCGGCGCCTGCTTCTGCAGCTCGGCGGCGAATACATCGCCGAAGGCGCCGCCGAGATACCTCTGGGCGGCGATCATGAATGCCCCAGAATTATGGTACCCGGTGTCATCGACGAGCCACTCGGGGGCCTCGTCCTTGGGGGCGGGGAGAGCTGGGACGAGCTTGAACCCGGCCTTCTCGAGGACCGCGAGCTTCGCGGAGGACTCACGGGCTACCTTCAGAGCGGCCTGCAGTTCTTTATCCTTGGCCGCCAGCTCCTTTTCCTGAAGACGAGCGGCCTCTCTCGCCTTCTTCAGGGCAGCATCTGCCTTATTCTTCGCCTGGAGGACCTCGGCATCTCGGGCGGCCTCAGATTGCAGAACGGAGAGCCCGACCTACAAATCAGATGCGGGGGGTGAGACTTCAAAACATTAGAATGAAAGTAACCTGGCAACATGTGCGGAGCGAGATCTTACCTGAAGAGCGGCGGCCAGGGCCGCATTGGAAGCTTCCGAAGACGTGCGGGGGGGCACCTCCACGCCGGCCAGGGAGGCAACCTCCTGCCAAACGTCATGCGCCGGACGTCCGAGGGAGGGGAGGATCACCCCTTGCCCTTCAGGGGCCGAAGAACCAGTTCCCCTGGGCCTTTTGGATTTTTTGTCCACTTTCTCCCCCTCCTGGGGATGGACGGCCTGCAGAGGCGCCACGGCCTCGGGGACACCAGAATCAAGGACTGGGACCTGGGACCCTTGTGCCATCACCGTGGCAATGAGGTGCTGCTCCGCCTCCACGGTGCGACGATCGGCCTGGGAGGCGGAAGAATTGGAGTCAGCTGCCTGGACGGCTTTGGCCTTGGCAAGGGCAGCGTCGGCCGCGGCGCCCTTCCCCTTCCGATTCTTGAGGAGCTTTTCGTGATTCATCTGCTCCTGGGTTGGGGGAAGACCTGAAAGAGACAAAGGAAATGGGTTAGATGGACGAACGTCAGTAAAAACTCACCTCGGAGGAGAGGACCGCCCAATACCCCGAGACGAGCGTAGAAGGGGAGATGTCCAAGAGCATGGGCGGTACCTATTCCTGCCGCGGCGAGCGCCTCGAAGGATAAGAAGTCATCTAAGGGCCGGATGCCGCCCGTCGAGATCTTTCTAATGTCCTCCTCCAGGTCGTTGGTCAGCTCCGGAGATCCTATTTTGGGCGGATAGCCGTTCCAACGCAATGGCAGGCGAGCATCCGCGTACCGCACAAAGAAGAACCGATTCTTCCAGTCATGGATGGAGCTCGGTGCTCCGCTGAACAACCTCCGTTTCGGACGAGCAGCAATGCTCAGGAAGCCGTCAGAATTTTGGGGGGTGAGCCGGTAGAAATAATGGAACAAGTCCAGAGTGGCGGTGACCCCATTGTCCTTGCAGCGGACTAGGAAGGCGGAGACGAACCGATAGGAGTTCGGCATGAGTTGTGCGGGGGCTATCTGGTAAAAACAGAAGAATTCCACGAAGAACGAATGAAGAGGGAAGCGCAGCCCAGCCTCGATGGAGTCCAGAAGCACTATAACCATCCCTGGACGTCTCCTCATCACGTGGGTTGCACCACGCAGGCTGTATACGGACGGAGGGGGGAAGAACACCTTCAGTTTGTTGAGGGCCACCTGCGAGAAGATCTGCTCATGGCACAGGACATTCTTGATCGGGCACAGATGCCTCTCCACATCTATCTTCAGCCCAAGTTCGAATATTTCAATGTCGGAGCCGTCCTGGGCTTCAACCCCAGAATCATACCCATCTGGACGCTCGTCCTCACCGGCGGACTCCCGTTCCCCGACATCAGCCACAGGGTCCACTACGTCGAGGGCCATATTCCCTTGCTCCCCCAAGTCAACACCTTCTTCACCAGGGACCACCACAGCAACCACGTCTTGGGCATCCCCGGCCTGGACCGTTCCCGCGGTAGAGGCTGAACCGGAACTCCCGGAAGTGCTAGTCTCACCCGAAGAGCGTGAACCGGAGTCAGAGGAGGAGCCCGAAGAAGAACCCGATGAACCCGAACCAGAACTCGACGAGATCTCCATCGAAACCATCTCGGCAAGAATTCAAGACAAAGAAAAGAAGCAGGGGGTGGGAATTACCTTAGCAAGGAGTTAGCCGAGCTTGAAAACGGGAGAAGACTTGAAGAACTGCGGGAACACGAGAGCAGGAGAGCAAAAATTGGGAACCCTAATTTAGGGGGGAAACCCGGCATTTATAGGAGAGGCACCGGCGGGGGGACCAACGAGGGACGGACACGTGGCAAGGAGCGTATTCCGGCTCACGCGCTGTGCATGGGGCGAAAACGTAATGATGGCATTTCCTCGGAAAGTGCACCGCCGCTACAGCAGCCGTCACCTCGTTTCCTGAACCGTCGACAGCTGTCAAGCACCATGACCACGAGCGTACGCTTCCGCCCATCGTGCGATTTTTCACAAGTATCAAGACACGGACGTCCACTTCGGGGCACCTATACTTCCTTATGTCCTGCGCATGCTCAGAACATCAGAAGTGGGGGACTTGTGTTGGGATAATGGGCCAGGCCGAGGTCCGGCCCATTAACCCCCTTGTTTCTATCGGACGCACGTCAAGCTAGGACCAGACTGGGCGCAGGCCCAGGACCCTTGGGAAGAGACGAACGTCTGGAATTGGGGGCCCCAGGTTCAAACGGCCCATCGTGACGAACGTCTGTGCAGAGGCAAGAGGCAGGACCGCTAGCCATCAGGGATAACGACGAACGTCTCCTGGGCAGGCCCATGATCATCGGAGGAGATCCAGTCCACACGGAGAGAATCCACAAGGTCAGGGGACGAACAGCCGAAGCATCTTGAGAGTCACCTGGGGTGACCCAGCTCTCCCCCTGGCGGACGAACGTCCCCATTATTTAGGCGGGAAACCTAGATTCTGGCGGGAAGTGCATTTAATGCAGAAGATTTGGTGGTTGGGACATAAGCGGTCCGCAGGCCTCCACGTCAGCCTAGCCACCTGCCCATTGGCGGGTATAAATAGAAGCATTTATTTCATTGTAAAGGGTGGGCAACTTTCCATTCTTAGCACCCCAGCTATAGCATTCTTACTCGCAGCACTTCTACTGTCTTGTAAGACGAACGGCCGACGGAGCCTTAGCAAAAAGTATTGTATTAGGGAGTTATCAAGAGATAATAATACCTAATCATTTACTTGCTACTTTATTGTTTCTCGATCCTTATCATCTGCTTGTTGGGCTAGTTATTCACACGCACTCCACTCGAAATCTTTGGGCTTACGTGTTGGGCCTAAGGATTGAAGGAATAAACCTCAACATCATGTTTGGAAAATACTGTCATATTAGAAGTCTGGTACTGCCAAAACATGACAGTAATTAGTCCTATTTTGGGAATAAAAACATTGCAGTCCTATTTTAAAATTTTCAAATCTTTTTAGTCCTATTTCGGGTAATATCTCTTTTTTTCTTGACCGGTACTGTTTGTACCCGGCCCGGCCCGGTAACCGGTCTGGGTGCCGGTTCGGGCCACCCGACCCGGTCTGATAGCGCTCCGGGCTCGGGCCTGCGTATAAGTGAGCCGGCCCGGCCGGGCCAGGCCGGGTCCGGTCCACGCCTCAACGGTCAAATACTTATTTTTTTTTAAATAATAAAGGCTCTATAGCCGTTGGGACTGTTCCCAAACGGCTCTATAGCCGTTGGGGGCATAGGAGGGGGGGGTCTGGGGGTTAGGGGGTGGGGGAGTGGGGGGTGGGGGAGTGGGGTATACAAAAAAAACCTATTTATACTCCTATTTTCTATACATTTTTTACATCTCTTCTTCTACAACTCTTCCTACTCTCTAATTCTCTATTCTCTCAATCTCTCATATTCAATCATCTTCATTCTTCATCTTCTCCAAATTCTTTCTACATATATATAATTTATATAATTATTATATCTACTTATATATTAATTATCTACTTATAAATATATAATTATATATAGTTATACACATTCATATTATAATTCTTTACACATTATATATACTATATATACTTATACACATTCATATTTACTTGATATTTAGTTATTATCCATACTATTGTTATTTACTTATATTTACATACTACTATATATATATATATATATATATAAGTATTAAGTATAAGTGTATTACTCATCTTATAGTAATATACTTATATATTATATACTATAAACATTATATTATATATTACTTATAATATATTTACACATTATATATACTATATATACCTGTACACATTCATATTTACTTGATATTTAGTTTTTATCCATACTATTGTTATTTACTTATGTTGAGTTTTAGTCCCGTAGATCCGGAAGCCCAACATAAACTTCGGATATTAAGGATGATGAATATTGAATATAAATTTGGTATAACACTCGATTTTTACGTGGAAACCTGGAAAGGGAGAAAACCACGAGACTTTTTAGGCTAACGTCCAAGCCCGCTCTCTCTCTCATAAAAATGCTCTCCTCACATCATACATAGTACAAGACTTGAACCCCATTAATGGAGGTTGATTGCTATTTTCTAAAGAGAAAGATAAAGTATGGAGGAAGGAGAAGAAATCTCCCGGGAGAGAAGAAAAAAGATCCCTTCTAATGGGAGCCTTCCTCCCTATTTATATGAAATAGGGGAGGGTTTATGATGGGCCAACGGGCCTAACGGGCCGAAGCAGGCCTTAATGGGCCTCACCAATTGGGCTCCGTATCAGGGTGATGCTTTGGGCCTCTGAACAGTAGTAGGCCAGGGTAATATACCCAACAACTTATATTTACATATTACATTTAGTTAATACATACTTATATATATTAAAGTATTAAGTATAAGTGTATTACTCATCTTATAGTAATATACTTATATATTATATACTATAAACATTATATTATATATTACTTATAATACATTTACACATTATATAAACTATATAGACTTATACACATTCATACATTTTATAAAAGTAGTTAATTGTTAGACTTCTCATTTATCTATTAAATTAGTTAATTGTTACATTTCTCTACATTTCTCTTTAAAGAAAAAACAAAATAGTTACTTGTTACATATCATTTTTCATTTAATATTAGTTAAACTAGTTACTTAGTTAATTGCTACATTTCTCATTAAAGTAAAAAACTAGTTAATTTTTACATTTGTCATATTAATATTAGTTAAACTAGTTAATTGTTACATTTGTCATATTAATATGAAATAATTACATAAAAATGACCAAAATAAAGATGATACAAAAATATGATTCATTACTAGAGTAGTAATGAAATCATAGTAATTCATGTTCAAGTTTTGAACTTTAGTTACCACAGCACTACGTTGTAGTAATGAATAGTCATATTTATGTAAATAAGTTTTATTTTAGTAATATTCTCGTAAAAAACCCTATTAATATTAGTTAATTGCTACATTGGTCATTAAAGTAAAAAAAAAACTAGTTAATAATTTTTACATTTGTCATATTAATATTAGTTAAACTAGTTAATTGTTACATTTGTCATATTAATATTAGTTAATTGCTACATTGCCCATTAAAGTAAAAAAAAAAAACTAGTTAATTTTTACATTTGTCATATTAATATTAGTTAGACTAGTTAATTGTTACATTTCTCATATTAATATTAGTTAATTGCTACATTGCTCATTAAAGTAAAAAAAAAACTAGTTAATTTTTACATTTGTAATATTAATATTAGTTAAACTAGTTAATTGTTACATTTCTCATATTAATATTAGTTAATTGCTACATTGCTCATTAAAGTAAAAAAAAAACTAGTTAATTTTTACATTTGTCATATTAATATTAGTTAAACTAGTTAATTATTACATTTCTCATATTAATATTAGTTAATTGCTACATTTCTCATTAAAGTATTAATTAGGAAGTAGTTCGATTTTTTTTCAAGGAAAACAAATTGTTACATTTGATATACTCATATTTTAGTTCGAATTTGTTATAGTTTTCTTAGTCACATTTTATTATTACTATTGTACTCATATAAAATATTTGATATCATTTAATATTTGTTCAATTTTAAAGATGGACCGTGGTAGACATTCTGTAGATATGGGTAATCTCCAACGCAACCGCAAGAGGGAGATTGCGGCAACTCGTCCTACTTCACGCAAAGGCAAAGGTAAAGCGCGGACCGAGTCTTCTTTTCAAAGTCGAGATGATTTTGAAACGGATTACCAACGGAGAGATGATATGGCGATGTCCGACGAGGCACTACAAAACCTATTGTCCCAAAATGATCCACACTTTGCACAAGAACAACAATTCCCGACAACCATTGATGGAGAGGAGCTTGAGGATGACGATGCGGAGGAGGACGAGGGGGGCGACGGGACTCACGGCACCCCGGATGATGAGCAAGAGTTGGAGGACGAGGGCGGTTCATCCCAAATTGGTAAGAAATCTAAATCTCCTATTATTGAAAACAATTTTACAAAAAGGAAAGACAAAAATACCGATAAATGGTACGCAAGTTGCAATCATTGCAACAAAGAATATGGCTTGAGAACTTCTGGCGGATACGGGAGTCTGACAAGGCATCTTAAGTCCGCCCACTTTGTGGAGTATGCGAAAATAGACAAAGGCAAGGGGAAACAAACACAAATATCGAGGTTTGCAAATTCTCAACCCTTTGGTAATTTCTCCTATGATGATCAAAAACATTTGACTGGTATATCGAGGTTTGCAAACTCAAGAAATGATCATCGCTCTCACCCGCCACTTTATGGAGGAAACAATCACCGAAGGCGGAGATTCCGATTGATTTTTATTACAAAATGTATTACATTTATTAAATTCATCCTAATTCTCAATTATACTTCTTATTTGAAATAAATATACTTGAATTATTTTATATTATTGTGTACATCAATTCAATAATCAACAAAAAAAATTATTCAATAATCAATTCAATAAAATTAATTTGTAAACTTGTACTTCATATTTCAAATAAATATGCGTTCATTTTTTCGTATGTAGCACTTCTCAAATTAATTAATTGGTTACAAACTTACAAGTTACAACTTAAAATTATTTTTCTAAAATCTAAAGGCTGTTTTTAAATTAAAAATACATTTACAATACATAATTTTTAAATACTTATACACCTATTTTGTAACATTGTAAATTATAAATCAAACCAATTTTCTAAGTAAAAATAGTTTTACTTAATTCATTAAATTAATTAACTTATTTTACAATATGTATAATTTTCAAAAAAAAAATTAAAAACATTTTAAAATACAAAATAGCTCCCAAAGGGCTATATAGCCGTTGGGGCTTTGGGTGGGGGGCAGGGGGGTCCCGGGGGTGGTGGTGTGGGGAGTGGGGTTCAAAAAAATCTATACATACATCTATTTTCTACCATTTTTCTACACCTCTTCTCCGACTATTCTCCAACTCTTCTCCATCTTCATCTTCTCTTATTATCCTACATTCCTACTTATTAAAGATGGAAAGTAATTTTTCTCTTATGCAAAACAATTTTGATAAGTGGAAGAACCCGAAGACCGGACTGTGGTGAGCAACTTGCAAGTGGTGCAAGAAAGAGTGTTGCTTGGCACGTTCACACGGAGTCGGGATGCCAATAAAACATATGAAGTCATGTGACAAAGGCAAAACAACAACCAACGGTGGCAGAAATCCTAATTGATATTTACTAGAAAATATATTTCATATTGTTATTTTTTTCTCAATTCTCAAACGTACTTCCTATTTCAAATAAATGCACTTGAATTTTGTTTTTAATAAGAATTTGTATAATATATAATTAAAAAAATAAAAATAAAAGGCCCGGCCCGGCGGGTGGCCCGACCCGTGACCCGAGCGGATGACCCGGCCCGAACCGGACCCGGAGGTTACCCGGGCCGGTTCTGGGCCTCCCCTTTCCTGAACCGAGGCCCGGCCCGGGCCCGACATGGCACGGGTCCATCCCTAGGTATGGACATGGGGTTAGGCCCGTTTTTGTGGGCCAGGTCGAGCCCACCCACACACGATGGGCAGAAAACTTATGAAAAGCCCAGCCCGAGCCCGGCCCGAACACGCTTTTGTGCAGATCTACTTTTAATTGCCTTCCCATAAACGTTATGCAAAAGAATAAATAAATGAGACCAGAAATCAGACTAGCAAGTCCAAAATCGAAAACTTGTCTCCCTATACCCACCACGATCATAGTTTTGGACCAAAATCGAAAAACCAATCCAGTTTAAATAATAGAAATTGTCCTAAATTAGATAAAAAACGTTTTAAAATTCCAAAATAGGAGTATCATGTTTTTTATTACCTGAATAGGAATAATCTGCCAAGTTTGAAAGAAAATGCCATGTTTAAAGCCCAGTAATGCCAAACTTGGCAGATACTTTTATTAATTTATTCAGGGAATAAAAAACATGATAGTCTTATTTTGGAATTTCAAAATTTTTTACTCCTATAGTCCTATTTAGGGAATTCTCTCTTTAAATAACGAGTCAGTCACTCAGAGGCATGCCACCCTTGATTAACTGCCGTTATATAAGACGTAGTAGTTATGACATCAAAAGGAAATGAACATTCTAAAATCACAATAAAATGGAAAAATAGTTATCCATATGAAAGTGCATAAACAAAATAACGTCTCACACTGTCACACAAAATGCATTTTATGGCTTCAGTAGAACTAATAATTATTTTTAGAAAAAAAAATAATTATTAAAACCGCTACAAAACCTACAAAAAATAATTCAAATTTCATAAAATTTTGATATATAAAGTAAGAAATTAAGAGTGAATTGTGTTGACCGAGTGAATAGTAAAGATATCTTATAAAATGGGACAGAGGGAGTATCTCAGAAGTCATTAACCACTACGGATTATCATTTGGGGGCTTGGTTTAGAGCTGTCACCGTGTATTCTTATGAGTTTCCAGGTAAAAGTAGGATAATTAAATAAATTTAAGAATGTCTTCCTTCCTATTACAAGTGAAAAAAGACAAGCTAGGCCAAGCCAGTTCTTCCAATATACAAAGGTGCAGCAGCCGCAACCACAGCGGACAATTTTTAGAAAAATACATATATTAAAAGAAGAGATTGTGTGGATGCATCACCCTCATGTGAAAGTGAGATGTTATAATGGACACCAAGTAACAGGACTCCCCTTCTTACTATATCTCCTGCAAAACATGTACACTGCTCCACATCAAAACACAGCTAATCAAAATAAACAACGCTATGAAGAGAAAACGATAAATACAATAACAAACACTGTGATATAGAAAATATAAACAAAACTATCATTTCTTTGCCTCATACTAGGGGTGGGTGTGGTTCGTTAACCGGGTTTTGGTTAACCAAGAAATCGATAACTACATTTTTAATACCATTATCCATAACTTCAGTTAACCAGACATCAGTTAACCATAACTTTGGTTAATCAAAAACCATAATTGAAAAAAAATGGTAAAATATGAATTGTGATATTATGTGCCTCAACATAGAAAATAGAACAGGGTCTCAATTTTATCGGATTGCTCTCTAACCTAGTGCTATTAATTAAATCATTTCAGTTTTATCCATTGCAGCCAGACCAATAGCACCAAGATAACGAGCTAAAATCTCAACGAGACATGTAGAAAATGATTGGAGAGATCCAGATTAATCAATGTAAGAAAAACAGAGTAATTAGGTTAGTTCATCCCGGAAGGAGGATTTACTTTATTGTATGCCAATATCGGAAACAAAGTAAAGAATTGGAGGAGATTTTAGGTTTGAGGGAGCAATAATTTGGACGTGAACGATGACGACAAGAATAGGACAGATACAGATTCGAGGGAAGACAAAGTACCTAGATATGGAGCAAGCTAGATATGGCGTAGATAAGAAGAGATCAATCGCCCAAGAGATAAAATTGGATCGACAGATTGCAGTTCGTGGATAGTGATCGAAGAAGAGAGGCAACATTCTGGGCAGAGGCTGAAGATCCAAGAAGAAAAGCAATGTTCCCGTTATTCTGGGCGGGGGCTGAGATCGAAGAAGAAAGGCAATGTTCTGCTGTTCTGGGCGAAGAGTGGTTTGACTTGGGTAAACCAAGGGTTATTATTTCAAAATGGTAATCTGACTGTGAACCGTTTTTTTATTTAATCGGTTAACGGTACTGTGATTTTTAAAAAAATGGGTACAATTAACCGTGAAAATAGTGATTTTCGTTTTTTCCCACACTTATCTGGTTATGGGTTTTTGCGCCCACCCCTACCTCATACCAAAATGAGAATATCTTGGAATAACTTTAATTTGGTATTGTTAATAACATTTAAAGCTATTATTTAGTTTATCCAACTTTGAAGGTTTTAATTTCAATCTTATTTAGAAATTGGAACTTCTATTTTCTACAAAAATTATGTTTATAGATTGTCGCTTCATTTTTTCCATTGCGGACTGATCCAAAAGAAGAGTAGATCCCATAACTGGCACAGAAATTAGGGAAGTGGTTAAATATCCTAGTGTTATACCTTTGCTTGGGTCCAACAATGACCATATGAGCCTTCTCTACTGATACTACTTGTTGGTGCAAAATAAGCCCATTAACAGGTACCAGTTATACCCATATGCAATCCATCATACGGAGTATTAAATAATTCAACAAATAATACTCTAGCTATAGCTCCGGTACTTGGCAGTTATGAACCTTCTCATTTAAACTAACTAGGCTGTCCTTTTGGAGCAAGACTATCCTTAGTACTTACTTGTAATTACTTCCATCAGCAATCAAGATGTAGATAGAAAAGGTGGAAAATTAGTATTCAATACTGTAATGATTTTTTAATATAAAAGAGAGATGGGTCAATACAAACCATTTCAACAAAAACAATACTATTGTGAATTGAAGGAGTATACAGAAGCGCGCAGTTTTTTAAGGCAGATAATTTTAAAATTGAAGGATTTGCAGTTTCCTTAAAGTACTATATGAGCACTACCTAAGCTGCTTACTGAATTAATCACATCTAATATGCATTTAAGTGCCAACAAAACACTGGTGAATTAAACAGTTAGCAAATTTGTACCCCTAGTCCCCTAGCAGCCTATTCTCTATCAACTGATTCTAGACGAGCCAATTCAAATATAGGTACGTTAAAGAACTGGCTTCCAAAAATCAGCTTGTTATGGGTATGTTAAGGGACTGGCTTCCAAAAAACAACTTGTTATGGGTATGTTAAGGGACTGGCTTCCCATAAAGGAGAATGCCCTAGATAGGATTGGATTTATCCCCATATGGAACTGGGTAAGGGATATCCTGAAACCAGAGCAAGAACCTAATTTCAAAAACTGCAGAAAGCTCAATAGCAGATATAAAAATGCTACAGAAAGGAAAGAAAATGCTTAGGAAAGACGTTCACTTATGTATGACTAACATTTCTATATCTTTTCACATGTCCAGATTTTGTAGTATTTATATAATCGAAATATTTTTTTCAAGTACTAAGTATGAGTAAGAGACTGTATTAGTGTATTTTTCAATCACTTGGTATGACTAAGAGTGAACATTGAAGACAACATTGTGTCTGAACCTATGTTTTATTCACTTTAATGTTGACCACGACTATTTTTAGCCCCCTTGATCAAAGATTACATGACCTGTGTCCTGTACTTAATAATAAAAGTCAGTACTCAGTAGTGTTTGAAAAGAAAAGTGTTTAAAAGTAAAAATTAGATTATTTGGTGTAAAATAACATTTTGTGTAATAGAAAGTGACAAGAAGTTAAAAGCATCCCTCCTCTATTGCAGGTTTTAGTTGGCAATGTTTAGAAACAGAAAACTCTTTCTAGTGTCCTTCAAATATACTAACTTCAGCTTCTTTTATCTTTGTAAAACTCTACCTTTAACTATTTTTAAAACAAAAAAAAAAGATGAAAACAGTTTTTTAAGCAATGTAAAACACTTCTTTAATCTCTGATATGCACTAAAATGTCATCCATGTGTGTACAAATTTGACTGTGTGATAGTATGTTATCGCAGAGCTCAACAACAAAAAAGAACTGTAAAGGGAAAAAAGAAAATCAAATATCTTATTACCTAGCGGCCCATGTATGAAGGGAAGTAAGTCCCTACTGATCCAAAACTAGATTGGGTATTTGGAGGCTGCGATGACACAGGCCCAACAGATGTTCCTTCAGAAGAGGAAGGCAGCATTGAAGAACTTTGGTATGCCCCCAATCCTTGCATTCCCATATGCGGACCAAAATTTCCCATCACACTAGGACTTAAGGTACCTAAGCCATAGTTCCCTCCAACGGAGGCACCACCTATTGCAGGAGATGCCAACCCAAGAAGGGCATTTGCTGCCAATCCCATTCCAGGACTTTGTCCCATGAACATCCCCTGCTTCATGCCAATCCCATAATCTGTTTGCTGCAATGGTTGAATAACCGGAGTATTATTGCTGTTTTTGTTATTGGGATATTCTACAAACTTTTTGCAGTTCAACTGGCAACCTTCAAAAAATTTAATTGGCTCCTCTAGCACCTTCTTTGCACCTTCTGCAGTTTTATAGACAAAAATTGCAAACCCCCTGGGTTTATGAGTCATCGGATCAAACCCTGATGGTCCTTCCTCGATTTCACCATATCTAGAGAAGAAAGAACGGAGATTTTCTGCAGTTATATTGGGACCAACGTTGCCAACATATATTTTCCTGCTTCCTACATCAGATCCTGCAACTGAGCCTAATGCGGCGAGCTGGCAGGAGATGGTACGACTTCCTATCTTCTTCTGGGGCTGTTTCAGCGCCTTCTTAGCGGAGGACCTGGTCTTATAAAGTACAAAAGCGTAGCCTTTGGCCTTTCCAGTGACCTTATCAGTGATGAGTCTACACTCCTCAATTTCTCCGTATGTACTAAAAGCTGCGCGCAGTGTTTCCGCTGTGCTATCCCAGCTTAGGCCGTGGATGAAGATTTTTCGATGGGTCGGATCCGTGGTGGCTAATTGGGTAATCCGGGAAAGCAGGGATGGATCGTTCGAAGCTGCCTCTTTTAGCAGAACGATTATCTGGTCTTTGGCCAAGGGTTCGAGAAGCTTCCTAATGTTCTCTCGCTTCGAAGATTCATCTCCCTCACCGTTTTCGGAAGATTCTGAATCTGACTTTGATTCCTCCTCCTCTACTTCTTCTTCTTCTTCAGATCCTTCCCCTTCTTCTTCGTCAGACACTTCTTCTTCTACCTCTTCTACTTCTTCTACTTCTTCTTCATCCCCCTCTTCTTCTCCTTCTGCTTCTGCATCATTATCTTCCGATTCTTCCTTAGGATTGGGCTCTTCAGATTCGAGTTTCCGCTTTCTAGCCATGACAGTAGTAGATGCCAATGGTGTTCAGTGCTTCTAGGGTTTACGTCCGGACGGAAGATGAAGATGGGTGTTAAATAAACTGGGCTAGAAGACTTCGGATAGAATCTCCAATGCTTAACCTAAATCTCAGAAGCCCAACCTAACTCCTAAAATCTGGGCACATAAAGAAAAAAACATGATGACATGTGCAAAGATTTTGAAAAATAAACCAGAAATATTTCTATATGCTTTTCTATCATATTTCTTGTTTAAAAAAACAAGAAATATAATAGAAAAGCATATAGAAATCACTGGGAGAAAGGCGTGACGGACGAAAAATTCATACGAGAAATTTAATTTGGTATCACACTCAATCGTAGGCATAGACGGGCTCCGGGCCGGTCCAAACCGGGCTTTTATTTTTTGGGGGCGGGCCCAAAACCGGCCCGGTTTGCAACCGGGTCCGGGCCGGTCTCGGACCGGTTCATGTGTTTTTTTTGCTTTTCTAATTAACCCCCGACCCCACCCCACCCCCCCAACCCCCAAACCCCCCAAAACACCTAGCCCAACCCGAGGAGAACAAAAAAAAATTGAAATAACAAAAAAAAAAAAATAGGCCCGAACCGGGCCGGGCCGGTTCCAAAGGAAGGGTAGGTCCGGAACCAAACCGCTCTAACAAACCGGGCCGGTCCTAGGCCCGGTTCCCAGGCCGGTTCACCGGGGCTGGTCCGGGCCCGCACAGTGGCGGGTCGGGCCGGTTCCCGGGCCGGGGCGACCAGAACCGGTCCATGCCTGCTCAATCGGGTATAACCAATACTCGGTTGGGTATGATTCGACCCAAAGACAATACAAAATTTAAAAAAGCAAGAGAACATGTGAAATTGGATTTTGCCTCATACCCGATCGCGTATACAGACATATCCAATCGGATATAATTAGATTTCAGCACTTTTGTAGCCACTGTTAATGTTACTGATCAAGCACCCGACCCAGCAACCTCAAAACGCCTATAAAAGTACCCCTTTGTTTTGATCTTGTTAGTTATCTCCCAGTGTTCTTTTATTGGAGATTAATTGCTCCAAACTCATGATCCCCTAAAATTACTAAATTACAATAAAATAGGAAAATACACTGTTACACCATAAATGTGCAATTACTATATTAACGACATCATATAAATTAAGTAAAAGTAAAAACTTAAATACGAAAAAACTAACATAATAAGTCACCAAATGAAATACTCTCCCATTTTTTTTAACTTTGTCATCTTTCTTTTCCTAGATGTCCCAAAAACTTTATCACTCCCATTTTATTCAATGAACTTGTTATTCACATTATTTCTTTTTATATTGCTCAATTTCAATCACACAATATTACTTTATTATTTCTTGTGTCAATCAAATTTGACAAAGTTTAGATACTCCTTCCATTCTTTTAATGTGTTTTGTAACCTCTTATGTATTTTGTGGCGCATAAGAAGAAAATAACATGATCAACACATATGGTGTAGAGTAAATGAATAAGTGGGAAGGGGTATATTTAAAAAAGATAAATAATGAACAAGCAAAAGATAGAAAATAGTTTGTGAAAAGTAAAAAAATGTAATTTTATAGGAAAAAATTACTAAAATGAAGAGATGTACAAATAGTATAAAAGAAATTTTACCCAAAAAAACAATAATAGATTTAAGATAGTAATCTGATGCATATCATCATTCATCTTTTCATTGGTTAGTCGTTGTCATTTTTATAATCATCATCTTTTTTTATATGGCCCCACACTATGGTCATTTGATTGATTTGGCTGTGATACCATGTTAAGACTTGTGCTCCATCCTAAAAGGTTAACATGTTGGAAGGAATAACTCAGATCTTAATATAGCACATAATGTTGTCAAATAAGATAAAGAGAAGTAATATGGTAGGCTATTTCATTGTGATGACATTTTAGTAATCTCACCATCAATTTTTCAATAGTTAAAAAGTTTTTTTTGGTTCAATGTCATTTAGGTGTCCTGTGGTTAGATTTAATGTCTATTGTACATCTTTCAAGTTTCATAGATTTATATTTTATGGTAATATGGTATTGAATATACATGTACTGAATCAAATGTATTATTATAAAATAAAATGCACCGAGTAGTATAGTAGTACCCAACCCATCCCACAAATGTAATACGTAGTATCTCTCATCTATAATGATATTTTCACTTAAACTGAAATTTAATTGATTTAAGCCTAATAGGCTATTATATGTACTAGTATAGTACCCGTGCGATGCATGAGATGATGGATTTTTAGATTAACTTTTACTTTTTTTTTACCCCGGAAGGCAAACCACCAAAATCAGTGGGGCAAATGCCGGGGGACATTTGCCGAGTTTTTATGAAAATTTCGAAATATTACATGAGAGAGGGGGACCAAACCAATACCTCTCTAGAAAAAAAACATTTAAGGAGGACCAAACCAAACCTTAAATAAAGTACATATAAAAATAAGCAAATTAGAGCCGTAAATTAGGAATACCGAAAAGATCCGCATAATAACCTTGTTTAACCTTATTGGGAAGCTGGCTGACCCGTCTGTAGATGAGTAATTGGCCCGATTCAGAGTGATGAGAAGCAAGAAAGTGGGCCGGCCCATTACCCTCCCTATACTCATGTCCGAAAGAATAACCCCGATATGTTGCCTTTCTCCTGAACTGAGTTAGGTTGCCTGAATCGTCCTTGACTGAAGAAATCGAAGCTGAGGAATCACTTTCCACTTGAACATCGGTGAAGCCCTCCTCCATCACCATTTCAGACGCTAAAACCAAAGACCTAAGTTCCGCCTCCTCACTAGAAACCGCCTGGACGCCGAAGCTAGCCGCCCAGACCAGTTCACTTGCACAGTTTCTGAGAATAGCGCCTCCTGATGCGAAACCAGGTACAAAAGCAGCGTCAACATTCAGTTTGAAATTCTTCTTGGGTCTTTTCCACTTAATTATCTGAATCCCTGAGTTGTTGAATGTAAGAGTAGATGGGATTAGGTGTTCATGAATCAGAAAATTGTCCACCTGCAGACATTTTTTCCTGTTCAAAGTATATGCCCAAGTGTGAGTGTAAAGCTTGATTCGGTAGATAAGTTGCTCTGGTGTGGGAATAGAGTCCGAGCCCCAGATATGGGAAGCTTTCCATATGTGCCATGTTATGATACCAGACATATTTTGCATAAAAACATCAGCCATAGTTTTTGAGCCGGCCTCAATCCACCAAACAATCATGACTTGCCTAACCATTGCACATTCTGGCATTCTTAGCCCAAAAATTCCCATAAAATACTGCCATATTTTCTTTGTATAGCTGCAGTTAAAGAAAATGTGATCAGTAGTCTCACTATTCGATATACAAAAGGGGCACCTAGAGGGCTGAAGAGTAAGTTGAAATCTTTCAAGATTATCACAAATAGGCAGAAAAGAGTTTAGCAGTTTCCACTGAAAAATCTTGATTTGCTGAGATTGATTTCTATTCCAAATATGCCTATTTGTGAATGTTACTGACTTGGTTTCTCTTATTTCTTCGTATGCAGAGGCTATGGAGAAATTCCCATGGATTCCAGGATCCCATTGAAGAATACCCTGAGGACAATAAAAGCACATATCCTTTGCAAGGTCATGAATTCCACAAATCCTTCTCCAAATACTTGAGTCTGTGATTTTAGGTGTCATATCCTCCCCTCTATTATACTTTGCTTTAAAGAAGTCAGACCACAAAGAATTGTGAGTTTTCCACTTCCACCACAATTTTAGAGTGAATGACTTTTCAACATCTGATAGAGCCCTAATCCCGAGGCCCCCTTCCTCTGTAGGATAACTGATGATCCCAGATACAGGTAAAAGTCTAGAGGGGGGGGTGAATAGACTTTTAAAGCTTTTTCAAATTTTAAAGAATTTCCCTCATAGATATGATGATCAGTAATCTTTTGAGAGATTAAGGATCGCAGCGGAAGTCTTGACCTCTATATAACAACCTTCTGTTAGTGAGTGGACAATGAGAAGTCTGAGAGACAGAGGAGCTTTGGTGACAGAGATGATTTGGACAGAAGGTCTCAATCAGAATACCTTGGTGTGGTGTTCTGGGGTCTTCTTGACAGATTCCTTTCTGAGGTTTTCTGTTGACCTTCGAACAGAATCCTTCACAAGGTCTTCTGTTGAATTTGAAAGGTGATAATAGCCTAGAGGCTTCTATTTGGAAGAGGAGTTCTTAGTGAAGGATGAAGAAGACTTCTAGAGAAAAGGGGATGTCTTTGGACGAAAGTATAAGCGAGCAGTAAGCTTAACAGAGAGGTGATTTGGTGTGTGCTTTGTTGACTGAAAATGAATCAACACACAATATATCCTGGTTCACAGGTGGTGTAATCCTCCTACATCCAGTCCCATCCTCTTTCATATGCATTTCCACTAAAGTATTAAGCCCAATACACTTAGTGCCTGTCTGGCTGTTATCATCCAACTAGCTCAGACCTGAAGGTGTTTCACAAGGAGTACACACCACTCCAAGTTACTCAGTCCTTAGATTTTTTCAATTGATCCAGTGGGGATCAAAAGGTACTTCGTTCTATTCTACCACACTTAGGACTAGATAACACTGTCCTTCTAAGTGTTTACAACATTCTCAAAAGTAATAAAATTTCTAGCCTCCAACTAATAACTAAACTTCCAGAATATGGTAATGAGTGTTCTGTCTGGGAAGTTTAGTGAAGCATGAGTCTAAACAGAGAGCTGAGTTTAAATGAGCACTTTCAATTATGCTGGGTTTCTCTTTGAATGCTTGGTATAATTTATCTGTTTAGAAGACTCTCAAAAGCTTGAATATGAACTCATGCTTGTGGCTTTATTTATAGGCATCTGCGGTTGATTAATCTTCTCCGTTGGTTGAGAGGATTTAATCTTTGTCGTCGAAAGAGTTGTACTTTCGTCTTCTTGTGTTGGAGCAGATTATCTTCTTCAGACGCAATTGGATCAATTTGTAAGCAGGATATGTAAACCCATACCTTAGGCCTTGTATGCACTATTCACCTACTTGTAGGTTTTGGCTTCTCATGCAACTCTGCATGTGTAGTATCTCGTGATTTTATAGATATAGTGGACTTAGTAAATTTGTGACTTTAGTCTTTCTGTATCAAATAATTTTGTACTGGTAGGATTTAAATATCCTTTTAAGGTAAAGGAAAATTACCTTATTGCTTTTTATATTTCCAGTACAATTTGTTTGATATAAAAAGTATACATGTTTAAAATTGGTCACAATTTTACTAGTGACATGGATAACTTTATAACAAAATTAAATATACTGGTTGGATTTGAATATCCTTTGTAAGGTAAAAGAATTTTACCTTATTGCATTTTATACTTCCAGTATTTTTAATCTGTTATAAAGTTGTACATTTTTAATCTTGTCACTTTAAAATGTAGGAAAAATTGAAAATAATAATCCCAACTATTGCCGATCCGCTGAAAATAATCCCAACTATTGATTATTTTTGTATAATCCCAACTATATAGACTATCCGCCAATAATGGTCCATGACCATATATTACCACTATAAAAAGTGAATTTTAAATAGAAATTAAGCGTAAAAATTAAAAGTTGAGATTATTTATAGGGATTACTTGTTATATCTCATCTCATCCACTTTAGAAACTACAAGAATTTATTCACAGGGACCATTATTGGCGGAAGGTCCCTAAAGTTGGGATTATTCTGTAATAATCAATAGTTGGGATTATTATGAGCGGACCGCCAATAGTTGGGATTGTTACTATCAATTTTTCCTAAAATGTATTCTTTTTTTTCGTATCTTTTTCTATGTTGTGAGTATTCTTACATAAGCAATTTTGGACAGAAAATCTAAAACAGAAAAGGAGGATGACATCATCAAAACTATTTCTAACAACAACAGGTTACATCAAAGTCTGAGGGACCTAACAATAACACAACCTAGTCCATTTTTCCCAATGATATCTTCTCTTATCTGCAGTTGATCCCCAAAAGAATGAAGCCATTTTTCTTTCCAATGTAGAGATAACCCTCTTAGGAAGCTTGTCAATGGCAAGAATATGATTAGGAATAGTACTAAGAACATACTTAATCAAAACTAGTCTTCCAGCCTGTGTGAGATTCTGTTGTTCCCAGGATGAGAGCTTAGTATCAAAGTGTTTAATAAGCTGATTACAGTACTGAAACTTGTTCCTTCCTTTGTGCAAACTAGATCCTAAATATTTCAATGGGAGGCAAGAGCTTCTCATCCCCAAGATCCTAGATATAACACCACATCTATAAGTTGCTCCTTTACCCGTGATGAAGCAGATTTTCTCCAAATTGACAGTCTGACCTGAAGCAGCCTGATAATCATTAATGAAGTTCTTAAAATGAACTAGAGATTGAGAGTCTCCATTAGTGAAAATCAATAGGTCGTCTGCAAAGCCAAGATGACTAACCCCTATCCAGTATGGCTTAATAAACCCCTGCTCCATTCTGGCCTTCAAACTTCTAGTGAAACCTTCAGAGGCAATAATAAAAAGAAATGGAGATAAAGGGTCACCTTGCTTCACTCCCCTATTGGGCTGAAAATAACCTTGAAGACTGCCATTTATCAAAATGGAGAAAAAAGTAGATTGTAGGTTGTTTCTAATAAGAGAAATAACTTTATTAGAGAACCCAAATCTGACAAGCACTTGAAACAAATAATTCCAGGACAGTTTATCAAATTCTTTAGCCATATCAAGCTTAATAACCACATTAGACCCTCTGACCTTCTTATCAATAGCATGTATCATTTCTTGAGCAATCAAAACTTGATCAAATATATCTCTCCCCTTAACAAATCCAGCTTGTTCCTCAGAAATGATATTAAGAAGAAGTTTAGCCAGCCTATTTGCCAAAACTTTTGTGCAGATCGATTTTGTTGGTAAAGTTAGAAAGGCAAATGGGTCTGTAATCTGAAAAAGATGAGGGAATGTCAGCTTTTGGAAGTAAAACTATAAAAGAACTGGAGAAGCCTCTGGGAGGGGGAATTCTAATGAAGAATTCATGAACAGCCTTGACTACATCAGACCCCACAATCTGCCAGCATTTTTTAAAAAAAATTCCAGAGAAACCAGGAGCTCCATTTTGATCAAGTTCCCAAACAGCTTGTTTAACTTCCTCCTCTAATGGTAGAATAGTAAGATATTCATTGTCTTCAGGAGTTATGATCTCTGGTATACTATTTAAAATCTCATTTTCTGTGGTGACAAGGTCAACAACATAGAGATCTGAGAAAAAATTAACAACATCATTTCCTATATCCTCCAATGCAGTAAGATCCCTCCCCTGAGTGTCTTGAATCTTGTTTATCATCTGTTTTTTCCTTCTAATTTTCAAAAAAGAGTGATAGTAGTGTGTGTTACAATCCCCCTCCTTGAGCCATTTGATGTGTGCCTTCTGCTTAACTTTTACTTTTTAGATTGATTTTTTACTTCTACTTTTATGATTAACAATGTTTAGGATGTTGGAATTTTAGATAAACCTAGACAATGATGGGTTTCTCACTGCCTTCATGTTTTCTCAATTCTGTCAAAGCATTAAGATTTAAATGTTTGGACAGTTTTGCCAATAAACATATCTATGGTAATAATATTTAACGTGATATCATGAATGGAATCTAAGAACATATATAATAGATTTTATAAAACATGAATGCATAAAAAGATACACTCATGAAAACTTGTTTGACTCGTGCTTTTATCGAAGACAATAAACTTTCACCTTAAGGCATTATAATCGTTATTTATCACATATGGTGCATATCTAAGATTTCAACAATGCATCTTAAAGGCTCTTTTGGGAAATGACCAAATGTTATGCAGTGAGTACTTCAAATAATTTTTAAACTAATTGTTTAAAACATGGAAGGGATCAAAACATTCATGTATAAATGGTGTATCAATTTATTGTAATTTTGTTAGTATTAGTTTAGTCGTCCTTAGCAATATTATAATTAGTATATTGATGTAGATTCTTTATCACAATTTTTACCTTTGTGAAACTATAATTTTATTTGTTATTGTTTATTGTAAATGACTGTAATATAGATGAACAAATTTGTTTGTGAGGAATTTGCTAATTAGGGTCATGCTCAAGATGATATTTTGGATGACGAGAAAGAAGTTATATCTGACAATGATGATAGTGATTGTGAGATTAGTACCGATGATGAAACTTAGCAGGGTAGTGAGAATGAAGACAACATTCAATTACCGACTAATGATAATCATTTTAGAAGAATATATGACATATCATCTAGTGAGATTCGGGATTTGGAATTTGATACTCGACATGAAGTTTGCAATTTTTTTCAAACATATGAAAGATGTAAGGGGTTTGTTGTGAGGAAACATAATCTTGCTCGAGACAGGAACAAAAATATTACAATGCGACAATTAGTATGAATAGAGCTGGATTGAGGCAAAAAAAACACTTGGAGAATGTAGACAGGAAAAAACCACATGCACCAATCACATGCACGAATTGTAAAGCTAAGTTCCGTGTGCGCTTAGATAGAAAAAAATCAAAATGGATTGTGAGTTCTTTTGTGGAGTAACATAATCCTTTTTTAACTCCTACGTATGTCCACCTATTTCCCGCTTATCGTGCCTTGAATGATGCAGACAAAGCCAAACCGATATCTTACACATGCAAGGTGTTCGGACATGTCACATTATGGGATATATGTTGGCTCAAAAAGGAGAGTATAGTGGGATTGAGTTTTCAAAAAAGGATCTATATAACTATCTTGACAGACAGAAGCATGTTAAGATTCAAGATGGGGATGCACGAACTGCTCTTCGCTACATTCAAGGCAAAGCTGACAATGAACCCATAATGTTTTGTAAGTATTTTACTACAAATGATGGAAAGCTGAAATATTTATTTTGGGCAGATGGACAAAGCATAGTAGACTTTCAGTGCTTTGGTGATGCTCTTGGATTTGACACCACGTACAAGAAAAAATATATAATTATCCATTGGTTATTTTTTCAGAATGTAACCACCATTCTCAAACTATTGTATTTGGTTGTGCTTTGGTGACAGATGAAACATTTGAGACATATAAATGGGTCTTAGAAGCTGTTTTGGAAGCAATGCACAAGAAACATCACATATCAATGGTTACTGATGCTAATGTTGCTATGAGAGAGGCTATTAAATTAGTTTTTCCATATTCCATTCATCGTTTGTGTTCGTGTCACTTGAGTAAAAATGCATGTGAGAATGCAAAAGACTCACCATTTTTGGAGGATTTTAAGAAAGCAATGTATTCTAATTTCACCCCTGAAGAGTTTGAAGATTTTTGGCAGAAAATTATAGTTGAGCATGGGGTTTAAGGTAACACATGGGTTTTGAACACCTATGACAACAAGTTATTATGGGCTACTGCATATCTGCGAGACACATTCTTTGGATGAATCCGGACTACATCTCAGTGTGAAGCAATAAATTCTTTAATTAGATCCAATGCGAGGAAAAAAATACCCTCTATGAATAAAATTCATAATTTTGAACAGCTGCTAAGGGAGTACCGAAATAATGTGTTGATTGCTGATTTTAAGTCCAATTTCTAAGAATCAGTAATGATGAGCTCCTTGAAGCACCTTAAGCGCCAGACTGCTAATATATATACATCGGAAATTTTTACAGAAGTTAAGAAAGAGATTGAACTTGGTTGTGCACTAAATGTTGTGGGTCGAATAGAAAATGAGATGAATTGACTCTTCACCTAAGCAAATATGGTCATCCTGAAAGTTTAGTTAAAGTTGATTTTGATAGATCAAATTCTAAATTTTCATGTGCTTGTCGTCTTTATGAATCCCACAGCATTCCTTGTTCTCATATTATATGTGTTTTGAAAACTAAGAACATCCAGAACTTTCCTATAGCTTGATATGTGGAAGATGGACTAAGACGAGTAAGACTGATATAATCTTTGCAATGTCATCGAATGAAGTACATGTTGATGTTATGATATTTGCTCGTTTTGGTGCTTTAGCAACTTCTTGTAATAGACTGTGTAAAATTGCTGTAAAAAAGACTGAATACTTTGATGAAGTTAGAGATGAGATACACAGACTCACTCATAAGTTACAGAAGATTGGTGATCAAGGGAGTAGTCATGCATCATTTGTTGAAGATATTGGTGATCCTACTGTTGTAAAGACAAAAGATGCCCCAGTAAAGAAAAAAAGGAGGTAAAAGGAGGCGTTGTTCGAATTGTAACCATGTAGGACATGTAATAACATGCCCAAGGATAGCTTCCGATAACAATCACACTCAAAATGATGATGTTATATCTTTGGAAGACAACCAAAGATGTCATGTTAGTTTATTAATTTCCATATATTTACATATGTTAGCAAACTTTTATATTTTAGAATCTTTTTTAAGTATGACATGTGTGTACAAGTTATGTTTATATTATTGCAGGGCAAATGAACCTTTCTACATGAAGACAATCACAGTAACAAAACCAATTGTAGTAATGAGATGTATAAATGTGATGATGTTGATGGTGTTGGGAGCAAGGATAATGGTGGTTGTCCTAACTTCACAGTTAGTGAAAATAAGAGATATCATGTGTAATCGTCTTTTGTGTTAATGCTTGTAGAAAAATGAGTGAAACTTCTAAACTTTTCAAGTTATATTATTATTTTGTTGCAGGGTAAAATAATCAAGAAATGTGAATCTTCAAAGGTTTATCAAAGGTTCATGTAAATGAGAGAGCCAAGGTCAAAGAGTTAAATAATGAGTTATATATACTAGTGATGTATTATTTTATATAATGTTCTTGATGTTGGTTGATGTTAATGCAACATGTAGAATTGAATATTAACGACACTTTTCAAAAGAGTGGAATACTAATTGATTAGCCATCAAGCCTTTCAAGTGAACGTTTGCCTGGGACTAGCTACGCGGCAATATTCTTTGTTATCTCCGACACATCTGTCACAAGCTAATAGCCCTCAGTCATACAATTATTGGGTACCCTCTACCAATCCATATGATGCACCTCTTTTTCATCCAAATATTCCATTACTTCAACAAATGGTTCAATATCCACATGTTATGAGTTCTATAAAAAATTAGGGCGCTATTTTATTCAAAAAAGCAAGGGTGATACTTAATGGCATGTAATTAATTTGTCTCTCTCAATAACTATTGTTATGTAGTTCACTGAAGTTAGTCAAGTACCCAATGATGGTGGTGGAACTTCTTGGAAAGCTTTGCTCAAAGGAGTCATTAAAATGGTGCTCAAACAAGTATGCATTATATGTACAAGGACTTAATTGATTTAGTTCTTTTGTTGTTATGATAATCTCAAAATTACTGTATTAAAATTAGTATTTTGTACTAATATTTTTATTACGTGTAGGTGGTACACATGACAATCTTCCTTGATTTACAAGGTATGGTCTTAGTGAAGGTGGAAAATAACAAAGATACGGATATGAAGAAGTGTTGGTAATGTAGTAATTGTTATCTTTGTAATTGGTTGGATGACTCAAGTCAATTGAGGTTCTTTTGATTTTCCTAATATTGTATTCTACTATTCTGGTATCAATATTTAACTAGACAAATAACCCGTGCATTGCACGGCAAATATCTAGAGGGTAAAATATATCGTACAGCCGGTTGTACCGTGCGCACGGTACAGCCGGCCTTTTTTTTGGATTTGTGTCGCTTCGCACCCTTCTGCACATCGGCCGCCGGAATTTCTAGCCAAGCTCAAGAGTCCTCCTGCAGAGTTGCTCCTTACAAGAAGAAGCCAACGACCACCGCCATAGAGATCTAGACAACTGTGAGACTTGTTGTTCCTGGTGATTTGGCCAAAAATACTTCCAAACTTCAATTCCTCTGTTTCTCTTCCGCCATGCTCTCTCGTTGTATGCTCTGCTTCTCATTTTGTCTTTTTCCCTTTTCTGCTTTTGTTTTTCATTTGTATTTTCTTTCAAAAATTAGCTGCCGCACGTCAAGAAGATGGTTGCTACGCTGTGCCGCTGCTATTTGGGGACATCTGCTAATCTTCTATTGGACACCTTATGATTTTTTTTTTAGATTTTAGTTGAATGCTTTTAGTTTTATGGGGATTTTTGGGTTTTGGAATTTGCTTGACTACTATTAGGTGTAATTTCATTGGATGTATTGATGCTTCTTTATGTTATTATTATTATGAATATATGAGCATACACAAATGTATATTTGAGCACACTACATATATCAAATGAGTTTTTGAATTTTCGATACTCATTTTGTAAATTATGTATGCTCATTTGATCTCAAATGAGTTTATATTAAACTCAAATGAGTATACGCATAAAAGAAATGAACATACACAACTGAATATTAAGCACATTATAAATGAGTTTTATGTTAAAATCAAATGAGTATAACGCCCAAAGCCAATGAGCACACAAATGGGCTTCTGATTTTTTTTTATAATCATTTTGTAGGATATGTATGCTCATTGGGTACTACTTTACGCTCATTTTAAAATGTCGCACATTTCAAACGTATCATACTACATTAGATTTACATATTGAAATTAATTGCAATTGATTACAGACATAATTTAAGAGTTTTTATAAACGAAAAAAATAATAAAAAGAAAGTGAATTAGATGATGTAAATAATGTATACTCATTTTGTAAAGATATTATGCTCATTTTAAAATGTCATATCTATACATACTTCAATAGTACCATATTACATTGGATTCACGTAAGTATCGATTATAGATACGAGAGCACATACAATGATACTCAATTACATGTTTCTAATACTCAATAGAAGATGTTTGATGCTCAATGAAAATGTCTGGATGCTCAACTAAAAATACTTATGATTTTCATACCAATGATCATTTTATAAGTTATGTATGCTCAACGAGTACTCATGTTATGCTCATTTGTAAAATGTCATATCAATGCATATTATAAAAGTATCATATTAAATTAAATTCGTATATTGAAGTTCATAAGAGTTGATTATAGATATAATTTAATAAGTTTTTATAAAGAAAAAAATAAGGAAAAGAAAGTAAATTCGAAGAGATGAAGCCGAGATCACAATGCTCATTGTTAGGCTTCTAATGCTCAGCAAAATATGTCTGATGCTCACTAGACGTGTTTTAATGCTCATTTAACAGGATACACGAATTTCATGTAAATTACTAAAATGCCACCGGCTGTACGGTTCTCACCATACAGCCGGTTGTACTATATAGGCTCTATCTAGAGCGGGTAAGAAATTGTTTAAAATTAAAGACTAATGGGAAGAGTTTTTTGTTATTCTTTTAATTTGGTTGGTTATATATATGAAAAGACTTATATCAAAACATTAGAGTCGATCAAATCCATTTAATGGAAAGAGAGACAAATATTTAAAGTAACCTTGCAATTAGACAAAGAATTCATCACCTCTAAAAGAACACATCGAGGGAGGTTATCTATTATTTTATATCTCTTGATTCACTTATGTAATGATCCGAGTAAATAACCCGTTTAGTTTCACTCGAAGGTGGAATCCCCTAATGATGGCACCCCTCATCTCGAGCTTACAGAGTTGTGAAAATAAAAATATTGCACATTTTATTTGATGGTGAGTTATTCACTTATTCATAATTAATATTGAAAATGTAAAAAAAAACTATTTAAAAGCAAAAGCGGATTAAAACTTTCCTATTTTGCAAACTCTGCCTTTTCAATGAGAAAAGAAATTTTGCACAAATTCATTCGATTTACACGATTTAATGCTTGAAATCAAAATTTATTGGTTGTACAAAAATTAATGAAAATGCTGTTAAAGCTGATAGGTTGGAGTGTAACACCGCCCCCAAGTATTTGTACTTTATCAAATTATGTATTGAACCCAAGAAATGAATAAACGCATTTTACGTGATTGTGAATTTTTATTATTTCTTTTACGTGAATAGTAAAATTCACGTGGGGCCCACACCGGAAGTGGGGGCCGCCCGACAATATCGGGACCACATATTATATTCATTTGGGTCAAGATAATATGTGTATAATGGTGGATAGCCTGGTTGGGCCATAGAAGTTATGAGAGTAACCTTTTGGGCATATAAAGCCCATTTATCGGTACCCGAGGTAATATCAGATAAAAAGTCATAATAAATTATGGAGACCATCAAATTAAAAGTTGGGAGATGTACATTCATTCTTATATCCAATAATAATTTGAAGAATGAGAGATATTTCATTTTACCCGATAAAATGAAATATAGTTAACACAGTCCGGGAAATACAACTTTCGGGACCGAGTGTACACTCGGGGACACAAAGGGATGAGCACCCATCAATGTGGGGGCCACCCCACTACTTTGATGCTGCAAATCAGTAGGGGAGCCGCACAAGGAAGGGAAGAAGAGGCATGAATTGATGGGAATCAAAACAAATAAAGGACATGGGACCCCTCCCATATTATTATGGTGAGAAATGCCAAAAAGGCATCCTCAATCAACCCCAAACCCCCATGCTCGACCAGCCCAGATAGAGAAGAGAGATAAGGTTTGAAAACACACCATTTTCACCCATCATTCACGCACAAAGCAAGGGGAGGAAGAAGGAAAGGAAAAGAGAAGAGGAAAGAGGAGTTTAGGTGGGAAAACTTGTAGTTAACAAGGTAATGACTTCATTAATCTCATTTCTTCTCTTCAATCATATTTCATACTCCTAGGATGTTTCTACACATGTAAAAGTGTAGGATGGGAGTTGAAGGGTTGGTTTATACCCAAAATGAACTTTGAGGGCAAAGTTGACGGGTTCACCGGAAAATAACCTTTTAGAGGTTATTTGTATTGATAGGGGTTTTATGATGATAAAACCTTGTTATTAACTTGTATAAGGTATTTCAAGAACCTTCACGGAGTTGAAAGAATTGCCGGAGTTGCCGCCGGAGTTCGTTGAAGTTCACCGGAGTTTCACCGGAGCTCAATAAGAAAGGCTAGAACTTCATAAGCTTCTTTTAAGGTGAGAAGACGGCTATATGCTTTATAACTTTTGCGTGAGGCATGAGATTACCTAAATTAATCAATAATATGTTTTATGAATTGATTAATGGTATTAAAGCATGTGTTATGTTATGCTAAGAACTATAACAAGGTTGGAAAGCATGAAATGTAGGTTTGATTAGTGAAATGATTATAAATTGAGATGTATGATGTTCCAAGGACCAAAACAGGTATTTTTGGATCAAGGACTTCAAGGAGTACATGCATGTAAAATTTCACGTTAATCGGACTCCGTTTGGGCGGTCAAACGGGCGTTGACCTCCAAGTCAACTACAATACCCGACCGGGTATTGGCAAATACCCGACCGGGTATTTGCTGAAAAAATGCCCAAAGGGCTGCTGCCTCCTATACTCGATCGAGTATGGATAGGTACTCGATCGAGTATGCATGGAAAATTAGCCTTACGGGCTGCTGTCTCCTGTACTCGACCGAGTATTGGTGGGTATTCGATCGAGTATTGGATTATACTCAAAACGAGTAGTTTTTGAGTAGGTTAACGTGGACCGATCAGGCGGGACCCATCCACGTTGGTTACTAAGGATTATTATATGACTATAGGACTAGGTATTGTCCATAGTTAAGTGAATGCAAGGTTAGCCATATCCAGGTTAGGGTTGGTTAGAAATAAGGTTGAGGTTGAGTATCCTCGGGACGGTAAATGATCCTAAAACTCGGTGAGGTTGAGTATCCTCAGGACGGTAAACAATCCTAAAACTCGGTGAGGTTGAGTATCCTCGGGACGGTAAACAATCCTAAAACTCGGTGAGGTTGAGTATCCTCGGGACGGTAAACAATCCTAAAACTCGGTGAGGTTGAGTATCCTCAGGACGGTAAACAATCCTAAAACTCGGTGAGGTTGAGTATCCTCGGGACGGTAAACAATCCTAAAACTCGGTGAGGTTGAGTATCCTCGGGACGGTAAACAATCCTAAAACTCGGTGAGGTTGAGTATCCTCAGGACGGTAAACAATCCAAAAACTCGGTGAGGTTGAGTATCCTCAGGACGGTAAACAATCCTAAAACTCGGTTGAGGTTGAGTATCCTCGGGACGGTAAATGATCCCAAAAACTCGGTTGGGGTTGAGTATCCCCGGGAGGGTAAACACTCCTGAAACTCGGTAGGATATTATGAAGGTAGAATGTAGCTCGTGAGCTAGGCATTCGGGAATGAATGGGAAAGGTTGGGTAATCGCCTTACCTCTAAAAGACTCTTTGTGATAAAACGACCCACGGGTCAAGTATTTTACAAGTATATACGGTATGTATTATCTTGGGAATGGGGGTAACGATGGTTATACCTATAAATATATGTACCATCCTATTTTTGGGTCTCGTGTCTGAAACATTAGTTATTCCTCATATAGCCTGCTTGTCACTAGTACTTTATATGGAGTACTGACCCCTTCGGGGGGCCCTCACATTTTTCAGGTTATGGCTAGAGTCCTGCTACCTGCACCTTTGCCTAGGGTGAACTCAAATAAGGAAGACGTGGTTCGTGCTTCCATTCTTATTTGAAATTATGAAATTGCTCATGGATATTTGAACGATGTTTTCTAATAAACTATTGAAGGGCCTGCGTGCTCATGTTTGCCACGTGTGGCTAAATGTCAGACATACTTTATTTCCGCATTTGTTTGATTTATATATTGATGTTGATTGTATGGGTTTACTAATCGGTTTGGCAATAGAATCTTTCGGACGCCTTGTATGATTTGATAAGAATGAACTACGTTGTTCTTATTGGGTTGTACGGCGGTTGTCTACGTGGCACGGACGCGGTCCGGGGCGTGACATGGAGTACCAAATGGACCTTATATATTTTTATGAGAAAAGAAATTTCGCACTATCTTTTTTCGATTTACACGATTCAATATGCTTTGTAAATTGTAACACACTTTAGACTCGATTAAGATCTTGGATCATGTAAAGCATGGTTAATAATTGATTCAAACTATTTTTTAATATTTTAGGGGCTAACTATTATTCCCACACTACGACTATCTTTGTCACATTCCTCTTTTTCTACTCATTCCATTATGTATTTGATGTCATATTAATAACATTTGTGTAATTCTAATTTATTCTTATTTTATTTTAATTTGGTTAATTTAATATCAACTATATAAATACACATTTCTTAATAATGACTATATTACTAATAGATGTTTAGTTTTTATAATTTACAACTGTCGAAGTGGGGTTTAAACAGGATGCAAATATCATGTCTAGTCTTCTTTATTTAAGTCTGATCCTTACATATATAAAATAAATTTTCTCATTCCTTCCATGGTTTATTTATGTTTTTTAGACTGAAATTAGTCCAATTGAAAATATGCTTACTATATATCAATGCTTCATGCATTCCATTATATATGTTTCATCATTTCTTTTCGTTATCTATATATTAAGTGTGTCGCATAATACACTTGCTCATTCATATATGTATAGTTCAAAAACCTTTTATGTCTTATAAATTCAATATCAATGACAATTAATCATATACGGAATACTATTCAATAAAAGTGTATTTTTCTTATTTCTACAACAACAACAACATCCAAGCCTTAATTTCAAAATATTTTGAGGTTGGTTAACATAAATCGATCTATGATATCGATGCCAACTTTTTTTCCTCATTTCTCAAATATAATAAAACAATGTTGATACCAACGCATACCATTAAAATAATAAAAAGTGAACATATATACGTGCTTATATATTACACTACATACCTTTGGTGATGGTTGCTTATTATTAAAGATATTTACTACTTGTTATTAAAGATATTATTAATTAACATCTGAGAGAGCGAAAATATTACCCCTTTGTTCCAATTCATTTTGCAAAATTTGATTGTCCCAAAATGATTTTTCACTTTCTATTTTAGTTATAAGAAAATGAATAAAGTGACAAAATTACTCTTAGAGCATCTCCAATGCTAAAACGTAAACGGTGCATACTTGGTATGAGGAATAGCTAATTAGAAAACAATAAGTAAAATATCTATCTCCTTATTTGAATGATCTTAAATCAGATTGGTATGTTTTTTCTTCACAATGTCAAGCATAGACTTTAGATGTATGCATTGAGTTTGACATTGTTCAGAAAAACATACCAAAACACATAAACCATGGAAATGAGTGAAAATGTGAAGACTTTAATCTTTTGGGTCTATCTCTCTCGTGCCACATATGCATCTTTGTTTACTCATTCTTTTTCCATTTACTTAAAGTTGTCTACTTTATGAGAGATATGACAAAATGATAAATTCAAACTTTATTTATTACTTTCTTAATTTTTATGTTAGTCAACTTTTAACAATTAGTTAGAGTTCTTAAATATTAAGGACTTGGTATTACAGGTCAAATATTGATTAAATAATCAAATTGATCCATTTTGTAAAGTAGACGTGTACTTATATGATACTTTTTTAATTAGTACATGAACTTAAGTGACATATTTCAAATAGTTGAAGACCTTATTTGACCATTTTTCCGCAAAAAATACATACAACTTTAAACTCCTTAATTTATACTATTACATACAATAGTACGATAAAACAAATGAGACAAAAGATTTTGTACCAAAAAAATACTTTTATTATTATTATTATTATTATTATTATTATTATTATTATTATTATTATTATTATTATTATTATTATTATTATTATTATTATTATTATTATTATTATTATTATTATTATTATTATTATTATTATTATTATTATTATTATTATTATTATTATTATTATTATTATTATTATTATTATTATTATTATTATTATTATTATTATTATTATTATTATTATTATTATTATTATTATTATTATTATTATTATTATTATTATTATTATTATTATTATTATTATTATTATTATTATTATTATTATTATTATTATTATTATTATTATTATTATTATTATTATTATTATTATTATTATTATTATTATTATTATTATTATTATTATTATTATTATTATTATTATTATTATTATTATTATTATTATTATTATTATTATTATTATTATTATTATTATTATTATTATTATTATTATTATTATTATTATTATTATTATTATTATTATTATTATTATTATTATTATTATTATTATTATTATTATTATTATTATTATTATTATTATTATTATTATTATTATTATTATTATTATTATTATTATTATTATTATTATTATTATTATTATTATTATTATTATTATTATTATTATTATTATTATTATTATTATTATTATTATTATTATTATTATTATTATTATTATTATTATTATTATTATTATTATTATTATTATTATTATTATTATTATTATTATTATTATTATTATTATTATTATTATTATTATTATTATTATTATTATTATTATTATTATTATTATTATTATTATTATTATTATTATTATTATTATTATTATTATTATTATTATTATTATTATTATTATTATTATTATTATTATTATTATTATTATTATTATTATTATTATTATTATTATTATTATTATTATTATTATTATTATTATTATTATTATTATTATTATTATTATTATTATTATTATTATTATTATTATTATTATTATTATTATTATTATTATTATTATTATTATTATTATTATTATTATTATTATTATTATTATTATTATTATTATTATTATTATTATTATTATTATTATTATTATTATTATTATTATTATTATTATTATTATTATTATTATTATTATTATTATTATTATTATTATTATTATTATTATTATTATTATTATTATTATTATTATTATTATTATTATTATTATTATTATTATTATTATTATTATTATTATTATTATTATTATTATTATTATTATTATTATTATTATTATTATTATTATTATTATTATTATTATTATTATTATTATTATTATTATTATTATTATTATTATTATTATTATTATTATTATTATTATTATTATTATTATTATTATTATTATTATTATTATTATTATTATTACTATTATTATTACTATTATTATTACTATTATTATTACTATTATTATTACTATTATTATTACTATTATTATTACTATTATTATTACTATTATTATTATTATTATTATTATTATTATTATTATTATTATTATTATTATTATTATTATTATTATTATTATTATTATTATTATTATTATTATTATTATTATTATTATTATTATTATTATTATTATTATTATTATTATTATTATTATTATTATTATTATTATTATTATTATTATTATTATTATTATTATTATTATTATTATTATTATTATTATTATTATTATTATTATTATTATTATTATTATTATTATTATTATTATTATTATTATTATTATTATTATTATTATTATTATTATTATTATTATTATTATTATTATTATTATTATTATTATTATTATTATTATTATTATTATTATTATTATTATTATTATTATTATTATTATTATTATTATTATTATTATTATTATTATTATTATTATTATTATTATTATTATTATTATTATTATTATTATTATTATTATTATTATTATTATTATTATTATTATTATTATTATTATTACAACTATTACTATGTAGAATCACTTATAATTGAGAGAAACTCATTACTAAATTAGATGTATCATCTTGTATAATTAAATTACACTTTCACTTAGAATTATAGAGTCTATATTGGATTGCGATGAACCGTATTTTTAAAAATGGTTAGCATTAAAATATTGTAGTATTATAAAAGGAAAGCATTTACTCCATATATTGAATATTTATTACCATATGATGGTGTGTGGTTACAAAACAGAAGGAAAGCATTTAATTTCACACGTGTTGACTCCATAGTTGGCAAGTTTATGCAATTCATTGCACAACATATAAGGGAAATAAATACCATATTATTAATTTATAGGTTTGCGACGATTGTTTGGGCGGGATTACATGTTTCAACGTGCATATATTACATTTTTACCCCTCTTTTGGGCGGCAATTTTCCCTCCAAACCTTGTAGCAACTCTGTTACTTTATATAATATAAAGATAACAATGTAATAAAATTTAGTTAACATGTTTTAATTTTAATTTGTATTTCTCATGAGGTTGGATCTTTTAATTATATTATGTGCATGTGGTATGGTCATCATCCTTGATTTTGGTAGTACTTGTTTTGTTTGTAAATATTTCTCTACTGGTTCTAAGAAATAAACATTTATTAGGAGCAAGTGATGGCTAATAAGCCAATATAAAGAATGATTGTAATAACGGGTGCCTTGGAAGTTATTTTTGGGTTAATTTAAGACAAACCACAAAAGATTTGTTTTTAATTAATCTCTTATATTATGTTCATGTCGTCTTCTTTTGTAATTGTACTCCGTATATACTAAGGAGACACAATTTTAGGCATAGAAAAAAGTTTTGTTTAGATTCATGTGTATTTAATTTTTCAGAAAAAGATGAAAAATTATTGCAAGTTTGTCTTTATCAAAAGCAAGAAAAGATTGTCATTTAAAGCAAAGGGGTCTATTTAACTCTTGTGGTCACATGATGAAGAGGTTCAAGGCTTGGTTATGGGCAAGCAGTCAAGCACCATGCTATATTGCAGCAAATAATACACTTTTGGTACAAAAATCAAATCCTACACTTTTGGGGTTTTAAATTCTTTATGTTCATGTTTTGCATCAAATAATACACTTTTGGTACAAAAATCAATTCGTACACTATTGGGGTTTTAATAACTTTCATTACGTCCATGTTTTAGCTATGCTAATTTTCCATTTTATTTGTTTTGATTATATGTATTATTAATTAACTGTTAGAAAACTTTAAAATAAAGATTGTAATTTGACTAGAATAAAAGCAGTGACCGTTTGGAGGATCAAAAAGTGGTTGAAAAGCTTGAAAATGCAAAAAAAAAAATTGCCAAACGCCCATTAAATGGGCTGGTATGGTTGATTCTTATTTTCTGCCAAAAAAACCAGCCAAAACTTACGTATTTTTCCTGCTGAAATTTATTATTGCACTGTTATCTGAATGTAGTTACTAATCTATCCTATGTTCCTTGCTCCAGATTGACAACTTTGACTTCAAATGTTTGATTCTAAATATTTTGCCAAAGCCCGCAACTCCTTCATTCGAACTAATAATTAGTTCTAAGAGCAATTATACAGTTAGTTCAAAAGTAATCCGTTATTTAATTAATTAAGTGATCAATTATAATCATCTAATCATGCAAAAATAATTTGCTAACAAAGTTCCTATTCATATATATATATAGTACTCTTCCGGTCAGGAATTCCTGACCGGAACCGCCGTCCGGACGGCGGCGTTTGGCCGCCTTCCTGGTGGAATTTTTCAATGAAATTTTTATCACATGTTCTCCATCAAGTCTAGTTTATGCAAAAAACAGTTCAGCCAAAAACTCATTCGGGAAGGTCGTCAAATGAATTTTGCAAGTTAACTGGTCCGGAAAATACATATTCCGGACCAGTTAACTTGCAAAAATCATTTGACGATCTTCCCGATTGATTTTTTGGCTGAATGTTTTTGTGGATAAACTAGACTTGATGGAGAATATGACATAAAAATTTCATCAAAAAAAGCCACCGGGAATGCGGCCAAACGCCGCCGTCCGGACGGCGGTTCCTGTCCGGAATTCCGGACATGAACATTTGTGCTATATATATATAGCATAAAGTTCCTATTCATATATATATATATATATATATATAGGTAAGAGATCAAATACAAACCATGCTTAAAATACTAACCTACAAACTCAATAATATGCAACACTTTGAACTTCAATATGCAGTACAAATAATGTAAAGATGCACACTGTGAATTTCAATATGCATTACAAATAATATGAAACACTTTGAACTTTAATATGCAGTACAAATAATATGCAACACTTTGAACTTCAATATGCAGTACAAATAATGTAAAGATGCACAGTTTGTGACAGTTTGTAGGTTAGCATGGGAAGACTAGTTTGTATGTGATCTCACCCCTATATATATATATATATATATATATATATATATATATATATATATATAGATTTTGGTTCAAATGAGAACGAGTCTTAACGTGAGAACGTGAGAACATATCAGAACCCTTCATTTGGATGCATCTCACGTAAGTATTGATTAAAATGATAAGGGCAATTTTGTATTATACTCTTGGGTAGTTTTTTTTGGTAACTACCATGACTTGTTAACGTGGAGTTATTTTAGGAATGAAATAATTACATTCCATTATTTCTCCATGTTCAAGAGACATATCTCCATTTTTAATAATGTTGTAATCTGAGTGGGTTATTCAATTTCTCCATGTTCAACGTGAGACATATCTACATTCCTTTTTGTGCACTATATTTCTAATAGTCATCATATTTTTTATATTTTCAACATTATTCAATTTTTGTGCATTAGATATATTATGTATTATGCATTATACATTTTCAACTCATGCATGGAATTGTTATTTATTTTATATTCGTTTCTTGTGCATCAAATACCAACCGAAGTGTGTTGTATGCTAATGAAGAGTAAGATGATTGTTCAAGTTCATTAAATATTGATTATTGTGTATTAGATACCGATTCTTGTGTGGTATAAATTTGCTATGATTTTTTTACACAAATCATATGTTATGTACCGGTTCTTAGGCGTAAATGCGTATTATGCATTAGATACTTATTCTTGTGTGTAATGTAATATACTAATTTAATTAATTTGTGCGAATTTCTTATGAATTAGATATTTATTAGTTTTTAATTGTTGTGCGTCAGATATTAGTTCTTGTGCATTACATATCGGTAGAATTTGCATAACTTTATTGTGCGTTAGATATGAGTTTTTTGGGGAACTATTATTGAGTACGAGGTCATCTCATATGCATTAGATATCATGGATTGTGTGTTTGATACATGTTCTTGTGCATCTAGTAGTCGAAGATGTTCGTTGTTCTTTATTATATGCATCTTATACATATTTTTATTTTTTAAAAATTATATATGACATATTGGTGTCATATGAAAGAGCATGAAAAGTTATTTAATTTGGTATAATTTTTGTTAAAATCAAATTATTATTTGATAAGTGAAATCAATAGTACAATGTCAAACAAAGTGACATAATTGTAGGAATCCACTAAGGAAAGAAAGTGTCGGTTAGGGAAAATGCGTAAGAGGTTAAGAAATAATATTACATGAATGCCCTTGTTTATCATTTTTAATAGCCGTTTAATATTTAAGGATGTATTAGTGTGTGGTTATCCACACAATGTTGAAGTGCACCATACAAGTTTTGAGCGTTAATTTCCATAGATCAACGATTCTGATGTGTTCTCATTTCTCACATTAAGCATTGTTCTCATTAGAACCACACCCTATATATATATATATATATATATAAAACAAATAAGCTAATACCCTTTATGGTAATTCTATATTCAATCAACTATTTCAGCCAACATATTACCAAACACTTTCACTTCAGCAGATTCAGTTTTTTCAGGCTTTTCAGCCATTTTAGTCGTTGTAGCCATTGCCAAACAGGCCCACAATGATATAATTTACATATTTTTGTCAAAAGAGGAGGTTAGACATTTATTAAGAGACAATCCAAAAAATATGAACTAGAGGGTACAATGTGAAATCAATAAGAAAAATGGAGTTATAAGGTTGTGTGGTTATAAAGGCATCACAAATAATCTATCCAACTTTTGTTTTTTTACATCGAAAAATGACCTTTTTATTTTACAATAATTAAAAAATAATTGATATTTTAAATAATATTGATTTTATTAATATTACAGGGAAGCCGATGAAGCCATTTTATTAAAGAATAGGATATTAATTATTATTATTTTGAAATATAAGAATAAGATATTAATATTGATTTCACTGGGTAAACAAATCAATTTCATTTTTAATGGCACAAGTTATTTATCTCACATTCAAAATCAAATCTATGAAATATATTACAAAAACATGTGTCTTCCGTCAATGAACTATATAGCTATTCAAGGGTGATTATTTTATTAAATAATTTTGAATTTTGACTCTTGTGGGACATTCTTATCTTGGCCAAGATGCTCCATATATCAATCATTTTCTATTTGTAAAAGTAAGACAAGACAAACATTTAAAGAAAATGAAATGGTACAATTTTGGTGATCAAGACTTTCTAACATTGTTGCAGGTTTGGAACATCACGTTGCTTGGATTAAATAATTCACTAGATTTAAATTTCAGGCAAGGTTGTGAGGTGAGAATCTTGTTTTTGCATGAAAAAAATGCAAAAAAAAAAAATGTATTACCCCCGTCCCACTAGTATTGGAATATAAAGAAGTGACATGAGTATTAAGAAAAGTAAGTTTATGTAGTTGATATTGTATTGATAAAGTAAGTTTATGTGGTTTTTAAAAAGTTTAAGTAATGCTGATGTAACTAGATTTTTAGAATGAGTAATATCAACTTTAATGTAGGGAATACATAGTTGATTTGTAGAGAATAAATCGAACTACTTAAAATATGAAATTTTATTTTTTAATTGTTAAGCATCAATCCAAATTGATTCTAATATTGATCTAATAGTCTTTGGCTTTCATGTGCTAGAAACTTAATCTTTGTGTTATGTTTAATTTAGTTTATAAATGTATTTATACATTCATTACTTGTAATAATGTAGCTATATTGATCTATCTTGTCTTTATGTGTGTATGTTGCAATTTATTGCATGATGATGATACATTTTTATTGATTATTACTAGTAATTAACTTTTATTTTTATATTTTGTATAACTTAAATTTTTTATTGATAAAACAAATAAATTTTCATCTCAACTATATACATAGAAGGTATATATTCATGAATTTTTTCAAACTAGTCATAAACAACGTACATTAAAAATATGTACACGCTTATCTCTCCCGCGTACTCATATAAGTCTCGACATATTTATTTCCTCTCTTTTTTATTTTATTTGTTCAAGTATGTTTTCTTTTTATGTAATATATTTGATCGCTCCCGCTATCCTATCATTTTAAATCAAATGTCAATTTTTAGTATAAAAAAGTTGAAAAAACTGAAACCAAAATAAAACAACCCGAAGCAATCAAACTGAGGTTTAATATTGTGCTCATTCATATGCTTGAAAATGAAGAAAATACTCACCCTTCACGTTCGACTGTGCGGACTGATATGCTTGAAGAATGCGACAAAGATAACCATTACCTTGCCAGTTATATGAAATGGGTACGCTGAGATTTAGAGGGTTGTCAATTCCTGCTAGTATATTATTGTGAAGCGTAACTATATTGTTTTAAGATAAATCAATTAATTAGATACTCCATTTTTTATGGATAGTTGTTGCGGTGATATTATGATATTGATCCTTGATCAAAGGTTTTAATCTTTGAAAATTAAACAATTTCAAACATTTACTTTTGAAACCTATACCTCACTGTAAAAAAAATCACGGATATTCCTTTCAAGTTTACTAGGTCTAGTGAACTTTATAAATAACAGAACTCTTCAAAAATTGAATCAAGTTTTACTGGGCCATTCTTATCTAGGCCAAGATGCTCCATGTATCAATCATTTTCCGTATGTGTCAAGGTAAGACAAGACACCAACATTTAAAGATAAAGGGTTGGTACAATTTTGGTGACTATAAGAGTTTGTGACTTTGTGACAAGCAATGTTCTAAAAGGCGTTAGGCGCTAGTCGGGCGCTAGCCCAGCGCCTAGCGCCTAGGCGGCTAGGCGGGCGGCTAGTCGGGGACTAGTCGGAAACATAGAAATTGTATTTTTATCTATATTTTTGCATAAATATGATAAGTAATATTGTATTTTTGTGTGTATACAATACATATATACATATACATTAACAAACATGAATGATAGAATTATCACATTTAATCATACGTAGTATATGATAACTAATTAATTAACTTCATTATGTTATAAATATAAATAATGATAAAATTTAGGTATATATACAAACTATATAGTTTTATCTTAATTTACAACTTCATTTCATTATATTCATGGCTAAAGTTAAAGTACGTTAGTACGTATATGGCTTTGAAAATTAAAATTAAATAGTGAAGTAATGTTCGGCGAATCTAGACAGCCTAGGCGGCCGATTAGGCGCTCTAGGCGGGCAACTAGGCGCCATAGGCGGCTGACTAATTCACCTAGACGGAAAACCAATTAGTCGGAGCGCCTAGACGTAAATCGGGGCGCCCGACCACCGCCTAGCGGGGCAGGGACTAGTCGGGCACCTAGAACGATTTTTAGAACAGAGGTGACAAGTTTGGAACATCTCGTTGCTTGACTAAAATAATTCACTATCTTTAAATTTCAGGCATGGTTGTGAGCGTAGAACATTGTTTTTACAAGAAAAAAATGAAAAAATAATACTCCCTCCGTCCCCCTATATATTGTACCAGTTTCTATTCACTTGATCAACACAAATGAATATTAATCTTTTACTTTATATATCAAATTTTTATCAAAATTGATTCTTGTTTTTGTGACTTTGTAAAGTTTTTAATGTAATTTCTAAATATGTAATTTTTTTTCTAATTTTTTTAGGTGTGGACAGGGTTCCGTTTGCTTTATCGTCGGTCAAGCATCGTAAACCGTAATGAGACAATTATAGGGGGACGGAGGTATTAGATAGTAATACGAATTTTGAAAGATAAAAACATGACAATTTTTTGCACATGTCCCCCATTTTTTTGGTATGGCTCTTGGATATTATTCCGTTCCCAAATAATATATGGAGTATTATAATACTCTTATATTATAGCATATACGTAGTAATATAACTAGTTTTTTTGTATGGTTTGTGTCGGTTTAGTCTAATAAGATTCTGATGATAGTAGTCACTTAAGAACCAGTTCAGTACCATATTATTAGAAAATTTTGGTACAGTCTATTAAGGTATTATATTTTTCCTATTCTTTCTGTTGAGGTTCAATTGGGAACAATTCTTTGTTACAATGTAGTAATTCCCAGAACCGCCCTCAGCCATAATAGAAGGTTATACTCTGAGTAGTATATAACACATGATTACTTTTAAAGCCTAATAAATACATGATTAAAATGTTGAATACTACCGAAGCAACGAAAAGATCTTCACACTTTTCTTTTCCATCCGTAACAAAAAGATCTTTCCATTTCTAAATATTTTCATCATGTCCTCAATAATTTTGAAAATAATCCACTATTCCACTATGCATTATACTATCTCACTATATTCCACTTTTAGTATGAATGTTTTGGTTTATGTTATACTCCCTCCGTCCCATAAAATAGTTCCCGCATTGACTTGGATCGGAGTTTAAGAAAGTGGGAATAAAGTTGAAATGTATGGTTGTGGTTGAGTAAGAAAAAGGTAAACGAATGTGAGCCACACAAAACATTCCTAAAAGGGAAATGGGAACTATTTTTTGGGACGGCCCAAAAAGGAAACCCGGAACTATTTTGTGAACGGAGGGAGTATATATGTTTGAAACAGAGACTTTTTCATCGAAAAAACTATATGCTTAGCGAAGGTAAAGGTGTTGATGTTGATACTGAGGGTAAAGGTGGTGGTGGTGATAATGATGATGATGATGCTGATGATGATGATGGCGATGTTGATGATGATAATGGTGATGATGGTGATGGTGATGGTGATGGAGGTGGTGGTATGAATTTTATGAAGTTGATGGTGATGATGATGGGATGATGGTGGTGATAATGGTTATGATAATGGCGATGATGTTGATAGTGATGATCGTGGTGGTGATGGTGATTATGTTGATAGTGAAGGAAAAGGTGGTGGTGATGGTGATCATGGTGATGGTGGTGGTGGCGGTGATGATGATGTTTATGATGATGGTGATTATGTTGGTGGTGATGGTAATGGTGGGGGTGGTAAGAATATGATGATGATGGGATGGTGGTGGTGATAATGGTTATGATAATGACGATGATGTTGATGGTGATGATCGTTGTGGTCATGGTGATGGTGTTGATAGTGAAAGGTAAAGGTGGTGGTGGTGGTGGTGATAATGGTGATGGTGGTGGTGATGGCGATGATGTTGATGATGATTTTGATGATGTTGATGGTGATGGTAATGGTGGTGGTGGTGATATTGGTGATGATGGGATGATGGTGGTAATAATTGGTATGATAATGGCGATGATGTTGATGGATGTTGATGGTGATGGTGATGGTGATGGTGTTGATAGTGAAGGTAAAGGATGTGGTGGTGATGGTGATAATGATGATGATGGTGGTGATAATGATGGTGATGTTGTTGTTGATGATGATGGTAATGGAGGTGGTGGTATGAATGTTATGATGTTGATGGTGATGATGATGGGATGATGGTTGTGATAATGGTGATGATGTTGATGGTGATGATCGTGGTGGTGATGGTGATGATCGTGATGGTGATGGTGATGGTGATGGTGATGATGTTGATAGTGAAGGAGAAGGTGGTGGTGGTGGTCATGGTGATAATGGTGATGGTGGTGGTGGTGGTGATGACGATGATGTTGATGGCGATGGTAATGATGTTGATGGTGATGGTAATGGTGGGGGTGGTATGAATGTGATGATGATGGGATGGGATGGTGGTGGTGATAATGGTTATGATAATGGCGATGATGTTGATGGTAATGATCATGGTGGTGATGGTGATGATGTTGATAGTGAAGGCAAATGTGGTGGTGGTTGTGATAATGTTGATGGTGGTGGTGGTGGTGATGATGGCGATGTTGTTGATGATGATGGCAATGGAGGTGTGATAAGCACAATAATTACTTATGTTTTACATAAGTAATTATATTTATCTGTACAAAAATGTGAAGCGAAAACAGGTAAATATAATCCCGAGTGAGCGGAAACATGAAATACGACTTGGAGCAACAAAAATAGGGTCAAAAGTCAAAAGGGTTCGAAAACCGGCACTTCTGGGTAAATTTCGGACAGAAAAAGAGAAAGAGAAACGGAGTACATATTTTGGCGCAGGAACCGGCGCCGGTCATCACATATCCGGCGCCGGTCGTATGGATTTTTTCCATTTTTTCCGCCTGTTTCCAACCGGCCCGGACAACCGGTGCATTTTTGCACCCGACCAGGCGCCGGACATGCTCCAACCGGCGCCGGTTGTTCCGATTTTCTGCTAAAACAGTTCGACGTGCAGAAGATTTCTGATGGGAAAACCCATCTTCCTCCATATCTGATCAAATATCTGATCAAATATTGCTTCCATACCCGATTGTTAGGCTTGAATAGACTAAAAGATGCCTTTCTTTAGCCTATATAAAGCCCTTAGTTCATCAAGCAATGGCATTCCATTCCATAGATTAATTCCTAGCTTTTATATTTTTGTTCTTGGTATTTTCTTCAAGTTCTTGAGGAGGAAACTTCAACCTCCGAAATCATTGGTGTTTAGGTATTATTTCCTTTGTAATTTCATGTTCCATTACATTTCAATATTGTATTGTGATTAATATGAGCATTAGAGGCTAATTCCTTAGCTAAGGCTAGGGATGAACTTCTATGCCCACTAGGTGTTTGATAAAAGTTCTAAACCAATAAATTGTGATTTATCCTTTACATTTTGATTGTTTATGACTATGGTGTACAACATAGAAGTATGTTAAATTTAGTTTATACTTGCAATTAACGTTGAAGTCTAAACTATGAACATTAAAGGATAAACATATATATTGCCGAGAATAGAAATATATCCGGTATTATAAGATACGGGTATGATGTCTTGATATTCAACGGGGTTTTCGGTAGATGAATGTAAGCTGTAACGGGACTTACACGTAACGAAAACCACGCTCTCGCTGCCTTAACCGGAGTTGAGAATATATTAGCGACATCGTATTCATAATTATTGGTAAAGAACTAATATTCAACCTTATTAAGCATCTAAGTGATTCCCGAAGCCTTAGCCGTTGTTATCATTCATCTTAAATTCGAATTAATCAAGGTTATTTCCTTGAATTAAAAGTGAAAAGCCAAAAATATAAAACAGAACTCAAAATCCCTGCACTTTACTCATCTATTTATTTAAAAGTCATCTACTCTCGGACTAAATTGAACGTTTCCCTGTGGATTCGACCCGGTATTTTACCGGAATTTATTACTATATCGGCACTTGTACACTTGCAAGTTCAAACCGGTCAAGGTGGTGGTATGAATGTTATGATGTTGATGGTGATGATGATGGGATGATGGTGGTGATAATGGTTATGATAATGGTGATGATGTTGATGGTGATGATCGTGGTGGTGATGGTGATGATGTTGATAGTGAAGGAAAAGGTGGTGGTGGTCATGGTGATAATGGTGATGGTGGTGGTGATGATGATGACGATGATGTTGATGATGATGTTGATGGTGATGGTAATGATGGGGGTGGTATGAATTTGATGATGATGATGGGATGATGGTGGTGATAATGGTTATGATAATGGCGATGATATTGATGGTGATGATCATGGTGGTGATGGTGATGATGTTGGTAGTGAAGGTAAAGGTGGTGGTGGTGATAATGGTGATGGTGGTGGTGATGTTGATGGCGATGTTAATAATGTGATGGTGATGGTAATGGAGGTAGTGGTACGAATGTTATGATGTTGATGATGGGATGATGATGGTGATAATGGTTATGATAATGGCAATGATGTTGATGTTGATGATTGTGGTAGTGATGGTGATGGTGAAGGAAAAGGTGGTGATGGTTATAATGGTGATGATGGTGGTGATGATGATGGCGATGTTGTTGATGATGATGAAGATGATGACAATGATGGTGATGGTGGTGATGATGGTGGTGATGAAGGTGAAGTTGGTGGTGGTGGTGGTGATGATGATGATGATGGTGAAGGTGGTGATGATGATGGTGTTGGTGATGATGATGGTGTTAGTGATGATGATGGCGATGATGTTGGTGATGGTGGTGATGAAGGCGATGATGTTAATGATGATGGTAATATGGTATGTATTATGTAAGCACCTCCCTAGAACATTTGAAAATCCGTTAATCAACGAAAGGAGTACAAATAATTGTCATAACACTCCCTAAAAAACACGTAGTATTCTGAAGACAAATGATTCTCACCTATAAAATAATCTGGAACAGGCGAGAATAAAAAACTGAGAACAAAGATTAACCACCAAAATAGTATTGAACATTATTCCATTTAATTGCATAACCCGATTATGGATAACGATTATCAATGAATGTGATTTTAAACATTTTTGTTAATCGCCGTTTATGGATAAATGAATAATGGTCACGTGGCAGTACAACATCTCATATCAATACACGTGCCAGTAGATTCTCCACAAGTGGAAAATTGAAATATACATAATTTTGTTGATCGATATTACCTTGTTTTAGTAATTTGCAATCTTTACTTTTTTTAAAAGGTGTCCAATCGTTACTTTGAGTGGGAACAATTATTGGATTGGTTTCCCTTTTTATATTAGTATAAATTTTATTTATTAGATTCAGGGCCGGTCTTGACTATTTCTGGGCCTATGGGCGGTACGCTATTTTGGGCCTATGACCGTATACTTATTTGAAATAAGAATTATAATAAAAATATCCAATGAAGTTCATAGAATAAAGTCAAAAATCACTTTATTATTATTATTATTATTATTATTATTATTATTATTATTATTATTATTATTATTATTATTATTATTATTATTATTATTATTATTATTATTATTATTATTATTATTATTATTATTATTATTATTATTATTATTATTATTATTATTATTATTATTATTATTATTATTATTATTATTATTATTATTATTATTATTATTATTATTATTATTATTAATATTATTATTATTATTATTATTATTATTATTATTATTATTATTATTATTATTATTATTATTATTATTATTATTATTATTATTATTATTATTATTATTATTATTATTATTATTATTATTATTATTATTATTATTATTATTATTATTATTATTATTATTATTATTATTATTATTATTATTATTATTATTATTATTATTATTATTATTATTATTATTATTATTATTATTATTATTATTATTATTATTATTATTATTATTATTATTATTATTATTATTATTATTATTATTATTATTATTATTATTATTATTATTATTATTATTATTATTATTATTATTATTATTATTATTATTATTATTATTATTATTATTATTATTATTATTATTATTATTATTATTATTATTATTATTATTATTATTATTATTATTATTATTATTATTATTATTATTATTATTATTATTATTATTATTATTATTATTATTATTATTATTATTATTATTATTATTATTATTATTATTATTATTATTATTATTATTATTATTATTATTATTATTATTATTATTATTATTATTATTATTATTATTATTATTATTATTATTATTATTATTATTATTATTATTATTATTATTATTATTATTATTATTATTATTATTATTATTATTATTATTATTATTATTATTATTATTATTATTATTATTATTATTATTATTATTATTATTATTATTATTATTATTATTATTATTATTATTATTATTATTATTATTATTATTATTATTATTATTATTATTATTATTATTATTATTATTATTATTATTATTATTATTATTATTATTATTATTATTATTATTATTATTATTATTATTATTATTATTATTATTATTATTATTATTATTATTATTATTATTATTATTATTATTATTATTATTATTATTATTATTATTATTATTATTATTATTATTATTATTATTATTATTATTATTATTATTATTATTATTATTATTATTATTATTATTATTATTATTATTATTATTATTATTATTATTATTATTATTATTATTATTATTATTATTATTATTATTATTATTATTATTATTATTATTATTATTATTATTATTATTATTATTATTATTTAAGTTACAAATTTGGGCAAAAGTAAAAACACAAGTATCAGATATAAAGAAAAAACATTAGTAAAAAACATTTCTCGTAGAACAATATGAAGCAAATAATCAATATATAATCGCTTCATAGGCGACCTTCTTTCTATTAATACATGACAAACAATAAAATTGCCACATATAACAACACTAAACTTTTTTTTGAAAGGAAATATGAAAAAAATATCACTACATATTGAATTCATAAGTTGAGAATGATTTATTGACCGTTGATGGGATTCTAAAGTTTGAAGTCTCGAAAGAATGAAGGTTTTTAAAGAGACAAAATGTATGGCCCCCAAGAACACTCGCGCAAGAAGGCTACCAATTTGACATCCTCTAAACTACTATTAGGAACTCAGATATAGTTTATTGAAATTTGGAAACAAATAAATAATTGGGATGAGATTTGAGAGAGATGGGCTCTAAAATAATTATATAAATTTGTTATGTTATAATTAAATGAATAAAAAACCTTAAAGGCTAAAGAGATGTAAAGACTACAACCGATCCTACTTAAAATTAATGTATATATTCTTTTTTTGATGGAGCAACAATTGTATTGCTTTTAAAAACTACAACTGATCCTACTTAATATTAATGTATATATTCTTTTTTTAAACTTGGCTCTGTTTAAAACTTTTTATTTACATTTTAAATTTTCAAATTGTCAACAAAATTAAACATTAGGAATTAACTGACCTTAAGAATTAAAAAAAAGAAGTCTACTAACACTATACATAAAGAAAAAAATTTGGGTCTATTTTTTCTTCTACTTTTTTCCGGGCCTAGGGCGGTCGCCCCTCTTGCCCTCCCCCAGAACCGGCCCTGATTAGATTGTACATTGATGTCGTATAAAAAGAATTAAAATATGCGTTTTGTTTGATACAAAATATAGATGTCAAATATTGTCTCACTTTTACATGCTCAACATAAACATAAACACATATATGCACACAAATTCGTAGTGAAGCTATTTCTCCCTTGCCCTTCGTTTTCTCTAAAACCCAGGCATGCCACATTAAACCTGAGTCTAATATTAGTAATTATTGTAATTTTTATTGTTCTATTTCTCTTTAATCACTCCTATGCCTTTGCTCGAATAAGCATCAACTACTCAAAGAACAAACCAAAGTGTCGAATTAAAACAAGAACATAACGCTCTCGAAAATATAGCAGTCAAAAATGTGGAAAAGCAGGATTTCCGCTTCATGTTTTAAAGTAAGCACCCTATAACCAGAAAGAATATGTAAATGAAAAAACTGGGGGGTTGGGGTTTGCCAGCTACCCTTCCATCAAGCTCTTTCTCCAATGCCGTGAGTAAAAATGTGTTTTGAAGGTCGCCCCCTTCATGTTTCCGTTATTAATTCATTGGTCTGATCAGCAGCACAGACCTTATAGACAAATAAAAGATATAGAATTAGTTAAGATTACAAGCATGTCTGTATGTGTGTATTAAGAACAGAAGAAGCATTGTCATGCATGCTATCACACAGAGAAAGCGAAAGAGGAGAGCTTACTTGTGAAGTATGTTGTTTTTGTAGGAAAATTTCTACAGGCTGCCATTGTCATGCTTAATGTCTACTTCATGTCTTACCCGATGACGACGATAATAGAAGTACTGAATTAGTATCTGAGGAATCTATCAAGGATTTCCATGTTTTACTAGTCTCTTTGGTTTGCACAGATGGACAAACAGGTACATGATAGATTTCTCTGCATGGCTTTTGGCTCACCTTAGGGACTGTTTGGATGGACTGTTTTCCGAGGAAAGATTTGGAGGGCTTGGTGTCTATGTATATGTGTGCGTGTGATTTTATATACATATAACATGATCATATGTGATCGTATAAGATAGCAATCATATTTTATTTCATTTTTTAAAGTATTAAATTTATCGATAGAAATACAAACTTTTCCAAATCCTTTCATCAAAACAGACCCTAAAATGCCCCAAGGTCAATGGCTCTCAGATCAACAGAGCCTCACTCATGGTAGAATGAGTGGCTTTGAGCCATGAATTGGAGATGACCTGAAAGCCGAAGTGAAAGGGATTTCATACACAAGGATACAAAGGTATCAAGGAGTACACAGCCACTTGCATCAACCAGCCATGGCATGTTTGGTCCAATTTTTGACCAATCCAAGCTGCTGACAAGAATGCTACACATACAAAACAGTGAAAAAACTATACTACGTATTACAAATGTTCATAAATTACTTAGTACTGAATTAAAATTTTGAAGCATGAAATCAGAAATAAACATGGGGAGCACAGCTCACCTAGCGACATATGTGATGTTACCGAACAGTGCAAACATAAACATTAGTGGATTTAGCCCCTGCAAGTTACCATGCAAAGGTTATCTAAGATTGTTTGTATATACACCATTGCCAATACTTCACACATTAAACAGATTTACGCGTAAGCTAGTATCTCAATTTTGTATATATGAACATTGGAGCTTTGCTTACGTCAACATTTCCCCTCCTGAACTGCAAAAATGAGAAAGAAACATAAAAGACAATAAGAAAAAGCTAGTCCCACTATTTGCCATAGTATTCCAATAACCAACAACTCAAGCTATAAGCAGATCATAATTATTATGCAATAATATATGCAAAGTGTGAAAAAGCATATGCTATAAGAAGCAATGTCAGTGCTGTAGGTATCTCACATTTAATCGAATTTGCGGGACACGCCCACCAATGTAAATGACTGCCATTGCCCACCCAAGAACTGCTGCAACCCCATTATTATGGATGGACTGGCTATTAAGCGAAAATTCACCATTCTCCTGCAATTCCAGTAAGCCCAAAAGCCTGTAAGTCTATCCATAAATGAGTATAGGTTTCAACTCTAGAGCTGTAGAAGTTCATGCACGTGAATGGTACAAAAACAGAAAGGAATTAATTGATAATACTCAAGGCAGAATATGCTTTCTGTTTCCCAATCTCATCTTAAGTATTTATCTAGCATGTTGTATATCTGGTAAGTACTGGGAAATCGAATACTGAGAAATAATTTAGTTCACACAGTTAGTCCTCAGTTTTTTTGTTTTACCTGTAGGAGCTTTCTACCGAACAGCAGGACCCTTCCAGCTTGTTGGTGAAAAATCATTGCACTATTGCTGTTCTTTGTTTTGTGGTGATTCCATCCACCAACAATGAAGGTGAATAAGGAAGCCTGAAAAATAGAGAGTAGGTGTATGAGAAGAATGAGAAGTTGGTTTATAATTTTAAATCAGTTTATTATTTCTAATAAAGCTCTCACCGCACAAAGCATGCCTTTTGTTTTGGGAGCAGGTGAAGATTGAGCTGGAACCGCTTCACCGAGCAATGGCGCAGTAACAGGATCCTGCTCATCATCTGTAACAAGTGTTCTGTGTGGTGGAAAAGGCCCAACTGGAGGAGTGTGGCTCAGCGATAGAGATCTGGCAGACCTGATGATCAACAAAATAGAGTTTCTAAATTTTTTTACAGCACATTCAAATGCAATCGTATTTTTAGAAAGATGATTGGTTAAGGTTTTACGAGAACCAGACAACAATCAACTATAACTTACTTACTATGTCATTTCTATTTGCAACTAGATTATGTTTAGTAACTATTACTTCCCCAGATAGAACAGTTTTATAAGCATTGCAAGGTTATAACATACACATCGCGTGAAGTTCAATATTTCTATCATCGAACTTATATGATACTACTATACTAGTCATTATTGAGATAATATTTATATATATTATTACTTCTATGATTTTTAACGCACAGGTTAAGGTGTTGTTGTGTGACTGAGATGTCACATGTTCATGTCTTGGGAGGTGCTTCTTCTCAAAATTTGACAGGGGAAGGCTTTCCCTTTACACACCCCCTTGTGGTGGGGGATCTTTCCCTGGACCCTCGCCTTGAGGGGATGCCTTCATGCACGGGGCTGCCCTTTTTTATTATATTACTATTAGATATACAATATCACTATTACTATGTCATTCACGTAGGTTGGCATGGGCCATGCAACCACAAGCATATTCTCTATCCTACATGTATGCTAATCATACTTCTTTTAAAATACATACATGGGTGTGTCTCAATAAGAAGTGTGTGCAGTATTCTATTATCCTATCAAATGCTCTTTTAAAATATTCCATATCAATTTTATCATTGCTCTCTTTAAACATTCAAAATTAGTTTCAAAATCCATGATTGTGTGCTCAAAATGTACAAGCACCAATCAAATATTAATGTGAATCAAGTTTCTCCCCAGAATGTGGAGCTGCGCACATTACCTTTTTAGTGAAGTTAATGGACTGTATTAAAAGGTTTATAGGGATATGAGTTTCTGTGCATAGGTCTTGAAGGCTATTAATAGAATCAATAAAGGGTAAAAAAGTGAATAGAGCTCTAGCATAGACGGGGTTTCTACAATTCTACTATTATATCTTAAATGAGCTTCACAAGTGAGGCTAATCCACGTGGAAAGGCTTGTTATTATGAGAGTAGTACTCTCAAGGGGTATCATGCATTTCAAGTTAGTGTAGGGTCCAGTCCTAATATATGCTCTTCTGTCCGCTGAGTTCCCTATCGATGCGCCTGGCCTTAAAGACTACCCAGGTTCTTGTCTCCTCACTATTGGTAATTGGTAAGCTGCTTTCTAAGCCAAGAAAATGGGAAATGCGGGAAATGTCTTTCTTTAGTGAAAAACAGTTGCAAATTAGGTTTCCTAAAATTTTACGAGATGCTGAAATGCCAAGCCTGGCCTTAAGAGTTTCCGGGAACCTTAGGACTCCACATCCTTGGGAACGTAACATGGCTCTAGCAGATTATACTCGATTGTGAAAAATAAGGTAAATACTTATTAAGTCCATATATTGCAATTGTGATTCTCTAATTGTTCCCATGCTTGAGCATACTTGCACACATATATAGCAAACCTACAAAAACAAAAACAAAAATCTGGAACATAGAAGATGAAAGGAGATCATTACATACATGTAATATAAATCTCTTTCCAAGGATGCACTGTTAGCACCACTTGGCAGGGGAATTGGTGAGCTATGAAGTGGGCCAGATGCAGGAATGTATTTCCCACCGTTAAGTCCATTGGCATGGTTACTTGCACCGTTCTCCATGGTATAGTTATCCTCCACTCCCTTTTCAAATGCCCCACCCTTCAAAACCTTGAGATGCACAAGGTATCAGATCCAGTACAACAATTGTCCTCAAAAAGAAGTCTTTTTATAAGTAAAGAAAGTTTATATACAAGTGAAAATAATCTCTCAGTTCAACTAGTTACACTTACACCTCCCTCATACATCTTTTAGATGATTATCTTAAATTGTAGTCACAGCAAAGAAAAAACAGTGAGGTAGGGTCTATTATACTGCAACCCCATCTCGAGAATCAAGACAGAACTAAGTCCAAACAAATTCGCCCACAAACTTTAAAGTGTCTCTGAGTAAATTATGAAGTCAATACTACAACTCTGAATAGAACTACAGAAAATCTGAATAACAAAAAAATGCATTTATCAATGAACAGTAAATATGGAATTGAATTGAATTGAATGAAGAGCAATTTGCAACCTTATGAGACCTTCTATTGGACTTCAGTTGTGGATAGATATGAGCATAGTATAATGCTTGCCCAGCAAGAAAGAAAGTAGTCAATGCAAAAAACTGCAGAACAATTTATCATGTAGCTGATAGAATGAAGAGAGATAAATCAAAAAATTAATGGGAACACTTTTAGAGAGATGGGATACTAGAAGAAACTTTACCATTGCCATGTAGAGTTGAGTGGGAAGCTGTAAAAAAGGCATCAGTTAGAAAATTTCATCTTACAAGAGTGAACTAAAGTACTAACTCAATTGGAAGTTTGTATTCACCTAAGAGGGAATAGTGGCATACAAACTCAATCACTCATTGAGACAACAAATCAGTAAAGGTATGGCCAATTCCTACACTTTCCTTTTTCTCTAACATTCATGAATCACATTCTTCAAAGTATTTCAAACGCAGTGTCATGGAAATGAATATTTAATTACCTCAGTCTCAAAGTCAAGCCACTGCTGTGTAGATGTGTAGTGTTACCGATTAGAACTGTTATATGCAACAACTTTCACTCGAACCCTATGTGGCCTTCTTAACTTACCTTTGTGCACAGGAAAGACACTTGGGCCATCCGTTTTTTAAAAACTATATGTAGTATTTTATAGTCTTGGAAAAGAATGAAGAAGCGGTAGTTCATTGAGGGTGTTTTATGGTATGTAGTAGCACTTCTGGATATGCATGCAACCATGACCTAACACTATAAATGGGTTCATGTGGTTTACTCATTAAAAAGGTTATTTCTTTATGATTTCTTGAAATTGTGTGCCTACATTATACTACATAGTGTCACAGACTAATGAACCTTGCACATTAAAGTAACATTTTCCTACCTAAATTTCAACATAGTTCATTAGGAATTGGGAAAATCGCACTTTTAGTCCAAGATTGTAAATTTCATCATATTGAAATGTCAGACCCGTCTATCCGAGATTGTAAATGTCACCTCTTAATTGTCCAAATTGCGGTAAATGTGGTCCTTTGGGGGGTGAAATGTACTTCTCGCTCACATTGTACATTTCACCCCTCAAAGGACCACATTTACAACAATTTGGACAATTGAGGGGTGACATTTACAAACTCGAAAACACGGGTCTGACATTTCAATGTGGTGACTATTTCAGGAACTAAAAGTGCAATTTTCCCTTAGGAAAAAATTTCACAAGATGTAAGTAGTGGAAATTATTTAAAACACCTCAAGTCTTTAACATAATTGAAGACCATTATATGTGATGACTGATGATAGAATATTAACTATATCCAGTGGGAAGTGAAATTATTAACAAACACTTCATGCATATATTAAAAGTTGAACCACACATTTGGATACAATCAAGCACCAAGCGTAATAAAAATGAAATTGAATATGGGCTGGTAGCCTGATAGATCCAAAAAAAAGTATTTCTTACAGTTGCTGGTTCTAGAAGGCAGCCAAAGATGTTGCACATGTCCCTGCAAAGATAATAAAAACATGATGTGCGAACAAGGGGACTGTTCTGAACAGTAGCATGTACTACTACTCAGGTTTATTGTTATACTTCGACTAGATTATAGTAGCATGCAATTTCTTACAACTAAATTAAACCTTAATGATGGAAATGAATGAGAGTAACAACGGGTAGATCCATTGAAATGATCCAATGAGCAGATCTCATTTTTATATTTTATTAGTGTTGATGAGACCCGTTATTGAGTTAACATGGAATTAGATCCAAAGTTTAGAACAACAATAGAATCCAGTTATCCAACAAAAATGCAAAGGTAAATTAAAGCACTGCTTATTTGGATGCGACAAAAACTGATGTCTTTAAAAGAGAACCAAAACTAAAAAATAGTTTTGAACAGAATTATATCAAGTACAATGAAAATATGTGATCACTCCAAAGGGTACCACACGAATTACATTAAGGAGTTATTATGTAACTAGATGTTCTCACAGTCCAGCAAAGCCACGAAACAATAGTTTTGAACAGAATTATGAGTATCAAGTACAATGAAAATATGTGATCACTCCAAAGGGTACCGCATGAATTACATTAAGGAGTTATTATGTAACTAAATGTTCTCACAGTCCAGCAAAGCCACAAAACAATTTCCCTCAACTTCCTGCATTCAAAGTGCTGTACCGAATACGAGTAACAGATTGTAGTTGCAACACTGGTAAGTATAAGATGCATTGAAAGACATTTTCACAGCACGCATCCTGTCGGCTCAAACGAAACTCGACAACAAAAAAATGGAGGATTTACCCAATAATCCATGTCAGCAAGAACCAAAAGGAGAGGCCTTCTGTGGATTTATCCCTGAAGTTGGTAATGATCTGGGGAATCTCAGCCACCACCCAACTGAGCACACTCAAGGCCCCGAGAGCCAGCGAAACTCCATCCTTGCTGCTGCACAAGCAATACTCCATGTACCGGATCGCCCACTGTGAGCATTTATGCAATTGCTCTTCCATTCCCATCCCGCCGCACATCGCCATATCGCCGCTGCTTAAACCCTCCCGGCCAGAATCCTCCACCAGAAAGTCAGCAACTATACGGCTGTGCCTTCCTCCTCCGCGTACAGAACACAAATGCGGACTGCCCTGTTTATGATCCACAATAAACTTAAAAACGAGTACTGAAATCAATAAATCATCCCTACGAACTCGCAATCCGTATAAGTAGATTGTAAAATAGAGCTGCGATTAAACGTTCGTTTTTTAACGATAGACATGCGTATATATGATACAGTATGTGTATAGTCCGTCGGTATAGAAAGGAAACCGTAGATATGAATGGAGATTGAGATGCAGGGGCATGTGCATACAGAGACAAAAATGTTGTGATTGACAAGGAATGGTAGCGGCGGAAGATGATTGATTATGGACTTCTAAGGTGGCGCGGCTTTGGATAACAACAACAGTTCCAGCATCCAGGCATGCAGGGTTTATTTATACTTCAAATAGTGGATTAACTCCTGAATGGGATAAATAAAATACAAACTGGTTTATGTTTGCTCAAAGGAGATAAAATTAACGGGAATCACAGATTATTTACTAAAATAAAAGTGTCAAAATTAGTGGGACATCCGAAACGTAACAAAGTTTTAAGAGAGGAAGAGAGTATTTTGTATTTTCGATTTATCATTTAAGAGAGCATTATTAAGACGCTTTTAGGATGTTTTTACTTGGACTGTAATTTGCCCCAGACCAGACCAGTCCAGACCAGACCAGACCAGTTCAGACCAGACCAGACCAGACCAGACTTGGATAGTTATAAAAATACAAAGAAACCAGACCTTACCAGACCAGACCAGACCAGTTCAGACCAGACCAGACCAGATCAGACCAGACCAGACCAGCAAATTACAGTCCAAGTAAAAACATCCTTACTTGATTTGTTTTTAATCGCATATCACATCACACTTAAACATGTCAAACCGGATCAGACCAGCAAAATTCGGTTTAAGTAAAAACATCGTTAGTATGCAATACTTTTTACTATGTGTGTGATTTTTGTTTACTCGTATTCAATTGTGTAATACTAGTACTCAAAAAAGTGAGAGTGAAATCCCTTTTTGGGCTGAATTGATTGAGATTATTGTACCAATCCATATATTCTTTGGTACTCTAAACTGTTTTTCTTTATTTTATTAATAAAACATATTTCAGATGTTTTTATAATTCACCCAATTCAACCCCTTCAATCGATTTGTTATATTTTAAACATTCCATATATGAATATCCCTTGTGCAAAACTCAATATTTTAAACAAAATTATATGAATATCATTCCATATATTCTTTGGTACTCTATATGTTCTTTCATAAATTTGAAGATGTTCAACCGATTCAATTAATTTTGGAGTTACCAAAGGAGCTCCTTACATACTCCCTTAGTAAAGGCGTTTTGACGTCAAAGTAAAAACATTCTAGACAAGACATTGACACGAAATTTGGTATTAATTTGACGTGTCTGTGTCGAATTCGTGCCAAATTCCCTATGAATTTTGCCAAAATCTTTGTCAAATTCATGCAAATTTCATTTCTTTTCTGTAGTGGTTTAATCATTAATGACACATTTTCATCCGTTATTTATATCCATTGAGGGTGAGGGAGGGACGAACTTTCCATAAATTGATATAATAATAATTGGATTGCATGTGCCAATAAACAGTTTGCATTTGCGAGTATACGAAATTATTTAAATACGTTTATCACACTGTGTTTGTTTGATTCGTGTGGCAGGACACCCTTTAGAATATCCTCATTGATCTGAGGCCTGTTAGATACTTAGATACGTTTCTCATCTCAGTTTTATTAGTTAATAGACCCCGAACTTACGTAAAAAGGTCAAATAAGCCCTTATATAGGAGGTGATGTCCGGTCGTCGCCATTTGAGACGTTTCCCGATGGAATTTTTTATGAAAATTTTTTAGCATCTTATTCAATAAGTCTAGTTTACTCATACCAAAATTCGGCTAAAACTACAATTGAGAAGGCATTCAAATGAATTCTTGAAGATAAATGCGCAGTTAAAAGCGCAGTTATCTTCAAGAATTCATTTTAATGCCTTCCCAATTGAATTGTTAGCTGAAATTTGGTATGAGTAAACTAGACTTAATGAATAAGATGCTCAAAAAATTTCATCAAAAAATTCCCCCGGGAACTGCCCCAAATGGTGACGGCCGAAAAAAGCCTCCTATATAAAGACTTATTTGACCATTTTATGTAAGTTTAAGGGTCTATATGACCCCTTTCCTATTACGGAGTAGCAACTACCAACAGTATATACTATATACGCATTCATTCCTCACAAATTAGTAACGCAAGAACTTTGTTATAGATATATTCATATATCATATATTATCTTCCGTCTCTTTTTAATTGCAATATGTTGACTTTTTACACTGTTCACATGATATACTTTGACTACATTTTACACTATTATTTTGTGGAAATTATTTTTTTAAAAAAATATTTTCCAATTCATCTCATTACAAATTTTCAAAATCAAATTTTTAATATTTTTTATTAATAGAGATTAAGACATACTCACGGTCAAATGTGTGCGTTGGCAAATGTGCAAATGTTGACTGTTGCAACAAAAAAAGAACGGAGGAAGATTTTGACAATGATTTGGGTATGTAGGCAGGGACGCAGACATGTCAAATGTGCAAATGTTGACTGTCAAGATAGCATAATGTTCTAGATTTGGGTATGTAGGCAGGGATGCAGGGGCGACCCGAGCCTAGCGGCACAGGACCCTCGAAAATGGCAGGCTCAATTTCTTAGTATGGAGCCCATATGCCTAATAGGTCACTTATTCATTTTTTTTTGCAACGAAAAGAAACTTATATTAAAGTATCAAACGAATCAAGAGTTACAACTAGTTAATTCTTCAAAATCTCCGACCTATCTTTTAACAAACTCCATCTAAACTCAAGAACAACGTCATACGATCAGACTCTTAAACGACCACTTTCAAAAAAGCAACGTGAATCGTTGACCACCAAACGGACAACATAGAGTTCTTTCTGAATTTTATGGTCACCGTACTCTTTATCACTTTACTAGACTCATAATATAATAAAAAATCCCCCTTAGTTCCCAATCAGGCATAGAAAATGTTCACCCAAAATTGAGCAAAACTTTTTCCTGAACATACAGGGAATTCGAAGCAATTAATGGCCGCAGAGATCTCAATATTTCTGATCATAGCTAAACTAGATAACTCAAGACTCCCTCTAACGCAAACAGTATGAATATAAAGTAAAAAGACTATCGAAAAAAATAAAACATGAAATAAAACTAAAGCAAACCAAAACCACTTGTTCTCTCCATGGCGGCGACTCAGGAGGAGACCGGATCATCAACACTTAATTTTCTTCCTCCAATATAAAAAGATCAATGGCGTATACCTGCAGTATACCTGTTTGAAAAAAAGAGATCGAAAGGTGACTGGAAAATATAAATTACAATAAAGGGCATATATAATGTGTTTATATTTTAATAAGTATTAGTATAGTATATATATTTATTCGGAGTATGGATAATTTATAATTGAACTTAATAAATTATTACATTCATATTATTAAGCCCCCTTCATCCAAAAAAAAGCTATTACTTCTTAATTTTATAAATCAGTTTAACCAACTGATATTATTAGGTAATTATTAATTTTATTTAGGTATGGATAATTTATAATTGAACTGAATAAATTATTACATTCATATTATTAAGCTATTACTTCTTAATTTTATAAATCAGTTTAACCAATTGATATTATTAGGTAATTATATTGTTAATTTTTTGTTTAAGATTTTTTTTGGACATTCTTCTAAACCTAGTATAGTATCTGCTCTAGTTAATGTCAATATCCTTGATTGGGATGAGACTCGAACCTGCGACATCCTCTTTGAGATATCAACAATTATGCCATCAGACCACAAGATACTTGTTGAAAAAAGCCTCATTTTTTATTGTTGTACATGACTCTTGTTTTCTTAGGACTTAGCTAACCTCTAGGGAGTACAACTCAGTCTTCTCACATGAGTCACATCCCTCTTTCAAATGTATATGGAATTAGTCGCAAAATTTCAACTCCATGTATTCTAAAAGTTTAGGTGTGTTTAATATGCAACTTTTAAAAGTCTAAAAAAATCTAATTGTATTAAATATGAAATTTTAAAAATTCAAAAAAGTCTAGGCATATTCAAACTTATAATAATTTCATTTGATGCAATAATTTTGACCGGTCATTTGTAAAAATGATTTTTTTCAAAAGATCTTGAACTTAAGGCGCAATGTCCTATCAATTAAAGACATCTAATATTATATATTTTGTTTTCTTTGATTTTCTGTTTATTTCATTGTTATCTTTTGTTGATTTTAGATTATTAGTTTAATAGAATTAAATAATATTAAATAAATTTAAAATAAAAAATATAAAGTTTATCATACTTAATATTTTCATCATTGAATTTCAATTACACCTTATGATTTCAAATTGTCATTCTGGATCCAGATACAATAATTCCAATAATGGCATCATATGATATGATCGTAAACAAAACTCTAGGGCATTCGGTCTTCATGTCGGTTTGTTATGGAAAGTGGAAACCCCCCATTTTTAGTCATACACAATTTTATTTTGTGGCATCATGAGTAACAATAATAATAAGTTTAGTTTTTTTTATTACAAATAAGGGATAAAGTGCATATATACCCCTAAGCTTCTAAAAGGTGTAAAAATACTCCTCATGTTTTTATAAAGGAAAAAAATATTATTCTTATTAACTTAAATAAATTAAACAAGTTTTAAAGAAATTAAAACACCATTTATAATGAAAAATCCATTATGGTTGACAAGTTCGATTGTTCTCAACATCCATCCGATTTTGGATTGAAAACCTTAAACCCTAACCACTTTAAGCTAGCGAGTTAATTCTTAAAATAGGACTAAAACACTCATAAAATGCACAAATATGACTGTCTTTTTTATCTTCCTAAAATAAGACTCATGGACTCTTAATTGATACAATTTTATTCTTTTAATAGGATGAAGTAAGTCTTGTTTAGAGATTAGAAACATAAAATCTTATGTATGCACTTTGACTAACTTTTAGTCTATTAATTTATTTTGAACAATTACTTATTGGAATGTTATCAATTCAGGACCCGAAAGATAGATGAATTATCAATTCAGGACCTAAAAGATGAGATGTATCGGTATATGACCAGAATGATGGAAAACTATCAATCTAAGTCCTCACGTTTCATATGTTTTGACTTATTTAATTTTTTTAATTAATTCCATTGCTAATTTTTGATAAACTTTTCTTCACAAAAGTTTATTAATTAGTTTCTTAAATCTAAATAATATTTAAAATTTTTAAAATAAAAAAATTAATAAAATTCATGACAATTAGGTCCTAATTTTGATAATTTTAAATCATTCGGGTCTTAAATTGATACATCATTCGGGTCCTATATCGATACATTTCATCTTTCAGGTCCCGGATTGATAACTTATGTATCTTTTGGGTCCGGATTTAAACATGCATGAAGTACGTTGTTAAACATGCCGTAGTTGTTAAACGAATACACACCATTTCAATGATTCCAAAAATGACGTTGTTTTAATTAAGTTTTAACCACCCAAAATAAATCACTAACAATTTCACTTGAACACCAATTGTGTGACTAATCCCAAACATAATACCCACCTTAACTAATTGCACCCACAAATACTTCATTCATTGATTAACCCGTGGAGACAGCATAATTGGAGGGCCAGGCCAGACCAATTCTTTGTAAGTTGTACCTTAACTTGCATGCATGTTGTGAGAAAAATTCTTCCATATGTTGTACTTACTTGCCATTTCGAGGTATACTGAATTGACTGAAAACTTTACTATACCCACATTTTGGATAAGATAAAGTACTGTAGCGAATTACTTCAATATGATATTGATTAGGAAGCCCCAGTTCTAAATGTAAAATCATGGTCCCACATTAATATTAAAAAAATTAAAAAGAATTTCAATCCAAATACTTATACTCAAATCAATCGAATGCTCATTTAAAGAGAACTAAAAGAGTGAAAGGACCAACGAGAAAATAATGGATCTATATTTTTCTTCCTTACTAACAGTATTTTACTAAATAGCTAAGTATTAGTATATAATATTATTATATAATACGAATAAGTTTTTAAAAATTTGGACCCCATAAATCCGGGGGCCCTGGTCTGGATAACCTATTGAACCCCCTAAAAAACGGCCCTGATATTGATATATATTTTGAAAATAATTAATATATCGATATACTGTTATACTGAAACTCTAATCCAAAAGGATCTTTAAAAATAAATGGCTCGGTATAGAACTTAACACAACATCACTTTAAGGATATATAGATTTTATATTCATGCACTTCGAATTATTTTTACTTTTTTTAGATGACTATTGTTTTACTTATATCTAAGTTGCGCATAGGCACATACCAATGTCAAGAACTCATCTTCTATCACTAATTTAATGCTCATAATGCGGTCTTTCTTGTAAACGTTTTGCACCGCATCCTGAACTTTAAACTTTCCACCAATGTAAAATTGAATTATTAAAATTGAATTAATTATCAATAGCCGCCAATAGAGAAGATTTAACTTAAATATTAATTGAGTAGAAAATGTTGACTTTCCAACACAATTTGAGAGGGAGGTACTAGTATATAATGCCACCCAAAAGTGCTAAGATAATAAGCTAGCCATAGTTATCTACTCACTTTTTTTCTAAAAGAAAAAGATGATAAATACAGATGTGTTAAATGATGGTCTAAGTCCCCTGACTCATGTGGTGGTGGCAGGCATTCTTTGTGTGTTGTTGTTGCTCCTCTGGTATGTTTCATGGGGAGTAAGCTGTGAGACGCCGGTGTACCTGCTAGATTTCTGCTGCTACAGACCCCCGGACGAACTTAGAATACCCACAGCCACTTTGATCGAACAAGCCCGGTCGTGTGTGTCCGTTAAGGACCCCAGGTCGCTCGATTTCTACGCAAAGTCGGCAGAGAGGTCCGGGATCGGAGGCGAGGCCTGCGCCCCACCAGCCATGCACCGCCTCCCTCCGGACTTCTCTCTGAAGCCGTCCAGGGAAGAGACCGAAACGGTTCTATTTTCTGTGGTAAAGGATGTGTTGGAGAAGAACGGGGTGAGGCCGGAGCGCGTCGACATTCTGGTGTCCAACTGCAGCCTCTTCTGCCCCACCCCTTCCATTACTTCTATGATCATCAACAAGTATGTACCTGCTGCTATCTTTACTCTTTTCCATCAAATCACATCAAACTTAAACAAATCAAGCCAGATCAAGCCAAGCTTAGCGAATATTTAAATACACACTAGAAATTTGCAAGATCAAACCATATCATATCACACCAAATATGACTTAAGCATTGAGACTTTTTGGGCGTATGGTTATTCCAAATGCACTTAGCATAGGGATTCAAGGCCATAGTAGGCCCTAAAATATCATAAGCACTAAAAAGCAGAATTTGCCATATCAATGCAGTGAACTAAATATTTATATTGTGAAATTTTCTAATCACGTACATAGATGACAGATTATTACCAAGCATAGCATTGTCGATATAATGGGCCTATATCACATCGGTTAGAGAACTAGAAAGAGCTAAAAGCTTGCTGAATATGAATAGGACTTCTACAACCCCAACCCAATTTCAAAATTAGGGTAGAACCATTTTGTCCACTTAGTAAAGTGGTTTGTTGATCATTGTTACTACTTTAAGTATCCCCTCTTGAATACTTGATCGTTGAGACATTCTAATTCATCTAGGTAACTATTAATAACATGATGTGTTCCTTGATAACCTTTACTATTGGTCAATATATAACAAAAATCATATATTGATCCAATATTAGCAATTAATCTTCCGTAAAAATCAATTAAGATCGAAAACATTGACACAAGCGGATTTTTGGTTTAATCAATATAATTAATTGCTCTTTAGATTATTTATCATGAGATGCATACACTACTAACCTAAAGTCACTACTTATGAAATGACCAAGTGAATAACATGCGTATTCATTGATCGAATCTAGTAATAATCAATATCAAAACATTAACTAACCGATCACTTAGCAATGCTCAAATATCAATATAAAATACTACCTCCGTCCCAGGGAGAAGTTCCCAATTTCCTTTTTTGGCAGTCCCAACAAGAAGTTCCCATTTCCCTAAATGGAAAGTTATTCTACATCAAAACAGTGCCAAACAGTGCTAAACAGTGCTAAACAGTGCAAAACAGTGTCGAAACAGTGCCAAACAGTGTCGAAACAGTGTCAAACAGTAAAATTTACCCCCCAGTAACTTTATTTCCTTAATATGTGTGAAAGTCAACCCGGGAACTTCTCCCTGGGACGGAGGGAGTATAATTAGAACTATAATTAGTATTCAAGAGAAAATGATTGAAAAGGATAACTCACAAGTTACAAATCACAAGTTTCAATATAGCAAAACCAAACTCAAAAGGCTACCTAAGTTACATGGATAAACTCTCTATGATTGGAGGAATTAATAAATTTGTGAAATGAAAAGAAACTGATATTTTTATAGGAGCAATGAGGTGAGTGGATCGAATACCTGATCAGATATCTAGGTGCCTGATCGGGCATGTCAAGATACCCGACCAGGTATATGACCAAATCTGATTTCCCCATGTTCTTTTGCTTTGTTCGGTATTTTGCGATCTTTAATTAGCGCCGAATCATACCCGACTGGGTATTGGATATACCCGACATGGTATTGGACATACTCGACCGAGTGTCATACCAGATCGGAATTTTCTTCTTTCTTTGTCTCTCATGAAGCTACTTTTTATCTCCAAGCTCCTTCGTTATGTTCCCAAGTGATTTTTTCTTGCTTTTTAATCATGTTTCTTGCATACATGTCAAAATGTCTTGTTGATCAATTCATTATAGACAATACAAAGACAAGATAATCAATTCTAACACAAGATTCTAGATGCCTTTTGAATTTGTTAGAGGAGCCTTTTAATTGTTCTTAGACAACCTTTCAAATTCCATAGACATCAACTTCCCATGTAATTTCACTATCTATGCAGACACAATTAATGTTATTAAGATTAATAATTCATCCCAATAAGGTGTTATTTAATTATATACGAAGTATCTAATTAACTTTAGTTTCATCCATTCGGATTGGGCAAAAACAAAAGACCATTTAAGAAAACACCACAATTCGACTATCATGTATGAAAACATAAAAACATCTCATGTAAGAGAATTGATGCATGTACGGGGTAATATGTATATTGTGATGGGCTTGTGGAAATATATTGAAGCAATAATATATACTACCTCCGTTTTTAAATAAGTGCAACATCTGAAATTTTACACTATTCACATGTTCTACTTTGACTACATTTTATTTATTGATGTATAAATATATATTTTTGAAAAATACGAAGAATATTATTAAATTTGTCTCATTGTAAATTTTCAAAAACTGATTTTTTTAAATTTTGTACTTATAGAGAATTATATATATTATTGGTCAAAGTTGTGCCTCAACAAGTGTGAAATGTTGACTGTTGCACTTATTTAAGAACGGATGAAGTACAAAGTAGTGGATACTAGGTACATAATATATTGATGGAAGATGGTGCATGCAGGTTTGGAATGAGAAGCAACGTGAAGAGTTATAGCCTGAGTGGGATGGGGTGCAGCGCGGGAGTGGTGTCGGTGAGCGTGGCAAAAGACCTGCTTAAAGTCCACCGAAAGTCGGTGGCTTTGGTGGTGAGCATGGAAGCCATCACCCCCAACGGCTACCTGGGGAATGACAAGTCCATGATTCTCACCAACACGTTGTTCCGGATGGGAGGGGCTGCCGTCCTGCTGTCCAACCACCGCACCCGCCGCCGCCGCCCCAAATACAAACTCCAACATCTTGTCCGCACCCACTTCGGCGCAGATGACGCCTCCTACCACTCTGTCTTCCAAAACAATGACGATTTCGGTCATCAAGGTGTCCATCTCTCTAGAGACCTTCTCCAAGTTGCAGGTATGTACGTACGCATGTATATATTGATACTAAATTTTGGGATCGTAAACGGGCACTTGTCCCCCAACTGCATGCTCTGGCCCTACATACATGACACACACATAAGGAAAATCGCAAAGTTTTTTAACTAATAGAACCAATAAGGTAATTTACAAAAAAAACATTATAACTTATAGCTGGCCAAGAACCCTAAGGATGTTTTTACTTGGACTGTAATTTGCCCCAGACCAGACCAGACCAGTCCAGACCAGACCAGACCAGTTCAAAACAGACCAGACCAGACCAGACTTGGATAGTTATAAAAATACAAAGAAACCAGACCTTACCAGACCAGACCAGACCAGTTCAGACCAGACCAGACCAGATCAGACCAGACCAGACCAGCAAATTACAGTCCAAGTAAAAACATCCTAAATACAGTAAAAAAAAAACTTCATAGTGATAAACTGTGGAGGCATGAGATCAACAAGCATGAAACTACGATACACTGTGATTCTCTGTCCATACTACGTGCTACATACGGATTCTTAACGTATTGTGTGTCAGATACTAGTTCATGTGTACCATATGATAGTTTAAGTCATATGAAGTCCTTATATGTATTAGATATTAGTTCTATTGTTGTGCCTTAGATACTGATTTTTGTGAGTGAGATACTTTTTCCGGTGCTTTATGTACAAACTGTGTGTGAGATACTACTATTCATGTGCATTAGATATTGGTGATTGTGCGTTAAATACTAAGTCTTGTGAGTGAGATATTTGTGGTGGTGCTTTACATACAAATTATGTGCGAGATACAACTTTTTGTTTTCAAATTTGAATCTCCTTATTTGTGCGAGATACTTGATCTGGTGCTTTACATATAAATTATGTGTGAGTACGTTTCCGAATTTGAATCTCCTTATTTTTTCCAGCTGATTGATAAACGAACCTCATAAAAGGTGTTTCTTCTGCTTTTGACATTTTTACCCTCTATTGAGGCCATGTCCCTCAAATTAGTTTTGCTAGATGCTATTAAATGAAATACATCAAATTATTGTACACCACTCAATTAAATGATCGTTCATTAATCAAGATTATAAATTAGACTACAAACTCTCCCGAGAGAACGAATATTGTTGCAGATGAATGAGATTGCCAAGATGGTGACCAATTACAGAACAGAGTGGCGGCTCTGACGAATCAGATGAAAATGTGATATGTGATATTTAGAGCATCTCCAATGGGAGGGTGCATTGCATCTGATGTGGCATAGGAGAGAGATAGAAATAGAATAAATATTGAGATGGAGTGTTGTGTAGGGAAAAATGAAAAAGAGGAGAGTGATAGAGGTAAAAATGGACCAAGGTCCAGGGACGGATCCAGGATTTCGAGTCAAGGGGGGCGAATTTTTTTCATTAGTGTAGGGAGTGAAAAAATTTCGCTAGTAAGCGGAACGGGAAAAAAATCGCTAGTGTAGCAAGGCGATTTTTTTCGCTAGTGTAGGGCTCTGTGGCTAATTTTTATTTAAAAAGTTCCATTAGTACATACTACATACACGATGGAAATTAAATCTATTATATTCTAATTCTAATTTTAGACAATGAAAATATAACTTTGATTTAATAACTACAAGTGCTCCAGAAAAAATATTGATACATTAAAGCTTAAGAAATGACAAATTAAAGAAAAATTATTTGAAAATAAGAAAGAATATGATATACGTAGTATAACATTTTATGATATTATTTGAAGGTAAAGTGGTTAAAGTTAAAGGTACACATCAACCAATGCTTTTTAAGTAACTTATGTCTTGTTTAACCACATGAATCTTAACAGGATAAAGAATTGGTTTTTGAATTGAGATTTTTGTCTACCAAGAAGGGTATTTGTGGGTCATGATGAGTTTTCTTAATATTACAATAGTATGTATGAGATTATTATACTTAGAATAATATGATACGTAGTAATGTTAATTCATATATATATGGTGCATATTAGATTTGTATTAATGCGAAAATAAGTTAAAGTATTATCTATTCAACAAATTGTTTTTAGAAAGTAAAAGGTAAATAAAATGTGTAATTTAATGTCAACAAACATTTATACTATTTAACTATTGTATCTGATATTCAATATCTTTTGATATCTTACAAAATCGAGTACTAATTATCTAATAAAGGTAATTAAACATTACAAAACTAAGAATTTTTTGGTACCCTAAGTCTTAAACAACGAGTTCTATTGTTTATTTGTTTAAGTTATGTAAATTATTTTATATTCTACTTCTTTTAAATCCCCAATTGAGCATTGCATTATGTGAGCCTATATATTAATTTTGAAAACTAAAAGTTAAGGGGAAGTCCAAGGGGGGCGGTCGCCCCCCCGCGCCCCCCCTTGGATCCGTCCCTGCCAAGGTCTATGACAAGGTCCATATATGGACCTTACACGGAATTCGAGGAGGAAAGGTTGATAAAAAGTGGATTAAAAGTGATATAAAAAATGAAAATAAAAATAAATTAGGAAATATGTGGGTCCTACACATAAATTTTGTGAGATAAAAAATGGGACCCATGTGCAAGGGCGTGTAAGAGACCACACCCTTGCATTAGTAGTTCACAAAATCAGATGATGGTCTCATATGAATCTTTATGATCTGACATAATCTAAAATTTTCTAATATGATTTAAATAATGTTTACACTTAATAAGAAAAGGAAATATGTGGAGTAACTGAGTAACTTATAAACATGTTACAAATATTGACAACAAAAGTCTCGGATTTAAATTCTAATGGCGCGAATCTGCCTAGTTTTGCTCCAATATATGAAGTTTTATCGAGCAAATTCTCCATATAAGTTAATAAAATTTCCAATAAAATGTGCACGATACAATATGGTTTGTAAGAGATAGACATAAAAAATAAAGCGATGACATTTATCTCATTTTCTTTCTCAGGTCTTATCTATTTCATGATAAGTATTTCTACACAATGTCAAATATAACGTCTAAGACGTTATGATTAATATTATTGAGAAAAATTATTACAAACAAATAAGACCTTGAATAGAAAGAGAGAGAAACGTCATTAATCTATATTTTGTATATATCTCTCTCATGCCACATATGCATTAAAGAAGCTCTAAAACATAACACATTTTGCAAGTATGTTAATCGTTTTTATTTTGTTGTTAAGTATGACTCATTAAGGATGTTTTTAGTTAGACATATTTTTTTATCTAATCTGGTCTGACATGTATAACTCCAGGTCTTTTCTGTTCCTAGGACTGAAATAAGTCCAAGTAAAAACATCCTGACTCCTAATTTAGGAAGTGATTATTGCTTCATTATATTCCTTTAATAAAATTAAAGATGTCCTTCATCATAATCAGTGGAGGATCTCGGGGTATGCGGGTAAGTAGGGGTGGGCGCGGTCCGGTCCGGTCCAATATTTGGCCGAACCCGTACTCGTATCGTGACTATTCAAACGGTTCGGTTCGGTCTTAGACCTAAACCCGTTCAGTACGGTTCCATTTTCAAACGGGACGGTACCATGTCATACCAATACCAAACAAATGCCATTTTTTCCAAGTGTTTAAGAGAAAATTTAAGTCTAGCCATCCTCCAAAAATCCACACAATTTATCAATTTTCATACTCCCCCGTCCCAAATTAATATGCAAAGTCAATATTTTTTGTCAACCAATGTTAAAGTTAAATTCTTTGTATTGAATCTATTGATAATTAATTCAAATTTGAACAATTAAAATTTACATATTTACAAACTACATTAAAATCTTTTCAATGTTGCAAACTCCAAATTAAATATAATTAAAAATTTACATCCTAATTAAGTGGATATAATGAAACTGTTTTACCAAGAAAAGTTAATTTTGCAAATCAATCTGGGACGAAGGTTGTATTACATAATTAATAAATTTTAAATAAATTATAATAGTATAAATTTAAATAATTAAACTATACATCAGTCCGGTTCCAGACTTCCTATGAACTAACAAAGGCGGTGAAAGTGTGAAGGCACTAGTCAAAGTAATGGTATAAATATAAATTTAAATAATCAAACCATAATTCGGTCTGGTTCGGTCCGGTTCAGTTCAGTACCGATTCTCATTTAATGGAACCGGTCATGACATTGTTTAGAACCGGTACGGTCGGGTTCGGGACAAAAAAATTTGAGATCCGTTTCAAACCCCGTTTTTTTGTTCGGTACCTTACCGATTCGATTCGGAACCATGCCGGTTCGGTATTTTTGCTCACCCCTAGAGGCAAGCACCCTACTTCTGGTCCTGAAAAATATTTGTACTAGGATCATAGAGCAGCGGCCGTGGTGCCCCCGTTTCCAATCAGGTGGAATAATATTGAGTATTACGTAGTAGATTTTTGGTGAGTGTTTAGACTTGAATGTGGTAGAAGCTATTTAATTTGATAGAAAGAAGCATTATTGTGGTGAAGAAGAAAAATAAATATTTATAACTTAATCCCAAAGCTATGCCATTTTAATATCGTATACTATGACTATCTTTATTTCAAGTATGGATATTGAAATAAGCAACACACTATCATGGCATTGCCATGAGCAATTTGTGGCTAGTATGAGCTATTTGTCCGGAAAGAAAGTCCTTATCAAGTTTATGATGCTTAATAGTTACGAGTATTAACTAGTATGAATATTTCAAACTCGAACACTAAGGGAGTGTTTGCAATAGCTTCTGCTTAAAAAAACACTTTTTGAAAAAAACGATTAAATAAAAGTTGATAGTGTTTGAGAAAAAAGTGATTTTGAAAAGTAAAAGTTGGTATTATTTGGTAAAATAAGTGTTTTTTGTGTAATAGAAAAGAAAAAAGCACTTTTCACACGAAAGCAGAGAAAAGTAAAATTGACAGTGTTTGGTAAATAAGTGATTTTTTTAAGCTAATAACCGAGAAGTGCTTTTTAAGCATTTGCAAACACTCCTAAAGTATCTAAAGCATCCATTGCTCAGGCAAATGCCAGGAAACATTTTCTATCATGGGAAAGTTCCCGAAATAGAACTAAAACAGTTTGAAAATTCCAAAATAGGATTATCATGTTTTTTATTCCCAAAATAGGAGTAATTACTGCCAAGTTTGTAAAATACCGCCATATTTGAAGTCTGATACTGCCAAAACATGACAGTAATTAGTCCTATTTTGGAATAAAAACATGACAGTCCTATTTTGGAATTTTCAAACCTTTTTAATCCTATTGCGGGCAATATCTCTTCTAGATTTTATTAGATAAAACAAAAAATACAAACGGAGAGGGGGGCTAGGCCAAAACTCCTCAAAGGAGGCATTCCTCAACAAAATACATAAAAACCAATAAAATTAAACATATGAAAATAAATCAAAATAAGACGGATTGTCAAAAAAATAATCCAAATAATAGGTCTTTCTACTTAAATCAGATAAAGAATTAACCGAGGTGTATAATGTGATTTGGGCCGACTTGTTAGTCGCAATGTAATGGGCCGCCCAATTCCTCTCTGGCCCTCTCTATCAAGTTATGGGGCTTAAGCACTAGCATGCCCACCATAATAACCTTTCCTTATGAAGGTTTCTTCATTCCTATCGGGGATGTGAATTTGAAACTTTGCGGCATCTTAATTTGGCACTCAAGCTCAATTTCTTTAAATCAAACTCATTAAAAATTATCACTTATTTTTGTGCTCAACATTGCGCAGTTCATCGAGTGGAATTCCCGGGCATAAAAGAACACATACACTATAAAAACATAATAATTTTAACTCATACTTTAAATTTGATTTGCAGAGATTTTTCACATGATTCTAAGCCTAACATCTTGTGATAAAACATTTTTGACACGGATTCATAAATCTGCGTAGAATAAGTTCAAAAGCTCAGTTTGATGAAGAAATTAGAACGAGATGGTTGTATCAATTCTTACCATGATAAATCCACGTTGAACCTGTTTTCTGTATTGAAATGTAGTTCGAAATGTAAAGCCAGAATTAAAATATACGAAGTAGTTGAATGGAATATGAGAAATGTGAAATCTAAACTGAACTTCATTTTGAGACAATGATAGCATAGCATTATATTTCAAACTACTCCATTAAATTTGTTGCACACATAACGGTCCTACCTAAACAAAAACTTGGATTAATATATTTTTCAATCCAAAACATAACTAAGTTATAATATATGAATTTAACTTTGCCCATGTTTTATTCTTACTTTAACTTTAATGTGTCTTCATTGCATTGCATGTTTACCTAGCTAATTGATTTTAATGCATTGCATGTGCGTGTTGCATGGTGGCAGGAAGAGCCCTGAAAAGCAACATATCCGAGCTCGGTCCCCGGGTTTTACCCTTGTCTGAACTTATTCTCTATGGGTTTGCAACGCTGAGTAGGAAAGTGTTCGGTAAAAGAGAGACTTTCGTGCCTAATTTCAACAAGGCTTTTGAGCATTTCTGCATCCATGCAGGTGGAAGAGCGGTAATTGATGCGGTCCAGGATAGCCTTAAGTTGAGCAAGGTATATACGAAGTAGTATATACTACGTACGTATAATTTTATAATTCTGAACTACTTTATTAACTACAAAGGGCAATTAACAAAATAGGAGTAAAAATAGGACTTAGAGTTTTAAAATTCATTATGTTTCAAAATTTTAAAACATAGGGCAATTCTGAACTACGTTTGCAAAAATAGGATTAGAGTTTTAAAATTCTCAAAATAGGAATATTTTTTTGTAAATGGACAAGAATACCCTGCCTGTTGCTGCCTGCTGCTACAGTTTCGCCGCCAGCCAGACTTCGCCGGACTGCAGCCTCCGCCGCCAGAGCTCGGGCGACCACCGTCGGAAAATTTTCCAGATTTTCTCTTGGAAGTTTCCCAGTATTTCTGCCGCCAAACGTCGCCGGCCGCCGCCACCGCCTCCGGCGGCGGCACTGCCGGAGTTCGCCGCCGCCGCCGCCGGAATCTTCTGCCGCCACTGCCGGACTGTCCCGCTACCAACGGACTACCTTGGTTGCCCAAGGGAACTGGGGGGGGGGGCAATAATGAATTAGAATAAAGGTTTCCGCCGGTCGCCGGAGCTCCACCGTCGGCCGCCGCCGCCTACTACTGCCACCACCGGACTACTGCCGCTACCAACACCCTGCCCTGCCACCGACGGACTGCCCTTGTTGCCCAAGGGAACTAGGGGGGCAATAATTAATTACAATAGGGGTAATTAGGGGTAAAAATTAATGTTTAATCCTATTTGGAGAATTTTAGAAGTTAACTCCTATTTAGGGAAATGTGCTATGTTTTGCTCCTATTGGAAGCAATTTCTCTAACTACAATTGTACGGAGTAACTTTAACCAAATAATTCGTGAGGCCAAACAACAAGCTAGCTTATGAATTACTACATTCGCCTCTCTCAATATATGTTTAAGGCCTGACTCCGCTTAGGCGGCTTAGCTTGAGTTTAGGCCCGATAATTAATGGCCCTACCTAATGGGTTGAGCGGGCGGGTGGAGTAAAACTCATGTCTGTCCGTGAGCCGCAACGAGTCATTAATTGTTACCCCATGAGCCCATATTAGGGAGATCCTCCCTGGCACAACTCAATAAATTAGCTAGTAAAATTTAATGTTTGTGCGGATTGGATCTGTCATAATTCAAATGTATATTAAGATTATCATTGATTCGAAAAAAAGAGAATATAATAAATTAAAACAGAGTCACAATACCTGAGCCAGACTTGAGCATTAATCTATTCATTTTATTAATTATTAATTAAATGAATGTATGAAATCCTGAATATAAATTAAAGAAGGTTTAACGCACAATTAAACACTCCTTCGTGACGTACAAATATTGCTTACTTAATACTCATCCATCCATCTTCATATACAAGTAATATACTATCCACGTTCTTTAATTCTTGCAACAGTTTGACTTTCACGTTTGCCAATGCATAACTTTGACTGTAATTATATTTAATAATGTATTAGTAAACATTATTAAAAGTTGATATTTGGAAATTCACATTGATAGGAATCTAATAACATTTTATACGTAATAATTTGATTATGTATATTAGTAGAAAATCATGATCAAAGTAAGGTCTGTGAATAGTGCAAAAATCACAATGTTGTAAGAATTAAAGAACAAAGAGAAAGTATAGGAAAAGTAAGAACAGAGAAAGTATACGAAAAGTAGAAGAACTAACTAAAATGTTGTACTACGTATGTATTTAATTTCCAGCATATGTATAGTATATATGAAGTATATATTAATTACTAAATAAAAACATTGTTATTATATATAATAGGAAGACGTGGAGGCTTCCAGAATGACCCTATACAGATTTGGCAATACTTCATCTTCTTCGATTTGGTATGAGCTTAGCTACCTGGAAGCGAAAGGGAGGATTAAAAAGGGTGAGAGGGTTTGGCAGATTGCGTTCGGAAGTGGATTCAAGTGTAACAGTGCCGTTTGGGTGTGCATTTCCCAACTCCGTCCCAATCCAACCAATGCATGGTCTGATAGGATTAATAGATATCCTGTCCAAGTTCCAAAGGTTTTAGATCATTGACCATATATATATCTTAGCTTCCATTGTTTCTATTTGTATAATTGTATCCTCCCGGTCAATCCTTCTACTTTGGATTTGAAGATTACAATTCTTATAATAAATAAAACACATACCAATATTAATTACGAAAATAAACAAAACAAATTAAGATGTTTGATTGGTATTATCTATGACTTCACATAAAATTAAGTTCTGATCCATAAAAGTTGTAATTAATGGTGTTCCAACTTCCAAACACTACAACACTACTACTATTAGTATTTTCTTCATTTTTGGCCATTTATACGTACAAAATTCTCAAATCTCAAATCAAAACTATATATTGATTATTGATGTCTTTCTTTATTTAGTGTTTTTGTGTTGTAAATGGCTACATATGTATGCATGCAATGTGAGTATGTAACTAAAATGTGCTCTGTAATACTACGTAATTAATAGGTATACTTTGTTTGCATGTAGCCTGTCAAATATTTCAAAATGCAGGATTTGTACACACTTTTGTACACATTTTTTATCACACACCCCTAGTTGCTTATATACAAAGGCAGTTCGTTAAGAAAAATGCAGGATTTGTCTCTCAATTGCTTGTGTACACATGCAATGTATAAAAGTGTGTACACCAAGAGGGACTCCAAATATTTTGCTGCAAAAATTTAATTTTTGCTCCCATTGTGTGCACGTAATAGTATCATTTAGTAAGTGAAGCAACGTTTTTTCAAAAATATTACTAAAATAAAACATATTTACACAAATATGATTAATAGTTACTACAACGTAATGTCATGGTAACTTAAGTTTAAAAGTTGAACATAACTTACTTTTATTTCATTACTATTTTAGTTACTAGTCACATTTTTGTAAACAATCTTCATTTTAGTTACTCCGAATTCAACTAGTGGCACTCCAAAAGCCAACATCCTAAACGCTAGCAATAACAGCATTTCTCTTTGACTGCTTGATACATTGTTATTAAATACCTATTAAACCCCTTTCTCGTTTTCTTTTATTCGTTTCCTTTCAATGTGGTACATGCGAAGTTTTTCCCAAAGGAGGGTACTTTTTAATCTTATTTCCCTAAACGAGGTACTTTTTAACTTATTTCCCAAACCAGGGTAATTTTTGGCTAGTCGTGTGCCATATCACTATTTTTATATCATTTTAATGAAATCGCCAAATCACTAATTCCATGTCAATTTTCAGCCCATACGACAACTCTGAATCTCTTTTATACTTCGTATTAAAATTAAAAAGAATAGAGACCTGAAGGGAGTCGGACCAACGCCACGTCATTAAGCAAAACATGAATCACACCATCAGTCCACCGTGCTTGTTTGAGAACTAGCTTCCTAAAACTTATTTGACAAATATATGACTTAAATAATATACGTTCTTCGTCCCGCTAAGATTGTCTCATATTTTTTTGATCCGTCCGACAATGATTATTCATACAAAATTTGGTCAAAATTGTGTGGTTCTATATCATTTTAACTTTATGAAGGCGGCGGCAGTGCATGGTGATGGCTGCGGCGATGGGGAAGGTGTGTGCCATGACAATGGGGGGCAGCGGGTGCAGCGAAGATGGGGGCGGCAGGTGCCGCGGCGAAGGGCTAATGACTATGGTTTTTAGATAATTAGTACGAAATTATAGTTTTATAATATCAATCTAAAAGTTTAAATATTACGAATTTGAATACGGAGTACTGTTTTGGGGACGAAATGCGCGATTAATGAGGTCATGTATTGAGAAAGTGGATGAGTTTTAGCTATACATAGAATAATTTTTTCTTAATATAAATAATAATAATAACAATCATCCTCATTTCTTATTTATTTTTATCTGTTCATATGTACTCCGTATATAATTGAGTTATTTGATTCTTTATTATATACTCCGTACTCCGTAGTACATATTATTTAGGCCATACATTTGATTTTATATTATTTATTTTAAATTTTTATGTGTATGTCTACATAATGCATTTTCAAATAAAACTATATTAGTTACTTAAATATTAAGAATGATTGTATTGTTCCAAAATGTTTAAAACTATGAGATGTTAATAAATTAATTAGCTACCGTCAAAGTTAACGACAAATTTTAGTGGAAGGACTTGATTAATATAGATTTAGTAGATTAAGGACTAAAATGTTTAATAGATTCAATAGTTCGAGAACCAAAATGATATGATGACAATAGTTTAAGGATCATTTATGCATTTTACTATTAAATTTAATGTATTAAATGGTTAAAATAAAGTTTGAAATATATGGGTCATGGAATGCCCAAGTAATTTATTTCATTTAGTTGTAATGAATAATAAACTATTATATAAAACTAAATATGATAGTATATATATTTCTGAAGTATTTTGTGGAAGTTGGTGAGTTTTTAATATCTTTTATTTTGTTATTATTTCAATGGTAGAAGATTTTTTTTTTGATCGTCTTTCAATCGTAGAAGATGGGGAAACTTTTTGACACTATATTAGCCAAAGAACGAAATAAATATAAATGACAACAATATGGTGACAACACGGCAATAAAGGCTAGGAAACGATATGGTGCAGGTTCGATTCCCACCATGCTTTCTTTTAATTTTAATGTGGATATCCTTTCAAAAAAATGACGTGGATATTATAGATGCAGGTTTCATCCGAGTGCTGATATGACACTTATATTTCGATGACTAGGTAAAAATTACCTTGATTTGGGAAATAAGTTAAAAAGTATCCTATTTAGAAAAATAAGATTAAAAAAATACCATCTTTTGAGAAAAATCCCTTGTACAGGCATACACAATAACTAGTATTCCACCCGTGCGTTGCACGGGATGTAAAATCTATATTTTATAAATGTTGACCTATAAACGTAAATTATAGATCATATCACTTTTATCACATGAATGATAGTAACATTTAATAAATAAATAAATAAATACAAATATTAGAATTTTAATAAGCACTTGGTTTATAAATTATTGCAATGCCGCAATGTCGTCGTGTATCACAAACTTCAAAACAGATATATTTGTCACCCTCAAAATTGCACGTAGAACTACCCATGCATAAGAAATGGACGTCAGAGAAAGATACCAAGGTGTTAAACTTTAAAGATGTGTTATAGTCCCAGCTATACAATTTTTATGATTAATACATCCCAACAATTAAGAGTTTCTACGCCGGGTTAATTTTTTTTTTTTTTTTAGCCCGGAAGGTTAACCATCCATTGATGGGGCAAATGCCGGGCAGCATTTACCTAATTTTATTAATGACGAGACGGTTACACCGGGAGAGGGGGACCAAACCAAAACCTCTCCATAAGAGGCATTCCTCTTAAAACGCAGAAAAAAAGACATAAAACCAGAAAAACTGAAAAACATCAGAAAGTAAATCTAAAAGAAGGATAACCAAATAAATCAGCATAGTAGGCTTGCTGGGCCGAGTCAGGCATCTGTGAAACATGGGTAAAAATTTGTTGTTGGGTCGTGGCCTGATCCGCCAAGTGATGGGCTGCCCAGTTGCATTCCCTTACAACCTGGGAAAAACGAACATCCTTTCTAAAACAAGCAAGTGTACTTTCCTGAAATTCAACCCTCCATCTCCCCGCTCCTCCATCCGCGATGAATTGGACAGCCACCGAAGCATCCATTTCAATGATGAAGCTAGAAAACCCTTTCGATATTGCCATCTTTGCAGAGAATAGCGCAGCGGAGATTTCTGCTTCCAGGGGGGATGAAGCAACCAGAGGGAAAGAAGTCGCAAATACCAGTAACCCATTCGCATCTCTCATAATCGCACCGCCCGATGCACCACTAGGTAAAAACTTGGCATCTGTGTTTAGCTTATATGTGTTCATCGGTCTCTTCCATTTCACAGCCTTAAAAAAACCTCTTTTAGCCTTGAAGTTGGATGGAATCAATTTTTCTTCATAAAGAATATCTCCAATAGACCTCACTTTCAAGTTAGAGAAGCTAGTTACCCATGCTTAAGTGTAGAGTTTAATCTGTAAAACAATCTGTTCCGCTGGTATTACATTGCATTCTGAACCCCAGATAATACCAGTGTAGATTTTCCACAAATGCCAGCAAATTATACCCGGGAGATTATGCTTGAAAATATCAGTTAATTATTACGCCGGGTTAATTATTACATAGTAATATTGGCAAACTATGTGAACTTATATGATCTATAACGATGGACTGTGGACGACAGTTGTGGACCAATTTACATAAAATCTCATGATTAAGCATTGCATGCAATGTACGTAGACGGTATACCCTCTTCAAATTTATCTTCGAGCTGCAGACTTGATTAGGGTGGAATTGTGGCTCGTAGACGGTTGCCCTGAATCATCTAGGAATATTAATAATCGTTAAATTAAATAATACTACATCATAATTCAACCAAAATAAAAATGGTCCAATAACATCAGACCACAAACAAATTAGGATCAATATATAGTTGAATAACTTCAGACAGTAAAGAGACATTGAAGTGCATGTTTGAATGGAAATGATTATAAACTACAGAGCATTAGATATTACAATAGGTATTACATATTTACCTAAAGTGAAATTAAGTTCTGGAAATAAATTATATAATCAACTTAACCATTTGGTGAAGTTACAATCACAATTATATGCCAAATTTAGGCGGAGTCCAGCCATTTGGTAACATTGAAGTTTTCTGAATCATCCGATTCGGATTAAAATGATTAAATTGAGATCGAAGTGGTTGATTCTGTTAAATTACGAAAAAAATATTAAAAATATATTCTATAATTAAAATAAAGAATAAATTATATGAAAAATAGCAAAAAACAATCCTCTATAATAACTTTAGCCAATTCAACCACAAAAGTAACTTCAAACTTACTTATTTTGATTATTACACAATTCAAGGTCCGGAATCAAAAATTGCGTGTTTTGGTGAAAACTTGGCTAATAAAGCTTATAAGCCGAAAATAGGGATCACCAAACGGGCTCCTAAAACCTCAACACAAATGCATTGAACCATAATGAAGAAATCTTTAAAAAACCAATAGCTTGAATGAACCATAATGCATTCCAATAGCTGAAGAACAAAAACGGTAGAACATTATGAAAATCAGATACCTAAACAGTGGTAGAGGATTCCTCAAAAAGATAGAATTATGTGTTCTTTTTCCATTAGAGTGTGATTGAGTCCACTATGTTTGTAGTTTTAGTTCTATCAATGTTGACAAATTCAATTGGCAGAGTGGTGAAAAACATATGTAGGAATATTAATTTATCTTGTTATGCTCTCGAGAGCAAAGTAATTTTTAGATGCCACAAAAGAAGGAAAATAGCAATGTCAATTCTTTTTTACATTGATCATAAGTGCAATTTCTCTGATTTTTGAAAATAAAAACATGAAATTTAAATCAAGAGTGGTGAAATGACCTTTTAACAACACTGCAGGCATCAAAGTAGAGATGAAATTACTTTTTATTGAACCTATTTATGTTAAAAAAAATTGATGAAATTTAGAGAGATGAAAATAAATCATTTTATGTCTCTTTTTCTATTTACAAAAATGAGAAAACTTGTAGAAAAAAATTGTTTCTTTACTTGCATCAATAAAAGATTTTAAATCTTTCAATAAAAATTGAAAGATATAAAATGAAAGATATAAAATGAAAAAGAATCATACAGGGCGAGAATGTAATGAAGCTCGATAAAATATCAACCAATGTTTAAGATGGACATTTTACAGAAAATAGTCTTTTTTTACATTTCAAATCATACGACTAAACCCATACAATGAAAACAACATATAAGTAGGGCTATTTTGAAAAATCGGCTCTTTTAAAGCTTATGGCCTTCTACTGCGATTTAACAGGTCATTTTTTTTAATCTTTTTTGAAAAATGGTAAAAAGTTTCATAAAATTTTTAAGAACATAGAAAAAGAATGTAAAATAAAAAAAGCATTGTAAACAAAAAATAAGCACTCTTTAAAAGCAATTTAACAAATAAGATTTTACAATTAAAGATAAAATTTAATCAAATACCCAATTTAGTTTATTTACCTCTCCATCAGCAATACTAATCAACAAATTTGTAAATCCAAACAGTTGTTTCTAAAAGGGATATTCCATTTTCTGGTCACACACAGCAGAAACGCAATATTCCATCACACGCAGCAGAAACACAACATTCCATTTTCTCTATTGACGTCCCTGCTTGTTGTCTTTTTGAGAGGAAGGAAAAATGTGATGCTAAAAGTGCAGAAAACTAATTTCCAGAACAATGCCAAGAATTGGGAGAAGCACACTGAGCAACTCCTACTGTTTGATTACTGTTTTTTATGTGTAAGAAATCATGAATTAGAAGCTTTACATTGGTTAATATAAAAACAGAAGTTCTAGATTAAAAAAATCTAGATATACGAAGAGTGGAAGTATATGTTATAAGTCCACCATATGAACTTTAAATATTTATAGAACTTTATAAAATACTAGTTTTGTAACGCGCGTTGCGCGACAAGGGAAGTGCCCAATGTATATGATGTACTCCCTCCGTCCCATTTTGGTTGTCCTACTTTCCTTTTTGGGTTGTCCCAAAATGAATGTCTTGTTTCCTTTTTTGGATGAAATATGTGGTTCTTATCAATTCACTTTATTATACTCAAATCTCATCCACAACTTTTACTTTTCAACCACTTTATTAATAATCGTGCCAAATTGAAAGTGGACAACCATTATGGGACGGAGTAGTAACATAAAAATGTAGCTTACTGCAATTTTGTTGTTTTGAAAAACATGTTTTAGCATGTCTTATGTGATGCTTTTGGTTAGGCTTCTTGAGTTGTTTGTAATACACGTTGAGGTTTCCATGTTTGGGAATGCTCACATTAATACTAAATATTACTACCACACCAAGAATCTAAATTAAAGGAAAAATCTTACTCTATTGAAAGATAGATGTTATGTCCCGAGAACAATTTACGGGTCTCGAGTTTGTGCAATTTCATGTCAAGCTATAATTTATTGGTAAGCATAGGAATAGGAATAGGGATACAAAATCTTATAATCGGACAGGAGGGATAGGGTAGAATTAAAAATGATTAAACTTACTATCATTTGAGCTATGGAAATAATATTATTATTTCGCACATCAAGTAATCGATCCTGGTGTTAAAAAAAGTAATCGATCCTGGATCTCAACTTTTATAGCACTGGCATTGCAATTTTGGTTCAGCGGCAAGCTACATCTATATAGATTTTGGTTGTCTTTCTCGTAAAGCCTTCTCCAGCTACAATAAAAAACAATAACTCAAAGATCATCATGTCACTTTAGAAAACGCAACAAGAAATTTATACTATCAGGAAATAAAAAATAGCGATATTGTTCAAAGGTTAAAGAGCTCTTTAGCTAAGCCAAAAACAAATCTAGACATGAAAAGAAGTGAACCTAGAGTCACTATATGTTATCATTTAAGTATGGAGCATTCGAAATCAATAAACCATTCAATAATACGAAGTATTATTTCCATAGCTCAAATGACAGTAAGTTTAAGCATTTTTAATTCTACCCTATCCCTCCTGTCCGATTAGAAGATTTTGTATCCCTATTCCTATTATTAACTTCACTCCGTTTTAATACTTGACTTTATATCTATGTTAACATACCTGAACCGGTCTGGGCGGGTTGATTCGGAAACCGGCGACCCGATTGGAATACCGGGCCAGTTAGGCCTAAACCCGCAATTTACTAAAACCCGCTTAAACCCGACAACCCACCCGAAACCCACTCCCAAACTACATGTAGTGTTCCCGTTTTAATAATAAACTACTCCATCATCAAAGAGACCTTTTACCAGTAATAAGAATGGGCTTTGTATGTTTAAATTTATCGTTGAATACATCTTTCATACAATAAACCTAATAATGTTAAAGTTAACAATTCATTCAGAGTTTTACTCTCAAGACTTGAGTGCCAAAATATTAAATTCGATTATAGAGATCAGAGAGACTACATGAATGGTACCTACATTGTCTTCGGTGATACATCAGCAACAAATAAGTCTTGAACTCCCTGAAAAGAAACAATTACTACAAATATAAGGAACCATCCAACACTTATCAGAGAAAACTTATATATGTGGCTGCTATACTCACATTATATCAGAACCTATCATAAATATACGGAGTATTATAAGTGCATCTTTTCAATATATATACTTTTATTATTAATACTAATTTATATACTTTCAGGGAGTGCCCATACATAAAGAAATCATACTGCTCCAAACTTTTTGACTTGTTTGATGATAAGCTCACCTCCTTGAAAACCAAACTTTTTGACTTGTTTGACAATAAGCTCACCTCCTGGGAAACCAAATTTTTTCCTCTTATTCAGGGAGTGCCCATACATAAATCACTCAGGCATCATACTGCTCCAAACTTTGTTAAGAAGTTTGATGATTAGCTCACCTCCTGGAAAACCAATTTTTTTCCTCTTATTCAACATATATAAGAGTGTTTGATACATAATAGTCATGAATGTACTAACTTTGTTAAGAATTTCAAAGGTGACAAAATGATTCCAAAGTAAGGCTATGTTTGGACTTTGGGTGACATTTCAGCCTATAATAGACTGGAGTTTTTTAAGTTCAGCCAATAAATGGAGAACTATCACTGTTTGGTGAATAAATATGGGGAGAAAAACAAAAAGACAAAGAAAAACATTTCAAACCTTTTTTTAAAGATTAACCATATCTCATTACCCTTTGTACATTCTGAGACAAAAACAAAAACAAGAAAATAGATCTCTACAGCATTTTTTGTCATTCCCAAGCAATTTCTATGATTCAAGCATATGTAAAATGTATATGACATGCGAAAAGGCTGAACACAGAAATTAAAGAGTCAAGCTATGTATGTAAAGCCCCCTGCAACTGGATGTAATTACTATGTGTCCAATGCTGGTGCCTAAGTGGGGTTTGGAGCAGTTCATAATGCTTGGGTCAAGAAGAGCTCGATTGCATACGGAGGAGCTCAAATAAATGAAGTAGAAAACACAACATTTTTTTTTAAAAGAAACAAACCAAATAGAAAAATACCAGCAATGCATGTAGTATTTTTACAATAGATCAACCAAAATAAACATTAAAGTACTTAATTTTGCGAGCAGGTTTTATATTAAATTTCATGCTGCATTCCCAACTTTCATATTCTTCAATTTACACCTCATGCGTTCTTTTAAAATGACTCATAGATAAATTCCCAATTTAAGAAACATAGATTGCCAAAGAGGATCATTTTGTAACTGAATCATTTAGTAATTTAATAGAGAGTGTCAGACTATTTAAAAAAGGCTAAGCCAATTACAGATGTTAGAATATAGGAGATATCCATAGGTTATAAGAATATTCAGAGAGGCTAATTCCATTGACAAAAAGTTAAACAGAACACAGAGTTGTCAATTTGAATGCAAATTGGACCTCCATCTCAACAACCACCACAAGCAAAGGCTGAAGTAAAGCTTTTCTAACATAGTCTTGAAAATCCTATTGTTCAATTCATCACACCAAATTATAGTCTCAAAATGATACCATATAATACACTTTGTTATTCCCTCCTCACATTGTATTTAATTCAAGTTTGAGGTTCACACCTAATAAAGTTATGAAAAATTATGTTTGGGCCTCTACGTTCATAAGTTTAGTCAGAATCAAACATAATTCAGTCTTAAGCAGATGAATCACAGAGAGAGGTTCTTTACAGTGCAAAGGACGAGAAGAAGTGTGGTAGTTTTCCTCAAGTTGCATAAAAACGAATTTATAGTTGCTGAAGGCATGAGGTCTGAGTATGAACCCTAGTATCATCCATAACTCATGAAATCAATGACAAGGCATTCACTTAACATAAAAATATGGGTATTAATGAGCAAGAAGATGAGCAGACCTGAGAAAAAACGGAGAAATGGGATGGAAGCGTACCTGGCCGGTTGGCGCGAAAAGACGGAAACGATGGCAGCCCGTTGGGTGAGGTTATGGCGCAGGTGAGACCACTTGCGTGACATCAGGGTTAGGGCCGGTGTGAGATGAAAGAAGCCGGAGGGTGATTGTTGAAGGCTTGAAAGCTGAGATAATAGAACGGAGTCATGAAACGCCAGGAGACGGGAAGTAAACGGAAGAACAAATTCTTCAGAAGAGTACACACGATAAAAGACATTGTACAACCTCATAAAGCTAAATGATTACACCAACATTTTTTTCATCTCTAAAATACCCCAACCCTCATTGACAATTATAAGTTTTTAAAGATTAGGTAACGCGGAAGCTAAAATGGTATTAACAATCATGTGTATATTCTAACCCCCATTAAGCCAAAACTAAGATGGGAGGATGTATGGCAGCCAAGAGCTCAAAACAACAAACTTTACTTTAGATAAAACAGAAATAGCTTAATTAGTAATGTACATATGAAACACTCTTTAAAATTGTATTTTATATTTAGAGTCCTCTTGTCCTATTCCAAACATACACTGCCTTTATATAAATTATCACCACTTTACCCTAAAAATTGTCAAAATAAATCTACATTCTAATAGAAAATTAAGATTCAATTTGCATGTTTATTTTGAGGCTCCTCAAATCTGAAAGATACAGGAGAAGGGGATGAGAGGTTCCATAGAGCAGATGTGATAATACATTATATGTATGTGAGATATATATAGCCAGTATGTAGCTAATATGTTATAAACACGTGTAGAAGAAATTACTAAATAAAAAATTTGAGTGTAATTAGAAAAACAACCAATGTTTATTTAGGGCATGATACTTTGTGAGGTATCAGGTAAGCCAATCAATGGGAAAATACATAAATTGATTGTAGCTTGCAGTGGAATGTTAACACAGGAGAGAAAATGAAAAATCAAATACGGAGTGATGGATAGTCTACCCGGGGGTATCTTATCCGAGGGGTTATTGTGGGAATAACTTAGAGAGAAGTCAGAGTAAATAGGAGGAGAGGGAGTCGATTTTATTAAATGAACTCGAGATGTGGAGTTGAGATGTAGATTATGTTTTACAAGGAGAAATGGGCTGCTATTTATAGCAGCAATAAATGCGATGAGGGGACACGTGTCAGTAATCCAACGGCCGAAGGGTCACATCAGCCGGTTGGCACCGGCAGTGGTACGTCCACCGCATTGATTGCGGTTGGCGGATGTGACGTGGCATTAAATGCGGTGGTTGGCTGTCTCTAAAAGGAATCTTCGATGATCGAGCCTGTTCAGCCGAAGGCTCCTTGTGTAGCCGAGGGCCCCTTGTGCAGCCGAGGGCTTCTTTGTGTAGCCGAAGGCTTCCCCTGATGCTGAGGGCATGAGAATGCCGAAGGCTCATGTCTTCGCCCGTTTTCTCCCAGCAGCTTCTTATGCCAAAGAAGGATATCCTGTGAGTTTTGGCGCCTTCGGCCAAAGAGGCCGAAGGCGCCCCAGTGTGTATTCTGGGCTACTTTGAGGCTTGGGCCGTTGTATTTGGGCCTGAGATGTTCTCTGGGCTCAATGGACTTGTGTAGGAGAAGTAGGAGTCTATGGGCCGGGGGTTCCTGGGCCATATACTCCATCAGGAGTCCCTCACTCCTTTTGCCGAAAGGTACTTGAGGGAAAAGGAGTAGATGCGTTGATTCTTCTGGAGGCTTCATCGTTTCGCTGGGCGCTTTTGCTGGAGAACTTGTCCTCTGTTGATTGCCGGAGGCTTCCCTCAGTCCCTCACATGTCGAGGTCATTCTGAGGGAAGGTGTTCAAACCCTTCGCATGTTCGTCGGGGGCTCCCCTCAGTCCCTCACATGTCGAGGGCTTTCTGAGGGCAGTATAACACCTGTATGACTGCAGAAGGCTTTTCTCAGTCCCTCACATGTCGAGGGTTTTCTGGGGAAAGCATAGATGCCATTGCCTGCATGTGTTGTGATGAGGGCTGCTTCATTTCCGCAAGTGACTTTGTGGAAACTTTTGATATTCTGTCTCCGCCGAAGGGTTTGACTCCCGAGGGTGTATCCCAGTCCCCCACTCCTTTAGGCCGAAGGCGAGTTCGGGCTGAAGGAGTTATAACGTGTTGTTGGGTTCCCCGAGGAGTTAGCCGAAAGCTTATACTATTATCTGCTCGAAGCCTCTCGCAGGTGGTAGCCGGGGGCTACCATCCAATATACGCGTCGAGGAGTGGCAACATTGACAAACGAAGGCTCTTATTGCTGCCAGCTCGAAGGCGCTAAGTTGGAATTCACTGGCTGAAGGCTGTGGTGAGTGATAGCCGGAGGCTATCATTCGGGGGCACCCCAATGTTGCCGAAACATAGTCGTTGTAATATAGCCGTTGGGAGAGTAGTTGACGTGGCGTGTTCTCGTTGGTTGAAGGCGGGCGGTAGCCATCCATTGGCTGAACCGGCGGCCCGTAATGATGGCCTTTTTAAATCGAGGCCCAGTTCTCGAGGCCGAAAGTCTATATATACCCCAAGCCAAACTCATCCCCTTGCGCGTTTTAGAATTTGAGGCGAAGCTCTGTCAAATTTTCTAGAGAGAGAAAGTCCCCTTTTCGATCAAACCCCAGAATTTTCCTCGATCCAAGGTCAGTTCATCCTTTGTTCTTGTTCCTTAGCGTATTTCTTGCTTCCATTCCTTTAGATCTAGTGTTTAGAGCTTCTAGGAGCCTTCGGTTAGAGTGCTTGCGTAGTATTTTTCCTTAATCCTCTCGAAACTTCCCCGGGTGATATGTCTTCGCAAAGCGACTCACAAGATATCTCGAGGGAGCCGTCGGCGCTGCAAGAAAGTTTATCGGATGCGGAGTCCTCTAGTGAGCAGTCCTCGGCGAACAATGACTCAGCTGTCGCCGAAGAGGTCCAAGATAACCTTCGCACCGAGCTGGAGGCGGAGGAGTTCGAGCAGGTGATCGAGGACGAGGAAATGGCCCTCGCGCTGCAGGTAGCGGAAGAAGAGGAGGAGAAGGAGAGGCAAGAAGTCACTGTCGCCGTCCTCCCCCTTCGCGGTTCTGGTGAGGCGAGCACCTCCCGGCCATTAGATCCGGAGCCCCTCAGTGTTGCAGTAGGGAAGAAGAGGAAGAAGACGAAGGCTCCCAAGAAAGGCAAGCAAACCGCCGTGGACTGCGGGAAACCCGTAGGTATACCCGAGGGGCATTCATGGCTGAACACTGCGGCCCTCGCGCTGAAGTCGAGGGCTGACCGGGCCGAATGCTACGTTACCCAGCTGCACGTGGGGCCCTCGGCTACCGTGATTGAACCGGGACCCAATGATCTCCTGTTACAAGCTCCGGAGGGTTGTTTTGCGGTCCATGTGCTGTCGGTTGCCATGGGCCTCCGGTTTCCGCTGCATCCCTTTCTCCTCGAGTGCCTGAGGTATGTGGGTTTAGCCCCCTGCCAGCTAACCCCAAACAGCCATTCCTATATAACTGGCTTCCTGCAGCTGTGCCGATCCCGAGGGGTAACCGCGACCCTCGATCTTTTCTTTCAAAGTTTCAACTTGTGCCAGGGGGGGCACACCAATTCCGAGGGATTCGCCAACCTGCAGCAGCTCGCCCCCTTCAGGCTTTTCGATGACGTTCCTTCGTCCCACAAAGGATGGAAGGATCGCTTCTGCTACGTCAAGATGGCAGAAAATCCATTTCCGGGGGAACTACGCAACCACTTCAGGCGGCACCCGAAGGTGGGAAACGCCACACTCCAGAAGGAGGGGAAGAAGATTGTGGCTTTGCTGCCGGGGGCCACAAAGCATGTGACAGTCAAGGACTCTACTCTCCCCGAAGACTTGCTGGCCCTAGGCTTCCGGCGGTACCGCTTTCTGGGCGAAAAGGACGAACAGTACCCTGTCCTCGAGAGAGCCTTCGGTGGCATTGGAGGTAGTTACCGAAGGGTCCGCTTTATTGTACTTAAGATATTTGCATGTTCTTATTTCTCTCCTTTTGTTGTAATTGACCCCTCCGGTTTGACTTCTTTGCAGGTATCAGCATGGATGTCTCCAACTTTGCTGCATTGAAGAAGAAGCTGGCCAAGGAGCCGAAGAAGAAGAAGGAGACGGGGGTTTAGAAACCCGTCGATGATTTCTTCCGGAAGGATGGGGCTGTTCAGGTCCCGGAGGGTGAGGGACCCTCTCAAGCTGCTGATACCGGTGCTGGTGCCGGGGGCTCCAGGGCGGAGCAAAAGAGGAAAAACTCCGGCAAGGGCGTGATGCCTCCGGAGAAGAAGAAGAAGAAGGGGGCCCCCGAGAAGACGGACGCCCCCGTTGTCATTATCGAAGAGCACTCTTCCTCCTCCCCCTCAGCAAATGCTCCTCCTCCCCCTGGGGACCAAGGCAACAAACTGGCCTGGCCCCGGGATGATGTGCAGTTCTCTATCACCAAGGGAACTGCCATCATGCATGGCACCCTCGACCCGAGGGAGTTCCTGAAGGGTGCCACGCCCCCGACTGACAAGTCGGTGCTCTCGAGGGCTAAGGATGATGCCCTCAGTGCCAAGGTGCTCCAAGCCTCCGTCACTGTAAGTTTCTCTCTTAACTTTTGTTTAGTTGATGGGCTTGGCGTATTTTTACCAAGCTGACTATTGCTGTTTGACGGTTGTGATTCGCAGGCTGCCCTCGGGCTTGGGGAACTGCTCCAGAGGATGGAGCAATATCAGGCGCAAAAGCGCCAGGCTGATGAGGCTCTGGCGGAGTCCCGGCGGCAACTTCAAGAAGCCCAAGAGACCCTACGGCTAGAGAAGATGGCGTTCAATAGCATTCTCGAAAATAACAAAGTGATTGCCAGGGCCGAGGGGAAGGCCGACGCAGAGAGGGCTGCTGCCGAAGCCGCCAAGGTTGCCGCCGAGGAGGCCGAGGCAGCATAGAAGGATGCTGTCGCCGAGGCGGAGAAGCACGTCGTTGCCGCCTTCGCCGCTGGGGGCTGGAAGGCCGAGGACCGGAAGGAATGGGTGGCCTCGGTCATAGGACAGGGGGTGGATGCCTGGGTGAAGGGCCCCGGTGCCGAGTGGCTAGCCCGAAAGGGCAAGGATTATTATGATGGTGGTGAATTCTTCACCCAGAAGCTGATCTACCGAAGGCTAGCCCGGCACCTGAAAATCGATCTGAAGGAGTTCGACCCTGTAGCTCACGGGCTTCCCCCCTTGCAGCCGGATGTCAGAGTTCCTCTTCCAGAAGGTGAAGAGAGGCCGGATCTCGAGGACTCCGAGCTAATGGGCGAGGGCGACGACGAAGGAGCCGAAGATGATGCGGCCTCAAAGGCGAAGGAAGATGCAACTGAGGAGACTCAAAAATAGGATCTGCTCTAAGTGTAGCTTTGTAATAGTCCGCATTTTTCGGCCTCGGCCATGTATTGTAATCAAAACATGTTTGGTCACTTTGAATATTTCTTTTCCTAATGGTGAATGTTTTGCCTCCGGGCCTTCTTGGAATGAATTGCCTTTTCTTTGTTTTGAATTTGAATGTATGCCTTTGTCTCTTTCATGTTTGTGTATGAATGCTTTCCTTCACTTGGATGAATGTATTTTTTCCTTCTTTAGTCTGGCTTCCCGAAGGCCACAAGTTTGTGGACTTAGAGAATTTTCTAAGTACAACTTGATCAGAACCCTTCGGATGTAGAGCAGAATAGCCGGGGGTTGTTGTTGTGGACTTAGAAAATTTCCTTTGGAAGAACTTAGATCATGTCCTCGGTGACTAGGCCCTCGGTAGTGGCGAGCCTCCGACCGTAGTGTAGTATTAGGTTATTGCCAAGTAGATTAGGGGGCCATTGGCTGTACGAAGGTTGGTGAAGATAGTATCCCGGTTTGCCCCCGAAGGGCTCCCCCATCGTGGACTTAGGCAAATTTCCATAAAGCTTCAATAGGTGCCGTAGTGGACCTTCGGGCGTGAGAGTTGCTTGGGCCCCCGGTGTGTACCGTTGCCGAGGGGCCCAAGATTATGGACTTAGTGAAATTCTGAGATTTGTTGAGATCGTTTGTATGAGCTTGGTGATCCTTCTTCCCTTGGCATGAACTTTCCGGTTTGTGTAGGTATAGATTTAGCTTGCCTTAGAACTGTGTGTAGCCTTCGGCGTGGCAAATTTCGGCCTTAGCCAAATTTAGGTGAAGTTTTGCTTAGTGATCCCTCCTCTTGGGCCTCCGGTGGAATTCTTGTACTCCAAGGCTTCGTGCAGTGAAGCCTTCGGCTATGTAGCCAGATGTCTTGTTGTTGAGGGGTTCTAATTCGTCTTTGTAAGATCCTTCGGGAATGCATATCCGAAGTGTTGAGCCTCCGGGGAGAATAGTATCCGGGGAGTTCCTTCCCCCCTACACATCTTTTTTTTTTTTTTTTTTTTTTGATGGTGTAGGAGAGGCATCTAGAAACTTGGTTTCTAGGAAAGGCTTGGCCTATATGGGAGGCAACAGAACAAACCGTTGGCTCCCCCTTCGGGAATGACCTTCCGATATCCCGAAGGGTTTGAGGGTCGTTTCCTCGGCCCGAGACATCGTCTGTTGCCTGCTTCCCCTTGGGAGATAGCACGGAAAGCGCCTCGGTTTTGAAAGTCGTCCCCTCAGCCCGAGACATGGTCTGTTGCCTGCTTCCCCTTGGGGGATAGCGCGGGGAGCGTTTCGTTTGTGGAAGTCGAATCCTGGGCCCGGGACATGGTCCGTTGCCTGCCTCCCCTTGGGGGATGGCGCGGAAAGCGTTCCTGGGAAGGGTTTTATTCGTGTGTGGGACACAAATAGCCGGGGGTACTTGGTACCAGCCGGAGCCGAGGGGTATTGCACCCCCCGTTTTTTTTTTTTTTTTTTTTTTTTTTTTTTTTTTTAGGAGAGTTTGTAAAAGTTTGAGAAAACACTTGGTGTTTTCAAAGAGTGATGGGGGTGACCCCTACACTTGGTACTTGGTACCTAAATTGTTGTTCCCCCTCATGAGAGGGAGAGGCCTTGGGCCTATTTTGGTGAAGCGATGAGGGTTTGGCCACTCATTTATAGGAGAAAAGGGGGCCTTGGGCCGCTTGTACAGTATGTAGGTGATGAAGGCTTGGCCTTTTGATTATTCTTCAAAAACAGATGGGGCCTTGGGCCATTGATGTTTACACTTGCTGAGGATGAGGGCTTGGCCGCTCATTGATAAAACTTTACCAGGTGGTGCACATTCCAATGTCTAGGAATCTCTGTCCCATTAGGACGTTTTAATTTGTATGTTCCCGGTTTGATGATGGCTGAGACAATGTAAGGGCCTTCAAACTTGGGCGCCATCTTCCCTCCTTCGGTGGGTAGACTGGCCTCCCTTCGTCGGAGGACGTAGTCACCCACCTGAAATTCCCGGGAGCGGACCTTGGTGTCGATGTATCCTTTGACTTGTCTTCTATAGTTTTCGGCCCTGAGGAAAGCTTGCTCTCGGCGTTCCGAGATGAGATGAAGGTCGAGGGCCATGTTGGCGTCGTTGGCCTCGGGCTCATATTGTTCCACCCTTCGGGTAGGAAGAGTAACCTCCGTGGGAGCCTTAGCCTCGAAGCCATAGCACAGGGAGAAGGGTGTCTCACCTGTTACACGCCGAGGGGTGGTGCGGTAGGCCCATAGGATGTTATGAAGTTCTTCTACCCAGCCTCCCCCTTCGGCTTCCAGCTTCTTCTTCAACCCCTCGAGGAGGGTGCGGTTGGCGTTCTCTACTTGCCCGTTGCCCTGAGGGTAGGCAACGGAAGAGAATGTGTGCTTGATGCCCCAAGCTTCAAGGAGGGCGCAGAAGGGGGCTGCCTCGAATTGAGTCCCGTTGTCGGAGATGATTTGTTGGGGGACGCCAAACCTTGTGAGAATGTTCTTGAGGACGAAGTGACGGCACCGGGCCTCCGTGATGCTGGCGAGGGGTTCAGCCTCTACCCATTTGGTGAAGTAGTCAATGGCCACAATGATGTACCTGTTGTTGGAGGTACCCCTCGGCAGAGGTCCCACTAAATCAATCCCCCATCTGGAGAAGGGTATAGCGGTGCTGATGGGAGCATAGTTGACCGCTGGTCTGCCGGGGGCCTTTTGAAAGTGTTGGCAAGCGGTGCACCTTCGGGCTAGGTCAGCACAATCTCTAGCCATCGTGGGCCAGAAGTATCCCTGAACTATGAGCCTTTGGGACATGGAGAAAGGTCCCTGGTGAGCTGAGCAAGTGCCACTGTGCACTTCCTCCATGGCGACTTCGGCCTCATCTTGATGAAGGCACCGAAGGAGGGTGCCGTTGTAAGATCTCTTGTAAAGCCTCCCGTTTTCGATGGTGTAGCTGGGAGCCCTCAGCTTAGCTAACTTGGCGCGGGCCTCGTCCTGGGGTAGTTGCCCTGTGGTGATGAAGGTGATGATGTCGGAGATCCAATCCTCCGGCCTTAGGTGAATGTTCATGACGGGGCTCGCGTGGATACTCGAGAGGCTGAGTTCCTCGATTCTTGCAATTTTTGAGAGGTGCTCGGGGGATTCATCCGAGAGCTTGGACAGAATGTCGGCCTCAGAGTTTTGAGCCCTCTGTATTTGGGTGAGGGAATGTGCCTCAAATACCTTAAGCAACTCCTTGGCAGCCTCCTTGTATTGTTTCATCCTCCCTTCTTTGGCTTCGTACTCCCCGGAGATTTGACCCACGACGAGTTTGGAGTCACATTTGACGTGGATCATTTTAGCCTTCAGATTCGCTGCCAACCGAAGGCCACAGAGGAGGGCTTCGTACTCGGCCTCGTTGTTGGAGACTTTGAAGGAGAAGCGGATGGCGTAATAGGCGCGGAAGCCCTCGGGTGTGATGAGAACTACTCCCCCTCCGCATGCTTTGGTAGCCGAAGAGCCATCGGTATAGAGTGTCCACCATTCATCGAGGGGTGCCGAAGGCTCCTCGTCAGTTGCTGATCTCGCGGTGCATTCCGTTACGAAGTCCGCCAGGGCTTGGCCCTTAATGGTAGGCCTCGGACGGATGTCTATGTTGTATTGGCTGAGGAAGATGGCCCATTTTACCATCCGGGAGGAGCTAGTGGGACTCCTCATGAGGGCGCCGAGGGGTTGATGAGTGAGCACCTGGACTGGATGAGCTTGAAAGTAGTGGCCAAGCTTCTTGACGGTCCAAACGATGGCTAGCACCGTCTTCTCGACGGGAGAATACCTGAGTTCGGCCTCCCGGAGGGTTTTGCTGACGTAGAAGATGGCATGTTGGATGCCGTCTTCCTCTCGGATTAGTACTGAGCTGATAGCCGCAGGGCTAATACCGAGATATAAGTATAAAGTCTCCCCCGCCTTTGGTTTGGAGAGCACTGGGGGAGAGGAGAGGTACCTCTTGAGTTCATCGAAGGCCTCTTGACATTCAGATGTCCATTGAAAACCCGCCGTCTTCCTCATGATTTGGAAGAAGGGGAGAGCCCTCTCAGCTGACTTTGAGAGGAAACGGTTGAGGGCTGCCAGGCGACCCGTCAAACCGTTGGACTTCTTTGACGTTGCGTGGAGGCTCCATGTTGATGATGGCCTGAATCTTTTCGGGGTTGGCCTCAATACCCCTTCGGCTGACCATGTAGCCCAAGAACTTTCCTCCCTGCACGCCGAAGGTGCACTTCTTTGGATTTAGCCGGAGGTTGAATTTTTGCATGATGGCGAAGATTTCCCGGAGGTCATCGGCGTGAGTGCCTGCCTTCTTGCTTTTGACGATCATGTCGTCAACGTAAGCCTCCATGGTGCGTCCTAGGACAGCTTGAAAAACCCTAGCCACCATGCGTGTGTAGGTGGCGCCTGAATTTTTGAGGCCGAAGGCCATCACAAGATAGCAGAATATGCCTTCGGGTGTCATGAAGGCAGTTTTTTCAGCGTCCTCCTCATGCATGTAGATCTGATGGTATCCGCGGAATGCGTCGAGGAATGACATAATTTCGCATCCGGCGGTCTCATCCACCAATTGGTCAATGTTCGGCAGCGGGAAGGGGTCCATGGGGCATGCCTTATTCAGATCCGTGTAGTCCACGCACATACGGAAGGTAGGAGGCTTTTGTGCGAGGACTACATTTGCCAACCAAGAAGGGTATTTCACCTCCTTAATGTGTTTGATGGAGAGGAGCATGGATACCTCCTTCTTCACGAACTCCCTTCTCTCGGCCGAGAGGGGTCTTCTTCGTTGTTGTACTGGTTTGGCCGAAGGGTCCACCGCTAGGCGGTGGGTGATAACCCTTCGGTCAATTCCTGGCATATCCTCCGGCCCCCATGCAAAAACAATGGAGTAGGCGCGGAGGGCTTCGGTGATGCCAGCCTTCAGGTCTTCGGGGAGCTTGGCTCCGATCTTCAGGACTCTCTCCGGCTTGGCCGGATTGAGTATCAGGTCTTCAGTCTCCTCAGCAGGCTCAGCCCTCGGCCTGCCTTCCTCTTCCTCCAAGGCTTTGGTGGTGATTGTGTCAACACGAAGTTCAGTCTTACTAACCTTCTTGGTAAGCTGAAGGTAGCATGCCCTGGAGAGCTTTTGATTCCCCCTCGAGTAGCCGATGCCGGTGGGTGTGGGGAACTTGAGGCAGAGATGCCTCATAGAGATGACGGCCTCCAAATCCTCGAGGGCGGGCCGGCCGAGGATGATGTTGTGTGCGCAGTCGAGGTTGACGACGACGAATTCCACTTCGAGCTTGGCTCTATGGGATCCGTCGCCGAATTCAACCATGAGGGTGATGACGCCCTCGGCGTCTATGCTGTCCCCCGTGAATCCGGAGAGGGGGGTGTTGATGTGTCGGAGGGACCCCCTGTCGAGTCCCAACTCTTGGAAAGTGCTGAGATACATGACGTTGACAGAACTCCCCGTGTCGACGTAAGTCCGGTGGATGATGGCGTCGTTGATCTCAGTGCGGATGACGAGGGCGTCTCTATGCGGCAGAGAACCCGAGGGGAGGTCCGCATCTGTGAAGAAGATTGGATCCGCCCTTGGCCTTTTAGTTGGGGGCATGTGATTGACTTCCCCGACGTAAAGGGATTGAGCCCACTTCTTTCGCTGGCTGGTGGAGTCTCCACCAGTGTTGCCACCATTAATCATGTGGACGTGGCGCTTATATTGTTGGTGGGAGCCTTCTCCCTCATCTTCGAGGCCCCCAATTTCACGTTTCTTCCCCTGTGGGTTCCCCAAGGGGATGGTGTTGGGGTTTACCCATTTGTTTGCCTTTGGCGGAGGCCCTTGATGATGAGGGGGGCCCTGGGGAGGAGGGCCCCTGATAAATTGGGACAAGTGGCCCGCCTGTATCAGCTTTTCAATGGCGTTTTTTAGCTGGTGGCAGTCGTCGGTCTTGTGTCCATGGTGGCGGTGAAAGCGGCAATAGGGCTCATCAGGGCCGATGGCATAAATCTCGAGGGGTGTCCGGGAGTCTCGCTCCACGAGCCCCCGCTCTTCAGCATGATCGAGGATGATGCTGACGGGATGCGTCAAGGGAGTGCGTGGGTGCTCAAGGAGGACGGGTTGCGCCCATGCCTTCGGATTGTTCTTGTAACCGCCCCCGGTTCTGGCTTGGCCACCTCGGGGGCGATCGTTGTACTGCGCCTCTCGGTTGACCGGGGGGGAGGCCCTCCGGGCCGATTCCTGCCTTCATTTCTCTGAGAAGGATCCGTGTTGCGGCGGTCCTTCTCGATTTCCTCCGCTTCAGCGTATCGGTCCCCCCCGCTGAAGGGCCTTGGTATAATCGCGGGGGGATCAGTGATAAGGCTTCGGGAGAAGTTACCGTTACGGAGGACGGTGTGGAAGAGGGCCATTAGTGTCCTGTCATCAGCGCCTTCGACTTCGAGGGAGGCCTGCCTCCAGCGCTCTAGGAAACTCCGAAGGGTTTCCTCCTTCCGTTGTCTCACATTCAGAAGGTGGGAGAAGTGTTTCTTTGAGCGGTGCCTCCCGGCAAACTGCGTAAGGAAGCGGTGGGCAAGTTCTTGCCAGGAATCAATGCTGCCTTCGGGCAACCGGTTGAACCACTCATACGCTGGTCCCTCCAAGGTGGAAAGGAACCAACGGCATAAGTATTCATCCGAGGCCCCCATCATCATCATGCTATTTTGATAGCGGCTATAATGCTCTTGGGGATCCGTCTTCCCCTCATACGGCTTGATGGGTTGCCCCCGATATTTGTGGGGGATTTTGGCCGCCAACACCCTTGGGGTGAAGGGTGTTCTAGTGCGGAGTTGGATGAGGGGCTCGCCTGAGCCTTCGGCAAGCTTACGTTTCATTTCCTCCACTTGCGCCCGGAGGTCAGCGTACTCTGGGTCTGGCCTTGCTGTGGAAGCCGTCGGGGGAGCCTGACGATTCTCCTCAAGTTGACGGAGGAGGGCTTCGATGATTTCGTCCTTGGGATCCTTCGGGGCCACCCCTTGGGAGTTGGCCCGGAAGGATTGCGCCTGATTGATTTGGTGCCTGGCGTCATCGGCATGGAGGAGGGCTTTGCCCTTGCTCCGGGGTGGAGGTATGCCCTCGGCTCCCGAAGCGGAGGCCCCACTCTCCTGAGGCCTGCTGAATTCCTGTTTGCCGAGGCGGTCTTGGACCCCTCGGCGTATGGGAGCTCCCCCAAGCCTCTCAAGTGCAGAGGTCCGGGGTTTCTCCTTCATCAAGGGACGTTTATCCCCGGATTGGGCCTCTTGGGAGGCGGTGTCCTGCGCCATGACCCCTTCGGCGTTCCCAATCCCCGGGGGAGGATTGTTGAACAGAGGAGGGAGTGGTGGCAATTGAATAACATTTCCCCCAGCGTAGGGCTGAAGGGGTGCCTGAGAGGCGAGGGCCCCGGAATTGAGAGCCATGTTTTGAACAAAGGCCGCAAAGGCAGCCTGAAGATCGATGGTCGGGGCCGGAGGGGGAACTTGGTTCTCACTCCGATCCCTCCTTCGATTATCAAGGCCAATGCGGGCATCAGGGGCGTTCTTCTGTAGCTGCTGACGGAGGTCAGCGGTAGCCTGTTCCAATTCGAGGATGACACCACCCTCGGGCACTAAGAGCCTGTTGGAGGCCTCAGCCCCATTAGTTTCGCCGGGGGCTACGTGGTTCTCCTCAAGGGTTTTGGATTGGGCACGAGTGGTTCTTCCCATTTTTTTTTGTATTTGGTAGAGGGGGAGGGTTTCTTACTTGATAGTTCAGAGCTCTCAACGAGAGCACCAAATGATGGATAGTCTACCCGGGGGGTATCTTATCCGAGGGGTTATTGTGGGAATAACTTAGAGAGAAGTCAGAGTAAATAGGAGGAGAGGGAGTCGATTTTATTAAATGAACTCGAGATGTGGAGTTGAGATGTAGATTATGTTTTACAAGGAGAAATGGGCTGCTATTTATAGCAGCAATAAATGCGATGAGGGGACACGTGTCAGTAATCCAACGGCCGAAGGGTCACATCAGCCGGTTGGCACCGGCAGTGGTACGTCCACCGCATTGATTGCGGTTGGCGGATGTGACGTGGCATTAAATGCGGTGGTTGGCTGTCTCTAAAAGGAATCTTCGATGATCGAGCCTGTTCAGCCGAAGGCTCCTTGTGTAGCCGAGGGCCCCTTGTGCAGCCGAGGGCTTCTTTGTGTAGCCGAAGGCTTCCCCTGATGCCGAGGGCATGAGAATGCCGAAGGCTCATGTCTTCGCCCGTTTTCTCCCAGCAGCTTCTTATGCCAAAGAAGGATATCCTGTGAGTTTTGGCGCCTTCGGCCAAAGAGGCCGAAGGCGCCCCAGTGTGTATTCTGGGCTACTTTGAGGCTTGGGCCGTTGTATTTGGGCCTGAGATGTTCTCTGGGCTCAATGGACTTGTGTAGGAGAAGTAGGAGTCTATGGGCCGGGGGTTCCTGGGCCATATACTCCATCACGGAGTATTTTTAAGCCAAAGCTATCTCACCTACACCAGCCTTTGTCAATGTAGACATGTTTTTTTGCATGTCAATGTTATGTTGGTCCTTTATGATTTCCCCAATAACGTGATATTCTATTTCACCTGCAAATGAAACGGAAACTCTGTTAATAGGATGCAACTCTGTTAGGTCAGCGGCTGATTGTTGGTAGCACATACAAAAGAGATTGAACAAATGAGTGATTTAATATTACTTAAGAAAGATTCTTTCAAAAAAAATCTAAGAAAGGTGGTCTTTTTCTCATTCATTTCATGGTTCAGGATGCAACTTTAGTGAGAAAATCTAAACCATGAGATCAATAGCTTAGTAGTGTATGTATGAAACACTCTAAATGCAGAAATCTTTCGTAACATTTTGCACAAGTTCCTAAATGCAATTATATACCAAATGAAGTGGATGATTCAGATTTACCGGAACATTAGCAGAAGCTTAGAAATGAAGAAATGTAAAAATCTAAAAGTTTGAATGACAAATAGGGGCCATGGAAGTCTAACCTTGAGAATGAAGCACTAATCTCAGGGGAAGAAACTAAATGATTCCATAGATACTCTAGAGAAATTTCTAAAGGAGATAACTTTATGGAAATGAAATCTGAAATGCATCCATTTTGAAGAGAGCAGCTATAGTGGTAAATCTTTAAATGCCTTCGAGTTTGAAGCTAAGCTGCAGCCATCAACGTTGGTAAGAAATGAAGCCGCCTATAAGTATGGAGTGCCTTCTGCTTTGAAGCGAGCAACCAACTATGGTAAAATGAATCCACTGTTTGTAAAAATGAAAGAATAACGGTGTATAGAAAGGGAAGAGAAGGATTCTAAAATTGAAAATGCCCATCCTAGTTGATTGCCCTGAATTTGTGCCCGGAGAAGGAAACGTACGACTGTGGAAAGTTAACTGCGCTGATTGGAGTCTGGAGAAGAAAACGTAAAATTGATTAAGAAACCAAGGAAAGGCTGTGTAGGGTAACCGTCCAGAGGCAGTAATTTGAATAACCGTCCCGAAGGCTAGCCCGGCACCTGAAAATCGATCTGAAGGAGTTCGACCCTGTAGCTCACGGGCTTCCCCCCTTGCAGCCGGATGTCAGAGTTCCTCTTCCAGAAGGTGAAGAGAGGCCGGATCTCGAGGACTCCGAGCTAATGGGCGAGGGCGACGACGAAGGAGCCGAAGATGATGCGGCCTCAAAGGCGAAGGAAGATGCAACTGAGGAGACTCAAAAATAGGATCTGCTCTAAGTGTAGCTTTGTAATAGTCCGCATTTTTCGGCCTCGGCCATGTATTGTAATCAAAACATGTTTGGTCACTTTGAATATTTCTTTTCCTAATGGTGAATGTTTTGCCTCCGGGCCTTCTTGGAATGAATTGCCTTTTCTTTGTTTTGAATTTGAATGTATGCCTTTGTCTCTTTCATGTTTGTGTATGAATGCTTTCCTTCACTTGGATGAATGTATTTTTTCCTTCTTTAGTCTGGCTTCCCGAAGGCCACAAGTTTGTGGACTTAGAGAATTTTCTAAGTACAACTTGATCAGAACCCTTCGGATGTAGAGCAGAATAGCCGGGGGTTGTTGTTGTGGACTTAGAAAATTTCCTTTGGAAGAACTTAGATCATGTCCTCGGTGACTAGGCCCTCGGTAGTGGCGAGCCTCCGACCGTAGTGTAGTATTAGGTTATTGCCAAGTAGATTAGGGGGCCATTGGCTGTACGAAGGTTGGTGAAGATAGTATCCCGGTTTGCCCCCGAAGGGCTCCCCCATCGTGGACTTAGGCAAATTTCCATAAAGCTTCAATAGGTGCCGTAGTGGACCTTCGGGCGTGAGAGTTGCTTGGGCCCCCGGTGTGTACCGTTGCCGAGGGGCCCAAGATTATGGACTTAGTGAAATTCTGAGATTTGTTGAGATCGTTTGTATGAGCTTGGTGATCCTTCTTCCCTTGGCATGAACTTTCCGGTTTGTGTAGGTATAGATTTAGCTTGCCTTAGAACTGTGTGTAGCCTTCGGCGTGGCAAATTTCGGCCTTAGCCAAATTTAGGTGAAGTTTTGCTTAGTGATCCCTCCTCTTGGGCCTCCGGTGGAATTCTTGTACTCCAAGGCTTCGTGCAGTGAAGCCTTCGGCTATGTAGCCAGATGTCTTGTTGTTGAGGGGTTCTAATTCGTCTTTGTAAGATCCTTCGGGAATGCATATCCGAAGTGTTGAGCCTCCGGGGAGAATAGTATCCGGGGAGTTCCTTCCCCCCTACACATCTTTTTTTTTTTTTTTTTTTTTTTGATGGTGTAGGAGAGGCATCTAGAAACTTGGTTTCTAGGAAAGGCTTGGCCTATATGGGAGGCAACGGAACAAACCGTTGGCTCCCCCTTCGGGAATGACCTTCCGATATCCCGAAGGGTTTGAGGGTCGTTTCCTCGGCCCGAGACATCGTCTGTTGCCTGCTTCCCCTTGGGAGATAGCACGGAAAGCGCCTCGGTTTTGAAAGTCGTCCCCTCAGCCCGAGACATGGTCTGTTGCCTGCTTCCCCTTGGGGGATAGCGCGGGGAGCGTTTCGTTTGTGGAAGTCGAATCCTGGGCCCGGGACATGGTCCGTTGCCTGCCTCCCCTTGGGGGATGGCGCGGAAAGCGTTCCTGGGAAGGGTTTTATTCGTGTGTGGGACACAAATAGCCGGGGGTACTTGGTACCAGCCGGAGCCGAGGGGTATTGCACCCCCCGTTTTTTTTTTTTTTTTTTTTTTTTTTTTTTTTAGGAGAGTTTGTAAAAGTTTGAGAAAACACTTGGTGTTTTCAAAGAGTGATGGGGGTGACCCCTACACTTGGTACTTGGTACCTAAATTGTTGTTCCCCCTCATGAGAGGGAGAGGCCTTGGGCCTATTTTGGTGAAGCGATGAGGGTTTGGCCACTCATTTATAGGAGAAAAGGGGGCCTTGGGCCGCTTGTACAGTATGTAGGTGATGAAGGCTTGGCCTTTTGATTATTCTTCAAAAACAGATGGGGCCTTGGGCCATTGATGTTTACACTTGCTGAGGATGAGGGCTTGGCCGCTCATTGATAAAACTTTACCAGGTGGTGCACATTCCAATGTCTAGGAATCTCTGTCCCATTAGGACGTTTTAATTTGTATGTTCCCGGTTTGATGATGGCTGAGACAATGTAAGGGCCTTCAAACTTGGGCGCCATCTTCCCTCCTTCGGTGGGTAGACTGGCCTCCCTTCGTCGGAGGACGTAGTCACCCACCTGAAATTCCCGGGAGCGGACCTTGGTGTCGATGTATCCTTTGACTTGTCTTCTATAGTTTTCGGCCCTGAGGAAAGCTTGCTCTCGGCGTTCCGAGATGAGATGAAGGTCGAGGGCCATGTTGGCGTCGTTGGCCTCGGGCTCATATTGTTCCACCCTTCGGGTAGGAAGAGTAACCTCCGTGGGAGCCTTAGCCTCGAAGCCATAGCACAGGGAGAAGGGTGTCTCACCTGTTACACGCCGAGGGGTGGTGCGGTAGGCCCATAGGATGTTATGAAGTTCTTCTACCCAGCCTCCCCCTTCGGCTTCCAGCTTCTTCTTCAACCCCTCGAGGAGGGTGCGGTTGGCGTTCTCTACTTGCCCGTTGCCCTGAGGGTAGGCAACGGAAGAGAATGTGTGCTTGATGCCCCAAGCTTCAAGGAGGGCGCAGAAGGGGGCTGCCTCGAATTGAGTCCCGTTGTCGGAGATGATTTGTTGGGGGACGCCAAACCTTGTGAGAATGTTCTTGAGGACGAAGTGACGGCACCGGGCCTCCGTGATGCTGGCGAGGGGTTCAGCCTCTACCCATTTGGTGAAGTAGTCAATGGCCACAATGATGTACCTGTTGTTGGAGGTACCCCTCGGCAGAGGTCCCACTAAATCAATCCCCCATCTGGAGAAGGGTATAGCGGTGCTGATGGGAGCATAGTTGACCGCTGGTCTGCCGGGGGCCTTTTGAAAGTGTTGGCAAGCGGTGCACCTTCGGGCTAGGTCAGCACAATCTCTAGCCATCGTGGGCCAGAAGTATCCCTGAACTATGAGCCTTTGGGACATGGAGAAAGGTCCCTGGTGAGCTGAGCAAGTGCCACTGTGCACTTCCTCCATGGCGACTTCGGCCTCATCTTGATGAAGGCACCGAAGGAGGGTGCCGTTGTAAGATCTCTTGTAAAGCCTCCCGTTTTCGATGGTGTAGCTGGGAGCCCTCAGCTTAGCTAACTTGGCGCGGGCCTCGTCCTGGGGTAGTTGCCCTGTGGTGATGAAGGTGATGATGTCGGAGATCCAATCCTCCGGCCTTAGGTGAATGTTCATGACGGGGCTCGCGTGGATACTCGAGAGGCTGAGTTCCTCGATTCTTGCAATTTTTGAGAGGTGCTCGGGGGATTCATCCGAGAGCTTGGACAGAATGTCGGCCTCAGAGTTTTGAGCCCTCTGTATTTGGGTGAGGGAATGTGCCTCAAATACCTTAAGCAACTCCTTGGCAGCCTCCTTGTATTGTTTCATCCTCCCTTCTTTGGCTTCGTACTCCCCGGAGATTTGACCCACGACGAGTTTGGAGTCACATTTGACGTGGATCATTTTAGCCTTCAGATTCGCTGCCAACCGAAGGCCACAGAGGAGGGCTTCGTACTCGGCCTCGTTGTTGGAGACTTTGAAGGAGAAGCGGATGGCGTAATAGGCGCGGAAGCCCTCGGGTGTGATGAGAACTACTCCCCCTCCGCATGCTTTGGTAGCCGAAGAGCCATCGGTATAGAGTGTCCACCATTCATCGAGGGGTGCCGAAGGCTCCTCGTCAGTTGCTGATCTCGCGGTGCATTCCGTTACGAAGTCCGCCAGGGCTTGGCCCTTAATGGTAGGCCTCGGACGGATGTCTATGTTGTATTGGCTGAGGAAGATGGCCCATTTTACCATCCGGGAGGAGCTAGTGGGACTCCTCATGAGGGCGCCGAGGGGTTGATGAGTGAGCACCTGGACTGGATGAGCTTGAAAGTAGTGGCCAAGCTTCTTGACGGTCCAAACGATGGCTAGCACCGTCTTCTCGACGGGAGAATACCTGAGTTCGGCCTCCCGGAGGGTTTTGCTGACGTAGAAGATGGCATGTTGGATGCCGTCTTCCTCTCGGATTAGTACTGAGCTGATAGCCGCAGGGCTAATACCGAGATATAAGTATAAAGTCTCCCCCGCCTTTGGTTTGGAGAGCACTGGGGGAGAGGAGAGGTACCTCTTGAGTTCATCGAAGGCCTCTTGACATTCAGATGTCCATTGAAAACCCGCCGTCTTCCTCATGATTTGGAAGAAGGGGAGAGCCCTCTCAGCTGACTTTGAGAGGAAACGGTTGAGGGCTGCCAGGCGACCCGTCAACCGTTGGACTTCTTTGACGTTGCGTGGAGGCTCCATGTTGATGATGGCCTGAATCTTTTCGGGGTTGGCCTCAATACCCCTTCGGCTGACCATGTAGCCCAAGAACTTTCCTCCCTGCACGCCGAAGGTGCACTTCTTTGGATTTAGCCGGAGGTTGAATTTTTGCATGATGGCGAAGATTTCCCGGAGGTCATCGGCGTGAGTGCCTGCCTTCTTGCTTTTGACGATCATGTCGTCAACGTAAGCCTCCATGGTGCGTCCTAGGACAGCTTGAAAAACCCTAGCCACCATGCGTGTGTAGGTGGCGCCTGAATTTTTGAGGCCGAAGGCCATCACAAGATAGCAGAATATGCCTTCGGGTGTCATGAAGGCAGTTTTTTCAGCGTCCTCCTCATGCATGTAGATCTGATGGTATCCGCGGAATGCGTCGAGGAATGACATAATTTCGCATCCGGCGGTCTCATCCACCAATTGGTCAATGTTCGGCAGCGGGAAGGGGTCCATGGGGCATGCCTTATTCAGATCCGTGTAGTCCACGCACATACGGAAGGTAGGAGGCTTTTGTGCGAGGACTACATTTGCCAACCAAGAAGGGTATTTCACCTCCTTAATGTGTTTGATGGAGAGGAGCATGGATACCTCCTTCTTCACGAACTCCCTTCTCTCGGCCGAGAGGGGTCTTCTTCGTTGTTGTACTGGTTTGGCCGAAGGGTCCACCGCTAGGCGGTGGGTGATAACCCTTCGGTCAATTCCTGGCATATCCTCCGGCCCCCATGCAAAAACAATGGAGTAGGCGCGGAGGGCTTCGGTGATGCCAGCCTTCAGGTCTTCGGGGAGCTTGGCTCCGATCTTCAGGACTCTCTCCGGCTTGGCCGGATTGAGTATCAGGTCTTCAGTCTCCTCAGCAGGCTCAGCCCTCGGCCTGCCTTCCTCTTCCTCCAAGGCTTTGGTGGTGATTGTGTCAACACGAAGTTCAGTCTTACTAACCTTCTTGGTAAGCTGAAGGTAGCATGCCCTGGAGAGCTTTTGATTCCCCCTCGAGTAGCCGATGCCGGTGGGTGTGGGGAACTTGAGGCAGAGATGCCTCATAGAGATGACGGCCTCCAAATCCTCGAGGGCGGGCCGGCCGAGGATGATGTTGTGTGCGCAGTCGAGGTTGACGACGACGAATTCCACTTCGAGCTTGGCTCTATGGGATCCGTCGCCGAATTCAACCATGAGGGTGATGACGCCCTCGGCGTCTATGCTGTCCCCCGTGAATCCGGAGAGGGGGGTGTTGATGTGTCGGAGGGACCCCCTGTCGAGTCCCAACTCTTGGAAAGTGCTGAGATACATGACGTTGACAGAACTCCCCGTGTCGACGTAAGTCCGGTGGATGATGGCGTCGTTGATCTCAGTGCGGATGACGAGGGCGTCTCTATGCGGCAGAGAACCCGAGGGGAGGTCCGCATCTGTGAAGAAGATTGGATCCGCCCTTGGCCTTTTAGTTGGGGGCATGTGATTGACTTCCCCGACGTAAAGGGATTGAGCCCACTTCTTTCGCTGGCTGGTGGAGTCTCCACCAGTGTTGCCACCATTAATCATGTGGACGTGGCGCTTATATTGTTGGTGGGAGCCTTCTCCCTCATCTTCGAGGCCCCCAATTTCACGTTTCTTCCCCTGTGGGTTCCCCAAGGGGATGGTGTTGGGGTTTACCCATTTGTTTGCCTTTGGCGGAGGCCCTTGATGATGAGGGGGGCCCTGGGGAGGAGGGCCCCTGATAAATTGGGACAAGTGGCCCGCCTGTATCAGCTTTTCAATGGCGTTTTTTAGCTGGTGGCAGTCGTCGGTCTTGTGTCCATGGTGGCGGTGAAAGCGGCAATAGGGCTCATCAGGGCCGATGGCATAAATCTCGAGGGGTGTCCGGGAGTCTCGCTCCACGAGCCCCCGCTCTTCAGCATGATCGAGGATGATGCTGACGGGATGCGTCAAGGGAGTGCGTGGGTGCTCAAGGAGGACGGGTTGCGCCCATGCCTTCGGATTGTTCTTGTAACCGCCCCCGGTTCTGGCTTGGCCACCTCGGGGGCGATCGTTGTACTGCGCCTCTCGGTTGACCGGGGGGGGAGGCCCTCCGGGCCGATTCCTGCCTTCATTTCTCTGAGAAGGATCCGTGTTGCGGCGGTCCTTCTCGATTTCCTCCGCTTCAGCGTATCGGTCCCCCCGCTGAAGGGCCTTGGTATAATCGCGGGGGGATCAGTGATAAGGCTTCGGGAGAAGTTACCGTTACGGAGGACGGTGTGGAAGAGGGCCATTAGTGTCCTGTCATCAGCGCCTTCGACTTCGAGGGAGGCCTGCCTCCAGCGCTCTAGGAAACTCCGAAGGGTTTCCTCCTTCCGTTGTCTCACATTCAGAAGGTGGGAGAAGTGTTTCTTTGAGCGGTGCCTCCCGGCAAACTGCGTAAGGAAGCGGTGGGCAAGTTCTTGCCAGGAATCAATGCTGCCTTCGGGCAACCGGTTGAACCACTCATACGCTGGTCCCTCCAAGGTGGAAAGGAACCAACGGCATAAGTATTCATCCGAGGCCCCCATCATCATCATGCTATTTTGATAGCGGCTATAATGCTCTTGGGGATCCGTCTTCCCCTCATACGGCTTGATGGGTTGCCCCCGATATTTGTGGGGGATTTTGGCCGCCAACACCCTTGGGGTGAAGGGTGTTCTAGTGCGGAGTTGGATGAGGGGCTCGCCTGAGCCTTCGGCAAGCTTACGTTTCATTTCCTCCACTTGCGCCCGGAGGTCAGCGTACTCTGGGTCTGGCCTTGCTGTGGAAGCCGTCGGGGGAGCCTGACGATTCTCCTCAAGTTGACGGAGGAGGGCTTCGATGATTTCGTCCTTGGGATCCTTCGGGGCCACCCCTTGGGAGTTGGCCCGGAAGGATTGCGCCTGATTGATTTGGTGCCTGGCGTCATCGGCATGGAGGAGGGCTTTGCCCTTGCTCCGGGGTGGAGGTATGCCCTCGGCTCCCGAAGCGGAGGCCCCACTCTCCTGAGGCCTGCTGAATTCCTGTTTGCCGAGGCGGTCTTGGACCCCTCGGCGTATGGGAGCTCCCCCAAGCCTCTCAAGTGCAGAGGTCCGGGGTTTCTCCTTCATCAAGGGACGTTTATCCCCGGATTGGGCCTCTTGGGAGGCGGTGTCCTGCGCCATGACCCCTTCGGCGTTCCCAATCCCCGGGGGAGGATTGTTGAACAGAGGAGGGAGTGGTGGCAATTGAATAACATTTCCCCCAGCGTAGGGCTGAAGGGGTGCCTGAGAGGCGAGGGCCCCGGAATTGAGAGCCATGTTTTGAACAAAGGCCGCAAAGGCAGCCTGAAGATCGATGGTCGGGGCCGGAGGGGGAACTTGGTTCTCACTCCGATCCCTCCTTCGATTATCAAGGCCAATGCGGGCATCAGGGGCGTTCTTCTGTAGCTGCTGACGGAGGTCAGCGGTAGCCTGTTCCAATTCGAGGATGACACCACCCTCGGGCACTAAGAGCCTGTTGGAGGCCTCAGCCCCATTAGTTTCGCCGGGGGCTACGTGGTTCTCCTCAAGGGTTTTGGATTGGGCACGAGTGGTTCTTCCCATTTTTTTTTGTATTTGGTAGAGGGGGAGGGTTTCTTACTTGATAGTTCAGAGCTCTCAACGAGAGCACCAAATGATGGATAGTCTACCCGGGGGGTATCTTATCCGAGGGGTTATTGTGGGAATAACTTAGAGAGAAGTCAGAGTAAATAGGAGGAGAGGGAGTCGATTTTATTAAATGAACTCGAGATGTGGAGTTGAGATGTAGATTATGTTTTACAAGGAGAAATGGGCTGCTATTTATAGCAGCAATAAATGCGATGAGGGGACACGTGTCAGTAATCCAACGGCCGAAGGGTCACATCAGCCGGTTGGCACCGGCAGTGGTACGTCCACCGCATTGATTGCGGTTGGCGGATGTGACGCGGCATTAAATGCGGTGGTTGGCTGTCTCTAAAAGGAATCTTCGATGATCGAGCCTGTTCAGCCGAAGGCTCCTTGTGTAGCCGAGGGCCCCTTGTGCAGCCGAGGGCTTCTTTGTGTAGCCGAAGGCTTCCCCTGATGCCGAGGGCATGAGAATGCCGAAGGCTCATGTCTTCGCCCGTTTTCTCCCAGCAGCTTCTTATGCCAAAGAAGGATATCCTGTGAGTTTTGGCGCCTTCGGCCAAAGAGGCCGAAGGCGCCCCAGTGTGTATTCTGGGCTACTTTGAGGCTTGGGCCGTTGTATTTGGGCCTGAGATGTTCTCTGGGCTCAATGGACTTGTGTAGGAGAAGTAGGAGTCTATGGGCCGGGGGTTCCTGGGCCATATACTCCATCACGGAGTATTTTTAAGCCAAAGCTATCTCACCTACACCAGCCTTTGTCAATGTAGACATGTTTTTTTGCATGTCAATGTTATGTTGGTCCTTTATGATTTCCCCAATAACGTGATATTCTATTTCACCTGCAAATGAAACGGAAACTCTGTTAATAGGATGCAACTCTGTTAGGTCAGCGGCTGATTGTTGGTAGCACATACAAAAGAGATTGAACAAATGAGTGATTTAATATTACTTAAGAAAGATTCTTTCAAAAAAAATCTAAGAAAGGTGGTCTTTTTCTCATTCATTTCATGGTTCAGGATGCAACTTTAGTGAGAAAATCTAAACCATGAGATCAATAGCTTAGTAGTGTATGTATGAAACACTCTAAATGCAGAAATCTTTCGTAACATTTTGCACAAGTTCCTAAATGCAATTATATACCAAATGAAGTGGATGATTCAGATTTACCGGAACATTAGCAGAAGCTTAGAAATGAAGAAATGTAAAAATCTAAAAGTTTGAATGACAAATAGGGGCCATGGAAGTCTAACCTTGAGAATGAAGCACTAATCTCAGGGGAAGAAACTAAATGATTCCATAGATACTCTAGAGAAATTTCTAAAGGAGATAACTTTATGGAAATGAAATCTGAAATGCATCCATTTTGAAGAGAGCAGCTATAGTGGTAAATCTTTAAATGCCTTCGAGTTTGAAGCTAAGCTGCAGCCATCAACGTTGGTAAGAAATGAAGCCGCCTATAAGTATGGAGTGCCTTCTGCTTTGAAGCGAGCAACCAACTATGGTAAAATGAATCCACTGTTTGTAAAAATGAAAGAATAACGGTGTATAGAAAGGGAAGAGAAGGATTCTAAAATTGAAAATGCCCATCCTAGTTGATTGCCCTGAATTTGTGCCCGGAGAAGGAAACGTACGACTGTGGAAAGTTAACTGCGCTGATTGGAGTCTGGAGAAGAAAACGTAAAATTGATTAAGAAACCAAGGAAAGGCTGTGTAGGGTAACCGTCCAGAGGCAGTAATTTGAATATGCCCATCCGAGTTGACTGTGTTGAATTTGTGCTCGGAGAAGGAAACGTAAAATTAAGGAAAAGTTAATTACACTGATTGCGGAGTCTGAAGAAGAAAACGTAAAATTGAGGAAGACATCAAGGGGCTTGTGCTTTCTAGAAGAAAACGTAAAATGTGTTGGTAACGGTACGAGGCAGTAGATGGGAAAGAGAGGCGGGAAAGGAGTTAGGGTGAGGGATTTTGCTTTTAGGTATATAGGATTTCAGGGCGCCTCCTTTAAACATCCTAGGGAGTATTTAATATGGAGTATTAAATTAAGGCTAAACGGTCAAATAGTCTTTCAAACTAACTTAAAAAGTACTCCGTATAATTCACCCTTATATAAGAGACTATATCCGGTCGTCGTCGTTAATTGGGGCGGTTCCCGGTAGATTTTTTTGATGAAATTTTTTTAGCATCTTCTTCCTTAAGTCTAGACTACTCATACCAAATTTCAGATAAAAATTCAACAGGAAACACAGTGAAATGAGTTTCTGAAATGTACTATGATATTTAACTGCGCAATTATCTTCAAAAACTCATTTAGCTGCCTTTCCGATTGAATTTTTAGCTGAAATTTGGCATGAGTAAACTAGACTTAATGAAGAAGATGCTAACAAAATTTCACCAAAAACTTCATCGGGAATCGTCCTAATTGACGACGGCCGGACTGAGTCTCCTATATAAGAGGGGAATTGCACTTTTTAATTTAGTTCGAGAGTCTATTTCACCTTTTAGTCTTAAATTAATTAATATTCCTAACCACAAAATGCTACTAACTCCGTCCCGCTAAGATTGTCCCGTTTTACCATTTCAGTCCGTCTCATTAACACTGTCTCATATATACCAAATTTGGCAAAGTTTGTGTGTCTCTAAATCATTCTTACTTTATCAATCCAATATCAACCACATAAATCACTTTTTATTAATTTGTGTGTCACTCCCTTTTGTCCCATTGTTAGTGGGACGGTGGGAATATCATATATTCATATACTAGTATAAATAATACACGACCCTTATCAATAAATCACTGTGTCACGCCCCGGACCTTCCCGGACACGTCAACAACCCGCCGTACAGTACGAATAGTCAACCGCAGTCCAACTCATCCATACTATACAAGGCGTCTTGAATACCATTCACATTAGTACATCCATAAACAATCATAATGTAAATCATTTAATTAAGCAGCGGAAATATTAGTACAAGCATTCGAGCCACACGTGGCAAACACGGGCGTGCAAGCCCTAAAATAATTATCCGAAATAATTAATTTGAATGTTTAAAACAGAAACGGAGGAAGCACGAACCACGTCTCCTCTCCTTGATAATCCGCCCGACGCAACGACGATGGTAGCAACCTTCAAGTTCTACCTGAAACTGTGAGGTGGCCTCCCCCGTGAAGGGGAGGTCAGTACTTGGAAGCATTTGACAAGTACAATGACAACTATACTAAGTATAATCAAAGTTTCAATTTCCAAGACCCTCAATCTAGGATGTTATTATATTATAGGTCATAACCCATGGTTACCCTCTTTGAAAATACGCTTACTTTATATATAAAGTCAAGTAATCGCCCGAAGGCCCATGTTTACTTTGAAAACATTTAACCCTTTCCCCGTGACTTCAAGCCACACCCATCTATTTTAGTTTACCATGCTAGAGGCTTCCTCTAGTCATGTTTTGTTGTGCTAGAGGCTGACTCTAGTCACTCCACTTGGTGTTAGAGGCTTCCTCTAATCACCTTACATACGTTGTGCTGGAGGCTTCCTCCAGTCACATTACGTTACGCTAGAGGCTTCCTCTAGTCGTCCTACACGAATGCTGGAGGCTTCCTCCAGTCATTCTTCATCGTGCTCGAGGCTTCCTCTAGTCACGATACTAATTCACTAAGCAAGCTCTATGCCTAGAGTCCCTCTACTATGAGTAACCTTCAAGGTCTACTCCTATGGTAACTTAGCGTTTACTCATTTCTACCTTAAGACATTTCGTATGACTACTTAAGGTACATCTTTCACAATCCAAGCCCCTAGGATTTGTTCTATCACTTTTCATGCTAACATTCCCGGCTAGTATTTCTATACTAGTCATTTAACCTTAATAAGCCAAAGCAATTTCATAGTAGTTTGGCTATTTCAATTTAATGCCACATTCAAGTATAACTTGGTTCTAATATCAAAATATCACTTTTATCCTTCCATGACTTCCTTACATGAGGTAAAAGTATATTTATCACAATTCATTTATAGTTTACACACTATTATACCATTGTATTCATAATACATAATCATACACAATTTATTCATAAATTTGTATATTATGCACTTTTACTTATAAACAATAATAATCTCATTTAGGCATTTTTTTGTTATAAATAAATCATGCCAAACACATATAATTCATTTAGGCAATCTTATGAAATTAACCCAATAATTATAAGCAATATAGCCGGCCATCCTCACCTTAAGTGAGCTTAAGCGTGTTCTACGCTTCTCGATCGGTCTTTGACTAATTCCGGTGAACTTTGACCAACTCCGGCGAACTTTGACCAACTCCGGCGAAACTCCGGCGAAGCTCAAAAATACTTTAATCAAGTTCCTAACAAGGTTTTAACATCACAAAACCTTAATCAATACAAATAACCTCTAAAAGGTTATTTTCCGGTGAACTTGCCGGTTTGGCTTCTAAGTCCGTTCTTGGACATAGAACCAACTTCCAACCCATTATCCCACACTCATAACATGTGGAACAATCCTAAGGGTCCTTCATATGACATATAGGTCATATTATAAATGAAGAATAGAGGAAAAGTTATTATAAGGTCCTTACCTTAATCCACCTAGTTTTTTCCTTCTAAAAATCCTTCTCTTGGACCTCCTTGAGCTTGAGCTTGCCCTTAGCTATGGAGGATGGTAGTTTTTCTGGGAGCTCTTCCTCTCTCCTGGGGTGTCTTGGCCGCACAAAGAAAGTGAGGTAGTGAGGGTACTCCTCTTTGTCTCAATAGGCAAATGAGTGAGAGAGTTGGGCCACTTTTGGTCACTTCTCACCCACCCATCACTCTCCTCCAATGTCAACCCTTCAACCCATGTTGTGCAGTCCCTCAATTGTCCTTTTTCAGCACAAAAACGTGGGGTGGCCCCCACTCATGTGGGAGGTCATCCCTTTGTGTCCCAAAGTGTACAATCGATCCCGAAAGTTGTATTTTCGGACTGTTTTAGATATATTTTATTTTATCGGGTCAAATAAAATGTATTATGTGCTCCCAATCATTATGACCCTTATAATGAATATACATTCCCCAAATTTAATTTATAAGTTCCCGAAATTCATTTCTGGCTTTTATCTGTTAAATTACCAATACCGATATTTTGGCTTCTTTTGACCAATCGGTCAACTCTGGACCTTTCCATGGTTCGAATGAAGTACTCACCACTATATAAATATTATCTTGACCAAGATAAATGAAATATATGGTTTCGGGAACTTCGGGCGGCCCCCGCTCCCGGTGTGGGCCCCACGTGTGAATTTACTATTCACGCAAAAGAATTAATAAAAATTCATAACGTCGTAAACTCGTTAACCATCCAATAAGGTTAAATACAATATTCACTTAAAAGTAAATACACTTGGGGACGGTGTTACACACTGAACATCTAATTCAAATTCACTGTTTAGTAACTCTTTTTTATTTCAAACATTTATTTCAAATTCACTGAACATCTATTTGCAGTAAGCTAATTTATCAAACAACTATTTATAAATAGCTATCATAATAAGCCATTTAAAATAGTTAATTCAATCAACTATTATCAAACCGTTAACCTAACCAGCTAACAACTAACAACGGATTGCCAAACAATGTCAATATAAAATTAGATTAACTAAAAGATCAATTAGCAACCGATTATTTTAATTGGTCAATTTGGTATTCATACTTTCATGGAAAAATCAATTAGGTTCTCGTACTTTTTAAAAGATCAACCAAATTCCCGAATTTTGTAAAAACGTTCAATTGAATCCATTTGCAGATTACTTGCCATGTCAACAGGTCACCCGCTGATGTGGTGCACATGTGGCAGCCCAATTAGCAATAATTTTGTTGACGTGGCGCACATGTGATTTAATTGATTTTTTCATAAAAATACTCACACCAAATGGACAGTTTTCAAAAGAAAAGTTGAAAATGATTTTGAATGAGAGGAAGTACCTATCTGCCTAGTATATTACTCGAGATTACAATATAAGTGGAATCAGAACAATCTTTTTGAAGAAGTGGGCCTAGTAAAAGAACGGACTTTTTTTTTGTATCTTCCGCACTTAAAATGTGAGCGGAGCGGTGCCTGACCCCATTCTTACTCCATCTCATTCATTTGCTACTCATTCAATCCACCCATCGTCTCTTTTGTGTAATTAATTCATCTTCACAGACAAAAATTACCCAAATTTTCAAATACGCAGTTACATTTTGAAATCTTAGATCGGAACAATGGCTGCCGATCAGATTCCGTGTAGAAAGCTGATGGTTGAGATATGTAACGCCAAAAACTTGATGCCCAAGGACGGACAGGGCACCGCCAGTGCCCACGTTCAGGTCGATTTCGACGGCCAGCGGCGGCGGACGGCCACCGTTCACCGGGATCTCAATCCCAAGTGGGACGAGCTTCTCGAGTTCTTTATCCACGATTCCGAATCCATGGACTCCGAGACGCTCGAGCTCAACCTCTACAACAAGGCCGCCGGGAAAAGAAACACCTTTCTCGGAAAGGTGAAGATCGCCGGCACTAATTTCGCGAAGGCCGGATCGGAGTCACTGGTTTACTACCCTCTGGAGAAGCGCAGCGTATTCTCGCAGATTAAAGGCGAAATTGGGGTTAAAGTTTGGTATGTAGACGGAGAAGCGCCCATTCCTCCGCTACCACCGGCGGAGGAAAAGGAGAGGACTTCACAGCAGCCTGCCGAGGAGAAGAAACCGGAAAAGGAGGAAGATACAAAGTCACCAGCTGCAAATGAGAGAAACAAAGAGCCGGAAAATCAGCTGGGTCAAATGGAAAAGAAGCCGGAAAATCAAGAACCAGAGAAGAAGGAAGAAGAGAAGTCGCCGGAAACCGAGAAAAAGGGAGAGGTAACGGTCCCTCTTGCCCAGCCAACTGCTACTCCGGCGGAACTACCCCACGAAGTGCAGCATAAACGCCACATTGACAAACCGGTGTCCGAAAAAACCAGTGAACTGAAAGTTGTCTCGAGCCTCTCCGGCACCGACCGACGGAAGAGCGCCTTCGATCTGGTCGATCAGATGCCATTTCTATTCGTACGGGTCGTGAAGGTGAACCGGGTCAACCCAGATCCCGACTCCACCGCCTATGCGAAGCTCGTCATCGGAACTCACGCCATCCGAACAAAATCGTTAACCCCTGCCGCCGGAAACAGAGAATGGGATCAAGTTTTCGCCTTTGATAAAGATGGGCTGAATTCCACTTCACTCGAAGTCTCCGTTTGGGTCGAGAAGAAAGACGCCGAGGAGAATTGCATCGGAACAGTGTCATTTGACTTGCCGGAGGTCCCAAACAGAGTGCCCTCCGACAGTCCTCTGGCTCCTCAATGGTACAGTTTAGGCAGCGACAATCCCGTCACCTTCCCGGAAAATGAGGTCATGCTGTCGGTGTGGATCGGGACTCAGGCGGACGAGGCATTCAACGAGGCCTGGCAGTCGGACTCCGGCGGTCTTGTGCCGGAGACCCGAGCCAAAGTATACTTGTCCCCAAAGCTATGGTACCTGAGGCTAACGGTCATCCAAACCCAAGATTTGAAACTTGCTTCGGGAAGCACCGAAGCTAAAATCCAGACCCCAGACCTGTACGTGAAAGGCCAGCTCGGCGCCCAGCTGTTCAGGACAAGCCGCACCACATTCGGGACCTCCAGCTCAGCTTCTAATCCGACGTGGAACGAGGACCTGATCTTTGTCGCAGCGGAGCCGTTTGAGCCGTTTCTGACCATCACTGTCGAGGACGCGACTAACGGTCATCCAGTGGGCCACGCCTTCGTACACGTGGCGACAATTGACAGGCTGATGGATGACAAGTCAGAACGCAGATCCAGGTGGTTTAACTTGGTCTCTTTGGACAGTACAGATAACAAACAATACGCCGGACGGATCCACGTGCGAGTCAGCTTGGAAGGCGGATATCACGTGCTTGACGAGGCTGCCCACCTGACTAGCGATGTTAGGGCCACCTCAAAACAGCTCTTAAAGCCTCCTGTCGGGCTACTTGAGGTGGGAATCAGAGGGGCCACCAATCTGCTCCCAGTGAAAACCCGGGATGGTACACGCGGGACCACCGATGCTTACGTGGTAGCGAAGTACGGTCCCAAGTGGGTCCGCACCCGCACCATCGTCGACCGGTTCAACCCGCGTTGGAATGAGCAGTACGCGTGGGAGGTCTACGACCCGTGCACCGTACTAACCATAGGCGTGTTCGATAATGGAAGGTGCAACAATCACGAGCAAGAGCACGAAAATGAGGCAACCGGAAAGAAGGATCTCCGCCTCGGAAAGCTACGTATACGGCTATCGACGCTGGACACGAATAGAGAGTATGCGGGGACATATTCGCTTATGGTGTTGTTGCCGGGTGGAGCCAGGAAAATGGGTGAGATTGAAATAGCGTTGCGGTTCACATGTTCGTCGTGGTTGAGTTTGATTCAAGCGTATGGTAGCCCGGTTTTACCCAGGATGCATTATGTGCGACCTTTCGGGCCGGGTCAACAGGATGTACTAAGGCACATGGCTATGAGAATTGTAATGGCAAGGTTGGCTAGGTCCGAACCCGCATTGGGTCCAGAAGTGATTCAGTTCATGTTGGATACGGATACCCATATTTGGAGCTTTAGGAGGGGAAAGGCAAACTGGTTTCGGGTTGTAGGGTGCTTGTCGAGGGTAGCGACATTGGCCCGTTGGGTCGACAAGATCCGGTCATGGGCGAGTCCATTGATCACAGTTTTGGCTCACATACTACTAGTGGGTATTGTTTTGTGCCCGCACCTCATTGTGTCAATAATTTGTTTGTACGCGTTTCTCGTCACATCTTCGAGATTTCGGTCCCGTCGGGGCGTTATGATCTCGATGGACCCACGGTTATCCTACTTGGATGCGGTGGGCCCCGACGAGCTCGATGAGGAATTTGACGGCTTCCCGACCACACGGTCGCCCGAACAAATCCGAATGAGGTATGATCGGCTGAGGGCATTGGCGGGCCGGGTCCAGACATTGCTCGGCGATGTGGCGGCACAGGGTGAGAGGCTGGATGCGTTGTTCAATTGGAGGGATCCGAGGGCGACCGGGATATTTGTGGTTGTGTGCTTCTTGGCTTCTATCATCTTTTACCTGGTGCCATTAAAGGCATTTGTTTTAGGGGCAGGGTTCTACTACCTGAGACACCCAAGGTTCAGGGGAGACATGCCGTCCATCCCTATAAATTTTTTCCGGCGACTCCCATCACTTTCCGATCAGATTCTTTAATTGTGATCTGGAGCTTCCTTTTAGATTATTATTATTTTGTTCAATGATGTATTATTTAAAAGTGGCATATTAATTGATTTAATAATAAAATTGCTTCTATGTTATCTCTAGATTTTTTTTCAGTGATATTTTCTGAACCGTGGAAGTATTGGTTGGTAAATAGACAAATAGTAAAATTGCTTGTCCCATTTTATTCTTTCATGATTACTAGTTCAGTGGTTAATTTTAACTCACATTTCCCCCCTAACTTTGTTTATCCAACTTTAACTATTCGAAGTCAATTTTGCTGTTACATAAACTTTTTGTCTATGTTTAAAAAACCGACCCGACCCGGCCGGGTTGACCCGGAACCCGGTGACCCGGACAAAAAACCGGTTCGGTTTTTTCAAAACCCGGAAATGGTCAAAAACCGGAAAAACTCGACTAACCAGGGAAAACCTGGTCAAGACCCGGACCCCAAGAAACCCGAAAAACCCGGTAAAACCCAGTTTTTGGGTGTTTTTACCAAAAAAAAATAATTTCTTTTTTATTTTTAATGCATTTTTTATACCAATAAAATTGCAATTTCAATACGTTAAAAAGAAAAACTACGTAATATATTTATATATTTATTTAAGAATGAACATCATGCCAAATTATAATATAGATGTACAATAAAAATAAAAATATCATTATATATTTTTATAAGATCAAAATATACATTGAAATATCATGAGAGTGTATTAAATGCTTAATAAGTAGTATTGTTAGTTGATTATTATGAATAATAACTAATTTTTATTATAATTTTATGATGGTCCCGGATAGAGGTAAAAGTCTAGAGGGGGGGTGAATAGACTTTTAAATCTTTTTCAACTTTATGAACACTTTTCCCTCTAGATGAGTTGATCTATAATCTTTTAAGAGATTAATAGATGCACAGCGGAAGTCTTTAACCTCTTTATACTTGGTGTGAGATAACTTTCTAGTTTAGATGATGTTTAGACTGGTGACAAGAGGAAGTAGGCTTGGCAGTAGACTGGTGAGCAGGTAACTTCTTAGTCTACTGCTGCACAGGCAGTTTGCTGACTGGCAGGCAACTGCTGAGTTGGCAGTCGACTGGTGGGCAGGTTACTGCTGAGGCAACTGTTAAGAACAGGATGACTCTTGGATGGCTTTTTGTTCTGGCTTGTTATGGCGTTCGGAAAGACACATATAAATGGGCAGTGGGCTCAGCAGGAGGGTGAAGACCAGGGTACTGCTGAGGCACCTTCTGAGTGTAAGATAACTTCTAGTGGAAAACACTCTCAAGGAGAGTGAGTTATTAAGCAGTAGGCTAAGCAGTACAGTCGATGAAGACTACTGCTTAGGATGCTGCTGGCAAACTACAATCCTTTAGTGAGATGTGTTTGGTGTGTGCTTCTGTATGTATGAAAGTACTAGTTTAGTAACGCGCGTTGCGCGTTCGTGGTAATGCCCAAGGCCATTGTAGGGGAATTAATTCCTCGTTAATGTTTCTTCGCGCTTAAACTACTTATTCATCACTTCCTGTTTCACAAGAATATCTTTCTACATCATCTCTAATCACACATACAAAATACACAAGGCTGTCAAAGAGTATCAAGACATGTGAAAACAAAATGGTTAAATACCCAAACTGCTGCTTATCTTACTTAGAAGTCACAACCAAGTAAACAGACAAAAAGACTTTCATCACTATAAGGATGACTGGAGCAGAACCACTACCATGATATTCTCAATCTCTTTTGCCACTTCTCGCATTGTTGGCCTTATTGAAGTGCCTTCCAGACAACTAAAGGAAAGTGCAGCAAACTTCTTCAGGCTTGCAAGTGTTACACTTGAACAAATGGTCAGGTCGAGAACTCCAAGAAGAAGTTCATGTGTTTCTCTAGCCTCAACCATTGCTTGTTTCACTTCCTGCACAAATGTACTTCCCTTCTGCAATCTCTAGCATCACCACTGCAAAGCTAATGTGACATGTCAAATCCGAGAATTTAATCAACCACACTAATGTGTCCTGACGTTGGAACTAATGTTTCCTATGATGTTGAATGACAACTCTTTTCCGCAAAATATAAAACTTTAAGAAAGTGGACAATGCTTGGGGGGGCAGAAAGAGAAAATTGTAGGAAAGTAAGCTTAGAGGAAGATAAAAGGTTGACTCGAATTGAAGTCTCGAACTGTACTCGACATCATTATTTTTGATATTTTGGCCAAACTGATTCTAGTTATTCATTTCAATAACAAAAAGACTAAGCAAACAAAACACATGTTATAGGGAGTACAATTTAAAGTTTTACCACTTGTAACTTTCATTCGAAGTTTTCAAGATAAAAACAAACATAAGTAAATAACTTTATTTGGCAATGTTTTCCCTTTCTCTAGCAATTTTCATGATCCAAGCATAGTCTAAAAGGAAAAGTTACAATTATGTGTACCTCATATGCTTTCATAGTAAGATCGGCAACTTCTTTTTGGTCATTACCAGTCTATTTGCAGTTAGGTTCCCGCTTTAAACCTTTGAGTAGTGTGTGGGGAGTAGAAGAAGGCTACTGAACTGCCTAGGGTGTTGGTAACAAACAGTCTCAGTGTTCAGATGGGGTTAGGGTAGCAGGCCGCCCAAGGCCTCTGAATCCTTGCTTTTATATTTCTATATTACTTTAGTCTTTTAAAGTAGTTCAGAGTATTTATATTATTAGGGGTCTGCTTATGTTTTTCTTAGCTTACATTTTTTTACTCATCTAAAAATATCCAACTGATTAACTCTTTTTATTTATTATTTTAAAATGCATTTATTTTCCTAGCTTTTCCCGTGGGGCAACCTACTTTAATTTGCAATGATAGTTCTATTTGAAATGTGATCCAATTTAAAAATATTGCTTTCGCTGCTTCATTAGCAACCCATAATTAAGTTTGGGAAAAATATTCAGTCTACTTGGCTTAAAAATACAAACCAAACCGTTGTCCAGATTTTACAAAATCTTTGGTAATGACTAATGAAAAGGATCTGATGGCCCCATAACTGGAACTATATTGAACGTTTTTGACACCTGTTCATAGTATTTCTCTAGATGCATCCAACTACGCTTGACCAGATGATTGGGTTTTTATACGATCAAATGATGAACATTCTTTTATTTAACATTTGAAATGTGGTTAGAAGGATTATAACATGCACATAGTAGGGTGTATCTGTTTTATTTTATCAGCTTGGCTGCTTCAGATTTTAGCATCGATGATTTTACTAAGTAACTGACATACATGTAAGAGGTGCTTAAAAATGATATTACACACTATATGTACATATTTAAAGACAACAAATATGCATATTTAAATGTGATGTGTATTTGAATGCAATAGTAAATAATTGTGAACAACTTATTTAGTGATGGGGTTTAGTTTTGATCAACTTATTTACCAGATAAATGCAATAATATTATCACTCAGGTATTTCCTGAGTAAGAATTATACCGCACTGAAATAGCAGTTCAGCAGAGTTTGTAATATGTATAAACATTTATGAATAAATCATTTCACCAGTCCACACTTAAGCAATAACATTTCTTAATATTCAAGATATGCATACTTATCCTATACAAATGTACTTCATATAATACATTATACATGTATATATATGGTTCCTTCATGTAATCCTCATTTTTACTTAAATATGGTCTACTTCAATGTCGTTAAATTATGTATTAAAGCTGTTAACACATCCACTACAGATCACGAATACTCTGCATCGCCTAAGGCTGGTTGCATTTGCAACAATAAACCCTATTGATGGGGGATAGTATGTGTATTTCTTTTTAGTAGTGTTAAAGTACACTACATGACATGAAGTTGATATAATTTGCCAAGTTTGTCACCTGTTCACTTTTTATCATTTTCGACTATGTTAATCTATGTTAGTTTAAAGCAAAACAGGGCTTTTACACTACTCAAGTATTGCAACACATCATGCATCTAAAATATTATTTAAATTAATACACTCACTAAAACTGCGTACCTTTCACAATGAACACTCTTCTGTGAAGTGCCAAGAATCCATTAGTCCATTACCCTAAAAAGAAGTATTAAAAAGAATCAAAATACCGTCTTACATCACCTACGTGTATTTTATCAGTTTAGTCAACAGTTTGGAGCATAAAAGTATCAGAAAACATCAAGAAAAACATCTTTTCATTTCACAATATTCATAGTAGTATAGTAAGTAATGCAGATTGCACCATAATTGTTGTTTAAGAACTATTGATGTTTGATATTAAGTTAGAATAACAATAATACCCTTAGACATTCAGATAAAAAGGAACACTTCCCTTTTTGGCAAACAAAACAGTGCAAAACAGTGCCAAACAATGTCTAAACAGTGCCAAACAGCGTTCCTCCTTAAAGTGTTTGAAAAAGCAAATGTGCTCTTTATATTGGGACGGAGGGAGTATAATATATGTTTGCATACAATCACAGAGCAACAGAGGATTCTACCATTACTAATTTTACTCACTATGCTTCTATTAAACCTTAAAGTCTTTTACCTTAACTTTACATATTATGACTTTAGACAGTTCACATGATTTGCTGAAGCATTGTTTGGTAAAAGATATACTTCTACACTTAATATTTCTCAGTAATACATTAGTGTTTGGCAGGACTACACAACTATATTCGTCTATGGTTGTACAAGGGTATTATTGGTGACAACACAGATGGACAAAATCAAACTTTTACATGAATGAATGAGTCTTCTTTACACCTTGAAGAACTGCAGTTTTCTAGAATTTCAAACTTAGTGAAATTCTAAGAAAGACCAAATTGAAGTTGATGAAAACTGTCGCATAAGCAGTCAAACACACCATGATTAAAAGAGACAAAAAATGAGAATATCCTTAAATTAAGTGATTTGCAAATCAGAAAATGATGGGGAAAAGAAAAATAGTTTGCTCTCAATTGTGATGCAATTCGAATCATTAGCAATGCTGAAACCTAGATATTTTTTCCTCTCCATCGCTCAAACCGGCTATGGTGACTGGTGAGAAGCAAATCTACCTGAATCTCCCATTCAGTTGCCTGACCGCCAGTATTCTTCTCTAGAAAAAACTCCATGCGTCTGTCTTTGGCTTCCTGCAAACCACAAACCATCCATGTGAACAACCTCTTTCTTCCGTTGGATTCCATATGTGATTGCCTTCATCTTCTGAAAGAACTTCTAGTCTCCCGGCGGCGGCGGTCTGCCTAGGGAAGCGATGTCGAATTCCATCCCTGCTGCGATGATCTCCCTCCCACTCTAGGGGGTGTTTCCTTCCCCCAAGCGACGCCAAAACGTCGCCATGAAGATGCTCTAAATCTACGATTTTCCATCTCATCGAGCATTTATTGAACATAAACGGTGGAGATGCAACTATTCCAAATTGAACAGAAGCGTTGGAGAATACCGTGTGTAAACGGAAGGATTCCGTCACTCCTTTAGCCTTATGACTTAGCGGTGAAAAAATGGTGAAGTAAGCTCGGTACTACATCAGTATGCATTTGGTACAATTCTCCAATGCAAACAGAGACACCAACACTTTTTCTATGACCGTTATACCCTTAACATTATTCATGCTTATATAATTGTAGAGAAATCAACACACGATATATCCTGGTTCAGAGGTGGTGTAATCCTCCTACATCCAGTCCCACCCTATTTCAGATGGATTTCCACTAAAGTATTCAGCCCAATACAATTAGTGCCAATCTAGCCTTGACAACTCTGGCCTAGATTGAAGGTTTTTCACGATGAGTATAACACCACTCAAAGTTACTCAGTCCTTAGACTTTTCTCAATTGATCCAGTGGGGATCAAAAGGTACTCTATCTATCTAACCACACTATAGGATCCGAACAACTGTTCTCCTAAGTGTTTACAACAACATGAGTTGATTCACGAAGTGTCTAACCGCCAACTAAAAGCTAAGCTCTATAAATGTTACAATGAATGATCTAGTCTAAGAGCTTAGTGAAGCATGAGTCAAAGCAGAGTGTTCTAGCACTTTTTCCTTTTGCTGGATATTCGTAGTGTAATGACTGAACCACTTGCTTTGAACTCAATGACTTACCTTTGATCTCATGCTTCTGCCTATTTTTATAGGCATCTCCAGTAGATTAATCTCCTCCGTTGGTTAAGAGGATTTAATCCTAGACGTCCAAAGTATTGTACTTGCGTCTTCTTGTGTTGGAGCAGGATAAGGATTTGTCTTGGAAGGCCACTTGCTTTGTACGAAGATAACACCCATACCTTAGGCCTTCTTATCGCTGCATGCCTATTCTGAAACTCTTCACTATTCACCTATTCTGATGTCTTCTCTGCTCTTGCATTCTGCGTGTATTGGCCTTGTCTTGCAACTACACTTGTGAAGCTGAGTGCGTGAACCTGCTCAAGTAGTGAGGTAGTAAAATGTGTGACTCGGAATATTTTGTATCAAATAAATTTTGTACTGGTAGGATCTTTGAAATATCCTATTAAGGTAATAAGATTACCTTATTGCATTTTGTTCTTTCCAGTACAATTTATTTGGTACAAATTTCACAGTAAAATTTGTCACTTATTTTACTAATCACTTTCTTTAAGTGACATGATTAAACTTATGTACCAAATTAAAGCTATACTGGTCGGATCTAAATATCCATGTAAGGTAAATAATTTTTACCTTATTGCATTTTATAGTTCCAGTATGTTTAATCTGATACATAGTTTGTATATTGGAATTCTTGTCACTTTTAAGCATTAATGCACAAATTAACTTAGACACAAAATACTGGTGCAAAGTATAGTGGCATCATCAAAATCATCATAGTTGGGTCCTAACATTTTATATATAATTATATGTTTATTATTATGAGAGTGTATTAAATGATTAATAAGTAGTATTGTTAGTTGATTGTTATGAATAATAACTAATTTTTATTATAATTTTTATATATAATTTTTCCGGCGTTGACCGGGTTGACCCACCGGGTCCGGGTTGACCCGTGACCCAGTCATGTGGCCGGGTCACTCTCCGGTCCGGTTTTTACAACATAACTTTTTGTGCAGTTCTAAAATTTGTAAACATTAATTAATCGGCATATTGTAAAAAAGCTTCAATATTATGTCCACAGTATGACTTTGAGTTCTCAAATTTTCCTTCAACCTCTTTACCTTCTTTTGTTCACTTGAGGATAAATTTAAGAAAATTTTACAATATGAACCTTTTCATCACATACCAAATCGTCTACACCAATAGACTAACTTTGATCATGAAAGGAAAGTACATTTCTATTTTGAGAATAAAAAAACATTCACTTCTATTTGTACGTTTGTGTTTAGGTTTAATCCAATATAGAACAATTTCTTTTTTTGGTCAACTTATCTAAACTCATCCCAAAATGACTAAAATAAACAATTATAGATCTATGGAATGTTTGGAGGACACCCATATTTTGATGAATTCCATAAAAAAATGAACTTGGTGAGACTTAAATTGTGATGTAATTCTAAAATACATAACAATCCATGTTGGGAATACCCGGTCCTTGTAGCATCTTCAATGCAAAAACATGAACGATGCATAAGTGAAATGAGAGAGATAGACACATAAAGTTATTAAGTATAATCTCTCTCTCCTTGTTTAAAATGTCTTACAAGTATATGTTTTTGATAAGTCTTTCTTCAAATGTCAAGTACAATGTTTAGCTGTAGACATTGTGATTGGCATTATTGAGAAAAACTTATCAAAAACACATAAAACCGTAGAATTAAAGTGAGAGTAACGTCATGGACTTATTATTTTATGTTTTTATCTCTCATGATACCAGTGCACTGAACACAATATATGCTCTTAGAGTATTCTAAATCTGAAATGCCATACCCATTGGTTATAATCCTGTAAATAAATAAATTTCTGATTGTTTTTATAGTACGTATTTCAAATCTCAAATAACATTGGAGATGCTAGAGTATAAATCACGCTTGTGGCCAGAGGCTAAGGGAGTAAGGCGACAACAAACGGAACAATTCAAGAGGAAAGGCAACATGTATAAATTGAAACTAATGCCTTTTTGGTGGTTGAAATTCAGAAAGATGCATTATTTTTATTAATATTAAACATGTCTTTGAGAGACAAGTTTTTTTTTTGTCTCATTTTATAAGCTCTTACGAATCATGTTGCTCATACATTGACAAGGATGTGTGTTTCTAATTTAAAAGGTAGTTATAGTTCTAATCAATTAATCGGGCTTGAGGATGTTTCATTAAGTATTCTTTTGACAGATTAATAGTTAAACGCGGACGGCGGAGCAATCGTCTATGGTAAGGTTGGAGAACAGCAACATTGGGACTTCCGGCGGCGTGGGTTCTAAGCTTCCAGGTATGGATCTATATTGATAGATGACCAATCGCTCCTTTGCTTTGGAGTTCAATTGCGATTGGGGACAAACGAAGTATCACGCGTCAGTTGCATTGGCGATCTAATTCAGCCAGGAGGGTTGAATTTCTCTTGATTCAATAGCTGTGACGAACCAAACCAGACGGAAGGAACGTATCTACCTCCTATTGGGACTGAATAGCAGAGTTCCGACTAACTTCACGTATCGGCAGTGGGGATTTGGAGACTGCGCGCTTTCGGATTGGTTGTGTCCGTGCAGTACTTTGGCCAAGAGAAAGAACCGACTCACGCGCAGATCAAAGTGATGAAGGAAGAAGATGAAGGGATGAAAATCCGCCCCCTTCCTGAACCGCCGACATGGAGGAACTGTGCGACTAGGGTTTGGAAGATTGTTTTACTATTTCTAGTTTTTTATTTTTTATTTTTTATTTTATACTAGACTATTTTCTATCTCAATTTTGTTCTTCCTATGAGCCCCTATGACAAAGGATGAGGGGTAGATTGGTGCTTTGGTTTGTTTTAGTTGATAGATTACTAATTAGAGGCAATATGACCGATTCAGTCATTAATAGCTCTATACTCTCACAGTTTCAAGTTTCAACGATTAGTTTCGCTCTTCTTAAAATGGATTCTATGTATGATCATGACGGGGCAATGGGTTTTAGGATTTTGTTGTTGTTGTGGATGGTTTGATTTAATACATGCTATTTTCCTTTCAACAAAAATGAGGCTTGAGGGTATGTTGGTAATCTGATCCTAAATCATTGAGTAAAGAGTAAGTTTGGTCCTCGAAGTTGCAAAAAGGGCGTCAAATAAGTCCTTATATAGAAGATTCTGTTCGGACGTGCCATTTGAGGTGGCTCCCGGTGGAATTTTGTGATAATTTTTTTTGAGCATCTTATTCATTAAGTCTAGTTTACTCATACCAAATTTCAGCTAAAAATTCAATCGGGAAGACATTCAAATGAATTCTTGGAGATAATAGCGCTTTTAACGGCACAGTTATCTTCAAGAATTCATTTGAATGTCTTCTCGATTGAATTTTTATCTGAAATTTGGTAGGAGCAAACTAGATTTAATGAATAAGATGCTAAAAAAAATTCATCAAAAAATTCCACCGGGAGCCACCTCAAATGGCACGTCTAGACAGAATCTTCTATATAAGGACTTATTTGACCCCTTTTTGGCAACTTCGAGGACTAAACTGACATCTCCTAAAACATTTATTGAAGTAAGGTGATCCTAGAATAGCTAAAAACCTCATCCAAATAAGAGGACTTTCAACGACCACGAAACAGAGCAAGACAATGGCGACATCATTAGCCAGACCACCGGGTACTACGTTCTCCTCCATGATGGACTCTTCAAGAATCATACGGAAGCCACCACCATCATCTACCATCGTCTCCATCAAATCCCATCGGAGCACAGAAATTTCAAAAAGAGCTTTGTTGAATGTAGGGCTGGGTTTCATGCCTCTAGTCACCATCCGTCCTCCTCCCTCGAGTTCCAGGGAAGTTGAGGTCGGCTCTTACCTTCCGCCATCGCCAAGCGTCCCTTCTTTTGTCCTCTACAAAGCCAAACCCACTGACACTCCTGCTCTTCGTGCTGGTATCAATTAAACCTGTTCTTAACTGCCCATTTTCAGCTGCTTTACCGTTTTGTCTTGATATGACCTTTCTTGTAGAGTAATCCGAAGTTTTGGCTTATAAATTCTTGTTCTTTTGCTTAGTAAATTCTTGATTTGGCTTAGAGTAATTTTGGGATAGTTTTTGCTGAAATAACATCCTCGAGATCAGGGTTGTTAGTAATTTTGGACCGAACTAACGTGTGTTCAACAGAAAGTCATGATTTTTTCTCTATATCGGACTGAAAGCTACCAATATTTAGTAATCAACGACATCTGCTTCATAGTTAAGTAGTGGGTCAAAGACCTCTATAATACCTACATCTGCATGTAGGATTTTCATTTTAAACTAAGGGTCTGTTTGAATTCAAGGAAATGCTGGAGAAAGGGGTGAATTACAAACTCCTTCCCTATTTCCTTTGCCGTCATGGTTTACAAGATTTGATGGAAGTTTATTAGTTTAAGTTAAATTCCCCTAATCATATTAAAATTATACTCCGTAATTAATAATTAAAACTTACATTGTATAATATGAGCATGTGCATACAAAATATTATTGCATTGAACAGTTATTTTATTTTCCTTGCATTTTGTTTCTTTCCAAATTCCACATGAACTTTCCTTTACATGTTCTTTCATAGGTTTTTTCATAGTTCCAAGCAAACCTTAAAAGTTGAGGTGAAAGAGAAATGTTTAAGCCAGCACGTGCGATGAAGTTTTCATTTCAAACTCTCCTGAGAGTTCAAAACGATGGGAAAGCGATTCCCATGTTTCCTGATGCACTTACCTGAGAAAGTTTGGTCAAATCCTTTTTTAGGGAGTAAAGTATTTCCAACTTAGGGTTGACTTAGATTCTTTTTCACGGAAAATTTACTTAACTTTTCTGGGACTTGACCTCAAGATGTTTAGTGTCTGCTTCGAACCAGGAAAAGCTAGAGAGAAAATGAAAATAGCTGGGAAGTTTGGAATGAATGGGGGCAAGTTAAGATAACTTCAAACTGAATAAGTTTGGAATGAATGGGGGAAATAGATATTTGCTCAAACTGATTGCATCTATATATATTTGTCATATGATGACTAATAAGTAATAAGTACAGATGTAAGCATTTTCTTAAGTACTAAAATACTATCGAATTTGATTATTCTTAGCTTTTTATTTATTTCCCTGGCATTTTACGGGTTCCTAACATAGCCTTATTGTTTCTACATCCTATAGGCTTATGAAGCTTCAATTTTAGTTGGTTTCAGGAAACGTGGAGCCATACACATTTATGCTTCCTCCTACTTGGAAACAGACTCGTGTAGCAAACATCTTATCCGGTAACTACTGCCAGCCCAAGTGCGCAGAGCCGTGGGTTGAGGTAAGGTTTGAGGATGCAAAGCAGGGGAAAATTCAGGTGGTGGCGTCTCCTTTGGTACGCCTTACCAATAAACCAAATGCCAAAATTGAGGACATTGGGACCCCAGAAAAGGTCATTGCTTCTCTTGGCCCTTTTGTCACTGGGAACACTTATGACCCTGATGAGCTCATTCGAACTTCCATTGAGAAGCGTGGTGGTCTAACGGTATGCTGCAGCTTATAATAACTTTTCATAATTAATTCTAGATTTTCTAAACTTGTAGGCTCTCCCTTCTTTTTCCTTCCTGTCATTTGTTGGTAGTATCGTTCCTTTTATTCTGCAGAGTAATAGGAATAAGTAGAGTGGGGTTTCTTATTTGGCTCAAATAGATTTTACAAAACAATATTCCTTTCAAACATTTTTGCAGATTCAGCCGTTTCATCAGGCACTCTTCATGGATTAGCATCTGTACTTGCTGCCTCCTCTAGTTGGACTGACTCAATGATAATAAAACATAAACAGAGACAGTCATCACCATTGCCTTCGCCATCTCCATCATCTCATGATGATCATAGCCATCTTAGTCCCAACTAGTTGGGATCGATAACGTAACAATTATAGTGTCAATTGATAATTTAGATCAGGTAACAGAAATTATACAAGAAGATTATTTTAGGACATGCCAAAAAGATAAATATCTGTTTGAATGTAGGGTGTTTCGAAAGGGTGGGTTTAGTCTTTATCTTGATATACTTGAGCTCAAAATTTGAAAGGCTGACATAATATGTGATTGTGTATAACATTTGAATCCTGTGGTACTCATTTTCAGCAAGAAATACATCCTATTTATGAAGATATAGAAAGCTCAAAAGTCAAAACAGAACCTAAGAAGATTAAAAGGGGACTGAGAGATGGAGTATTTAGGAAGATGTGATTCACTTGTGGTCTTGTGTGTATGTTATGGGGGTTACATGGTTCTGTTAACTGCATCATCTCTTGCATGGATCATAGTGTTTTCATGAATACTACTTCTGCTTCTGTTTGCAGTACTACAGGTATGTTCTGGAAACTCCTTACGCTCTTACTGGGTCCCACAATCTTGCAAAAGCAACAGCGAAGGGAGACACAGTTGTCCTCTTTGTGGCCAGTGCCAATGAGAAGCAGTGGCAATCATCACAGAAAACTTTAGAAGCCATTCTTGATTCCTTTGAACTGTAGTTTCTTTCTTTAATGGAAGAGCCCTTCTAATCCCATTTTGATATCATAGAAGAGAGCCCATTCTTGATTTTGTTCTTTTTTATGGCAAAAGAAGCAAACAAGTCAATGTTTGTATCAAGTGCATATAAAACATTTCCCTTAATGCTTTTAAAGTTGTAAAGTTTAACTTAAGCTTCGTTCAATATATACTCAATTTTTTGGCAAATCTATACTCAAAATCTTGATAACGATAATAATGACTTATTAATCATGAATAGTTAGGGGATTGACTAATTCAATTATATTTCAACAAAAACAAGCCCCCCCATCCCCCACATTTTTACATACAAGTTATTATATGTATCAAATTTTGTTTGGAATCATGGATGATCTAATAAATTGTGAGAAAATTGTTCAAACTAAGACTAAAACATGACATTCTTTACTATATGTTTGGTTTTCTTAAATAAGATTAATTATTCCATTTTTACTCTTAATTTAATTAATTAATTAACCTCATTAATTGCCTCCTAGTTGTGTTGCATAACTAAGGGTCTAAGGTCAACCAAGGTCAGTCTATTAGTGGCGGCCCAATCCGATGGTGGCGGTAGCTTGGTGACGAGTGACGACGACAAGCTCTGGAGAAGGCAACCAGATTTTGTCAATTTGCAGTGATCTAGGGAGAAATTCGGCTGCCGATGGTGGTCCGGAAACCTGAGGGCAACAATCCTCCAAGGCTCCAACCCTAAAACTTTAAAAGTGCATTTTATCAGATCACAAATAAAAAAATCATATTTATAGCATTTTTAAACTAGTTGGTTCTATTTTTTTAAAAAAAAAATATTATGTTTTGTCCTATTTGAGTAAATCTCCCATAAATTATGAAGTAAAATATCAACTTTTATATGTTTGTGTTTCCCTGTTTCAACAATCAAACCAATAGAATAGTGAAGAACATATTTGTTGTATATTCAATACCAAAATGATTTTGCAATAGAATGCAGGGTATGAATAGTGGCTCTCTCTCACAGAATGATGTTATATGCAGGAAATATATGGAGAGGTTTGTGATCTCATTCTCTTTAAGACAATATTATATGCCTAGGGAATGAATTGATGTGACCTAAGTGTGATTGGGCCCTTTTATTGAGGTGGTCCAAATGCACACAATACAAGACTTTTCCTAATATAGCTAGTCTAATAATAGTCAAATAAATATATTAATTAAACTAAATACAACACAAATAAAGTTATATTATACGTGATTGGACACCATAAAATATCTCTAACAATCTCCCCCTTTGTGTTCAGTCATGTTTACTCAGCATTGGAGCGCAGATATCTTTGTGTTTGTGTTGTTTTTGTAGTGTAGAGGAGAGGTTGATGAGATTGGTTGAGTGGCTCCTCTTTTGGTCTTGATAAACTGTGCAGTTCAGCTTCCCTTGTCTTCTACATGAGGCATAGTGAAGGAACGTAACCCTTACAATCCCCCCTTTGAGGAATTCTTCAAAAACTTGCTTGTAGTTCTTGCCTTTAAGAAGTTTTTCTTGATCAACTTGAATGAAGCCTAATGACGCCTCTAGAATGAATGTTCTTGAAGTGTTCCAGGCGCACAAGGGATTCATCTTCGTGTTTGATTACCCGACCTCTGTCTCCTCCACAACGTAGCCTTTTTAGACCATTTAATGTGATTTTGCAATAGAATAGAGAAGAATATTCAATACCAGAATGATTTTGCAATAGAGTACATGATATGAATTGTGGCTCTCTCACAGAATGATGTTATATGCAGGAAACTTATGGAGAGGCTAGTGACCTCATTCTCTTTAAGGCAATATTTATATGCATAGAGAATGAGTTGATGTGAACTAAGTGTGATTGATCCCGTTTATTGAGGTGGCCCACATGCACACATTACAAGGCTTTTCCTGCTATAGCTAGTTTAATAAATATATTAATTAAACTAAATACAATACAAATAAAGTTATAATCAACATGATTGGTCAGCATAAAATATCTAACAGTTTGTTTCATATCTAAACAAATTTGGTTCATATATCAGTACACAAATACTCCACATAAATATAACACCCACAAGTAGGAAATATAAATAATGGTGTTGGAAGCACTTGTAGTCTCTATAAGTTTGATTTCCTTTATGTCATTCGCTCTACTTTATTTTATATTCTTCCTAAATGACCTTACTTCTTTTGAAGGGTGTGGTTGGTTGGAGCATTTTTGAAGGGAATTGAGGGGACTAGTTATTTTCATTTTTCTACCGAGTATACATTTAAATCTTGGTCTAAAGAATGAGAATATATTTAGTGAAACAATGTATTCCTAATTATTCCTTTTTACCTTCCAAATCTATATCTATATCTATATAATATAATAAAGCAAACCTTGAAGAACTCTTTGAATGAAATCTTAACATGTGGCAACATCCTTTGCAAGAAAAATGACATTTGGCAACACCATAAAGGAGAAATAAAGGATAAATCATTCAAATTCTAAAACTTCACTCTTATGTATTCCAACATATTTTTATGTGTGTGTGTAATTTAGAGGTTTTCCTGAGATATTACCAATAAAAAATCTATGGACAAAAATACGATTATAAGTTACTATGAATAAGTTTAAAGTGACTATGATGTAAGATTTAAATACGATTATAGTCATTACAAGTTACTTATTCATATTTTGTCCACTACTTTTATTTTAATTGTATATTTGGAATTATTTATATGTCTATTTTTATATGTTGTTTTATTAGACGAGTTCAAATAAAAAGTCATTTTCCCGTGCAAAGTGTGAACGATTTTACTTTTCGCTCAATGCGATGCACTATTTCATGTTTACTTACGAAATTGTCATCGCGTTTTTGATCAAATATAGAACGTTTTAAGCATTTGAAAGAGTAGAAGGAAATCTATTCAACTTCCCAAACTTCACATATACAAACCCTAATCAACTTCTAACCATTTATAAATAGATAGCTACTAATTAATTCATTATCTTTACATTACTACAACTATTAGGTGAAAAATAATATCATACTCTCTCCGTCTCAACTCCCAACTTAAGGTTCTCATTTCCCTTTTTTGACGTCCCAAACAAAGGTTGACATTCGTACTTTGGGAAATAATTAGGGTGTTTTTACTTGGACTTAAATTTGTTGGTCCGGACTGGTCTGGATTGGTCTGGTCTGTCTGGTAAATGTCTGGTCTTTGTCTATTTTATAACTATGAAACTCTGGTCTGGTCTGTTAAGTCTGGTCTGGTATGATCTGGTCTATTTACATATGATATGGTATGGGATTGAAAACAGTCCAAGTAAAAATATCTGTAACACTCTTAAGTGACAATTTAATCATTAAATATTAAAAGTAATACATTTAACATCGCAGTTATCATCAATGACTCATTGCATTATACTCTCATCACAATTTAACCTCACAGTTATCATCAATGACTCATTACATTATCCTCTCATCAAAACTGTTTTTCAAAATATACTTGAATTATCTTATTTAATCATTGTCTAAATAACATCGTCACTTTGCAATGATAACCTTAAGTCGGGACATGGGTAGGGTAGTATATATTTTAAAAACATATAAATTAGTTTATGATTCATTAATACAAATGTATAATTATTTAAAAATATTAAATATATTACTAATCCTTTTAGTACTAGATGTTAAGAATCGTGCTAAGAATGTTTTATCTGGATAAAAATTTTCCGAACTGGGCAATCTTTGTAAGTCGGGTTTGGCCGGCCAATTTGATTTTGATCTTCTCATGTAAGAATTTAAATTTTGGTTTGTTTTGGTTTGTTTTTATTTTTTAAATTTAAGTCGGGACAAGACTATAAGAATTTAAAGTGAAATGAGTCAGAGATGAAAAATTTGAGTATAAGATGACTAAAAAGACCGATAAATAAATAAAAATACTGGTGGATCTGCATTATTCTTCCTTACGAAGTGCATTTTACTGATCTCTATCATCATCATCATCATCATCATCATCATCATCGTCATCATCACCATCACCATCATCATTATTATTATTAAACAATACCACTATATAATACTTCGTGCTAATAAATTTTTAAAAATTTGGGGCTCCTTTAATTGGTGGGCACTGTTATGTAAAACCGATTTGCCGTTTATTGATTTTGTGTTTTTTCCTGTCTTTTTCTTTGAATTTTTGCTTTTCATTTCTATTTTCTTGATGAGATAAATTAAACCATGAAAACTTTTACCGTGCATTGCACGGGTACACATACTAGTAACTCAATAAAAATCACTCCCTCCCTTATTCCCCTCCAAATTCCCCAATTAAGGGCTAAATAAAAACTTGTGATTCATAAATCATAATCACATACGGCATTTTTGCATAAATTTCAACCACAAAAATGTCATTCAATTTCATTTAAAATATGATCCATCAATCCCACTTGAGTTGTCCAAACTTAAACAACATATAGAATATAAAACAGTAAACTCGAGAAATAGTTTAGAATTGTAAAGATGAGAAGACATAGGATGTTTTCTTTTGGACTGAAATTTGCTGGTCTGGTCTGGTCTGGTCTGGTCTGGTCTGGTCTGTTTAAGTCTGGTCTGGTCTGGTATGGTCTGTTTAAGTCTGGTCTAGTCTGGTCTGGTCTGGTCTGAACTGGACTGGTCTGGTCTGGTAAACGTCTGGTCTCTGTGTATTTTATAACTACGGAAGTCTGGTCTGGTCTGGTCTGTTTAAGTCTGGTCTGGTCTGGTATGGTCTGTTTAAGTCTGGTCTGGTCTGGGACTGAAAACAGTCCAAAAGAAAACATCCATAATAGGATAGTATTAAAAACAAATTTATTACAATTTTTTTAATACTAAGCTTAAGTACGACAAATGGGGTATCTGATACAAAAATTGAATTGGGAAATCAATCTTTTCATATGAGAATACGTCCTGGAATCAATCCCAAGTGAATAGCTGAGTACCGAGCGACAGTGGCGGATCCAGAAACTTTACTTATTGGGGGCATAAGTAGAGTGATAGAGAAGACATTTTTATTAAGGAGACCAGATGTTAGAATACACTAGAGTCAAATGTTTATATTAGAACACAACGGTTAATGATTATACACAAGTATTTGTGCAAGTGCATACTTGTGTATTTAGGCTTGAGCCAAAAAATGAACGGGTAAGGAGGAGGAAGCCCCTCTAACCCCTCTATGGCTTGAGACGTGTAATCTCATAGAACTCAAACTTATAATCAATTCCAAGCATGACATTATTCCAAATCATCAATTTGTTAACAAATATTTTGTGTATGTGGTATTTTTTATATTATTCAGATGAGAGACGCATTCATGCCTCCATAATTGTAAATGAATGATATAATTAGTCGCATGAAATTCTTTATGGAATTTAGGCATATTCTCGTTCCAAACACCGGTTAAGTAGTCCCGAAATCATCAAAGATTGTATGAGAAAGCAGTGTTTAAATAAGAGACCTAATTAAAATACCAATTGTGACATGAAAATTTAATAATTAAATTTAAAGGTATCTTTTATAGTAAATATGATCGAATAAATTAAGTAGGCAATTAGAACTTAATTAATGGAATTTGACATTCTAAACTCTAATAAAATAGACCCGTGAAAATTAATTCACTAGAAGTCTAGAACTATGGATGTTTTTACTTGGATTGTTTTCAGTCTCAGACCAGACCAGACTTAAATAGATCAGACCAGACCAGCAAATTACATTTCAAGTAAAAATATCCTATGATTTGAAAAGCAATTTTATACAATTATATTAGTTTTTACATACATGACATTGAATAATTGGCGATATGTATATAAATATCTCTAAGTTGTGAAATACTAGTAATATTCTACGTAAATGACTAGATCAATTTGGTGACCTCTATAGTTACGGTATCTAATTTACTTTTTACCATTATTTATATGTATTAACTTTTTTACTTTATTAATTATCCAACCAAAAATAAAAAATTACATGTAACCGTGAATATAGTTTGTGTATTAAAATGATACTAACGATGTTTGAATTAGTTTTATTGCATCTAACTTACTCATAATTGTACATTATTTTGACCAGTTGAATCGTAAACGAACGCATACATTTAGAGCCGCATTAGTTTCTCTTTTAGGATGTGAAAATTATTGGGGGCAACTCATTCTTTTTATTGGGGGCAAGCTATTTTCTAACAATTATTTGCTTTATCTTATATAAGAAATTAGAAACTTTATTGGGGGCACATGCCCCCATTGTCTAAGCAATAGATCCGCCCCTGCTGAGCGATCATGGATAAATGTAAACGTAAAAGTAATGAACCATAAAAATGATTTTGTGTCTATGTTGTAAAATCTAGCACGTAAATGACCCGTTATGCAAACTGGGTCACGGGTCATCCGGTACCCGGATCAACCCGGGAGTGACACCAGTTCCACTTCCACTTCCACAATAATTCCCTTCATGTTTAAACATTCTCCAAATCCCAGCTCTTGCCCCACACCCAAATGCCCAATTAGTCAGTTCTAGCTTCTCCACTTTAAGCCCTTCATCTTCTTCACCAACCAACTCCCAACTCCCAACCCGCTCCACCTCTTTCTTCATCTACTTCTCCCTCATTACATATTACAATTCAAATATCTAAAATTCGGAAATCAACACTCAACACCATCCAAAAACCAAAACTGCAGCACCGATCTAAATTCATAAGGCATATCCCATTCCATCCTCTTAGATCTATATTTTCTTGCTCTGTTAGTTTAAGAATGATAGCAATAGTCGGAGAAATCAAAACATAGCCCCAACCATTTTGTCTAAATCATATTGATCTACCAGTTGTTTGTATATGCTTCTAATTCTCATTCGTTCAGAGTTATCCTTCAGGAAGAAAAAGTTAGATGGACACGGTAGCTGAGAAGAACCTAGCACGATCAGGTCTGATTGAACACATTCCACCGGTTTTACCCGTATTTGACCGGTTCTCCCAGTTTTGGTGATTTTCGGGTTTGGACATGTACCGGACCGGTATTGCTGCTGCGTGTCCGCCCAGCCCAGCCTGGTTTTGAATACATAGGTCTCAACACCATGAAGTCTTATTGCATGTCTCTTGAGTAGGAGTTCTTATTATCAATGCTAGGTTCTAAAGGTGTCAGGTCATCAAGTGAACAACAGGCGCCATTTGGTGCCTGGCCTGGGTACAAGCTCATCATTCTAGGAGACCGACCTCTAGAGTCTAGACTGATTTTCACCAAAATGGACCATTGAGTAATGAGAATGAGATCAGTAATACATGCAATACAACTCAAAACTTTTAAAGAATAAACAATTTGGAGCCACTACAGTAAGTATTAAGTTACACGTAAACAAAGACAACTACAACTTGTACATATTTTGAATTCCAAAAAAACAGGTATTCCCACAATCCCACACATAAGTAATCAAGTAGATGTGTTTGTCCCAGTTTCTAGAGATTAGTTTCTATGTTGAAACTAGAGGCGGACAGAACCCTTGACTGGAAGAATGCATGAATAAGTAACATACTTGACACTGTCTATCAACACAACAACAAAAATCCGTGAAAGAGTCTTTTTACCCATCATGTTTTCACCGCCATCAGCGGCATCTCTTGGATCAACAAGCACCGAAACAACCATAGGAGGAACTGTCCTGTTTGAGCTTATGTTTTCTTTAGGTCCACTTATTCCTGCATTTTCTTCAGTCATGTTTTGGGAAGAAGCAGAAATGGGTAGGGGGCTACGAAGGACCCTTCTATTTTGTTGGCCTTTGTATGAGGTGCTTTGAGCCGGTTCAATAGATACATTCCTTGTAGAGGATGTCACTGGAACTATGGCTGATGAGGCATGAAACTGAAATACCTCAGTGCACATGCCGGAGCTGAAGGTTGATCCTTCACATAAAAGATGAATAATGGTCAACGTTCCTTTAAACTACTACATATTTAACTTCACAAAGATATTCTCCCTTTGTTCACTTTTACTTCCTCTACTTTTCTTTTGTAGAAGTTTATTATTACTAGCTCCCTTTCCTATTTTGCTGACTTGATACTTTATAGTTTCTAAAAGACAAAAAAATTCACATTTTCATCATCCTTTTTCTAATATTTCATAATTTCTCATCCTATCTCTTCAAACGTTTCTATACTACCACCCTTACAACTATACTCTTAACTTTCATGCAGACCTATAAGAAGCCAGTAATAATGAACGTGGCATGAAATTCATTTTGTCAATCAGTTGCCTAATTTTCCAATGGCATGAAATTCAGAGTTTTATGCTAGAGGTCCATATAGTCTCAACCTTCTTCTGAATAAACAATGTAAATGTAGGTTTTTAAAAGTTTGATATTGCTTTTGCAAAAAAAAAAGATTGATATTGCAAAATCAAAATGCAAAGAATGGAGCATGAACCAATCAGCTAAATGAATATAAGAGAAGATTTAACCATGTACATAATGCTTACCAGAAAGGCCTTCTTGGAACCATTGCTGAAGCCTACCATCTGCTGATGTAAACCACTTGTAGTCCCTATCAACAACACCTGGAACCAGGGCCCCCTCACCTTCAACAGGACCTTTATACGTGTAAGGATTCCTCCTTGCAGGGGCAAAATCACCAGGAATTGCCAAACCAGTCTCTTGGCTGCTCTTTAGGGCCTTTTCACTTGCCAGAATGGAATGAATGATCAAACTACCATCAATTTTCACCAGCTTATCATTCCTCGGGACATAAAGAGAGGCTTCAAGGGATTCACTACTATTGGCCGAATAAACAATCTTACTAAGGTCAACATGTGTCTCTCCTACATTATTAAAGCCATCACCAAAATGTTTTGCATTAGCAAAATCCAAATGGTTTCTAGTTCCATTTGCAGCTAACACCCTGACATGGTGGTTATCATAGAGTCCATTCCCCGCATAATTTCCACCCATAAATGCCTCTCTCATCCCTCCATGCCTAACCGTTATCATGGGAACTAATCCACCAAACATAAGCATAAAGAAGAGCAAACCAATAAAACTGACACTTGCAGCCGTCTTAATCTTTCTCTCTTTCTTCTTAGTTGAAGAAATTGGTTGCTGAGGTTTCAACTTTGGAATTGGAACTAAGGGAACGTTGGAGCCATGTGGTTTTACAAAGTAAGGTGGGGTGCATGGCATCCATGGATACATAGGTGGGACAGAATACATTCCTGGGGGTGGTGGTGGGTTCGTGGGACCAACACCAGACCCGCCTATCTGCTTCCTCAAACTGGCATTTTCAGCCATTACACATGATATCTTGACATTCAACTCTTTAATTGTTGAATGCATTGTCCTAACCTTACCCTCTAACTCCTCAACATAGTTTTTCTTCCTTTGCCTGGAAAGCTGAGCACTTTCCCTGTTTCTAAGTAATCTTGTTTTCTTCTTCTCTTCCTCTTCACTGATGAGATTCGTGGTATTAGTAGTGTTGGTCTCTGTGTTCCTAATGTCAATGGGTTTTCTACATTTGCCCATTCTCAACTTTACACTATTAGATTCTCCGTCTTCCTTTTTCCTCTTCAATACAGAGTTAGAATAACTGTGAATGTTATTCGTTTGCCCTGGTTTATTTGAATCAACTCCTGAGCCCGGAGAAGAATTTAAAGACTGGTTCAAACCATTGGACAGAGAATTCAGAGCAGAAGATACATTGGAGCTGCATTCACCCAAACCCTGAGACTCTGGAGAATGGGAATCAGGAACCCTAGGATCCATATGGCCTTGATTTCCATTCACAGACTCCTGAGTGTCCTTATTAGAACCATTGGATTCTGACGATGCGTTCAAAATGCCGGAAAGATCGCAACTATTTGGGTGCAATTCAGATAAATCGAAATCCAGAACCCTAGAGCCGCTCGAGCAAAGCCCCTGAGGCGAAGAATTCAAGAGAATGGCATCTCCATCGATCTGATCGCCCGGAAATTGACACGTTCCGGATGAAGAGTTCTTATTATTTCCGACCAGGTCAGAACCAAGATCAGGTTGCACGTAGCAAGCAAGGTCGGCTTGATGCACCTGTGTCGGGTCACAGTGGTCAACGAGACCGTGTTGGAAATCATGATTGAGGAAACTATCGATGTCGAAGGGGAGATCGGTATCGAGATCGAGGTCGAGATCGTCGAAGGAAAAGTCGAGATCGAGATCGTCCATCGAGATATCGTTGCTTTGGGAGAGGTAAACGGGATCCATAGGTGGAATCGGGAGGGGGTCCTCCCAAAAACCCGTGGAGAGAGTGCTGGTAAGAGTGGCGTTCAACGGCGGCGCCAATGGATCGGCCACATCTGAGTTTGCCATGCTTGAGATGTTCACGGCGAGGGATGAGAGGAGACTTCTGGTCGAAGGTAATTTTTTACTACGTAGGAATGTAGGATCGTAAACACACACAGTCCAGGTAAGTCAGGTAACCATGACGGTAATTATATGCATATATTCATTGATCATTATCCTTATCTATCTTTAAGCTCATTTGGTACAAAAATCATTTTTGTACCCACTCTTATACCCACTTTTGTACTCATCTATGTTTGTGAAGGATTTTATTGGTGGAAATTACCCGCATGGTCTAATTTTATGCCCCACATATCATTTATGTCCCACTTATTTGTTCTTTTCATTTTTAACTTTTTGATTTTCAGTTATGTTTTCTTATTTCAATTTTAGACTATTATTCCAACCTGTCGTCCGAAGGCTTCCAACTCTCGAAGGGGAGCATAGGATTTTCTGCTCCGCGACCAGGGTACTCCGCAGATTCATCAACCAATTCAGTTCTCGGGTCTGGTCATCATTCGTCCAGCATCCATATATTGCGGCCGCAGAGTAGAGAGCGGTGCATACCTTTTCCCCTGAAAGCAGGCGTGGCGGCCATTTTTGCACATAAGCGAAATTAAGAAATCGAAAAAAGGTACGCAAATTTACTGTTCATTCACAGTTGCTTAGGGCTTGATTATTTAATTCTGACGTTTAAATCTGTAATCTGAGGGAGATTTGGGGTTCTGCACTGCTGGACGCACCTCCCACACCTGTACCGGTGGGTGGCGGCGTTGGCAGGCCTGAAACCTTATTCTCCGATTTCGCGGATATTGTTCACCATTGATTTAAGTTTCAGACTGTTCTTCAGTTTTAAATGCTCGAAATCAAATTTAATTGATGGTTTGAAACTCACCTGACTTAGACGAGCTCAAGGATATAGTTTTTAAACGATTCCTGAGTGGGATTGAAATCCAATGATTCAGGCGTACGCCAGTTCGCTGCTGAAAACACCTGCTATGGAGATGAATAAAGAGGGGTCAGGGGAGGCTTCTACGGTAAGAGCTACTCAATTGTCTTCCAGGTTTGCTGTTTTGGATATTAGTGGTGACGATTTCCCTATGTTGAACTCTAGGAACTGCCTAAAGCTGCCAGGCCGCCACGGAGTAAGGTTGCTGCTGCGATACCTGCTACTATCACAGTGCTAGAAAATTTGCCAAGCCAGACAGTCCATGCTTCTGCTGGAAGAAGGATTTGAAACTTGGAAAGGTGCTGGAAAAAACACTTAGCTTGCTGCTATGGTTAGAACAATGTCAAATTTACTAGCTACAGTTGGGGAAATAACAGGAACTAGTGCGGGGTTAACTCTTGAGAATAAAAATTGCTATTGTTGTCAACTGGTGGAAAAAACACCTGCTATTGCAGTTAAAACTCAAAGAATAATACTCCGTATAACAGAGAGGTGGGCACTATATATGCATTTTTTTTTAAAACAATATCAAACTATATGTAGGGCATTTAATTCTAAAATTCAAAATGTCAATTAACAGCATCCTCCTGAAGAATTACTGCAATATTTTGCGAGTATGATGACCCCTCAAGCTATTAGCACAATAACTTCTGTCCAAGGAAACTTTTTAGTGTTTAGTACTTCTTATGCAGGAACACAAAACTGGCTACCACGGAGATGCCAACAAATGTGGGGAAGGACCGAATACTGTTTGGTGTAATCCATGACCTTCACATTTGTGTTGTACTACGGAGCTGCTGGACCTTGTAACTTCACCCGTCTTTACATTAATCCTCTTCTCAAACATTGAAGGCTCTGGTAAGTTGTTTGGACCTTGTAACTTTGAATATAGTTATCAATCAAAAAATTCACACTATGGACTACTCCATTTTGCCATGAGGCATAGTGTCTAGTAACATGCATATAGCCATATACTGCTCTTGAATTTTGTGGGGCTCGGTAATATGTTCAGACGAATAAGTAGTAAAATCAATACCAGTAGAGGTCACAACAGTTTTACACTTGATGCTTGAGTGGCTCATAGTTTTTGCATTTGCACTATTACGGAGCATAAAACCCAGATTTTAACTAGTGAGTAGTGACTAATCTGGAGCATCTAAAATGCTTTTAGTTCTAATATTTATCTCATCTTCAGGCATGGTATAACCTGGATCCAGCTAAGGAAGTGAATTAAGAGAATCTTCATTGTTGCTATTACATAGAACCACTCAACTACTTGGCCCCTCTCCATGTGAAGAACTCTTGACTTTCTTGAACTTTAGTAGAGGCTGTAATTATAAATCTAGTATTTCAGTATACATTGTAATCATAATTCTGATCATAAATGTAGAAAACTAAATTGAAGTATGCTTTTATTGAACACTTGTATATGGTGTACTTATATCTTATTATTTTGTTGTATTGGGTTACTCTATTGTGTATCGTGTTACATTTTGTTGCATCATGTTTCATTTTGTTGCATCATGTTTCATTTTGTTGCATCATGTTTCATTTTGTTGCATCATGTGTTCATTTTGTTACACAATGTTTCATTTTGTTGCATCGTGTAACTGTTTTACATTGTTTCGTTTTGTTTTATCTTGTTTCATGTTGTTGCATCGTGTAAATGTTTTACATTGTGTCTTTTTGTTTTATCTTGTTTCATTGTGTTACATTTTGTTGCATCATGTTGCTATCATGTTGCATTGTGGTTTTTTTTGTTTCTTTTTGTTTTTGTTGTATCATGTTGTTTTTTTGTTGAATTATGTTCTTTTGTTGATGATATGTTTGTTACTTTGACTTTCTATTTATTTTTTCTATTTAGGAGTAAAAAACAACAAATTAATAGACAAAAAATACAAAACTATCCCATGCTACAAGAAACAAGAATAAAGTTGCGTGGTGACAATAATTACTTTTTGTTATATTTTAAGATTCAAAAAATACAATATTCCTATTTTTTATTCTTTTAAAATGTTATCCATTTCATACAAATTTTCTACATTTCAAACATGTTATTTTTTTCACATTTTGATTTTCGATATTTATTTTATATAGATTTTAACTTTTTATACTCATTTTAGTATTTTTCTTATATTCTTGGACTTTTAAAAGTTTAATATAGTCTGTTCTTTGGTTAGATTTTTTTAAGTTTATTTAACATTTGCTATATTTATCCACTATTTATTTTTTTCCCTCTGTGTCTTTTTTCTTCAAGTTTTGATCCTTTTTTGAACTTTTTGTTACTCCGATTATTTTTACATAATTTAATATTTTTATTATTTTTCGATAATACTTAATATTTTAGATTATTTTGATTTTTATATTTTTCCCGTACATTCTTCATTTCCAAAATTTCAAAAAAGTATACTACGTGTTCTTTTTACATTTATTTTTATTTTATATTCTTTTTTATCATTTTCATTGTCTTCCTAATTTCCAGACTTTATAATTTTTCAATTCTGTATAATATTACATTTTTGTAAAAATTTATAACATCTTTTCGGTTATAACAATTATTATTATTATTGCTTTTAATTCTTAGTAGTTTTTTAATACTCCGTAAGAGTAAAAGTAAAGTACGTGAGCTGAATATTAGTAAGGCAGTCTGGCAGTGGGTCCAGAGATGTGTTTAAATATAGACGTGTTATCTGGGAATTACCAAGTAAGCGCGTAATAAGTGGGAGAGTGTTTAGGCGTATGTTCTAAAATTGAAAAGAATGCTCCGACTTGCCTATTTTTGAAATAACTTTCAAAAACGAAAAAAACTGATATTACTTACGTTTTTAGCCCGTTTGTGAAAAATTCCCTTTTTTTTTGTCTGTGAACCCCGGCTCACAGACAATATTTTGCACAAACAAAATATTGTCTATGAACCGGGTTCACAAACAAAAAAACCTACACAAATACGGTGGGTATAAGGTGGGTATAAGAGTGGGTACATCAAACATTGTTGCATTTGGTATACTCAAATCAACCATATTAGTTTTGATTATTTTGGATGAAGTGATTAGTTTTAAATTTTTATTTTTAACGAAACTAGTTTAAATTATCGTAACAGAACGAAACCATGTTACAAAATGACAACAAATCTTCTGTCTACCGTCCGTCGTAGAACCAGACTTAGAGTTAATCACCTCCATAGAAGCAATTAGCAATATAATTCGCTGATCCCGCTTTGGACTTAACTGAACTAATGACTTGCAGACCAGACTCATCGGCTCCTGTCCTAAATTCTAAAGTTTTTTGCTAGGAAAACATAGCACAACCAAAGCAAAGTGATTGGTTTTTAAAAATTAAATTTAAGATATATTGTATTCATTAAACAAATAAAAAATTATATGAAAAAATAGTTAAAATACTCTAAAAGTAATTCCAACTATACTTTTTTAGGGGTGGACAATTCAGTTTACAGTTCGGTTTTCGTCAGTTTCGATTCGGTTTTGGTTTATTTGATTTAGGAGATATTGTACCAAACTAAAATCATTTGTGTTTCGGTTTGGTTTCGATTCAGTTTACCAAAGTGAAAATTTTAAGGTTCAAATCAGTTCAATTTGATTCAGTTTCGTATGTTTATTTTATTTGATCAAGTTCTTTATTTTAGAATTAGAAAATAAAAATAGTAGTTCATCGCATCTTCTTGCTATTCATTACTACATATTTAAATAAAATGTAGCGGAAAATCAAAGAGCGAGAGAAAAAATAATACTACGTAAAATATTCTGAATTAACACTTAATTTATCTACTGAAGTGATGACATGAAAACGCCTAACATCTTTTCAATCATTTGGAAAAAGATTCACCTCTAATAGAAATAAATTTATACTTGATTAACCATTACAATATCATATAAAAAAATATTCAAAGAAAACTACATGAGTCGGCGGTAAAAAGTAAAAACATATATGAAACCCGTTTATTTGCATATAATCCTTGAGGTGAAGCTCTATTTTTGTGGAAGTATTGAAGGGTGAAATTATACGGAGAAGCATCGTCTAAATATCTCTAAACACATAACAACAAAGAGAGCGTTGGGGTGCAATATTCTAGAAGATGAACTCAAGGAGAAAAGGGAAAAAGTATTTTCTCTAACAATTTTCTAGTGGCGCTCAAGTTAGACTAACCCAGAGGTGTTTCCGTCATAGTTGTCTCCTCTTGAGTTTATTGGCAGCTGTGGCGCTACCTAGTTTCAACTGATGATGAAGGTAGTTTTTCCTTACTAGCGGCACTCAACTTTTCAGCTGCAATTCTCCTCAATTTTGCTTAGGGCGAATGTTGTGGTTAACTCTTTAGATTATATTTGATGGTCATTGCATGTATCATCAATTTAGATCCGTTCAAGTATAATTGAATGTTGCTTTAAAGCACGTTTGGTGACCCTGTTTTTCAACTTATCAGACTTATCAGTCAATTTTTTCACCAAACACGTAACTTTGGATTTCGCACGCTGAATTGTATAATAATAGGAAAAGGTAAGGTTGGAGTTACTTTTCCGGCTGTATTGGTTGAAGTTACTGTAGAGGATCATTTTAGCTATTTTTCATATAATTTTTTCTTTGTTTTATTAATTAGAAATATTTTAAATATTTTTGTTTCATAAATCAACAGAATCAGCCAATCCAGCCATTTCAGCCAGAACTTCATATATTTCAGCAGAATCAGCCGCTTAAGCCAATTTCAGTGTTATCAAACGGGCTCAATTATTTTTACAATAGTTGAGAGACATGTTTGATGGTCATCACTCATTGGGTTTATTTGGTTGTGACAATGATAATATTATGACTCCATATTGGCAACATACACCAATGATAAAAAGATGCTTTGCTGAACAAATTCAAAACAATAGTGGACAAAAGAAGCCCATTTACTTTCTTGCTGAAGGCAACTGGAATGTGAAAATCATGCAACCAAGTTTCAATAGCATAGCCTTCTGTTAAATGAAGTTTCTATTAAGTCTAGGAACAACATATTTCTCTATGCATTTCATTTTAACTAGTCTTTTGTCATTTTTTAAACAAGTCATTTCTTTAGAACTGTCATTAAGCCAATGTTTCACTTCCTCTCCCCACTAAATCAATCATAAGTTTTTTTCGTCGCTTAGATAGTTTTGTTCATTCTTGAAGTTCAATTCATTTACTATCTTAATGTGATGCATCAGCTTAAATTGTACACTTCTGGAGTCCTGCATGTCATAATCTTAAATTGTCCACATAAAGATTACGCTAGTCGAACGTTTAACATAAATACAAGCACATCGCAAAAAAAATCATAGACACAAGCTTATCACATGTTGTGATGACAAAATGCATTGAGTTATTGGTAAATCGAATAGACAAAAAACAAATCCCGGTTAAAATTGGTTGTCTGCCATAGTTCGTCCTTTCTGCCTCGCAAAGAATTTGAGTTGCTCGAAAGGTTCCTACCTTCAATAGCCATTTCTCAATTGTACGTAGCACATAACCCAAAAAATTCAAGAAGTGGAAACTTCAAACAATTAAAACTGACTACAACAACATTAAAGTCTTAGTCCCAAAAAAATTGTGGTTAGCTAACATGAATCGATATTCCATACATGATATTGGAACCAAAAGAAAAAGAAAGATAAGAGAGATAAAAAGATAAGCTATGATAAAAAAGAATTAAAAAAAGATAAGATATAAATAAAAATGATATAATAAAAATGATAAAAAGAATACACACACAAAAGAAAACGAAGATGATGGAAAAATATGATAAGCAATCATTCCGCCACACGAATATCTCTCTTCCACTTTGCTCTCTCCAAAATCATACGCAGATACGCTCATCCAACCTCAGAAGAAGAATATCACTCATGACTCCTCTAATCCACATTTGTTTTGGCTCTTCCACTCCCTCTCTTCCCTGCCTCTTCTCCACACCTCTCAACTTGTCTGACAGATGCATCGCTCGATCTCCTACGCACACGACCAAACCACTACAATCGAGACTACCGCATCTTATCTTCAGTAGGTGATACTCTCACCTTTTGTCTAGTTGTCTCCTTCCTCAAGCAATCTTTTCCAGTATGTTCACACATCTAACACACCATGCACATCTCTAATTCACTCATCTTTGAATGTGACATTATTTCACTGCCCAATACTTTACGCCATACATTAATGCAGACCTAATTGCTATTCTATAAAATTTACCCTTCAGTGTAGTTGGCATACCTTGATCGCATAGAAATCTTGACGCACTCTTCCATTTCATCCACCATGCTCCGATTCTATGAGCTACATCTCCATCTAATTCACCGCCGTTCTAAATTATTGAACCTAAGTAACGGAAGATATCACTGACCAGTATCTCCCTACCATTTAGAGTAATTCCGCTATTATCACTACTTCTACCTCCACCAAACTTGCACTCCATGTACTCAGTCTTGCTTCGACTATGTCTGAGACCCTTGCTCTCCAATGTTTGTCATGATACTTCACACTTTACTTTAACACTCGATTGCATGTAATAAATCAATACAATATTGCCGGCAAAACATCATGCACCAATGTATATCATCTTGAATTGACTTTGTAAGTTCATACAAGACTATGACAAATAAGAAAGCGCTCTGAGCCGATCCTTGGTACACTCTGATGGTAATAAGGAACTCTACAGTCCTCCTTACACTAGTACAGACACTTGTAGTACAATTCTCACACATGTCCATAACGATGTTGCTATACTTGTGTGATATGCCTTTTCTAGTAAAAGCCCACTAAAGAATTTCTTGAGGTACCCTATCATATGCCTTTTCTAAGTCAATGAATACCAAATGCAAATCTTTGTTAGTGTTTCTATATTTCTCCACAAGTTGTCGAAGAAGGTGAATGGCCTCAGTTTTTCAGCGACCAAGCATAAAACCAAATTATTTCTCTGAAATCTTCATATTTTGTTGGAGTCTTTGCTCAATCACTCTATCTCACATTTTCATGGGTGTGACTCATAAGCTTAATCCTTGATAGTTGGCACATACTTGTACGTCACCCTAATTCTTAAATAAGGGAATAAGAGTACTCTTCCGCCAACCTGCAAACATTTTATTGTTTCTCCTAATCTTGTTCAAGAAACTTGTTAACAACACGCCGCCTCTGTCTCCCAAACTTCTCCTGACCTTTATCGGCATGCCATTTGGATCCACTGCTTTCTTCCACCACATCTTCCTCAGAGCGTCTTTAACTTTTGTCATTTGGATCCTTCTCACAAAATCCTGATTTACCATACAATTTGGTATGGCCAGATCATCAATATCTTGCGCTTTATTCCCCTTAAGTAATGTATCAAAGTATGATCTCCACCTCTTTTTTATTTCTCTGTCCTCCATTAATATCCTTTCATTGATGTCCTTCACACACTTAACCTTTCCGATATCTTGAGTCCTACGATCACGAAGACGAGTAAGATTACAAATATCTTTTTCTCCTTCCTTAGAGTCCAACTTTTCATACAACTCCATGTTCACTTTCTCTTTTGTTCCTTATGTCTTGTTTTCACCTCATCATTCCACCGAGGTATGTCCTTTTTGGGTGGCAGACATCCTTTAGATTTTCCAAGTACCTCTTTGTCACTTTAATTTGTTATTGATCAACACCATTAATGATAACCACACATCCTCCACATGTGCTTCATTATCAAGGCACCATACATTTTCACAAAACATCTTGTGTGCAAAGCTTTGTTGAAGAACCCCCCTCGAGCCTCCACCATTTTATCTTTGACTCCAAATGTTGCTTAACTTTTTCCTACCTTGAAAATAAAACACAAACATTGTAACACCGTCCCCAAGGGTATTTACTTTTAAGTGAATAATATATTGAACCTTGTATAATGGTTAATGAGAATACGAAGTTGTGAATTTTCATTAATTATTTTGCGTGAATGGTAAATTCGCACGTGGGGCCCACACCGGGAGCGGAGGCCGCCCGATATTCCCGAGTCCGTACATTTTATTCATCTTGGTCAATATAATATTTATATGGTGGTGTATAACTCATTGGTCCAAAGAGATGATATAGAGTTGACCGGTTGATCAAAAAAGGCCAAAATACCGGTACTAGTAATTTAACCGATAAAAGCCCGAAATTGAATTTCGGGGACTTATAAATTAAAGTTGGGGTATGAATATTCATCATAAGAGTCATAATGATGGAAATCACATGATATATTTTATTTGACCCGATAAAATAAAATACAGTTAAAACAGTCCGAAAAATACAACTTTCGGGACAAATTGTACACTTCTGGACAAAAAGGGTTGACCTCCCACATGGGTGGGGGCCAACCCACGAATTTGGACACTCAATTAAAGGGGTTGGTCGGCTGGAGGAGTATGGAGAGAGTGGGAGTTGATGGGAAAAGAATCAAACAAATACAAGGTGGGCCCTTCCCACACCACTCATGCATTTGAGACAAAAGAACACCCACCCCCCTTCTCCTTAATCATTTTCGGCCAGCATCCCTCCACCAAGAGCAAGGAAGCTCTCAAACATCTCACCATTGTTGAAGGAAGCTCCACCAAGAAGGAAGCTCTAGGAAAAAGTTTAAGCTCCAAAAGTGTACAAAACTTGAGGAAAGGCTAGGTAATGGCTTCACTTACCTTTCTCTTCTCTTTTTCTTGAATACATTATTATTTGAGAAATTATGAAGAACCCTAGGATTGTTCTACATGTTGATAAATGTGGAACAAGGGGTTGGAAGGTGGTTCTATGTCCAAAAATGGATTTAGAAGCCAAACCGACAAGTTCACCGGAAAATAACCTTTTAGAGGTTATGTGTATTGATTAAGGTTTTATGATGTTAAAACCTTGTTAGGAACTTGATTTAGAGTATCTTTGAGCTTCGCCGGAGTTTCGCCGGAGTTGGTCAAAGTTGGCCGGAGTTGGTCAAAGTTCGCCAAAGTTCAACCGGGAAGTGTAGAACGCGCTTAAGCTCACTTAAGGTGAGGATGACCGACTATATTGTTTATAATTATTGGGTTAATTTCATAAGATTGCCTAAATGAATTATATGTGTTTGGCATGAGTTATTTATGATTAAGAATGCCTAAAATGGAATATAGTATTGTTCATAAAGAAAATGCATAATATACAAATTTAAGAATAAATTGTGTATGATTATGTGTTGTGATTATAATGACCCAATTGTGGTGTAAGCTATAAAATTGTATGGTGATAAATATGCTTTTACCTCATGAAGGGAATAAAAGTGATATTTTGATATTGAATCAAGTTATACTTGAATGTGAAATTAAATTGAAATGTATGAATTATTATGAAATTGGCGTTGGCTTATTAAGATTAGACGACTAGTATTGAAGACTAGTCGGGGATGTTAGTTCAATAGTGCTTGGGAGCTAATCCCAAAATATTGAAGCTAAGTAACCTTAAGGGATAATTAGGGTGGACTTTACGAAGTCAAGTTATGTTAGGAGTAGACCTCAAGGGTTACTCAAAAGGAATGGAGCCTAGACTAAGAAGTGGTTTAGGGATTAGATGACGTGACTACGAGCCGAGCTCTAGCACGTGGTAGTATGACTATGAGCCGAGCTCTAGCAAAAATGTAGGAATGACTATGAGCCGAGCTCTAGCAAAATGTAGTGTGACTATGAGCCGAGCTCTAGCACAAAAATGTAGGAATGACTATGAGCCGAGCTCTAGCGAAATGTGGTGTGACTATGAGCCGAGCTCTAGCACAAATTAACATGACTATGAGCCGAGCTCTAGCATGAAGGAACATAAATTAATTTCAAATAGTAACATCCTAAGTTGAGGGTCTTGGAAATTGAAACTTTGATTATACTTAGTATAGTTGTCATTGTACTTGTCAAATGCTTCCAAGTACTGACCTCCCCTTCACGGGGGAGGCCACCTCACAGTTTCAGGTCGGGATTAAAGCTTGCCGCTACCGCCGTTGTATCGGAGAATTCAAGAGAAGAAGACGTGGTTCGTGCTTCTTCTGTTTCTGTTTTGAAAACGATTTAAACCATGCTCATGGATATTATTTTTCTTTAATATGTATTTAGGGCTTGTATGCCCATGTTGCCAAAGTGTGGCGTGCACTTTGTATTGAACATTTCCGCTGCTTTAAATGATTATTTTACATTATGTTGTTTATGGATGTACTATGTGTGAATGGTATTCAAGACGCCTAGTATAGTATGGATGAGTTGGACTGCGGTTGACTATTCGTACTGTACGGCGGGTTGTTGACGTGTCCGGTAGGTCCGGGGCGTGACAAACATCTTATGCTGAGTGACATCACTCTCACATGGGATAACCTTACAATCATTGTAGTCGGTTCTCCAAATAGTCCGTACTAAGAAGTACTCCCTCCGTCCCATAAAATAGTTCCCGCATTAAGTTGGATCGGAGTTTAAGAAAGTGAGAATAAAGTGAAAATGTATGGTTCTGGTTGTGTAAGAAAAAGGTAAATGAATGTGAGCCACACAAAACTTTCCAAAAGGGGAAATGTGAACTTTTTTTGGGACGACTCAAAAAGGAAACCGAGAACTATTTTGCGGGACGGGGGAGTAGTAATTTGTGTGCTATTAGCTCCACTTCTATAGGTCACAAGGTGAGAGTCTTTTTTTTAACTAAATGTTCATTATAACCAATTCATACGTCAAAGAAAAATCTAAGATATATTTTCTCGTTTCATTTCTAGTACCAAAACCATTTCCGCTATGAATACTCTCAAAACCATCATGACTCGAGCCCACATGCCCGTTGAGGTCACCTCCTATGACCAACTTCTCTTCCTTTGGCACTCGCCGCAATACTTCCTCAATATCTTCCCAGAACTCTTGAGTTGTAGATACACCCAATCCTACTCGTGGTGGATAGGCACTTACCATGGACATGATTTCACCTGGATCAAGATTGGAACAAAAGCAAAGCAGTACTTTTGGATTAAGAAAATGACACCTGGATTAGTGCGCATGACCGCTTCACACTTTTGGAAACTGAATCTCCTTGGAAATCTCTTTGGTCAAGTGAGAAAACTAGCTTTACGCATTTCTACCTGCATGATTCTATAGAGACTGCCAAGGTGCTTTAACTCAATGTCGTTGAAGCGTTGAACAAGTGGTAAGCATAAATGAAACTATTGATGTTGTTTACTAAATACTAAATAGAATACATTTGTAACACCGCCCCCAAGTATTTGTACTTAATCAATTCATGTACTGAACCATGAGAAATGAATAAACTCATCTTTACGCGATTGTAAATTTTTATCATTCTTTTACGTGGGTAGTAAAATTCACGTGGGGCCCACACCAGAGGTGGGGGCCGCCCGATATTATCGGGACCGCATATTACATCCATCTGGGTCTAGATAATATGTTTATGATGGTGGATATCCATGTTGGGCCATAGAAACCATTTGAGTTGTCTAGTTGTGTATATAAAGCCCATTTATCGGTACCGGCGTACTAGCAGGTAAAGAGCCATAATAAATTATGGAGACCACTAAATTAAAAGATGGGGAATATATATATTCATTCTAAAATCCAATAATAATTGGAAGAATGATACATATTTCATTTGAACCGATAAAATGAAATATAGTTAAAACAGTCCGGAAAATACAACTTTCGGGATCGAGTGTACACTCGGGGACACAAAGGGATGACCTCCCACATATGTGGGGGACACCCCACGAAATCATTGGAGACAAATGAGAGAGGAGGTCGGCTGGTGTGATGGAAGTAGGATGGAGGGGAGGTTGAGACAAGAGTTGACTCCAAGGGACCCCTCACCTCTTACCATCATAGGAAGAGCCAAAACACACCCCAATCACTCCCTATACCCATAGGCTCGACCAAGACACTCAAGGAGGAGAGAAAAGGTCTGGAAATACTCCATTTCCATCCACCATACACGCACCAAGAGCAAGGGAGGAAGAAGGAAGGAAAAGAGAAGAGAAAAGAGAAGTTTAGGTGCGAAAACTTGCGATTAATAAGGTAATGACTTCATTAATCCCATTCCTTCTCTTTAATCACATTTCATACTCCTAGGATAGTTCTACACATGGAAAAGTGTGAGATGGGAGTTGAAGGGTTGGTCTGTACCCAAAACGAACTTTGAGAGCAAAGTTGACGGGTTCACCGGAAAATAACCTTTTGGAGGTTATTTGTATTGATATGGGTTTCATGATGATAAAAATTTATTATTAACTTGTATAAGGTGTTTCAAGAACTTTCACGGAGTTGAAAGGGTCGCCGGAGTTGTCGCCGGAGTTGGTTGAAGTTCACCGGAGTTTCACCGGAGCTCAATAAGAAAGGCTAGAACTTCATAAGCTTCTTTCAAGGTGAGAAGACGGCTATATGCTTTATAACTTTTGATTGAGGCATGAGATTACCTAAAGTAACCAAGAACATGTTTTATGGAATAATTAAAGTTAATCAAGTATTGGCTTATGCCATGATTATATATAAAACATAGTTGAAAAGCATGTTTTGTATGTTTGGTGATTAAAAATGTGATAACTTATTATGTACAATGCTCCAGGGATCCAAAATGGTATTTTTGGATCAAGGACGACAAGGAGTACATGCGTATAAAATTTCGCGTTAATCGGACTTCGTTTGGGCGGTCAAACGGGCGTTGACCGCCGAGACAAAGGTGATACCCGACCGGGTATGGGTATATACCCGACCGGGTATTGGTTAGAAATGGCTCCAGAAGCCACTGTCTTACTAGACCCGACTGGGTAAGGGTATGGACCCGACCTGGTCACAAGTAAAATCAGTTCCAGGGGCTTCTGCCCCGACCTACCCGACCGGGTAAGGTTGGATACCCGACCGGGTATTGGATTATGCCCAAACAGGCAGTTTTGAGCAGGTTAACGTGGGTCGTTCAAGTGGGACCCGCCCACGTTGGTTACTAGGGATTTTTATATGACTATAGGACCAGGTATTGTCCATAGTTAAGTGAATGAAAGGTTAGCCATATCCAGGTTAGGGTTTGGTTAGAAATAAGGTTGAGGTTGAGTATCCTCGAGACAGTAAATGATCCCAAAACTCGGTGAGGTTGAGTATCCTCAGGACGGTAAACAATCCTAAAACTCGGTGAGGTTGAGTATCCTCAGGACGGTAAACAATCCTAAAACTCGGTGAGGTTGAGTATCCTCAGGACGGTAAACAATCCTAAAACTCGGTTGAGGTTGAGTATCCTCGGGACGGTAAACAATCCCAAAACTCGGTTGGGGTTGAGCATCCCCGGGAGGGTAAACACTCCTGAAACTCGGTAGGATATTATGATAGAATGTAGCTCTTAAGCTAGGCATTCAGGAATGAAAGGGGAAAGGTTGGGTAAGTACCTTGTCTCTAAAATACTCTTTTGTGAGAAAACGACCTACGGGTCATGTATTTTACAAGTATATACAGTATGTATTATCTTGGGAATGGGGTGACAATGGTTACACCTATAAATATATGTATCATCCTATTTTTGGGTCTCGTGTCTGAGACATTAGTTATTCCTCATATAGCCTGCTTGTCACTAGTACTTCTATGGAGTACTGACCCCTTCGGGGGCCCTCACATTTTTCAGGTTGAGGCTAGAGTCCTGCTACCTGCACCTTTGCCCAGGGTGAACTCAAATAAGGAAGACGTGGTTCGTGCTTCCATTCTTATTTGAAATTATGAAATTGCTCATGGATATTTGAACGATGTTTTCTATTAAACTATTGAAGGGCCTGCGTGTCCGTGTTTGCCACATGTGGCTGAATGTCAAACTTATTTCATTTCCGCATTCGTTTGACTAATATATTGATGTTGATTGTATGGGTTTACTAATCGGTTTGGCAATAGAATCTATCGGACGCCTTGTATAATTTAATAAGAATGAACTACGTTGTTCTTATTGGGTTGTACGGCGGTTGTCTACGTGGCACGGATGCGGTCCGGGGCGTGACAACATTGGTGATGAACGAACAATATTTATGTTGTTTACAATGAAAACAAGAAAATAAACTGTGTTACTAGCTGCCGCCATCAATGTCTTCTAACCACCGACATTGGTTGTCTTTGTTAGATTCTTGTCACCTCTTCTAGACTCCGGCCCTCAAACTACATTCGGGCCACCATCACTAGATTCTAGCCACCATTACTACTCCAGTCCAGCGGCGGACGCAGGATTTCCCGATAGCAGGGGCGGCAGTAGAAGAATATACATACAAATACATATATATTAAAAATTTCGGGGTAAATATACCTAGAATTTTTTTTTTCCGGAGGGGCGGCAGCCCCTCATTGCCCCCCTTTGTGTCCGCCGCTGCTCCAGTCATTATTATTTTTTATTTATTTTTTTACTCCAGGGGGTCTGGGGGATGGGGTTGGTGGGGCCTGGAGTAATTAGGGTTGAAACTCAGTCCATTGAGTTTCGAACTCGAGACCTCCCATAAGAAAGAGTGAGTCGGCGACCAGCTGAGCTAGACCGCTTCCTCAACTTCTAGTCATTATTATTGATGCTATTGACACTACCACACTGAAATAAATTGATAACTTTTGGCTCAAAATACAACGCTCGTTGACATTCCAGAGAGAATGATTGATGTTTTGATGAAGAGATGAATGAGAGAGTAGTAAAGAGAGAGATGATTTAAAATAAACTGAAAAAACAATTCCGATGAAGTTTTTCACACGATCTATGATGCAGTCGTTTTCCCTTCATCCAAGGGACGCTTTCCTCTTCTGCAGGTCTTCTTGATCGTGCTGCAGTATTGGAAGCGTTCAGCGGCGAGATTGGGAGAATCAATCATCATATTACACATGTTCGTTAGATCTATTTTTTCTTAGCATACCGAAAAATAAGGTTCTTCGCTTTATAAGCCTCAACTTGGTGGAAACCGAGGGGCGGGATCAAGCGGCGCTACTACGGCAAGTAGAAGTCGGACCGGAGCACCCCATGCTAGTACGGGGCAGGGGGGAGCGAGCGCCAGCAACGCGCCGTCCGTGAATCAAGGAAGGACGCAAGCTAGAGTCTACGCAATGACCGAGGCCGATGCTCGGGCCAATCCCGACTCCGTTGCAGGTAATACACGTATTCCCATGTATTTCTAGGCTTGCATTGATCATATACGTCGTAGGGATTGAGTGCGGGCCACCCCGGGGTCAAAACCGGGCAAGTTAGGCCAAATCAGCTGGAAACAGCCACTGCCGGCAAGGCACGCTCGCAGGCACGCCGTGCCTGGCATCGTGCCTGGAAGGCAGTGGCAACCGGAAGATTTTTGGCCAGGCACGGTCGCAGGCACGCCGTGCCTGGCACCGTGTCTGGAAGGCAGTGGCACCCGAAGAAAAGGGAAAAAAAAAAAATTTGGGCCAGGCACGGCCGCAGGCACGCCGTGCCTGGCGTCGTGCCTGGAAGGCAGTAGCGTCTGAAGTATTTTTGGCCAGGCACGGCCGTAGGCACGCCGTGCCTGGCATCGTGCCTGGCCGGCAGTGGCACGCAGAGTTAGTTCGTTGCACGCACGGTCGTGCGTGCCACCCAGGCACGCCGTGCGTGGACCCCCAACCCCCGAAAATTGATTTTTTCACCCCGTTCTTCTACGTTTGGACCCCCGTTTGATTCCAAACCTTAGTATTGACTTAATAACCTCCTAAAGGTGTGTAAAAACATTAGAAAATGTATCTTACATGGTGTATAAATGTAGGAACATTAAAGATCAATGGTAGGTGTGCAAGGATCCTCATCGATACCGGGGCACAACGCTCATTTGTGAGTGAGGCGTTCGCCGAGGGACTTGACGTGCCATTGACACCTATGACGCAAACGTTGCTAGTCTCCACACCGTTAGGGGACGATGTGGAGAGAAATCATTACTATCCATCATGTGAGGTGGAAGTGACGGGTCAACCCTTGACTTGTGATTTCGTACCTCTAAGCATGTTGGAGTTCGATGCAATCCTAGGAATGGATTGGCTTGAGAAGCACCATGCTCGAGTAGATTGCTACACCAAGGTGTTGGAGCTCGAGGATGAGCAAGGAAACACGCTATGTTTCGAAGGAGATCGGGGGAAATCAAATGCTTGCATCATATCCGTGATGAGAGCACGGAAGATGATGAGAAAAGGGTGCCACGCATACCTTGCTTACGTGGTAGATGATACGAAGAAAGAAGTCAACATCAAGGATGTTCGAGTCGTGTGCAAGTACCCGGACGTCTTTCCCAAGGACCTACCGGGGCTTCCACCCGATAGAGAGATTGAATTTGTAATCGAAGTGGAGCCGGGAACCAAACCCATTTCGATTCCTCCTTATCGAATGGCACCGGCCGAACTTCAAGAGTTGAAGGTCCAACTACAAGAACTATTGGACAACGGGTTCATCAGACCCAGTCATTCACCGTGGGGAGCACCCGTACTATTCGTAAAGAAGAAAGATGGTACACTAAGAATGTGTATTGACTACCGACAGTTGAACAAGGTCACCATCAAGAACAGGTATCCCTTACCGAGGATTGATGACTTGTTCGACCAACTTCGAGGGGCAATAGTGTTCTCGAAGATTGACTTGAGGTCGGGGTATCATCAGTTGAAGATCAAGGAGAGTGACATACCTAAGAGTGCATTTCGCACTAGATATGGTCATTACGAATTCCTTGTGATGTCGTTTGGTTTAACCAACGCACCGGCGGCATTCATGGACTTGATGAACCGTGTGTTTAGTGAATACTTAGATCAATTCGTGATAGTATTCATTGACGACATCTTGATATACTCCAAGAGCGAGGAAGAGCACGAACACCATCTGAGGCTTGTACTTGATCGGTTAAGGGAAAAGCAACTCTTTGCCAAGTTCTCAAAATGCGAATTTTGGCTCAAAGAGATCGGTTTCCTCGGTCATGTCATATCCGGTTCGGGCGTTGCCGTGGACAACGCCAAGATTAAAGTTATTATGGATTGGGAGAGACCCAAGAATGTGAAAGAGATACGTAGTTTCCTTGGCTTAGCGGGATACTATCGTAAATTTGTGGAAAAATTCTCCGTATTGGCGTCTCCATTAACGAAGCTCACAAAGAAAGGGGCCAAGTTCATATGGGACGACAAGTGTGAGAAAGGGTTCCTTGAACTGAAGAAACGACTTACCGAAGCACCAGTACTAGCCCTACCTATACAGGGGATAGGGTATGATATCTACAGTGATGCTAGCATCCAAGGGCTTGGATGTGTACTGATGCAAAACGGTCGGGTGATTGCCTATGCTTCTAGGCAATTGAAGAAACACGAGGCGAACTACCCTACCCACGATCTAGAGTTGGGGGCGGTAGTGTTTGCACTAAAGATTTGGAGGCATTACCTCTATGGGGAGACATGTCACATTTTTACCGATCATAAGAGCTTGAAGTACGTATTCACTCAGAAAGAGTTGAATATGAGACAAAGGAGATGGATGGAGTTGATCAAGGATTATGACTTGATCATCGACTATCATCCCGGAAAAGCCAATGTAGTGGCCGATGCACTGAGCAGGAAAAGTACGTCGGGGACATTACTCACATGTCTACGAACTTTGAGGGCACAAGTGGAGATGTCCACGAGTGGGGTCCTCATTGCTAGATTCGAGGTTAGGCCCACATTGCTGAGTGAGATCAGTAGATGTCAGGCCACTGATGATGAATGCCAGAAGATCCGCGAGAGGATCCTTGAAGGGCCCGTGGAGAACTTTCGGGTACGTGATGACGGTCTTTTATTGTTTAAAGACCGTGTGTGCATACCAAAGAGTGAAGAGCTCCAAAAGTCTATCCTGGAGGAGGCTCACTCTTCGGCATATGCTATGCATCCAGGAGGTACTAAAATGTACCGAGACTTGAAGGAAAGCTACTGGTGGTCGGGTATGAAGAGGGATATCGCGGAGTACGTGAGTCGATGCCTTACTTGCCAACAAGTTAAGGCAGAGCATCAGCACCCGGCGGGGCTTTTGCAGCCACTAACCATTCCAGAATGGAAGTGGGAGCATGTGACCATGGACTTCGTGGTGGGGCTACCACGAACAGTGAACAACTATGATGCAGTATGGGTAGTGGTTGATAGGCTCACCAAGAGTGCACACTTTTTGCCTATCAACATTACTTATCCTCTTGAGAGATTGGCAAAGCTATACACGGAGGAGATTGTGAGACTACATGGAGTCCCGATATCCATTGTCTCGGATAGGGATCCACGATTCACATCTCGATTTTGGCCCAAGTTTCAAGCATCTTTGGGTACTAAACTGAAGTTTAGCACAGCTTTTCATCCACAGACGGATGGGCAATCCGAGAGGGTGATACAGATTTTAGAAGATATGCTTAGGGCATGTGCTTTGGAGTTCCAGGGGAGTTGGGACAAACATTTGGCTCTAGTAGAGTTCGCCTATAACAATAGTTATCAGGCGAGTATTGGCATGCCTCCATATGAGGCATTGTATGGGAGGAAATGCAGGACACCGTTGTGTTGGGACGAGGTTGGCGAGGCCAAGCTCGAAGGGATTGAACTTGTTGAAATCACCAAGGCTAAGGTGAAAGTCATTCAGGATAGACTCAAGGCTGCCCAAGATCGGCAGAAGAGTTATGCCGACAAACGACGAAGGCCATTGGAGTTCGAGGTCGGTGATAAGGTCTTCCTAAGGATTTCCCCTTGGAAGGGTATCATCCGATTTATATCGAGGGGAAAACTCAACCCCCGATACATTGGCCCATTTGAAATTCTTGAAAGGATAGGGGCCGTGGCATACCGTCTGAAGTTGACGCCAGAACTTGAGAAGATACACGACGTGTTTCACGTATCGATGCTCAAGAAATACGTGAGAGATCCATCTCATATTCTTGAGAAGCCACCGGTAGAGATACGTGAAGATCTACAATATGCAGTAGAACCGGTGAAGATTGTCGGGCAACAAGTGAAGAAATTGAGGAACAAGGATATTCCAATGGTGAAGGTTCTTTGGAGGAGTGATCGAGTCGAAGAAGAAACCTGGGAGACGGAGGTCTCAATGAGGGAGCAATACCCGTTTCTTTTCGATTAGACACGTGGATTTCGGGGACGAAATCCCAAATAAGGGGGGGTGAACTTGTAACACCGTCCCCAAGGGTATTTACTTTTAAGTGAATAATATATTGAACCTTGTATAATGGTTAATGAGAATACGAAGTTGTGAATTTTCATTAATTATTTTGCGTGAATGGTAAATTCGCACGTGGGGCCCACACCGGGAGCGGAGGCCGCCCGATATTCCCGAGTCCGTACATTTTATTCATCTTGGTCAATATAATATTTATATGGTGGTGTATAACTCATTGGTCCAAAGAGATGATATAGAGTTGACCGGTTGATCAAAAAAGGCCAAAATACCGGTACTAGTAATTTAACCGATAAAAGCCCGAAATTGAATTTCGGGGACTTATAAATTAAAGTTGGGGTATGAATATTCATCATAAGAGTCATAATGATGGAAATCACATGATATATTTTATTTGACCCGATAAAATAAAATACAGTTAAAACAGTCCGAAAAATACAATTTTCGGGACAAATTGTACACTTCTGGACAAAAAGGGTTGACCTCCCACATGGGTGGGGGCCAACCCACGAATTTGGACACTCAATTAAAGGGGTTGGTCGGCTGGAGGAGTATGGAGAGAGTGGGAGTTGATGGGAAAAGAATCAAACAAATACAAGGTGGGCCCTTCCCACACCACTCATGCATTTGAGACAAAAGAACACCCACCCCCCTTCTCCTTAATCATTTTCGGCCAGCATCCCTCCACCAAGAGCAAGGAAGCTCTCAAACATCTCACCATTGTTGAAGGAAGCTCCACCAAGAAGGAAGCTCTAGGAAAAAGTTTAAGCTCCAAAAGTGTACAAAACTTGAGGAAAGGCTAGGTAATGGCTTCACTTACCTTTCTCTTCTCTTTTTCTTGAATACATTATTATTTGAGAAATTATGAAGAACCCTAGGATTGTTCTACATGTTGATAAATGTGGAACAAGGGGTTGGAAGGTGGTTCTATGTCCAAAAATGGATTTAGAAGCCAAACCGACAAGTTCACCGGAAAATAACCTTTTAGAGGTTATGTGTATTGATTAAGGTTTTATGATGTTAAAACCTTGTTAGGAACTTGATTTAGAGTATCTTTGAGCTTCGCCGGAGTTTCGCCGGAGTTGGTCAAAGTTGGCCGGAGTTGGTCAAAGTTCGCCAAAGTTCAACCGGGAAGTGTAGAACGCGCTTAAGCTCACTTAAGGTGAGGATGACCGACTATATTGTTTATAATTATTGGGTTAATTTCATAAGATTGCCTAAATGAATTATATGTGTTTGGCATGAGTTATTTATGATTAAGAATGCCTAAAATGGAATATAGTATTGTTCATAAAGAAAATGCATAATATACAAATTTAAGAATAAATTGTGTATGATTATGTGTTGTGATTATAATGACCCAATTGTGGTGTAAGCTATAAAATTGTATGGTGATAAATATGCTTTTACCTCATGAAGGGAATAAAAGTGATATTTTGATATTGAATCAAGTTATACTTGAATGTGAAATTAAATTGAAATGTATGAATTATTATGAAATTGGCGTTGGCTTATTAAGATTAGACGACTAGTATTGAAGACTAGTCGGGGATGTTAGTTCAATAGTGCTTGGGAGCTAATCCCAAAATATTGAAGCTAAGTAACCTTAAGGGATAATTAGGGTGGACTTTACGAAGTCAAGTTATGTTAGGAGTAGACCTCAAGGGTTACTCAAAAGGAATGGAGCCTAGACTAAGAAGTGGTTTAGGGATTAGATGACGTGACTACGAGCCGAGCTCTAGCACGTGGTAGTATGACTATGAGCCGAGCTCTAGCAAAAATGTAGGAATGACTATGAGCCGAGCTCTAGCAAAATGTAGTGTGACTATGAGCCGAGCTCTAGCACAAAAATGTAGGAATGACTATGAGCCGAGCTCTAGCGAAATGTGGTGTGACTATGAGCCGAGCTCTAGCACAAATTAACATGACTATGAGCCGAGCTCTAGCATGAAGGAACATAAATTAATTTCAAATAGTAACATCCTAAGTTGAGGGTCTTGGAAATTGAAACTTTGATTATACTTAGTATAGTTGTCATTGTACTTGTCAAATGCTTCCAAGTACTGACCTCCCCTTCACGGGGGAGGCCACCTCACAGTTTCAGGTCGGGATTAAAGCTTGCCGCTACCGCCGTTGTATCGGAGAATTCAAGAGAAGAAGACGTGGTTCGTGCTTCTTCTGTTTCTGTTTTGAAAACGATTTAAACCATGCTCATGGATATTATTTTTCTTTAATATGTATTTAGGGCTTGTATGCCCATGTTGCCAAAGTGTGGCGTGCACTTTGTATTGAACATTTCCGCTGCTTTAAATGATTATTTTACATTATGTTGTTTATGGATGTACTATGTGTGAATGGTATTCAAGACGCCTAGTATAGTATGGATGAGTTGGACTGCGGTTGACTATTCGTACTGTACGGCGGGTTGTTGACGTGTCCGGTAGGTCCGGGGCGTGACAAACATCTTATGCTGAGTGACATCACTCTCACATGGGATAACCTTACAATCATTGTAGTCGGTTCTCCAAATAGTCCGTACTAAGAAGTACTCCCTCCGTCCCATAAAATAGTTCCCGCATTAAGTTGGATCGGAGTTTAAGAAAGTGAGAATAAAGTGAAAATGTATGGTTCTGGTTGTGTAAGAAAAAGGTAAATGAATGTGAGCCACACAAAACTTTCCAAAAGGGGAAATGTGAACTTTTTTTGGGACGACTCAAAAAGGAAACCGAGAACTATTTTGCGGGACGGGGGAGTAGTAATTTGTGTGCTATTAGCTCCACTTCTATAGGTCACAAGGTGAGAGTCTTTTTTTTAACTAAATGTTCATTATAACCAATTCATACGTCAAAGAAAAATCTAAGATATATTTTCTCGTTTCATTTCTAGTACCAAAACCATTTCCGCTATGAATACTCTCAAAACCATCATGACTCGAGCCCACATGCCCGTTGAGGTCACCTCCTATGACCAACTTCTCTTCCTTTGGCACTCGCCGCAATACTTCCTCAATATCTTCCCAGAACTCTTGAGTTGTAGATACACCCAATCCTACTCGTGGTGGATAGGCACTTACCATGGACATGATTTCACCTGGATCAAGATTGGAACAAAAGCAAAGCAGTACTTTTGGATTAAGAAAATGACACCTGGATTAGTGCGCATGACCGCTTCACACTTTTGGAAACTGAATCTCCTTGGAAATCTCTTTGGTCAAGTGAGAAAACTAGCTTTACGCATTTCTACCTGCATGATTCTATAGAGACTGCCAAGGTGCTTTAACTCAATGTCGTTGAAGCGTTGAACAAGTGGTAAGCATAAATGAAACTATTGATGTTGTTTACTAAATACTAAATAGAATACATTTGTAACACCGCCCCCAAGTATTTGTACTTAATCAATTCATGTACTGAACCATGAGAAATGAATAAACTCATCTTTACGCGATTGTAAATTTTTATCATTCTTTTACGTGGGTAGTAAAATTCACGTGGGGCCCACACCAGAGGTGGGGGCCGCCCGATATTATCGGGACCGCATATTACATCCATCTGGGTCTAGATAATATGTTTATGATGGTGGATATCCATGTTGGGCCATAGAAACCATTTGAGTTGTCTAGTTGTGTATATAAAGCCCATTTATCGGTACCGGCGTACTAGCAGGTAAAGAGCCATAATAAATTATGGAGACCACTAAATTAAAAGATGGGGAATATATATATTCATTCTAAAAGCCAATAATAATTGGAAGAATGATACATATTTCATTTGAACCGATAAAATGAAATATAGTTAAAACAGTCCGGAAAATACAACTTTCGGGATCGAGTGTACACTCGGGGACACAAAGGGATGACCTCCCACATATGTGGGGGACACCCCACGAAATCATTGGAGACAAATGAGAGAGGAGGTCGGCTGGTGTGATGGAAGTAGGATGGAGGGGAGGTTGAGACAAGAGTTGACTCCAAGGGACCCCTCACCTCTTACCATCATAGGAAGAGCCAAAACACACCCCAATCACTCCCTATACCCATAGGCTCGACCAAGACACTCAAGGAGGAGAGAAAAGGTCTGGAAATACTCCATTTCCATCCACCATACACGCACCAAGAGCAAGGGAGGAAGAAGGAAGGAAAAGAGAAGAGAAAAGAGAAGTTTAGGTGCGAAAACTTGCGATTAATAAGGTAATGACTTCATTAATCCCATTCCTTCTCTTTAATCACATTTCATACTCCTAGGATAGTTCTACACATGGAAAAGTGTGAGATGGGAGTTGAAGGGTTGGTCTGTACCCAAAACGAACTTTGAGAGCAAAGTTGACGGGTTCACCGGAAAATAACCTTTTGGAGGTTATTTGTATTGATATGGGTTTCATGATGATAAAACCTTATTATTAACTTGTATAAGGTGTTTCAAGAACTTTCACGGAGTTGAAAGGGTCGCCGGAGTTGTCGCCGGAGTTGGTTGAAGTTCACCGGAGTTTCACCGGAGCTCAATAAGAAAGGCTAGAACTTCATAAGCTTCTTTCAAGGTGAGAAGACGGCTATATGCTTTATAACTTTTGATTGAGGCATGAGATTACCTAAAGTAACCAAGAACATGTTTTATGGAATGATTAAAGTTAATCAAGTATTGGCTTATGCCATGATTATATATAAAACATAGTTGAAAAGCATGTTTTGTATGTTTGGTGATTAAAAATGTGATAACTTATTATGTACAATGCTCCAGGGATCCAAAATGGTATTTTTGGATCAAGGACGACAAGGAGTACATGCGTATAAAATTTCGCGTTAATCGGACTTCGTTTGGGCGGTCAAACGGGCGTTGACCGCCGAGACAAAGGTGATACCCGACCGGGTATGGGTATATACCCGACCGGGTATTGGTTAGAAATGGCTCCAGAAGCCACTGTCTTACTAGACCCGACTGGGTAAGGGTATGGACCCGACCTGGTCACAAGTAAAATCAGTTCCAGGGGCTTCTGCCCCGACCTACCCGACCGGGTAAGGTTGGATACCCGACCGGGTATTGGATTATGCCCAAACAGGCAGTTTTGAGCAGGTTAACGTGGGTCGTTCAAGTGGGACCCGCCCACGTTGGTTACTAGGGATTTTTATATGACTATAGGACCAGGTATTGTCCATAGTTAAGTGAATGAAAGGTTAGCCATATCCAGGTTAGGGTTTGGTTAGAAATAAGGTTGAGGTTGAGTATCCTCGAGACAGTAAATGATCCCAAAACTCGGTGAGGTTGAGTATCCTCAGGACGGTAAACAATCCTAAAACTCGGTGAGGTTGAGTATCCTCAGGACGGTAAACAATCCTAAAACTCGGTGAGGTTGAGTATCCTCAGGACGGTAAACAATCCTAAAACTCGGTTGAGGTTGAGTATCCTCGGGACGGTAAACAATCCCAAAACTCGGTTGGGGTTGAGCATCCCCGGGAGGGTAAACACTCCTGAAACTCGGTAGGATATTATGATAGAATGTAGCTCTTAAGCTAGGCATTCAGGAATGAAAGGGGAAAGGTTGGGTAAGTACCTTGTCTCTAAAATACTCTTTTGTGAGAAAACGACCTACGGGTCATGTATTTTACAAGTATATACAGTATGTATTATCTTGGGAATGGGGTGACAATGGTTACACCTATAAATATATGTATCATCCTATTTTTGGGTCTCGTGTCTGAGACATTAGTTATTCCTCATATAGCCTGCTTGTCACTAGTACTTCTATGGAGTACTGACCCCTTCGGGGGCCCTCACATTTTTCAGGTTGAGGCTAGAGTCCTGCTACCTGCACCTTTGCCCAGGGTGAACTCAAATAAGGAAGACGTGGTTCGTGCTTCCATTCTTATTTGAAATTATGAAATTGCTCATGGATATTTGAACGATGTTTTCTATTAAACTATTGAAGGGCCTGCGTGTCCGTGTTTGCCACATGTGGCTGAATGTCAAACTTATTTCATTTCCGCATTCGTTTGACTAATATATTGATGTTGATTGTATGGGTTTACTAATCGGTTTGGCAATAGAATCTATCGGACGCCTTGTATAATTTAATAAGAATGAACTACGTTGTTCTTATTGGGTTGTACGGCGGTTGTCTACGTGGCACGGATGCGGTCCGGGGCGTGACAACATTGGTGATGAACGAACAATATTTATGTTGTTTACAATGAAAACAAGAAAATAAACTGTGTTACTAGCTGCCGCCATCAATGTCTTCTAACCACCGACATTGGTTGTCTTTGTTAGATTCTTGTCACCTCTTCTAGACTCCGGCCCTCAAACTACATTCGGGCCACCATCACTAGATTCTAGCCACCATTACTACTCCAGTCCAGCGGCGGACGCAGGATTTCCCGATAGCAGGGGCGGCAGTAGAAGAATATACATACAAATACATATATATTAAAAATTTCGGGGTAAATATACCTAGAATTTTTTTTTTCCGGAGGGGCGGCAGCCCCTCATTGCCCCCCTTTGTGTCCGCCGCTGCTCCAGTCATTATTATTTTTTATTTATTTTTTTACTCCAGGGGGTCTGGGGGATGGGGTTGGTGGGGCCTGGAGTAATTAGGGTTGAAACTCAGTCCATTGAGTTTCGAACTCGAGACCTCCCATAAGAAAGAGTGAGTCGGCGACCAGCTGAGCTAGACCGCTTCCTCAACTTCTAGTCATTATTATTGATGCTATTGACACTACCACACTGAAATAAATTGATAACTTTTGGCTCAAAATACAACGCTCGTTGACATTCCAGAGAGAATGATTGATGTTTTGATGAAGAGATGAATGAGAGAGTAGTAAAGAGAGAGATGATTTAAAATAAACTGAAAAAACAATTCCGATGAAGTTTTTCACACGATCTATGATGCAGTCGTTTTCCCTTCATCCAAGGGACGCTTTCCTCTTCTGCAGGTCTTCTTGATCGTGCTGCAGTATTGGAAGCGTTCAGCGGCGAGATTGGGAGAATCAATCATCATATTACACATGTTCGTTAGATCTATTTTTTCTTAGCATACCGAAAAATAAGGTTCTTCGCTTTATAAGCGTATTTGTGTAGATTTGTCTAGCGCACTGTTGTGATTGCATTGCTTTAGTGCTCTAGCGAAGACTTAAAAGTAAGTCCGAGTGTAGTGACGATGAGATGAATGGGAAAAGGGCCTTTGTTGATAAGAATGGATGGCTATCAGCATGGTCATTGGTGGGTGACGAGCACTCTGTCATAGTGCGTCAAAATAATTTCGATACTAACACTTATACGTAGTATAGTATAGTAGAGTTCATATCCACAGGGAAATGAATAATTCTCTTTTTTATAAAACTAATAATTAAAAGGGGTTTTTTGGAATTGTATGATTTTAATTAATTAAATACTAAGATTAATTAATTAATGAGATAAAAGACTTGGCTTTGCTACTTTCCACTTGTTGATATGTTTGTTGATCCTTGTTATATCTATAACTTATCCCCTCTCGAATACTTAATCGAGGAGAATCTCCAATACTCAACCGTTCATTAATAACTCTTATTATTAGCCAAATATAAAATACCGTCATATACCGACTTGATGGTAGCATTTAATCTCTTAACTCCTTGATGAAATCAATTGAGATTGATAACTTTAACACAACGGTTCCGGTTTAACCAACACAATTAATCTCTCTTAAGATTATTAACCACGACCGTGCATTAATAACCCGAAGTTACTTGTGAAACCATCAATGATTAACTATCCGTTTATTGATCGTTTCTAGTAGTAATTAATGCCGAGATGTTAACTAATTGTCATCATAGCAACATTCCCCAACATTGATATAGAGATAGATTAAGGGAAGAATTAATATTCAAGGGAAGAAGTAAGAAAATAACTCACAACTTTAACATTCAACAAGCTTCAAGAGCAAAACCAAGAAATGGAAGTTTAGCTCCTCATTTGGAGACTAAACATGCTAGAAAATATAAAGAAATATATAATTTTAATCTTAAGGGTATATGTGAATTGACGATCTTAATGTGAAGGAAAAGGGGTGTGTTTATAGCAAAATGGAGGTGGTAGGGTGCTGTACTCGATCCAGTATATGGGATACTAGATCGAGTACACGAGGTAGTTTCCAGGAATTGTGAAAAATAGGCATACTCGACCAAGTATTGCCAATACTGGATCGAGTATGAGACAGGATTTTCATCAAATATTCAGATCATCCATGTTCTTTTGCTCCCAGATTTGATTTTGACCAGCGTATCCGGTCAATACTCGACTGAGTACTGAACAAATATCAAAATCTTCATTTGATCTTCTCCCTTTTGCACATTCTTTGGTCTTTAGGATCCATTCTTTGATTTTTGGGATGATTTTGACATGTCCTAAGCTCAGAATAATCCTAATCTAAATAAATTACAAATAATTAATGAAAATAAAGTATTATACAAAAAATGTGTAATTTCTACAACTAAAACTATTTAAACTAGTTAAAAATACAAACATACATAATAGGAAATTCACACCAGAGCACCGTTATAACTCAAAAACTGTAAAATTTATAATGTTCTGGGACGTCGTTGCTTCTATCTGGAGACTGAGTAGAGGGGTTTTTCTATTAAAGAGATTGCCGATAAACGATATTTATTCACATTTTCCATTTGATTGTTGTGAGTCGTGTGCTTGAATATGGCCCTTGGTGTTATATAGCCCTTTGTGATATTACGTGAACTATAAAAGCTTATGATTTTCCTTTGAAAATCCATTTGTACTTTTCGATGTTCCAGATCCAGGTTCATAAATCTTTAGAGTGGAAAAGGCAGTTCGGAACTCACCGGAAAAGTTTCTAAAGCTAGGTGAAAATCAAATTGAGAGTTTAAGGATGGCTTATTTGATGTAGGAAAATCCCTTAGGAAGAATATGAAATTAATACAATGAGAGCTTGTTTTGCTTTAGATATGTAAAGCTTGTTTTGCTTGTGGTATTATTTAAAATGAGAGCAAGCAGGGGAGTGACCCAGTTGGGGAATCACCTTTCAGGGGAAACTAGACTTCGGGACTTCGAGCTTTGGAGGCGAACTTAGTTCGTACTTGTGGGAAGCAAATAGGAGGGATGCCAATGGCAGAATAAAAACGTCGCCCAGCGGAGGAGGAAGAGTTAGGGACAACTAGTAAATGATGGAATTGGAGCCAATTATTGGAAGAAAAAATGGGCAACAATGTTTGATGTACCCACTCTTATACTCACCATATATGTGAAGTGTTTTTTTTGTCCGTGAATCCGATTCACGGACAATATTTTATTTGTGCAAAATATTGTCTATGAACCGGGATTCACAGACAAAAAAACACTTCACAAACATAGGTGAGTACAAAAGTGGGTATATGAGTGGGTACAAATATCATTTTTGAAAAACGGGATCGGGGCGAATTCTAGGTGACGGGCCACCAAGTACTTTGAAGTTTGAAGACTAGTTATTTATCAATGCATTCTTTATTTATTTTTTCTCTTCATTTGTATCTGATTTTTACTATTACTTGATGTTGGTTTTTGTTACCCTGAATTATGGGGTATTTTCTTTTTTGTTTTGTTTTGATGATTAGTAGAAGGCAAGAGTTTAATAGGTTGAACGACAGGAACGACAATTTGGTCACTCCAAACTTGAAGTTTCCTGTTTAGCAATTAGCGTGTCATTACACTTGTTTAAGGGCAATTAACTCTATGTCTAATCCTATGGATCATGATTGTGTTGATTGTGTTTGTTGTGGTAGACATAGGCGCGTTTTTGAGATATTCATTCAAGCCCTTATCATTCAAAAGAAAAAGATTCACAAAAACTATGAACGTAACTTCTATTTTCGACTTACTACCTTTATGGCTTTATCAATCAATTCTCTTACAAATGGCTAACTCTTGATTTCACGTGTAGCATTGTGTAGTAACAAAACTAACTAAGGTTGTAATTATTTTTCTGGCTGAAATTATTGAAGAGAACTCTTTGATCATGCATGTAGAATTGTATAGTAACCAAAGTAAGTAAAGTTATTTTTTATTTATATATTTTTAATTCATTAATGAAACAAATTTTAACTGAAATTTTGTTATAATTTATCAGATTCAACCAATTCACCCACTTCAGGCGGAACTTCACCAATATAAATAGATTATTGCCAGTTCAGCTAATATTATAAGGTGACAACTCCGGTACCTTTCTAAAATATGAGGTACCGTACCTATCATTCATTTGATTGGACCACATCACATTATCATTTTTAGTTTAGATTTAAATAATTCAACTGCTACATTGTCATTGGTCCATGTGGACAAAGGTATGGTACCTTATGGGTACCATATAATCTACCATATTATAATACTAAACGGGCTATATATGTGTGTGTGTATGGTATGTTGTACGTATTTGGTGCAATTTAAATAAAAAAAAGTGGCAAAGTGTTAAAAGTGAAGTATTTTCAGTTTTGTTTCGCTACACTGCATTTTTTCTATTCCAATACTACACTTTTTCATGGTGTCAAATTCTTCACTTATTTCCGAAAATGCTACCGCCTCTTTAATCAAATTTGGTCTTATATACATGTATGGTATCATGTATTAAAATATTCTGTTGTGAAACACTTAAGTGATTAATCTTGAAAACAACTCATAAGACCAAAAAACCATTTTTTTATTTAGAGGCCATTGGGTGATCCACGTTTTTACTTGATATAGACATATGGTATATGAACTCGGCCCTAGTTCTCATGACTATTTGATTTGGACTGCAGCCTCCATACATTTGGTAGACAGTACTTATACAATTATACTCTTATAAAATTTTGTTTATCCATTTGTATCTTGTAGATTTTCATTTTTATGTAGTTGAGCATATATCAACTACCCACATTTTCATCTATATACTCTGCTTGGAACATTAATTAACTAACTAGTTAATTAATTTAGAGACAGTTCCACCCGCCTAGAAGAGCCGTATATAAGGTTTTTATTATTAGGATGTTTAAAATTGAATCGTAATTTCTTAATCTAGTCTCATTTTGCTAAAGTAGTTTTTTGTTTGAATTCGTTAAAAACACTATTTTTAGCTCTTTTTCATGTAATCTTTTCTTTATTTTAGAATAAAAATATATCAAATTATATCGGAGTATAGTATTTCATACAATCTTTTCTTCATTTATTTCACAACTTTCATTAAATTAAGCACATTCAGAGCCCGTTTGGTATCACGAAAATAAGCTAATTTGGCTGATTCTGCTAAAATTTATGAAGTTCTGCCTGAAGTGGGTACATTGGCTGATTCTGTTGATTTAAGAAAAAAAAAATATTGTATTAATAAAATATAAAGAAAACAATATATGTAAAAATAGCTAAAATGATCATCCACAGTAACTTCAGCCAATACAGCCAGAAAAGTAACTTCAACATTACTTTTTCTGCTTATTACACAATTCAGCGCGCGAAAGCAAAAGTCATGTGTTTGATAAAAAAATTGGTTGATAAACCTGGTAAGCTGAAAAAGGCCAAACGGCATCTCAATCAATATCAATGTAGCCAAGAACAACACTGAAAAAGTTTTTACTTGATGGATTGTATGGGAAGTAACAACTGTAGAAGAAGCAAGTGGCAATTAGGCAGCCTAAGTGAAAAGCTTAGATAGCATGTGCATATATAGGTATACTATTGGGTAGGATAAAAAGGAAAGGAATCGTAAGGGAAGCAGCCAAGCAGAGGGTAGGTGGATTCCCCCCTATGAGGAGACCGTGGGGTGGATACGTGTGCAACCTCTGCACAGTGATTGTGGATTAGGATGTTCACACTTAATTAATTATCATTAGCTATTAATTAATTAATAGTATGAAATCTAGAGATATGACTAGAGGTGGATTGATCTACCATCTAATTATGAACTCTCCAACACTGAACTTAGACTGATTTGGATATCCCACTTTCTCTTGTACAGTACGAGGCTAGGAGTACTAGAGGCTAATCAGAGTCACACCATCACACGTATATAACCATTTTGGTGAGTTAATTCTAATAGTATAATAATAGGAGTAAACATGGTCAAATTCCAACAACAAGAACGTTTAAATTTTTCTAAATAGGAGTTATTATATGTGATTGGATAATAATACTCTCATTGGGGGTTGGAGTACTACCGCCATTCGCCGCCGTTGGACAGCTGTCACCACCCAACTGTCTTGATTATACTGGAGGGACAAGAGGGGGGCAATTGTTTATACACTACAAAAAAACAGCGTTATAATCACGGATTTTAGTCACGGATTTGGTCCGTGACTAGTTTAGTCACGGTCTAGTCACGGACTAGTCACGGAAATTTAAAAAAAAAAATAGTCACGGTCCAGACCGTGACTATGACCGTGACTACAATTAGTCACGGTCTTGGCCCGTGACTTAAGTCCTCCGATAGGCCCGTTTCCGTTTCCGGCGAAGTCTATTTGATTCCGACGACTTAGTTAAGTGACTATAATTAAAATTTAATTTTTTCAACTCCCTTAACTTAATTCGCAACGGCATTATGTACGGATAATTTTAGTCACGGCCATATCCGTGACTAGTTCCGTGACTACTTTGATTAACACGTCATTAACACGTGTTGGACGCGTATTGGACACGGTTTTGCTTAGTGACGGACAAATCCGTGACTAAGTCCGTGACTAAATTTTTTATATATGCAGGAGCAGCTCATTGAACAGAACCACACCAATTCATTCCCAGTATATACAGTATCCGTAGATCGAAGGATGTAGTCTATCTTCTATCATTTTCCCTGTTTATGCAGATAAGGTATGTTATTTGAATTATAATTTTTATTTAGAATTAGTTGGTTCAATTTAAATTATTAAAACTATTAAATTAGTGAGGTTGTTAATTAATTAACAACATGTTTTAACTATAAGCGTAGTAATGTCATAAATTAGAATTAGTTAAACTTTTAGGTTTATAAATTAAAATAATTTAATTAAAATTAGTTAGCTAAATGTGGTTTAAAACGTAATGATATGATGTTTATGTTTAGTGAAATTAGTTCAAATAACGTACGTTAGTAATGTGTTAATTAAGTGAATTGTGAATTATTATTGTGAATTGTGTATTGCTTATTAATTCAAATAACTTTATATACATGTTCAAATTATTGGGTTGAATTTGGTCATATTATTTAATTTAGTGAATTGTTAATTGTGTGTTACTAATAAGATTAAATGTCATTAACGTAATAATTTAGTGTAGGTTTAAACGTAGGTTTACAAAAATAATTTAATTAAAATTCGTTTGCTAAACGTAGGTTTGAACGTAGCTATTGATGTGTTAATTAAGTTAAATTAGGTAGCTAAACGTAGGTTTAAACGTAGTGATGCATTAAAAGGGGACGGAATGGACTAGTTAAATTTAGTTAAATTTAACTAAATGAATTAGTTAGATTTAATTAAACGTGTGTTTAATTTAGTGAAATTATCTGCATTATTGTGCATTAGGGGACATATATTTTGTGCATTATTGTTGAGAATTCTGTGCATTTCATTTAAAAAAAGTGAAAATTAGTTGATTATATTTAGTGAAATAAATTACTTAAAATTGTGTGCATTGCATTTCATATAATTTTTTATTATAATATTCAGGCATAATGTATAAACAAAATAGAAGTTGGATGTATGATAAAGATGCGGTATTGTACGGAATGCAATCAAATTTTCTCGAGGGAGTCGGGGAATTTATTGAATTTGCACTTGAACATCCGGCTTATATGAGTGGTGATAAAATAAGATGTCCATGTTCAAAGTGTAAAAATCTCAAATTTAAAGACCCACACGAAGTTGGGTATGATTTGTACGCGGTCGGTTTTGTTCCCAATTATTATAATTGGACTTCTCACGGCGAACCTTTGGATCCATCTGTTATACCACAAACGGTAGGTTCGTCTCGTTACGTCCCTCCAGAGATGAGTGCGTGGGGAGACCGTGCTGAAATGAGGTGGGACCAACAAATGGTATATGACGCATACGGTGTACCGTCTCAATTCAACCCCCCACAACCACCTAACGACCCCCCTGAAGCCTCAACCTCGTATCAACCAGATGCGGACGAAAATCCGACATTTTATCAACCTTATGTGGATGAAGGTTTGGCTGAGAGATTTCAGGATGTTCTAAAAGCTGTCGACCAACCTCTGTATGCTGATTGTGAGGGATACTCTCAGCTATCCGCTGTTACTGAGTTCATGAACATAAAAGCCGAATACAGTCTCCCTGAAACTTGCATGAATAGAGTCTTGCAGTCAGTAGGAGGGATGCTACCGCGAGATCATACCCTTCCCGATTCATATTACCACATGAAGCAGTTAATGTCTAAGTTGGGGCTACCTTGTGTTGAAATTGATGCGTGCCCGGAAGGATGTATGTTGTTCTGGAAGGAGGATGAGGCACTTGAGTTCTGCAAGTTCTGTGGTGGAGACAGATACAAACCTGTTCGTCAAGGTAAAAAGAAACCACGACATAGGTCTGCACTGTCTAAACTGTATTACCTCCCAATAGCTCCTCGACTACAAAGGATGTACGCTTCGACTGCTACTGCGAAACACATGACATGGCATGTTGAGCACGAAACCAACGAGGGTATGATGGCTCACCCTTCGGACTGTGAAGCCTGGAGACACTTTGACCGCTGTCATCCTCAGTTTGCTATGGAGCCACGAAATGTGCGGCTGGGATTGTGCTCAGATGGATTTGCTCCTTTTGGCAGGTTTGGCAAGAACTATTCATGTTGGCCGGTCATGTTAACACCTTACAATCTCCCTCCCGACATGTGCATGAAAAGTCATTTCATCTTTTTGTCTTTAATTTGTCCGGGTTCCAAGGATCCTGGGCGAAAGATAGACATTTATCTTCAACCCCTTATTGAGGAGATGAAAGAATTGTGGGCCGTTGGGACACCAACTTATGATGTTTCATCAGATAAAATGTTTATCATGAAAGCTGCCATCATTTGGACCATTAGCGACTTCCCTGCCTATGGCATGCTTTCGGGATGGAGCACACACGGTCTGATGGGATGTCCGATATGCATGGAGAAATCAGGTGCCAACTGGCTCAGTTACAGCAAAAAAGGAAGTTACTTTGATTGTCACCGCAAGTTTCTCCCGGAAAGGCACCGATATCGAAAGGACAAGAAGTCTTTCATTAGAGGCAGAGCGGTACGAGAGAGCCCACCCCCGAGATTGACCGGTGAAGAAATTTATAACCGGGTTTGACGTTTTCCTACGGCTATGGAAGAGCCAAACCAAGAGCCATATGGTTATTGTGATACCCATAAGTGGACAAAGAGGAGCATATTCTGGGAGTTGCCTTATTGGAAAGACCTTCTCATCCGTCACAATTTAGATGTCATGCACACCGAGAAGAACGTCTTTGACAATATATTTAACACGGTGATGGATTTGAAAGGCAAAACTAAAGACGGTCTTGCAGCTAGGAAAGATATGACTATTTGGTGTGATAGACCCGAACTTTCTGTTGATCTAGAATATCAGGGCAAGGAAGTTCCAAAAGCAGTCTACCAGGTCACAGAACCACAAAAGGCAGCAACATTAAAATGGCTTGCGTCTCAGAAGTTTCCAGATGGCTACTGCTCCAACTTGTCTAGATGCGTAGACATGAACAAACTTACCACGACGACGAGCATGAAAACTCACGATGCTCATGTAATAATGCAAAGACTTCTACCAATTGCACTAAAAGAGATGCTCCCTGAACACGTATGGTCCTGCATTACTAAAATCAGTTTGTTGTTTCAATCGATATGTTCCAGCGTTTTGGATGCGGCATCCCTCCGGAGACTACAAGAGTCTGTTCCCATTCTGATGTGTAATCTGGAAAAAATAATGCCACCATCGTTTTTCGATACAATGGAACATCTCATAATACATCTTCCGTATGAGGCTTTGACTGCTGGGCCCGTCTTCTATCGGTGGATGTACAGATTTGAAAGGTTAGTCACAATTTCATTTAAAAAAAAATATTTATTTCACAATAACTGTTAACATGTGTATTATTGCATTATTGCAGATTTCTAGCTAGGAGAGCTGAAAAAGAAAGTGACCAACAAGGCACACGTTGAGGCTTCAATTTGTCAAGCGTATCTTCAACAAGAAATCTCAACGTTCTCGTCTTTTTACTTCGAGCGTGACGTCATCACCAGAAGGAAGAGACCTGCCCGGAACGATGACATTGGCGAGGATTTATATGAAAATGTAGTTTCCATCTTCAATTACTCAGGCAGAGGTAAAGGTGCTGTGACACAACGATACATCCTGGGTGGGGAATTGCAAATTGCGCATACTTATATCCTCATGAATTGTCCAGAAATCTCACCGTTTTATCAGTAAGTTAAATTTGTAGTTATAATTGTAATACTTATAAATTAAATTTGTAGTTAATTTATAGTTTTTTTTTATTTTGACTTCATAGTGAATTCCGAGCTTCTTTATCAGCCTTTCCTGAGAATGAAATTGATGCGTTGGTGGACTCTGATTTTGTAAATTGGTACAAGTATCAGGTATATATACACACACATTAATTATATATATTACCTAATGTTTACCTAATGTTATTATTATGTTTATATTTACAGATCAATAGTCGTGGGATTGTCGACCCTTTGTTAGTATCATTAGCGTGGGGCCCAGGTGCCAGTGCCAAAGTGTGGCGGCAATATGTGATAAACGGTTACACATATCACACAGCCGATTACGGAGAGGGCCGACCAACAACGAACAGCGGGTTATGTGTCCCGACCATCGGTTATGATAACTCGGAAACCAATTTTTTTGGTGTCCTGCAGGAGATTCTGGAACTTGAGATGCCTTCTAGTGCGAAAAAAATGACATGCGTTCTGTTCCGCTGCACATGGGTTGATCCCACACGTGGCGTGCGAAAAAATCCGAAGTATAATATGATTGACGTCAACCACTCGTGTGTACCCGAAAAATGAGCCTTTCATACTCGCCCAACAAGCAGCGCAGATTTATTATGCAGAATATCCTACAACAAGGCGGACCCAGAATCCTTGGGTGTGTGCATGTCCTGTCCGTCCGAACAAAATTAAATCACAAACTCAACACAAGGACGTTGATCTAGATGCTTTTCAACAACAATTTTTCCAACCTCCGCCTATTGTTGAGACGGTCAACTATAACGTCCAATTAAGTGATCCAAATGGCGGACGTGTTGAAGTCATGCCAGAAACGCACCTTCCGGACCTAACCATTCCATCTGAGCGCGAAATTGAGGAAATGTATGTAGCACAACAAAATGCTCAATATCAGGAAGAAGGTGAATGGATAGACGGTTCAGATACAGAAGAAGACACTATATATGTAGAAAATAACGATTCTGACAGCGAGTAATTGTGCTGTTGTAATTTCAATTTTGTGATATAATTTCTCCAAGCATATTTGATAATTTCTTTCATCATTATTGTTTGTAAAATAATTACTCCTTAATCTGTTCTATACCACATAAATTCAAAGCAGTTTATTTAATACTCCACAGTCCACACTACAATTACGATGGTATTATAATATTATAATATTATAATAGTAATATAAACACAATTAATATAAACACAATTAATATTATTATAACGATATAATAATAATAATAATAATAATAATAATAATAATAATAAGAATAATAATAATAATTATTATTATTAATAATAATAAATCATGTCTGAATTTTTCTGATCTGATCTGATTTGAATAAAATAAGAATAAACAATAAGTAATAACTAACACAAAGACGAACAGAACCACACCTTATTCATTTTTCGGTTCAATAAGTTGTGTACATAGTTTCAGACGACACATTCTTGTACGCATCATATCTCAGTCAATTGGTTCTTTATTAGTCATTTTTAGCATAAAATGCTTGGGTGACAGGAAAATGAAATTATAAATTAAATAGTCACGGTTGTAGTCACGGTCAGGACCGTGACTACACCCTTCGTAAATGCCGAAGTCAGGGCCAACGGTCAGAGGGGCGCTGACCACAATAGTCACGGTCATTACCGTGATTATGACCGTGACTACTTTCAAATTTTGAAAACAGTCACGGTCATAGTCACGGCTATGACCGTGACTATTCCGATTAAATGCGGCTCTGACCGCCTCGCTGACATCGTCAATTACGAAGGGTTTAGTCACGGTCCTGACCGTGACTATGACCGTGACTAAACAATTATATAAAACAAACACTTAGCGTTTTTTTAAAAAATCCTACGCACCATATCTCAAACCCTAAACTACCTCTTCCTTCTCTCTTCCTTCTCTTCCAGTTTGCTTAGTGCCGCCGCCGTCGCCGTCGCCGCCTAGCATCTGCCGTCGCCGCCTAGCATCCGCCGTTGCCGTCTTCCACAACCAGTAGTCCGCCGTCGTCCGCCGCCTTCCGTCGCCGCCCCTTCTTTTCTCAGTCAAGGTTATGTGTTCTTTTCATCTTATTTGCTAATATTTGATATAAAATCCAAAAATGCATGATACTATACTCAAATGCATGATAAGATACATGATTTTTAGTTTCATATCATCTTGTAATGTTCAAAAGTTGTATGTATGATTTATTATATGCATGATTTGTAGTTTTGCATGATAATATCGGTTTATATGTTTGGTATGCATGATAATTATGTTTAAATGATTTAGATTATTTTATGTTTAATATATGTTCATATGCATGATTAAAGTACTTATAAACTGTTTTTCAACAAACTTAATTTAAAAAAAAAATTAATTTCCGAATGTAATTTATGAAAATATTTGAACAAACTTATTAAATAAACTGTCTTTATTTTCTTGTTCATATATATTATATTCTTTTTTTATTTAAACCTTGCTCAATATGTCTTCGAACTAATGCATGCTTATACAATTAGTACGATGTTTAATATATATGTTTAGTGTTTGATTTGCATGCCTCTCTATACATATGTATTACTTTAAATGTAATTTCCGAAAATATTTAATTTATGAAAATATTTTAAAAAAACTGTTTAAATAAATAGCCCCTCGTGTTAACCTTCCAAAAATAGGTTAACACGTTTAAATATAATTTCCGTAATATCCATCAACAAAATATTAAACATATAAATTTATTCCCGAAAAACTGTTAATTAAAAACTGTTTTATTAAACAGATTTTTGTAAAAAATAATTTTTATAGAAACTGTTTTAATAAAAAGTGTTTTTTATAAAAAGTGTTTTTATAAAAACTGTTTTTATACAAACTGTTTTTATATAAACTGTTTTTATAATTTATCTAAAAAACTGTTTTTATAAAAACTGTTAATTAAAAACTGTTTTATTAAACAGATTATTGCAAAAAATAATTTTTATAGAAACTGTTTTAATAAAAAGTGTTTTTATAAAAAGTGTTTTTATAAAAACTGTTTTTATAAAAACTGTTTTTATATAAACTGTTTTTATAATTTATCTAAAAAAACTGTTTTTATAAAAACTGTTAATTAAAAACTGTTTTATTAAACAGATTATTGCAAAAAATAGTTTTAATAAAATTTGTTTTAATAAAAACTGTTTTTATACAAACTGTTTTAATAAAAACTGTTTTTATAATTTATCTAAAAAAACTGTTTTTATAAAAATTGATATAAATAAACTGTTTTATATAAACTGTTTTATTAAACAGATTTTTGTAAAAAACAGTTTTTATAAAAACTGTTTTAAGAAAAAGTGTTTTTATAAAAACTGTTTTTATAAAATCTGTTTTTATAAAAAAACTGTTTTAATAAAAAGTGTTTTAAAAACTTGATTTAACAAACTGTTTTAAATTTATTTTAAAATGATATATCTAAAACATAAAAAATGATCTCCTCTCATGTAAACTTTGCAAAAAGTTTAACATGTTACCTCCAAGGGCAATTTATTGCCAAATTATAGAAGAACTTATTGTGAAAAAATATGGACCCCTCATATTATACTAATAGATAGTTTAATATACTATAGAAGAACTTATTATGAAAAAATATGGACCCCTCATATAGAAGAACTTATTATGAAAAAATATGGACCCCTCATGTTACCTCTAAGGGCAATTTATGATAATACTTGTATAAATTTTTATAGTGAAAAATAATAAATATACCCCAAACTTTGAAAGGGTGTGAGGTAAGCACCCCAAACTTGCATAAGTAATTTAAACACCCCAAACTTTATATAAAGTTTGGGATATTTAAATTACATATGAAAGTCTGTGGTGCTCTTGTCACATCCCTTCAAAGTTTGGGGTATTTTTATTATTTTTTCCTATAAAAATTTAATAAACTGTGTATAAGTTTAATATGAGTGGTTCAATAATTTCTAATAAACTCATCCTATAATTTATCAACGAGTTGACCCATTCGATCGAAGAATCGATCAGTTGGAGCTTGTCAATGAGTTGACCTGGTCAATTCTTAGATAAGCTCCAATCTGTCGATTCTTCTGGCTATGGCTTGAGTCATTGATGGACTCTCTCAAGCGCATGTACTGACATTATGTCGCTATATGTGATGTAGCCCATCCATGGTTCAAGGCGTAGCCTGAAGAATCGTCAGAATGGAGTTTATCAATGAATCGACTCGGTCAACTCATTGATAAGCTCCAACCGGTTGATTTTTCGATCGACTGTGTCAACTCCTTGATAATTATAGTATTTGTTTATTAGCAATTATTGGACCCTGATATTAAACTTATACCCAGTTTAATATGTTATATACATTGACAATTGATAATACTTACGTAAAAATTTGATTTTCTATTATAAGCGTTCTAACAAAAAACAAAATAAATTAATATATTTTAGATGAGCAACGAACAATCGACCTCGGCTCCCTGCCCTAACTATGCGCCCATGTCCGAAGCGGAGCGCAGCAACGAAGGAGCTGTTTGGGTGACCCCTCAGAAGTTGCTTTGTAAGTAGTTATGAACAAACCTTATTTTCAATAATTTTAAATAATGTTAAATAATCTAACCAAATCTTATATAAATAAATACTATTAATTTTTTTAAGTGACGAAGAAGTGTTCAAAGCCATCAAAAACATAATCGGAGGACACTTTCTTGGCACTTGGGCCACGTACTCGGATGTTGACCCCAAGGTTCGCGAACTATGGTGGAACCTGTTCAAGGTAAAAATAAATGAATGTTCCCTTCCTAATTGTATTGGCCTAATATATACCTAGTGATTAATTAATTCAATTTGTTTTAATAAAGGGTCGCTATCGTTGGACTCACGCAAACGGTGCCGATATTCTTAGAGCCTACAATGCTAGGATTTCGACCTGGCTTCGCGCCACTTTTAAGCGTGCCCGAAAAAGTGCGAAAAAGCCTAAATGGGTTTCGGATGAAGTGTGGTCCAACCTTTGTCGCCACTGGTCTTCTGATCCGAAATTCTTGGCCAGAAGTGAATCCGGTAAGAAAAACCGGATGTCCGAGAAGGCCTTGGAGATGCAGTGGCACGGGGGTCGCAAATCTCAGAATGCCCATAAAGAAACTCTTGTAAGTGCTATTCAAAAAACCTTACACCATCACAATCCTTCATCATAAAAAATTTACTTAAGTCTTTTTCACACCATTTAGGCTGGTCCTGAGAAGAAGAGGGTTGATGTTCTCCGGCTCGTCAAGCATTGCTGGACGAAGCACGGCGAGGAATCTGAAGCCGATCTGCCACCCCGCCTCGCTGACTTCGAAGTATGTAACATCATATGTTGTTATTTAGTAACATTTCAAATCTAAGCGTGTAGCATTTAAAAAATATTTTTTAAAATGCAGACGAAGTACAACGAATCCGTTGACAGGCAGCGTGCGGCACGAGGCTTGACCCAGGAGGACGACCTCGATTCTGATGCGGATGATGAGGCGGCCATTGAGGCGGCCAGGGTTTACAAGGGCCGGGTTCCGTGCTTGGGGGCCGAGGGGCAACAGATTTTGTATGATCGAAGCACCGGCGCTTCCTCTTCTCGGTCAAGGCGGGGAGAAGATCCCCGTATTGCTACAATGCAGCGTGAACTGGAGGAGCACGAACGGCGATGGGAGGAGCAGCGGAAAGCAGATGCTGCCACAAAAGCCCGGTTGGAGGAGATGGAACGGTACATGCGTGCCGGATTCCAGCCTCCGCAACAGCCTTTTCCTCCCCCGTACGTATTCCACCCTGAGCAAACTCCTCATGTTCCGCACATGGGCGGTATGGGATTTTTCCCCAACTCCGGATATGGCGTTATGTCTATGATCTCCCCGAATTTCGGATCTATGTCCTTTGATTTTGCGAGGTCATCCGGAGGAGGTAGTGGCACACCGAGCCATGGAGGCCGAGGAGCACCCCGAGGAGAACCCCGAGGAGCACCCCGAGGAGGAACCCGACCTGACCCCGAAGACCCCCCCGTGAACCCAGATGAGTTTCTTGTTGATGATGATGATGAAGAAGAAGAAGAAGAAGAAAATCCTAATTTTTTTCATAATGGAGTCCCACGAAGGGACATGTAATCATCATACATTTGTACTTTGTTGTTTGTCAATACATTTGTCACAATATTTATTAAGTTTGTTGTATGTTTTTACTCTTTAAAATGTAATTTTAAATTTAAAAAATTAGAATAATATTTTCAATAATTCAATAGTATAAAAACATGGATAAAAATTAGAATAACATTTTTAAATTTAATTTGTAAAAATACGTGTTAAAAAAGAATTAACAAAAAAACTTTCAAAAAAAAAATGGAAATTTTTTTTTACAAAACAAAAATAGTAGTCACGGTCTTATCCGTGACTACAGTTAATTCGAAATTATTATTTGTTTTTAATAAAAAACATTATTTTTTTTTTAAAAAAACTTAGTCACGGTCGACAACCGTGACTAATTTCAAAATTTTAGATTACACCCGCGGGCGGTCTTTTGAAAATTTTGAAAATTTTCAAAATTAGTCACGGCCCACAGCCGTGACTAATATTTATTTTTAAAAAAAAATTATAGTCACGGTCACAAGCCGTGACTAACACGTCGGAGTGGGGTTTCCGGCATGAAAATAGTCACGGTCCTTGACCGTGACTAATCCGTGACTATATTTAGTCACGGTTATGTGGCGGTGACTTCATTTAGTCACGCCAATTAAGACACGGATTTAGTCACGGCGGATGACCGTGACTAACCACCTTAGTCACAGAATTTTTACACTGCAGTCCGTGACTAAATCCGTGACTACGTCCGTGTTTTTTTGTAGTGATATTAAGAGTACAAATGTAATAATTAATCGTATTTAGGGAATATTAAATTTGTAAGACCATGTTTTAGTCTTATTTTGAACAATTTCTTCTGTAATAGGAATAATTGTAAAGATTTTTTAAATTGATTTGGTTTCAGTCTCATACGGAGTATTAGATTAGACCATACCTTATCGGACACCAACAATTATAAAATAAATAAACAAAGAAAAGAAATTCTTAGACCAGATCAGACCAATTTAAATCAGATTATACTTAAACAGATTAGAGAAAATCAGATAAAATTAAACTAAATTTAAAAACTACAATTCAATTAAAAATATCCTAGGGAGTAATAATCAAAAGTTTATGCATATGGCTCTAGTATATAGGCGGGTGGAGCTGTCTCTAAATTAATTGACTAGTTAATTAGTTAGTCGCCTAAACTTACTTTTGTTCAAACGTGGGATTCGATCCATCTGATCATCCTATCCGATTGACTTTAGAGCCAAAAAGTGCTCCCATATTCATTAATCATTATTACAATTGAGTTCATTGTTGTCCAAAGGTTGAATTCTCAACATTAAGGGCACGCACGCTCTAACTCGATAGAGTATTTGGGAAGATCTACATCACGGTGATTCAATTAATCCTAATTGTTGATATGGTGGATCTTACAACTGATAGTTGGGTGTCCAAAAAAATCCTTAAAATATTGCACAATGATATTGTTTGATTACACAATTGAAGAAATGTAATTTTCCAACAACAAAAACTAGCAAGGAGGGTTTAAAGGTAAAAAATATTATACAAAAAACACAATATATAAATTATTACATTAACTCTATACATGTATTTTTACATTTTATTTTCAAAGTTTTGGGTGTTCCTTGAACACCACCGAACAAATGGCATACACCTCTGATTGTGGTAAACAACTAGGCTTATACTTGTGTGCACCAGAGGTTTAGTCAATACACATAATATGTGAACTTCATGCGTTACTGTGAGTTTCGATCCTTGATCATTGTTCAACTTTTCCACCACTTTAACGTTGAGCTACCATGCGTATATTACTCGTTGACACGCTTCCTTCTTAAAGTAGTACTCCTAGCCTCGTACTGTACAAGAGAAAGTGGGATTTCCAAATCAGTCTAAGTTCATTGTTGGAGAGTTAGATGGTAGATCAATCCACCTTAAGTGTTGATAATATGTGTCATGATATTATTGTGTCAATGTATATAAAAGAAGGGAGTAATACTGATTACATAATAATTTTTTGGAAAGCAACAAAGAGAAATTTTAGATATATTCTACACGGAAAGTGAGATTTTTTCGGACTGAAGAGATTATTATTGTTGTGACTATTGCTTGATACTACGTATCAATTTTTAAGACAAGACAAATTGTGCACATTAATTCCGTCTACATAACATAGGGAGGAGGGCAGATTTAGCCCTCGCAATCCAGGGATTGGGTTTCTCCCTAGCGGCTTAGCGTCACGTAGCTAGGATTTTGTCTCCCTAGCGACTTTGTTGTCGCGTGGGGTTTTTTCCTGCCAATTTTGTGCGGCTCTCCGGCTCTTCTTCTCAAGACGTCCGCCAATTTTGTGCGGTAGCAGCTTTTGAAAACGAATCCAAAGTTCAACAAACGATAATCATGTCTTTTAAGGATGATCTAGAGAAGTGTTGTCTCATTCCTGCAATTGAGGAGGAGGTCGAAGGGTTAGTTTCTGGTGAATCAACATGAGTAGAGGGCGGTGGTGGATGAGCAAGGCAGAAAACAGATTGATGGTCCGTCCCCCTCCTGAACCGCCGCCTTGGAGAGGTCAATGGGCCAGAGTTTGGAAGATTTATCAGTTATTTAATTTTTTATAGTTTTATTCTCGCGTTATGTCTTATGTTGCTTTTTTTGTTGTTAATGTCTTTAGTTTTATGTCTACAATTATGATTGACAATTCTGCTAGATATTATGTAGTTAGAAGAATCTATATGGCCAGTGATTGCTGTGTCACACCCGCTTAGTGATTAGCGATTCGTATTGCCTCTTTCAGGGTAATCGTCTCTAAGTCTAACTGTATGGTTGATAGTGCTAGTTGGTTAGGGATTGTTGTGGTCAGAGTTTGTCTTTTTCGGTTTATTGTAACAATCTGATTTCTAATGATATTAATGTAAACGATTTATTTCAATGATCAATTTTTTAAAAACAAGACAAGGATTATTACTCCGTGGGATATTTTTAATTGAGTCACCCATCAGACCCCATGGCTGGCTGGTCTGGGACTAGAACCGGCTCAAAATAGAACCGGGTCCACCCATATAACTAGTCAGATGGCGCAAATTGTATGGTGAAATAGCTACAAAACTACCTACAGTGCCGATCCTACATAAACTCGGGCCTGAGTCGAACTTTCATAAAAGGGCCCTATACATAGTATTTGTTTTGTAATACTCCGTACAACATATTTAGAAGTAGAGGATAAATATCACAAAAACTCAATACTTAAATAAAATTCTTACGTTATAACATAAAAAAATCACAATTTTGATTAATTTTGGATTGCAAATCACACAATTTTTTCATGATAATCTTAAATTAAAAATAGATCTAAATTCTCAAATATAAAATTTAACTTGCAAGGCACGAGCCAGCTTGACTACTTTGTAAAACAAGAATCAACTTACTTTTAATTTTTAAATAGCATTTGTTTATGCAGATTGCAGATACTTTAAATCCCAAACAATAATAAAATATTTAGTCAATAGTTATAGCAAATAGAAAATAGAAGTTAATAAGTTAGTTCATTGGGTATTCACAAATCAATAATTTTCAAATTAGCAAATCATTCTAAAAGCTAGATTTTTGGAAATAATAACATATCGACAAATTTGGGACTTCATATTTGTACTTCACTACCTGGTTCATAACTCTATTGTCCCGCATATTTTGTTACTTCTGTATCGGATGATTTAAACTACACAACTAATGTAGCTTTTGTTTTTTTAATACATATATATAATATAAATGTATTTAAATTTTTGGGCCCCTAATTTTTTAATTTTTTTGGGGCCCTGAGGCACAAGCCTCACTGGCCTAAGGGAAGGACCGGCCCTGACTACCTATAGTAGCCCTTGAGGTGGGTGGGTCGGGATTCAATTTGTTCAAAGGTTCAAAACCGTCAAGAACTACAACCACTGGGAAAAGTAACCTCAATCAAATTTGATCCAACTAATTCTTGTCATACGATTCTCTCGTTTAGGAAACTGAACCACAAGCTTAAAAACAGCAACATTAGTGGTCGTGTCTAATTTAACGTACGAACGAAGATGAGATATTATACGGTCTTAAGACAATTCAAGAAAATGAGGGAGCGATTAGGGATATACATGGAGTCATAATAATGGTTAAAAACACCATACATGGATTTCTCAATAAAAAAAGGAAGAACTGGAGTCATAATAATGGAAAAATGATTTCTGTATCAATTACATTCATTTTTGTCTTATTATCATTGATTTTTGTCTCATTATTATTGATAGTCGTCCGTTACAAACAGGAGTGATCCAAGTAGACCTAGTGTTCGAGTCATAAATGAGGATATTTTTAGAAGATTTTTCTCAAATGATGATCTTCTAGCCCCCAACGCATATATTGGCTGAGTCATTACAAAGTGTTTAGATAATTTTTTATCTAAATTTTTAACACTAATATAAAGTACCTTTTGAAAGTTGAGGTGGGGCGAAATATGGGGGTTGAGAAAAATATGGTGACTGTTTTTTGCTTTGTGTTTCCTAATAATGGATCAGCGAATTTTATTGTTGCGGCGATTAATTTCGAGTCTGGTTCGAGTGATAACGGTTGTCAGATTTTTTTCTGTCTTTTGACCCATACTTTGAAAAATTATTGGTTATTAATATAAGCCGAATTCTATAAAAAAAATTGAGGTGGGGCGAAGCCTAGCAGGTACAATCGGTGCTCCGTCTCGTTTCAAGCAGGAGTTTGATAGTTAACTTCTAGCTTACTACAAACTTGATAGTATTTGACCAATCGATTGATGATTCATCTGATGATTACGGTAGGAACCTGACCATTTCAAAATGATTTCTTATGCGCAATAGTTAAAAGAAAAATTTCTAGTGTACACAAGTTGTACATAGTATAACAGTAAAAAAGTATCATTCTCCCCCTCCTCCTTGTCTCTCCCTTCTCTCTTTCTCTTTACCCAATCCCTTCTCTTCTCCATCCTCCTCTTCCCTTCTTCATCATCTTTTTCTCTATCTTTTTATATAAATTTTTTTCCATTATTTGCACAAAAAAAGTTATTCATCTTAATTCATCTATTTTTATTACTTTGCTATTTTTTTCAAATTCACATGTGAATTGATCACAAATTCAACTATATCTTTCATTTTGATGTATATAGACAATTAAATTTGTTGTACACCTAGACAATTAAAATTATTCACAACGATAACTAAAGTTGATTACACAGACAACTATTGTCTGTGAGCCGCACGACTATTGTTTGTGCACAAAGATAAATAATTGTCCGTGCAGCAGGAAAATATTATCTGTGCACACAAGCATTGCACAAATATAGATTGATTTGCAAACTGATGTCAGTGTCAGACAACTGTCAGTTTACTTTTTACACGAAAATTAATGATTGTTGACACAGATAAAAGTTGTCTGTGCACTTTTGTCCGTGTGTACAGACAATTTTTGACTGTACTTAAAGGCAATTCTGTATCAATTGTCTATCACCGGCATTTTATGTATAAGTTGTGTATACAAATTATGTACTCCTACCATTTCTACGGTAAAAAACTATCCCATGGACCGATCTAACTTTGTGAGGACTTGAGATAGACTCATCCGAGGAAGTGAGAACCGCCCTATATAGAAAAAGTAGACTCCCTTTTAAAAGTGGTGCATTCGGGAAGGGGATCCAGAGATAAGAGGGAACAAACAAAGACAGTTGGCACTAATACTTGTTTGTTTAACTCAACAATTCTGCTGTGGAAGATTGGGTTGAAGTTGCTAGGAATCACCTTTGTTCTTTTTTAATAAGTTGGGGAGAATATCAAAGTAGTTGTCATCTTGTCTTAAAATTAGAAAATTAAATTCGTTGTCGCTTTCAGACATATAAATATAATAAGCTGCTGATTGTACTCTATGACGTGCTTTTTCACCCAAAAGAAATATTCCAGACAATCTGGCGCAATTCCTATGGTCCAGATTAGTTAACTGGATTTATCAAGGAATCCAGGCGTATTTTTTTGACTTTTTATTCATGGACTGTATAATAAATTAAATGCCTTCAACAGTTCACCTCAAAGTACCAAAAACTGAGGCTCAGTGAAACAATTTTAGATCATGCCTCGTGCGTGTTACTTTATTTATACGATAGTGGCTCCGTTTGGAAAGGCAGCGGATTAGCCAAACCGCTAAGGTTTTTATACTTGGAAACGCTGCTTTTTGCAGCGGGTGGGTACCAATCCGCTAGGAAACAAACGATGCCAGTATATTTCTACAAACACTAGCAAGTTTTTTTTATGTTATTGAAATTCTGGCAAGTTGTTACCAAATTTAGTTTTGGTTCATACTTTCCAAAAGATAAAATCCACCATTGAAAAAAGTCTAACCATTGTTTTCCCACTTCACCATCATTCCGGGTCTCAAACAAGGGTAAAGGAGGGCAAATTATACCGTGGGATCGGCCCCACCTTGTGCACAGTGTGTCGATCCCAAACGGTGCCGTTTTCATTAATCAGTGAGCATCGAGCATCGAACTGCTCTGGAGCACTAAGAACGATGAACAATGTCCGAGCTAGGGTACAGCTAAACAACCTTATCCCAATCAAGAACAAGGTCACTGAGTTCGTCTTAGGAAGATAAACTCCCAATAAACCTTAGAATCCAGCAACAAACACGTAAACTAACTCTTAATACAGAAATCGATCCTGAAGTAAACAGTCATTTTCACGATTTTTTCATACGTTTTTGAGCTTTTGGCCATGATTCATGTATCTAATTTCAAATACAGGATCAGAGATGAACTTAGGTGTTAATAACGACAAAGAAAACCCAAAAAATCTGAAGTTAATCCATGGTTCCAACTGAAATTTGCAATGCCATAGCCTGTACATCTCTTTTATTACTTTTTTTTTTATGATAAAACAAGTGAATAAATTTTCATGTATGTGATTTACATTTCCATATATGTGAGTTACATATATACATGATTCCTGAAGTTATATTTGAGTTACACCTTCTCATGGGCGAGTTACATATTGTTATGCTTGAGTTACATTTTTTTATAAGTGAGTTACATCTTCTGAAGCGCAAGTTACATTTGTCATCAACGCGACTTACATTTGTAATAACATGAATTACATAAAAAAAAATAACCCCCTGCTATTGAAACAAAAAAATGTTTTTTTTTAAATCCTTATGATGGTCATGATATTAAAAACAAAACAGATTCATGATTTACGTAAAGTAATTGTGTAGTTAGACTCTTGTTTTTCATTGTTTGCATTGAAATCAATGTTTTGTTTCGTATAGTATGTATTTGATAAGTTACATTTCGAATGAACTTGAGTTACATTGATCAATAACGTGAGTTACATATCTTTACACGTGAGTTACATCATTCATACTACTGGGACAAAAAAACAGTTACTGTACACGCGTGTACTGTTCACGTGTTACTGTTCACGCGATTTTTTTAAAAAAATTGTGCAAAAATACGTCGTTTTGGGTGTGGGAGCACACAGTGCTCACCGTGGGGTGATACCACGGTATATGAACTGGTAAAGGAGTGAAATTAAGAATTCATTTTGGTGTGACTATGTTTTCTGATTTATCAAACCTATTTTTCTTAAACACATAATTTTTGTTTTCTCACACTGAATTGTGTAATAATTAAAACAAGTAAGTTTAGAATTACTTTTTTGACTAAATTAGCTGAAGTTATTGTAGATTATCATATTAATTGTTTTTATATAATTATTTTCTTTGTTTTATTAATAAAATATATATTTAAATTTTTTTTCATAAATCAACCGAATTATTCAATCTTGCCACTTCGGACATAATTTCATAAACTTCAGTAGAATCAATCAATTAAGGTAATTTCAGCATTACCAAACGGGTTATGAGTTGAAAATCTTAATCAAATTTGGTTGCACAACTATACACTAAAATGAAGCGTGGCATAAATAGGTAGTAGATTCAGATGTTCTTTTTTCCAGAAATTGCTCCAAGGATGTTTTCTTTTGGACTGAAATTTGCTGGTCTGGTCTGGTGTGATCTGGTCTGGTCCGGTATACGTCTGCTCTCTGTGTATTTTATAACTACGGAAGTCTGGTCTGGGACTGAAAACAATCCAAAAGAAAACATTCTAAATAAGAGTAAAAACGTTTTGAAATTCCAAAATAAGACTATCATGTTTTTTATTCCCTAAATAAGAATAATTTGCCATATTTGGAAAAAATGCCATGTTTAAAGCCTAGTAATGCCAAACTTGACAGAAATTTACTTTTATTTAGGGAATAAAAAATATAATAGCCCTATTTTGGAAGTTCAAAACGTTTTTACTCCTATTTAGAGAATCTTATTCTCCTTTTTTTGAAAGGAAAATAGATTCACATGTTGGGAAAGGAAAAAAGGTCGTTTGGATAATTTAATTTGTATCGCAATATGATCCTCCGTATCCTGGAAGTTCAAATCTACAATTTTGCCCTGATATCAAAATCACTTACCCCATACAAGCCTAAAAGGTGTAAACTGATAATTTTAAATCTGGGCTCTTCCAAACTGGATGAAACATAGCATTATTTGTACCACTTAACTCAGTGGGCAGTAGCTGTTTCAACTTCGGCCTCCATGGATAGAAGTCATAGAACTTTGTTGACATTGAGGCGTGAAGAATACCATTCTACCTAGGGATGGACCGGTCCTGGGTGAGGACCGGGTCTGGGTTGGGCTTAGGGCGGGCCCAGGGCTGGGAAATGGAGGCTGGGAACCGGACCGGCTATGTTCCGGGACAGGGCCGGGCCCGGGTAGTATTTTTTTTTTTTTTTTTTGGGGGGGGGAGGGGGAGGGGGGGGGTTGCATATTAATTCTACCCCTCTCACCCCCAAACCACCCAACCCACCTCTTACCCAAACCAGTTGAAACCCCACCCCCCCCCAAAAAAAGTTGGGCCCGGACCGATCCCGGACTGGCTGGGCCGGCACCAAAGGAACTGCAGCTCGAGACCGCCCTCAAAACAACCCCGGACTAGGCCCGGTCCCGGTCAACCGGGCTGGTCCCGCACAGTGGCTGTCCGGTCCGGATCCCGGGCCGGTCAGACCGGTCCCGGGCCACCCCTAATCCTATCATTGAAGCACAATTACTTCACAAATACAACAAGGGGAAAAACTGTAATTTTACTCCCAAATGGTAATATGGCCTTGAACTTGGATGTAACTCTGGCACTATTTCTATTTCTTAAGAGCTTGTTTGATAACATTGAAATTGAGTGAATAAAATGAATCTACTGAATATGCCAAATTATTAAAAAAAAATACGGAGTATATTTTATTAAGAAAGTAATTATGAAAAAATAGTTAAAATGGTCCATAATAAATTCACCCTATTCAACTAGATAAATAACTCCAACCTAAGGTTCTAACATACTCCGTAATACATTTCTCTGCGCGAAATCAAAAAATTATGTACTACTCGTTTGATAAAAAAGTGACTGATAAGCCAAAAATATACTCCCTCCGTCCCTTAAAATTCTTCCAACTTTCCGTTTTGAGCCGTCCCAAAAAATTCTTCCAACTTCCTCTTTTTGGATTATTTGTGTAGCTCACTTTCATTTCACTTTTTTCTTACACAAGCACAACCATACATTTCCATTTTATTTCACTTCCTAAATACCCAAACCAACTCAAAGTTGGAAGAATTTACCGGACGGAGGGAGTAATCACCAAAAGGACCCTAAATTAGCAATACGGAATTGGCAGTTTGTCTATATTCTCCATTTGTATGGTCCAAATATGGGCAATTGATGCTTTAGAATCAATGGATGCAAGGACACCATCACATCCCCAAACTGGAACAGTTAGAACAACCTTCAAAAGGGAACCACTTTTGATCAAAAGATTCTTCAAACCATTATTTTCTGTGGAGGTGGTGGTAGGGGTGGGAGTGGGGTGAGGGGATGTCTACAACTTACAAGTAAGAACAACACGATTGCATGTGAGGATGGATATCATCATATCAACAAAGGCCAAGATCACTGGTAGGCAACAAAAAAAAGGTACAAGACTGCCCACCAAATCATAATTACAATAGTACCCTCCAACATATCCACCAGATCCAGCTTAACATTTCACACAAAATCACTTGAAGAAGGAACACTGAATTCTGATCAGGGGATTGACAATTTTGGAAGGACACCCATCCACACACAAAAAAAACAGATCATAACTCTACAGCTATAAGATGAAAGGAATATTATTCCAAACTTGAAATGTTCAAAATAATCTATACATGTGCTGGACAAGAAAAAGGATAAACGTACAGTTCCCTGAATTTAATCGCCGCCGGTAGGAAACAGGGTCAGAACCTTTCTCCGGTGAGATGACGTGGCGGATTCCACATCATCCAAATACGGTGCTCCTCCTATCCTATGGATTTGCTGATGTGATTGTCTGGACAAGAATGAAGAGTGGTCAAAGTGCCCGTTTGGCGGCGACCCGAAAAGCCCATACGGTTGCTGGAGCTGCGGGTGGTGGTGTCCGACCACCGCGGCGGCGGCCATGTGGTGGCCGGGGTGTTGCATTGCGGCGGAGGGGGAGACAACCGGGACAAACGGCAAGAAATGGTCGGAGTTGGACCGGACGGGGTGCAAGAAATGCGCCGGCACCGGAGAACTCGCGAACAGATGGTCCGTCGCCGGATCCACCCCTCCAGATGCAGAGCTGCTTCCGCCGCCGCCGCCATTAGAGAGACCCTGCATACGCTTCAGATAAAGCCTGTACTTCTGCAAATGGCTGGCGACGTTCTCGCGAGTCAGCCCGTCCACACTCATCAGCTGCATTATAGTCTTGGGGACGGCATTCTTGATCCCCAGGTGCGCCACCGCATCGACGAACCTCTTGTGGAGCTGCGGGGTCCACACAAGGCGGGGCCTTTTCAGGGTCCGGGCCGGCTCGTCTCCCCCGCCGGAACCCGAAGGCCCGCCAACGCCCCCGCCTCCACAGCCCAATTCGGAGTCGAATTCCGCGGAGGAGTCCGCCATCAACGGCGCCTGTGAGGACGGCGGCGGGTGAGATTGGGGATTCTGGATATCGAAAGCGATGGCCAGATCAGGGGTGATTAGGGTTTGAGATATGGGGGTGAGCTCATCCGGAGAAGGAAGTTCATCTTCCCATTTGGCAAACCAATTCGAGTCATCCTCCCTCATTTCACCACCTCTGATTTCCACACAGAGCTCGCCGGATAATCTTCGATTTCCGACCCGCCGGAATCCAAGAAATTAAACCGCTGACTGAGAGAAGAATTGTACAGTAGATAGACGAAAATGGGAGAAATAGTTGCAGAATCAGAGAAAAGATGAAATCTTTCTCAGAAAGGAGGTTTGATCTTTTTAGACAGAGGAAGAGGAGGGATTCGAGGTGGATCTTTTTTTTTTTTTTGCCCCACTAGGAGTTTAAACCCTTTTTATTAGATTGAAAAAGCTATGGGTGGTGCTTTTATGGTGTTGGATTTTGGAGTATATAGGCAGCAACCCCTCCGGAGAAGCGAGGGAGACGTAGTGGTTCTCGCGGCGGTCTGTTGCCTACCTGGGTCCAGTCCGGGATTGAAGGATAACTTTGGAAGAACCTTTTTGAGATGAATTTCTAACATCAAACAAATCTTGAAATAAACTAGTTATACACAAAAAGGACAAAAGTGTCAGTTTGGTACCTCAAGTTGGAGCCGGGGGAGTAAAGAGTACATCTACTTGTAATCGTGATCCAGACCTACATGAAATAGCCAAAACGGGTCTAATTTGGTCCACTCCTTCATTAGGCAGTTAAAAACGTGATGTGGGCAACGGATTAGTGACATGGAAAAAATTAAACCAACTCATTGCCGGACTGGATGTGGCCAACGGACTTGATGTGCTGCGCTCCGGTATGACAATAGCCGGAAATAGAGTAGCTACACGCGTTTCCAACCCCAGCAAGCCGGAGGTCTTGCCTCAGCGAATTCCTGATCGCTTTCAGTGGAAAAGAACACTCGAACCGATTCACCGCAAAAAAAAGCCAAATGAGAAGCTCTGTAATCGCACCACCCCCCGGTCGTCTTCTTCGGCTAAATTTATCCAAATCAACCACGACCACACATAAAGTCTTGAATAATCCCCAGTCTCCCAGCGAGTCAAACAGTATTCAAAACACGTCACACATACCACAAGTCGTAGCATTGAAGAAGAAGCAGGCCTCATTAGACCAACGAAAACCAATCAACAGGGGGAAGGGTAGACACCAACTCCAGTCACTGGTGACAATGACTCCAACCCCCACGCCTTAGCCAAGCACAGGGACAGTACCGCATCATGAAAGCGGAGGCGACCGGTAAAATTGCACAAGCACCCCAAACCTGTGCTGCCACGACAAACTGCCTCCACCCTTGAAAATGGAACCCACCGGTAAAATTGCACATCACAGCCCATAGCCGACAACAGAAGATTAAGATCATATCTTAACCAACGGAGTAGCGGCGGGATGAAAAGAAGAGAATAATGGAGAAGGAGTGAAGGACGATGTTGAGTTGGAGAAGAGAACAGACCGCGATTTTTTTGCCAAATCATTAATCCGTTGGCCACATCAGCGTTTTAATCTGTCTAATGAAGGAATGGACCAAATTAGACCCGTTTTGGCTATTTCATGTATGTCTGGATCACGATTACAAGTAGAGGTACTCTTTACTCCCCCAGCTCCAACTTGAGGTACCAAACTGACACTTTTCTCACACAAAAAGTGTACCATGTTTCTACATTTCAAGTTTTCTATGTATACAAGTAACTCTTTTAATGGATTTTTTACAATAATATTTTAAAGTTTGTCACAATTGTTTGTGTACACGGATAATAGAAGACATATCGTACCATTTTTAAATGAGAAGCTTAAATCAGGACAGATACACTATTACTTATATTCTTTGATTAAATTCTTAATTTGAATTGTATACACATAAAACGAATATGTGTTTTTTTATTTCCTCAAATGTCATTTTACTAGGGGAGAAGAGTCACATTAACCAATGAGATTATACGTGAATCTTATATTGACCATTAAAATTTAGAAAAAATAATATAAGCATGAATGTAATGAGTTTTGAGCAGTTTTTAGACACTCATTTGAGGTTTTCCTTCTTCCATCAATTAAAACAAGTTTTGAGTTTCTTTAGTTTTTTCATACCCAATAAATAACTTGATTGGTGTATTTACTACGTAATTTTTTAATATTTAATAAAATGTTTTGTTTAACAAAATGTTAGCATGAATCAAAATTTTGGATACGTCACCGTAATATGTACTAGTCAATAAGAGAAAAGTACACATGACGTTGCCTATCTGTTTCTTAATTTGATTTCCCGGGTTCTCTAAATACGTCATTCAATTTTTATTTTGTTTCTGTATTCTTATAATCCGACAAAATCTCATCGTCTAACTGACACCAACAGTCAAATTACACTTATCCGTTTCCCATATATTAATACCCTAATCGAAATCTTGCTGCTTTGGGAATGATTTTGCAAAAAGTTCACGCATTCATCATTTTCTCGTACCGTTGCTATCTGCTTGGGATGAAGTCAATCAGCTTTGGGGAACTGATGATGTCAGCCCTTCACAAAGACCAACCCTACGGCTAGACTCAGAGACGATCACCCCTGAAAGAGCAATACGAATCGCTAACCACCAAGCGGGTTTGACACAACAATCACTGGCCATATGGATCCTTCTAATGACATAATATCTAGCAGAATTGTCATTCCTTAGTGTAGACATAATAGTAAAGACATCATCAAAAAATTGAACAACATAAACAAACTTAACGTGAAAGTAAGACCATAAAAATAAAACGGATGACAAATACTCCATTTCCGGCCAGTATTCTGGAAGTATCATCTTTCAAACCCTATCACCTCGGTCGCTCCAAGGTGGCGGTTCAGGAGAGGGCGGTCTGCCAATCTATCTTCTCCCATGCTCAAAACTCCATTCAGAAATTACCAGACAATTTTCCAATCGAAAGTATCAATCACAGACCTCCAGATTCGATCCATAGCAACACATCCAGAAACATCAACCATAGAGAAAAGGATCATGGATAGGCAAAACGTGATAACAATTGACAGCCCACTTACGCTCCAAATCATTTACCAGACAAGAAACGACGCAAGCCGCATGCCGAAAAGACAGTTATAGCATGAATCCATGATGTATATTATGAAATTTCCATCACATATTTGTAAGCAATTTATATTCAGTTCATAAATTAAAAACAATTACTCTCTCCATCCCGTTAAGTGGTCTCATCTTTGGTTTACTTGTATGTAGCCACCTTCAACTTTAAGAAATGGTCGAATTTTCATATTTTGTTATTCTGCCAAATTTATTAGACAGCTTTCTCACTCTAAATATGCTCTAACTTCTCTCTAGATATTGACTACCCGAGTTTCTATAACTCATCAACCAATAATTGAGAATAAAACCTTAAAAATGTCCCACCAGCTCTCACTATTCATCTCAAGCAGATAGCAAATTAAAGCTATAAGAAAATGACAGATGCGTGGACATTTTCCGAAGTCGTTACCAAAGCAGGAAACTTCCCATTAGGGTACAAATATATGGGAAACGGAAAAGTGTATAGAATTCAACTATTAGTGTAAGTTAGAGGATTAGGTTTCGTCGGATTAAAAGACTCCGGAAACAAAATAAAAAACAAACGACGTATTTAGTAATCAGAAAATAAAATTGAAAAATCAAATAGGCAACATCATGTGTATTTTTTCTGATTGGCTGGTACAGATTTCAGGGACTTACCCAAAAGTGAGATTAATGCTAATTTTTTGTTAAATAGAATATCTTATTAAAAATATTGTGAAATTAAATACATCAATTTAGTTATTTATTAGGTATTAAAAACTAAAGGAACTTCAAACTTGTTTTCATGATGGGTGAAGGAAAACCTCAAATAATGGGTGTCCAAAAAAGCTCAAAAACATTAGATTCAAGCTTATATTTTCTATTCTAAATTTTAATGGCTAATATAAGATTCAAGTATAACCTCAGTGTTTTAAAGTGGCTCTACTCCACCAGTAAAATGAAAAATTTAAAGAAATTAAGAAACACGTATTTTTTTAATGTGTACAATTCACATTAGAAATTTATGTAAGCAATGTATGTAGTACTGAATCCGTCCCGATATAAGCTTCATTCTCATTGAAAAATGATACAATTATTTAGACAATAACTATATACAATAAACCAAGTATATACAACAACTATATACAATAAATCAAAAGTGATTTTGATTAGTCTGTAACGTAATGAGGTCATTAATGATAATGGTGATGTTATTGGTGTATTTTTGTTTCATTTAACATGCTGATTATTTTCTAAAAAACAAGTGAAAAGATTAAATTGGGATGGAGTGAGTATAATTGTAAGAATGGTAATGATACTTTTTAAGGACCTACTTTTTTTACACCAATTGTAAAGATACTAAGATAGGTATTACTTGTGTCAACCATGACGTACATCATGTAATTTCCATCTCATATTTGTAAACATTGTATGTTCAGTTTATAAATTAAAAAACAATTACTCTCTCCATCCCGTTAAGTTGTCTCATCTTTGGTTTTCCTGTATATAGCCACCTTCCCATTAGAAATGGCTGAATGTTCATATTTTGTTATTTTGCCAAATTTGTTACACAACTTTCTGATTCTAAATATGCTCTAACTTTTCTCTAGATATTGACTACCCGAAGTTCTATAACTCATCAACCAATAATTGAGAATAAAACCTTAAAAGTGTGACACTTGCTCTCACTAGTCATCTCAAACAGATACCAAAGATATGAGAAAATGACAAATGCGTGAAGTTTTTGCGAAGTCGTTACCAAAGCAGTAAACTTCCAATTAGGGTATAGATATATGGGAAACAGAAAAGTGTAATTCGACTTTTAGTGTCAGTTAGAGGATTAGGTTTCGTCGGATTACAAGAATCCGGAAACAAAATATAAAACTAAATGGCGCATTTAGTAATCACAAAATAAAATTGAAAAATCAAATAGGCAATGTCATGTGTACTCTTTTCTGATTGGCAGGTACAGATTTCGGTGACTTACCCAAAAAGTATGATTCATGCTAACGTTTCACAAAAAGAGTATCTTAGTAAATACTGTAAAATCAAATACATAAATAAACAAGTTATTTATTAGGTATAAAAAACTAAAGGAACGTCAAACTTGTTTTCATGATGGGTGAAGGAAAACCTCAAATAATGGGTGTCCAAAAATGCTCAAAAACATTAGATTCATGCGTATATTGCATGTCTATTCTAAATTTTAATGGCTAATATAAGATTCGAGTATAACCTCAGTGTTTTAAAGTGGCTGTTCTCCACCAGTAAAATGAAATTTAAAGAAATTAAGAGACATATATTTTTTAATGTGTACAATTCAAATTAGGAATTTATGTAAACAATGTATGTAGTACTGAATCCGTCCCGATATAAGCTTCATTCTCATTGAAAAATGATACGGTTATTTAGACAATAACTAAATACAATAAATCAAGTATATTTTCAAAAGTGATTTTGATTAGTCTGTTACGTAATGAGGTCATTGATGATAATGGTGATGTTATTGGTGTATTTGTTTTAAAATTTTAATGTTTCATTTATACTTCATGAGTGGAGGATTCGTGTTGGGTTCAGGGTACCGCATAATAACAGTAAATGTCACATCAGGAGCGTCAATGCAGCTTGGTTCGGTGGAAGCTTTTACACTTCCTTATGTCCTGTGTCGCTAAGAACATCAGAAGTGGGGGACTTGTGTTGGGTTAATATGCCCAACTAGGGATCGGTCCATTACCCCTTAGCAGATAAACCATTAGGGTCCAATTTGGGCACGGTCCATCGAGATGCCTAGCCAGGCACTAGTCTCCACGGAGCGGACGATCGGCCCCAACACCCTTGGTCCATTAAGCCAGTTAGTGGCCGAGGAGGTACAGAGAGGACGATGAGCACAAGCCGAGCGAAGTTAGCACCCCTGTGCCGGTATGCACCCAGAGCTCAACGGCGAGTGGACGTTCGTCTAGACCTCTTGGCGAGATACCAAGATATTGGCGGGAGGCGCATTTAATGCAGTAGATTTGGTGGTTGAGAATTAAAGCTAGCCACTCACTGTCATCCACATCATCAGTATCACCTACATCTTCGTGGTATAAATAGTAGCATTTATTTCATTGTAAAGAGTTGACAACTTATTCTCTCTAGCAATGGCAAGCATCTCTAGCTCTTCTTACCGAGATAGACGAACGACCTCGGGGCATGTAGTTGAAGTGTGTTGTATACGGACTCTTATTATCTTTTAATAAGATACGACCCACTTACTACTCTTGTTATTGACCCATCTTCACTTGCTTGCATCCTACATTCATTAAACTCTCCACTCGAAATCCATAGGAACGTGTTGGGAGTTGGGCCTTTGGGTTGAAAAGAATTAGCCCCAATAGGTATAAAAAACTAAAGAAACTCTAAACTTGTTTTCATTAATGGGTGAAGGAAAACCTCAATTAATGGGTGTCCAAAAATGCTCAAAAACAATAGATTCATGCTTATATTAGCTCCATTTGTTTTTTTGGAGGTTTCACACCAAACCACTGCTCTTTGCAGTGTTTCACTTTGTAAAAAGTTAGCGGTTTGGCCAAAGCCGCCGATATCCAAACACGGGCATTGTCTATTCTAAATTTTAATGGCCAATATAAGATTCATGTATAACCTTAGTGTTTTAAAGTGACTCTTCTCCCCTAGTAAAGTGAAATTTAAAACAAATAAGAAACACATATTCTTTTAATGTGAACAATTCAAGTTAGGAATTTATATAAGTGATGTATGTAGTATTGAATCCGCCCCGCTATAAGCTTCTCATTGAAAAATGATTATTGTTTAGACAATAACTAAATACGATAAATCAAGTATATATTCAAAAGTGATTTTGATTAGTGTGTGACGTAATGAGGTCATTGATGATAATGGTGATGTTATTCGTGTATTTTTTAAAATATTTGATCATTAATGTTTCATTTAAGATGATGATTATTATAACAATGGCAATTATACCTTTTTTTACACCAATTGTAAAGATACTAAGATAGGTATCACTTGTGTTAACCATGGTGTACATTATGTAATTTCCATCTCATATTTGTAAACATTGTATGTTCAATTTATAAATTAAAAACAATTACTCTCTCTGTCCCATTCAGTTGTCTCATCTTTCATTATCTTGTATATAGCCACCTTCCTATTAGAAATGGTTGAATTTTCATATTTTGTTATTTTGCCAAATTTATTACACAACTTTCTCAATCTAAATATGCCCTAACTTCTCTCTAGATATTGACTACCCGAGGTTCTATAACTCATCAACCAATAATTGAGAATAAAACCTTAAAAATGTGCCACTTGCTATCATTAGTCATCTCTAACAGATAGCAAAGCTATGCCAAAATGACAGATGCGTGAACTCTTTATGAACTTCCAACTACGGTACAAATATATGGGAAACAGAGAAGTGTAATTCGACTTTTAGTGTCAGTTAGACAATTAGGTTTCGTCGGATTACAAGAATCCGGAAACAAAATAAAAATAAATGACATATTTAGTGAATCAGAAAATCAAATTAAAACATCACATAGGCAGCGTCATGTGTACTTTTGTATGATTGGCTGGTACAAATTTTGGTGATGACGTACCGAAAAAAGTCGAATTCATTCTAACGTTTTGTTAAATTAAATAGAATACGTACCTTATTCAATATTGTAAACTTGAATACATCAATTAAGTTACTTCTTAGGTATAAAAAACTAAAGGAACTCTCACCACAAAAATTACGATTATGGCACGGATTTGGCAAAATTTGTAGCGTATTTGGCACGGATTTGGCACGGATGCATTAAATTTCTGCCAAACTCCATGCCAATGTCGTTTTGTCACCCGCTTTTTTGGCATGACGTTGTGCCAAAAATAAATTACAATTCTTGACAAACTTGACCAATTCGTGTCAAGTCCGTGCCTATATCGATGTTTTTTTGTAGTGTATAAACTTGTTTTCATTGGTAGGTGAAGGAACACCTCAAATAGTGGGTGTCCAAAAAATGCTCAAAAACATTAGATTCATGCTTATATTGTCTATTCTAAATTTTATTGGCCAATAAAGATTCGTGTATAACTTCAGTGTTTTAATTAAAGTGGCTCTTTTCCCCTAGTAAAATGAAAAAAATAAAAACTAATGACGTATTTAGTAATCACAAAATAAAATTAAAAAATCAGATAGGCAACGTCATGTGTTCTTTTTTCTAATTGGTTGGTACAGATTTCGGTGATGTACCCAAAAAGTCGGATTCATGCTAACGTATTGTTAAATAGAATATCTTATTAAATATTGTAAAATTAAATACCTCAATTAAGTTATTTATTAGGTATAAAAAAACTAAAGGAACTTCAAACTTGTTTTCATGATGGGTGAAGGAAAACCTCAAATAATGCATGGGTGTCAAAAAATGCTCAAAAACATTATATTCATGATTGTATTGTCTATTCTAAATTTTAATGGCCAGTATAAGATTGATGTATAACCTCAGTGTTTTAAAGTGGATCTTCTCCACTAGTAAAATGAAATTTAAGGAAATTAAGAAACACATATTTTTTTAATTTGTACATTTCAAATTAGGAATTTATGTAAGCGATGTATGTAGTACTGAATCCGTTCCCGTATAAGGTTCTCATTGAAAAGTGATGCAATTATTTAGACAATAACTAAATACGATTAATCAAGTATATTTTCAAAAGTTATTTTGATGAGTGTGTAACGTGATGAGGTCATTGATGATAAAGGTGATGTTATTGGTGTATTTTTTAAAAAATATTTTGATCGTTACTTTTTCATTTAAGATGTTGATTATTTTTTAAAACACAAGTGAAAAGATTAAGTTGGGATGAAGGGAGTATGATGTAAAGATACTTTTTTTACACCAATTGTCAAGATACTAGGATAAATATTACTAGTGTTAACCATGATGTATATTATGTAATTTCCATCTCATATTTGTAAACATTGTATATTTAGTTCACAAACTAAAAACAATTACCCTCTCCAGCCCGTTAAGTGGTCTCATCTCTGGTTTACTTGTATATCGCCAACTTCGTATTTAAGAAATGGTTGAATTTTCATATTTTGTTTATCTGCCAAATTTATAAGACAACTTTCTCACTCTAAATATGCTCTAACTTCTCTCTAGATATTGACTACCCGAGGTTCTATAACTCATTGACCAATAATTGACAATAAAACCTTAAAATATGCCACCTGCTCTCACTAGTCATCTCAAGCAGATAACAAAGCTATGAGAAAATGACAGATGCGTGAACTTTTGGCGAAGTCATTACCAAAGCAGGAAACTTTCAATTAGGGTACAACTATATGGGAAACGGAAAAGTGTATAGAATTTGACTTTCAGTTTAAGTTAGAGGATTAGGTTTCGTCGGATTAAAAAACTCCGGAAACAAAATAAAAAACTAAATGACATATTCAGTAATCAGAAAATAAAATTAAAAAATCAGAAAGGCAACCTCATGTGTATTTTTTTCTGATTTACTGGTACAGATTTCGGTGACGTACCCAAAAAATCAGATTCATGCTAACGTTTTGTTCAATAGAATATCTTATTAAATATTGTAAAATCAAATACCTCAATGAAATTATTTATTAGGTATAAAAAACTAAAGGAACTTCAAACTTGTTTTCATGATGGGTGAAGGAATAACTCAAATAATGCATGGGTCTCCAAAAATGCTCAAAAACATTATATTCAAGCTTATATTTTCTATTCTAAATTTTAATGGCCAATATAAGATTCATGTATAATCTCAGTGTTTTAAAGTGGCTCTTCTCCACTAGTAAAATGAAATTTAAGGAAATTAAGAAACACATATGTTTTTAATTTGTTCAATTCAAATTAGGAATTTATGTAAGCGATGTATGCACTACTGAATCTGACCCGATATATGCTTGATTCTCATTGAAAAATAATACAGTTATTTAGAAAATAGATAAATACAATAAATCAAGTATATTTTCAAAAGTGATTTTGATGTGTGTAACGTAATGAGGTCATTGATGATAATAGTGATGTTATTGGTGTGTTTTTAAAAATTATTTGTTCATTAATGTTTCATTTAAGATGTTGTTTACTTTTTAAAAAACAAGTGAAAAGATAATATTGGGATGAAGGGAGTATAATTAAAATGGTAATGATACTTTTTTTACACCAGTTGTAAGTATACTAATATAGGTATTACTTGTGTTAACCAGTTGTAAGTATACTAAGATAATGTAATTTCCATCTCATATTTGTAAACATTGTATATTGAGCTTATAAATTAAAAACAATCCTTCTCTCCGTCCCGTTAAGTTGTCTCATCTTTGATATTCCTGTATATAGCCACCTACCTATTAAAAATGGTCGAAATTTCATATTTTGTTATTCTGCCAAATTTATTACATAGCTTGCTCACTCTAAATATGCTCTATCTTTTGTCTAGATATTGACTGATATTGACTACCTGAGGTTCTATAACTCATCAACCAATAATTGAGAATAAAACCTTAAAATATGCCATCTGCTCTCACTAGTCATCTCAAGCAGATAGCAAAACTATATATGAGAAAATAACAAATGCGTTAACTTTTTGCGAAGTCGTTACCAAAGCAGAAAACTTCCAATTAGGCTACAAAAATATGGGAAATGGAGAAGTGTATAGAATTTGACTTTTAGTGTAAGTTAGAGGATTAGGTTTCGTCGGATTACAAGAATCCGGATACAAAATGTAAAACTAAATAGCGTATTTAGTAATCAGAAAATGAAATTAAAATATCAAATAGGCAATGTCATGTGTTCTTTTTTCTGATTGGCTGGTACAGATTTCAGTGACTTACCCAAAAAGTTGGATTCATGCTAACGTTTTGTTAAATAAAATATCTTATTAAATATTGTAAAGTTAAATACATCAATTAAGTTATTTATTAGGTATAAAAAACTAAAGTAACTTCAAACTGGTTTTCATGATGGCGAAGGAAAACCTCAAATAATGGGTGTCCAAAAATGCTCACTCTAAATATGCTCTAACTTTTGTCTAGATATTGACTGATATTGACTACCTGAGGTTCTATAACTCATCAACCAATAATTGAGAATAAAACCTTAAAATATGCCACCTGCTCTCACTAGTCATCTCAAGCAAATAGCAAAGCTATATATGAGAAAATAACAAATGCGTTAACTTTTTGCGAAGTCGTTACCAAAGCAGAAAACTTCCAATTAGGCTACAAAAATATGGGAAATGGAGAAGTGTATAGAATTCGACTTTTAGTGTAAGTTAGAGGATTAGGTTTCGTCGGATTACAAGAATCCGGATACAAAATGTAAAACTAAATAGCATATTTAGTAATCAGAAAATGAAATTAAAATATCAAATAGGCAACGTCATGTGTTCTTTTTTCTGATTGGCTGGTACAGATTTCGGTGACTTACCCAAAAAGTTGGATTCATGCTAACGTTTTGTTAAATAAAATATCTTATTAAATATTGTAAAGTTAAATACATCAATTAAGTTATTTATTAGGTATAAAAAACTAAAGGAACTTCAAACTGGTTTTCATGATGGCGAAGGAAAACCTCAAATAATGGGTGTCCAAAAATGCTCAAAAACATTATATTCATGCTTATATTGTCTATTCTAAATTTAATGGCTAATATAAAATTTCAAGTATAACCTCAGTGTTTTAAAGTGGCTCTTCTCCACCAATAAAATGAAATTTAAAGAAATTAAGAAACACTTATTCTTTTAATGTGTACAATTCAAATTATGAATTTATTTAAGAATTGTATGTAGTATTGAATCCGTCCCGATATAGGCTTCATTCTCATTGAAAAATGATACGATTATTTAGACAATAACTAAATACTATAAATCAAGTATATTTTCAAAAGTGATTTTGATTAGTCTTAAGAAATGAGGTCATTGATGATAATTGTGATGTTATTGGTGTATTCTTTTTAAATATATGATCATTAATGTTTCATTTAAGATGCTGATTATTTTCGAAAAAACAAGTGAAAAGATTAAATTGGGATGAAGGAAGTTTAACTATAAGAATGGTAATGATACTTTTTTAGGACCTACTTTTTTTACACCAATTGTAAAGATACTATGATAGATATTACTTGTGTTAACCATGATGTACATTATGTGATTTCCATCTCATACTTGTAAACATGGTATGTTCAGTTTATAAATTACAAACAATTACTCTCTCCGTCCCGTTAAGTTTTCTCATCTTTGGTTTTCCTGTATATAGCCACCTTCCTATTAGAAATGGTCGAATTTCATATTTTGTTATTCTACCAAATTTATTACACAACCTTCTCACTCTAAATATGCTCTACCTTCTCTCTAGATATTGACTACCCGAGGTTCTATTACTCATCAATAAAAAATGTGACACTTGCTCTTACTAGTCATCTCAAGCATATAGCAAAGCTATGACAAAATGACATATGCCTGAACTTTTTGCGAAGTCGTTACCAACGTAGGAAACTTCCAATTAGGGTACAGATCTATGGGAAACGACAAAGTGTATTTTGACTTTTAGTGTCAGTTAGACAATAAGGTTTCGTCAGATTACAAAATAAGTGTATTTTGACTTTGAACCCAATTTTTTTTCAAAGGTCCAAGGTCCATCCCGAAGTACCCGATTGATATCCCCTTCATGGTAGAACTGTAACAGAAATTTTGAGTCCCCCATTTCGTCAATTGAAACACCTTTGGCAGGCCTCCAAGCCATTGCCATGGTTGCTTGAAACGCAAAGGGACGGATAGATTTGTCAGTCACCACACTCACCATCGCCAAGAAACGTGACACCGCCATCGCTCCATCCCCTTCTCCCACAGCGTTGCTATAAAAAACCAGTCCCCTATCTTCTTCTTCCTCTATAATCATGTTATAACCACTGTAGCACAAACAAAGCTACTGCCAAAAAGCTAGAAAAACGAATTGGAAATTGGGAAGATCCCCTACTGCCAAACAAATCAACCACCAAACCGATACCAACCTTAGCCAGAGAGTACAAAATCTCGACCCAAACAGAGGAGAAATCCCCTTTTGCGAAAATTCAGCAAACAAATTACCAAAACAAAGCGCCGTTCACGGGGAACGTAAAGAACCACGGCAAAAATATGCCGGACCAAGTAGGTATTAATCTTAATGTAAGTAGAGGGGAGTTTGCGCCAGCAGCAAACACGAGAATTACTCTTTTTGGGTTTGGTAACACGGATAATACAATTAATACCATGAATAGGTGGATTGTTTGCATCAATGATCAACGGTTTGGCGGGAAACCAAGATATTGGTGGGAGGCCCATTTAATGCAGTAGATTTGGTGGTTGAGAAGCTAGCCACTTACAGTCACCCACATCATCAATATCACATACCTCTTGGCAGTATGAATAGTAGCATTTATTTCATTGTAAAGATTGATAACTTATTCTCTCTAGCAATAACAATCATCTCTAGCTCTTCTTACTGAGATAGACGAACGACCTCGGGACTTGTAGTTGAAGTGTGTTGTATATGGGCTCTTATTATTATCATTTAATAAGATACGACCCACTTACTACTCTTGTTATTGACCCATCTTCACTTGCCTGCATCCTACATCCATTAAACTCTCCACTCGAAATCCATCGGAATGTGTTGGACCTTTGGGTTGAGAGGAATAAGCTAAGCTATATCCTAGTATCTTTACAATTGGTGTAAAAAAATATCATTACCATTCTTATATTTATACTCCCTCCATCCCAATTTAATCTTGTCACTTGTTTTTTTTAGAAAATAATCAACATCTTAAATGAAACATTAATGATCAAATATTTTTATAAAAATACACCAATAACATCACAATTATCATCAATGACCTCATTACGTTACACACTCATCAAAATAACTTTTGAAAATATAATTGATTTATCGTATTTAGTTATTTCTAAATAACTGTATCATTTTTAAATGAGAACCTTATACCGGGACAAATTCAGTACTACATACATTGCTTACATAAATTCCTAATTTGAATTGTACACATTAAAAAAATATGTGTTTCTTAATTTCCTTAAATTTTATTTTATTAGCGGAGAAGAGCCACTTTAAAACACTAAGGTTAAACATCAATCTTATATTGGCCATTAAAATTTAGAATAGACAATACAAGCATGAATCTAATATTTTTGAGCATTTTTGGACACCCATGCTTTATTTGAGGTTTTCCTTCACCAATCATGAAAACAAGTTTGAAGTTCCTTTAGTCTTTTTTATACCAAATAAATAACTTAATTGAGGTATTTAAATTTACAATATTTAATAATATATTCTATTTGACAAAACGTCAGCATAAAACCGACTTTTTGGGTACGTCACCGAAATCTGTACCAGCCAATTAGAAAAAGGTACACATGACTTTGCTTATTTGATTTTTTAATTTTATTTCTTATTACTAAGTACATCATTAGTTTTTTATTTTGTTTCATTTTACTAGCTAGGGGAAAATAGCCAATTTAATTAAAACACTGAGGTTATACACGAATCTTATATTGGCCAATAAAATTTAGAACAGACAATATAAGCATGAATCTAATATTTTTGAGCATTTTTTGGACAACCACTATTTGAGGTGTTCCTTCACCTTATCAATGAAAACATGTTTAGACACTACAAAAAAACATTGATAGAGGCACGAACTTGGCACGGATTGGTCGAGTTTATAATTTGGCATGGATTGTAACTTATTTTTGGCACAGCGCCGTGCCAAATAGTGGGTGACAAACGACATTGGCACGGAATTTGGCACAGATTTAATACATTCGTGCCAAATCTGTGCCAAATACTCTACGAATTTTGCCAAATCCGTGCCAAAATCGTTGTTTCTTTGTAGTGAGAGTTCCTTTATTTTTTTATACCTAATAAGTAACTTAATTGATGTATTTAATTTTACAATGAGAATGAAACTTAATTGTTTTTACATTACGCACTTATCAAAATCACTTTTGAAAATATACTTGATTGTATTTAGTTATTGTGTAAATAACCGCATCATTTTTCAATGAGAATGAAGCTTATATCGGTGGCTACAATTCGACCATTTCTTAAATACAAAGGTGGATATATACAGGAAAAGTACAATATGCCTATTTCAAGGCCTAGGGGCGAGTGATCTACAATATGCCTATTTTTTTAAAAAAAATTGTAATTTTTTTTTCTCTATTCTTCTTGCCCTTTTCACTTTACCCCATACAAATTCGACCAATTTTATTACACTTTAAAATTAATAAAATTTTATAAATTTGATGAAGTTTTAATTGTTTAAGGGAGAAATTTTAATCCCATCATAAAATCACAATTCAATTTCATAACCATTTTTATCTAGAGAAGCTAAAACACATTCTCAATTTCACTATTTGATCAAATGATACTCTGTTTTTTGGGGGTGTTTGGAATTGATTCTATTTCTGCTTCTTTTTAAAAGTAGAAGCAAAATCAAAATCAGTTTTTAGAAGCTAGTAATCTCCAGCTTGTACAAAATGCTTCTAGGAACAATTTGAAGCGCCCGAAACTACTTCTGCACTTTTAGCCAAACACTCCAATATCTGTTTATGCTCTCTAACAGAGCATAAACAGTTTTAAGAAACAATCCAAACATCCTTTTAATACTCTAACAAATTTAAAAGACACATATTCAGGATAAAAAACAATATTAACAAATTCACAAATTTAGTACTTTACAGGTCAACAAGACAACATTTAATAAGTAAGTCAACCACTAAAAATCTAAATTCGATAATAAAATGTAAAAAAGTATCATAACTATTAACTAAGTGTATTAATGTGTTAAGTAAAAAAACATATATTGGGGATTCAAATGGGTGGCACACCAAAGTAGAATAACACAATTGGAGATTTGTAAAATACAAGAAACTTCCCGTGTTTTTAAAGTATTATTTTTCTTATTGGGCTTTACTGACTAGATGAAAGTATTGAACAAGCCCAAAAACTCAGTCTGCTCAATCTTAGAATAAAACATAAAAAATTGGGCCTAGTTTTTTTTTCTTCATTTTTTCATAAATTGGGTCACACCATGGATTGATTTGGCTATAATACAATGTTAAAATCCGGGGTTCGATCCTAAAAGGTCAACCTGAGAGGAGAATAATCCTAAAACGCCCAATTTCTTCACAAGTTTCCGGCGTGAGAATTCGGAGTGTAATTCCCATGAAGCTCCGTATGCGCATGGATAGCTAGAGCTAAAAATTTGTATATGTAAATTATTTTACAAATTTATTATATTTCTATTGGATACATACACGTGTTTCGAGTCATTTTTCCGAAATTACTACGGAGTATATAATAATTTTAGATAATGCTTAATACGAGTGGTAACATTTTAAGCAATTGCAACAAAAAAAACAAAAATTCTTTACTTTAGTTTTCGTTTTATTTAGGGAAAGTTCCCGAAATGGGACTAAAAAAGTTCGAAAATTCCAAAATAGGACTGTCATGTTTTTATTCCCAAAATAGGACTAATTACTGCCAAATTTGGAAAATACTGCCATGTTTGAAGTCTGGTACTGCCAAAACATGTCAGTAATTAGTCCTATTTTGGGAATAAAAACATGGAAGTCCTATTTTGGAATTTTCAAACTTTTTTAGTCCCATTTTGGGTAATATCTCTTTTATTTATTAACATTATTGAGGTTATTAATTTCTTGTGTATAAATGAATGAAACAATTCATTTATTTATGATACATAATCTATAAGATATTCTAAATAGTATACTATAAAGGAAGATCAAATAGACCCTCGAACTAACTTAAAACGTGCAAATCACTCCTTATATAGGAGGCTCTGTCCAGTCGCCGCCATTTGGGGCGGTTCCCGGTGGAATTTGTTTATGCATTTTTTTGAACATCTTCTTCATTAAGTCTAGTTTACTCATACTTCAATCGGGAATGCAGTGAAATAAATTTTTGAAGATAACTGCACAGTTAAACAGCACAGTACATTTCAGAAAATCATTTGATTGTCTTCCCGGTAGAACTTTTATCTGAAATTTGGTACGAGTAAACTAGACTTAATGAAGAAGACGCTCAAAGAATTTCATCAAAATATTCCACCGGGAACCGTCCCAAATGACGGCGGCCGGACAGAGCCTCCTATATGAGGGGTGATTTGAACATTTTAAATTAGTTCAGGGCCTATTTGACCCTTTAGCCTACTATAAATATGAATTAGAAAACTTTGCATACAAACATGACATACAATTATGAAATACTCCGTATGAGTTTCCGGAAAAAATTAAATAAATTTCAAATAATGTATGTTTTTTTCCAAAATAGAAAATAAAATTTTAGAAAAGTTAACACACATAACAAGAGATAAAAAGTTAAAATGTTTTTATTTGGACTAATTTCAGTCCCACATCAGGCCAAATATAAATAGATTAGACCAAACATAAATAGACCTTAATAGGAGCAAAACATGACCTTTTTTTTTCAAAATAGGAGCACCTAATTTAAACATCCTTAAATAGGAGTTTTTATTAGGAGAAAAGGGTCAAATAAGACCTTTTATTATTACAGAATTGTTACATAAGGTCATGTACTCAATAAAGTGTCATATACATGCATCTACTTATAAAAAGCAATCAAATGAGTCCTAATGACCCGTTGACAATCTTCTAATCTCGATTTTAGCTTACGTGTCATTATAAATTCTCTGTATTTAAGCCATTTTTGGCTAAATATTCCACGTCAGTCTTATAACCTATTTTGAAAAGATAGTGAGACATATGCTAAAATCAGGCTTACGAGGTTGTCAAAGGTCATTAGGACTCAGATCATATGATTACTTTTTATAAGTAGACGACATATCTATAAAAATAAGCGCCTCAAATAGTTCCCGTGCGGCGGTCGGATATGCGGCGCTTAAAATCGACGCGCTTGTCCAAAAAAAGTGTTGCGGATCAGTCGTTTTCCACTAGTGGACGTATCCATATGACACTTTATTGAGTACATGGACTTATGTGACGATTTCATAGTAGTGGAAGACCTTATTTGACCCTTTTCTCTTTTATTAGTGATTGGACCAAAATACCCGTCACAACCTTTAACACTGCTTCCCCAGGACTGCCGGACCACCTCCTGCCGCCAGACCTCCGGCCACCGCCAGAGGACCGCCAAAAAATTCCAGATTTTTTTCCTAGCATCCTGCCAGATTTCTGCCGCTGTCGCCACCCACCGCCGGAGTTCGCTGCCTCACTGAATCCGCCGCCACTGCTGCCGCCACCAACGGACTGCCTTGGTTGTGCAAAAGAACTAGGAGGGCAATTAATTGGGTTAATTAATTGCCGGAGTTCGCGGCCGTTCGCAGCCGTCCGCTGCCGCAGTGCTGCCGCCACCACGGACTGCCTTGGTTGTGCAAGGAAACTAGGGGGCAATTATTTAGATCAATTAATTAATTAAATAGAATTAGGGGTAAAAAAATGTAGGGTTAGTCCTATTTAGGGAAAAACATACATGTGCTACTATTTTGGGGAAAAAATTAAGTTTTGGTCCTATATTGAACAATTTCATCATAGACTAACCCAGATCAAACCAGATCAGATTTTGGCATTTGTAAAATACACAAAGACCGAACATCTATCAAACTAAACCAGATCAAACTTAGGGTTGGTTTGCAACTACTTTTAAAAAAGAACTTCTCAGCTTTTGGCTTTAAAAAACACTTATTTTCCCAAACACTACAACTTTTATTTTTCTCGGCTTCTGCGTCAAAAGTGCTTTTAGTTTTTCTATTACACAAAAAACATTTATTTTACCAAACACTACCCACTTTTACTTTTCAAAATCACTTTTTTCTCAAACACTATCAACTTTTATTTAATTACTTCTCACCATTTCATTAAAAAAAGCACTTTTTTAAAAGCAGAAGTTGTTGCAAACAGACCCTTAAATAGACCAAACCAAACAAACGTATGATCGACATGCAAGACTAAACATACCAATATACTATGCTTCATAAGTTCATAGTATGCATTTTAAAAAGAAGACATGCTGACATGATATGAAAATTGTAGAGGAAGACACATAACTTGAATGCAGTAGAAGAGTAGAAGTTGGCCTGGGCGCCCGCGGCAGCAGGAGAGAGCGTCGACGGCAGCAGTGGATAGAATGTCGGGCGCCGGCGGTAGGCGGATGCGTCATCTGGTCGGGAGATATCAATAGGGTTTTGAGTGAAGTTTCTGCTAAAAAAATCATAGGATGCTTAACTGCTTAAGTATTACTACTACCAATTTGTTAATAAGTATCTACGAAGTATTAAAAAACATATGTAAAGTATAAACAAAATCAAAGGGCGGCTTAATACGTATGCTCACACACTTATGTAAACAAACAATTTCCTAGAAAGCGCATATGACAGTGTAAGATCGAAAGGCATTATTATTGAGGTACATTTTGAGGTCAAACGTATATGAAAAAGCTAACTGGCCGGCTTTCCTCCTTTCACAATGTCAAACTATAAATCTACCATTTTGTCAACGGCCAATATGTCTACAGGGAGGTTCATTGAAAAACTTAGAAGATTTGAAGACATGTAGGAAAAATGTGATGCGCTCGTAATCTACACAAAAAAATCAAATAAAATCAGCCCTATGATAGATAAACGCGTTTGATGAATAAGTAATAACTTGATTGCTATTATTATACGGAGTATTTTCAAAGCAACATTTAATACGGAGTAAGAAATATGTTCAATCAATAAGTTGTGCGTTTTTTCTTGATTATGATAACTTATACGATAGTATATGTTTGGTGTTACGAGCTTTAACTGACAACTAATGTTTGAATTAGAGAGTATTTTCGAAAGCTAATGCCTGGAATTGAACTTTTAATTGCTGAGATTGAAATGATATATAGTTGAATCAAGTAGAACCGTTTGTTACATGGAGGGCATACATATTTATTTAACCAAAAACATATTCCCTCCGTCACGAATTGTAAGACACTTTACGGTTTACGACGTTTGATCGATGATAAAGCAAACGAATCTCTGTTCGCACTCAATTTTTTTTTAAAAAAGAAATACATATTCACAAACTAAATTAAAAGTTTTACAAAGTCGCAAAAATCATAATCAAATTTGATAAAAAATTGATATATAAAGTAAGAGATTAAGAGTGATTTGTGTTGACCAAGTGAATAGTAAACATATCTTACAAAATGGGACTAAGAGAGTATTATCTAAGATGATTTTGTATGTTGTTATGGATTATTAATTTACTGTGGCGTTATAAGCCCGTTTGGTAACCCTTTCTTCCGACTTATCAGGTTTATAAAAGTGTACAATGAGACAAGTTTAAAAAGATTTTTTTCATAAAAAATAATATTACATTAATAAATAAAACGTAGTCAAAGTAGAACATGTGAATAATGTAAAAGTCAAACTATTGCATTTATTTAAGAACGGAGGTAGTATGAGTTATCAATTAATTTTCTTACCTAATTATTAGTCGGATTACCTTATACCTTATACCTTATACCTTATTATACCTAAAAGCACTACATATGAGAGAGAAAATTCTTGTGCTCAATTATTAGTCCACGGACCACGTATCTTATATCTAAAAGCACTACATATGAGAGAGAAAATTCTCCTGCTCAATTATTAGTCCGCGTATCTTATATCTAAAAGCACTACATATGAGAGAGAAAATTCTTCTGCTCAATTATTAGTCCACTTACCTTATACATAAATGTACTACATATGAGAGAGAAGATTTTTTCGATCATATTAGTCCGCTTATCTTATCTCATACCTAAAAGCAGTACGTCCAAGAGAGAAAAAGTTTATACTCATTTATTAAGCCGCTTATCTTATACGAAAAACACTACATATCTAATCTAAAATATTATAAAGCCCAATGAAGGCTAGGACTTATTAGGTATAGAAAAAATGTTGGTGGTATCTCAAAGCAATAAATAGTGATACACTGCCTTTTACATGTTGTACTCTCTATTTATTATAACATGTTGTCCTATGACTCCGTTAAACTTATCTCTGTCATCCTTCAATAGCATGCCAAATCATCATTACTTTCATAAAGGCAGTGCTAAAACTAATCCTTCGAAAGTGCTTACAACTCCCAATATGAAAGTATCGTTTTTGGGATCTAATCAACACTATAGATCAGGATTCAGGAACTATGTGTCCATCTTGCCTCTCCGTTCACATTGTGCGAGCACTTCCTTTATAAACTGATTGATTCGACTCTCAAAAAATATTATTGATTTGATTCAATTGAATCAATTATTTGCCATCAGCAACTTAAGTTACGTTTTCAAAATTGGAATGTTTCTGGTCTACTAAGGGATGTTTATGATTGCTTCTACTTTAAAATGTGTTTTTAAAGTGATTTTGAGAAAAGTGATTAATATAGTAAAAGTTGGTAGTGTTTGATAGAATAAGTGCTTTTTGAGCCTGTTTGGTAGCACGAAAATAAGCTGTTTTGGCTGATTCTGCTTAAATTTATGAAGTTCTGGCTGAAGTGGCTGCATTGGTTGATTCTGCTGATTTAAGAAAAAATTATTTGTAAAATATATTTTATTAATAAAATAAAGAAAAAATTATATGTAAAAATAGCTAAAATGGTCATCTACAGTAACTTCAGCCAATACAGCCAGAAAAGTAACTCCAACTTTACTTTTTCTGCTTATTACACAATTCAGCGCGCGAAAGCAAAAATTACGTGTTTGGTGAAAAAGTTGGCTGATAAGCCTGATAAGCCGAAAAACAGTGTTGCCAAATGGCCGCTTTGTGTAATACTTCCTCCGTTCCTTTTTAATTGCAACAGTCAACATTTCACGTTTGTCAACGCACAAGTTTGACCATTAATATCTTTCATTCCGTATTAGTAAAAAATTTTAAAAATTCATATTTTGAAAATTTAGAAAGAGAAGAATTTAACAATATTTTTTAAAAATTTAATTTATAACACATCAAATAATAAAATGTAGTCAAAGTAGAATATGTGAATAGTGTAAAAAGTCCAACGTTGCAACTAAAAGAGAACAGAGGTAGTAAAAAAAGTGAAGCAATTTAAAACACCTCTCAACCTTCTTCCAACTTTTAGCTTTTAAGTGATTAATTTAAGCAGAATATGTCGTTTGAAAACACTCATTTCAACTTTTTTAAGCCAAAAGTTGAAAATTACTTTTTTTAATCTTTTGCAAACACTCCTTAAAGCAATCAATTCGACCAGTCATGGTTTGGTGCACGATGAAGGGAGTGTTTAATTTGTCATTGTTTCTACTTTAAAAAGGTGATATTTTAAAAGAGGAAGCGGTCCAGCCCAGCTGGTCGCCGACTCACTCTCCCTTATGGGAGGTCCCGAATTCAATTTTCAATGGAGTGAGATTGATCTCAGTTTACCCTAGGCCCCCAAACCCCCCTCCCCCTGGAGTAAAAAAAGTTAATATCTTAAAATGATTTTGAAGCTTAGTATACTACTGAAATGACCGAAAGTGAACATTATAGTAGAAAGAGATCTTTCCGAATTCTGTTCCTACACACAAAAAAAACTATCGGGGCAAAGAATTTTTACTAATAATATAAAATTAAAAGGGAGTTTCAACTAATGTTCTATATTATCCACCACATTTGTTTCTTTTTGAGAACATAGTGTTACATATGTACTTGGTTGTTTTTTAAATGTTGTGATATACTATCCTATGTAAGTATTTAGTATTTGTTCTATTTGAGGTTGGTTGAATTATTGGTTGGTTTGAGAACCAAGGGTAGTTTTTGAAGGATATGAAGTTTGTGCTTCTGCATTTTGTTGTGTGCTTCGCTTTTAGTTTCATGAGTTGTTAGTATTCAATTTGAAAAGTGTTTAAATTTTTTTATGTACTATTATGTCCACTTTGATGGGTTATATGTATTTCATAAATAGCTATTTAGTTAAGGTCTCGTGTGGTTATCGTGCCTAGTGGAGGTCTCGTGTTCGAATCCCGCTAGGCACACAAGGGTTGGAAACTCAATGGAGTGAGTTTCGGCCCTGATTACTCCAGGCTTCCCCTAGCCCCCTCCCCCAGAACCCCCCTGGAGTAAAACAAAACAAAAAAAAAAGCTATTTAGTTAAGGTTATTTTATTTCATTTCATGTGGATAATGGTTAGCCTACCATAAATAAGTAATTAGATAAAAAATATCAAGAGCTTGCGCCTGGAAAGCTTTACCATCCCCTTCAATTATAGTATAAAAGCTATCCAATTCCGATTTATGTTTGAGAACCAGTAATAACCCTGTTTCTTTCAATTGAACAAATGATGAATACATTACAATCAAGCGTCGGGGAGGGAGTACCGCCACACATGAATTGTGTCATGTCACAAGTAAATAAGTATCAAACTAATACTTCTCGTGAGATTCGAGTACATCTATAAATTTAATTTGAATTGATAGAGAAAGTAAAACCTCTTTCTATCATATTAGGTGTTTGTAAATAAGCTAAAATGAAGATTTTATAACGTTCTATTTTCGCTCTTGCTCAATTTAAAATGTGCAGCACTGCAGCCTGTTTTAGCTTTGCATGCAACATCCAAACATAAAAAACTGTTACAAGTATTGGTATTCATAAGACCCTTGCTTTTAACCATTATGATCATGGAGAATATTATACATAAAGTTTGTGTGTAATTTCAAATGAATCAACTATTTCAATCAATAACATTACATTTTGTTAACCGTAACGCAGTAGCATTGGGCATTTTCTTCTCGCGCATCGCGCGACAGAAAACTAGTGTCTATATAAGAATATTTCATCTTTTTCCATTGATAGAGCTTGATACTTATTTATTGTCATGACATGCATAAGTGATAATTATAGAAATATGTCTTCTCATACGTTTAAAAGGTCATGAGAGAGAAAATATGAGAGAAGAAATTCTCTCAATTAATTATTAGTCTTATTTTACATCTAAAAGAAGTACGTCCGAGAGAGAGAAAATTTCAGCTCATTTATTAGCCCATTTATCTTATAAAAAAGCACTTCATACGTTTATGTCGGAATATTTCATCTTTTCTCAGTGATAAAGCTTGATATTTATTTATTGTCATGGCATATGTGATAATTATAGGAAAATGTCTTCTCATACGTTTAAAAGGTCATAAGAGAGAAAATATGAGACAGAAGATTCTCTCTATTTTCTCTTGATCAATTATTAAATGGATTATCTTATACGTTGTATCTAAAAGCACTATATATGAGAAAGAAATTTTATCGTTCAATTATTAGTCCACATATTGTCTTATCTTATACTTAAAAGTATGACATATGAGAGAGAAAATTCTTTCACACAATTATCAACATGCTTATCTTCTTATATCTAAAAGCACTGCGTATGAAAGATAAAATTCTTTTGTAATATATTTGTGTCGTGTGAAAGGTAATAGAAAATTATTAAATTTGATATTTTTTGTAACGATCAGAGTACAAGTATAAAAGATATAGCACTTCAAAATTTAGGGGAATTTATTTGATTGAGATAAATTAATAGAAAATTTTAAAATTAAGTAAAAGTTAAATTTCAAAGTTAATAAAAAATTATTAAATTTGATTTTTTGTAATGATCATAGTACACTATAAAAGATGTAGCACTTTAAAATATTAGGAGGCTTCAAGGGCGTTCAGATGAATACTCAAAATTTCGAAATTAAAATGTAAAAATGCTTGTATAAAATTGATGTAATATTTTGTTTTGAAAGAATTGATGTAATAATATACTCAACGTAGTATATTACATACTCGGTATTATATTTTCTATACGAATTATACTGTTGGTTATCTTTAACCCTATTTGCTAAATTTGTGTTTTTAAAAATATTTCATTGCTTCAATGGTTGAATCAAACATACTATTGGTCTATTGTCAATATTTTAACAATAAAATACTCCGTAAACAATTTTGAAAACCTAGCATTTTATTGTAAAATCCGTCACCGAAGAAGGCGGTAGTAAAGCGAGACAGCCTTTTTCAGTAACCTTCAAATCCAAGGTTTTCGTCGTCCTATAAAAGCTATGTTTGACAATATCAGTTTTTTAAGCAGTCAATTATCCTGAAACGGCTAAAAGTAGCGCTTTTGGAGAAATATCAGCCGGCAGAAACAGGCTTGAATTGAAAACTTGCTAGATCCAGCTTCTCTTCTCTATCCCCACCTTACTCATTATTATATAACGCACTTCTATCCCTACTTCAATCCCTGCGGCGAATTTCTCCTCCTCCTAGCTCCTCGTTGACGTGGGTGTAAGGTAAAAATTTCTCTAATTTTTTTCTTGTTATTTACATTCCGCAATTTTTCCCCTAATTTCTCTTAGGTGAAGCTATTCTTAATGAAAATGATTTCTCCAAGGTTTGAATTCTATTTCATTAATTTTTTTATTTAGTGAAATCTAGTGGGGTAATTTTAGAATCCGGTTCTGTATTTCTAGTTCCGATGCATAATAGTTGCGGTGTCTAGAGTCGTAGAGTGATGTTTTGGTAAAGTGTATACTTTATTTCCGTTTGTGATGGTCTACTTTGAGCCTTCATAAATCTTGTAAAAATAACTGAATATATTTGGTTCTCCAGAAAATTTTCAGCTAAACATATTTGGCGAAATATAATTCAGCTCTTAGACCTCAAGAAAAATCAGTAAATCAACTATAACTAGCTGAATATATTTCAGCAAATCAGCACATTTGAACAGAGAAGTGATTAGGAAGGAAAAGTTGTGGTGCGGTTCTCTTCATTTCAATATTAGTATCCTAAAATAGTGATATGTGTTCTTTGGGAGAGTAACACTCTACAAACTCGTCTGGAGAATACTCTGCCCCCTAACATGAAGGGAGTTCTTATGTACAAAAAATGCAGCCTGACAATGACATGTTGTTTGGCACAAGGGAAATGGTATCCTAGTATTATAAGTGTATAATTTGTAATACGTATTTTCTACAGAAATATTTAAACGGAAAAAAAGAGACTTTGTAAGTTGCTATTTTGATGCATAAATATCAATAAAATGACGCTCAGTCAAGAAAAAAACAATCTCTCACTTCTTATTTTTTTTGCACTCCGGGGGTGTTTTGAGCTTTATTTAAAAAAACCAATGTAGGAGTGCTTTACTTAAAAAATTGTGTTGGCAGCCAAATGGTGCTAATGACGAATCAAAGATCTATAGATACTTATTTACGTTGGCGATGTGAATGAAAAGCCACTGCACTTTGCTGTGCCTATATTTGGTACTCTAGGTTTTGTAACATACCCTGTACCGTAAGATCAATTCCATTGCTCCATCCCCATGTTTGTAACTGGAACCAACATTCAGTTTTATGCTCCCTGGAAGGGGTTTATGCCATTTGAGCTTTGTTTCTATACTTGAGCTGTGTTTGCTCACCTTCTCTTGGTTAGCTAACAAATGTAAACCTTACAAATAAATTGTTTAATAAAACTAGATGTTTCATTCCAGTTGTTGAAAGATCTTTCACAACATTATTTTATTCATATTGCAGTTTAGGTTTTATTAGGAAATTATTTTTATGTATTATTCTTTCCTATATTAGGATAGAAGAAAACTAACCCTTCTTGCTGCACAAGGGAAATAAATATGTATATACACAATCCAGAATGCTTAGGGACAAAAACAATTGTTTGACAATTAGCTCTATGATTTTTAGAGTTTAAGAAGGGCACTGAAAATGGATAGGAACATCCAGCTCTATAAACTCAAAATTCTTTTGAATGATTTATTGAAATACACATCTTTATATATTTCGTAGAAGTACAAAGGTCCAACTGAAGTATATAAAATGTAAGCAAGTGTGAGATTTGTCGGTTGTCATTTATTCAGCAATCACTCTAAATGAAAGAAGTCTTTCAACATTAATACAGTGGTCTTAGCGGGAGCATTTGTCAAAGCTGAACTATTATGGTCTTGTTTAATGACATCTGCAATCAAAGGATTGGTCCATCAAAAATATATAAACTGCGGCGACAAGATACTCCCTAATAGGAATCAACTTAATTCTAGTTGTTGCAATTTCAAATTTTAGATCTTTGACTATATGCTATATTTGCAAATAATCAACCAAGAAGAAGACAACCATGTCAATATTAAAGAATTAAAAAATAGCCCCAAAAGGATCTTCATTACGAAAAACCTAGAAATTAATAAAGTTTTACTTTCATAGCTATGTTTCCAACCCATACTATATGCGTGCTTTGCAAACACAAGCTATTTGTTCCTTAGTCTCCATCTGTTCCATACTTGTTCTGAAGCTTAATGTTCACATCAATAGTATTAACTTCAGTCTGACTGTGTCTATGACTAAAGTGCAGAGGTATTTCATCTAAGAATATCAAAACATGTATTTCAAGGAGCAGAATCGAAAAGAAACCAAATTTGAATTCAAAAGTAACTAGGGTTTATAAACATTTGTATCTATGTGTTAACTACAGAGAAAAACTGTACAATTCATGTGTCATACGTGTGTTACACTTTTTGTTTTAGGATTATAATACGTAGTAATAAATGTTCTAGTATTCCCTTCTTAATAAATGTTCTAGTATTCCCTTCTTAATATGATGCCTTCATTAACTCCCAAACGGTAAACATATATAAATATTTTTTACTTTTGTTATCATATAGAAATGGTTATTCAATGCATTGTGTCGCTTTTTGTTTTTTTTAACTCAGTAGCATTCTATTGTCATTTGTACAAATATGCATGCATGTATACATACATACGCGTACATCTATAAACATATGTACACACACACACTGACACATACCATATTATTAGACATCTTTTTAGTTTTTTTCCAATCATGTCTATTTCATTCAACTAGCAATTATAAGATAATAGCTCTTAATTAGGACATTAACTTTCAGTTACAGTTCGTTGTACAAATATAGCCTACATGGATTTAAATGAGGAAGATAGCTTGCAAGTTATCACAGGATTTATCCCACACCATTTAAATATAAAAATAATAAACCAAGATTCAACTCTGCCACCTAAGTTTTAGGATAAAATCCTAATCCTTAACACAATTGTTTACCTTTGACTTGATACATGACTAAAATGGTTAAGTTCATCCTTGCACATGTGTTTCAAACTTCTTTTATACTTGACACTAAAATGGTTACGCTTTGTAGGAATTGGCTTTGAGAAAGAAAGGATGAAGGAAGAAATGAAAGAGATGGTTCAAACATTGGAGGCAATCAAAGGTGGGGGAGGGTCCATGAAGGTTGGGACCACAGGCACAATTAGTGCTCTAGTTTCCAAAGAATTAGATTGCGTGAAACCTTCTCTTAAGACACCAGCGGGACCAATAAAAAAGAAGCCCCCGTCCATCTGTTCTTTTGTTGCTGGTGCTGCTACCAGTCCTAAACGAATGAGACCCAAAACATCATCATCATTAAACGAAACCATAAGTGGAAACGACAGTAATAGCCCTGAAGCTGCGCGAAAGGTGAAGAACTACACTAGGAAAACCCATGAAATTCCCATTCTAGAGTCGGGGCACTTGTCCGTGGATGAAACAACTACTCCGGTTAGAGTGAATGGTGTTAGGAGGGGGTCTCGTATAGTGGAAATCGTAGACCTAAAATGTGGAAACCGTGAAAAGCAATGGCCAACCCTTAAGAAGTTTAGTTTCTCTAAGCTCTCGGGAACCGCTGTTTAACCTCCAACCTCTAACACGTCCCCATGCTTCTTACATCAAGAAATTACCCCTTTTAACTCTCAGCATTATGCAACTTGTGTCGTAGTATATTATGATTCCTCTACAGATCAAGAATTAGTAGATCTTCCACCATTTTCCCATTTGTATGATTGGATGAAAGGATGAAAAAATTGGATCTCTTTGGCCTTAAACTCAGATAATTATATAATGACTAGGCTTCATGAGTTTACGAGCATTTGTCTTTACATTATTCATAGTATGATGTTGAAACTATGACAGAGTGCTATAGTATAAGAGCCTCTTTTTGTCATTTGTATTTTCTCATTTAAATATCTTAAGTCCCATTATGTGAAGCACTCTAAATTACAACGGTTTGAGGACACCCGCAAGGCCGCAACAATTTAATTACTCCTACAGTAACATGATGGAGTAGTAAACCGGCTGTTTTTATTACAATTCCAAATTGACAATTGCTTATTCTTAGAATGTAATTATGTATTCTTAAAATGCATTCTTTAAAATTTCAAATTGACAATCAATTATTCATAGAACACAATTACTTGTTCTTAGTACATTCTTTAGAATTCCAAACATCTTACACATCCAATATAATAAAAATTAGTCTTAGAATACATTCTTTTATGTATATAGTATAAAGTTTGCAAAAAAATATACAAAAATAGATGGTGCATGCATCCCGAACTTCAGCATTTTCATCTTTTAACAACGCTTCATCTCTTCTGATGCTCTTGTAAACCTAAAATAATAAGCAATTACATAATTAATAATCAAGGTGAAGCAAACAAACAAATAATGGATAAAATATTATCCCGAGATTTAGTGCAATTCAGCTATGATGTATTTCCTATAAAAAAATAATGTACTCCCTCCGTCCCGCAAAATAGTTCCCCGTTTCCTTTTTTGGGCCGTCCCAAAAAATAGTTCTCATTTCCCCTTTTGGAAAGTTTTGTGTGACTCACATTCATTTACTTTTTTCTTACACAACTACAACCATACATTTTCACTTTATTCCCACTTTCTCAAATTCTGATCCAAGTCAATGCGGGAACAATTTTATGGGACAGGGAGTATATAGGACACTCTGGTAGTTGACCTCCTAGAACAGAGCAGTAGATGCATCCGTTCAATAAAAGTTCTGCTAAATGCTTTTTCCTTAGCTAGCCCACTTAGATATACAACTAGCCGCCCCTTTCTCTACCTTTTAAGTTAACATTAACTTTTATATGCTAGCTCCGTATATTGGCCCGGCTCCAAAGTTTGAGAGTTTGAGAGAAACATGCATGATATTGATATACTACGTACATAATAAGATTTTGACCCAAAGCTTGGTAACTTAAACATTAAGCCGATATTAAACAAAGAAGTGGAAAAGACAATTTTGAGCTTAAAGATCCTATCAGACATATCTTTGAATGATTAAACGGTCATCTTTAAATAGAAAGTTGATAATGTTGATCAGATTTAATACTAGCTAGTAAATACACTAAAAGATCCTATCAGCAGAGGCGGACCCAGTAAGGGTCCCACGGGGTCCCGGGACCCCGTGAAAAATATACCTATATATATTATATATATACTACCTCTCTAACTTAAAAACCTTCTCATTTGAAAAGTATGTAGATTAAGAATAGTGAAAGAGGATATGAATTATTGAGGGTATGATGAGAAGATAGTTGAATAATGTGATGGAATGTAGGATAAATCCAAAAAAAAGTAGTTGTAATAGTGTATTATTTTTAGAATTATTGAGGGTATGATGAGAATATTTAGAAGCGGGAAGATTTTTTTGTTACGGAAGAAAAAGGAAAGTGAGAAGATTGTTTTGTTACGGACGAAAAAGGAAAGAAAGAAGATTTTTTTGTTACGGAGGGAGTATTATATAAAATTAATTAGTAAGTGTATATATATCTACATACAAAACGACCTACGAACCAGAAGAATGTAGTAGGGGAACGGGAGCACATGTGGATTTTAGGTTTCTATGTTGCGAGAGGAACAATATTCGAATCTCCCTGGGCTACTTTTTTGCTTTCCAAAACTATTTTAATTAAATAGACCAAAACTACATCGTTTGGGCCTATTTTAATTAAATAGACCAAAACTATTAGTAATGATTCTATTATAGAATATTTCCAACAAGAAATAATTACAAAAATATGACTAGTTACTAGAGTAGTAATGAAATCATAATAATTTATGTTCAAGTTTTGAACTTAAGTTACCACAACACTACGTTGTACTAATGAATAGTCATATTTATGTAAATAAGTTTTATTTTAGTAATATTCTTGTAAAAAACCCTTCCAACAAACCTTTTTTTGTTTTCCAAAACTATTTTAATTAAATAGATCAAAACTAGGTCGTTTGGCCTATTTTAATTAAATAGACCAAAACTATTAGTGATGATTCTATTATAGAATATTTCCAACAAATGAAGCTTAGGAGGGTTTAATTGTTGAATGATTTTTATATGTAATTTTTTGCTTTATAATACCTTAATGTTTTGATGGTGTACGTTAACTATGAAGTGTTATGCTTCTTTAATATTTTTTTTATTAGTTTTATATTAATTAGAGATTAGAGATATAAAAGGGTAGGGACCCCGTGGCTCCGACTTTCTGGGTCCGCCATTGCGGCTATCAGGCATGCCTTCCACAATTCCACTTGCCCCTTCCATCTGTTAAGAGCCTAAAAATAATTATTAGTTTGCATTTAAAAGTACAAATCATCTATGCCTGACTGTAGCAGTTTTGTGTCGTGACTCGTGACTATACAATCGCTCTTGTTACTTTTTCGTAACGATATTTAGAATCGATGGAAATATGTGTTTCATCACACTAGAAGAGTTACCACAATTGTTACCATTAATTGAAAAAAAAAAGATGACACCCCATCTCTGAGGGGCCCCCAACACCGACCGAACGGCACGATGAGAGGATGTAAATTGGACTATAATCACAATCTGACAGATAGAGAGTAGAGCTCTGTCCCCGGTACTTGCAGAAGCCCTATGCATTTTTTAGCATAGTAACCTCTCATCACAGTTGCCGGGATTCGAACCCGAGACCTAACCCTTATGGCACTCCCTCGCTACGAGTTGAGCTACGCCCACCGGTTGTTACCATTAATTGAAGTTTGAGTTTGCACCCCATATTATTATTATCTAAATTGGACTTTGCACCCCGTTTTTAAAAATCTTTGTTTTTGCACCCCAATCACATATGAAAAGACCAAAATGTCCCTCCATTAACAATTTTGTTGACCTTCAACATATTCCTGGTTGAGGGCATTTTTGTCTTTTTACATGGGGTTGGGGTGCAAAAACAAAGATTTATAAAAACGGGGTGCAAAGTCCAATTTAGACATTAATGTGGGGTGCAAACTCAAATTACCCCTTAATTGAACACAAGCGTAATCGTTTTTAATTTTACAAAAATGTACTCCGTAACACTTTAGGAGTATGTAACAAATATCAATTTATTATCTATGTGAATCAGAATCTTGTACTCCCACCTTCTCACAAAATTCTCCCCACTTACCATTTTGGGATGTCCCTAAAAATTCTCCCCATTTTCTTTTTTGAAAACTTTTGTGTGGCTAACATTCATTTATTTATTTTTAACGAGAAGAATTTTATGGGACAGGAGTATTGGAATACTTCACTATTAACTCTAATTACGGGTGGTGGTGTGCGGTAGTCACTGTGGCCTGCAATTGGTCACTGGCTCATTTGGTCAGGGTCACTGGAAAATAATCACTTAGACTTAGGGGTATAAAAAGTCACCAATCTATTTTTTGAATTTTTAAAATGGATCCTTTGTTGTCCATATCTTTTGGTATTATTTATCCTAACATTGTCAAAACCTAGGCGATAGTTTAAATTTATTTAAAATGAATCACAACGCCGATCAGGTTGTTCAAGTGAAACATAACAAGAAAACACATTCAACATCACAAGTAGACGAAGGACTACAAAATCATAATAAGCAGACCAAATTCTGCAGTTCAGTTATAAACTACCCAGTACCAGAAGCTGATCGATCCAGTATCTCCGACAATTCCGTATGTCTGAATCCATCAACCTGAGCCAACATGCTAGCCAATTTTCTGTTCGCAAATATGTTATCACAATATCACTTATCAGCCTTCATTATCTCACTCATTCCATAAGCAGGAACTTTGGCATTTATATATGCCTGAAGAAGTGTTTGGAATTTTTTAAGCCGGGATGTGTACCCCACCTGCCTCATTCTGTATAACATCTTCTCACAGTTGTGTACGTCGCCTTTTGCTGCATATTTCTCCATGATGGTGGCATAGGATCTGTACAGTGGCATTTTCTGACGCTTTGTGGCCGCATTTTTCAGTATAGAGTCACAGCCTATTCCACTTCTGCAGCATTACAATAAAGCTTAAAAAGTGCATCCCAAGTGAATGGCCCCACCGGGCAATGGTTTTGTCCCATCCTCTTTACAAGCTCATTCAATTCCCTTTCTCCAACATCTTGAGTTTTGCATACACACTTAATAAAACATGGTAAGCTGTCGAAATGAGATCTTCTGCCTCTTCGTTTTTCTTCAAAGTTCCCAAGCAGGAATCGCAAGCTTCCCAGATTCTGCTAACTTCCTCTGCCTTGCCAAGGGAAGCATAGAGAGGAAGGAGCAATGTGCGCACAAAACGGCGTTCCTTCTAGTCCCCTTCTTCCATCTCCTTCATTACAGCCTCGGCTTTTTCATTGTGACCACCAGCAATGTAGTGTATGTCTATTGATCCTTTTATGTAGACATAAGGTTCGAATCAATGGCTTTTCATCGTCTGTACATTTTTTTCCATGGCATCTATCCCCTTGAGTTGGCCCTTGATGTCGACCAATAATAGGTATGTGAAGTGAGATGGCTTCAACTCCGTCTTTGTCCATGAGTAAGAGCGAAATTTTTCTTCTTCAAATTTGCCTAATAATAAAATATCCAAATTCAAAATTATTAATATTATACTTACACACACATAAATAAAATCTAAATTTTATTTTTTTCCCTCTCTCCTTCACTTGCATTTTTACTCCTTAATTTACTATCAATTAAATTACGATATTTATGAATAAATAAACATAAGTAAATATAATGTATATGTATATATAGTAATCTTCCGGTCAAGACTTTCTGACCGGAACCGCCGACTGGTCGGCTGGCCCCATTTGAGGTGGTTTCCGGTGGAATAAGCTCAATGTTTTTCAATAATTAATTTACCTGACTTCTCGATTCAACTTTAAGATAAACTTTTGTGGACATAATATACACTTCATGAAGAACACGACCACACAATTTCATCAAAAATTTCACCGGGAACCACCTCAAATGTCAGCGGCGGGACGGCTGTTCCGGTCATGTAGTCCTGAGAGAACTTCTCTCTCTCATAAGGAAGTGGAGAAAGAAAACAATACATAAGGTGATGAGGATTATTGGTGCAATATACAATCAGCAGTACAAGAACTCATTCAAATCTACTTTCCTCCCCATGCCCTCCACACAGCCACCTCCTCGTTGCCTAAGTCGACCCGCAGGGGCGTAGACAGGGGGTGGCCAACCCTGGCCATGGCCCAACCCAAATTATAAAAATGTCTAAATTTTTAGGGTAAAAAATTACGAGTAAAATTTTTTCCAAAAATATTCTTTGTACCAGCCCAGTCCGGCCCAGTGTCCTGGCTCCGCCCCTGTCGACCCGCGCACCCGCTCACTTGCTTCTTGAGATAGAGCTTATGGGCCTTTTCTATTTAATGAATTTAGGGTCTGCGAGCATATGAACCAGCCGCTGCCACCACCATCCAACCGCACAAGGTTGGAGACGAACCCTAGGTAGGTTGAAGACAATTGAAGACAATGTGTAGTGAATTCTAGGACAGTGAGTAGTAAACGAAGCGAGTAATTCGTATTTAATGCAGTGAATATGATAAGAAGTGCAGTGATACTAAGTATGACAAGAAGTGCAATGATATGACAAGAAGTGCAGTGATTATGACAAGAAATTGAATAATGTAGAGAATTAACATTGACATAAAGTGCACTTATCAAATCTAAAAAGAAAGAAAAAGAACTTTAAATTCCTAACATTTTTTTGAATGTCGCGCCATAACTCTGGCATGAAATGCAATATCCCTGACAAAAAGTGCATTATATTTAAGTAGACGTAAAAAATAAAGTTATCAAATCTAAAAAGAAAAAAAGATCAATAAATTCATAACATTTTCATAATGCCATAAAAAAAGATTTTCGTAATGCCATGCAGTAACGCTTGCATAAAGTGTATTATTTTAAATCGGACGAAAGTAGTGCAAAATGCACTGTTTTTAATAAGGGTATTTTCATCATTCAACGTTTTAAAATCAAAAGAGTTTTCGATTTTTAGTCATATAAATGTCTAAAAACAAAGCTAGTCATATTTTGGGAAACTCAATATGTTTTTGTCATACCTGGGAAAGTGGATGGAGAGGAAAGTGGTGTGTAGGTGGGCGCCGGTGTCATGTTGGAAAAAATAGTACGAAGTTAAAATAGAAACCATACAGTAGAATCACGTGGTTTATCATTCATTATTTTATCTTCCAATTCAAGAGCCTCAGTCACACATGTTCTGTACTCCCTCTAAATGAGCCTAATATATTGTTTGAATCATAAGTCCAAACAAGTACCTCAAGAACATTCATCTTGTTTTTTTACATTTTGTTTCTAACATATCTTGAAAACATTTGAGTAAGAAAACATGTCATCATATTGAACAAACAATATAAACAAAGGGAGATCAACAAACCTTAATTAAGTCTGTTTCCCATCATGAAAGCTTCCATCTCTCCCAACCCAACTGAACCCTGCACCTTTGGATATCCCACGTGACTTCATCAACGCTCTAACCTCATCAACACCATCCCATTTTCCTGCCTCTGCAAAAGTATTTGATAGAGCAACATATGCGCCGGGCCGACCATCCCCGCTTAAATTGAACAGTTCGTTAGCAGCTAAGTTAGTGATCTCCACGTCTCCGTGTAGTCTTCCAGAGCTAAGCAATGCAGCCCAAACATCAGAGTTGGGCTTCTCGGGCATATCTATGATAAACTGCAAAGCCTGGTTTAGACTTCCAGCCCGGCCCAACAAATCAACCATGCATGCATAGTGCTCCATTCTTGGCTTCATCGAATAGTCCTTTGACATCCTTGAAAAGATGGACTTCCCTTTGGCTACTAGCCCGGAATGTGCACATGCTGAGAGAGCACTTAGGAATGTAACGTAGTTAGGTTTCAGATGATGGCTTATGAGCATTTCATCAAACAGAACAAGAGCTTCGTTCGGATACCCGTTCTTCCCATACCCATCAATCATTGAAGTCCAAGAAAAAACATTTGTTTCGGGCATGTGGTCAAAAACACTTCTTGCTGCCTCGGTTTGTCCGCATTTTGAAAACATGTCAATCAAAGCACTCCCGATCTTTACGTGTTGAAAGAAGTTAGTCTTAACTACTTGCCCTTGGACTTGCTGGCCGACTTCAAACGCAACTAGAGCAGAGCAAGCCCCGGTCAGGCTTGCATATGTGGAAACTGTGGGGTTAAATCCCAATCTTTTCATGTGGATGTAAAACTCAATTGCTTTTTTGGCGGTTTTGATGGATTTGCTATAGCCTTCGATCATTGCATTGAAAACAACCTCATCTTTTGTGAGCGTTTTCTTGAACACATCTTCTGCATCATCCATGTTTCCTTGATTCATATAACCGGTAATCATTGAGGTAGAGCAAACAAAGTTGTCTTCCCGCATCAAATCAAACACTCTGCGGGCATAATGTAGCCTTCTGTTCTTGACGTACGCGTCGACCAACACTGTATAAAGCACACTATCACCTTCAACCCCAGACCTTAAAATCTGAGTGTGAACCTGTGTCGGTACCAAGCAACCTTGCAATCCTGCTACATCCAAACAAGTTGACCCTTTCAAGATCATCGAAAATGTGAACCCATCAGCTTTTTCACCAGAAAAACTCTGTTTTCTAACTAAATCATAAGATTCTTGGACTAGCCCATTCCTTATGTACCCAGAAAGCATGTAGTTATAAGCCGAGAGTGTTAGTTGGGGCAATTCATCAAACACCTGGCGAGCATAAGTGATGGAGGATGATTTGATGTGAAGAATCAGGAGCTTGATGGAGATATTGATATTGGGTTTGACACCAGTTTTTAGGATGTGGGAATGGACCTTTTGGCCGTGTGAAGGGTGGTCTGAATTGATGTACTGTTGTAAAGCAGAGGGTAGATGACTTGGAGATGGTGGGTAGGAGAGGGGTTTATTCTCTGTTGGCGGTACCAAAGTAGTTAATTTGGTTATTTTAGTACGATTCATCACGACTAAAGTCCTCTGATGTGCTACGGCAAGCGCCGCAGGTTAGATAAAATTGTTTCACTTCTTCATATCTGTACATTCAAATGAACACATGTCAGTTATGATTAGATCTATGGATCATACTAGCATGCTGATTAAGGAGCAAGTTGATGTAATGAATGACTAAAAGTCTAAGATTCATGCATCTAAAATATTTAGATAATTCCCATCATTCATCACGTGCTCTTTAGTAAGCATGCTAGCGTACTCTATATTTTCTCTGTGAGTTAGTGTACTTGGCAAATACTTCCATTGACCGGGTAGGTATGGGATGGGTACATGAATTGTCAAAATAGGAACCGGACCTTACCCGCCTCGCTTGAAACGGGTCGATACGGTCCGGGTTTTCGGGTATTAGTTATGAGTTATACCAAAAGAAGCCATCTAAAATAGAAAAAAAGACTAAAATAGAAAAGAAGCTACTGTCCAATCTAAAATACAAAAGAAAACTAAAATAGAAAAGAAGTCATTCCCTTCCTGGACAGAGTGTTACTTCAACTGCCCAAGCTACTGCCCATCATATATTCATAACAATATTAACATGAAGGTCTAAGGCTCTAAGAGTCCAAGTTACTGCCCAATTTAAAATACAAAGAATCCAGCCTCCAAAAGTAATGTAACCTAACTTGAAGAAATCATAACTATCAAAGTATCAATTATCAAACCAGTGTATAGCAACTTCATATGGTAAGTTGGCAACATAGGAAACATGTATATAGAAAGTGAGCAAACACAACTCAAATATAGAAACAAAGCTGAAATGGAATACACCCCTTCCGGGTAGCATAAAACTGAAAGTTGATGCCCCAGTTACAAACATGGGGATGGAGCAATGAAATTGATCTTACGGTACAGAGTATTGTAAGAAAACTAGAGTACCAAGTATAGGCACAACAAAGTGTAGTGGCTTTTCATTCACATCCCAACGTAAATAAGTATTCACAGATCTTTGATTCCTCATCAGCACCATTTGGCTGCCAACACAAATTTTAAAGTATCTACATTGGCTTTTTTAATAAAGGTCAAAACACCCCCAGAGTGCAAAAAAATAAAAAGTAACAGATTGTTCTTTCTTGACTGAGCGTCTTTTTTTATAATTATGCATCAAATACTAGAATACCATTTCCCTTGTGCCAAACACTGTCATTGTCAGGCTGCGTCTTTTTTTTTTACATAAAAACACCCTTGTTCTGAAAATTAGAACAGAACTAGACGAAACTAGAACGCGTTGTAGTAGACTGAAACCTTTGGACTTATACAACAGTGTTCTCCCACAAATGTGGCTAGAAGCTTTTATAAACAATTTGTAAATAGTAAATACAAACAACAACAACATTCATGCTTTATTTCCAAAAGATTTTGGGGTCGACTAACATGAATCAATACATCAAATCGGAACCAAAAAGGAAAAGAAAGATAACAAACATAAAAAAGATGAGCTATAAAAAGGATAATATAAAAAGGATCTAGGATATGCATAAAAAAAGATTGAATAAAACAGATAAAATATATATATATATATATATATATATATATATATATATATATATATATATATATATATATATATAGGGAGCGGTTCCGGTAAGAACGGATCTTAGGAGAGAAATAAGGACGAATCTGGACCGTTGGATTGAATTATGTGGAACTGAATTGTGCATTTTGTGAAACCGAAATGTGCATTAGATGATATTAAAATGTGCAGAATAAAAATTTAAACTCACATGTGCATTAGGTGAAACAGAAATGTGCAGAATAAAAGGTACAAAAATAACACCACATCGTACTTTTTATTCTGCACATTTTAGTTTCATGTAGTGCATATTTCAAATTCACCTGATGCACAATTCAACTTCACATAATGTCACTGAATCATACCCTTTTTGTTGTACATTTCAATTTGACCTAATGCACATTACAGTTTCATCTAATGCACACTGAGTTTCACTTATTGCAAATGTAACGGTCCAGATTCGTTCTCATTTCTCTCATAAGATCGTGTTCTTATTTGAACCAAAACCTATATATATATATATATATATATATAAAGGATAAAAAACAAAAACACAAGCGGTGATACAAGATCACTCCGCCTCACGAATCTCTGCCCTCCACTTTGCTCTCTCCAAATCCATACCTTCATCCAACCCAGGAAGGAGTATATCACTCCTGATTCCTCTAATCCACGTCTGTTTAGATCTTCATCTGCCTCTCTTCCCTGCTTCTTCTCCACACCTCTTAACTCGTCTGACAAGTGCATCACTCGGCCTTCTATGCACATGACCAAACCACAGCAAGCGAGACTCCCACATCTTATCTTCAATAGGTGTTACTCTCATCTTTTGTCTGATTGTCTCATTCCTCAAGTGATCTTTTCCAGTATGTCCACAAATCAAACGCAGCATGCACATCTCTGCTACACTCATCTTTTGAATGTGACATTGTTTCACCGTCCAACAATTTACGCCATACAGTAATTCAGACATATATGATGTCCTAAAAAATTTACCCATCAGTCCAGTCGGCACACCTCGATCGCATAGAAATCATGACGCATTCTTCAATTTCATCCACCATGTTTATGATTCTATGGGATAAATCTTCATCTAATTCACCGTCCTTCTGAATTATGGAGCCCAAGTAGCGTAACATATCATTGACTGATATCTCTTTACCATCTAGAGTAATTTCGCTATCACCGCTGCTTCTACCTCTATCAAACTTACACTCCATGTACTTGGTTTTGCTTTGACTTAACCTGAAACCTTTTTTATCCAATGTGTGTCGCCATACTTCCAACTTTGCTTTGACACCCGATTGTGTCTCAGCAAGCAATACAATATCGTCGACAAACATCATACACCACGGTATATCGTCTTGAATTGACTTTATAAGTTCATCCATGATTACGCCAAATAAGAAAGGGCTCAGAGCCAATCCTTGATGCAGTCCTCCCTACACTATGAGGGACACTTGTAGTACAATCCTCATACATATCCATGATGAGATACCGATATACTTAAGTGAAATGTCTTTTCTAGTTAAGGCCCACTAAAGAACTTCTCGAGGTACCAAAGAACTTCTCTGAGTCAATAAACACCAAATGCAGATCCTGGTTAGTGTCTCTATACTTCCCCACAAGTTGGCAAATAAGGTGAATGACCTCAGTTAAATGAAATGTGAGTTTTCTTACGGGAGAATTTGACTTTGCACCCCATGTTTTGGTTAATATTAGACTTTGTACCCCATTTTCAAAATCATTAATATTTGCACCCTATTTCACTATATAATCATTTGACTTTGCACCCCACTCCTTCACAATTTTTGAGCTAATGGGGTGCAAATATTAATGATTTTGAAGATGGGGTGCAAAGTCTAATATGGCCTAAAACATGGGGTGCAAAGTCAAATTCTCCCTTTTCTTACTTTGATAAGTTAAATGTGATTTTTCTTAAACACTAGTGACTTATTGACTTTCCATCATTTACAATGGAGCCAAAGATTCACTATTTTTTAGCTTGGGAATATGATGGAATAAAGCAAAGTGATTCACTAAACCGTCTGCGCGTCTTTGTTATGAAGTAGTGACTTAGTGAGAAATAGAAAAAATGATTAGTCAATCCAATTTCCGACACGATTATCATCATGATTAGTCAAAGAAATAGAAATAGAAAAACTGGAACAGTCATCCGACACCCCTTACTCCACCGTAGGTGGGAGTGTTTGTGGCATTGGGGTAATGATGTTGTTGTAATAGTAGAAATAGAAAAAGATACATATCAATTAATATAGAGTAGAGTATCCCTGAGCCAAATCGCCTTTAGTCTTTGCTATCTCAAGTAGACTATGGCCATCATTTCCTCTGAGCCGAACTCAGCCCCTCCTTGGAGAGTTAAAGATATTTTAATTTTAAAGAAAATCCCAAAATATAGGGGGCAGGGTATTCTCCAGAGAGGAGTTTGTAGAATGTTACTCTCACAAAGAACTCATATCACTATTTTAGGATACTAATATTTCAATGAAGAGAACCGCATCACAACTTTCCCTTCCTAATCATTTCTTTCTTCAAAGGTGCTGATATGCTGAAATATATTCAGCTAATTATAGTTGATATACTGGGTTTTCTTGAGGTCTAAAAGTGCTGAATTATATCTCGCTAAACATGTTTAGCTGAAAATTTTCTGGAGATCCAAATATATTCAGTTCATTTTACAAGACTTATGGAGGTTCTTACACGTGAGAGAACCATTAATCTATGTCTTTGACTGAAATGGATCACAAAGCAACGGAGTAGACCATCACAAACTGGAAAAAGTATGGCAGCACAATTGAAACTGCACTTATATGCATACACCTCAGTAGATTTCACTAAATAAGAAAATTTCGTGAAATTCAATTTGTGGAGACATCATTTTCATTAAGAAGAGCTTAGCCTAGAGGAAATTAGGAGGAAAATTGCGGAATGTAAATAACAAGAAAAAATCAGAGAAATTACCTTACACCCACGTCAACGAGGAGATAGGAGGAGAAGACTCAGAAGATATCCGGAAGAAATACGCCGCAGGGATTAAAGTAGGAATAGAGTGCGTTATATACTCCGTAATAAGCAGTAAGCTGGGGTCTGGGGATAGAGAAGAGAAGCTGGATCTAGCAAGTTTTCATTTCTGCCGTTTTAGGATAATTGAATGACTGTGCTTAAAAAATTGATACAGGATTTGTTTTCAAAGATTATTACAAGATAAAATAAAAATATGTGTTTTTTTGTTTTACCCCATGGGGCATCAGGGGAGAGGGTTTGGGGTCTGGGATAAACTGGAATCAATCTCACATTATTGATAATTGAATCTGGGATCTCTCATAAGAGAAAGTGAGTCGGGGACCAGCTGGACCGCTTCCTCACAAGATAATATAAAAATATTTTGTCTCATATAACTATTTAAAATCAAATAACTAATTTATTATTACAAGATAATAAAAATTGAAGAGAATGAATAATCTAAGGCTACAACGGGATAAGATAAAAAAAGATTTAATGAATCCTTCAAGATCGCTAATTCCGCAATAATGTAGTCTAGTCTAATAAGTATTGTTGTTCTTCTTGCTACTCCAATGAAAAAATAAAAAATAACAACTAAAAGATTCAGCTTCACCAGCCACCGGAAAGGGAGAATTGGTTTGACCGACATCCAACAAAGGAAACTCAGCTAAGCAGAAATTTTATGGATCATCAGTTTGACCAACCACCGAAAAGGAGATCTAATTGAGTGTTATCTTTTTCTTCGAGTGAGACGGTGGTTCAGGAGGACGAATAATTGAAACTTCACAAGAACTAGATTGAACCTGTCTTGTCAACCATAATTGATGAACCACTCAATCGATTACAACGACGAGGAAGACACAACCTCTACACATTGCTAGAAGAAAACAAAACGCACGCTCACATGAAGTGGACAGAACTCTCGGCCAAAGAAAATGTCGGACCAAAACCAGAACCCTAAAAGATAGAAATAAAATAGAGAGACAACATAGCAAAAATTTCGATTCATTACTGTCCAGAGAACATCGCAATCATCAAAACTCTTGTCAATCATGTTCCCAACTCACCCGATTTTTTCTATTGATTCCCTAAAATAGCACTTCAAGGGCAATGTGTGAAATAATGGGAAATAGTACTCCAATAGGAGTTCTAACAGATATATTTATAATAGAAGAGTTCCCAAAATACAAAGTATACCTAAATATATATTAGGTAGATTCCTAATTATATATTAGGCAGATTCCTAAATATATTAAGTTATTACACTCCCTCAAACTGTGCGGGAGATACAACGTGCAAGTTGTCTTTTAAAAAATGAAATTGCAAACTAAAAAAACTCTTAGTAAATATATCCTCCAGCGGAAGATTAGGAGGCACATATTTGACAATAAAATCTCCATGAGCAAGTAGGTTGTTTCTAGGACTTCCAAGAAACCAGATTATGACAAAAAAAACAGCAAATATTGTCCATAATTTGGAGACCCCTGAAGATGCCTTGAGCAAGAGCACCCAATGAAGTGGGCAGTGGAGAGGATCCCGGCCGACGGCCAACTGGCCCGGCAGAAGATGATGGGATCATGTCAGGGTCGCCAGAGAGAGTGGGATAGGCGTAGCGCTCTGGAACAGCTGTGCGAGTGGTTGAACCGGACTCGGTTAGAGAATGGACGTCTGATGCAGCGGGCGGTGAACTCAACGATGCGCTGGAAGCAAGCACCGTGGTCAGCAACGGGAAGATGGTTGGCTGTGCGGACATAGGCAGCAACAGACGACGAACTCATCGGTACGCTGGAAGCAAGCACCGTGGTCAGCGACACGAAGAAGGTGATCTGCGCCATATCAGCCGCGCTCATCCTCAAAGGATTGGAGGCTACCATACATGTGGCGGCGGCAGTTGTATTAGGGCTCATGCGAACCGAAGAAAAGAGAAGAAAAAAAATGTATCTACAAACCTAAAGCTCTTGATACCATGTGAAATAATGGGAAAGGGTACTCCAATAGGAGTCATGTGAAATGCACCTTTTGATGAGAGATATGAACGAGAAGCTTCGAGAAAAATAGTAATTTCTCAATTACATGAAGCCCGTAAAAAAACAGCGCATCCATAGGCATTTGAACCCGAATACCCAGGATAAAGTAGAATATTTGATGGAAGAACGGGTAATCCTTTTGAACAACCTATCCTAATAGGTAAGGCTTATATCTTGAAATTAATTCATCAAGTTGATGATAAACTACATGGGCATTCCAGTGGACATTATGCACTTGTTACACAACAACCCCTTAGAGGAAGAGCGAAACAGGGAGGCAACAGGTGGGAATGGAGGTTTGGGCTCTCGAAGGATTTGGGATTGCTCATATTTTACAAGAGATGCTTACTTATAAATCGGATCATATTAGAGCTCGTCAGCAAGTACTTGTTACTACGGTCCTTGGAGGTACAATACCTCATCCAAAATATGCTCCAGAATCTTATAGATTGCTCGTTCGAGAACTACGATCTTTAGCTCTGGAACTGGATTATATCCCGGTATCTTAAAAGAACTTCAAGATTCATAGGAAGGAAGCTTAATCCAGACCCAATTAATCCAAGACCCAATTTTTGTTTGATTTTCCATTTGTCCGTTGATTGAAAGAGAAGAAAAATGTGTGGGTACTATAGATGGAAGAAAAAATAACCGTGTACATATGTAATAATAATAATCCTTAGGGCTTTTAAATAGTACTGGTTCGGACCAAGATAATTGATTTGAGTGTCTTAGCCTTCTGGTAAAAATGTTTCTACTTGGGCTAAAATAAAAATACTCTCTTTTAAAATAAACTGATTAAACTCTATAACATGATTTACTTATTTATTTATTATCATTGAAACATACAGGTCAACGTTATCGGTCACCAAAACAAAGATATCACAATAAATCACATTATTCATATAAGAAACTTATTTATTAATCAACTAAAATAATTAATAATGTTTCATATAACTAGTAACTAGTTCAATAAATATTCAGAAAAAAAAGCTCACTAAATCAAGGTGTTACAAGACTTCAACACAAGCCCTTAAAATCGGTGTTTTTGTGGAAACCAAACCAGGCGCATTGCCTAGCACTTGCAAACCTCCATATTATGTGTGCGTGCTGTGTATAGGGTTGAGATTAGGTACAAACTCATCAACCAAATAACCCTGAATATGAAAGTCATTGTTTGTGCAGTACGGAGGGTACAATAGTAATTGAAATGTTATTATCATTTTGAAAACCTAATATAGTAATATTTATGGTGAGTTTATCTAACTGATAACTCTCACATAGCTCCTTCTACGTCTCCAATTATGTGGAGACAAATGGAAGTTTGACAAAGTTAGAGCTAAAAGAGGGTGGACCAGTCCTTCCTGATATTAGGTTGACTTTGGTCCTGTATTGGATGTTTCTGCATTTATATACAGGAGCCCAAGATCGAGTTACATAACTCTGGCTTTGGACTGGTTTTGTATTCTGATCAAACGTTAATGGAGTACATATGAATCAAAATTTTATATTGAAATACTTCACTAGTAACTCTAACTGCAGTGGGCTGCAGTGGTCAGTAAGTCATTTGGTCATGGTCACCAGGTCATGGTCACTGGAGAACAGTTACTTTGAGTTAGGGGTATAAAAGTCACCTTAGTCTATTTTTAGAAATTTTTTAAAACCGATCCATTGTTGTCCATAGCATTTCGTTTGGTATTATTTTTCCTAACATTGTCAAAACCTAGGCAATAGTTACATTTATTTAAAATGAATCACCATGCCGATCACATTGTTTAAGTGAAACATAACAAGAAAACACATTAAACATCACAAGTAGATGAAGGACTACAAAATCATAATAAGAGACCAAATTCTACAGTTCAGTTGTTAACTACCCCAGTACCAGAAGCTAATCAATCCAGTATCTCCGACAATTCGGCCTGTCTGAATCCATCAACCTGAGCCAACAAGCCAGCCAATGTTCTGTTCGGAAATATGTTATCAGCCTTCATTCTCTCACTCATTCCATAAGCGGGAGCTTTGGCATTTATATATGCCTGAAGAAGTGTTTGGAATTGTTTAAGCCGGGATGTGTACCCCACCTGCCTCATTCTGTATAACATCTTCTCACAGTTGTGTATGTCGCCTTTTGCTGCATATTGCTCCATGATGGTGGCATAGGATCTGTACAGTGGCTTTTTCTGACCCTTTGTGGCTGCATTTTTCAGTATAGAGTCAGCCTTTTCCACTTCTCCAGCATTACAATAAAGCTTAACAAGTGCATCCCAAGTGAATGGCCCCACCTGGCAATGGTTTTGCCCCATCCTCTTCACAAGCTCATTCCCTTTCTCCAACATCTTGTGTTCTGCATACACACTTAATAAAACATGGTAGGCTTTCGAAATGAGATCTTTTGACTTTACATGCTTTTTTAGCAATGTCTCGAAGGCCTCTTCTGCCTCTTCAATTTTCTTCAAATTTCCCCAAGCAGGAATTGCAGCCAGACACTCGTATGCACTTGGTTTGGATTTGCAAGCTTCCCAGATTCTGCTAACTTCCTCTGCCTTGCCAAGGGAAGCATAGAGAGGAAGGAGCAATGTGCGCACAAAACGGCGTTCCTTCTCGTCCCCTTCTTCCATCTCCTTCATTACAGCCTCGGCTTTTTCATTGCGACCACCGGCAATATAGTGTTTGGCTATTGATCCTTTTATGTAGACATCAGGTTCGAATCCATCGCTTTTCATCGTCTCTACAATTTTTTCCATGGCATCAATGTCCTTTACTTGGCCCTTGATGTCGATCAATAATAGGTATGTGTAGCGAGATGGCTTCACTCCCTCTTTGTCCATGAGTAAAAGGACATCGGAAATCTTCTTCTTATCAGTTTTTTTATAAAGAGCAATCATCTGATTGAAAGCAAAGCTCGAGAGTGGGAGCCCAAGTTCCCTCATTTTATTGAATATCTCTTCGGTTTTTTTCACATCCAATGTATAAACAGAATTGGCTAGGAGAGTTCGGTACACTAGTTCACCACAAAATTGTTTAGGAATCTTCCGCAAATAAGCCTCTGCCTTCTGTAAACTGCGGGCTTTGGCAATTAAATCAACACGGCAAGCATAGTCTCTATCGGTCAAATCAATCTCCTCAGATGACTCCATCCACTCAGATAGCTGTCAAATTAAGGTGGTAGGTCCAAATGATTTTGCTTATTTTTCAAATCACATTAAGACGGGCGTGCAAGTAAAATTATTAAGTTATGACATCTTATACTTTAGTAAAGAAATAAAGCTGAGAAGCCTAAAAGTTAATATTTTCACACTCACAATGTTCTGTTAATTGAATGGTCATGATGCTTCGCGATATGCATGTCCGGTTTGCAATATCAATCATGTAATGGACATGGCTTTAGCAAATATCTTAAAACATCACCGGTGCATCACCGGTTTGCAATATCTGGAAACGTTAGAACTAAACGAAGCTAATCTTATTGTTAAATTAACCGGTGCATGTGACAAAAACTCCAATTCTAGAAGAATACTTTTCTATATTCAACACCGGAATGGTGAGGAAATTCTCAGATTCCTTATGGGATTACAATTCAACGTAAGAAAGTAGCACAGAAGGAAGGAGAAAGGTAGAACATTTAGAGTAGTCTCAGAACTCCCAAGTCCCAATCCCAACTAAATTTCTCCTCCTCTATTCCTCCCTCCCCCCTTTTATATAATTTCTATTTCTACCGGCCGGTCCATACTTCCTGAATTGCATGGCCTAGAAGTTAAAACATTTATTTATACAACAACACCCTGTTTAATAATACTCTATTATTCTTATTATTATTGTCTATCCATGTCCCTATCAGCCTGAGCTTGTCAAGACACAAAAATTAACTCTCCAAAAAGTAATGTGTTTCATAACAAAAAAACCTTGAAATAAAGAGCCTGCTAGAGTTCACAATAGGAAGGGAAATAAGAACTGAAAACATTGACTAAACAAGATTGAGAAATATTACTACCGTCTCATTAGACTTTACCAACTTTGAATTAGATAAGATAAGAAATAAGAAAAGGAACAAAATCGCAAATTAGTTACTTTAATGGGAAAGTGACAGAGTTTTTTGGACAACCAAAAAAGGAAGTTGGCAAAGTCCAATGGAATGGAGGGAGTATAAATGTATAATAACTAATAGGAAACAATAAATATCCTTATTTCCAACTTCAGCCTCTTCTGCTTGTTGACTTAAACTCGAATAAAGAAATATAAGCCTACCTCTGTCCCATTCAAATGTTCCCGTCCACTATTCTCCGGCCAACATAAAGTCTTCTTAATTTTTTACTTTATGCATCTAACTTTTGTCAAATTTGATTTTGTTTTTTGCGACTTTATAAAAACTTTAAATGTAGTTTCTAAATTTGTAAATTGTACTCCGTATTTACTAAAAATAATCTTATTACGGGCAGGGATCAATTAACTTTATGGTGATTAGTCAAACATCGTAAACTGCGTGGGAACCTTTGTACGCGACAGAGGGGCTAATAATAATAATAATCATGATGATGATGATATGAAACAATATCCTTATTTTAAATTTCAGTGTTGACCTACGGGCCTTTGGATTCTTTGTGCACCGGTTGTACATGTGGCCCCAAAGGAATCCACAACGACATGCATCATAAGAATGAAGGATGATTCTTATTTTCTATTCATTTATGTGTAAGTAGTTCCTTATTATTTTTAGTCCAAGTCTACTAGTAATTATGAGTTGCATTAGGATTACAACTTATTTGCTTGTAATGGCTTTAATGGCTTCACTTTTGGAATAATATAATATCGGGGTATTAACCTTTCTGGTCGTTCGGTAGATCCAATGACAAACTTTAATTCCTAGGGCTAGAAGTCTAAATTTACCCAATCACCAGGAATGATCAATCTATTTTTGTTCTGTGTATTCTAAGACCTTGGACAAAACCACAGATGTTAGATTTTACTATAAAGTATAAATGCGAGCTACCAAATCTAAAAAAATATGCATATTAAGCAACTACCTTAAACATTACTATTTACTACCCAGTCTCATTTTGTAAGATACACTTTTCTTTCTGGGTTGTGCCCAAAATATGAACACTTTCTCAAATTGAACTTCGTTAACTTTTTACTTTCCTACTTTATCCATTTTTCTATCATTTCACTCTTAACTTTTTATGGTCCCGTTGTACTTTTTCTTACTGTTTGAAGATTAGAATTGTAAAACACCACCTTATCCTTTATTCTCTCAAACACCGCACCAAACCATGTATCTTACATTATGGGATGGAGGGAGTACATGGTAAAAGATTGAAAACTACCTGCAGCGCTTTCCCAAACAAGCGCCTTTTCCGAAGGCCTACCATGACTTCTGTTATTACCGGGCGGGTCAATTCATTTCCTTTCTTTTTCCAATTAGTCACGATAGCACCAAAATCTGATGTGGGATTGTCCAAAATTTCCTTGAATAAGGTAGATCCAAATCTTTTCTTAGATAATTTATCAGGGGCCACCGTATCCAGTGAATCCTCAACTTCTTGCTCTAAGACATCAATTGCGTCTTCAGCAAGGTCTGGCTCTGAGACTAACTCCTCATGGTTATCTGCAAGGTCATTTTGGATTGCAGGAGCTTCAAGATCAGAAAACCCATCGTCCAGCTCATTATCTTCCTCACCAGTGTTCGATGTGTCTACCTGTGTAGAGAACCTGCATGTGCCCCAAAATTCTACATGTGCACTAGAAGCCCTCTTGTGAAATTTTCTTGATAAAATCCCTCCATATACAACTTTAGCAGGAAAATTAACTCCCTTGTCACAGTCTTCTAAAAAACGATTTGATACACACGGCAGTGTAGCAAACCTAGAGTAACTATTTTCTATCCCCAATCCTTGCTTCCTGGCATAGTAATCAACAACCAATTAGGTCAGTTCATTTCCTGGCATAGTAATCTTGAATGAATCTCACAAGTCACAAGAGGAAATTTTGTAGAAATTTTCAATCTCTACATCAATTAAGTAATAAGAGGAACAAGCAATGCACCATAGCTGACCAGATAGATTACTTGAAAGATACAATAGACCAGCTCATTTCAAAAAGCGGTTTTGCATTAGTTAAACAATATTTAACTACTTATTGGATATGAGTTGGTGATGTTCCAATCAATTGACAAGGCACCCAAAATCTACCCCAATCACACCTTTGACTCTTTATTATTTGGACATCAGGGATTCCTATTCGTCTTCTTCCCTAATCCGGTGATCCCATTTCGCATGCCAACAGTTATCAGGGTCTAAAGCTAAGAGAAAAAATAAAGCCTCCCCTCTAATTAATCCTGTTAGAAAGTTACATAAGTGTACCATCGTATGAGAAATGAGAGTTTCAACACTCAGTGCAGTGGCGGTTACCTGAGAGTAGCAGAAGCTCGGCGAAGTGACCACATAGCCAATTGCGAATTCGACCCGGGAAATGAAGACTGTCAACTTCCTGAGTGCCAGTGATACAGAGCTCTTAAAACCCTAAGAGGGCTTTCAGTTATTGCGTTATCCGATTTATTTCAGTTGAAAATGCTTTTGCTTTGTGATATGGGTTGGTTTGCCACCATTTAAAAAAACACTTCTCAACTTTTGGCTTTAAAAAAGACTTCTTTTATAGAACACTTTCAACTTTTATTTAATCACTTCTCCCAATTTCATTAAAAGGGTTAAATCCGTTCTACTATCTTCGATCTTCCACTTAAGTCCATTTACTAAAAAATGTATAGCAGGTTATTTTAATAAAAATTAAACAGAAATTGTTCTAAATAGGAGTAAAAATGTTTTGAAATTCCAAAATAGGAGTATCATGTTATTTATTCTCTAAATAGGAGTAATCTGCCAAGTTTGAAAAAAATGCCTTGTTTAAAAGCCTTGTAATGCTAAACTTGGCAGAAATTTACTCCTATTCAGGGAAAAAAACATGATACTCCTATTTTGGAATTTCAAAACGTTTTTACTCCTATTTAGGGAATTATCTCAAAATTAAATTAGGAATATTGATAAATCTTACAAAAAATCATATAAATAATCTAATAATAATACTCCGTATAGAAAATAATATAAATGTAAAAATAGATTTTAAAATTTTAAAAACATTAAAATAAAAAAAAAATCACAAAACTGGAAAAATAAAAAGAAACTAAAAAATGAAAATAAAAATTTTAGAACCTTTAAATAGATGTAGGATTTACAAATATTTTTAAAAATAAAAAATAATGACTTTGATATTCTGAAAATTTTCATAATTTCTGTATATATTTCTTCAAATTTTAACAATTTTTTTAAAGTTTTTAAATATTAAAACGCTACTATTACAAGTCAAAGCTGATTAAATGGTCAAATTGATCAATTTTGTAAAGTAGACGTACTTATACTCCGTATAATATTTTTTTAGTATAGGGGCTTATGTGACGGATTGGAGATGGTAGAAGGGCTTATTAGACCCTTTTTCCAATGATATTTAATAATAATGACTAAAATAACACAAAATAAATAGAGTGGATAAAAATGTGACCCAGGTATAGAATTTTCTAGGCATGGGCTCGGTTCGGGCTAGGGCTGTGCACGGTTCGGGTCTGCACACCCTAAACCCGTTCGGGTTTTTTAATTTAAATACTAGGCCCGACCCTTTGATATTTCAAATCGGGTATATCGGATATTTTTAAGTCGGATATTATCGGATATCGGGTCGGGTTTCGGATATTTCGGTTATACTAAAAAAATTATAATTGGATAATTAAAGTGTTTAAATGCCACTTTGACAAAAAATGTACACACTAGGGCACTAAACTTCCAATTTACACAAATAATTTAACACAAATTGCACAAATAATTACACAAATAATTGAACACAAATATTAATTTAACATATTCAAAGTACACACTACAAAATTTAATATATTTAGGATATTTCGGTTATATTAAAACACATTATAATTGGATAACTAAAGTGTTGGAATGCCACTTTGACAAAAATTGTACACACTAGTGCACTACACATTCAATTTACACAAACAATTTAATACAAATTGCATAAATAATTATACAAATAATTGAACACAAGTATTAATTTTAAATTTTCAAAATACACACTAACATATATTTCGGATATTCGGGCAGGTCGGGATTTCACAAACCCTACCTGTCACCCGGTCTAGGCCCAATACTAATCGGATTTTCGGTTTCGGGTTTTTCGGGTCGGATATCCACTTCGGTTTGGATAATATCCGAAAAAATATCGGGTTTTTCGGGGAGAAATTTGCAGCTCGTGTGACCAGATCATAGCTCCTTTCCAAAATTAGGACCTCCTTGTTTTATTTCCAGCTGTGGGCTTTATTTGGTTCTGTATTAGGAAGCTTGTTTTTAACTTTCCCTTTTTACCCTCAATTAAACCAAATTCCTCTGCCCCATTCTCAGAAGGAAAACGTCGCCGAATTTCTTAGCGTAGAGGTTCCGGTGGTTCAAGTCATCGCCGACTTCGAGCCAGTTCCCGAACAACGGCATGGGGATCGGGCCCGGTGGGAGCTTGAACTTTTTGCCGCGAAGCTTAGAGACATCTCAGCCACTACGATGGTGAAGAAGAGGCCCAGGAGAGCCTTTCTCTATGAGGAGAAGATCCATCTTGAACGAGAGATTTGCAATCTATCAGGGGTCTTCCTCTATTTTTGTTTGTTTCTGAAATCAAAATCTCATCTTAATCGATCTGCAATCATTTTCACTGTAATCAAATTATTGTTATCACAATTTATCGTTTATTTATTGTCTACTTATTGTCTATTTATTGTATTTAATGTCTGTTATTTTCTAAAAGTAAGGGTATTGTGGTCAATGCAAGTGTAGTTGAATCTTACGCTAATCTTAGGTCTTAGTTTTGGAAAATTAGTACGATTTGCTCCTATTTGTAAAATTTTCGGGTCAGATCGGGTTTTGCTCAGTCCTAGTTCGGGCCGACCGGCCCGGTTCTGTGCGGAACCGGCCCGGCTCGGGAAACCAGTTTCGGTTCCGGGCTTAGGCCCGGCCCGAGGGGGTAAGCGGTTCCGGTTCCGGGTCTTGAAAAATGTGAACCGGCCGGGCCCGGTTCGGGCCTTTTTTTGGTTTTTTGGGTTTGGGCTGGGTGTAGTTAGACTAGGTTGGGTGTTTTCCGAGGGGTTTGGGGGTGGGTGGATGGGAGGGGTGGGGTTGAAATAAATAAGAAAGCAAAAAAAATTGAACCGGAACCGGCCCAGCCCGGAACCATCCAAGATCGTCCGGGCCTAGGCCCGAACCGGGCCGGACCCGGTCTACCACTAGAATTGTCATTGGGTATAGACCTGGATAACTGGATTTGGTTCAGACACACCTTTTAAACCGGTATGACTCAATGAGTCTATGCTTAATTTCATTTATCTCACTCGAATCTGAACCTGTTATTTATTTTGATAAATGAATCAGATATGATAAATGATACTTATTCATTAAGGATCCAACCAATTTAAAATCATTATTTGATAATACATAAACATAGCTAAATAATACGTAGTATATACGTACAATCCATGTCCATATACACGCATGTATGAGATTCATGGTGATTTTTATTTTAAAATTTTGAACCTTTTTTTACAAGCACTATATCATGTACTCGTAAGTCGTAACAGATTGTCAATTGAGAACTAAATTTTGTTTTAGCATCTTATAATGTACATCTTATAAAACTTTTGATGTTATTTAATTTCTTTCCCTTTAAATGATATCTATTCCTCCGTATAATTTTTGTTTATGCAGTTCGTTCATTCCTTTCAAAAAATATTTTATTGTAAAACGCGGAAAAAAAAGTTATCAAACTAACACTTTCATCATATTTATCCTGAAAAAAACATACTCTGTATTATGTCCATCATATGCATGATTTAAAAATCTATCTAGATGTATTTTTACATCGGCGTATTTTTTTGAGACATATATCATTTATCACAACAACATGCAAAATACGCTCACGTACTACATTCACACACAATAACACAAGTCACCTCAATACAATTTTCCTTCATTTCTCTATTTATTACATGCCTTTTCGTTTTATATAATACTCGTACTACTTTTGTTCTCAAGTAATTACCATTTTTGTTATATGTTAACTTTTGTACTATTCACAGACTTTGAAGAGTGAAGATGTTATACTTATAAATGTAAAATGTGTTAAAAATTTAAAAAACACTTTTTTCTCTCCTTTTAAATTTTAAAATATGTTTCTTTCATGATTTTTACTATTATCTAATTAACAGTACTAGTGGTCACAATTGCGTGTTAGCAAACATGGAAATGAAAGCCTAAGTAAATAAATAACAAAGGAGAATGTTCTAGTTTTTAGTTCATATTCTACTAATCTATCGCTACAATTATCCCTATCATTTTCTAAAATACTATGCATTAAATCGACATTGGAAAAACAATCAAAATTTCCAACACCTCAAACTTTGTTAATGGGTTTAGCCTTCATAAGTCCACAAAAATTTACAATAATACAATTAACTTGCGCTCTTGACACCTATCTTAAAATCAAAAGTACACACCTTAATTTTTTTTCTTTGCAAATAAACGCCACAGCAACTCTTGGGTAAGAATTAAACGGTATTCAGCAATCTTTGGGATACGTTGTATAGTTAACAGGTATTTGCCATATCTTGGTGTTCTTCTTAGGATCATCTGTAAGAGAAAGATCATTGTCATTCTCTTTGTATGTTCTGATGAATGTTTTTGCTCCCATCATGATTAACCTTTCCACCATGAACAGCTGATAATTGTTTTCAACCAATGGATCCAAAATCCTGCTATAGTTTGAAGCATAAGCCAACTTGTACCTGCAAATAAATAAGATCTCCTAATCGTATTGTAGTTGATGCACTATAGGAATGTAACATTTCACAATGAATGTGTAAAAGATGTTTTTTCCATAAGGTTACCAAACCTGTTGGTATAAAATCCTCATTTGGTACATTTAGCGATGTAGAGTTTGAAGACAAGGCCCCAAAAAATTGAGTTTGGGGACTTGGGGGTGGCAAAAAAATAACTTACTTCATCATTTCATTTTCATTTACCCCAGTGTCGCAAAGGCTCCCACCTACGGTGGGGTAATGGGGGTCGGATGTACGCAGTCTTACCTCTGTACTAAAGCACAGAGAGACTGTTTCCGGATGACCTATAGTGAAAATCGCGTCCAAAATTGCATGGGTTGACTGCTATTTCATAACAACGAAGCGCAGACAGTTTAGTGAGCCATTTTGCTTTATTCCATCATATTCTCAAGCCAAAAATAATGAATCTTTGGCTCCATTGCAAATGATGGAAAAGCAAAAAAAACTAACTTACTTGTATAAATATTTATAGTAAAATTTTCCACATTGAAAAATAGTTTCCCCTCCACAGAATATGGGGTTGGGTCAAGGCCATGGCAGCATTAATAAGCTTATTCTGCTTATCCGTAAAATATGCAACCTTTGACTTACATAGTCACCTGAAATTGGTTTAAGGCTTTTAGGATGTTTTTACTTGGACTATAATTTGTTGGTCTGGTCTGGTCTGAATTGGTCTGGTTTCTTTGTATTTTTATAACTATCCAAGTCTGGTCTGGTCTGGTCTGATCTGGTCTGTTCTGGTCTAGTCTGGGACAAATTACAGTCCAAGTAAAAACATCCTTACTTACCAAATCGGCCATCCGGCCCGAATCATGTTAAGGAAATGAAATGTTGAGTAGAATACTTGCCTTACTGACAGAGGTGAAAAGAAACCTGGTGTTCTCTCATTAGAAGCAATGAATAGAATCCGACCAGGTGGGACCCATTTAGCAATTCTGCAAAGAATGAACTGTGGACGTGTATCTCTATCCAGATGAGGATGTAAGCTTCGATGAACCCCAAACCTATCCTTCCTTGTCTTGAGGATATCTCCTCTGCGCACATGAATAGCATCATAATCTCCCATAAGTGCTTTGATCTATTTAAAAAAATAAGACATGAGCATAACAAATTCTCTGTAATGGAAAAAAACAAAAAAAAGTAAAGCAGTGGTTATAAAAGGAATTGAAGGCCATACTTCGCCAACTTTAAGTCTCTAATCATGGTCAAAGACTACACAACTTCTCATTTTTGCAGTTACATTTTCTATATACCCCACAGAATCAGGAGCTCAGAATTATAATTTCTATTAATGGTATAGCCAAAAGAACACCCTAACAGCTCAACCTTGACATGGCCAAAAATAAGGCAATCTATATGTCCCTCGTGCCATGCAAGAAAAAAAAAACATGAGATTGTAAGGTGTTAGAGACTGTATAACCAAGCTCATTCCGAAATTTTTTGGGTCCTTTTGTATTGGGCCACAAGTTTTTGTATCGGTTGGGCCGCACGTCCTATTAGTCTTGGGTTAGGTTTTACTCTCTATAAATACAAGCTCTCTCTCCTTGTAATCATCATCAGAAAATAATAGTAACATCATGGCTTGGTAGCGCCCCCAGACGTAGTCCTTTGTGGTGAACTGGGTTACCAAATTTCGTGTGTCTTTCTTATAGTCTTTCGTGTTGCGTGAGTTTAATTCCTAACAAAGATCTCTAAAACAGGTGCAAGGGAAACCAAAACATTATCAATACACAAACACACATCATGTTTATCTAATAGCACCACACTATGTTAAACTGTAAAAGACTATCACAAGTCGATTTTTGAAAAGTTATCTCGTTCCTGCGCGAGGAGGAAGTAAAAATGAATTAAATTTAGACAATCATTTTTTTGTTTTTCTGGATGTGTTTTTTGACCTATTATAGCATTTGTTTTAAGTAAAATGCCAACATCCTTGAACTATAATGAGATTCGAACATATGACCTCCTTCCTCCTTGGGAGTGTCACTGTTATGCCATCGGACTACAAGGTATTTCCCAAATTTAGACAATGCTTAAAAATCAACCAACACACATAGTGATACTATTATGTTAAATAAAGTGAGTTTTACCCACCCCAAAAGGATCTTCAAGAGGTGACATTTTGTACTAATATATATACTTGAACCACATTATCTTATGATTTTTTTAGCGAAAAAGTGGACATCATTGCCTGCGCCAAAGTGTGATTAGACTAACCTTATCTGCTGCCTCTCGTAGTTTCTTTGAGGCCATTGAAGGAAGGAAAGAAAAAGGCAATAAGACAGAACTATGATTGGTTCGATCCTTGCACTCCATGAACCTGAATGTTTACCATGATTAATACCTACACAAACATGATATCAATTCAAAAACACAACTAGTACATCATGATTAAGAAACAACATTTCATTCCATAGGCATCCGCAGAGTACTAAATCAGTTCATAACAAATATAAACACTATACAGATAACCCTCAAAATAAATACTCCCTCCGTCCCAATTTACTTAGCCAAACTTGATTTTTGAAGTCAATGATACCTAACTTTGACTGATTATATATCTATATAGAGAAAATATTAATAATATAAAAATAATATGAAAATGTTCTTTGTTGAAAATAATATTATAAAAGTATAAAATTATTAAATTTTTCATAAATATATTAGTTAAAATAATTGGTCAAAGTTTACCACCTTTGACCGGAAAAGTCAAGATTGGCTAACTAAATTGGGACGGAGGTAGTATACAGATTATGGGTATCTCTCACCTAGGTGTTTAAGGGCATAAAAGAACTATGTTACTCCTTAGCACAATTAATCATTAAAGCCATAGAATGAATGTCATGAATAATAAAGCAAGAACTGCCAAGAAGGAAACAGATATAACACCATTAAAGAAACCCAGTCAGAAATAAACTCTTACCATGAAAGGGGGTTTGCAGTTCGGTTTATCAGCAACATATTCGAGTATAGGCTATTTTCTTTGAGTTCAGTTCGACTGACATCTCTCACATGAGCAACCCCTCTGGAACCTAATTTCATGCTTGTGGCAAGAACCTGATGCCACATTTTCGAGTTGTCCAGAATAACAGGAACTTTGTCTGATATGAGCTTCAAATCATACAGAGAATCCATAAAACAAGAGCTAGCTGCCCACCTGACAATAGACACAACAATGGTGGAAATGTCTATAGAGAAATCATCTTGTTACTGCTATATTTCATCTATATGAGAATATGCAATAAACAGTGCAAGTTGAATATCGTAGTTTACTTTGAGACAATAATAACTGGTGTGGTGATAGAACTGGGCAACAGACAGAAATCCACTGTTATTACGCTTTCGTTTACTTACTTTATTCAAATCATAGGCTATTTTCAAAATGTGGAAAATTGTAGGGAAAGGAAAAAACTTAAGGATCATACTTTTTTACTTGTGGTTTTGGGTTTTACCTCGACAAATATGAAGGAAAGCCAAATTTGATTAAGGTTCTTTACAATTCTTACATTAGTTACATATGTTAAGCTTTCCATAATTGATTTAATGAGTTTGGACCAAAACTTCCTTTTTCCTAAAATTTCCTTCCCTTTCAAGTTTCCTCTCCATTGTCTTCCCTGTCATCTCTCCCTAAAATTTTGTGGGTTCTAAACGGACCCTTAGAGTCTGGGTGGGAACTAAAAGAAAACTGAATTTCTAAAAAAGGAGAAAATGTGTAGTTGAAAAACAAAAAACAAAACAGAACGCACCCTTCTTCAGAACCTGAATTGGCATAATGATGAAGAATCCCTTTCTTGTTGTGTATTGGGTTGATGCACATCCTGGAAGGCATCACAAATGTTCTGCAACAAGAACAAAAGGGCCAAATTAAATCTTCTTGGGGGGGGGGGGGGGGGGTTTAAACGATCCATATTATGAGAACTTCTATTAATAACAGAACAAAGATTTTTAAGATCATCAAACAACCTACACTGCCTCAGGAATAGCATTGCCGACAAGATATAGTCCAAAATCACAATATCAAAAAGTCAAAATACCCCATGTCTAAACATAATGTAGCTGTTACAGTACTACACGCTCCTAACATTTAGGCGATATTGCTCCTCAAATAATCAAATATCAAATGTGATGATTAATCATTCATTAGACTAAGGAATTTACTGGTTGGTGTTTTTAAGAAGGAAGGCAGTTTTGTTTTACTAATTTATTCCTATTTGTTAGACTTAGACCAGAAATAGCTACTCTTACAATCTTATACGATAGCATGTTTTATTTAAATTGTGTATTTCTAGATACTTTTCATCCTCTCTTTTCCTTCTAAAAATCTAAACGTTAGAGTAAAATCATTTAATAAACCTAATACCCGCCCTTCCCTCCGAAATCCTTCAACCATACAAGGTCTAAAATCAGTATGAGTTTATCATATTTTGCCAATCCAATATTCTTATATCCAATTTATAAATGAACAATACGGTATCTTCAATCAGACACACCTTAAACTTTCTCAGATACAGAAACGTAAAAGAACAAGCTCAAATTCAGAAGCAAACATTTGATTCCAAAAGTTTACTACCTCTGAAGGTACAACGCTTCTTCAAGGGAGCACCGGAGGCTGGACTCTTGGTGACCGAGACCCGCACAGGAGTCGCAATGCTTCCCAGGGCAGTCAATTCTGCTGCCCCAATACAGGAATTTGTCATGTCCTTTACGCGGTCTGTTCCTGGAGTGAATAACTATGAGGTCCCGTATGGATTTGTTACTGGAAAGGGAGAAGAGATTTGTGGAGAAAAAGGAAGAGAAGAGGAACAAGAAAGCAATGGCGGCGATTGACAAGGTGAGTATGAGGATTGATCTGGATTTCGGCTTCACCCTCTGGCCTCTGTGGATCACCATGTTTTGCAGACTTTTACTACACCTGTTTGTGGAGCAAGAAGAGACATTTTCTAGTGCAAATTTATTAATTAACTCATGTATATCCATTTAAGATGCATTAATTATACTCCGTATATATTTATTTAATCTAAAAAGCACAGTATCTTTGTGGGAGATCCAAAAAGAAATGACAATAAAATTTTGGATGAAAAATAATAATACTCCGTAGTAGTAATGACAATAAAAATTTGAATGAAAAATGTTATTTGTACACCCTTTTTTATAGTCGGACAATTTGTTTGTGCATAAACAATTTTTCTTGTTTTGTAAGTGGATTTGTGTCTCACACTGACACATTATTTTTTCTTGAGACAAAATGTCCAACATGTAAAATGGTATGTACAACCGGCGTGTACAGAAATAGTTCATTAAGATATTGTCGGTATTAAAATACCTCTCTTTTGAAAACTATTTTCAGGCTATATCAAATTTAATTAGGTTGAACCAAAACTAAAATAATAGATTAAGTTGTCTGAGACTTTGATGATAATAAAATACATACTACCTCCTGAGTTTACTTCCATAATAAAGTGGCACACGGATTAAGAAAGTGAGAATTGTGTAGTAGAGAGTTGTGCAGAGGAGAGAAAAATGCTCTGAACCACAAATTCTTTGTCAAAAAAGGAAAATGAAGTTCTTTTTGGGACGGACAAAAATGGAAAGTTGGAAGTATTTTCAGGGAGGGGGGAGTACTGTATAATATAAGATCTTATTATATCAGAAACAAACAACAAGATAAGATTACACCACCTGAAACACAATAATTCAAACTAGATCGTACTCAAGCATACAAAATATTCATATAAGGGCGGTTTACACAACACTAAATCAAGTCTCATTCACAAATTTCAATCCAAACGAAAATGTCGTGAACGTAGGGCTGGACTCGGGTCGGTTCGGGCCCGGTTCGGGCATGGGCCCGGCCGGGCCTCGGGCCAGGAAAGGGGAGGCCCGAGCCCGAACCGCCGGTGGCCGGTTCCGGTTCCGGTTCCGGGCCAAACCGGGCCGGGCCGGGCCGGGCCGAACCGGCCCAATTAATTTTTTTTTTGTTCTCCTATTTAATCCCCTACCCCTCCCCCTCAACCCCAAACCATCCCAAACCACCTCAAATGGCCCAAAATACCTAATCCAACCTAAAACTTAAAAAAGTTTCAAAAAAAAAAAAAATTAAAATCCGGCCCGGACCGGGCCCGAACCGGCCAGGCCGGTTCACCAAAACCTGAGCCCGAGCCCGGACCGCCCAGCACCCGGGCCGGGCCAAACCGAACCGGTGGACCCACCGGGCCACGGGCCGGGCCGGGCCAAACAGTGACCGGGCCGGTTCGGTCCCGGGTCGGGCCGCCCGGCCCGAGTCCAGCCCTACATGAACGCTCATTATTTTTCTTAATTAGAATGTCACTCGTGTAGTGCTCGGAGTTAGATCTTTTTCAAAATAGTGATTAATAGTTTTTAGATAAAAGTTTAAAGATATAAAAATATATTGAAAAACTCTGTATAAAATTAGATAATGCAACAGTATAAGTGTATAACCCATCACAAACACAAAGTAATATGTATTCCCTAATATGATCTTCAAGTCTTCTTAATTTATACTTCGTGTCATTACACAATCACATAGAGTGATTAGGTACTCAAGAATCGATAAAATCTTCTTAATAGCATTATGTATGAGTGTTAACTTTTAAGGTCAATTTAGATTACGTACTCTAAATAGTCTTATATGCTACTTAAGAATTAAAGTATTTGCAAGGCGTCAATAAAATTAATAATTGGATCTACTGTGCACATGTACACTATATTCCATGTGTAAGTCAACTTTGATGGAATTTTGCAAGACGGAGTAAGTATGTGTTTAAAAAATATAAGACAAATTAAAGTATAAATAATACTTGGTATATTCCATCTTTAAGTAACACAAAATATACAATGTTATGTATTAATGAAGATCTAATATTTAAAATGTATGAGAAATTGAACTTTCTTTTCATAGTAATGTGAAGCAGGTGTTATACTTGGGAAAATAGATACTCAACGTGTCCTACACTCATATATG